>JANJXV010000054.1:0-1369421 GCA_024803745.1 Megascapheus bottae | reverse complement strand
CAGTGAGAAATGAGAAAAAAGATTTAATAGATAACTTGTGAGTAGGATGTCTGTGAACTTAAAGCAATGATGACACAGCATAAGCAATAATTCTCTACTGTTTCTAATTTACAGGTCCCTGTGTTCCCAAACCTGTATTAATTGACAAGCTAGAGCACTGTGCAGAACTCTGGATAGGAAATTCCTCTGACAAGAATATCACAGGTGAGTGAATGCATCTTCATATTGATGTTGGAGCCTGAGCCCCATTGGTAAGTTCATGTTGTGATGTACTGATCAATAATATTCTTAGTTACCCTAAATCCTGTGTGGAACCTATGGAATTCTTTGTGAATGAATCAAGAATCATTTTCTTTTCCCAATCCTATGCCTGGTCTCAGGGACTGAGCATGGTCCTTGGGTTTTCTCAAGGCTAGCTCTCTACTTCTTGAGTCATAGCACCACTTCTGGCTTTTTCTTTGTATGTAGTACCAAGGAACTGAACCAGGTCTTTGTGCATGCTAGCCCAAACCCCCGGCACCAAGAATCATAGGGTGATATGATGAATTCTATGTGGCAGTAAGTTAAAGTTAGATTTCTCTGTAGAAATCACTGTGAAACAAAATAAAATGAGAAAGCCATGAGCCCGTGGCTCATGCCTGTAATCCTAGCTACTTAGGAGGCTGAGATCTGAGGATCAAGGTTCAAAGACTGACCTATCACAAAAACACCTTAGACTCTTCTCTCCAATGAACCAATAGAAAATGAGAAGTAGGGTTGAGGCTAAAGACATAGGGCAGTAGCCTTGAGCTGAAGAGCTCAGGAAGAACAGCCAGGTCTAGAATTCAAGTCCCATGACTACAAAACAAGAAAGAAAGAAAGAAAGAAAGAAAGAAAGAAAGAAAGAAAGAAAGAAAGAAAGAAAGAAGAAAGAGGGAAGAAAGAGGGAAGGAAGGAAAGGAAGAAAGGAAGAAAGAAAGAAAGAAAGAAAGAAAGAATGATCTTTCATTTCTTTAAAACTAAGACTATAAATGATTGAGCAAACAAGGAGTAAGTCAGGGCATTATTCTCTGATAAGGATAATATCTTTTTGCTGGTAGGAAGAGACTGGTATTCAGAACCAGATCTTTCCACCAGAAATTGAGCCTAGTGGTAGAGTGCTTGCCTAGCATGCACAAAGACAGAGGTTTGATTCCTTATTACCACATACATAGAAAAAGCCAGAAGTAATGACTTCATTGGTAGGGTTCTAGTCTTGAGAAAACCCAAGGACAGTGGTTAGGTCTTAAGTTTAAACCCAGGAATGGAAGGAAAAGAAAAACAACAAAGTTTCAATCAACATAAGAAAATTAACTAGACAATGAGCTGGGGATTTTCTGGTCTTCCATGGTTCTGAGGGACAGGAGTGTTAGAAAAGGAATTTTTATAAGACTTCAAATGGAAAGAAACAAATTTCAAAATTCCCACAAATACCTAAATTGAGACTTTAGTGAGAAGTTGTAACTGAAGGGATATAGGTGTAAGTCCTTACTCTCAAGAATCGTTCTTGCTTGGATCAAAGGCAAACAGACATATACACCAAACTTGTGGCCGCTGAATCTAGAAAAAATTCGTGTTCCTCACTTAATGGTTAATAAGCAAACAGCATTGAAACTGGGTAAGGTAATCCTATCTGCTACTCAGGACCTGAGACTCTTATCTGTAGTTAACTCTAGAAAAGAGTATGTGGGGCTGTAGCTCAAGGATAGGGGTTATAGTCTTCTGCTGAAGTGTTCAGGGACAGGGCCAAGGCCTATGAACTACAAAAAAAAGAAAAGAAAAGAGAAGAAAGTTTTAAAAAGATGCAAAACAGCACAATATTTAGATTATTTCTCAAAAATAAAAGAAAGGCAGCTATTCCTCAATGTATAAACAAAACAGTATTTCAAAAAAAACAGCTGCAGGTATGCTATAGTTAGTACTCAGCTTAAAACTGTAGCAATACATAGATGGGTAATTTCAATAAATATTTCCTGTGATATAAAAAGAGAACTAAAACACAGAAAAACATTATTAGTCATTGTAAAATATCATTTTCTTAATATGTTAGGGAGAACAGCATATATTTCTCACAAATCAATTTCCACTTTTATATTTTAAAATATCTAACACTTAGGATGGGAAAGTAAAGTCATTACCTTTACAGTAAGGAATATTTGTATCTCATGTATGTTTGTGTCTTTTTTTCTAGGACTCATTTTAGATGTCCAGGTAATGGAAAATGTGTTCAAGACTTGCCAGGAAAGTCCACATGAATGTCTATGTGAAGTACCAGTTGCAAGTAGTATCGAAGTGGAGGAAAATGTGAGATTTGCAAGAACTTTAAATTTGAGCTCTACACATAATCTAGAGCTGATTAGTAATAACGGTAACAACTTAGGGGTGAGGACTGAGGAGTTCATTAAGTGTCAGAACATGCTTCTGTCTCCTAAGCCTGATGAGATGCATGCTGCATATAGATCTCGTATGTCTCCTGTTCTTAAAAAATCCATCGGATATTCAGAGCATTTTATTCATGATTGTGACAGTCCAAAAGATCTGCAGTATCATAATTCTGTTCTCCCTGCCCAAGAAATTCTTCAGGGAGGGAGGAAAACTGCTAAATGTACTGTGTGATGAAAAATATTGTACTTAACACCGACCATCACTACACATCCGAAAATGTACACAGGAGAGACTCCTCATATATGTAGTGAATGTGAGAAATCTTTCAGTAATGAAATACGCCTTACAATACCTCAGAGCAAATATCCTGAGATATGTGATGCGTACGTCAAGTGTGAAAATTAATTTCTGAGAAGTCAGACCTGACCCTCCAACCTCGATCTCCAAGAGAAGACAAACCTTATGAATATGAGGAACGTAATAAAATTTCTGCCCAGAATTCAGCTCTCAGCACACATCAGAGATCTCACACAGAAGAGAAATCTTATGAATGGGATAAATGTGGGAAGACTTTTAGACTGAAATCATACCTCACTTTGCACCAGAGAAGACACATAGAAGAGAAACCTTATGAATGTAACAAATGTGAAAAGTCTTTCACCCAGAGGATACACCTTCGAGTTCATCAAATAACAAACACGGGAGAGAGAAATCTTATAAGTGTAATGAATGTGGAAAGTCTTTCCAAGGGAAGGGAAAACTTCGTGTTCATCAGAGAATACACACAGGAGTGAAACCTTATGAATGTAACCAATGAGTAAAGTCTTTCCGACAGAAATCTTCCCTCAAATTGCGTCAAAGAACACACACAGGAGAGAAACCTTATGTGTGCAACAAATGTATAAAGACCTTATAGTGGAAGTCATATCTTGATGGGCATTATAGAAAACACACAGGAGAGAAAACTTATGCATGTAGTGAATGCGGAAAGTCTTTCAAATGGAAGGTAAAACTCCATGTTCATCAGAGAATATACTCAGGAGAAACACCTTATGAGTGTAACATATGTGGAAAGTCCTTCACACAGAAGCCAAACCTCAATATGCATAAGACAATTCAAACAGGAGAAAAACCTTATGAATGTAACCGATGTGGAATGTCTTTCAAATGGAAGTCTTCCCTCAAATTGCATCAGAGAACACACACAGGAGAGAAACTGTACGAGTGCATCAAATGTGGTAAGACCTTCAGATGGAAGTCACATTACAGGAGGCATAACAGAATTCACACATATTAGAAACCTTAGGAATATAACCAAAGTTGAAAGTCTTTCGTGCAGTATTCACCCTTCAGGAAGCATAAGAGAGTTCACACATATGAGAAGCCTTAGCAATGTAATAAATAGGAAAGACTTTTTAGTCTGTGGAAGAAAACTCAGCTTGTGTCACAGAACCAACACAAGATAAAACCCTTAATGAATGTAGCAAATGTTCAGTCTTTTCCCCAAAAGGCACAAGTCAAGATTTATCACTAAACACCCACAGGATAGAATCCTATGAATAAAATGAAAGGGAAATTTTTTTGAAGAACTCATAGTTGAGTTTGCATGATACCACACAGACACAGGATAAAAATCGTATGAATATAAGAATATGAAAAATCCATCATGAACGCATGACTAAGTATAAAATGCACATAGGAGAGAAAAACCTTATGAATATTACAAATGTGGAAAGTGTTTGACCTGGAAGGCATACTTCTGTGTTCATCACAAACCTGATTCCCATAGAAGAAAAGAAAACTAATGAATACAACAAATGTGCAATGACTTTTAATCAGAAGTCAGTCTTCAGTACATTTCACAACATACACAATAGAGAAATTCTGAGTAATGAAAAACATTTAGCTATATATAGAATCTGTATATGGGAGCATTAGGGTAAGTCTTCTAAACAAAGTCAACCTTCAGCAAGCATTAAGAGCACTCACAGAAGAAATAATAGCATGTAGGAAAACCTTTGTCAGAAACCTCTAAAAGCTGACTGTGTGGCTTAGTGGTAGAGTGCTAACCTATCAAGGATGAAGGCCTGGGTTAGATTCCTCAATACTACGTGAAAAGAGCAAGCCAGAAGCAGCACTGTGTTCCAAATGGTAGAGTGCTAACCTTGAGCAAAAGTAGCTCAGTCCCTGAGTTCAAGCCTAAGGATGAGAGAGAGAGAGAGAGAGAGAGAGAGAGAGAGAGAGAGAGAGAGAGAGAGAGAGAGAGAGAGAGAGAGAGACAGAGAGAGAGAGAGAGACAGAGAGAGACAGAGAGAGACAGAGAGAGACAGAGAGAGACAGAGAGAGACAGAAAGAGAGAGAGAAAAAGAGAAAAGAGACAGAAAGTGAGAGAAACAGGAACTTCTAAATTGTACAGAGATAGAGATGGAGACAGAAACTAATTTCTAAACTTTACAGTCTTTCTATTTCCTTACAATTTCATCTATGTCATTCTTTCTGACAGAAGCACAGAATTCCATTGTGTAAAAATACCATATTTGATCTACTCAACTGACGGGCATCTGGGTTAGTTCCATACCTTTGCTATAGTAAATAGTGCTGTGATAAATGTTATTGTTCTAGTGAATTTAGTATGTCCTCTCTAGACGATTGGCAAGTAGTGAAATTGCTGGATCACAGGGTAGCTCTATGTTTAGTCTTTTTGGGATACTGCCATAGTGCTTTCCATAGTGGTTGAACGAGTTTGCAATCCCACCACAGTGTAGTAGTGATCCCTCCTGTCCACATCCCCTCCAGCATAAGTTATTAGATTTCTGGATCTTGGCCATTCTAACTGGAGTGAGGAGGAAAAGGGAAAGAGGAACTGAAACTTTCTCTCCTTACAGATGACATGATTCTGTATTTAAAGAACCCTATAGTCTCTACTCCGAAGCTGCTTGAGCTGATATAAAACTTTGGTAAGGTAGCAGGGTATAAAATTAACCTTCAATGTCAACTGCCTTCTTATATGCCAAGAAACGAGAGGAATGAGGCAAGAATCAGGATAGCAACTCATTTTGTTATCAAAGAAAATAAAATACCTAGGAATTAACTTAGAATGTAAAGCACCTTTTTGATGGAACTATAAACCCTGGAGAAGGAAATTAACGCAGAACTGAGGAAATGCAAAAACCTATGCTCCTGGTTTGGAAGGAGTAATATTGTAAAAATGGCAATCTTCAATCAATATCTCAATGTCATTCTTTAAAGAAACAGAAGAGGAAATCCAGAATTTCACTTGGAATAATAAAAGACCCCTTATAGTCTGTCTTCTTGCATGATACATAATGTTTAATCTCACCTTCTCCACCAAAATCTCACCTTTCTCATTGAGACATAGGTGGCCCTGTTTACTAGCAGCAAAGGCTCAAACGCGCAGTTTCAGGTGTCACCACTGCCTCTGTTACTGGATAGATCCAACTCTGTCATCGATTCTGAGGTCTGCTCTGGGAGTCTTGGTCACAAGTTGTTCTGTGCCATCTGCTGCCAGCCTGTGCCTATTTGCTACCTTTTCTCCAGCAGCCTACAACAGGGAATGAATTTCACGGGCTGATGCTCTCCTTCATATGCAGGGCAGAATGAGCCCAATCCTCCCTCATCTTCCTCTTCCAATTTTTGGGAAAAAATGTGCTGGCAGAAGTCCTCAGGTGTGGCGCATGGCTGATCCACACTTTTAATCCAGGCTGGTCAGGAGGCTGAGATCTGAGTATGGAAGTTCCAAGTCACCTAGAACAGGAAAGTCTGATAGATTCTTACTACCAAAAATAAAAACAGCTGGGAATGGAGTTTGGGCTCAAGTGGTAAAGGGCTAGTCTTTAGTACAAATGCTTAGTGCCCAGGCCCTGAGTTCAGGCTCCAGCACTGCCAACAACCTCACTTTAGTGAGATTTTAGCTTTATCCATGTAGGCACATCTCACTGGAATCTTTGCTGCTAGAGATAGTCTTCATAATTTTGACTCAAGGTAAAGGTCCTCCTGGGGTAGTACACAAAAGATGTCACGGAGAGAGGAGCCCCACTTGCTCCAGTTTTGAAGATGGCATAGGTCAAGCCAGCATGGAGTTGGCACATCAGTCTTTTTCCTAGCACCACCTACCAGTGAATGTCAAATGACAGTGATTGTTGTGGGATTGTGTGGTTGAAGTGCTTCATTAAGGGCAGTGTTAGCACATCCAAACTTGGATACCAGGAATGCTGAAATCTCAAAGCTAAGATTTCTGTTGGCTACAGAAATGCTGGTGTGTCTGTTATTCACTAAAAGTTCAGGTGCAAAGATTCTGAAGCTTGATGCCATGTGTTTATTCCATTTAGTAAAATTATTTTAATGCACTGTATAAGTTAAAACATTTGATAAGAGTCAGGGGTAGTGAAAACATTGTTCTTGAATTCAGGTGTCTGGCAAGGTAATGGGGGGGTGTTGGTGGCTGGGACTATGAAGCTGGAGCTGCTATCAAACCATGGATCATGTTCCTCTTTGTCTGGGAGAAATGACTCCAAAGATGAAATTTGAATGGTGAGGAAAAGATGATGATGTACTCAGGAAATTTCTCCTAATCAAATGCTCATGTGGAAGTGGGATGGGGGCTGGGCATGTCTGAGGCAGAGCTTAAGGGGGCTTCTCATGGCGTTGAGAACGTTCCTTGTGACTTCAAGCATGCAGCAGGGTGTTTTAGATGACCATTGTGAGATGGATGGAATAAGACTGGAGACAAGATGAATGCTGGGATCCTGCAATGCTCTTGCATGAGTGGCTGGTGGCTCACCTGAAAGAACTAATTATGTCTAAAAATCAAATCAGGAATTTGTTTTGATTAGATAATACCTGTAATCCGAGGCATATTCAGGATCCTGATCTTAGTATTGTGGTTTAAAACCAACCCAGCAAAGGGAAAAATGCATGAGACTCATACTCCCAGTTTAGAGCAAGAACAAAGATTGAAGTAGAGCTGTGGCTCAAGAGCTAGAGTGCTACCTTGAGCAAAGAAAAGCTAAGAAAAAGCTCCAGGTTTTGAGTTCAAGGCCAGGAATGAAAGAAGGAAGGTAAAAAAGAGAAGGATGTGAGGAAGGGAAATATATAAATGAAAGAGAGAAGGAACTAGAAATTTAAAACTAGAGAATATTTAAAAGTCATCAGTCCTTCTAAGAAAAGTGTTGGAGTATGGGTTCTATATGTGGTGAACTGGAAGCCCAGCAGTGACTTGTTAACCAAAGAGTCACCATGATGAGCAAAGGATAGAAATCTGCATGAGCCTCTTAGCGGATGGAGTGACAGAAGAGAACCTCAGCTCCCATCCCATAGTTAGAAGTATATAGAGATGGGGAAGTTGGCATCACCTTGATGTCATTGTGTCCATGGAGACTGGAAGCCATGGCTCTGTGAAAGCACAATGTTCTGGTTACTGAGCTGAGAGGCTGAGGAGAGCCAAGTCCTGGCCATGAAGAAATCAGAGTGGCAGCAGAGCAACTCTGCTGCAGTGTGTGCTTGCTTGGCTGTTCTTATTCTGTGGTGGATCAGGCCGGAGCGGGTGATAGTAACTGTTTTGTGGTCACAAGCCCTTCACCAAGAGCTTCCTCTGGGATCCTCATAAGCTAGAGGGTGGCTGGTGGTGGGATGTGTGTGGGGTGGAAGTGACAGAGGGATGGACGCATGGCAAGGTGGGTGAAGAGATGAGAGGAATGATGAGAGCCCAGTTCATTGGTTTCCAAGGTTAATGGGTGGGAGGTAGAGAGGCATGATGGAGGAATGATGGAGGCAGGGGAAGGTGCTGACAGATTGAGGCCATCTGTAGTGCCAGCCTGGCCATCATCTGAAGCCCATAGGCAGCTTCCTGATCCTTCACTTAGTCCTGCTCCTTGTGGAGGGAATGTCACGTGTACCCAGAGCTAGGGGTGGGGCAATGTTAGTAGCACCTGGAGAACCATTGGCCTCTACCTGGGTGGGGGGTGGTTATGGCTCCCATGCTGGGTGGCCTGATAGCTATGGAACAGATCTCTCCTTAGCTACCACAGTCAGTGGCTGCTCTCCATCTAGGGTTAGGGCACCTGCTCAGCCATCAGGACACCCCATGCCAGGACAGAGGCCTACAATTCAGATGGCAGCACAGGGGTGAAGATGATCTCACCGTAGCCCTAGTTACATGGCTGTCCCTGCATGCAGGACAGGATGAGCTGGGGGAAGATGTTCTCTGTGTTTTTCCACAGCCTATCCTGGCCTCTTCTTGTGTCTGATTAGACCAAGAGAGTACCAGGTTCCATCTCATAGTCCTGGTTCTTTTTCTTTTACAGTCATGAGGCTTGAACTCAGGTCCTGGGTACTGTCCCTGAGCTCTTTTGCTCAAGGTTGATGCTCTACCATTTGAACCATAGTGCCATTTCCAGCTTTTCCTTTTCATGTGGATCTGTGATATGTCCAGTACTGTGCCTGCAGGGAGGCACTCACCCCACAGACAGAGCCACCTCTGCCGTGACTGTGACTGCCCACAACCCTCACACCCACTCCTTGCACACCCCTCGACTCCAGTTTTAGCTCCTCTTGGACTGGGTGTCCAGCCTACCCCTTCCTACACTCACAAAGGGTCTACAATTGTCTTCCCAGGGTCCTTTCTTCTGCCAGCCAGAGTACAGACTGTGCACATCTTGACGATCACAGAGCTCAAAGCCAAAGGCTGAGATGCAGAAGGGGGTGACCCAGTAGCTGCACAGGGCCCATGGATCATCCTGTGCATCCCCCAGCCTGTGACTTCCCCCACCCCCTTGGCAGGGAAGCTCCATGCCCACATCCTGATCGCTGGTCCCCTCCAATTCCATTCTCGCTTGGATTTTGCAGACTGTCTACCATCAGGATCTAAAATTCTATTCATCACTTTATGTCCTTATCACTGATTTGCTACTTTGGCAGGATCTCCCCGTGCCTGGAGAGTGGGCATGTCATGTACTCTCTGTGGAGAAGTTGCCCCAGGAGAAGAAATATGCACTTCATGTGAGTGTTGGACAGGGCAGGAGGGCTCCATAGGATCAGAAGCCACAGGAGGGGTGCAGATGGGGGAATGCTAGGGGCCCCAGGGGACAGTGGGAGTTAGGGCACAGTTGGTTCCTTCTGCAGGGTTGACACCGCTTCACAAACCCAACAGAATGAGGTTCACATTACAGATGTCAGAGACAGTGCAGATTGCCAATGGGCGCAGGGGTCACTGTCAATCCCAGATGCTGGCTGCATGCTGGGATGCACGCAGAGATGTTTTCAAGATCAGATAATGAGGATGTTGCAGGGTGTAACCATTCTTTTCAGATGGCTCTCTAGCTCTCTTGAGTTTCATCTCTATCTTTGGCTTTTTCTTGGCAGTTAACTGGAAATGAGAGTTGTTTCATGGACTTTCCTTTCTGGACTGGCTTCAAACAGAAGCTATGCACAGTTTTCAAACCATACCCTACTGTAGAAGGGAAGCTTGATCTGGTGATTAACTGGGTTGCACTTTGGCTCCGTTTGCTATGCCTCACGGGAGGGGGCTCATCATTTATAGACTAAGATCTCATGACCTTCAAAGCCAAATGCTACCTGAAAGTTCAGGGTCCCAGCCTATGTGTTGGGCCTGGGTGAATAAATTCTCTGTTATGCTGGGTCATCAACCCATGTTTTAAGCTGGAAGTAGGCAGTGCCACATTTGATAAGAACATCTGCCAGAGATTGTCACCTCATGAAAGCAGATTCTAAATTTGTATTCCATTTCCTGTGGTGGAGAAATCCCCTCCAACTTAGACAGGCTCACATCCACCTGCAGGTCACACTCCTAATGCACCCTTGAGTGTCCTCATGGTATTGGGATCTAAGTTTGTAGGGAATGCTGCTTTAGTCCATGAATTAGCTGGACAAGTGATGACAAACGTGTTGTGGATTAATATGAGAACAATTTAAGAAGCCCTGGAGGAGCATCAACCTGACCCTCTGTGGTGCTATAAATCTGATAGGATGTTCCAGACTGAGAAACAATCACATGGCTTTGTGTTTGGCATCCAGACAAGTGAGTGCATGTCTTAGCTGTCAGCCAATACAGAGGAGAACATGAATAAGTGGGTGGAAAGCATCTGTCAGACCCCTGTCTGGGGGAAGGTGGAGAGAACATAGGAAGGTACATACCATGCCTGTGGTGGGGCCAAAAAAAGGGTAAAAGAAGCAAAGGAACCAGGTACTGGTAGCTCAAGACTGTCATCCTAGCTACTCAGGAGTTTGAGATCTGAGGATCACAATTCAAAGCCAGCCCAGGACAGAAACTCCATGAGACTCTTATCAGCAATAAACTACTGAATGCAAGAAGCTCAAGCTCAGTGACAGCTTCCAGGCCTAGCGTTCAAAACCCAGGACTGCCAGAAAAAAGTATCAAAGGACAAGAAGCTGGCCAAAAGTTAGAGGGACTCTATCTTGACAAACAATACAATGGTAAGTTGCACTCAGAAGACTTGCACAAAATCTGGAAATGCCTGAGACCTATCTATGTATGTTTCCTGTTTGTCTAAATACATATGTTTATGCATTAATATATTAGTATAGAGAGACAGATCAATACATATGACTATACATATATACATAGCCAGACACTTATGGGTGGGTGGTATACTGTGTGAGAGTTTGTGTTTGTGTTTTGTGGATGGCTATCTCTGTTTAAGAAAGATAGAAAATATGTAAATATCTTTAAAAAAACTTGAAAAAAGTATAGAGAGACATAAGCTCTTCAGGGAATCTGAAATGACAAGATTATTCACAGGCACGTTTATCCTTATGGATTCCTCAGCAAGTTTTAATTTTTTTCATTATTTTCTTTCTTATTTTGAACCAGTGCAAAGGATTTCTCTCAGGGACCAGGTGCTGCCAATTACTAATTTTCTCATGACTGCTACAAGAGGAACTGAGCCACAGTTCCACTTTTGCCTTATTTATTCGTGCTTAACTGAAGATAAAGATTTCTATCAGTGACTTTGTTTCAGGGGCTGGATTCTAACGAGGATCCCCAGACCTCAGCCTTCTCTATAGCTACAATTAACAATATGAGAACCCAGCACTGGGTTCCAATGCACAGGGCAAGAAATTGAGTGAATCTCTCAACTCCAATTAGCTATAATAAGCTACAAGTGAAAGACCAATACCTTTGAGGAAAAGATGCTGAGGGTTATCACACAGGCCCTATGAGTAAGCCCTAAACCCTGTACACATGTGTGCATGCACACATTGGCAGATACACACACACATGCACACACACAATATGTCAGGCAATATTATATTTTGAATTAATATCCAAAGATTGGACAACAGGATAGCAAGTAATAAAATCTGTTTTTCTTGTCTACATTGAGGGAAAAGGGATAAGTCACAAGATGCAGAAGCGAAGAATTCAGAGGCAAATGCTGTGAGTGAATAACTTTTAAAAAGCACATTTCTTTTCTTTTCTTTTCTTTTGTTTTTTCTGGGGCTTGAACTCAGGGCCTGAGCACTGCTCTTGTCTTTTCCCAAGTCTAGCCCTCTGCCACTTGAGCCACATTGCCATATGGATTTTTATATCTGTGTGATATTAAGGACTCAAACCTAGATGTTCATGGATGCTAGGCAAGCACTCTACCACTGGGCCAAAGTCTAAACCCCGATTAAGTATTTATAAATAGTCATCATCATCATATCAAAATATCCTTTCTCCTACAAAGAATGAACACTTATCTATGTTTGTAAGACTTTTTTATGTCACCAATGCTTCTGTGATTTTCCCACTTGCATTTTTACAGATGACAGCACAGATATTCATCAGGAAGAAAAATAGATTAGGATACAGAAACCTAACAACGTCCTAGTAGATTGAAGTGAAAAATATGTGCAAGATGGCCTGGGTCTTTCATCTATTTGTAGAGTGCTTGGCTACCACACAAAAAGAGTCCGGTTTGATTCTGCAGTACCATATACATAGAAAACTCTGGAAGTGGTGCTGTGGCTTGGTGGGACAGCTATAGCCTAAAGAAAGCCTAAGAACAATGGTCAGGCTCTGAGGTCAAGTCCCAGGACTAGCAAAAAAAATGTGCAAGAGGCAAAATGCAAGCTGAGAAGGCACTGTGAAGCAAAATGTCTTGTGAAGTCTAAGGGGAATAGTGACAGTTAAGTTTGGATCTTACCTAAGAAAGGCTTCTTGAGCCTGAGACCAGGCTAGCACTTACTCCTACTTAATGACTTGGGATTTGAACAAAAAGGTGTGCTGTTTACTACATCCATATGTGAGGTGGGAAGGGAGATTCAGCCTCCAGTATGTCTTTGGGGAGGTCTTCTGTGAGCAAGGAGCTTTGGTCATTGAGCCTTGAAATGTGACCCTACCTCCCTCACAATGGAACAGAATATGGAACCCTGGTAACCAAGCCACTGTATGTGACAACCAGCTCAAGTCAGCTCCCTTGGCCTGTGGCTCTGGAGGAAGAAATATGTTGCTGTGCTGTTGCCAAAGTTCAGGAGGCTCGGATCTCAGGCATGAGAGATATGGATGTCTCACTTGAAGAAGTAGATGCTGGATCACGGCCAAGACAAAATTCCAGTATATCAGGCATTTCTCTAGGAAGAATGCCAGGAAACTACAGGGAAACTCAGATGTGGTATATTGAGAGGAAACCTATTTGAACCCATCATCCTGCCCACAAACTACAACCTTCTTGTGTGCTTTCAAGTGACTACACTGAGATTAGAGTGTGTCATTTCCAATCTACTCTATACCAATTCCTCAGTGTGAAGTGTGGTCCCATTCCTACGTTTGAAATATCCACTGTTTTGCCAATACAGTGTGATGGTAAGTCAGCTCAGACTCTGAATGAGCCTTGTAACCTATGGATCCTGGAGGAAGGCCTGTTGGAGGTGCTGCTGACAAAGCTGATCCCTGCCTACCAGAAAGGTGATCTCTTTTATGTGGGAAACTTCCTGCACAATTTCAAATAGTGGAGGACAATGTAGTAGTTGCTGGAAATTCTCTTGAAAAAGTGAGTGTTCCCCCTCCAAACCCATGTTTGCTCACCACTCCTGGCCAAGCCTTGGAATACTTGGCTCCTCTCTGAGCCTGTTTGTTTCACTGGGGTGTTCACAGGGGAGCTAAGCATGATACAAGTGCACAAACTACTTCATTATGACTGGGACACCATGCCATTTCATTTCCCTCACAAGCTACTGGAGTCTCAACAGTGTGCTTACTGAGAAGTTGGATTTCAGGCATGAGTAAGTGGCTCCCAACTGCAGCCCTCACCTAGGTGACATCCTAGGAAATCCCATTTCCCAGTAAGAAATGAGGTGTCAGTACTAATGGCGGAGGCCTGTGAAATACTGGAGTCAGAGGAAAAGCTGGGGGCTGAATCACTTTTGAGCCATCAGGGAGGGATTGTGATAGCTTTGCCTGTTAGAACCTGAAAGCATTTACATTTTGGTGTGTGGTCCAGTGCTGCCACTTGAACCTGAACCCAGGTCTAAATGCCATTCCTTTGGTGTTCAAAAATTAGCACTGTACCATTTGAGTCATAGGTCAAGTTCTGGCTTTTTGCTGCCTAATTGAAGACAAGTGCCTTTAGACTTTTACTGACTAGACTGGCTTTCCACTGTGATCTTCAGAGCTCAGCCTGCTGGGTGGCTAAGATTAGAGGAATGAGCATTTAGTTCTTTATTTAGAGCATTCACTTATTGATTTATTTAGAGCATTTACTTAGTTAATTTAAGGTGCGTTTACTTTGGACAGATGCATAGAGGCCTCTCTCAGAAGCTTCTGGAAGTGGGGTGTAAAAGTCATCCTGTTCTCGAGTGTCTCTTACCCCCCTCCAAGCACATAAGTGCACATCTCTGCAGGACAGCCACAGCATTAGAGTCCTGCAAGAAAGGGGCTTTTGTAGAAGGCTCAGGATGGAGAGAGAAGGCTCTCACTTTCCTTGTACCGAATGTGCCCACAGCATCATGTGTTCCATCTACACGATGTGAATGGACTTCTACCCCAGTGATTTCTACGAGTTCAAGAACTGCCACACCATGACACAACTCAAGCTCTATATGAGGCTCCACATGCCGGCTTTGGACCTGCTCTTCTAAACACATACTTTTTGACCAGCTGGAGGAATGTGCGACCAGTAAGACCAAGAAAAAGTAGAATTCCTTGTGTGGGTGCCTCAGAGCCTGTGAGTAGGAAGCCCATGTGGTCTAGATATTGGTTGGCCCTTACTTCTACAGAGCTTGGCAAAATGCCCTTTATGGGTGGTGTCAGCCAGGTAATGTCTGTCCTCTGAAAGGACTTGGGAATAAGCACTCATTAGAAAGACCCTACACCTCCTCAGTGTTCAGTCCAAACTCCAGTTCTACAGGTTCCTCCATTAGATCCTCATGGAAGTTGAGTGACACTTCAACTTGCAGAGTCCACTCTGTCCACTCTGTACCTATTTCCATTCTTAGGTTTGGGTCATCGTGGAAGAGCTTATCCTGAACTCCGGATGAAAAACCCACCAATGGAGCTGGTGACTGATGGAGACTGAGAATCATCACTGCACTCCAGAAAGCATGGGCCTTCTGTAGAAATTACCAAACAGGTTTAGAGTCCTGTGGATATACCTTTTGCTCTGAACCCCATGTGTGACACAGTTGAACCTGCAGATACTATGGAGGAAGAAAAAGAGCAGCCAGATTTCCTTCCGTTTCCTTTCACACTCCACCCAGAGTCAGTCCATCTGAGTCAGAGTAACACTCAACTTATTGTGCAGGCTGAAGGGGCACACGCTGGTCTCATGGAAAATGTCCCCATGGGAAGCAGCAAGTGTACTCTCAATACTGGATTCATTGGAGGAAAATGAATCCATCCTCACAGAATATCCAGACCCATCCATCTCACTAAAAGAGACTCAATCTCCATTCGACAAACCAGAATCCATCCCCCTCTTAACTCAGGAAGGACATTCTGTTTCTCATGAGGAAGGAGACCCTTCTGAGGACTCTGAAGTAGAATTACTGTCTGAAGGCAACTTGGAGGCCAGTCTGGATTTAGAGCTTCCCTGTCCCCTTCCTAAAATGACATCTTTTATCTTGCTCTCATGATTCTTGTCAAGTATTCATTGTATTTACTTTGCTAACTATTAAACTCTCATTGTTAATATTATGGTGTGCAGTTCTTCAGTGCTTATTATACTGTGTTTTATTTTCCACTTATAATGTGAGACCTCAGACACATAGGTCCTGGGTGGGCCAAAAACCAGACAGGTCTGGTCCCATAGAAGACAACCTTACTGGATATACAGGGAACTATGAAATGCATGGAATCACCAGGAATCCAGGCCAGGCCTCCATGGAAAGACAAGTCAGCTACCAAAGCTTAAGGACAGAGCAGATGCCTGGAAATGTGTTTTGTCAATCGGGAGAAGTGCCAGAGTAACTGTAATATTATGTGGGACTCTGTTCTGTGAGTTCAAGTCTGTTTATATATCCATTGTGCTTTGTACAAATATTTAAGAAAATTAAAACTCCACAATAGCATCAAAAATCTACTTTGGCTTTGAATGTGGCCTAGTTGTAGAGTGCTTGCCTAGTATACAAGAAGACCTTGATTCAATTCCTCGACCCTGCATACACAGAAAAATCAGATGAGGCACTGTTGCTCAGGTGTAAGAGTGCCACCCTTGAACAAATGTGGCCAAGGACAGTTCCTGTTCCCTCAGTTCAAGCCACAGGACTAGCCAAACAAGAAATCATACCATTTTCCACACATTTGGAAATAAAACTGTTTTATCTAAACCCACTTCTTTTTTGCCAGTCCAGGCTGTGTGCCACCAAGCCAAACTACTGGCCCCCAACCTTACTATTTTAATCATTTAATTTATTTACATAATCATATTTCATGCTGTCTGTATTAATACCATAAACAGTATGCTTAGTGTAATAATGTTAAAGGTAAAACATAAGAAATTAATAACTAAAATTCCTTTTTTATTAGTTTTATAGCATTACTACAATTTTATGAGAAAAATTACCTAGAATGTTTATTTTAGAGTTCAAGTAATCCATTTTGATAAATATATCAACCTACATCATTTATTTGAACACATTTTAAACTATTTTTTTTCAGGAATGAAAATATATATATATATTTGTTGTAAATGAAATTTATGACTTGGAGGGAAGGGAAAGAGAAAAGGGGGGAGGGGGTAACAGTGTTTACAAGAAATGTACTCATTACATATGTAACAGCAATCTCTTTGTATATCACCTTGACAACAAATTTTTTGAAAAGTACAATAAGTTTAAATGTCTACTTTGGGCAGAATTTTTTTTGCCAGTACTGGGCTTAGACTCAGGACCTGAGCACGATCCTTGTTTTTGTTTTTGTTTATTCTTAAGGCGCAAGTTCTATCACATGTGCCACAGCACCACTTTTATTTTTTTTATCTATGTTGTGCTGAGGAATTGTACTTGGGTCTTCATTCATGCTCGGCAAGAACTCTTCCAGTAGGCTTAACGTATGGCCCCAGTGGGAAGGAAGTTTTCCATAAAATATGTAGGAAATATGTACACTAAGGAAAAGCCATCAAAAATAGAAGAAAAATTATATACTTAGATAACGACATGCCAGTATTATGGCAGATCTCTGTAATTCTAGCTTCAAGAGTGGCCTATTTGGACCGGGAGTTGGCTGGCTGAAGTAAAGTGCTATCCTTGAGCAAGCCCTAGGACAGTGCTCTGGCCATGAGTTGAAGCCATAGGACATGCAAAAAATAATAATTTAATGCCCGTGACTGGTTGCTCACCCTGGTAATCCTAGCTACCCTGGAGGATCGAGGTTCAAAGACGGCCCAGGCATAAAAATCTGTGAGAATCTTATTTCCAAATAAGCCAGAAAATTCAAAATGACAATGTGCCTCAAGTGGTAGAGCTCTTGCCTTGAGCTGAAGAGCTTAAGGTAAACATCCAGGCCCAGAGTTCAAGCCCCATGAGTGAAAAAAATAAAAAGAAAAAGAAAGCCCTTATCTAAGGCTGGAGTGCACACTAGTGGTAGTTTGCTTGCCTAGTATGCACAAAGCCCTGTGTTCAATTACTCTGTACCACTTACACCAAAAAAAAAGCTGGAAATGATCTCATAAGGTTGGGTTCTGAGGATCACAGTTCAAAGCCAGGCCAGACACTAAAGTCCATGAAACTGTTACTTCCACTTAAGCACCAGAAAACCAGAAGTGACACTGTGGCTCAAGGTGTTTAAGGTTGTAGCCTTGAGCTGAAGAGCCCAGGGACACTGCCCAGGTGCACAATTAAAGTCTTACAACCAAAAGAGAGAGAGAGAGACAGAGAGAGAGAGAGAGAGAGAGAGAGAGAGAGAGAGAGAGAGAGAGAGAGAGAGAGAAACAGAGAGACAGAGAGAGAGACAGAGAGACAGAGAGAGACAGAGAGATAGAGAGAGAAACAGGCAGTCAGACAGAGACAGACAGAGACAAAGAGACAGAGACAGAGACATCAAACAGTCAGGCACTGCTGGCTGAAGCGTGTAATTCTACCTACTATGGAGGCTGAGATTGGAGGATCTTGGTTCAAAGCCCAGAGCCAGCCTGCACACATATGTTTGTGAGACTTACATCACCAATTAACTACGAGATACCAAAAATGGAGCTGTAGAGGAAGAGCGCTAGCCTTGAGCTGAAGAGGTCAGGGACAGTCCAGGCCCAAAGTCCAAGCAACATGACGAATCAATAATAAAAAAAAGAAGATAGCTAATAGTAATGATGAATAATTTTGGGCTGGGAGTTTGGCCTAGTGGTAGAGTGCTTGCCTAGCATGCACGAAGACCTGGGTTCAATTCCTCAATACCACATACATAGAAAAATGCTGGAAGTGGAGCTGACGCTGAAGTGGTAGAGCCCTAGCCTTGAGAAAATATAAGGACAGTGCTCAGTCCCTGAGTTCAAGCCCAGGACTGGCCAAATCAAAAGTAGTAGAGCACTGGCATTGAACTGAAGATCTGAGGAACAGCCCAGGCACAGAGTTCAAGCACCACAAACAGCAACAACAAAATCTATGAAATGGCAGTGGTGGTTTTAAGCTAAGCAAAAATAGAGTAGAAACTGGTAAAATACATATTTGTGTGTAAGCAAAATAGCCAGACTTATGCATTAGAACAGGATAGCAACTTGAAGAAAAATTTTGTTTTCCATCTCACTAGGTCCTGTCTCTTAATTTATTCAAGTAAGTAAAATGCTGGGTTTTATAATCGTTGCTCTGAATATTAGAAAATCATAATATCTCTCATTAACCAACAAAGACCAGGAACTGGGGCTTCGTTCAAATGACAGAGTATCAGGCAAGAGAAGAAAAAATTGAAGTAAGAACTTGAAGTTCTTGATCCAGAACCTGCATAGTAACAGAGCAGCAGCCTGGTGATGGTGCCTCACACCTATAATCTTAGCTACTCAGGAGGCTAAGATCTGAGAATCAAAGTTTAAAGCCAGCCAAAGTACCCAGTTAACTGCCAGAAAATCCAGAAGTGGCACTGTGGCTCACAGATTAAAGCACTAGCCTTGAGCTGAAGAGCTCAGGGACAGTGCCCAGGCCCAGAGTTCAAGCCCCACAATTGACAAAAATCAAACAAGCAAACAAAACTCACAAAGAAGCCTGCAGACCACAGTGGTTCTGCTGAGTCTCTTCTCTATGGGGATCAGGAAACATTTCACTTTTTCTGTCTCTTCCCATCTCAACATTCATACTAAAATAAGACTGTGTTGAAAGTTTCAATTTATAAAAATGTTTTTCATGAAGCACCATGAAATATTCATCGCTTATATCTCAGTTGAAGATAGTTGATTTGGGGCTGCATTGGTAGAGTGCTAGCCTTGATCAGAAAAGGTCAGGGATAGAGCTGAAGCACTCAGTTGAAGACCCAGTGCCAACAGACCAAAGAAATTATGCACTTTATACATATTTTCTAATTTCTTAATGAATTTTTCAGTCTGTATAAATATAGGGTACATTCCTTGTTACTTAAGTAAGATTGCTCTTTTTTTTCTTTTTGCCAGTCCTACGGCTTGGACTCAGGGCCTAGACATTTTCATTGGACTCGCTTGCCCAAGGTGAGTGCTCTGCCTCTTGAAACACAGCGCCACTTCTAGCTTTTTTCTGAATATGCGGTACCAGTGAATAGAACCTAGGTCTTCATGCATTCTAGGTGAGCACTCTACCATTAGGCTACATTCCCAGGCAGTGAGATTCCTCTTACAGTCATTGTATGTTCACAGAGTTTGATCTCACACACTGTAGGGCCCTGGTTGGCTTTGACCTGTGATCCTAAGCCCTGAGCCTCCTAAGTAGCTGAAATTAAGGTGTGAGCCAGCATGATGGCTTCCATTCTTTTTTCTACAAAAAAATATGTAGTTATCTAAAATATATCTATAGCTGAAAAAAATGAATCTCTCCCAAACAAATCTTCAAAGAAACAACCATCCTATTAAAAGGTGGGCTAAAGACTTAAAAGAGTATTCTCTGAAGAAAAAATTAAAATGGGCTTTAGACACATGAAGAAATGCTCCATATCTCTAGCAATAAGGGAAATGAAAATCAAAACAACTTTGAGATTCCTCCTGACTCCAGTCAGAATGGCCATTATCAAAAAATGTAATAAGAGATACTGGTGGGGAAGTGACCAGGTGGGATCACACCTACACTGTTGGTGTGAGTGTAAACTCGTTCAACCACTAGGGAAAGCAGTGTGGTGGTTCCTCAAAAGACTGAACATAGAGCTCCCCTATGATCCAGCAAATCCACTACTTGGCATCTACCCAATTGTCCAGAAAAAAGGACATACTAAAGCCACTAGCACAATGATGCTCATTGCAGCACTATTTACCATAGCAAAGCTATGAAACCAACCCAGATGCCACTCAGTAGATGACTGAATCAAGAAGATGTGGTACTTATACACAATGGAATGCTATGCTGCCATCAAAAGGAATGACATCGCCCCATTTGTAAGGAAATGGAAAGACTTGGAAAAATTCATATTAAGTGAAGCAGCCAGACCCAAAGAAACATAAGCTCAATGGTTTCCCTCATTTGTAATAATTAGTTCACATCTAGGACTCTCCTAGCAGAGGATTACAATAACTCAAAAACCTAGGTATATAAGGTCATATAGGATGAGGCTAAATGAAAGGATCTCTAGGATATGTTAACAAGAGCTATATCTTGTGTCATCGTTGCTCTTAATCTTGTGTGATTTTTGTCCTTAATCTACTATGTTATTTCTCATCTCTTATTTTGCCCTTTGGTTAATGTCAGATTGTTACTGTATCTGATTTTTCCCTGGCATATTGTATATATGTTTATTTGTTTATGTCAAATAGGAAAGGGAAGGGGGGAAACAAGATGATTGGGAAGGGGAGGGGAGAGGGAACTGGGGACAAAAACATGTGGAGTGGAATAAATGTGTGAGAAGTAATGCAGTCCACTACCTGTAAATGTAATCGTAACCCCTCTATACATTACCCTGAAAATAAAAAAGAGACTATCAAAATATCTGTAGAAAATGAGGTTGGATGATGGAAACAACCAGATGCCCTACTACAAAAAATGTGATACACGCACACACACACACACACACACACACACACACACACACACACACACAAACGCACACACACACAATGGAATGATATATAGCCAACCGACAAGATAAAATAATGGCATTCTCGGGGAAGTGGATGAAAAGGAAAAAAATCATATTAACTGAAGTAAGCCAAACTCAAAGGAACATAGGCCCAAGAATCTCCCTCATTTGTCAAATTCAGTAGAAACCTTGGGCTCTGCTACCAGAGATTTACAATAGAACAAATTCTAGAGACATCGTGACAAATAGTATGACACTAAATGTAAGGACCTCCAAGATAAAGAAACAAAACTCATATAATGAGTGATTGTTGTCCTTAATGAACTATGTGATCTCTTATCTCTTTTGCTATCCCTTAGTTATATCATACTGTTACAATATTTCACCTTGTTTTCTGATATATTTCATATGTGCCTAATTGGTTATTTGAAATTGGATAGGGAAGGGGGAAATGAACATGAATGGGGCTAGGGGAAGGGAAATGGGGACCATATCATTACATGGGGTATCAAAGTTTGAGAAGTAATGCACCTTCTATCTGGTGAATATAATGTAACCCTTCTATAAATTACAATAAATATAAATACATAAAAAGAAGATCTGCACAGAAAAAAATAATAATGGCATTTTTGGGGTAGTGGATGAAATTAGAGTGAATCCTGTTGAGTGAGATAAGTCAAGACCAAGGAACAAAAGGTACATGAAATCCTTAATGTATGGATATTAATTTCAAACAGTAGTAGAGCGATGATTGAATAGTTGATACCCAAAGTTCTGGACATAATTTTGGAGATATAAACATAACTACATAGACATAAAAATCTAGGATAGACTATACACTCTATAGACATGTGTTTTATTATAGATTAATCTGTATCTATGACATACAAAGACTCAGCTTAATTTTTACTATATTCTAAAATCTATGTGCCAGTGATTGTATAGCAATTCCCTTCTTGAATACTTGTTGGTTAAACATGACATTTGAAATATGATGTAAATTTCAATGTTAATAAATTTTTTAAAAAAAGAGGCTAGAGGTAAATACTACTAATGTACTTGCTCTAAGTGGTACACAAATTTTCTTAATGAATCAAGGGGTTTTATTACATCTTTATGCAATTATTTTAGTTCTGAGTGTTCTACACTCAATGATACTTCTGGAAAGATGATATAGCTGACTGTGTAGATGGTATGAAGACATACTGGCCTAAACGTAGAATAAAGCATTGGTAAGTGGCTGTTAGCTGTCCAGATTCTACTGGAATATGTGGAATGAATTTATTAAGCACAATGCAGGCTCTTAGTCAGATCAGGATCAAGATTATGTGGTTCCATCAGATGAATGAGGAAAGATCAGAAAAATCTACTAAGATATCCAGATATACTTTTTAAACTAAGGTATCTGGACTCCTTTTTTTTGTTTCTTGGTGGGGAGGTTGAACTTTGGACCTGGGCAAGGTCTCTTAGTTCTTTTTCCTCAAGGCTAATGCTGTACCAGTTTTAGCCACAACTCCACTTAGATTTTGGGTGGATAAGTGGAGAGTAGAATCTTACAGTTTTTTTTGTTTTCATTTTTTTTGCTTGCAAAGGCTTTGAATCACCTTCTCCCTGGCTAGTAGAATGACAATTATGACCCTCCAGCGCCTGGCGAGTGATTTTTTGAAAACTGGACTTTATTCCAAATCACATAACTGGTTCCTAGCAAAGTTTTGAAGCCTGACATAAATGTGACAGATTTTTGTCACTTGGAGACACTCTGTGCTGAACGTTAGAAATCTACCAGCTGAGTCACAGTGGCACTTCCAGTTTTTTGTTTATGTAGTGCTGAGAAATGGAATCCAGGGTTTCATACATGCTAGGTAAGCTTCATTTTCAGCCCAAGGTTTTATGTTTTTTTTTTCAGTGTTGTTGCTTCTAAGGTATTGTATGATGTTCTTTCATTTTCTTTGCTTTTTACCTCTTTTCTTCTTTTTCCCTTTAGTTTTATTCTCTGTAATCACTGTGTTGAATTCGGGTACCCTGTGTCTTGTACATAGGTTTATGTGATTTGGGGAATGGAGAGGGTATAATAAAATGGTAAAAAAAAAAAAAAACCAAAGGAAAAAGGGTGAACCAATTGAACAGTGATACTTGGAAGACACTAAACGGAAATGAACTGAACAATCTGGGTGGAGAGGGGGCTGAGGGTAGGAAAACAGAGAAAATGAGGGAGGGGATAACAATTTTCTTAAGAAATATGTTCATTACTTATGTAACCGTATGCCAACTATATATTGACTTAACAAAATAAATTAACTTAAAAAATAATTTAGCCGGGTATGGTGGCTCACACTTGTAAATGTAGCTACTCAAGAGGCTGGGATCCAAGGATAGCAGTTCAAAGTCAGCCTGGGCACTGAAGTCCATGTGACTCTTATCTCCAATTAACCACCAGAAACCCAGAAGTGGCCCTATGGCTCAAGGGATAGGGCAGTAGTCTTGAGCTGAAAAGCTCAGTGACAAGACCCAGGTGCAGAATTGCAGTCCCATGAATTGAATGATGAATGATACTAGCCAGGCTCTGTGCGCTCACACTTGGAATCCTATCTACACAGAATCAGGTTTGAATCCAGCCCAAACAAATTGCATGATAGTCTGATTTACAGTTCATTACCAAAAATCTGGAAGTGGATCTGTGGATAAAGTGGTAGAACACTAGCCTGAAGCAAAAAAAAACTTTTAAGGACAGTTCCCAGGCCCTGGATTCAAGTCCCAGGACTTGCATAAAACAACAAAATGTGACGCTGAGTCGTCCATCATTTGGTGTTATAGTTCAATATTCTTGATATGCGTCTTAGAAATTAAGTCCCTAGCAAATACTCTCCCCTGAAATTCTGCTTCATAGCTGATTCATAGAATTTCAGCATCATTACTATCACCTACCAGTTAGCATAGCAGTCTACTACTGAAAATTTGAACAAAACTTTTGAGTAATCCTAATAAATCTGTGTATCATCTGCACACACATCAAATCAGCAGGAGCTATGTTCTACTATTATATAAATGTATTTAATCCCTTCTTGACTTAATGAGCCTTAAAGAGTAAAACATATGAAGTAGTTATGAAACTAACAGTCACCATTCTTCTACCTAATATTGTAATATAAGTTTATAAATGCAAGGACTATACTGAAGTGTGCAGAAGATAGCTTCTAATTATAATATTCTCATGAAGTATAGTTTTTAAGAAACATGTTGCTTGCTTTGGGAAAGCAAAGGCAAGGAAAAATGATATAAGTAAGTTCCCTATTTATCAGAAGGAATATACTATTGGGTTTAGATCAACTTCATTCATTCCGTGCTGATGAAACAAATATTTGCAATTCCTGAGGCCAATCACTTCATTGTGATGCAGAATCAGCCAGCTTAGATCAATCTTCCAAAAAAGGAAAGGAACAAATGAGAAGCAATTAAGGTTTCCAAAATGAACCAGGTGGTGGTGGCAGCTCACACTTGTAATTCTATCTACTCAAGGCCTGAAATCCAAGGATCTGGATTAAGTCTGTCTGGGATGAAGATATTACTGTCTGTGACATCATCTCTGTTATCACAGCCCAGCTGATACACTCTGCCCAAGAGGTTCCAAACACCAAAGTCCATCTCCTATTTGAAATACTACAAAACGTACTCACATATTATTTCCTCTTTGGGAGATAGTTGAAACATGTACCAGAAACATTTCCCTGGCTTCAGAGTGGAAGTGGAAATATATACTCACTAGAATCCCATCTAGTAAATTACAGTCAATCATCGTTCCTCACATCTTGTTAGTTAAATTGAACAATGAGTGTTTGGATCAGAAGCAATGTGTATGAGCATACACGTTGTAAAAGTACTGTAATCCTAGCTACTCAAGATAAGCTGAGAACTGAGGATTCCAGTTCAAAATCAGCCACGCAATAAATTCCATAAGATTTTTACCTCTAATTAACCAGCAAAAAACAGAGCATTGAATTGTGCTTAAAATGCCACAGCCCTAAGCTTTGCATTAAAGTGCTAGGGGGTAGCATTCAGGATGCCCACTCCCTCCACTCCTTTTTAACACAGTACTAGAATTCCTAGGGAGTGCAATAAGGCAAGAAGCAAGCATAAAGGGGATCCAAGTAGGGAAAGAGGAAATAAAACTCTCCCTCTTTGCCGATGACATGATTCTGTATTTAAAGAATCCTATAGACTCTACTCCCAAGCTCCTTGAGCTGATTCAAAGATTTGGAAGGGTAGCAGGCCATAAAATGAACCCTCACAAATCAACTACCTTACTTTACGCCAACACTGAGAGGAACGAGGCAATAATCAGAAGAACAGGTCCAAAGCCGACATGTGCAGCCTCATATAGAGCTTGAGTTGTGTCAGGGTGTGGCAGTTCTTGAACTCGTAGAAATCACTCGGGTAGAAGTCCATTCACATCGTATAGATGGAACACATGATGCTGTGGGCACATTCGGTACAAGGAAAGTGAGAGCCTTCTCTCTCCATCCTGAGCCTTTTACCAAAGCCCCTTTCTTGCAGGATTCTAATGCTGTGGCTGTCCTGCAGAGATGTGCACTTATGTGCTGGGAGGGGTGTAAGAGACACTCGAGAACAGGATGACTTTTACACCCCACTTCCAGAAGCTTCTGAGAGAGGCCTCTATGTATCTGTCCAAAGTAAATGCACCTTAAATTAACTAAGTAAATGCTCTAAATAAATCAATAAGTGAATGCTCTAAATAAAGAACTAAATGCTCATTCCTCTAATCTTAGCCACCCAGCAGGCTGAGCTCTGAAGATCACAGTGGAAAGCCAGTCTAGTCAGTAAAAGTCTAAAGGCACTTGTCTTCAATTAGGCAGCAAAAAGCCAGAACTTGACCTATGACTCAAATGGTACAGTGCTAATTTTTGAACACCAAAGGGATGGCATTTAGACCTGGGTTCAGGTTCAAGTGGCAGCACTGGACCACACACCAAAATGTAAATGCTTTCAGGTTCTAACAGGCAAAGCTATCACAATCCCTCCCTGATGGCTCAAAAGTGATTCAGCCCCCAGCTTTTCCTCTGACTCCAGTATTTCACAGGCCTCCGCCATTAGTACTGACACCTCATTTCTTACTGGGAAATGGGATTTCCTAGGATGTCACCTAGGTGAGGGCTGCAGTTGGGAGCCACTTACTCATGCCTGAAATCCAACTTCTCAGTAAGCACACTGTTTAGACTCCAGTACCTTGTGAGGGAAATGAAATGGCATGGTGTCCCAGTCATAATAAAGTAGTTTGTGCACTTGTATCATGCTTAGCTCCCCTGTGAACACCCCAGTGAAACAAACAGGCTCAGAGAGGAGCCAAGTATTCCAAGGCTTGGAAAGGAGTGGTGAGCAAACATGGGTTTGGAGGGGGAACACTCACTTTTTCAAGAGAATTTCCAGCAACTACTACATTGTCCTCCACTATTTGAAATTGTGCAGGAAGTTTCCCACATAAAAGAGATCACCTTTCTGGTAGGCAGGGATCAGCTTTGTCAGCAGCATCTCCAACAGGCCTTCCTCCAGGATCCATAGGTTACAAGGCTCATTCAGAGTCTGACCTGACTTACCATCACACTGTATTGGCAAAACAGTGGATATTTCAAACGTAGGAATGGGACCACACTTCACACTGAGGAATTGGTATAGAGTAGATTGGAAATGACACACTCTAATCTCAGTATAGTCACTTGAAAGCACACAAGAAGGTTGTAGTTTGTGGGCAGGATGATGGGTTCAAATAGGTTTCCTCTCAATATACCTCATCTGAGTTGCCCTGGAGTTTCCTGGCTTTCTTCCTAGAGAAATGCCTGATATACTGGAAGTTTGTCTTGGCCCTGATCCAGCATCTACTTCTTCAAGTGAGACATCCATATCTCTCATGCCTGAGATCCGAGCCTCCTGACCTTGGCAACAGCACAGCAACATCTTTCTTCCTCCTGAGCCACAGGCCAAGGGAGCTGACTTGAGCTGGTTGTCACATACAGTGGCTTGGTTACCAGGGTTCCATATTCTGTTCCATTGTGAGGGAGGTAGGGTCACCTTTCAAGGCCCAATGACCAAAGCTCCTTGCTCACAGAACACCTCCCCAAAGACATACTGGAGGCTGAATCTCCCTTCCCACCTCACATATGGATGTAGTAAACAGCACACCTTTTTGTTCAAATCCCAAGTCATTAACTAGGCGTAAGTGCTAGCCTGGTCTCAGGCTCAAGGAGCCTTTCTTAGGTAAGATCCAAACTTAACTGTCACTATTCCCCTTAGACTTCACAAGACATTTTGCTTCACAGTGCCTTCTCAGCTTGCATTTTGCCTCTTGCACATTTTTTTTGCTAGTCCTGGGACTTGACCTCAGAGCCTGACCATTGTTCTTAGGCTTTCTTTAGGCTATAGCTGTCCCACCAAGCAACAGCACCACTTCCAGAGTTTTCTATGTATATGGTACTGCAGAATCAAACCGGACTCTTTTTGTGTGGTAGCCAAGCACTCTACAAATAGATGAAAGACCCAGGCCATCTTGCACAAATTTTTCACTTCAATCTACTAGGACGTTGTTAGGTTTCTGTATCCTAATCTATTTTTCTTCCTGAAGAATATCTGTGCTGTCATCTGTAAAAATGCAAGTGGGAAAATCACAGAAGCATTGGTGACATAAAAAAAGTCTTACAGACATAGATAAGTGTTCATTCTTTGTAGGAGAAAGGATATTTTGATATGATGATGATGACTATTTATAAATACTTAATCGGGGTTTAGACTTTGGCCCAGTGGTAGAGTGCTTGCCTAGCATCCATGAAGATCTAGGTGTGAGTCCTTAATATCACACAGATATAAAAATCCATATGGCAATGTGGCTCAAGTGGCAGAGGGCTAGACTTGGGAAAAGCCAAGAGCAGTGCTCAGGCCCTGAGTTCAAGCCCCAGGAATGGCAGAAAAAACAAAAGAAAAGAAAAGAAAAGAAATGTGCTTTTTACAAGTTATTCACTCACAGCATTTGCCTCTGAATTCTTCGCTTCTGCATCTTGTGACTTATCCCTTTCCCTCAATGTAGACAAGAAAAACAGATTTTATTACTTGCTATCCTTTGTCCAATCTTTGGATATTAATTCAAAATACAATATTGCCTGAGATATTGTGTGTGTGCATGTGTGTGTGTATCTGCCAATGTGTGCATGCACACATGTGTACAGGGTTTAGGGCTTACTCATAGGGCCTGTGTGATAACCCTCAGCATCTTTTCCTCAAAGGTATTGGTCTTTCACTTGTAGCTTATTATAGCTAATTGGAGTTGAGAGATTCACTCAATTTCTTGCCCTGTGCATTGGAACCCAGTGCTGGGTTCTCATATTGTTAATTGTAGCTATAGAGAAGCCTGAGGTCTGGGGATCCTCGTTAGAATCCAGCCCCTGAAAGAAAGTCACTGATAGAAATCTTTATCTTCAGTTAAGCACGAATAAATAAGGCAAAAGTGGAACTGTGGCTCAGTTCCTCTTGTAGCAGCCATGAGAAAATTAGTAATTGGCAGCACCTGGTCCCTGAGAGAAATCCTTAGCACTAGTTCAAAAAAAGAAAGAAAATAATGAAAAAAATTAAAACTTGCTGAGGAATCCATAAGGATAAACGTGCCTGTGAATAATCTTGTCATTTCAGATTCCCTCAAGAGCTTATGTCTCTCTATATTTTATCAAGTTTTTTTAAAAGATATTTACATATTTTCTATCTTTCTTAAACAGAGATAGCCATCCACAAAACACAAACACAAACTCTCACACAGTATACCACCCACCCATAAGTGTCTGGCTATGTATATATGTATAGTCATATGTATTGATCTGTCTCTCTATACTAATATATTAATGAATAAACATATGTATTTAGACAAACAGGAAACATACATAGATAGGTCTCAGGCATTTCCAGATTTTGTGCAAGTCTTCTGAGTGCAACTTACCATTGTATTGTTTGTCAAGATAGAGTCCCTCTAACTTTTGGCCAGCTTCTTGTCCTTTGATACTTTTTTCTGCCAGTCCTCGGTTTTGAACGCTAGGCCTGGATGCTGTCACTGAGCTTGAGCTTCTTGCATTCAGTAGTTTATTGCAGATAAGAGTCTCATGGAGTTTCTGTCCTGGGCTGGCTTTGAATTATGATCCTCAGATCTCAAACTCCTGAGTAGCTAGGATGACAGTCTTGAGCTACCAGTACCTGGTTCCTTTGCCTCTTTTACCCTTTTTTTGGCCCCACCACAGCCATGGTATCTACCTTCCTATGTTCTCCCCGCCTTCCCCCAGACAGGGGTCTGACAGATGCTTTCCACCCACTTATTCATGTTCTCCTCTGTATTGGCTGACAGCTAAGACATGCACTCACTTGTCTGGATGCCAAACACAAAGCCATGTGATTGTTTCTCAGTCTGGAACATCCTATCAGATTTATAGCACCACAGAGGGTCAGGTTGATGCTCCTCCAGGGCTTCTTAAATTGTTCTCATATTAATCCACAACACGTTTGTCATCACTTGTCCAGCTAATTCATGGACTAAAGCAGCATTCCCTACAAACTTAGATCCCAATACCATGAGGACACTCAAGGGTGCATTAGGAGTGTGACCTGCAGGTGGATGTGAGCCTGTCTAAGTTGGAGGGGATTTCTCCACCACAGGAAATGGAATACAAATTTAGAATCTGCTTTCATGAGGTGACAATCTCTGGCAGATGTTCTTATCAAATGTGGCACTGCCAACTTCCAGCTTAAAACATGGGTTGATGACCCAGCATAACAGAGAATGTATTCACCCCGGCCCAACACATAGGCTGGGACCCTGAACTTTCAGGTAGCATTTGGCTTTGAATGTCATGAGATCTTAGTCTATAAATGATGAGCCCCCTCCCGTGAGGCATAGCAAACGGAGCCAAAGTGCAACCCAGTTAAGCACCAGATCAAGCTTCCCTTCTACAGTAGGGTATGGTTTGGAAACTGTGCATAGCTTCTGTTTGAAGCCAGTCCAGAAAGGAAAGTCCATGAAACTCTCATTTCCAGTTAACTGCCAAGAAAAAGCCAAAGATAGAGATGAAACTCAAGGGAGCTAGAGAACCATCTGAAAAGAATGGTTACACCCTGCAACATCCTCATTATCTGATCTTGAAAACATCTCTGCGTGCATCCCAGCATGCAGCCAGCATCTGGGATTGACAGTGACCCCTGCGCCCATTGGCAATCTGCACTGTCTCTGACATCTGTAATGTGAACCTCATTCTGTTGGGTTTGTGAAGCGGTGTCAACCCTGCAGAAGGAACCAACTGTGCCCTAACTCCCACTGTCCCCTGGGGCCCCTAGCATTCCCCCATCTGCACCCCTCCTGTGGCTTCTGATCCTATGGAGCCCTCCTGCCCTGTCCAACACTCACATGAAGTGCATATTTCTTCTCCTGGGGCAACTTCTCCACAGAGAGTACATGACATGCCCACTCTCCAGGCACGGGGAGATCCTGCCAAAGTAGCAAATCAGTGATAAGGACATAAAGTGATGAATAGAATTTTAGATCCTGATGGTAGACAGTCTGCAAAATCCAAGCGAGAATGGAATTGGAGGGGACCAGCGATCAGGATGTGGGCATGGAGCTTCCCTGCCAAGGGGGTGGGGGAAGTCACAGGCTGGGGGATGCACAGGATGATCCATGGGCCCTGTGCAGCTACTGGGTCACCCCCTTCTGCATCTCAGCCTTTGGCTTTGAGCTCTGTGATCGTCAAGATGTGCACAGTCTGTACTCTGGCTGGCAGAAGAAAGGACCCTGGGAAGACAATTGTAGACCCTTTGTGAGTGTAGGAAAGGTTAGGCTGGACACCCAGTCCAAGAGGAGCTAAAACTGGAGTCGAGGGGTGTGCAAGGAGTGGGTGTGAGGGTTGTGGGCAGTCACAGTCACGGCAGAGGTGGCTCTGTCTGTGGGGTGAGTGCCTCCCTGCAGGCACAGAACTGGACATATCAGAGATCCACATGAAAAGGAAAAGCTGGAAATGGCACTGTGGTTCAAATGGTAGAGCATCAACCTTGAGCAAAAGAGCTCAGGGACAGTACCCAGGACCTGAGTTCAAGCCTCATGACTGTAAAAGAAAAAGAACCAGGACTATGAGATGGAACCTGGTACTCTCTTGGTCTAATCAGACACAAGAAGAGGCCGGGATAGGCTGTGGAAAAACACAGAGAACATCTTCCCCCAGCTCATCCTGTCCTGCATGCAGGGACAGCCATGTAACTAGGGCTACGGTGAGATCATCTTCACCCCTGTGCTGCCATCTGAATTGTAGGCCTCTGTCCTGGCATGGGGTGTCCTGATGGCTGAGCAGGTGCCCTAACCCTAGATGGAGAGCAGCCACTGACTGTGGTAGCTAAGGAGAGATCTGTTCCATAGCTATCAGGCCACCCAGCATGGGAGCCATAACCACCCCCCACCCAGGTAGAGGCCAATGGTTCTCCAGGTGCTACTAACATTGCCCCACCCCTAGCTCTGGGTACACGTGACATTCCCTCCACAAGGAGCAGGACTAAGTGAAGGATCAGGAAGCTGCCTATGGGCTTCAGATGATGGCCAGGCTGGCACTACAGATGGCCTCAATCTGTCACCACCTTCCCCTGCCTCCATCATTCCTCCATCATGCCTCTCTACCTCCCACCCATTAACCTTGGAAACCAATGAACTGGGCTCTCATCATTCCTCTCATCTCTTCACCCACCTTGCCATGCGTCCATCCCTCTGTCACTTCCACCCCACACACATCCCACCACCAGCCACCCTCTAGCTTATGAGGATCTCAGAGGAAGCTCTTGGTGAAGGGCTTGTGACCACAAAACAGTTACTGTCACCCGCTCCGGCCTGATCCACCACAGAATAAGAACAGCCAAGCAAGCACACACTGCAGCAGAGTTGCTCTGCTGCCACTCTGATTTCTTCATGGCCAGGACTTGGCTCTCCTCAGCCTCTCAGCTCAGTAACCAGAACATTGTGCTTTCACAGAGCCATGGCTTCCAGTCTCCATGGACACAATGACATCAAGGTGATGCCAACTTCCCCATCTCTATATACTTCTAACTATGGGATGGGAGCTGAGGTTCTCTTCTGTCACTCCATCCGCTAAGAGGCTCATGCAGATTTCTATCCTTTGCTCATCATGGTGACTCTTTGGTTAACAAGTCACTGCTGGGCTTCCAGTTCACCACATATAGAACCCATACTCCAACACTTTTCTTAGAAGGACTGATGACTTTTAAATATTCTCTAGTTTTAAATTTCTAGTTCCTTCTCTCTTTCATTTATATATTTCCCTTCCTCACATCCTTCTCTTTTTTACCTTCCTTCTTTCATTCCTGGCCTTGAACTCAAAACCTGGATCTTTTTCTTAGCTTTTCTTTGCTCAAGGTAGCACTCTAGCTCTTGAGCCACAGCTCTACTTCAAACTTTGTTCTTGCTCTAAACTGGGAGTATGAGTCTCATGCATTTTTCCCTTTGCTGGGTTGGTTTTAAACCACAATACTAAGATCAGGATCCTGAATATGCCTCGGATTACAGGTATTATCTAATCAAAACAAATTCCTGATTTCTTTTTTAGACATAATTATTTCTTTCAGGTGAGCCACCAGCCACGCATGCAAGAGCATTGCAGGATCCCAGCATTCATCTTGTCTCCAGTCTTATTCCATCCATCTCACAATGGTCATTTAAACACCCTGCTGCATGCTTGAAGTCGCAAGGAACGTTCTCAACGCCATGAGAAGCCCCCTTAAGCTCTGCCTCAGACATGCCCAGCCCCCATCCCACTTCCACATGAGCATTTGATTAGGAGAAATTTCCTGAGTACATCATCATCTTTTCCTCACCATTCAAATTTCATCTTTGGAGTCATTTCTCCCAGACAAAGAGGAACATGATCCATGGTTTGATAGCAGCTCCAGCTTCATAGTCCCAGCCACCAACACCCCCCCCATTACCCTGCCAGACACCTGAATTCAAGAACAATGTTTTCACTACCCCTGACTCTTATCAAATGTTTTAACTTATACAGTGCATTAAAATAATTTTACTAAATGGAATAAACACATGGCATCAAGCTTCAGAATCTTTGCACCTGAACTTTTAGTGAATAACAGACACACCAGCATTTCTGTAGCCAACAGAAATCTTAGCTTTGAGATTTCAGCATTCCTGGTATCCAAGTTTGGATGTGCTAACACTGCCCTTAATGAGGCACTTCAACCACACAATCCCACAACAATCAATGTCATTTGACATTCACTGGTAGGTGGTGCTAGGAAAAAGACTGATGTGCCAACTCCATGCTGGCTTGACCTATGCCATCTTCAAACCTGGAGCAAGTGGGGCTCCTCTCTCCGTGACATCTTTTCTCTACTACCCCAGGAGGACCATTACCTTGAGTCAAAATTATGAAGACTATCTCTAGCAGCAAAGATTCCAGTGAGATGTGCCTACATGGATAAAGCTAAAATCTCACTAAAGTGAGGTTGTTGGCAGTGCTGGAGCCTGAACTCAGGGCCTGGGCACTAAGCATTTGTACTCAAGACTAGCCCTTTACCACTTGAGCCCAAACTCCATTCCCAGCTGTTTTTATTTTTGGTAGTAAGAATCTATCAGACTTTCCTGTTCTAGGTGACTTGGAGCTTCCATACTCAGATCTCAGCCTCCTGACCAGCCTGGATTAAAAGTGTGGATCAGCCATGCGCCACACCTGAGGACTTCTGCCAGCACAATTTTCCCAAAAATTGGAAGAGGAAGATGAGGGAGGATTGGGCTCATCCTGACCTGCATATGAAGGAGAGCATCAGCCCGTGAAATTCATTCCCTGTTGTAGGCTGCTGGAGAAAAGGTAGCAAATAGGCACAGGCTGGCAGCAGATGCCACAGAACAACTTGTGACCAAGACTCCCAGAGCAGACGTCAGAATCGATGACAGAGTTGGATCTATCCAGTAACAGAGGCAGTGGTGACACCTGAAACTGCGCGTTTGAGCCTTTGCTGCTAGTAAACAGGGCCACCTATGTCTCAATGAGAAAGGTGAGATTTTGGTGGAGAAGGTGAGATTAAACATTATGTATCATGCAAGAAGACAGACTATAAGGGGTCTTTTATTATTCCAAGTGAAATTTTGGATTTCCTCTTCTGTTTCTTTAAAGAATGACATTGGGATATTGATTGAAGATTGCCATTTTTACAATATTACTCCTTCCAAACCAGGAGCATAGGTTTTTGAATTTCCTCAGTTCTGCGTTAATTTCCTTCTCCAGGGTTTATAGTTCCATCAAAAAGATGCTTTACATTCTAAGTTAATTCCTAGGTATTTTATATTCTTTGATAGCAAAATGAGTTGCTATCCTGATTCTTGCCTCATTCCTCTCGTTTCTTGGCATATAAGAAGGCAGTTGACATTGAAGGTTAACTTTATACCCTGCTACCTTACCAAAGTTTTATATCAGCTCAAGCAGCTTCGGAGTAGAGACTATAGGGTTCTTTAAATACAGAATCATGTCATCTGTAAGGAGAGAAAGTTTCAGTTCCTCTTTCCTTTTCCTCCTCACTCCAGTTAGAATGGCCAAGATCCAGAAATCTAATAACTTATGCTGGAGGGGATGTGGCCAGGAGGGATCACTACTACACTGTGGTGGGATTGCAAACTCGTTCAACCACTATGGAAAGCACTATGGCAGTATCCCAAAAAGACTAAACATAGAGCTCCCCTGTGATCCAGCAATTTCTCTACTTGCCAATCGTCCAGATAGGACATACTAAATTCACTAGAACAATAACATTTATCACAGCACTATTTACTATAGCAAAGGTATGGAACCAACCCAGATGCCCGTCAGTTGATGAGTAGATCAAATATGGTATTTTTACACAATGGAATTCTGTGCTTTTGTCAGAAAGAATGACATAGACGAATTTGTAAGGAAATAGAAAGACTGTAAAGTTTAGAAATTAGTTTCTGTCTCCTTCTCTATCTCTGTACGATTTAGAAGTTCCTGTTTCTCTCACTTTCTGTCTCTTTTCTCTTTTTCTCTCTCTCTTTCTGTCTCTCTCTTTCTCTCTCTTCCTCTCTCTCTCTTTCTCTCTCTCTCTCTCTCTCTCTCTCTCTCTCTCTCTCTCTCTCTCTCTCTCTCTCTCTCTCTCTCATCCTTAGGCTTGAACTCAGGGACTGAGCTACTTTTGCTCAAGGTTAGCACTCTACCATTTGGACTACAGTGCTGCTTCTGGGTTGCTCTTTCACGTAGTATTGAGGAATCGAACCCAGGCCTTCATCCTTGATAGGTTAGCACTCTACCACTAAGCCACACAGTAAGCTTTTAGAGGTTTCTGACAAAGGTTTTCCTACATGCTATTATTTCTTCTGTGAGTGCTCTTAATGCTTGCTGAAGGTTGACTTTGTTTAGAAGACTTACCCTAATGCTCCCATATACAGAGATTTATATATAGCTGAATGTTTTTCATTACTCAGAATTTCTCTATTGTATATGTTCTGAAATGTACTGAAGACTGACTTCTGATTAAAAGTCATTGCACATTTGTTGTATTCATTAGTTTTCTTTTCTTCTATGGGAATCAGGTTTGTGATGAACACAGAAGTATGCCTTCCAGGTCAAACACTTTCCACATTTGTAATATTCATAAGGTTTTTCTCTCCTATGTGCATTTTATACTTAGTCATGCGTTCATGATGGATTTTTCATATTCTTATATTCATACGATTTTTATCCTGTGTCTGTGTGGTATCATGCAAACTCAACTATGAGTTCTTCAAAAAAAATTTCCCTTTCATTTTATTCATAGGATTCTATCCTGTGGGTGTTTAGTGATAAATCTTGACTTGTGCCTTCTGGGGAAAAGACTGAACATTTGCTACATTCATTAAGGGTTTTATCTTGTGTTGGTTCTGTGACACAAGCTGAGTTTTCTTCCACAGACTAAAAAGTCTTTCCTATTTATTACATTGCTAAGGCTTCTCATATGTGTGAACTCTCTTACGCTTCCTGAAGGGTGAATACTGCACGAAAGACATTCAACTTTGGTTATATTCCTAAGGTTTCTAATATGTGTGAATTCTGTTATGCCTCCTGTAATGTGACTTCCATCTGAAGGTCTTACCACATTTGATGCACTCGTACAGTTTCTCTCCTGTGTGTGTTCTCTGATGCAATTTGAGGGAAGACTTCCATTTGAAAGACATTCCACATCGGTTACATTCATAAGGTTTTTCTCCTGTTTGAATTGTCTTATGCATGTTGAGGTTTGGCTTCTGTGTGAAGGACTTTCCACATATGTTACACTCATAAGGTGTTTCTCCTGAGTATATTCTCTGATGAACATGGAGTTTTACCTTCCATTTGAAAGACTTTCCGCATTCACTACATGCATAAGTTTTCTCTCCTGTGTGTTTTCTATAATGCCCATCAAGATATGACTTCCACTTCAAGGTCTTTCCACATTTGTTGCACACATAAGGTTTCTCTCCTGTGTGTGTTCTTTGACGCAATTTGAGGGAAGATTTCTGTCGGAAAGACTTTACACATTGGTTACATTCATAAGGTTCCACTCCTGTGTGTATTCTCTGATGAACACGAAGTTTTCCCTTCCCTTGGAAAGACTTTCCACATTCATTACACTTATAAGATTTCTCTCCTGTGTGTGTTATTTGATGAACTCGAAGGTGTATCTTCTGGGTGAAAGACTTTTCTCATTTGTTACATTCATAAGGTTTCTCTTCTGTGTGTCTTCTCTGGTGCAAAGAGAGGTATGATTTCAGTCTAAAAGTCTTCCCACATTTATCCCATTCATAAGATTTCTCTTCTGTGTGAGATCTCTGATGTGTGCTGAGAGCTGAATTCTGGGCAGAAATTTTATTACGTTCCTCATATTCATAAGGTTTGTCTTCTCTTGGAGATCGAGGTTGGAGCGTCAGGTCTGACTTCTCAGAAATTAATTTTCACACTTGATGTACGCATCACATATCTCAGGATATTTGCTCTGAGGTATTGTAAGGCATATTTCATTACTGAAAGATTTCTCACATTCACTACATGTATGAGGAGTCTCTCCTGTGTATATTTTCAGATGTGTAGTGATGGTCGGTGTTAAGTACAATATTTTTCATCACACAGTACATTTAGCAGTTTTCCTCCCTCCCTGAAGAATTTCTTGGGCAGGGAGAACAGAATTATGATACTGCAGATCTTTTGGACTGTCACAATCATGAATAAAATGCTCTGAATAGCCGATGGATTTTTTAAGAACAGGAGACATACGAGATCTATATGCAGCATGCATCTCATCAGGCTTAGGAGACAGAAGCATGTTCTGACACTTTATGAACTCCTCAGTCCTCACCCCTAAGTTGTTACCGTTATTACTAATCAGCTCTGGATTATGTGTAGAGCTCAAATTTAAAGTTGTTGCAAATCTCACATTTTCCTCCACTTCGATACTACTTGCAACTGGTACTTCACATAGACATTCATGTGGACTTTCCTGGCAAGTCTTGAACATATTTTCCATTACCTGGACATCTAAAATGAGTCCTAGAAAAAAAGACACAAACATACATGAGATACAAATATTCCTTACTGTAAAGGTAATGACTTTACTTTCCCATCCTAAGTGTTAGATATTTTAAAATATAAAAGTGGAAATTGATTTGTGAGAAATATATGCTGTTCTCCCTAACCTATTAAGAAAATGATATTTTACAATGACCAATAATGTTTTTCTGTGTTTTAGTTCTCTTTTTATATCACAGGAAATATTTATTGAAATTACCCATCTATGTATTGCTACAGTTTTAAGCTGAGTACTAACTATAACATACCTGCAGGTGTTTTTTTTCAAATACTGTTTTGTTTATACATTGAGGAATAGCTGCCTTTCTTTTATTTTTGAGAAATAATGTAAATATTTTGCTGTTTTGCATCTTTTTAAAACTTTCTTCTCTTTTCTTTTCTTTTTTTTGTAGTTCATAGGCCTTGGCCTGTCCCTGAACACTTCAGCAGAAGACTATAACCCCTATCCTTGAGCTACAGCCCCACATACTCTTTTCTAGAGTTAACTACAGATAAGAGTCTCAGGTCCTGAGTAGCAGATAGGATTACCTTAGCCAGTTTCAATGCTGTTTGCTTATTAACCATTAAGTGAGGAACACGAATTTTTTCTAGATTCAGCGGCCACAAGTTTGGTGTATATGTCTGTTTGCCTTTGATCCAAGCAAGAACGATTCTTGAGAGTAAGGACTTACACCTATATCCCTTCAGTTACAACTTCTCACTAAAGTCTCAATTTAGGTATTTGTGGGAATTTTGAAATTTGTTTCTTTCCATTTGAAGTCTTATAAAAATTCCTTTTCTAACACTCCTGTCCCTCAGAACCATGGAAGACCAGAAAATCCCCAGCTCATTGTCTAGTTAATTTTCTTATGTTGATTGAAACTTTGTTGTTTTTCTTTTCCTTCCATTCCTGGGTTTAAACTTATGACCTAACCACTGTCCTTGGGTTTTCTCAAGACTAGAATCCTACCAATGAAGTCATTACTTCTGGCTTTTTCTATGTATGTGGTAATAAGGAATCAAACCTCTGTCTTTGTGCATGCTAGGCAAGCACTCTACCACTAGGCTCAATTTCTGGTGGAAAGATCTGGTTCTGAATACCAGTCTCTTCCTACCAGCAAAAAGATATTATCCTTATCAGAGAATAATGCCCTGACTTATTCCTTGTTTGCTCAATCATTTATAGTCTTAGTTTTAAAGAAATGAAAGATCATTCTTTCTTTCTTTCTTTCTTCCTTCCTTTCCTTCCTTCCCTCTTTCTTCCCTCTTTCTTCTTTCTTTCTTTCTTTCTTTCTTTCTTTCTTTCTTTCTTTCTTTCTTTCTTTCTTTCTTTCTTTCTTGTTTTGTAGTCATGGGACTTGAATTCTAGACCTGGCTGTTCTTCCTGAGCTCTTCAGCTCAAGGCTACTGCCCTATGTCTTTAGCCTCAACCCTACTTCTCATTTTCTATTGGTTCATTGGAGAGAAGAGTCTAAGGTGTTTTTGTGATAGGTCAGTCTTTGAACCTTGATCCTCAGATCTCAGCCTCCTAAGTAGCTAGGATTACAGGCATGAGCCACGGGCTCATGGCTTTCTCATTTTATTTTGTTTCACAGTGATTTCTACAGAGAAATCTAACTTTAACTCTACTGCCACATAGAATTCGTCATATCACCCTATGATTCTTGGTGCCGGGGGTTTGGGCTAGCATGCACAAAGACCTGGTTCAGTTCCTTGGTACTACATACAAAGAAAAAGCCAGAAGTGGTGCTATGACTCAAGAAGTAGAGAGCTAGCCTTGAGAAAACCCAAGGACCATGCTCAGTCCCTGAGACCAGGCATAGGATTGGGAAAAGAAAATGATTCTTGATTCATTCACAAAGAATTCCATAGGTTCCACACAGGATTTAGGGTAACTAAGAATATTATTGCTCAGTACATCACAACATGAACTTACCAATGGGGCTCAGGCTCCAACATCAATATGAAGATGCATTCACTCACCTGTGATATTCTTGTCAGAGGAATTTCCTATCCAGAGTTCTGTACAGTGCTCTAGCTTGTCAATTAATACAGGTTTGGGAACACAGGGACCTGTAAATTAGAAACAGTAGAGAATTATTGCTTATGCTGTGTCATCATTGCTTTAAGTTCACAGACATCCTACTCACAAGTTATCTATTAAATTTTTTTCTCATTTCTCACTGGCTCCATGGTTGACTTTTCCCCAGCTCTGGATTCATTTTGTATGGCATAAACTTAGCTGTCTTGCTCAAGGCTAGAAAAATACCAGTTTGAGTCCCAGCTCCACTTACATGCATAGGTCTTCATGCATGCTAGGCAAGCACTCAACCACAAAGTCAAACTCTTGACACTCCACTAACATTTTTGAGGGGTTACTTGGAGTTATAGAGTTTCATGGCAATTTTTATGCCATTGCTGGCTTCAAATTAGAATTCTTAGATTTCTTCCTCCTGAATATTTTAAGATTACAGGCATGAAACATTGCACCTAGTGCCAGGTTTCCATTATAAACTCACTGTTTAGTGATTTGTAGATCCTATTTCCAATAATGATATATATTCTATTCTGGATGGTTTATCCACTTACAATTACTGTGTAAGTTTGGAATGTCGTCTCCATTAGAGGAAACATAATTTGGAACTGTTGCCAAAGTATCCTGAAGGTATCCTGAAGAATGAGTACAAAATTACCTTAGGTTTTCTTTAGAAAGTAATGATACTTCTCAGGGCCTGGAATCTTTCATTTAAATAGTATTGAAAGTTTGATAAACATTCACGTATCTGCAAAATAACAAGGCACTTGGCCTTGCAAGTGAATTTGACTTTTGCTCACCTAAGGACACCAGGTTGCTGTAGGTCTCCAGCATTACATCTCTGTACAGGGTCCTCTGAGCATTGTCCAGATGCTGCCACTCCTCCCAGCTGAAATCCACAGCTACATCATCAAATGACACCAGCTTCTGGAATGGCACATTTTCATCAAGTAATTAGCACTGAGTTATAAACACACCATGTCTGGAATTTTATTCTTTTTTTGTTGGAATTGTATTCCTTTACTTAAATGTTTAGACTTACTATTGCCCTGAAAAGCTTAAGGATGGTGCCTAGGCCCAGAGTTCAAGTCCCAAGACCCACAAAAAAATAACAAGGCAAGCCAGGTGTTGGTGGCTCACGCCTGTCATCCTAGCTACTCAGGAGACTGAGATCTGAGGACCATGGTTCAAAGCCAGCCTGGCACAAAATTCCATGAGACTCCTTTCCAATTACCCACCATAAAATGTTTAATGGCTTGTGGCATATCATGGTAGAGCAATTGTGGTATCAAAAAAATAAGTCAGGGGAGTAGATTTAGGTTATAAATGGAATTATTCCATTGAAAAGGAACTACATTATATGATGACATATGCTGGTACTCTGAGAATATTGCAAAATCTTAGGGTATCAAGTAATAATACTGTGAAGTACACCAAGAATGTTAATGTTCTATGGCTGGCATAATAATCACTTGGGGAAGAAACTTTTTTTCTTTTTTTTGGCTGGGGGATTTGTAAGGCTTGAACTCTGGGCCTGGGCACTGTTCCTGAGCTCTTCAACTCAAGGCTATCACCCTACCTATGAAGCCACAGTGCCATTTCCCATATTCTAGTGGTTAACTGTCGATGAGAGTCTCATAGACTTTCTAATGCCCAGGCTGGCTTTGAACCAAATCTTTAGATATCAGCCTGATATCTGAGTAGCTAGGATTACAGGTATAAGGCACTGCACCTGGCAAGAAATTTATTTCTTGCTGTTTTATACTACAAATTTACTGTATGTTTTACTTTTTCAAAAAGACTGAGGATGACCTTTGTTCTGTATATAATGGGAAGAGGGGTAGGGAGCTGTGAGCAGAAGAACTGAGGGGCAATACTCAGGGTAGGACAATAGCCTTAACTAAAGAACTCACGGCCCAAGGTCCAAGCCCCATGACTTTCCCCACTACCCCACAAAAAAAGGGAAAATAATTGGAGATTGGAGAGGATTTTCTAAAAAGAATATATAGAAATAGTAGTTCAAAATGTAGAAAGAAGTTCAATATTGACAGTCATGAGAAAAATTAAAATTACAATGAAATCTTTACTTTAAGTATATTAATATAAATATAGTTTTAAACAAAAAGATCCACATACACACACACAAACACACACACACACACACGCATACAAAAAAACAACTTTCAAAGTCTAATTATTACTGGGAAGGTAGTGAGAAGAAGTAGAACTTTGGAATAGTTCTGCAAGGAATATAAAACAATCATAAATTGCGTAGAGAGTGCTAAAAAAGTAGTAAATATAGAATTACGTAGAAATATGGTCCAACACTTCTATTTCTAGATTTGTACCTAACGGAAGAGAAAGCAGAGACTAGAACAAATATGTGGAGAATCCATTCACAACTATTAATAATAATCAAAAGATAGAAATATGCAAAACAATCCATTGAAAAGGAAGAACATTTTACTATATTTTACAGATGAATCTTGATTACAGTAAACTAAAAATACAGCAGTCATAAAGGAAGAGCTAGGGTATGTTTTCCCTTCCAGAGCTTCCAAGGATCAACAAACCCTTAGAGCCAAAAAGCACGATGGTTCCAGAGAATGGAGTAGAGAGGAACAGGAGCTGAATGTTTAATGATTTTACATGGAAGATGAAAATTGCTCTAGATGGGTAGAATGAAGAGAGAACTGTACCCTAAACAATGGTTATGTAGCCACACAGGATGGGACACACCTATACTCCCTGATCTTGGGAAACTCAAGAAGGATTTCTAGCCAACCTGGTTGCATGGAAAGATTTATCATAAAAACTAATGTGGAGGGGCTGGGAGTTTGGCATAGTTGTAGAGTGCTTGTATGAAGACGAAGTTTCAATTCCACAGTACCACATACACAGAAAAAACCAGAAGTAGTGCTGTGGCTCAAGTAGAAGATCACTAGGCTTGAGGAAAGCTGAAGGACAGTGCTCAGACCGAGTTCCAGCCAAAGGGCTTGTTTAAAAAAAACCAGAAAGCTGAGCATGATGGAGTGGTTGCTCACTTCTATAATCCTAGCTACTCAGGAGGCTGAGATCTGAGGATCAAGGTTTAAAGCCATCCTGGCACAAAAAGACCTGAGACACTTATCTCCAATTTACTTTTAGAAAATGGGAAGTGGGGCTTGGCTCCAGAGTAAGGTGGTAGCCTGGAGTTGAAGAGCTCAGGGATAGTGCCAGGCTGAGTTCAAGATCTATGAACCACAAAAAAAAATAATATGGAAAAATTTGGATTCTGTGAATTTTATCAGGCATATAAATGTCTTTTTTAGCTGTTGAAATAACAAATTGTTTCTAAACATTTTAAAAGTTTTTACCTAGAAATGTACACTACAAATGGAAATAATAACAAACACAAAATATGCAAAAGATACAAATTATCACAATATGGGTATCCTGCTTCTGTATCTTTTCACTGACTCCTGTTCAAATAAGTCACATACTCTGAATAATTTTCCCAGTCGATATATGCCACACATGTTGGCTTGTACTGAACTTCTTGGGAAATCAGAAGCAAATACTAAGCAAATGTGTGTTAGATTTTGCCAACAGTGATATTTCAAATATAAATCCCTACTCATTGCATTATTTAATATCAATGCCGGAATCTAACTTACACTGTCAGAATCTTCAATCTTTTGAGAACCTTCAAAAGGGTGTGTAAATATTTAGGATCGTTATGTCTTCCGGGAGGAAAGATCCCTTTAGTAGTATGTAGTAACCTTCTTTGTCTTTTCTTACTAATTTTAGTTTGAAGTCTATTCTATCTGATATGAGGATGGCAACTCCAGCCTGTTTATGGGGGCAGTTAGCTTGATAGAATTTATTCCAACCTCTCACTTTCAAAAGATGATGGTTTTTCGGTAAGATATGTCTCTTGAAGACAGCAGAACGATGGCGCTTGCTTTTTGATCCAACTAGACAGCCTATGCCGTTTAATTGGAGAGTTAAGTCCATTGATATTGAGAGTTAGGATTGAGAGATATTTATTAGTTCCTACCATATTTAAAAGCTTTTAGTAGGGCCTGTGTCTTGACAGTTCTTGTGGTCCTTAGATGGTATGCTGTTTAGGTGCCATTTCGTTCCCTATAATGCATTTTTTTTGGTTTTGTATGTATAGAGCATCGTTGAGAATTCTCTGTAGTGTTGGTTTTGTTTTGACATATTGTTGCAGCTTTTCCCTGGAATGGAATGTTTTTATTGTTCCCTCAGTTATGAATGAGAGCTTAGCTGGCTACAGTATTCTTGGTTGGTAGTTATTTGATTCAAGGGCATGACATATATGCTTCTAGTCACTTCGTGCTTGCATGGTCTCTTCTGAGACATCTGGTGTTATTCTGAATGGTTTGCCTTTATAAGTTACTGATCCCTTTTCCCTGGCTGCCTTTAGGATCTTTTCTTTCGTTTCTATTGATCCAGTTCGGATCACAATGTGGCGGTGGGATGTTCTTTTCTGGTCAGGTCTGTTTGGGGTTCTAAAAGCTTCTCGTATCTGGATGGGCCTGCCCTTCTGGATATTTGGGAAATTCTCTGAGATGATTCCCTGAAGTATATTTCCAATACCATTGACCTCTTTCTCCACGCCCTCCTCAGTACCAACTAGCCTTAAATGAGGCTACCTAATTGTATCTTGGACCTCCTGAAGCGCTCTCTCATATTTCCTAGATTTGGATTGACTCATTTTCTGTTCTTTATAATACCTAAATTATCTTCAGCCACGGAAATTCTCTCCTCTGCAATGTCTAACCTGCTATCAAAGCTATCTACTTTATTTTTCATCTCCCTTGCTTCTAATTGCTCACTTTTGATGCCTTGCATCCCTTGTTTTAGATCATGTATGGATTTCTTTATCTCCTTGATTTCCTTTTGAGTGGTTAGCTCAGTAGCTTTATTTTCTTTGGACATTTGCTGGAGTTTGGTCAGGTTTTTATTTGTGGATTCTTTGAATTCATCCATCTTTCTTTGAAAAACCTTTATTATGGCCTCCTTTATGGCTTCTTCTTTTTCACTTATCACCTTGTTTTTGCTTTCCTCTTGTTCAGGTATGGCTTCCTCCATTATCTCTTTCTTTACATTTTCACATTTTTCATTAATGATGTTTATCAATTGCATTTGTGTAGCAATTGGAAGACTCTCCTCTAGGTTTGCCAGTGACTGTTCCATTGTCTGTTTACATTGGGTGGGGGATGTTGTTTCTTGATTTGACATTTTTCTTGAGTTTCTTGTTCTGCCCATTTGAAAATGGGAGCAAGATTACTACTAAATACGATTATAATTTTTCAGATATAACCAACCTAGACCTCTGTCGCTGGCAGACACTAGATGTTCACAAGTTTTGATTGGTATTATCACTCTTTCTTTTTGTGCACTTACAGACCAGCCTAATACAACCACTGATAAGCGATTTATACCCAAAACAATAAGCCTCTCAATCCAATCTCTATTGTCTTTAAGTCCCTCTGAGCCTAGAGAATAATTAACTACCTACATATACAATATTTCTCAACAGCCATCAAGTGTAGATCCGTGCAGTATAAGGGTTGAAAGACGAGCAGAGGTCCAGAGATAGAAAAAAAGAATGAGAGAGGTCAGGGGAGGTGCAAGAGGATTAACGTAGGAGTGTAAGAATATTGTAGTAATGAAGAAAAGTTATAGCATAAGGATAACTGACAGAGACATCAAACAGTCAGGCACTGCTGGCTGAAGCGTGTAATTCTAGCTACTATGGAGGCTGAGATTGGAGGATCTTGGTTTAAAGCCCAAAGCCAGCCTGGACACATATGTTTGTGAGACTTACATCACCAATTAACTACCAGAAACCAAAAATGGAGCTGTAGAGGTAGAGCGCTAGCCTTGAGCTGAAGAGGTCAGGGACAGTCCAGGCCCAAAGTCCAAGCACCATGACGAATCAATAATAAAAAAAGAAGATAGCTAATAGTAATGATGAATAATTTTGAGCTGGGAGTTTGGCCTAGTGGTAGAGTGCTTGCCTAGCATGCACGAAGACCTGGGTTCAATTCCTCAATATCACATTCATAGAAAAATGCTGGAAGTAGTGCTGAGGCTGAAGTGGTAGAGCCCTAGCCTTGAGAAAATATAAGGACAGTGCTCAGTCCCTGAGTTCAAGCCCAGGACTGGCCAAATCAAAAGTAGTAGAGCACTGGCATTGAACTGAAGATCTGAGGAACAGCCCAGGCACAGAGTTCAAGCAGCACAAACAACAACAACAAAATCTATGAAATGGCAGTGGTGGTTTTAAGCTAAGCAAAAATAGAGTAGAAACTTGTAAAATACATATTTGTGTGTAAGCAAAATAGCCAGACTTATGCATTAGAACAGGATAGCAACTTGAAGAAAAATTTTGTTTTCCATCTCACTAGGTCCTGTCTCTTAATTTATTCAAGTAAGTAAAATGCTGGGTTTTATAATCGTTGCTCTGAATATTAGAAAATCATAATATCTCTCATTAACCAACAAAGACCAGGAACTGGGGCTTCGTTGAAATGGAGAGTATCAGGCAAGAGAAGAAAAAATTGAAGTAAGAACTTGAAGTTCTTGATCCAGAACCTGCATAGTAACAGAGCAGCAGCCTGGTGATGGTACCTCACACCTATAATCTTAGCTACTCAGGAGGATAAGATCTGAGAATCAAAGTTTAAAGCCAGCCAAAGTACCCAGTTAACTGCCAGAAAAACCAGAAGTGGCACTGTGGCTCACAGATTAAAGCACTAGCCTTGAGCTGAAGAGCTCAGGGACAGTGCCCAGGCCCAGAGTTCAAGCCCCACAATTGACAAAAATCAAACAAGCAAACAAAACTCACAAAGAAGCCTGCAGACCACAGTGGTTCTGCTGAGTCTCTTCTCTATGGGGATCAGGAAACATTTCACTTTTTCTGTCTCTTCCCATCTCAACATTCATACTAAAATAAGACTGTGTTGAAAGTTTCAATTTATAAAAATGTTTTTCATGAAGCACCCTGAAATATTCATCGCTTATATCTCAATTGAAGATAGTTGATTTGGGGCTGCATTGGTAGAGTGCTAGCCTTGAGCAGAAAAGGTCAGGGATAGAGCTGAAGCACTCAGTTGAAGACCCAGTGCCAACACACAAAAGAAATTATGCACTTTATACATATTTTCTAATTTCTTAATGAATTTTTCAGTCTGTATAAATATAGGGTACATTCCTTGTTACTTAAGTAAGATTGCTCTTTTTTTTCTTTTTGCCAGTCCTACGGCTTGGACTCAGGGCCTAGACATTTTCATTGGACTCGCTTGCCCAAGGTGAGTGCTCTGCCTCTTGAAACACAGCGCCACTTCTAGCTTTTTTCTGAATATGAGGTACCAGTGAATAGAACCTAGGTCTTCATGCATTCTAGGTGAGCACTCTACCATTAGGCTACATTCCCAGGCAGTGAGATTCCTCTTACAGTCATTGTATGTTCACAGAGTTTGATCTCACACACTGTAGGGCCCTGGTTGGCTTTGACCTGTGATCCTAAACCCTGAGCATCCTAAGTAGCTGAAATTAAATTGTGAGCCAGCATGATGACTTCCATTCTTTTTTCTACAAAAATATATGTAGTTATCTAAAATATATCTATAGCTGAAAAAAATGGATCTCTCCCAAACAAATCTTCAAAGAAACAACCATCCTATTAAAAGGTGGGCTAAAGACTTAAAAGAGTATTCTCTGAAGAAAAAATTAAAATGGGCTTTAGACACATGAAGAAATGCTCCATATCTCTAGCAATAAGGGAAATGAAAATCAAAACAACTTTGAGATTCCTCCTGATTCCAGTCAGAATGGCCATTATCAAAAAATCTAATAAGAGATACTGGTGGGGAAGTGACCAGGGGGATCACACCTACACTGTTGGTGTGAGTGTAAACTCGTTCAACCACTAGGGAAAGCAGTGTGGTGGTTCCTCAAAAGCCTGAACATAGAGCTCCCCTATGATCCAGCAAATCCACTACTTGGCATCTACCCAATTGTCCAGAAAAAAGGACATTCTAAAGCCACTAGCACAATGATGCTCATTGCAGCACTATTTACCATAGCAAAGCTATGAAACCAACCCAGATGCCACTCAGTAGATGACTGAATCAAGAAGATGTGGTACTTATACACAATGGAATGCTATGCTGCCATCAGAAGGAAAGACATCGCCCCATTTGTAATGAAATGGAAAGACTTGGAAAAATTCATATTAAGTGAAGCAAGCCAGACCCAAAGAAACATAAGCTCAATGGTTTCCCTCATTTGTAACTATTAGTTCACATCTAGGACTCTCCTAGCAGAGGATTACAATAACTCAAAAACCTAGGTATATAAGGTCATATAGGATGAGACTAAATGAAAGGATCTTTAGGATATGGGAACAAGAGCTATATCTTGTGTCATCATTGCTCTTAATCTTGTGTGATTTTTGTCCTTAAACTACTATGTTATTTCTCATCTCTTATTTTGCCCTTTGGTTAATGTCAGATTGTTACTGTATCTGATTTTTTCCCTGGCATATTGTATATATGTTTATTTGTTTATGTCAAATAGGAAAGGGAAGGGGGGAAACAAGATGATTGGGAAGGGGAGGGGAGAGGGAACTGGGGACAAAAACATGTGGAGTGGAATAAATGTGTGAGAAGTAATGCAGTCCACTACCTGTAAATGTAATCGTAACCCCTCTATACATTACCCTGAAAATAAAAAAGAGACTATAAAAATATCTGTAGAAAATGAGGCTGGATGATGGAAACAACCAGATGCCCTACTACAAAAAATGTGATACACGCACACACACACACACACACACACACACACACACACACACACCCACAATGGAATGATACATAGCCAACCGACAAGATAAAATAATGGCATTCTTGGGGAAGTGGATGAAAAGGAAAAAAATCATATTAAGTGAAGTAAGCCAAACTCAAAGGAACATAGGCCCAAGAGTCTCCCTCATTTGTCAAATTCAGTAGAAACCTTGGGCTCTGCTACCAGAGATTTATAATAGAACAAAATCTAGAGACATCGTGACAAATAGTATGACACTAAATGTAAGGACCTCCAAGATAAAGAAACAAAACTCATATAATGTGTGATTGTTGTCCTTAATGAACTATGTGATCTTTTATCTCTTTTGCTATCCCTTGGTTATATCATACTGTTACAATATTTCACCTTGTTTTCTGATATATTTCATATGTGCCTAATTGGTTATTTGAAATTGGATAGGGAAGGGGGGAAATGAACATGAGTGGGGGTAGGGGAAGGGTAATGGGGACCATATCATTACATGGGGTATCAAAGTTTGAGAAGTAATGCACCTTCTATCTGGTGAATATAATGTAACCCTTCTAAAAATTACAATAAAAATAAATACATAAAAAGAAGATCTGCACAGAAAAAAATAATAATGGCATTTTTGGGATAGTGGATGAAATTAGAGTGAATCCTGTTGAGTGAGATAAGTCAAGACCAAGGAACAAAAGGTACATGGTATCCTTAATATATAGATATTAGTTTCAAACAGTAGTAGAGCGATGATTGAATAGTTGATACCCAAAGTTTTTGACATAATTTTGGAGATATAAACATAACTACATAGACATAAAAATCTAGGATAGACTATACACTCTATAGACATGTGTTTTATTATCGATTAATCTGTATCTATGACATACAATGACTCAGCTTAACTTTTACTATATTCTAAAATCTATGTGCCAGTGATTGTATAGCGATTCCCTTCTTGAATACTTGTTGGTTAAACATGACATTTGAAATATGATGTAAATTTCAATGTTAATAAATTTTTTTAAAAAAGAGGCTAGAGGTAAATACCACTAATGTACTTGCTCTAAGTGGTACACAAATTTTCTTAATGAATCAAGGGGTTTTATTACATCTTTATGCAATTATTTTAGTTCTGAGTGTTCTACACTCAATGATACTTCTGGAAAGATGATATAGCTGACTGTGTAGATGGTATGAAGACATACTGGCCTAAACGTAGAATAAAGCATTGGTAAGTGGCTGTTAGCTGTCAAGATTATACTGGAATATGTGGAATGAATTTATTAAGCACAATGCAGGCTCTTAGTCAGATCAGGATCAAGATTATGTGGTTCCATCAGATGAATGAGGAAAGATCAGAAAAATCTACTAAGATATCCAGATATACTTTTGAAACTAAGGTATCTGTACTCCTTTTTTTTTCTTTCTTGGTGGGGAGCTTGAACTTTGGACCTGGGCAAGGTCTCTTAGATCTTTTTCCTCAAGGCTAATGCTGTACCAGTTTTAGCCACAACTCCACTTAGTTTTTGGGTGGATAAGTGGAGAGTAGAATCTTACAGTTTTTTTTGTTTTCGTTTTTTTGCTTGCAAAGGCTTTGATTCACCTTCTCCCTGGCTAGTAGAATGACAATTATGACCCTCCAGCGCCTGGCTAGTGATTCTTTGAAAATTGGACTTTCTTGCAAATCACATAACTGGTTCCTAGCAAAGTTTTGAAGCCTGACTTAAATGTGACAGATTTTTGTCACTTGGAGACACTCTGTGCTGAACGTTAGAAATCTACCAGCTGAGTCACAGTGGCACTTCCAGTTTTTTGTTTATGTGGTGCTGAGGAATGGAATCCAGGGTTTCATACATGCTAGGCAAGCTTCATTTTCAGCCCAAGGTTTTATGTTTTGTTTTTTCAGTGTTGTTGATTCTAAGGTACTGTATGATGTTCTTTCATTTTCTTTGTTTTTACCTCTTTTCTTCTTTTTCCCTTTAGTTTTATTCTCTGTAGTCACTGTGTTGAATTTGGGTACCCTGTGTCTTGTACATAGGTTTATGTGATTTGGGGAATGGAGAGGGTATAATAAAATGGTAAAAAAAAAACAAAGGAAAAAGGGTGAACAAATTGAACAGTGATACTTGGAAGACACTAAACGGAAATGAACTGAACAATCTGGGTGGAGAGGGGGCTGAGGGTAGGAAAACAGAGAAAAATGAGGGAGGGGATAACAATTTTCTTAAGAAATATGTTCATTACTTATGTAACCGTATGCCAACTATATATTGACTTAACAAAATAAATTAACTTAAAAAATAATTTAGCTGGGTATGGTGGCTCACACTTGTAAATGTAGCTACTCAAGAGGCTGGGATCCAAGGATAGCAGTTCAAAGTCAGCCTGGGCACTGAAGTCCATGTGACTCTTATCTCCAATTAACCACCAGAAACCCAGAAGTGGCCCTATGGCTCAAGGGATAGGGCAGTAGTCTTGAGCTGAAAAGCTCAGTGACAAGACCCAGGTGCAGAATTGCAGTCCCATGACTTGAATGATGAATGATACTAGCCAGGCTCTGTGCGCTCACACTTGGAATCCTATCTACACAGAATCAGGTTTGAATCCAGCCCAAACAAATTGCATGATATTCTGATTTACAGTTCATTACCAAAAATCTGGAAGTGGAGCTGTGGATAAAGTGGTAGAACACTAGCCTGAAGCAAAAAAAAAAACTTTTAATTACAGTTCCCAGGCCCTGGGTTCAAGTCCCAGGACTTGCATAAAACAACAAAATGTGACGCTGAGTCCTCCATCATTTGGTGTTATAGTTCAATATTCTTGATATGCGTCTTAGAAATTAAGTCCCTAGCTAATACTCTGCCCTGAAATTCTGCTTCATAGCTGATTCATAGAATTTCAGCATCATTACTATCACCTACCAGTTAGCATAGCAGTCTACTACTGAAAATTTGAAGAAAACTTTTGAGTAATCCTAATAAATCTGTGTATCATCTGCACACACATCAAATCAGCAGGAGCTATGTTCTACTATTATATAAATGTATTTAATCCCTTCTTGACTTAATGAGCCTTAAAGAGTAAAACATATGAAGTAGTTATGAAACTAACAGTCACCATTCTTTTACCTAATATTGTAATATAAGTTTATAAATGCAAGGACTATTCTGAAGTGTGCAGAAGATAGCTTCTAATTATAATATTCTCATGAAGTATAGTTTTTAAGAAACATGTTGCTTGCTTTGGGAAAGCAAAGGCAAGGAAAAATGATATAAGTAAGTTCCCTATTTATCAGAAGGAAAATACTATTGGGTTTAGATCAACTTCATTCATTCCGTGCTGATGAAACAAATATTTGCAATTCCTGAGGCCAATCACTTCATTGTGATGCACAATCAGCCAGCTTAGATCAATCTTCCAAAAAAGGAAAGGAAAAATGAGAAGCAATTAAGGTTTCCAAAATGAACCAGGTGGTGGTGGCAGCTCACACTTGTAATTCTATCTACTCAAGGCCTGAAATCCAAGGATCTGGATTAAGTCTGTCTGGGATGAAAATATTCCTGTCTGAAACATCATCTCTGTTATCACAGCCCAGCTGATACACTCTACCCAACAGGTTCCAAACACCAAAGTCCATCTCCTATCTGAAATACTACCAAACGTACTCACATATTATTTCCTCTTTGGGAGATAGTTGAAACATGTACCAGAAACACTTCCCTGGCTTCAGAGTGGAAGTGGAAATATATACTCACTAGAATCCCATCTAGTAAATTACAGTCAATCATCGTTCCTCACATCTTGTTAGTTAAATTGAACAATGAGTGTTTGGATCAGAAGCAATGTGTATGAGCATACATGTTGTAAAAGTACTGTAATCCTAGCTACTCAAGATAAGCTGAGAACTGAGGATTCCAGTTCAAAATCAGCCACGCAATAAATTCCATAAGATTTTTACCTCTAATTAACCAGCAAAAAACAGAGCGTTGAATTGTGCTTAAAATGCCACAGCCCTAAGCTTTGCATTAAAGTGCTAGGGGGTAGCATTCAGGATGCCCACTCCCTTCACTCCTTTTTAACATAGTACTAGAATTCCTAGGCAGTGCAATAAGGCAAGAAGCAAGCATAAAGGGGATCCAAGTAGGGAAAGAGGAAATAAAACTATCCCTCTTTGCCGATGACATGATTCTGTATTTAAAGGTCCTATAGATTCTACTCCCAAGCTCCTTGAGCTGATTCAAAGATTTGGAAGGGTAACAGGCCAAAAAATGAACCCTCACAAATCAACTACCTTACTTTACGCCAACACTGAGAGGAACGAGGCAATAATCAGGAAAGAAATTCCTTTCACAGTAGCCTCAAAGAAAATAAAGTACCTAGCAATTAGCTTAACTAAGAATGTAAAGGACCGTTTAGATGACAACTTTAAAACCACAAAAAAGGAAATAAAAGCAGAACTAAGGAAATGGAAAAACCTCCCATGCTCCTGGATTGGAAGAATCAACATTGTGAAAATGACAATCTTGCCAAGGGCTATCTACAAATTCAATGTAATACCAATCAACATCCCAATGTCATTTTTTAAAGAAATAGAAGAGGCAATTCAAAATTTCATATGGAATAATAAAAGACCCCGTAGAGCAAAAATACTTCTTAGCAGAAAGAACAGAGCTGGAGGAATTTCAATTCCAAACTTAAGACTCTCTTACAGAGCTATAATTCTCAAAACAGCTTGGTACTGGCACAAGAACAGGCCTGAAGTCCATTGGAGTAGAACTGCGGACCCAGATATTAAACCACAGACCTATGGCCACCTAATCTTTGACCAGGGAGCCAAAAAAATAGAATGGAAGAAAGATAGCCTCTTCAACAAGTTGTGCTGGCAGAACTGGTTAAACACCTGCAGAAAACTAAAGTTGGATCCTTCTTTGTCACCTTGCACTAGAATTAACTCCAAATGGGTCAAAGACCTGGAGGTAAAAGCTGACACACTGAAAAGTTTACAGGAAGGAATAGGAGATACACTAGGCCTCCTTGGCACAGGTCGAAACTTTCTTAATAAGGACCAAGAATCACAACAAATCAGAGAAAGGCTGGATAAGTGGGACTGCATTAAACTGCAGAGCTTTTGTATGGCAACGGATATAGCTAGTAAACTAATCAGGAAGCCTACAGAGTGGGAGAAGATCTTCACCAACCAAACAACGGACAAAGGCCTCATATCTAAAATATATCAACAACTCAAAAAATTGAATCACTCCAAAACTAACCTCCAAAGTAACACCCATCCCATTAAAAATGGGCCAAAGACTTAAGAGAGTCTTCTCTGAAGAAGAAACAAAAATGGCGTATAGACACATGAAGAAATGCTCCACATCTCTGGTCATAAAAGAAATGCAAATCAAAACAACTCTAAGATTCCACCTCACTCCAGTTAGAATGGCCAGGATCAGGAAAATGAATGACAACAGATGCTGGAGGCGATGTGGCCAGGAGGGATAAGTACTACACTGTTGATGGGAGTGCAAACTCGTTCAACCACTATGGAAAGCCGTGTGGCAGTGCCTCAAAAGGCAAAAAATAGAACTCCCCTATGACCCAGCAATTCCAGTACTTGGCATTTACCCAACAATCCAGAAACAAGGGCATACTAAACCCACTAGCACAACAATGTTCATTGCAGAACTATTCACCATAGCAAAGATTTGGAACCAACCCAGATGTCCCTCAGTTGATGAGTGGATCAACAAGTTGTGGTATTTGTACACAATGGAATTCTATGCTGCTGTCAGAAAGAATGACATCGCCCCATTTGTTAGGAAATGGAAAGACTTAGAACAAATCATATTAAGTGAAGTAAGCCAGACTCAAAGGAACTTAGGCTCAGTGGTTTCCCTCATTCTTCATAATCAGTAGAAACCTTGGGCTCTACTAGCAGAGATTTGCAATACAGCAAAAGGCCATATATAAGGCCATATAATGTGAAGCTAATTGAAAGGACCTCCAGGATATTGACACAAAAGCCATATAATGAATGATTGTTGTCCTTAATGTACTATGTTGTCTCTCATCTCGCTTGCTGTCCCTTGGTTATCCCATATTGGTATAGTATCTCAATTTGTTATCTGATATATTGAATTTATTTGTATTTGGATATTTGAAATTTGATAGGGAAGGGGGGAAAACCAAGACGGGTGGGGGGTGTGGGGTTGGAGGGAAAAGGGAACCAAGACATGTGAAAGGGTATCAATGTATGTAAATTAATGCACCTTCTATCTGGCAAATATCATCTAACCCTTTTACTAATTACAATAAAAAAATGAAAAAAAAAAGGAAGTTGTAGTGTGTGGGGAGGATGATGGGGTCAAATACATTTCTTCTTAGAAATTTACCTCATCTGGTTGCCCTGGATTTTCCTGGCCTTCTTCTTAGAGAAAGTTCTGTTATACTGGATTTGTGGCTTGGCAATGATCTAGCATGTACATCTTCGAGTAAGACATCCACAACTTCCATGCCTGAGACTCGAGTTTCCTGACCTTTGGCAACAGCACAGCAACATCTTTCTTCCTCCTGAGCCACAGGCCAAGTGAGCTGGCTTGAGCTGGTTGTTAGTTACAGTGGCTTGGTTACCAGGGTTCCATATTCTGTTCCATTGTGAGGGAGGCAGGGTCACCTTTCAGGGCCCAATGACCAAAGATCCTTGCTCACAAAAGACCTCACCAAAGACATACTGGAGGCTGAGTCTATCCTCCAATCTCACAATATACATGTGGATGTAGTAAACAGCACACCTTATTTGTCCAATCCCAATATCTTCCACTAGGCCCAACTACCAGTCTGGTCTCAGGCTCAAGGAGCCTTTCTTAGGTAAGATCCAAACTTAAGGGTCAATATTGCCCTCATCCTTTACAAAACATTTGCTTCACAGTGCCTTCTCTGCCTGAATTTTGCCCCTTGTCGAATTTTTTTTGTTTTTGCTAGTCTTGGGACTTGACCTCAGAGTGTGAACATTGTTCTTGGGCTTTCTTTAGGCTTTAGCTGTGCCACCGAGCCACAGCACCACTTGCAGCGTTTTCTATGTATGTGGTAACGAGGAATCAAACCTGAGGCTTACTGCTTGGTAGCCAAGGACTCTACCACTAGGTCAAACACACAGGGCATCTTGCACATATTTTTGACGTCAATCTACTAGGATATTATTAGGGTTCTGTATCCTAATCAATTTTTTCCTGATGATTAGCTTTGCTGTCATGTGTAAAAAATGCAAGAGGGAAAAACACAGAAGAATTAGTGAAATTAAAAAAAAAGCATTAGACACAGTTAAGTGTTCATTCTTTGTAGGAGAAAGGATATTTGGATATGGTGATGATGATGATGACTTTAAAATTACTATGTCAGGGTTGAGAGTTTGGCATAGTGGTAGAGTGCTTGCCTAGCATCCATGAAGATCTGGGTTTGATTGCTCAGTATCACATAGATAGAAAATCTAGATGTGGCACTGTGGCTCAAGTGGCAGAGGGCTAGACTTGAGAAAACCCGAGGACAGTGCTCAGGCCCTGAATTCAAACCCCAAGACTGGCAGAAAGATAAAAGAAAATAAAAATGCTTTTTACGAGCTAATTCACTCACAGCATTTGCTTCTGAAATCTTCGCTTCTGCATCTTGTGAAATAGCCCTTTCCCTCAACGTAGACAAGAAAAACAGATCCATCCCATGGTCCACTGTGAGGCCACTGGTTGGGCTAAGAGCTAGTCGTGCAGCAACACATAAGTTTTATTCTAATACTTTCCAAACTTTGTACTCAAATATGCTACCTACTTACCAACTTATGCCAGTTATCCTTATGCTACAACTTTTCTTCATTACTACAATATTCTTACACTCCTACGTTAATCCTCTTGCACCTCCCCTGACCTCTCTCATTCTTTATTTCTATCTCTGGACCTCTGCTCATCGTTCAACCCTTACACTGCACGGATCTACACTTGATGCCTGTTGAGCAATATTGTATATGTAGGTGGTTAATCATTCTCTAGGCTCAGAGGGACTTAAAGACAATAGAGATTGGATTGAGAGGCTTATTGTTTTGGGTATAAATCGCTTATCAGTGGTTGTATTAGGCTGGTCTTTAAGTGCACAAAAAGAAAGAGTGATAATACCAATCAAAACTTGTGAACATCTAGTGTCTGCCAGCTACAGAGGTCTAGGTTGGTTATATCTGAAAAACTATAATCGTATTTAGTAGTAATCTTGCTCCCATTTTCAAATGGGCAGAACAAGAAATCAAGAAAACTGTCAAATCTATAAACAACATTCCCCACCCAATGTAAACAGACAATGGAACAGTCACTGGCAAACCTAGAGGAGAGTCTTCCAATTGCTACACAAATGCAATTGATAAACATCATTAATGAAAAATGTGAAAATATAAAGAAAGAGATAATGGAGGAAGCCATACCTGAACAAGAGGAAAGCAAAAACAAGGTGATAAGTGAAAAAGAAGAAGCCATAAAGGAGGCCATAATAAAGGTTTTTCAAAGAAAGATGGATGAATTCAAAGAATCCACAAATAAAAACGTGACCAAACTCCAGCAAATGTCCAACGAAAATAAAGCTACTGAGCTAACCACTCAAAAGGAAATCAAGGAGATAAGGAAATCCATACATGATCTAAAACAAGGGATGCAAGCCATCAAAAGTGAGCAATTAGAAGCAAGGGAGATGAAAAATAAAGTAGATAGCTTTGATAGCACGTTAGACATTGCAGAGGAGAGAATTTCCGTGGCTGAAGATAATTTAGGTATTATAAAGAACAGAAAATGAGTCAATCCAAATCTAGGAAATATGAGAGAGCGCTTCAGGAGGTCCAAGATACAATTAGGAAGCCTAATTTAAGGCTAGTTGGTATTGAGGAGGGCGTGGAGAAAGAGGTCAATGGTATTGGAAATATACTTCAGGGAATCATCTCAGAGAATTTCCCAAATATCCAGAAGGGCAGGCCCATCCACATACGAGAAGCTTTTAGAACCCCAAACAGACCTGACCAGAAAAGAACATCCCACCGCCATATTGTGATCCGAACTGGATCAATACAAACGAAAGAAAAGATCGTAAAGGCAGCCAGGGAAAAGGGATCAGTAACCTATAAAGGAAAACCAATCAGAATAACCCCAGATTTCTCAGCAGAGACCATGCTAGCACGAAGTGACTGGAAGCATATATGTCATGCGCTTAAATCAAATAACTACCAACCAAGAATACTGTAGCCAGCTAAGCTCTCATTCATAACTGAGGGAACAATAAAAACATTCCATTCCAGGGAAAAGCTGCAACAATATGTCAAAACAAAACCAACACTACAGAGAATTCTCAACGATGCTCTATACATACAAAACCAAAATAAATGCATTATAGGGAAAGAAATGGCACCTAAACAGCATACCATCTAAGGACCACAAGAACTGTCAAGACACAGGCCCTACTAAAAGCTTTTAAATATGGTAGGAACTAATAAATATCTCTCAATCCTAACTCTCAATATCAATGGACTTAACTCTCCAATTAAACGGCATAGGCTGTCTAGTTGGATCAAAAAGCAAGAGCCATCGTTCTGCTGTCTTCAAGAGACATATCTTACCGAAAAACCATCATCTTTTGAAAGTGAGAGGTTGGAATAAATTCTATCAAGCTAACTGCCCCCATAAACAGGCTGGAGTTGCCATCCTCATATCAGATAGAATAGACTTCAAACTAAAATTAGTAAGAAAAGACAAAGAAGGTTACTACATACTACTAAAGGGATCTTTCCTCCCGGAAGACATAACGATCCTAAATATTTACACACCAATTTGAAGGTTCTCAAAAGATTGAAGATTCTGACAGTGTAAGTTAGATTCCGGCATTGATATTAAATAATGCAATGAGTAGGGATTTATATTTGAAATATCACTGTTGGCAAAATCTAACACACATTTGCTTAGTATTTGCTTTTAATTTCCCAAGAAGTTCAGTACAAGCCAATATGTGTGGCATATATCGACTGGGAAAATTATTCAGAGTATGTGACTCATTTGAACAGGAGTCAGTGAAAAGATACAGAAGCAGGATACCCATATTGTGATAATTTGTATCTTTTGCATATTTTGTGTTTGTTATTATTTCCATTTGTAGTGTACATTTGTAGGTAAAAACTTTTAAAATGTTTAGAAACAATTTGTTATTTCAACAGCAAAAAAACACATTTATATGCCTGATAAAATTCACAGAATCCAAATTTTTCCATATTATTTTTTTTTGTGGTTCATAGATCTTGAACTCAGCCTGGGCACTATCCTTGAGCTCTTCAGCTCCAGGCCACCACCTTACCCTGGAGCCAAGCCCCACTTCCCATTTTCTAAAAGTAAATTGGAGATAAGTGTCTCAGGTCTTTTTGTGCCAGGATGGCTTTAAACCTTGATCCTCAGATCTCAGCCTCCTGAGTAGCTAGGATTATAGAAGTGAGCCACCACCCCATCATGCTCAGCTTTCTGGATTTTTTTTAAACAAGCCCTTTTGCTGGAACTCGGTCTGAGCACTGTCCTTCAGCTTTCCTCAAGCCTAGTGATCTTCTACTTGAGCCACAGCACTACTTCTGGTTTTTTCTGTGTATGTGGTACTGCGGAATTGAAACTTCGTCTTCATACAAGCACTCTACAACTATGCCAAACTCCCAGCCCCTCCACATTAGTTTTTATGATAGATCTTTCCATGCATCCAGGTTGGCTAGAAATCCTTCTTGAGTTTCCCAAGATCAGGGAGTATAGGTGTGTCCCATCCTGTGTGGCTACATAAGCATTGTTTAGGGTACAGTTCTCTCTTCATTCTACCCATCTAGAGCAATTTTCATCTTCCATGTATAATCATTAAACATTCAGCTCCTGTTCCTCTCTACTCCATTCTCTGGAACCATCGTGCTTTTTGGCTCTAAGGGTTTGTTGGAAGCTCTGGAAGGGAAAACATACCCTAGCTCTTCCTTTATGACTGCTGTATTTTTAGTTTACTGTAATCAAGATTCATCTGTAAAATATAGTAAACTGTTCTTACTTTTCAATGCAGTGTTTTGCATATTTCTATCTTTTGATTATTATTAATAGTTGTGAATGGATTCTCCACATATTTGTTCTAGTCTCTGCTTTCTCTTCCGTTAGGTACAAATCTAGAAATAGAAGTGTTGGACCATATTTCTATGTAATTCTATATTTAGTACTTTTTTAGCACTCTCCACGCAATTTTTGATTGTGTTATATTCCTTGCAGAACTATTCCAAAGTTCTACTTCTTCTCACTACCTTCCCAGTAATAGTTAGACTTTGAAAGTTGTTTTTTTGTATGCGTGTGTGTGTGTGTGTGTTTGTGTGTGTGTATGTGGATCTTTTTGTTTAAAACTATATTTATATTAATATACTTAAAGTAAAGATTTCATTGTAATTTTAATTTTTCTCATGACTGTTAATATTGAACTTCTTTCTACATTTTGAACTACTATTTCTATATATTCTTTTTAGAAAATCCTCTCCAATCTCCAATTATTTTCCCTTTTTTTGTGGGGTAGTGGGGAAAGTCATGGGGCTTGGACCTTGGGCCGTGAGCTCTTTAGTTAAGGCTATTGTCCTACCCTGAGTATTGCCCCTCAGTTCTTCTGCTCACAGCTCCCCACCCCTCTTCCCATTATATACAGAACAAAGGTCATCCTCAGTCTTTTTGAAAAAGTAAAACATACAGTAAATTTGTAGTATAAAACAGCAAGAAATACATTTCTTGCCAGGTGCAGTGCCTTATACCTGTAATCCTAGCTACTCAGATATCAGGCTGATATCTGAAGATTTGGTTCAAAGCCAGCCTGGGCATTAGAAAGTCTATGAGACTCTCATCGACAGTTAACCACAAGAATATGGGAAATGGCACTGTGGCTTCATAGGTAGGGTGATAGCCTTGAGTTGAAGAGCTCAGGAACAGTGCCCAGGCCCAGAGTTCAAGCCTTACAAATCCCCCAGCCAAAACAAAGAAAAAAAAGTTTCTTCCCCAAGTGATTATTATGCCAGCCATAGAACATTAACATTCTTGGTGTACTTCACAGTATTATTACTTGATACCCTAAGATTTTGCAATATTCTCAGAGTACCAGCATATGTCATCATATAATGTAGTTCCTTTTCAATGGAATAATTCCATTTATAACCTAAATCTACTCCCCTGACTTATTTTTTTGATACCACAATTGCTCTACCATGATATGCCACAAGCCATTAAACATTTTATGGTGGGTAATTGGAAAGGAGTCTCATGGAATTTTGTGCCAGGCTGGCTTTGAACCATGGTCCTCAGATCTCAGTCTCCTGAGTAGCTAGGATGACAGGCGTGAGCCACCAACACCTGGCTTGCCTTGTTATTTTTTCGTGGGTCTTGGGACTTGAACTCTGGGCCTAGGCACCATCCCTAAGCTTTTCAGGTCAATAGTAAGTCTAAACATTTAAGTAAAGGAATACAATTCCAACAAAAAAAAAGAATAAAATTCCAGACATGGTGTGTTTATAACTCAGTGCTAATTACTTGATGAAAATGTGCCATTCCAGAAGCTGGTGTCATTTGATGATGTAGCTGTGGATTTCAGCTGGGAGGAGTGGCAGCATCTGGACAATGCTCAGAGGACCCTGTACACAGATGTAATGCTGGAGACCTACAGCAACCTGGTGTCCTTAGGTGAGCAAAAGTCAAATTCACTTGCAAGACCAAGTGCCTTGTTATTTTGCAGATACGTGAATGTTTATGAAACTTTCAGTACTATTTAAATGAAAGATTCCAGGCCCTGAGAAGTATCATTACTTTCTAAAGAAAACCTAAGGTAATTTTGTACTCATTCTTCAGGATACATTCAGGATACTTTGACAACAGTTCTAAATTATGTTTCCTCTAATGGAGACGACATTCCAAACTTACACAGTAATTGTAAGTGGATAAACCATCCAGAATAGAATATATATCATTATTGGAAATAGGATCTACAAATCACTAAACAGTGAGTTTATAATGGAAACCTGGCACTAGGTGCAATGTTTCATGCCTGTAATCTTAAAATATTCAGGAGGAAGAAATCTAAGAATTCTAATTTGAAGCCAGCAATGGCATAAAAATTGCCATGAAACTCTATTACTCCAAGTAACCCCTCGAAAATGTTAGTGGAGTGTCAAGAGTTTGACTTTGTGGTTGAGTGCTTGCCTAGCATGCATGAAGACCTATGCATGTAAGTGGAGCTGGGACTCAAACTGGTATTTTTCTAGCCTTGAGCAAGACAGCTAAGTTTATGCCATACAAAATGAATCCAGAGTTGGGGAAAAGTCAACCATGGAGCCAGTGAGAAATGAGAAAAAAGATTTAATAGATAACTTGTGAGTAGGATGTCTGTGAACTTAAAGCAATGATGACACAGCATAAGCAATAATTCTCTACTGTTTCTAATTTACAGGTCCCTGTGTTCCCAAACCTGTATTAATTGACAAGCTAGAGCACTGTGCAGAACTCTGGATAGGAAATTCCTCTGACAAGAATATCACAGGTGAGTGAATGCATCTTCATATTGATGTTGGAGCCTGAGCCCCATTGGTAAGTTCATGTTGTGATGTACTGAGCAATAATATTCTTAGTTACCCTAAATCCTGTGTGGAACCTATGGAATTCTTTGTGAATGAATCAAGAATCATTTTCTTTTCCCAATCCTATGCCTGGTCTCAGGGACTGAGCATGGTCCTTGGGTTTTCTCAAGGCTAGCTCTCTACTTCTTGAGTCATAGCACCACTTCTGGCTTTTTCTTTGTATGTAGTACCAAGGAACTGAACCAGGTCTTTGTGCATGCTAGCCCAAACCCCCGGCACCAAGAATCATAGGGTGATATGATGAATTCTATGTGGCAGTAAGTTAAAGTTAGATTTCTCTGTAGAAATCACTGTGAAACAAAATAAAATGAGAAAGCCATGAGCCCGTGGCTCATGCCTGTAATCCTAGCTACTTAGGAGGCTGAGATCTGAGGATCAAGGTTCAAAGACTGACCTATCACAAAAACACCTTAGACTCTTCTCTCCAATGAACCAATAGAAAATGAGAAGTAGGGTTGAGGCTAAAGACATAGGGCAGTAGCCTTGAGCTGAAGAGCTCAGGAAGAACAGCCAGGTCTAGAATTCAAGTCCCATGACTACAAAACAAGAAAGAAAGAAAGAAAGAAAGAAAGAAAGAAAGAAAGAAAGAAAGAAAGAAAGAAAGAAAGAAAGAAAGAAGAAAGAGGGAAGAAAGAGGGAAGGAAGGAAAGGAAGAAAGGAAGAAAGAAAGAAAGAAAGAAAGAAAGAAAGAATGATCTTTCATTTCTTTAAAACTAAGACTATAAATGATTGAGCAAACAAGGAGTAAGTCAGGGCATTATTCTCTGATAAGGATAATATCTTTTTGCTGGTAGGAAGAGACTGGTATTCAGAACCAGATCTTTCCACCAGAAATTGAGCCTAGTGGTAGAGTGCTTGCCTAGCATGCACAAAGACAGAGGTTTGATTCCTTATTACCACATACATAGAAAAAGCCAGAAGTAATGACTTCATTGGTAGGGTTCTAGTCTTGAGAAAACCCAAGGACAGTGGTTAGGTCTTAAGTTTAAACCCAGGAATGGAAGGAAAAGAAAAACAACAAAGTTTCAATCAACATAAGAAAATTAACTAGACAATGAGCTGGGGATTTTCTGGTCTTCCATGGTTCTCAGGGACAGGAGTGTTAGAAAAGGAATTTTTATAAGACTTCAAATGGAAAGAAACAAATTTCAAAATTCCCACAAATACCTAAATTGAGACTTTAGTGAGAAGTTGTAACTGAAGGGATATAGGTGTAAGTCCTTACTCTCAAGAATCGTTCTTGCTTGGATCAAAGGCAAACAGACATATACACCAAACTTGTGGCCGCTGAATCTAGAAAAAATTCGTGTTCCTCACTTAATGGTTAATAAGCAAACAGCATTGAAACTGGCTAAGGTAATCCTATCTGCTACTCAGGACCTGAGACTCTTATCTGTAGTTAACTCTAGAAAAGAGTATGTGGGGCTGTAGCTCAAGGATAGGGGTTATAGTCTTCTGCTGAAGTGTTCAGGGACAGGGCCAAGGCCTATGAACTACAAAAAAAAAGAAAAGAAAAGAGAAGAAAGTTTTAAAAAGATGCAAAACAGCACAATATTTAGATTATTTCTCAAAAATAAAAGAAAGGCAGCTATTCCTCAATGTATAAACAAAACAGTATTTCAAAAAAACAGCTGCAGGTATGCTATAGTTAGTACTCAGCTTAAAACTGTAGCAATACATAGATGGGTAATTTCAATAAATATTTCCTGTGATATAAAAAGAGAACTAAAACACAGAAAAACATTATTAGTCATTGTAAAATATCATTTTCTTCATATGTTAGGGAGAAAAGCATATATTTCTCACAAATCAATTTCCACTTTTATATTTTAAAATATCTAACACTTAGGATGGGAAAGTAAAGTCATTACCTTTACAGTAAGGAATATTTGTATCTCATGTATGTTTGTGTCTTTTTTTCTAGGACTCATTTTAGATGTCCAGGTAATGGAAAATGTGTTCAAGACTTGCCAGGAAAGTCCACATGAATGTCTATGTGAAGTACCAGTTGCAAGTAGTATCGAAGTGGAGGAAAATGTGAGATTTGCAAGAACTTTAAATTTGAGCTCTACACATAATCTAGAGCTGATTAGTAATAACGGTAACAACTTAGGGGTGAGGACTGAGGAGTTCATTAAGTGTCAGAACATGCTTCTGTCTCCTAAGCCTGATGAGATGCATGCTGCATATAGATCTCGTATGTCTCCTGTTCTTAAAAAATCCATCGGATATTCAGAGCATTTTATTCATGATTGTGACAGTCCAAAAGATCTGCAGTATCATAATTCTGTTCTCCCTGCCCAAGAAATTCTTCAGGGAGGGAGGAAAACTGCTAAATGTACTGTGTGATGAAAAATATTGTACTTAACACCGACCATCACTACACATCCGAAAATGTACACAGGAGAGACTCCTCATACATGTAGTGAATGTGAGAAATCTTTCAGTAATGAAATACGCCTTACAATACCTCAGAGCAAATATCCTGAGATATGTGATGCGTACATCAAGTGTGAAAATTAATTTCTGAGAAGTCAGACCTGACGCTCCAACCTCGATCTCCAAGAGAAGACAAACCTTATGAATATGAGGAACGTAATAAAATTTCTGCCCAGAATTCAGCTCTCAGCACACATCAGAGATCTCACACAGAAGAGAAATCTTATGAATGGGATAAATGTGGGAAGACTTTTAGACTGAAATCATACCTCACTTTGCACCAGAGAAGACACAAAGAAGAGAAACCTTATGAATGTAACAAATGAGAAAAGTCTTTCACCCAGAAGATACACCTTCGAGTTCATCAAATAACACACACAGGAGAGAAATCTTATAAGTGTAATGAATGTGGAAAGTCTTTCCAAGGGAAGGGAAAACTTCGTGTTCACCAGAGAATACACACAGGAGTGAAACCTTATGAATGTAACCAATGTGTAAAGTCTTTCCGACAGAAATCTTCCCTCAAATTGCGTCAAAGAACACACACAGGAGAGAAACCTTATGTGTGCAACAAATGTATAAAGACCTTATAGTGGAAGTCATATCTTGATGGGCATTATAGAAAACACACAGGAGAGAAAACTTATGCATGTAGTGAATGCGGAAAGTCTTTCAAATGGAAGGTAAAACTCCATGTTCATCAGAGAATATACTCAGGAGAAACACCTTATGAGTGTAACATATGTGGAAAGTCCTTCACACAGAAGCCAAACCTCAATATGCATAAGACAATTCAAACAGGAGAAAAACCTTATGAATGTAACCGATGTGGAATGTCTTTCAAATGGAAGTCTTCCCTCAAATTGCATCAGAGAACACACACAGGAGAGAAACTGTACGAGTGCATCAAATGTGGTAAGACCTTCAGATGGAAGTCACATTACAGGAGGCATAACAGAATTCACACATATTAGAAACCTTAGGAATATAACCAAAGTTGAAAGTCTTTCGTACAGTATTCACCCTTCAGGAAGCATAAGAGAGTTCACACATATGAGAAGCCTTAGCAATGTAATAAATAGGAAAGACTTTTTAGTCTGTGGAAGAAAACTCAGCTTGTGTCACAGAACCAACACAAGATAAAACCCTTAATGAATGTAGCAAATGTTCAGTCTTTTCCCCAGAAGGCACAAGTCAAGATTTATCACTAAACACCCACAGGATAGAATCCTATGAATAAAATGAAAGGGAAATTTTTTTGAAGAACTCATAGTTGAGTTTGCATGATACCACACAGACACAGGATAAAAATCGTATGAATATAAGAATATGAAAAATCCATCATGAACGCATGACTAAGTATAAAATGCACATAGGAGAGAAAAACCTTATGAATATTACAAATGTGGAAAGTGTTTGACCTGGAAGGCATACTTCTGTGTTCATCACAAACCTGATTCCCATAGAAGAAAAGAAAACTAATGAATAGAACAAATGTGCAATGACTTTTAATCAGAAGTCAGTCTTCAGTACATTTCACAACATACACAATAGAGAAATTCTGAGTAATGAAAAACATTTAGCTATATATAGAATCTGTATATGGGAGCATTAGGGTAAGTCTTCTAAACAAAGTCAACCTTCAGCAAGCATTAAGAGCACTCACAGAAGAAATAATAGCATGTAGGAAAACCTTTGTCAGAAACCTCTAAAAGCTGACTGTGTGGCTTAGTGGTAGAGTGCTAACCTATCAAGGATGAAGGCCTGGGTTAGATTCCTCAATACTACGTGAAAAGAGCAAGCCAGAAGCAGCACTGTGTTCCAAATGGTAGAGTGCTAACCTTGAGCAAAAGTAGCTCAGTCCCTGAGTTCAAGCCTAAGGATGAGAGAGAGAGAGAGAGAGAGAGAGAGAGAGAGAGAGAGAGAGAGAGAGAGAGAGAGAGAGAGAGAGAGAGAGACAGAGAGAGACAGAGAGAGACAGAGAGAGACAGAGAGAGACAGAAAGAGAGAGAGAAAAAGAGAAAAGAGACAGAAAGTGAGAGAAACAGGAACTTCTAAATTGTACAGAGATAGAGATGGAGACAGAAACTAATTTCTAAACTTTACAGTCTTTCTATTTCCTTACAAATTCATCTATGTCATTCTTTCTGACAGAAGCACAGAATTCCATTGTGTAAAAATACCATATTTGATCTACTCAACTGACGGGCATCTGGGTTAGTTCCATACCTTTGCTATAGTAAATAGTGCTGTGATAAATGTTATTGTTCTAGTGAATTTAGTATGTCCTCTCTAGACGATTGGCAAGTAGTGAAATTGCTGGATCACAGGGTAGCTCTATGTTTAGTCTTTTTGGGATACTGCCATAGTGCTTTCCATAGTGGTTGAACGAGTTTGCAATCCCACCACAGTGTAGTAGTGATCCCTCCTGTCCACATCCCCTCCAGCATAAGTTATTAGATTTCTGGATCTTGGCCATTCTAACTGGAGTGAGGAGGAAAAGGGAAAGAGGAACTGAAACTTTCTCTCCTTACAGATGACATGATTCTGTATTTAAAGAACCCTATAGTCTCTACTCCGAAGCTGCTTGAGCTGATATAAAACTTTGGTAAGGTAGCAGGGTATAAAATTAACCTTCAATGTCAACTGCCTTCTTATATGCCAAGAAACGAGAGGAATGAGGCAAGAATCAGGATAGCAACTCATTTTGTTATCAACGAAAATAAAATACCTAGGAATTAACTTAGAATGTAAAGCACCTTTTTGATGGAACTATAAACCCTGGAGAAGGAAATTAACGCAGAACTGAGGAAATGCAAAAACCTATGCTCCTGGTTTGGAAGGAGTAATATTGTAAAAATGGCAATCTTCAATCAATATCTCAATGTCATTCTTTAAAGAAACAGAAGAGGAAATCCAGAATTTCACTTGGAATAATAAAAGACCCCTTATAGTCTGTCTTCTGGCATGATACATAATGTTTAATCTCACCTTCTCCACCAAAATCTCACCTTTCTCATTGAGACATAGGTGGCCCTGTTTACTAGCAGCAAAGGCTCAAACGCGCAGTTTCAGGTGTCACCACTGCCTCTGTTACTGGATAGATCCAACTCTGTCATCGATTCTGAGGTCTGCTCTGGGAGTCTTGGTCACAAGTTGTTCTGTGGCATCTGCTGCCAGCCTGTGCCTATTTGCTACCTTTTCTCCAGCAGCCTACAACAGGGAATGAATTTCACGGGCTGATGCTCTCCTTCATATGCAGGGCAGGATGAGCCCAATCCTCCCTCATCTTCCTCTTCCAATTTTTGGGAAAAAATGTGCTGGCAGAAGTCATCAGGTGTGGCGCATGGCTGATCCACACTTTTAATCCAGGCTGGTCAGGAGGCTGAGATCTGAGTATGGAAGTTCCAAGTCACCTAGAACAGGAAAGTCTGATAGATTCTTACTACCAAAAATAAAAACAGCTGGGAATGGAGTTTGGGCTCAAGTGGTAAAGGGCTAGTCTTGAGTACAAATGCTTAGTGCCCAGGCCCTGAGTTCAGGCTCCAGCACTGCCAACAACCTCACTTTAGTGAGATTTTAGCTTTATCCATGTAGGCACATCTCACTGGAATCTTTGCTGCTAGAGATAGTCTTCATAATTTTGACTCAAGGTAAAGGTCCTCCTGGGGTAGTACACAAAAGATGTCACGGAGAGAGGAGCCCCACTTGCTCCAGGTTTGAAGATGGCATAGGTCAAGCCAGCATGGAGTTGGCACATCAGTCTTTTTCCTAGCACCACCTACCAGTGAATGTCAAATGACAGTGATTGTTGTGGGATTGTGTGGTTGAAGTGCTTCATTAAGGGCAGTGTTAGCACATCCAAACTTGGATACCAGGAATGCTGAAATCTCAAAGCTAAGATTTCTGTTGGCTACAGAAATGCTGGTGTGTCTGTTATTCACTAAAAGTTCAGGTGCAAAGATTCTGAAGCTTGATGCCATGTGTTTATTCCATTTAGTAAAATTATTTTAATGCACTGTATAAGTTAAAACATTTGATAAGAGTCAGGGGTAGTGAAAACATTGTTCTTGAATTCAGGTGTCTGGCAAGGTAATGGGGGGGTGTTGGTGGCTGGGACTATGAAGCTGGAGCTGCTATCAAACCATGGATCATGTTCCTCTTTGTCTGGGAGAAATGACTCCAAAGATGAAATTTGAATGGTGAGGAAAAGATGATGATGTACTCAGGAAATTTCTCCTAATCAAATGCTCATGTGGAAGTGGGATGGGGGCTGGGCATGTCTGAGGCAGAGCTTAAGGGGGCTTCTCATGGCGTTGAGAACGTTCCTTGTGACTTCAAGCATGCAGCAGGGTGTTTTAGATGACCATTGTGAGATGGATGGAATAAGACTGGAGACAAGATGAATGCTGGGATCCTGCAATGCTCTTGCATGAGTGGCTGGTGGCTCACCTGAAAGAACTAATTATGTCTAAAAAACAAATCAGGAATTTGTTTTGATTAGATAATACCTGTAATCCGAGGCATATTCAGGATCCTGATCTTAGTATTGTGGTTTAAAACCAACCCAGCAAAGGGAAAAATGCATGAGACTCATACTCCCAGTTTAGAGCAAGAACAAAGATTGAAGTAGAGCTGTGGCTCAAGAGCTAGAGTGCTACCTTGAGCAAAGAAAAGCTAAGAAAAAGCTCCAGGTTTTGAGTTCAAGGCCAGGAATGAAAGAAGGAAGGTAAAAAAGAGAAGGATGTGAGGAAGGGAAATATATAAATGAAAGAGAGAAGGAACTAGAAATTTAAAACTAGAGAATATTTAAAAGTCATCAGTCCTTCTAAGAAAAGTGTTGGAGTATGGGTTCTATATGTGGTGAACTGGAAGCCCAGCAGTGACTTGTTAACCAAAGAGTCACCATGATGAGCAAAGGATAGAAATCTGCATGAGCCTCTTAGCGGATGGAGTGACAGAAGAGAACCTCAGCTCCCATCCCATAGTTAGAAGTATATAGAGATGGGGAAGTTGGCATCACCTTGATGTCATTGTGTCCATGGAGACTGGAAGCCATGGCTCTGTGAAAGCACAATGTTCTGGTTACTGAGCTGAGAGGCTGAGGAGAGCCAAGTCCTGGCCATGAAGAAATCAGAGTGGCAGCAGAGCAACTCTGCTGCAGTGTGTGCTTGCTTGGCTGTTCTTATTCTGTGGTGGATCAGGCCGGAGCGGGTGACAGTAACTGTTTTGTGGTCACAAGCCCTTCACCAAGAGCTTCCTCTGAGATCCTCATAAGCTAGAGGGTGGCTGGTGGTGGGATGTGTGTGGGGTGGAAGTGACAGAGGGATGGACGCATGGCAAGGTGGGTGAAGAGATGAGAGGAATGATGAGAGCCCAGTTCATTGGTTTCCAAGGTTAATGGGTGGGAGGTAGAGAGGCATGATGGAGGAATGATGGAGGCAGGGGAAGGTGGTGACAGATTGAGGCCATCTGTAGTGCCAGCCTGGCCATCATCTGAAGCCCATAGGCAGCTTCCTGATCCTTCACTTAGTCCTGCTCCTTGTGGAGGGAATGTCACGTGTACCCAGAGCTAGGGGTGGGGCAATGTTAGTAGCACCTGGAGAACCATTGGCCTCTACCTGGGTGGGGGGTGGTTATGGCTCCCATGCTGGGTGGCCTGATAGCTATGGAACAGATCTCTCCTTAGCTACCACAGTCAGTGGCTGCTCTCCATCTAGGGTTAGGGCACCTGCTCAGCCATCAGGACACCCCATGCCAGGACAGAGGCCTACAATTCAGATGGCAGCACAGGGGTGAAGATGATCTCACCGTAGCCCTAGTTACATGGCTGTCCCTGCATGCAGGACAGGATGAGCTGGGGGAAGATGTTCTCTGTGTTTTTCCACAGCCTATCCCGGCCTCTTCTTGTGTCTGATTAGACCAAGAGAGTACCAGGTTCCATCTCATAGTCCTGGTTCTTTTTCTTTTACAGTCATGAGGCTTGAACTCAGGTCCTGGGTACTGTCCCTGAGCTCTTTTGCTCAAGGTTGATGCTCTACCATTTGAACCACAGTGCCATTTCCAGCTTTTCCTTTTCATGTGGATCTCTGATATGTCCAGTTCTGTGCCTGCAGGGAGGCACTCACCCCACAGACAGAGCCACCTCTGCCGTGACTGTGACTGCCCACAACCCTCACACCCACTCCTTGCACACCCCTCGACTCCAGTTTTAGCTCCTCTTGGACTGGGTGTCCAGCCTAACCTTTCCTACACTCACAAAGGGTCTACAATTGTCTTCCCAGGGTCCTTTCTTCTGCCAGCCAGAGTACAGACTGTGCACATCTTGACGATCACAGAGCTCAAAGCCAAAGGCTGAGATGCAGAAGGGGGTGACCCAGTAGCTGCACAGGGCCCATGGATCATCCTGTGCATCCCCCAGCCTGTGACTTCCCCCACCCCCTTGGCAGGGAAGCTCCATGCCCACATCCTGATCGCTGGTCCCCTCCAATTCCATTCTCGCTTGGATTTTGCAGACTGTCTACCATCAGGATCTAAAATTCTATTCATCACTTTATGTCCTTATCACTGATTTGCTACTTTGGCAGGATCTCCCCGTGCCTGGAGAGTGGGCATGTCATGTACTCTCTGTGGAGAAGTTGCCCCAGGAGAAGAAATATGCACTTCATGTGAGTGTTGGACAGGGCAGGAGGGCTCCATAGGATCAGAAGCCACAGGAGGGGTGCAGATGGGGGAATGCTAGGGGCCCCAGGGGACAGTGGGAGTTAGGGCACAGTTGGTTCCTTCTGCAGGGTTGACACCGCTTCACAAACCCAACAGAATGAGGTTCACATTACAGATGTCAGAGACAGTGCAGATTGCCAATGGGCGCAGGGGTCACTGTCAATCCCAGATGCTGGCTGCATGCTGGGATGCACGCAGAGATGTTTTCAAGATCAGATAATGAGGATGTTGCAGGGTGTAACCATTCTTTTCAGATGGCTCTCTAGCTCTCTTGAGTTTCATCTCTATCTTTGGCTTTTTCTTGGCAGTTAACTGGAAATGAGAGTTTCATGGACTTTCCTTTCTGGACTGGCTTCAAACAGAAGCTATGCACAGTTTTCAAACCATACCCTACTGTAGAAGGGAAGCTTGATCTGGTGATTAACTGGGTTGCACTTTGGCTCCGTTTGCTATGCCTCACGGGAGGGGGCTCATCATTTATAGACTAAGATCTCATGACCTTCAAAGCCAAATGCTACCTGAAAGTTCAGGGTCCCAGCCTATGTGTTGGGCCTGGGTGAATAAATTCTCTGTTATGCTGGGTCATCAACCCATGTTTTAAGCTGGAAGTAGGCAGTGCCACATTTGATAAGAACATCTGCCAGAGATTGTCACCTCATGAAAGCAGATTCTAAATTTGTATTCCATTTCCTGTGGTGGAGAAATCCCCTCCAACTTAGACAGGCTCACATCCACCTGCAGGTCACACTCCTAATGCACCCTTGAGTGTCCTCATGGTATTGGGATCTAAGTTTGTAGGGAATGCTGCTTTAGTCCATGAATTAGCTGGACAAGTGATGACAAACGTGTTGTGGATTAATATGAGAACAATTTAAGAAGCCCTGGAGGAGCATCAACCTGACCCTCTGTGGTGCTATAAATCTGATAGGATGTTCCAGACTGAGAAACAATCACATGGCTTTGTGTTTGGCATCCAGACAAGTGAGTGCATGTCTTAGCTGTCAGCCAATACAGAGGAGAACATGAATAAGTGGGTGGAAAGCATCTGTCAGACCCCTGTCTGGGGGAAGGTGGAGAGAACATAGGAAGGTACATACCATGCCTGTGGTGGGGCCAAAAAAAGGGTAAAAGAAGCAAAGGAACCAGGTACTGGTAGCTCAAGACTGTCATCCTAGCTACTCAGGAGTTTGAGTTCTGAGGATCACAATTCAAAGCCAGCCCAGGACAGAAACTCCATGAGACTCTTATCAGCAATAAACTACTGAATGCAAGAAGCTCAAGCTCAGTGACAGCTTCCAGGCCTAGCGTTCAAAACCCAGGACTGCCAGAAAAAAGTATCAAAGGACAAGAAGCTGGCCAAAAGTTAGAGGGACTCTATCTTGACAAACAATACAATGGTAAGTTGCACTCAGAAGACTTGCACAAAATCTGGAAATGCCTGAGACCTATCTATGTATGTTTCCTGTTTGTCTAAATACATATGTTTATGCATTAATATATTAGTATAGAGAGACAGATCAATACATATGACTATACATATATACATAGCCAGACACTTATGGGTGGGTGGTATACTGTGTGAGAGTTTGTGTTTGTGTTTTGTGGATGGCTATCTCTGTTTAAGAAAGATAGAAAATATGTAAATATCTTTAAAAAAAACTTGAAAAAAGTATAGAGAGACATAAGCTCTTGAGGGAATCTGAAATGACAAGATTATTCACAGGCACGTTTATCCTTATGGATTCCTCAGCAAGTTTTAATTTTTTTCATTATTTTCTTTCTTATTTTGAACCAGTGCAAAGGATTTCTCTCAGGGACCAGGTGCTGCCAATTACTAATTTTCTCATGACTGCTACAAGAGGAACTGAGCCACAGTTCCACTTTTGCCTTATTTATTCGTGCTTAACTGAAGATAAAGATTTCTATCAGTGACTTTCTTTCAGGGGCTGGATTCTAACGAGGATCCCCAGACCTCAGCCTTCTCTATAGCTACAATTAACAATATGAGAACCCAGCACTGGGTTCCAATGCACAGGGCAAGAAATTGAGTGAATCTCTCAACTCCAATTAGCTATAATAAGCTACAAGTGAAAGACCAATACCTTTGAGGAAAAGATGCTGAGGGTTATCACACAGGCCCTATGAGTAAGCCCTAAACCCTGTACACATGTGTGCATGCACACATTGGCAGATACACACACACATGCACACACACAATATGTCAGGCAATATTATATTTTGAATTAATATCCAAAGTTTGGACAACAGGATAGCAAGTAATAAAATCTGTTTTTCTTGTCTACATTGAGGGAAAAGGGATAAGTCACAAGATGCAGAAGCGAAGAATTCAGAGGCAAATGCTGTGAGTGAATAACTTTTAAAAAGCACATTTCTTTTCTTTTCTTTTCTTTTGTTTTTTCTGGGGCTTGAACTCAGGGCCTGAGCACTGCTCTTGTCTTTTCCCAAGTCTAGCCCTCTGCCACTTGAGCCACATTGCCATATGGATTTTTATATCTGTGTGATATTAAGGACTCAAACCTAGATGTTCATGGATGCTAGGCAAGCACTCTACCACTGGGCCAAAGTCTAAACCCCGATTAAGTATTTATAAATAATCATCATCATCATATCAAAATATCCTTTCTCCTACAAAGAATGAACACTTATCTATGTTTGTAAGACTTTTTTTATGTCACCAATGCTTCTGTGATTTTCCCACTTGCATTTTTACAGATGACAGCACAGATATTCATCAGGAAGAAAAATAGATTAGGATACAGAAACCTAACAACGTCCTAGTAGATTGAAGTGAAAAATATGTGCAAGATGGCCTGGGTCTTTCATCTATTTGTAGAGTGCTTGGCTACCACACAAAAAGAGTCCGGTTTGATTCTGCAGTACCATATACATAGAAAACTCTGGAAGTGGTGCTGTGGCTTGGTGGGACAGCTATAGCCTAAAGAAAGCCTAAGAACAATGGTCAGGCTCTGAGGTCAAGTCCCAGGACTAGCAAAAAAAATGTGCAAGAGGCAAAATGCAAGCTGAGAAGGCACTGTGAAGCAAAATGTCTTGTGAAGGCTAAGGGGAATAGTGACAGTTAAGTTTGGATCTTACCTAAGAAAGGCTCCTTGAGCCTGAGACCAGGCTAGCACTTACGCCTAGTTAATGACTTGGGATTTGAACAAAAAGGTGTGCTGTTTACTACATCCATATGTGAGGTGGGAAGGGAGATTCAGCCTCCAGTATGTCTTTGGGGAGGTCTTCTGTGAGCAAGGAGCTTTGGTCATTGGGCCTTGAAATGTGACCCTACCTCCCTCACAATGGAACAGAATATGGAACCCTGGTAACCAAGCCACTGTATGTGACAACCAGCTCAAGTCAGCTCCCTTGGCCTGTGGCTCTGGAGGAAGAAATATGTTGCTGTGCTGTTGCCAAAGTTCAGGAGGCTCGGATCTCAGGCATGAGAGATATGGATGTCTCACTTGAAGAAGTAGATGCTGGATCAGGGCCAAGACAAAATTCCAGTATATCAGGCATTTCTCTAGGAAGAATGCCAGGAAACTACAGGGAAACTCAGATGAGGTATATTGAGAGGAAACCTATTTGAACCCATCATCCTGCCCACAAACTACAACCTTCTTGTGTGCTTTCAAGTGACTACACTGAGATTAGAGTGTGTCATTTCCAATCTACTCTATACCAATTCCTCAGTGTGAAGTGTGGTCCCATTCCTACGTTTGAAATATCCACTGTTTTGCCAATACAGTGTGATGGTAAGTCAGCTCAGACTCTGAATGAGCCTTGTAACCTATGGATCCTGGAGGAAGGCCTGTTGGAGGTGCTGCTGACAAAGCTGATCCCTGCCTACCAGAAAGGTGATCTCTTTTATGTGGGAAACTTCCTGCACAATTTCAAATAGTGGAGGACAATGTAGTAGTTGCTGGAAATTCTCTTGAAAAAGTGAGTGTTCCCCCTCCAAACCCATGTTTGCTCACCACTCCTGGCCAAGCCTTGGAATACTTGGCTCCTCTCTGAGCCTGTTTGTTTCACTGGGGTGTTCACAGGGGAGCTAAGCATGATACAAGTGCACAAACTACTTCATTATGACTGGGACACCATGCCATTTCATTTCCCTCACAAGCTACTGGAGTCTCAACAGTGTGCTTACTGAGAAGTTGGATTTCAGGCATGAGTAAGTGGCTCCCAACTGCAGCCCTCACCTAGGTGACATCCTAGGAAATCCCATTTCCCAGTAAGAAATGAGGTGTCAGTACTAATGGCGGAGGCCTGTGAAATACTGGAGTCAGAGGAAAAGCTGGGGGCTGAATCACTTTTGAGCCATCAGGGAGGGATTGTGATAGCTTTGCCTGTTAGAACCTGAAAGCATTTATATTTTGGTGTGTGGTCCAGTGCTGCCACTTGAACCTGAACCCAGGTCTAAATGCCATTCCTTTGGTGTTCAAAAATTAGCACTGTACCATTTGAGTCATAGGTCAAGTTCTGGCTTTTTGCTGCCTAATTGAAGACAAGTGCCTTTAGACTTTTACTGACTAGACTGGCTTTCCACTGTGATCTTCAGAGCTCAGCCTGCTGGGTGGCTAAGATTAGAGGAATGAGCATTTAGTTCTTTATTTAGAGCATTCACTTATTGATTTATTTAGAGCATTTACTTAGTTAATTTAAGGTGCGTTTACTTTGGACAGATGCATAGAGGCCTCTCTCAGAAGCTTCTGGAAGTGGGGTGTAAAAGTCATCCTGTTCTCGAGTGTCTCTTACCCCCCTCCAAGCACATAAGTGCACATCTCTGCAGGACAGCCACAGCATTAGAGTCCTGCAAGAAAGGGGCTTTTGTAGAAGGCTCAGGATGGAGAGAGAAGGCTCTCACTTTCCTTGTACCGAATGTGCCCACAGCATCATGTGTTCCATCTACACGATGTGAATGGACTTCTACCCCAGTGATTTCTACGAGTTCAAGAACTGCCACACCATGACACAACTCAAGCTCTATATGAGGCTCCACATGCCGGCTTTGGACCTGCTCTTCTAAACACATACTTTTTGACCAGCTGGAGGAATGTGCGACCAGTAAGACCAAGAAAAAGTAGAATTCCTTGTGTGGGTGCCTCAGAGCCTGTGAGTAGGAAGCCCATGTGGTCTAGATATTGGTTGGCCCTTACTTCTACAGAGCTTGGCAAAATGCCCTTTATGGGTGGTGTCAGCCAGGTAATGTCTGTCCTCTGAAAGGACTTGGGAATAAGCACTCATTAGAAAGACCCTACACCTCCTCAGTGTTCAGTCCAAACTCCAGTTCTACAGGTTCCTCCATTAGATCCTCATGGAAGTTGAGTGACACTTCAACTTGCAGAGTCCACTCTGTCCACTCTGTACCTATTTCCATTCTTAGGTTTGGGTCATCGTGGAAGAGCTTATCCTGAACTCCGGATGAAAAACCCACCAATGGAGCTGGTGACTGATGGAGACTGAGAATCATCACTGCACTCCAGAAAGCATGGGCCTTCTGTAGAAATTACCAAACAGGTTTAGAGTCCTGTGGATATACCTTTTGCTCTGAACCCCATGTGTGACACAGTTGAACCTGCAGATACTATGGAGGAAGAAAAAGAGCAGCCAGATTTCCTTCCGTTTCCTTTCACACTCCACCCAGAGTCAGTCCATCTGAGTCAGAGTAACACTCAACTTATTGTGCAGGCTGAAGGGGCACACGCTGGTCTCATGGAAAATGTCCCCATGGGAAGCAGCAAGTGTACTCTCAATACTGGATTCATTGGAGGAAAATGAATCCATCCTCACAGAATATCCAGACCCATCCATCTCACTAAAAGAGACTCAATCTCCATTCGACAAACCAGAATCCATCCCCCTCTTAACTCAGGAAGGACATTCTGTTTCTCATGAGGAAGGAGACCCTTCTGAGGACTCTGAAGTAGAATTACTGTCTGAAGGCAACTTGGAGGCCAGTCTGGATTTAGAGCTTCCCTGTCCCCTTCCTAAAATGACATCTTTTATCTTGCTCTCATGATTCTTGTCAAGTATTCATTGTATTTACTTTGCTAACTATTAAACTCTCATTGTTAATATTATGGTGTGCAGTTCTTCAGTGCTTATTATACTGTGTTTTATTTTCCACTTATAATGTGAGACCTCAGACACATAGGTCCTGGGTGGGCCAAAAACCAGACAGGTCTGGTCCCATAGAAGACAACCTTACTGGATATACAGGGAACTATGAAATGCATGGAATCACCAGGAATCCAGGCCAGGCCTCCATGGAAAGACAAGTCAGCTACCAAAGCTTAAGGACAGAGCAGATGCCTGGAAATGTGTTTTGTCAATCGGGAGAAGTGCCAGAGTAACTGTAATATTATGTGGGACTCTGTTCTGTGAGTTCAAGTCTGTTTATATATCCATTGTGCTTTGTACAAATATTTAAGAAAATTAAAACTCCACAATAGCATCAAAAATCTACTTTGGCTTTGAATGTGGCCTAGTTGTAGAGTGCTTGCCTAGTATACAAGAAGACCTTGATTCAATTCCTCGACCCTGCATACACAGAAAAATCAGATGAGGCACTGTTGCTCAGGTGTAAGAGTGCCACCCTTGAACAAATGTGGCCAAGGACAGTTCCTGTTCCCTCAGTTCAAGCCACAGGACTAGCCAAACAAGAAATCATACCATTTTCCACACATTTGGAAATAAAACTGTTTTATCTAAACCCACTTCTTTTTTGCCAGTCCAGGCTGTGTGCCACCAAGCCAAACTACTGGCCCCCAACCTTACTATTTTAATCATTTAATTTATTTACATAATCATATTTCATGCTGTCTGTATTAATACCATAAACAGTATGCTTAGTGTAATAATGTTAAAGGTAAAATATAAGAAATTAATAACTAAAATTCCTTTTTTATTAGTTTTATAGCATTACTACAATTTTATGAGAAAAATTACCTAGAATGTTTATTTTAGAGTTCAAGTAATCCATTTTGATAAATATATCAACCTACATCATTTATTTGAACACATTTTAAACTATTTTTTTTCAGGAATGAAAATATATATATATATTTGTTGTAAATGAAATTTATGACTTGGAGGGAAGGGAAAGAGAAAAGGGGGGAGGGGGTAACAGTGTTTACAAGAAATGTACTCATTACATATGTAACAGCAATCTCTTTGTATATCACCTTGACAACAAATTTTTTGAAAAGTACAATAAGTTTAAATGTCTACTTTGGGCAGAATTTTTTTTGCCAGTACTGGGCTTAGACTCAGGACCTGAGCACGATCCTTGTTTTTGTTTTTGTTTATTCTTAAGGTGCAAGTTCTATCACATGTGCCACAGCACCACTTTTATTTTTTTTATCTATGTTGTGCTGAGGAATTGTACTTGGGTCTTCATTCATGCTCGGCAAGAACTCTTCCAGTAGGCTTAACGTATGGCCCCAGTGGGAAGGAAGTTTTCCATAAAATATGTAGGAAATATGTACACTAAGGAAAAGCCATCAAAAATAGAAGAAAAATTATATACTTAGATAATGACATGCCAGTATTATGGCAGATCTCTGTAATTCTAGCTTCAAGAGTGGCCTATTTGGACCGGGAGTTGGCTGGCTGAAGTAAAGTGCTATCCTTGAGCAAGCCCTAGGACAGTGCTCTGGCCATGAGTTGAAGCCATAGGACATGCAAAAAATAATAATTTAATGCCCGTGACTGGTTGCTCACCCTGGTAATCCTAGCTACCCTGGAGGATCGAGGTTCAAAGACGGCCCAGGCATAAAAATCTGTGAGAATCTTATTTCCAAATAAGCCAGAAAATTCAAAATGACAATGTGCCTCAAGTGGTAGAGCTCTTGCCTTGAGCTGAAGAGCTTAAGGTAAACATCCAGGCCCAGAGTTCAAGCCCCATGAGTGAAAAAAATAAAAAGAAAAAGAAAGCCCTTATCTAAGGCTGGAGTGCACACTAGTGGTAGTTTGCTTGCCTAGTATGCACAAAGCCCTGTGTTCAATTACTCTGTACCACTTACACCAAAAAAAGAAGCTGGAAATGATCTCATAAGGTTGGGTTCTGAGGATCACAGTTCAAAGCCAGGCCAGACACTAAAGTCCATGAAACTGTTACTTCCACTTAAGCACCAGAAAACCAGAAGTGACACTGTGGCTCAAGGTGTTTAAGGTTGTAGCCTTGAGCTGAAGAGCCCAGGGACACTGCCCAGGTGCACAATTAAAGTCTTACAACCAAAAGAGAGAGAGAGAGACAGAGAGAGAGAGAGAGAGAGAGAGAGAGAGAGAGAGAGAGAGAGAGAGAGAGAGAGAGAACAGAGAGACAGAGAGAGAGACAGAGAGACAGAGAGAGACAGAGAGATAGAGAGAGAAACAGGCAGTCAGACAGAGACAGACAGAGACAAAGAGACAGAGACAGAGACATCAAACAGTCAGGCACTGCTGGCTGAAGCGTGTAATTCTACCTACTATGGAGGCTGAGATTGGAGGATCTTGGTTCAAAGCCCAAAGCCAGCCTGCACACATATGTTTGTGAGACTTACATCACCAATTAACTACGAGATACCAAAAATGGAGCTGTAGAGGAAGAGCGCTAGCCTTGAGCTGAAGAGGTCAGGGACAGTCCAGGCCCAAAGTCCAAGCAACATGACGAATCAATAATAAAAAAAAGAAGATAGCTAATAGTAATGATGAATAATTTTGGGCTGGGAGTTTGGCCTAGTGGTAGAGTGCTTGCCTAGCATGCACGAAGACCTGGGTTCAATTCCTCAATACCACATACATAGAAAAATGCTGGAAGTGGAGCTGACGCTGAAGTGGTAGAGCCCTAGCCTTGAGAAAATTTAAGGACAGTGCTCAGTCCCTGAGTTCAAGCCCAGGACTGGCCAAATCAAAAGTAGTAGAGCACTGGCATTGAACTGAAGATCTGAGGAACAGCCCAGGCACAGAGTTCAAGCACCACAAACAGCAACAACAAAATCTATGAAATGGCAGTGGTGGTTTTAAGCTAAGCAAAAATAGAGTAGAAACTGGTAAAATACATATTTGTGTGTAAGCAAAATAGCCAGACTTATGCATTAGAACAGGATAGCAACTTGAAGAAAAATTTTGTTTTCCATCTCACTAGGTCCTGTCTCTTAATTTATTCAAGTAAGTAAAATGCTGGGTTTTATAATCGTTGCTCTGAATATTAGAAAATCATAATATCTCTCATTAACCAACAAAGACCAGGAACTGGGGCTTCGTTCAAATGACAGAGTATCAGGCAAGAGAAGAAAAAATTGAAGTAAGAACTTGAAGTTCTTGATCCAGAACCTGCATAGTAACAGAGCAGCAGCCTGGTGATGGTGCCTCACACCTATAATCTTAGCTACTCAGGAGGCTAAGATCTGAGAATCAAAGTTTAAAGCCAGCCAAAGTACCCAGTTAACTGCCAGAAAATCCAGAAGTGGCACTGTGGCTCACAGATTAAAGCACTAGCCTTGAGCTGAAGAGCTCAGGGACAGTGCCCAGGCCCAGAGTTCAAGCCCCACAATTGACAAAAATCAAACAAGCAAACAAAACTCACAAAGAAGCCTGCAGACCACAGTGGTTCTGCTGAGTCTCTTCTCTATGGGGATCAGGAAACATTTCACTTTTTCTGTCTCTTCCCATCTCAACATTCATACTAAAGTAAGACTGTGTTGAAAGTTTCAATTTATAAAAATGTTTTTCATGAAGCACCCTGAAATATTCATCGCTTATATCTCAATTGAAGATAGTTGATGTGGGGCTGCATTTGTAGAGTGCTAGCCTTGAGCAGAAAAGGTCAGGGATAGAGCTGAAGCACTCAGTTGAAGACCCAGTGCCAACACACCAAAGAAATTATGCACTTTATACATATTTTCTAATTTCTTAATGAATTTTTCAGTCTGTATAAATATAGGGTACATTCCTTGTTACTTAAGTAAGATTGCTCTTTTTTTTCTTTTTGCCAGTCCTACGGCTTGGACTCAGGGCCTAGACATTTTCATTGGACTCGCTTGCCCAAGGTGAGTGCTCTGCCTCTTGAAACACAGCGCCACTTCTAGCTTTTTTCTGAATATGCGGTACCGGTGAATAGAACCTAGGTCTTCATGCATTCTAGGTGAGCACTCTACCATTAGGCTACATTCCCAGGCAGTGAGATTCCTCTTACAGTCATTGTATGTTCACAGAGTTTGATCTCACACACTGTAGGGCCCTGGTTGGCTTTGACCTGTGATCCTAAGCCCTGAGCCTCCTAAGTAGCTGAAATTAAGGTGTGAGCCAGCATGATGGCTTCCATTCTTTTTTCTACAAAAAAATATGTAGTTATCTAAAATATATCTATAGCTGAAAAAAATGAATCTCTCCCAAACAAATCTTCAAAGAAACAACCATCCTATTAAAAGGTGGGCTAAAGACTTAAAAGAGTATTCTCTGAAGAAAAAATTAAAATGGGCTTTAGACACATGAAGAAATGCTCCATATCTCTAGCAATAAGGGAAATGAAAATCAAAACAACTTTGAGATTCCTCCTGACTCCAGTCAGAATGGCCATTATCAAAAAATGTAATAAGAGATACTGGTGGGGAAGTGACCAGGTGGGATCACACCTACACTGTTGGTGTGAGTGTAAACTCGTTCAACCACTAGGGAAAGCAGTGTGGTGGTTCCTCAAAAGACTGAACATAGAGCTCCCCTATGATCCAGCAAATCCACTACTTGGCATCTACCCAATTGTCCAGAAAAAAGGACATTCTAAAGCCACTAGCACAATGATGCTCATTGCAGCACTATTTACCATAGCAAAGCTATGAAACCAACCCAGATGCCACTCAGTAGATGACTGAATCAAGAAGATGTGGTACTTATACACAATGGAATGCTATGCTGCCATCAAAAGGAATGACATCGCCCCATTTGTAAGGAAATGGAAAGACTTGGAAAAATTCATATTAAGTGAAGCAGCCAGACCCAAAGAAACATAAGCTCAATGGTTTCCCTCATTTGTAATAATTAGTTCACATCTAGGACTCTCCTAGCAGAGGATTACAATAACTCAAAAACCTAGGTATATAAGGTCATATAGGATGAGGCTAAATGAAAGGATCTCTAGGATATGGGAACAAGAGCTATATCTTGTATCATCGTTGCTCTTAATCTTGTGTGATTTTTGTCCTTAATCTACTATGTTATTTCTCATCTCTTATTTTGCCCTTTGGTTAATGTCAGATTGTTACTGTATCTGATTTTTCCCTGGCATATTGTATATATGTTTATTTGTTTATGTCAAATAGGAAAGGGAAGGGGGGAAACAAGATGATTGGGAAGGGGAGGGGAGAGGGAACTGGGGACAAAAACATGTGGAGTGGAATAAATGTGTGAGAAGTAATGCAGTCCACTACCTGTAAATGTAATCGTAACCCCTCTATACATTACCCTGAAAATAAAAAAGAGACTATCAAAATATCTGTAGAAAATGAGGTTGGGTGATGGAAACAACCAGATGCCCTACTACAAAAAATGTGATACACGCACACACACACACACACACACACACACACACACACACACACACACACACACACAAACGCACACACACACAATGGAATGATATATAGCCAACCGACAAGATAAAATAATGGCATTCTCGGGGAAGTGGATGAAAAGGAAAAAAATCATATTAACTGAAGTAAGCCAAACTCAAAGGAACATAGGCCCAAGAATCTCCCTCATTTGTCAAATTCAGTAGAAACCTTGGGCTCTGCTACCAGAGATTTACAATAGAACAAATTCTAGAGGCATCGTGACAAATAGTATGACACTAAATGTAAGGACCTCCAAGATAAAGAAACAAAACTCATATAATGAGTGATTGTTGTCCTTAATGAACTATGTGATCTCTTATCTCTTTTGCTATCCCTTAGTTATATCATACTGTTACAATATTTCACCTTGTTTTCTGATATATTTCATATGTGCCTAATTGGTTATTTGAAATTGGATAGGGAAGGGGGAAATGAACATGAATGGGGGTAGGGGAAGGGAAATGGGGACCATATCATTACATGGGGTATCAAAGTTTGAGAAGTAATGCACCTTCTATCTGGTGAATATAATGTAACCCTTCTATAAATTACAATAAATATAAATACATAAAAAGAAGATCTGCACAGAAAAAAATAATAATGGCATTTTTGGGGTAGTGGATGAAATTAGAGTGAATCCTGTTGAGTGAGATAAGTCAAGACCAAGGAACAAAAGGTACATGATATCCTTAATATATGGATATTAGTTTCAAACAGTAGTAGAGCGATGATTGAATAGTTGATACCCAAAGTTCTGGACATAATTTTGGAGATATAAACATAACTACATAGACATAAAAATCTAGGATAGACTATACACTCTATAGACATGTGTTTTATTATAGATTAATCTGTATCTATGACATACAAAGACTCAGCTTAATTTTTACTATATTCTAAAATCTATGTGCCAGTGATTGTATAGCAATTCCCTTCTTGAATACTTGTTGGTTAAACATGACATTTGAAATATGATGTAAATTTCAATGTTAATAAATTTTTTAAAAAAAAGAGGCTAGAGGTAAATACCACTAATGTACTTGCTCTAAGTGGTACACAAATTTTCTTAATGAATCAAGGGGTTTTATTACATCTTTATGCAATTATTTTAGTTCTGAGTGTTCTACACTCAATGATACTTCTGGAAAGATGATATAGCTGACTGTGTAGATGGTATGAAGACATACTGGCCTAAACGTAGAATAGAGCATTGGTAAGTGGCTGTTAGCTGTCCAGATTCTACTGGAATATGTGGAATGAATTTATTAAGCACAATGCAGGCTCTTAGTCAGATCAGGATCAAGATTATGTGGTTCCATCAGATGAATGAGGAAAGATCAGAAAAATCTACTAAGATATCCAGATATACTTTTTAAACTAAGGTATCTGGACTCCTTTTTTTTGTTTCTTGGTGGGGAGGTTGAACTTTGGACCTGGGCAAGGTCTCTTAGTTCTTTTTCCTCAAGGCTAATGCTGTACCAGTTTTAGCCACAACTCCACTTAGATTTTGGGTGGATAAGTGGAGAGTAGAATCTTACAGTTTTTTTTGTTTTCATTTTTTTTGCTTGCAAAGGCTTTGAATCACCTTCTCCCTGGCTAGTAGAATGACAATTATGACCCTCCAGCGCCTGGCTAGTGATTTTTTGAAAACTGGACTTTATTCCAAATCACATAACTGGTTCCTAGCAAATTTTTGAAGCCTGACTTAAATGTGACAGATTTTTGTCACTTGGAGACACTCTGTGCTGAACGTTAGAAATCTACCAGGTAAGTCACAGTGGCACTTCCAGTTTTTTGTTTATGTAGTGCTGAGAAATGGAATCCAGGGTTTCATACATGCTAGGTAAGCTTCATTTTCAGCCCAAGGTTTTATGTTTTTTTTTCAGTGTTGTTGCTTCTAAGGTATTGTATGATGTTCTTTCATTTTCTTTGCTTTTTACCTCTTTTCTTCTTTTTCCCTTTAGTTTTATTCTCTGTAATCACTGTGTTGAATTCGGGTACCCTGTGTCTTGTACATAGGTTTATGTGATTTGGGGAATGGAGAGGGTATAATAAAATGGTAAAAAAAAAAAAACCAAAGGAAAAAGGGTGAACCAATTGAACAGTGATACTTGGAAGACACTAAACGGAAATGAACTGAACAATCTGGGTGGAGAGGGGGCTGAGGGTAGGAAAACAGAGAAAATGAGGGAGGGGATAACAATTTTCTTAAGAAATATGTTCATTACTTATGTAACCGTATGCCAACTATATATTGACTTAACAAAATAAATTAACTTAAAAAATAATTTAGCCGGGTATGGTGGCTCACACTTGTAAATGTAGCTACTCAAGAGGCTGGGATCCAAGGATAGCAGTTCAAAGTCAGCCTGGGCACTGAAGTCCATGTGACTCTTATCTCCAATTAACCACCAGAAACCCAGAAGTGGCCCTATGGCTCAAGGGATAGGGCAGTAGTCTTGAGCTGAAAAGCTCAGTGACAAGACCCAGGTGCAGAATTGCAGTCCCATGACTTGAATGATGAATGATACTAGCCAGGCTCTGTGCGCTCACACTTGGAATCCTATCTACACAGAATCAGGTTTGAATCCAGCCCAAACAAATTGCATGATAGTCTGATTTCCAGTTCATTACCAAAAATCTGGAAGTGGAGCTGTGGATAAAGTGGTAGAACACTAGCCTGAAGCAAAAAAAAACTTTTAAGGACAGTTCCCAGGCCCTGGGTTCAAGTCCCAGGACTTGCATAAAACAACAAAATGTGACGCTGAGTCGTCCATCATTTGGTGTTATAGTTCAATATTCTTGATATGCGTCTTAGAAATTAAGTCCCTAGCAAATACTCTCCCCTGAAATTCTGCTTCATAGCTGATTCATAGAATTTCAGCATCATTACTATCACCTACCAGTTAGCATAGCAGTCTACTACTGAAAATTTGAACAAAACTTTTGAGTAATCCTAATAAATCTGTGTATCATCTGCACACACATCAAATCAGCAGGAGCTATGTTCTACTATTATATAAATGTATTTAATCCCTTCTTGACTTAATGAGCCTTAAAGAGTAAAACATATGAAGTAGTTATGAAACTAACAGTCACCATTCTTCTACCTAATATTGTAATATAAGTTTATAAATGCAAGGACTATTCTGAAGTGTGCAGAAGATAGCTTCTAATTATACTATTCTCATGAAGTATAGTTTTTAAGAAACATGTTGCTTGCTTTGGGAAAGCAAAGGCAAGGAAAAATGATATAAGTAAGTTCCCTATTTATCAGAAGGAATATACTATTGGGTTTAGATCAACTTCATTCATTCCGTGCTGATGAAACAAATATTTGCAATTCCTGAGGCCAATCACTTCATTGTGATGCAGAATCAGCCAGCTTAGATCAATCTTCCAAAAAAGGAAAGGAACAAATGAGAAGCAATTAAGGTTTCCAAAATGAACCAGGTGGTGGTGGCAGCTCACACTTGTAATTCTATCTACTCAAGGCCTGAAATCCAAGGATCTGGATTAAGTCTGTCTGGGATGAAGATATTACTGTCTGTGACATCATTTCTGTTATCACAGCCCAGCTGATACACTCTGCCCAAGAGGTTCCAAACACCAAAGTCCATCTCCTATTTGAAATACTACCAAACGTACTCACATATTATTTCCTCTTTGGGAGATAGTTGAAACATGTACCAGAAACATTTCCCTGGCTTCAGAGTGGAAGGGGAAATATATACTCACTAGAATCCCATCTAGTAAATTACAGTCAATCATGGTTCCTCACATCTTGTTAGTTAAATTGAACAATGAGTGTTTGGATCAGAAGCAATGTGTATGAGCATACATGTTGTAAAAGTACTGTAATCCTAGCTACTCAAGATAAGCTGAGAACTGAGGATTCCAGTTCAAAATTAGCCACGCAATAAATTCCATAAGATTTTTACCTCTAATTAACCAGCAAAAAACAGAGCATTGAATTGTGCTTAAAATGCCACAGCCCTAGGCTTTGCATTAAAGTGCTAGGGGGTAGCATTCAGGATGCCCACTCCCTCCACTCCTTTTTAACACAGTACTAGAATTCCTAGGGAGTGCAATCAGGGAAGAAGCAAGCATAAAGGGGATCCAAGTAGGGAAAGAGGAAATAAAACTCTCCCTCTTTGCCGATGACATGATTCTGTATTTAAAGAATCCTATAGACTCTACTCCCAAGCTCCTTGAGCTGATTCAAAGATTTGGAAGGGTAGCAGGCCATAAAATGAACCCTCACAAATCAACTACCTTACTTTACGCCAACACTGAGAGGAACGAGGCAATAATCAGGAAAGAAATTCCTTTCACAGTAGCCTCAGAGAAAATAAAGTACCTAGCAATTAGCTTAACTAAGAATGTAAAGGACCGTTTAGATGAAAACTTTAAAACCATAAAAAAGGAAATTGAAGCAGAACTAAGGAAATGGAAAAACCTCCCATGCTCCTGGATTGGAAGAATCAACATTGTGAAAATGACAATCTTGCCAAGGGCTATCTAAAAATTCAATGTAATACCAATCAACATCCCAATGTCATTCTTTAAAGAAATAGAAGAGGCAATTCAAAATTTCATATGGAATAATAAAAGACCCCGTATAGCAAAAATACTTCTTAGCAGAAAGAACAGCGCTGGAGGAATTTCAATTCCAAACTTAAGACTCTCTTACAGAGCTATAATTCTCAAAACAGCTTGGTACTGGCACAAGAACAGGCCTGAAGTCCATTGGAGGAGGAATGCGGACCCAGATATTAAACCACAGACCTATGGCCACCTAATCTTTGACCAGGGAGCCAAAAAAATAGAATGGAAGAAAGATAGCCTCTTCAACAAGTTGTGCTGGCAGATCTTTCCTCCAGGAAGACATAACGATCCTAAATATTTACACACCCAATCCCGGAGCTCCAAACTTCATCAAGCAAACTTTACTTACACTGAAACCATACATAGATCGAAATACAGTGATTGTTGGTGAGTTTAACACACCACTCTCACCTATGGACAGATCAACAAGGCAAAAACTCAAAGGAGAAACCTTAGAACTGAACAACTATATAGACCGACTAGATGTAACAGACATCTGCAGAATATTCCACCCAGTAACACCACAATATACGTTTTTCTCAGCAGCACATGGAACATTTTCCAAAATAGACCACATCTTAGGCCATAAAGCAAACCTGGACAGATTCAGAAACACTGAAATTATTCCATTCACACTCTCAGACCATAAAGGCATCAAATTGGAGCTGAACACACATCTCCACCAAAGAAAACCATGTAACTCATGGAGACTGAACAACACACTGTTGAAACAAAAACAACGGGTAATCGAAGAGATCAGAACAGATATCCAACTGTTTATGAAATTTAACAATAAGGAGCACACAAATATCAACTCCTTAGGGACACAACAAAGGCAGTACTCAGAGGAAAATTTATAGCGCTGAGTGCCTACAACAGCAAGTTGGGAAAATGGCAAACCAACTAGTTAATGTCTCACCTTAACCTCCTGGAAAAAGAGCAACAAACCAACCCTAAACCCATTAGGAGAAAGCAAATTATTAAAATCAAAGCAGAATTAAATGATTTGGAATAAAATAAACTATAGAAAGAATCAACAAAACAAGGAGTTGGTTCTTTGAAAGAATTAACAAAATTGACAAGCCCTTAGCAAATCTTACCAAAAAAAGAAGAGAGCATATCGAAATAAACAAAATCGCAGATGAAAATGGTAATATCACGACAGAAATTACCAAGATCCAGAATATCATGAGGGAATAGTTCTCAAACCTTTACGCCAACAAATTTGCGATCTAGAAGAAATGGATGAATTCCTAGACAATATTAACATACCCACACTGAACCAAGAAGAGCTAACCCAACTCAACAGGCCTATTTCAAGCTCTGAAATAGAAATGGAAATTAGACAACTTCCACTTAAGAGCCCAGGGCCAGAAGGATTCACAGCTGAATTCTATAAGGTCTTCAAATCAGAGCTCACACCAATACTCCTCAAGCTCTTCAACGAAATTGAAAATGAAGGTTCTTTACCAAACTCATTCTGTGAAGCCAGTATGTCCCTCATCCCCAAACCAGACAGAGATTCATCAAAGAAAGAGATCTATAGTCCCATTTCTTTGATGAACATCGATGCAAAACTTCTCAACAAAATACTGGCCAACCGTCTACAACAACTCATCAAAAAAATTATACACTGCGATAAAACTGGATTCATCACAGGGAGGCAAAGCTGGTTCAACATACACAAATCAATTAATATAATTCAACACATCAACAGGAGCAGGGATAAAATCACATGATTGTCTCAATAGATGCGGAAAAGGCATTTGACAAGATCCAAAACCCCTTTATGTTAAAAGATGTGGAGAAACTAGGAATCCATGGAACATTTCTCAATGTAATAAAGGCTGTGTATGAGAAACCCACTGCTAGTATTATACTTAATGGTGAAAATCTAAAGCCATTCCCTCTAAAATCAGGAACGAGACAAGGATGCCCACTATCTCCACTCCTTTTTAACATAGTACTAGAATGCCTAGGCAGTGCAATAAGGCAAGAAACAAGCATAAAGGGGATCCAAGTAGTGAAAGAGGAAATAAAACTATCCCTCTTTGCAGATGACATGATTCTGTATTTAAAGAATCCTATAGACTCTACTCCCAAGCTCCTTGAGCTGATTCAAAGCTTTGGAAGGGTAGCAGGCCATAAAATCAACCCTCACAAATCAACTGCCTTACTTTACGCCAACACTGAGAGGAAAGAGGTAATAATTAGGAAAGAAATTCCTTTCACAATAGCCTCAAAGAAAATAAAGTACCTAGCAATTAGCTTAACTAAGAATGTAAAGGACAGTTTAGATGAAAACTTTAAAACCATAAAAAAGGAAAATAAAGCAGAACTAAGGAAATGGGAAAACCTCCCATGCTCCTGGATTGGAAGAATCAACATTGTGAAAATGACAATCTTGCCAAGGGCTATCTACAAATTCAATGTAATACCAATCAACATCCCAATGTCATTCTTTAAAGACATAGAAGAGGCAATTCAAAATTTCATATGGAATAATAAAAGACCCCGTATAGCAAAAACACTTCTTAGCAGAAAGAACAGGGCTGGAGGAATTTCAATTCCAAACTTTAGACTCTATTACAGAGCTATAATTCTCAAAACAGCTTGGTACTGGCACAAGAACAGGCTTGAAATCCAATGGAGTAGAACTGCGGACCCAGATATTAAACCACAGACCTATGGCCACCTAATCTTTCACCAGGGAGCCAAATATATAGAATGGAAGAAAGATAGCCGCTTCAACAAGTTGTGCTGGCAGAACTGGTTAAACACCTGCACAAAACTAAAGTTGGATCCTTCTTTGTCACTTTGCACTAGAATTAACTCCAAATGGATCAAAGACCTGGAGGTAAAAGCTGACACACTGAAACGTTTACAGGAAGGAATAGGAGATACACTAGGCCTCCTTGGCACAGGTCGAAGCTTTCTTAATAAGGACCAAGAATCACAACAAATCAGAGAAAGGCTGGATAAGTGGGACTGCATTAAACTGCAGAGCTTTTGTATGGCAACGGATATAGCTAGTAAACTAACCAGGAATCCTACAGAGTGGGAGAAGATATTCTCCAACCAAACAACGGACAAAGGCCTCATATCTAAAATATATCAACAACTCAAAAAATTGAATCACTCCAAAACTAACCTCCAAAGTAACACCCATCCCATTAAAAATGGGCCAAAGACTTAAAGAGAGTCTTCTCTGAAGAAGAAACAAAATGGCCTATAGACACATGAAGAAATGCTCCACATCTCTGGTCATAAAAGAAATGCAAATCAAAACAACTCTAAGATTCCACCTCACTCTAGTTAGAATGGCCAGGATCAGGAAAACGAATGACAACAGGTGCTGGAGGGGATGTGGACAGGAGGGATCACTACTACACTGTTGGTGGGAGTGCAAACTCGTTCAACCACTATGGAAAGCAGTGTGGCAGTGCCTCAAAAGGCTAAACATAGAACTCCGCTATGACCCAGCAATTCCACTACTTGGCATTTACCCAACAATCCAGAAACAAGGGCATACTAAACCCACTAGCACAACAATGTTCATTGCAGCACTATTCACCATAGCAAAGATATGGAACCAACCCAGATGTCCTTCAGTGGATGAGTTGATCAACAAGTTGTGGTATTTGTACACAATGGAATTCTATGCTGCTGTCAGAAAGAATGGCATCGCCCCATTTGTTAGGAAATGGAAAGACTTAGAACAAATCATATTAAGTGAAGTAAGCCAGACTCAAAGGAACTTAGGCTCAGTGGTTTCCCTCATTCGTCATAATCAGTAGAAACCTTGGGCTCTACTAGCAGAGATTGGCAATAGAGCAAAAGGCCATATATAAGGCCATATAATGTGAAGCTAATTGAAAGGACCTCCAGGATATTGACACAAAAGCCATATAATGAATGATTGTTGTCCTTAATGTAATATGTTGTCTCTCATCTCGTTTGCTGTCCCTTGGTTATCCCATATTGTTATAGTATCTCACCTTATCTTATATATTGAATTTATTTGTATTTGGATATTTGAAATTTGATAGGGAAGGGGGGAAAACCAAGACGGGTGGGGGGTGTGGGGTTGGAGGGAAATGGGTACCAAGACATGTGAAAAGGTATCAATGTATGTGAATTAATGCACCTTCTATCTGGCAAATATCATCTAACCCTTTTACTAATTACAATAAAAAAATGAAAAAAAGAAAGTTGTAGTGTGTGGGGAGGATGATGGGGTCAAATACATTTCTTCTTAGAAATTTACCTCATCTGGTTGCCCTGGATTTTCCTGGCCTTCTTCTCAGAGAAAGTTCTGTTATACTGGATTTGTGGCTTGGCAATGATCTAGCATGTACATCTTCGAGTAAGATATCCACAACTTCCATGCCTGAGACTCGAGTTTCCTGACCTTTGGCAACAGCACAGCAACATCTTTCTTCCTCCTGAGCCACAGGCCAAGTGAGCTGGCTTGAGCTGGTTGTTAGTTACAGTGGCTAGTATACCAGGGTTCCATATTCTGTTCCATTGTGAGGGAGGCAGGGTCACCTTTCAGGGCCCAATGACCAAAGATCCTTGCTCACAGAAGACCTCACCAAAGACATACTGGAGGCTGAATCTCTCCTCCAATCTCACAATATACATGTGGATGTAGTAAACAGCACACCTTATTTGTCCAATTCCAATGTCTTCCACTAGGCCCAACTACCAGTCTGGTCTCAGGCTCAAGGAGCCTTTCTTAGGTAAGATCCAAACTTAAGGGTCAATATTGCCCTCATCCTTTACAAAACATTTGCTTCACAGTGCCTTCTCTGCCTGCATTTTGCCCCTTGTCGAATTTTTTTTTGTTTTTGCTAGTCTTGGGACTTGACCTCAGAGTGTGTACATTGTTCTTGGGCTTTCTTTAGGCTTTAGCTGTCCCACCGAGCCACAGCACCACTTGCAGCGTTTTCTATGTATGTGGTAATGAGGAATCAAACCTGAGACTTTTTGCTTGTTAGCCAAGTATTCTACCACTAGGTGAAACACACAGGGCATCTTGCACATATTTTTGATGTCAATCTACTAGGATATTATTAGGTTTCTCTATCCTAATCAATTTTTTCCTGATGATTAGCTTTACTGTCAAGTGTAAAAAATGCAAGAGGGAAAAACACAGAAGAATTAGTGAAATTTTAAAAAAAAGCATTACACACATAGATAAGTGTTCATTCTTTGTAGGAGAAAGGATATTTGGATATGATGATGATGACTTTATAATTACTATGTCAGGGTTGAGAGTTTGGCATAGTGGTAGAGTGCTTGCCTAGCATCCATGAAGATCTGGGTTTGATTGCTCAGTATCACATAGATAGAAAATCTAGATGTGGCACTGTGGCTCAAGTGGCAGAGGGCTAGACTCGAGAATACCCGAGGACAGTGCTCATGCCCTGAATTCAAGCCCCAAAACTGGCAGAAAATAAAAGAAAATAAAAATGCTTTTTACGAGCTAATTCACTCACAGCATTTGCTTCTGAAATCTTCGCTTCTGCATCTTTTGAAATACCCCTTTCCCTCAACGTAGACAAGAAAAACAGATCCATCCCATTGTCCACTGTGAGGCCACTGGTTGGGCTAAGAGGTAGACGTGCAGCAACACATAAGTTTTATTCTAATACTTTCCAAACTTTGTACTCAAATATGCTACCTACTTACCAACTTATTTCAGTTATCCTTATGCTATACCTTTTCTTCTTTACTACAATATTCTTACACTCCTACGTTAATCCTCTTGTACCTCCCCTGACCGCTCTCATTCTTTTTTTCTATCTCTGGACATTTGTTGGTCTTTCAACCCTTATACTGCACGGATGTACACTTGATGGCTGTTGAGCAATATTGTATATGTAAGTGGTTAATTATTCTCTAGGCTCAGAGCGACTTAAAGACAATAGAGACTGGATTGAGAGGCTTATTGTTTTGGGTATAAATCGCTTATCAGTGGTTGTATTAGACTGGTCTATAAGCGCACAAAAAGAAAGAGTGATAATACCAATCAAAACTTGCGAACATCTAGTGTCTGCCAGCTACAGAGGACTAGGTTGGTTATATCTGAAATATTATAATCGTATTTAGTAGTAATCTTGCTCCCATTGGCAAATGGGCAGAACAAGAAACTCAAGAAAAATGTCAAATCAAGAAACAACATCCCCCACCCATTGTAAACAGACAATGGAACAGTCACTGGCAAACCTAGAGGAGAGTCTTCCAAGTGCTACACAAATGCAATTGATAAACATCCTTAATGGAAAATGTGAAAATATAAAGAAAGTGATAATGGAGGAAGCCATGGCTGAACAAGAGGAAAGCATAAACAAGGTGATAAGTGAAAAAGAAGAAGCCATAAAGGAGGCCATAATAAAGGTTTTTCAAAGAAAGATGGATGAATTCATAGAATCCACAAATAAAAACGTGACCAAACTCCAGCAAATGTCCAAAAAAATAAAGCTACTGAGCTAACCACTCAAAAGGAAATCAAGGAGATAAAGAAATCCATACATGATCTAAAACAAGACATGCAAGCCATCAAAAATGAGCAATTAGAAGCAAGGGAGATGAAAAATAAAGTAAATAGTTTTGAAAGCAGTTAGACAATGCAGAGGAGAGAATTTCCGGGGCTGAAGTTAATTTAATTATTATAGAGAAAGAACAGAATATGAGTCAATCCAATTCTAGGAAATATGGGAGAGCGCTTCAGGAGGTCCAAGATACAATTAGGAAGCCTAATTTAAGGCTAGTTGGTATTGAGGAGGGCGTGGAGAAAGAGGTCAATGGTATTGGAAATATACTTCAGGGAATTCTCAAAGGTGCTCTATACATAGAAAACCAAAATAAATGCAATATAGGGAAAGAAATGGCACCTAAACAGCATACCATCGAAGGACCACAAGAACTGTCAAGACACAGGCCCTACTAAAAGCGTTTAAAAATGGTAGGAACTAATAAATATCTCTCAATCCTAACTCTCAATATCAATGGACTTAACTCTCCAATTAAACGGCATAGGCTGTCTAGTTGGAACAAAAAGCAAGAGCCATCGTTCTGCTGTCTTCAAGAGACACATCTTACCCCAAAACTGTCATCTTTTGAAAGTGAGAGTTTGGAATAAACTCTATCAAGCTAACTGCCCCCATAAACAGGCTGGAGTTGCCATCCTCATATCAGATACATTAGACTTCAAACTAAAATTAATAAGAAAAGACAAAGAAGGTTACTACATACTAGTAAAGGGATCTTTCCTCCAGGAAGACATAACGATCCTAAATATTTACACACCCTTTTGAAGATTCTCAAAAGATTGAAGATACTGCCAGTGTAAGTGAGATTCCAGCATTCATATTAAATAATGCAATGCGTAGGGATTTATATTTGAAATATCACTGTTGACAAAATCTAACACACATTTGCTTAGTATTTGCTTTTGATTTCCCAAGAAGTTCAGTACAAGGTAACATGTGTGGCATATATCGACTGGGAGAAATGATTCAGAATATGTGACTCATTTGAACAGGAGTCAGTGAAAGATACGGAAGCAGGATACCCATATTGTGAAAATTTGTATCTTTTTCATATTTTGTGTTTTTTATTAATTCCACTTGTAGTGTACATTTCTAGGTAAAAACTTTTGAAATATTTCCAAACAATTTGTTGTTTTAACAGCAAAAAAAACATTTATATGCCTGATAAAATTCACAGAATCCAAATTTTTCCATATTATTCTTTGTTTTTTGGGGTTTTTTTTGGTGGGTCATGGACCTTGAACTCAGCCTGGCTACTATCCTTGAGCTCTTCAGCTCCAGGCTACCACCTTACCCTGGAGCCAAGCCCCACTTCCCATTTTCTAAAGGTAAATTGGAGATAAGAGTCTCAGGTTTTTTGTGCCAGGATTGCTTTAAACCTTGATCCTCAGATCTCAGCCTCCTGAGTAGCTAGGATTATAGAAGTGAGCCACCACCCCATCATGCTCAGCTTTCTGGTTTTATTTTTAAACAAGCCCTTTGGCTGGAACTCGGTCTGAGCACTGTCCTTCAGCTTTCCTCAAGCCTAGTGATCTTCTACTTGAGCCACAGCACTACTTCTGGTTTTTTCTGTGTATGTGGTACTGCGGGATTGAACCTTCGTCTTCATACAGGCACTCTACAACTATGCCAAACTCCCAGCCCCTCCACATTAGTTTTTATGATAGATCTTTCCATGCATCCAGGATGGCTAGAAATCCTACTTGAGTTTCCCAAGATCAGGGAGTATAGGTGTGTCCCATCCTGTGTGGCTACATAACCATTGTTTAGGGTACAGTTCTCTCTTCATTCTACCCATCTAGAGCAATTTTCATCTTCCATGTATAATCATTAAACATTCAACTCCTGTTCCTCTCTACTCCATTCTCTGGAACCATCGTGCTTTTTGGCTCTAAGGGTTTGTTGATCCTTGGAAGCTCTGGAAGGGAAAACATACCCTAGCTCTTCCTTTATGACTGCTGTATTTTTAGTTTACTCTAATCAAGATTCATCTGTAAAATATAGTAAAATGTTCTTCCTTTTCAATGCATTGTTTTGCATATTTCTATATTTTGATTATTATTAATAGTTGTGAATGGATTCTCCACATATTTGTTCTAGTCTCTGCTTTCTCTTCCGTTATGTACAAATCTAGAAATAGAATTGTTGGACCATATTTCTATGTAATTCCATATCTAGTACTTTTTTAGCACTCTCCACGCAATTTTTGATTGTTTTATATTCCTTGCAGAACTATTCCAAAGTTCTACTTCTTCTCACTACCTTCCCAGTAATAGTTAGACTTTGAAATTTTTTTGTATGTGTGTGTGTGTGTGTGTGTGTTTGTGTCTGTGTATGTGGATCTTTTTGCTTAAAACTATATTTATATTAACATATTTAAATTAATGATTTCATTGTAATTTTAATTTTTCTCATGAGTGTTAATATTGAACTTCTTTCTACATTTTGAACTACTATTTCTATATATTCTTTTTAGAAAATCCTCTCCAATCTCCAATTTTTTCCCTTTTTTGTGGGGTAGTGGGGAAACTCATGGGGCTTCGACCTTGGGCAGTGAGCTCTTTAGTTTAAGGCTATTGTCCTACCCTGAGTATTGCCCCTCAGTTCTTCTGCTCACAGCTCCCTACCCCTCTTCCCATTATATACAGAACAATGGTCATCCTCAGTCTTTTTGAAAAAGTAAAACATACAGTAAATTTGTAGTATAAAACAGCAAGACTTCTTGCTGTTCTTGCAGTGACTTCTACCTGTAATCCTAGCTACTCAGATATCAGGCTGATATCTAAAGATTTGGTTCAAAGCCAGCCTGGGCATTAGAAAATCTATGAGACTCTCATCGACAGTTAACCACTAGAATATGGGAAATGGCACTGTGGCTTCATAGGTAGGGTGATAGCCTTGAGTTGAAGAGCTCAGGAACAGTGCCCAGGCCCAGAGTTCAAGCCTTACAAATCCCCCAGCCAAAACAAAGAAAAAAAAGTTTCTTCCCCAAGTGATTATTATGCCAGCCATAGAACATTAACATTCTGGGTGTACTTCACAGTATTATTACTTGATACCCTAAGATTTTGCAATATTCTCACAGTACCAGCATATGTCATCATATAATGTAGTTCCTTTTCAATGGAATAATTCCATTTATAACCTAAATCTACTCCCCCGAATTATTTTTGTCGATACCACAATTGCTCTACCATGATATGCCACAAGCCATTAAACATTTTATGGTGGTTAATTGGAAAAGAGTCTCATGGAATTTTGTGCTAGGCTGGCTTTGAACCATGGTCCTCAGATCTCAGTCTCCTGAGTAGCTAGGATGACAGGCGTGAGCCACCAACACCTGGCTTGCCTTGTTATTTTTTTGTGGGTCTTGGGACTTGAACTCTGGGCCTAGGCACCATCCCTAAGCTTTTCAGGTCAATATTTCATGTAAGTCTAAACATTTAAGTAAAGGAATACAATTCCAACGAAAAAAGAATAAAATTCCAGACATGGTGTGTTTATAACTTAGTGCTAATTACTTGAAGAAAATGTGGCATTCCAGAAGCTGGTGTCATTTGATGATGTAGCTGTGGATTTCAGCTGGAAGGAGTGGCAGCATCTGGACAATGCTCAGAGGACCCTGTACAGAGATGTAATGCTGGAGACCTACAGCAACCTGGTGTCCTTAGGTGAGCAAAAGTCAAATTCACTTGCAAGGCCAAGTGCCTTGTTATTTTGCAGATACGTGAATGTTTATCAAACTTTCAATACTATTTAAATGAAAGATTCCAGGCCCTGAGAAGTATCATTACTTTCTAAAGAAAACCTAAGGTAATTTTGTAGTCATTCTTCAGGATACCTTCAGGATACTTTGAAAACAGTTCTAAATTATGTTTCCTCTAATGGAGATGACATTCCAAACTTACACAGTAATTGTAAGTGGATAAACCATCCAGAATAGAATATATATCATTATTGGAAATAGGATCTACAAATCACTAAACAGTGAGTTTATAATGGAAACCTGGCACTAGGTGCAATGTTTCATGCCTGTAATCTTAAAATATTCAGGAGGAAGAAATCTAAGAATTCTAATTTGAAGCCAGCAATGGCATAAAAATTGCCATGAAACTCTATTACTCCAAGTAACCCCTCAAAAATGTTAGTGGAGTGTCAAGAGTTTGACTTTGTGGTTGAGTGCTTGCTTAGCATTCATGAAGACCTATGCATGTAAGTGGAGCTGGGACTCAAACTGGTATTTTTCTAGCCTTGAGCAAGATAGCTAAGTTTATGCCATACAAAATGAATCCAGAGCTGGGGAAAAGTCAACCATGGAGCCAGTGAGAAATGAGAAAAAAGATTTAATAGATAACTTGTGAGTAGGATGTCTGCGAACTTAAAGCAATGATGACACAGCATAAGCAATAATTCTGTACTGTTTCTAATTCACAGGGCCCTGTGTTCCCAAACCTGTATTAATTGACATGCTAGAGCACTGTGCAGAACTCTGGATAGGAAATTCCTCTGACAAGAATATCACAGGTGAGTGAATCCATCTTCATATTGATGTTGGAGCCTGAGCCCCATTGGTAAGTTCATGTTGTGATGTACTGAGCAATAATATTCTTAGTTACCCTAAATCCTGTGTGGAACCTATGGAATTCTTTGTGAATGAATCAAGAATCATTTTCTTTTCCCAATCCTATGCCTGGTCTCAGGGCCTGAGCATGGTCCTTGGGTTTTCTCAAGGCTAGCTCTCTACTTCTTGAGTCATAGCACCACTTCTGGCTTTTTCTTTGTATGTAGTACCAAGGAACTGAACCAGGTCTTTGTGCATGCTAGCCCAAACCCCCGGAACCAAGAATCATAGGGTGATATGACGAACTCTATGTGGCAGTAGAGTTAAAGTTAGATTTCTCTGTAGAAATCACTGTGAAACAAAATAAAATGAGAACGCCATGAGCCCGTGGCTCATGCCTGTAATCCTAGCTACTTAGGAGGCTGAGATCTGAGGATCAAGGTTCAAAGACTGACCTATCACAAAAACACCTTAGACTCTTCTCTCCAATGAACCAATAGAAAATGAGAAGTGGGGTTGAGGCTAAAGACATAGGGCAGTAGCCTTGAGCTGAAGAGCTCAGGAAGAACAGCCAGGTCTAGAATTCAAGTCCCATAACTGCAAAACAAGAAAGAAAGAAAGAAAGAAAGAAAGAAAGAAAGAAAGAAAGAAAGAAAGAAAGAAAGAAAGAAGAAAGAGGGAAGAAAGAGGGAAGGAAGGAAAGGAAGAAAGAAAGAATGAATGATATTTCATTTCTTTAAAACTAAGACTATAAATGATTGAGTAAACAAGGAATAAGTCAGGGCATTATTCTCTGATGAGGATAATATCTTTTGCTGGTAGGAAGAGACTGGTATTCAGAACCAGACCTTTCCACCAGAAATTGAGCCTAGTGGTAGAGTGCTTGCCTAGCATGCACAAAGACACAGGTTTGATTCCTTATTTCCACATACATAGAAAAAGCCAGAAGTAATGAATTCATTGGTAGGGTTCTAGTCTTGAGAAAACCCAAGGACAGTGGTTAGGTCCTAAGTTCAAACCCAGGAATGGAAGGAAAAAAAAAACAACAAAGTTTCAATCATATAAGAAAATTACCTAGACAATGAGCTGGGAATTTTCTGGTCTTCCATGGTTCTGAGGGAGAGGAGTGTTAGAAAAGGAATTTTTATAAGACTTCAAATGGAAAGAAACAAATTTCAAAATTCCCACAAATACCTAAATTGAGACTTTAGTGAGAAGTTGTAAATGAAGGGATATAGGTGTAAGTCCTTACTCTCAAGAATCGTTCTTGCTTGGATCAAAGGCAAACAGACATATAAACCAAACTTGTGGCCGCTGAATCTAGAAAAAATTCGTGTTCCTCACTTAATGGTTAATAAGCAAACAGCATTGAAACTGGGTAAGGTAATCCTATCTGCTACTCAGGACCTGAGACTCTTATCTGTAGTTAACTCTAGAAAACAGGAAGTGGGGCTGTAGCTCAAGGATAGGGGTTATAGTCTTCTGCTGAAGTGTTCAGGGACAGGGCCGAGGCCTATGAATTACAAAAAAAAAGAAAAGAAAAGAAAGTTTTAAAAAGATACAAAACAGCACAGTATTTAGATTATTTCTCAAAAATAAAAGAAAGGCAGCTATTCCTCAATGTATAAACAAAACAGTATTTGAAAAAAAACAGCTGCAGGTATAGTATAGGTAGTACTCAGCTTAAAACGGTAGGAATACATAGTTAGGTAATTTCAATAAACATTTCCTGTGATATAAAAAGAGAACTAAAACACAGAAAAAAATTATTGGTCATTGTAAAATATCATTTTCTTAATATGTTAGGGAAGAAAGCATATATTTCTCACAAATCAATTTCCACTTTTATATTTTAAAATATCTAACACTTAGGATGGGAAAGTAAAGTCATTACCTTTACAGTAAGGAATATTTGTATCTCATGTATGTTTGTGTCTTTTTTTCTATGACTCATTTTAGATGTCCAGCTAATGGAAAATGTGTTCAAGACCTGCCAGGAAAGTCCACATGAATGTCTTTGTGAAGTAGCAGTTGCAAGTAGTATCGAAGTGGAGGAAAACGTGAGATTAGCAACAACTTTAAATTTGAGCTCTACACACAATTCAGAGCTGATTAGGAATAACGGTAACAACTTAGGGGTGAGGACTGAGGAGTTCATTAAGTGTCAGAACATGCTTCTGTTTCCTAAGCCTGATGAGATGCATGCTGCATATAGATCTCGTATGTCTCCTGTTCTTAAAAAATCCATCGGATATTCAGAGCATTTTATTCATGATTGTGACAGTCCAAAAGATCTGCAGTATCATAATTCTGTTCTCCCTGCCCAAGAAATTCTTCAGGGAGGGAGAAAAACTGCTAAATGTACTGTGTGATGAAAAATATTGTACTTAACAACGACCATCACTACACATCCGAAAATGTACACAGGAGAGACTCCTCATACATGTAGTGAATGTGAGAAATCTTTCAGTAATGAAATACGCCTTACAATACCTCAGAGCAAATATCCTGAGATATGTGATGCGTACATAAAGTGTGAATATTAATTTCTGAGAAGTCAGACCTGACGCTCCAACCTCGATCTCCAAGACAAGACAAACCTTATGAATATGAGGAACGTAATAAAATTTCTGCCCAGAATTCAGCTCTCAGCACACATCAGAGATCTCACACAGAAGAGAAATCTTTAATGGGATAAATGTGGGAAGACTTTTAGACTGAAATCATACCTCACTTTGCACCAGAGAAGACACACAGAAGAGAAACCTTATGAATGTAACAAATGTGAAAAGTCTTTCACCCAGAAGATACACCTTCGAGTTCATCAAATAACACACACAGGAGAGAAATCTTATAAGTGTAATGAATGTGGAGAATCTTTCCAAGGGAAGGGAAAACTTCGTGTTCATCAGAGAATACACACAGGAGTGAAACCTTATGAATGTAACCAATGAGTAAAGTCTTTCCGACAGAAATCTTCCCTCAAATTTCATCAAAGAACACACACAGGAGAGAAACCTTATGTGTGCAACAAATGTGGAAAGACCTTCAAGTGGAAGTCATATCTTGATGGGCATAATAGAACACACACAGGAGAGAAAACCTATGCATGTAGTGAATGCGGAAAATCTTTCAAATGGAAGGTAAAACTCCATGTTCATCAGAGAATATACTCAGGAGAAACACCTTATGAGTGTAACATATGTGGAAAGTCCTTCACACAGAAGCCAAACCTCAACATGCATAAGACAATTCAAACAGGAGAAAAACCTTATGAATGTAACCGAGGTGGGATGTCTTTCAAATGGAAGTCTTCCCTCAAATTGCATCAGAGAACACACACAGGAGAGAAACTGTACGAGTGCATCAAATGTGGTAAGACCTTCAGATGAAGTCACATTACAGGAGGCATAACAGAATTCACACATATTAGAAACCTTTGGAATATAACCAAAGTTGAAAGTCTTTCGTGCAGTATTCACCCTTCAGGAAGCGTAAGAGAGTTCACACATATGAGAAGCCTTAGCAATGTAATAAATAGGAAAGACTTTTTAGTCTGTGGAAGAAAACTCAGCTTGTGTCACAGAACCAACACAAGATAAAACCCTAAATGAATGTAGCAAATGTTCAGTCTTTTCCCCAGAAGGCACAAGTCAAGATTTATCACTAAACACCCACAGGATAGAATTCTATGAATAAAATGAAAGGGAAATTTTTTTGAAGAACTCATAGTTGAGTTTGCATGATACCACACAGACACAGGATAAAAATCGTATGAATATAAGAATATGAAAAATCCATCATGAACGCATGACTAAGTATAAAATGCACATAGGAGAGAAAAACCTTATGAATATTACAAATGTGGAAAGTGTTTGACCTGGAAGGCATACTTCTGTGTTCATCACAAACCTGATTCCCATAGAAGAAAAGAAAACTAATGAATAGAACAAATGTGCAATGACTTTTAATCAGAAGTCAGTCTTCAGTACATTTCACAAGATACACAATAGAGAAATTCTGAGTAATGAAAAACATTTAGCTATATATAGAATCTCTGTATATGGGAGCATTAGGGTAAGTCTTCTAAACAAAGTCAACCTTCAGCAAGCATTAAGATCACTCACAGAAGAAATAATAGCATATAGGAAAACCTTTGTCAGAAACCTCTAAAAGCTGACTGTGTGGCTTAGTGGTAGAGTGCTAACCTATCAAGGATGAATGCCTGGGTTAGATTCCTCAATACTACGTGAAAAGAGCAAGCCAGAAGCAGCACTGTGGTTCAAATGTTAGAGTGCTAACCTTGAGCAAAAGTAGCTCAGGCCCTGAGTTCAAGCCTAAGGATAGGAGAGAGAGAGAGAGAGAGAGGGAGAGAGAGAGAGAGAGAGAGAGAGAGAGAGAGAGAGAGAGAGAGAGAGAGAGAGAGAGAGAGAGAGAGAAAAGAGAGAGAAACAGGAACTTCTAAATTTTACAGAGATAGAGAAGGAGAGAGAGAAGGAGACAGAAACTAATTTCTAAACTTTACAGTCTTTCTATTTCCTTACAAATTCATCTATGTCATTCTTTCTGACAGAAGCACAGAATCCCATTGTGTAAAAATACCATATTTGATCTACTCATCAACTGACGGGCATCTGGTTTGGTTCCATACCTTTGCCATAGTAAATAGTGCTGTGATAAATGTTATTGTTCTAGTGAATTTAGTATGTCCTATCTGGACGATTGGCAAGTAGTGAAATTGCTGGATCACAGGGGAGCTCTATGTTTAGTCTTTTTGGGATACTGCCATAGTGCTTTCCATAGTGGTTGAACGAGTTTGCAATCCCACCAGCAGTGTAGTAGTGATCCCTCCTGGCCACATCACCTCCAGCATACATTATTAGATTTCTGGATCTTGGCCATTCTAACTGGAGTGAGGAGGAAAAGGGAAAGAGGAACTGAAACTTTCTCTCCTTACAGATGACATGATTCTGTATTTAAAGAACCCTATAGACTCTACTCCGAAGCTGCTTGAGCTGATATAAAAATTTGGTAAGGTAGCAGGGTATAAAATTAACCCTCAATGTCAACTGCCTTCCTATATGTCAACTGCCTTCCTATATGCCAACTAATGAGAGGAATGAGGCAAGAATCAGGATAGCAACTCATTTTGCTATCAAAGAAAATAAAATACCTAGGAATTAACTTAGAATGTAAAGCAGCTTTTTGATGGAACTATAAACCCTGGAGAAGGAAATTAACGCAGAACTGAGGAAATGCAAAAACCTATGCTCCTGGTTTGGAAGAAGTAATATTGTAAAAATGGCAATCTTGATAGGGACTATCTACAAATTCAGTGAATATTCATCAATACCCCAATGTCATTCTTTAAAGAAACAGAAGAGGAAATCCAAAATTTCACTTCGAATAATAAAAGACCCCTTATAGTCTGTCTTCTTGCATGATACATAATGTTTAATCTCACCTTCTCCACCAAAATCTCACCTTTCTCATTGAGACATAGGTGGCCCTGTTTACTAGCAGCAAAGGCTCAAACGCGCAGTTTTAGGTGTCACCACTGCCTCTGTTACTGGGTAGATCCAACTCTGTCATCGATTCTGAGGTCTGCTCTGGGAGTCTTGGTCATAAGTTGTTCTGTGGCATCTGCTGCCAGCCTGTGCCTATTTGCTTCCTTTTCCTCCAGAAGCCTACAGCAGGGAATGAAGTTCAGGCGCTGATGATCTCCTTCATATGCAGGGCAGGATGAGCCCAACCCTCCCTCATCTTCCTCTTCCAATTTTTGGGAAAAAATGTGCTGGCAGAAGTCCTCAGGTGTGGCGCATGGCTGATCCACACTTTTAATCCAGGCTGGTCACGAGGCTGAGATCTGAGTATGGAATTTCCAAGTCACCTAGAACAGGAAAGACTGATAGATTCTTACTACCAAAAATAAAAACAGCTGGGAATGGAGTTTGTGCTCCAGTGGTAAAGGGATAGTCTTGAGTACAAATGCTTAGTGCCCAGGCCCTGAGTTCAGGCTCCAGCACTGCCAACAACCTCACTTTAGTGAGATTTTAGCTTTATCCATGTAGGCACATCTCACTGGAATCTTTGCTGCTAGAGATAGTCTTCATAATTTTGTCTCAAGGTAAAGGTCCTCCTGGGGTAGTACACAAAAGGTGTCATGGAGAGAGGAGCCCCACTTGCTCCAGGTTTGAAGATGGCATAGGTCAAGCCAGCATGGAGTTGGCACATCAGTCTTTTTCCTAGCACCACCTACCAGTGAATGTCAAATGACAGTGATTGTTGTGGGATTGTGTGATTGAAGTGCCCCATTAAGGGCAGTGTTAGCACATCCAAACTTGGATACCAGGAATGCTGAAATCTCAAAGCTAAGATTTCTGTTGGCTACAGAAATGCTGGTGTGTCTGTGATTCACTAAAAGTTCAGGTGCAAAGATTCTGAAGCTTGATGCCATGTGTTTATTCCATTTAGTAAAATTATTTTAATGCACTGTATAAGTTAAAACATTTGATAAGAGTCAGGGGTAGTGAAAACATTGTCCTTGAATTCAGGTGTCTGGCAGGGTAATGGGGGGGGGTGTTGGTGGCTGGGACTATGAAGCTGGAGCTGCTATCAAACCATGGATCATGTTCCTCTTTGTCTGGGAGAAATGACTCCAAAGATGAAATTTGAATGGTGAGGAAAAGATGATGATGTACTCAGGAAATTTCTCCTAAACAAATGCTCATGTGGAAGTGGGATGGGGGCTGGGCATGTCTGAGGCAGAGCTTAAGGGGGCCTCTCATGGCGTTGAGAACGTTCCTTGCGACTTCAGGCATGCAGCAGGGTGTTTTAGATTACCATTGTGAGATGGATGGAATAAGACTGGAGACAAGATGAATGCTGGGATCCTGCAATGCTCTTGCATGAGTGGCTGGTGGCTCACCTGAAAGAACTAATTATGTCTAAAAAAGAAATCCGGAATTTGTTTTGATTAGATAATACCTGTAATCCGAGGCATATTCAGGATCCTGATCTTAGTATTGTGGTTTAAAACCAACCCAGCAAAGGGAAAAATGCATGAGACTCATACTCCCAGTTTAGAGCAAGAACAAAGATTGAAGTAGAGCTGTGGCTCAAGAGCTAGAGTGCTACCTTGAGCAAAGAAAAGCTAAGAAAAAGATCCAGGTCTTGAGTTCAAGGCCAGGAATTAAAGAAGGAAGGTAAAAAAGGGAAGTATGTGAGGAAGGGAAATATATAAATGAAAGAGAGAAGGAACTAGAAATTTAAAACTAGAGAATATTTAAAAGTCATCAGTCCTTCTAAGAAAAATGTTGGAGTATGGGTTCTATATGTGGTGAACTGGAAGCCCAGCAGTGACTTGTTAACCAAAGAGTCACCATGAGGAGCAAAGGATAGAAATCTGCATGAGCCTCTTAGCGGATGGAGTGACAGAAGAGAACCTCAGCTCCCATCCCATAGTTAGAAGTATATAGAGATGGGGAAGTTGGCATCACCTTGATGTCATTGTGTCCATGGAGACTGGAAGCCATGGCTCTGTGAAAGCACAATGTTCTGGTTACTGAGCTGGGAGGCTGAGGAGAGCCAAGTCCTGGCCATGAAGAAATCAGGGTGGCAGTAGAGCAACTCTGCTGCAGTGTGTGCCTGCTTGGCTGTCCTTATTCTGTGGTGGATCAGGCCGGAGCGGGTGATAGTAACTGTTTTGTGGTCACAAGCCCTTCACCAAGAGCTTCCTCTGGGATCATCATAAGCTACAGGGTGGCTGGTGTTGGGATGTGCGTGGGGTGGAAGTGACAGAGGGATGGACGCATGGCAAGGTGGGTGAAGAGATGAGAGGAATGATGAGAGCCCAGTTCATTGGTTTCCAAGGTTAATGGGTGGGAGGTAGAGAGGCATGATGGAGGAATGATGGAGGCAGGGGAAGGTGGTGACAGAGTGAGGCCATCTGTAGTGCCAGCCTGGCCATCATCTGAAGCCCATAGGCAGCTTCCTGATCATTCACTTAGTCCTGCTCCTTGTGGAGGGAATGCCACGTGTACCCAGGGCTAGGGGTGGCGCAATGTCAGTAGCACCTGGAGAACCATTGGCCTCTACCTGGGTGAGGAGTGGTTATGGCTCCCATGCTGGGTGGCCTGATAGCTATGGAACAGATCTCTCCTTAGCTACCACAGTCAGTGGCTGCTCTCCATCTAGGGTTAGGGCACCTGCTCAGCCATCAGGACACCCCATGACAGGACAGAGGCCTACAATTCAGATGGCAGCACAGGGGTGAAGATGATCTCACTGTAGCCCTAGTTACATGGCTGTCCCTGCATGCAGGACAGGATGAGCTGGGGGAAGATGTTCTCTGTGTTTTTCCACAGCCTATCCCGGCCTCTTCTTGTGTCTGATTAGACCAAGAGAGTACCAGGTTTCCTCTCATAGTCCTGGTTCTTATTCTTTTACAGTCATGAGGCTTGAACTCAGGTCCTGGGTACTGTCCCTGAGCTCTTTTGCTCAAGGTTGTTGCTCTACCATTTGAACCATAGTGACATTTTGAGCTTTTCCTTTTCATGTGGATCTCTGATATGTCCAGTGCTGTGCCTGCAGGGAGGCACTCACCCCACAGACAGAGCCACCTCTGCCGTGACTGTGACTGCCCACAACCCTCACACCCACTCCTTGCACACCCCTCGACTCCAGTTTTAGCTCCTCTTGGACTGGGTGTCCAGCCTACCCCTTCCTACACTCACAAAGGGTCTACAATTGTCTTCCCAGGGTCCTTTCTTCTGCCAGCCAGAATACAGACTGTGCACATCTTGACGATCACAGAGCTCAAAGCCAAAGGCTGAGATGCAGAAGGGGGTGACCCAGTAGCTGCACAGGGCCCATGGATCATCCTGTGCATCCCCCAGCCTGTGACTTCCCCCACCCCCTTGGCAGGGAAGCTCCATGCCCACATCCTGATCCCTGGTCCCCTCCAATTCCATTCTCCCTTGGATTTTGCAGACTGTCTACCATCAGGATCTAAAATTCTATTCATCACTTTATGTCCTTATCACTGATTTGCTATTTTGGCAGGATCTCCACGTGCCTGGAGAGTGGGCATGTCATGTATTCTCTGTGGAGAAGTTGCCCCAGGAGAAGAAATATGCACTTCATGTGAGTGTTGGACAGGGAAGGAGGGCTCCCTAGGATCAGAAGCCACAGGAGGGGTGCAGATGGGGGAATGCTAGGGGCCCCAGGGGACAGTGGGAGTTAGGGCACAGTTGGTTCCTTCTGCAGGGTTGACACCGCTTCACAAACCCAACAGAATGAGGTTCACATTACAGATGTAAGACACAGTGCAGATTGCCAATGGGCGCAGGGTTCACTGTCAACCCCAGATGCTGGCTGCAAGCTGGGATGCACGCAGAGATGTTTTCAAGATCAGGTAATGAGGATGTTGCAGGGTGTAACCATTCTTTTCAGATCGCTCTCTAGCTCTCTTGAGCTTCATCTCTATCTTTGGCTTTTACTTGGCAGTTAACTGGAAATGAGAGTTTCATGGACTTTCCTTTCTTGTCTGGCTTCAAACAGAAGCTATGGACAGTTTTCAAACCATACCCTACTGAAGAAGGGAAGCGTGATCTGGTGCTTAACTGGGTTGCACTTTGGCTCCGTTTGCTATGCCTCACGGGAGGGGGCTCATCATTTGTAGACTAAGATCTCATGACCTTCAAAGCCAAAGGCTACCTGAAAGTTCAGGGTCCCAGCCTATGTGTTGGGCCGGGGTGAATACATTCTCTGTTATGCTGGGTCATCAACCCATGTTTTAAGCTGGAAGTAGGCAGTGCCACATTTGATAAGAACATCTGCCAGAGATTGTCACCTCATGAAAGCAGATTCTAAATTTGTATTCCATTTCCTGTGGTGGAGATATCCCTTCCAAGTGAGAGAGGCTCACATCCACCTGCAGGTCACACTCCTAATGCACCCTTGAGTGTCCTCATGGTATTGGGATCTAAGTTTGTAGGGAATGCTGGTATAGTCCATGAATTAGCTGGACAAGTGATGACAAACGTGTTGAGGATTAATATGAGAACAATTTAAGAAGCCCTGGAGGATCATCAACCGGACCCTCTGTGGTTCTATAAATCTGATAGGATGTTCCAGACTGAGAAACAATCACATGGCTTTGTGTTTGGCATCCAGACAAGTGAGTGCATGTCTTAGCTGTCAGCCAATACAGAGCAGGACATGAATAAGTGGGTGGAAAGCATCTGTCAGACCCCTGTCTGGGGGCAGGTGGAGAGAACATAGGAAGGTACATACCATGCCTGTGGTGAGATCTGAGGATCACAATTCAAAGCCAGCCCAGGACAGAAACTCCATGAGACTCTTATCTGCAATAAACTACTGAATGCAAGAAGCTCAAGCTCAGTGACAGCATCCAGGCCTAGCGTTCAAAACCCAGGACTGCCAGAAAAAAGTATCAAAGTACAAGAAGCTGGCCAAAAGTTAGAGGGACTCTATCTTGACAAACAATACAATGGTAAGTTGCACTCAGAAGACTTGCACAAAATCTGGAAATGCCTGAGATCTATCTATGTATGTTTCCTGTTTGTCTAAATACATATGTTTATGCATTAATATATTAGTATAGAGAGACAGATCAATACATATGACTATACATATATACATAGCCAGACACTTATGGGTGGGTGGAATACTGTGTGAGAGTTTGTGTTTGTGTTTTGTGGATGGCTATCTCTGTTTAAGAAAGATAGAAAATATGTAAATATCTTTACATATGTAAATATCTTTACATATGTAAATATCTTTACATATGTAAATATCTTTACATATGTAAATATCTTTACATATGTAAATATCAGGGCCTGAGCACTGCTCTTGGCTTTTCCCAAGTCTAGCCCTCTGCCACTTGAGCCACATTGCCATATGGATTTTTATATCTGTGTGATATTAAGGACTCAAACCTAGATCTTCATGGATGCTAGGCAAGCACTCTACCACTGGGCCAAAGTCTATACCCCGGTTAAGTATTTATAAATAGTCATCATCATCATATCAAAATATCCTTTCTCCTACAAAGAATGAACACTTATCTATGTCTGTAAGACTTTTTTATGTCACCAATGCTTCTGTGATTTTCCCACTTGCATTTTTACAGATGACAGCACAGATATTCATCAGGAAGAAAAATAGATTAGGATACAGAAACTTAACAAAGTCCTAGTAGATTGAGGTGAAAAATATGTGCAAGATGGCCTGGGTGTTTCATCTATTTATAGAGTGCTGGGCTACCACACAAAAAGACTCCGGTTTGATTCTGCAGTACCATATACATAGAAAACGCTGGAAGTGGTGCTGTGGCTTGGTGGGACCGCTATAGCATAAAGAAAGCCTAAGAACAATGGTCAGGCTCTGAGGTCAAATCGCAGGACTAGCAAAAAATTGTGCAAGAGGCAAAATGCAAGCTGAGAAGGCACTGTGAAGCAAAATGTCTTGTGAAGGGTAAGGGGAATAGTGACAGTTAAGTTTGGATCTTACCTAAGAAAGGCTCCTTGAGTCTGAGACCAGGCTAGCACTTACGCCCAGTTAATGATTGGGATTTGAACAAAAAGGTGTGCTGTTTACTACATCCATATGTGAGGTGGGAAGGGAGATTCAGCCTCCAGTATGTCTTTGGGGAGGTCTTCTGTGAGCAAGTAGCTTTGGTCATTGGGCCTTGAAAGGTGACCCTACCTCCCTCACATTGGAACAGAATATGGAACCCTGGTAACCAAGACACTGTATGTGACAACCAGCTCAAGCCAGCTCCCTTGGCCTGTGGCTCAGGAGGAAGAAAGATGTTGCTGTGCTGTTGCCAAAGGTCAGGAGGCTCGGATCTCAGGCATGAGAGATATGGATGTCTCACTTGAAGAAGTAGATGCTGGATCAGTGCCAAGCCAAAATTCCAGTATATCAGGCATTTCTCTAGGAAGAAAGCCAGGAAACTCCAGGGCAACTCAGATGAGGTATATTGAGAGGAAACCTATTTGAACCCATCATCATACCCACACACTACAACCTTCTTGTGTGCTTTCAAGTGACTCTACTGAGATTAGAGTGTGTCATTTCCAATCTACTCTATTCCAATTCCTCAGTGTGAAGTGTGGTCCCATTCCTACGTTTGAAATATCCACTGTTTTGCCAACATAGTGTGATGGTAAGTCAGCTCAGACTCTGAATGAGCCTTGTAACCTATGGATCCTGGAGGAAGGCCTGTTGGAGATGCTGCTGACAAAGCTGATCCCTGCCTACCAGAAAAGTGATCTCTTTTATGTGGGAAACTTCCTGCACAATTTCAAATAGTGGAGGACAATGTAGTAGTTGCTGGAAATTCTCTTGAAAAGGTGAGTGTTCCCCCTCCAAACCCAGGTTTGCTCACCCCTCCTGGCCAAGTCTTGGAATACTTGGCTCCTCTCTGAGCCTGTTTGTTTCACTGGGGTGTTCACAGGGGAGCTAAGCATGATACAAGTGCATAAACTACTTTATTATGACTGGGACACCATGCCATTTCATTTCCCTCACAAGCTACTGGAGTCTCAACAGTGTGCTTACTGAGAAGTTGGATTTCAGGCATGAGTAAGTGGCTCCCAACTGCAGCCCTCACCTAGGTGACATCCTAGGAAATCCCATTTCCCAGTAAGCAATGAGGTGTCAGTACTAATGGCGGAGGCCTGTGAAATACTGGAGTCAGAGGAAAAGCTGGGGGCTGAATCACTTTTGAGCCATCAGGGAGGGATTGTGATAGCTTTGCCTGTTAGAACCTGAAAGCATTTACATTTTGGTGTGTGGTCCAGTGCTGCCACTTGAACCTGAACCCAGGTCTAAATGCCATTCCTTTGGTGTTCAAAAATTAGCACGGTACCATTTGAGTCATAGGTCAAGTTCTGGCTTTTTGCTGCCTAATTGAAGACAAGTGCCTTTAGACTTTTACTGACTAGACTGGCTTTCCACTGTGACCTTCAGAGCTCAGCCTGCTGGGTGGCTAAGATTAGAGGAATGAGCATTTAGTTCTTTATTTAGAGCATTCACTTATTGATTTATTTAGAGCATTTACTTAGTTAATTTAGGGTGCGTTTACTTTGGACAGATGCATAGAGGCCTCTCTCAGAAGCTTCTGGAAGTGGGGTTTAAAAGTCATCCTGTTCTCGAGTGTCTCTTACCCCCCTCCCAGCACATAAGTACACATCTCTGCAGGACAGCCACAGCATTAGAGTCCTGCAAGAAAGGGGCTTTTGTAGAAGGCTCAGGATGTAGAGAGAAGGCTCTCACTTTCCTTGTACCGAATGTGCCCACAGCATCATGTGTTCCATCTATACGATGTGAATGGACTTCTACCCCAGTGATTTCCACGAGTTCAAGAACTGCCACACCATGACACAACTCAAGCTCTATATGAGGCTCCACATGTCGGCTTTGGACCTGCCCTTCTAAACACATTCTTTTTGACCAGCTGGAGGAATGTGCGAACAGTAAGACCAAGAAAAACTAGAAGTCCTGTTGTGGGTGCCTCAGAGCCTGTGAGTAGGAAGCCCATGTGGTCTAGATATTGGTTGGCCCTTACTTCTACAGAGCTTGGCAAAATGCCCTTTTTGGGTGGTGTCACCCAGGTAATGTCTGTCCTCTGAAAGGACTCGGGAATAAGCACTCATTAGAAAGACCCTACACCTCCTCAGTGTTCAGTCCAAACTCCGGTTCTACAGGTTCCTCCATTAGATCCTCATGGAAGTTGAGTGACACTTCAACTTGCAGAGTCCACTCTGTCCACTCTGTACCTGTTTCCATTCTTAGGTTTGGGTCATCATGGAAGAGCTTATCCTGAACTCCGGATGAAAAACCCACCAATGGAGCTGGAGACTGATGGAGACTGAGAATCATCACTGCACTCCAGAAAGCATGGGCCTTCTGTAGAAATTACCAAACAGGTTTAAAGTACTGTGGATACACCTTTTGCTCTGAACCCCATGTGTGACACAGTTGAACCTGCAGATACTATGGAGGAAGAAAAAGAGCAGCCAGATTTCCTTCCGTTTCCTTTCACACTCCACCCAGAGTCAGTCCATCTTAGTCAGAGTAACACTCCACTTATTGTGCAAGCTGAAGGGGCACACGCTGGGCTCATGGAAAATGTCCCCATGGGAAGCAGCAAGTGTACTCTCAATACTGGATTCATTGGAGGAAAATGAATCCATCGTCACAGAATATCCAGACCCATCCATCTCACTAAAAGAGACTCAATCTCCATTCGACAAACCAGAATCCATCCCCCTCTTAACTCAGGAAGGACTTTCTGTTTCTCATGAGGAAGAAGACCCTTCTGAAGACTCTGAAGTAGAATTACTGTCTGAAGGCAACTTGGAGGCCAGTCTGGATTTAGAGCTTCCCTGTCCCCTTCCTAAAAAGACATCTCTTTACCTTGCTCTCATGATTCTTGTCAAGTATTCATTGTATTTACTTTGCTAACTATTAAACTCTCATTGTTAATATTATGGTTTGCAGTTCTTCAGTGCTTATTATACTGTGTTTTATTTTCCACTTATAATGTGAGACCTCAGACACATAGGTCCTGGGTGGGCCAAAAACCAGACAGTTCTGGTCCCACAGAAGACAACCTTACTGGATATACAGGGAACTATGAAATGCATGGAATCACCAGGAATCCAGGCCAGCCCTCCATGGAAAGACAAGTCAGCTACCAAAGCTTAAGGACAGAGCAGATGCCTGGAAATGTGTTTTGTCAATCGGGAGAAGTGCCAGAGTAACTGTAATATTATGTGGGACTCTGTTCTGTGAGTTCAAGTCTGTTTATATAACCATTGTGCTTTGTACAAATATTTAAGAAAATTAAAACTCCACAATAGCATCAAAAATCTACTTTGGCTTTGAATGTGGCCTAGTTGTAGAGTGCTTGCCTAGTATACAAGAAGACCTTGATTCAATTCCTCGACACTGCATACACAGAAAAAGCAGATGGGGCACTGTGGCTCAGGTGTCAGAGTGCCACCCTTGAACAAATGTGGCCAAGGACAGTTTCTGGTCCCTCAGTTCAAGCCCCAGGACTAGCGAAACAAGAAATCATACCATTTTCCACACATTTGGAAATAAATCTCTTTTATCTAACCCTACTTCTTTTTTGCCAGTCCAGGCTGTGTGCAACCAAGCCAAACTACTGGCCCCCAACCTTACTATTTTTAATCATTTAATTTTTTTACATAATCATATTTCTTGGTGTCTGTATTAATACCATAAACAGTAATAATGTTAAAGGTAAAACATAAGAAATTAATAACTAAAATTCCTTTTTTATTATTTTTATAGCATTACTACAATTTTATGAGAAAAATTACCTAGAATGTTTATTTTAGAGTTCAAGTAATCCATTTTGATAAATATATCAACCTACATCATTTATTTGAACACATTTTAAACTATTTTTTTCAGGAATGAAAATACATATATATTTGTTGTAAATGAAATTTATGACTTGGGGGAAGGGAAAGAGAAAAAGGGGGAGGGGGTAACAGTGTTTACAAGAAATGTACTCTTTACATATGTAACAGCAATCTCTTTGTATATCACCTTGACAACAAATTTTTTGAAAAGTACAATAAGTTTAAATGTCTACTTTGGGCAGAATTTTTTCTTGCCAGTACTGGGCTTAGACTCAGGACCTGAGCACGATCCTTGTTTTTGTTTTTGTTTATTCTTAAGGCGCAAGTTCTATCACATGTGCCACAGCACCACTTTTATCTTTTTTTATCTATGTTGTGCTGAGGAATTGAACTTGGGTCTTCATTCATGCTCTGCAAGAACTCTTCCACTAGGCTTAACTTATGGCCCCAGTCGGAAGGAAGTTTTCCATAAAATATGTAGGAAATATGTACACTAAGGAAAAGCCATCAAAAATAGAAGAAAAATTATATACTTAGATAACGACATGCCAGTATTATGGCAGATCTCTGTAATTCTAGCTTCAAGAGTGGCCTATTTGGACCGGGAGTTGGCTGGCTGAAGTAAAGTGCTATCCTTGAGCAAGCCCTAGGACAGTGCTCTGGCCATGAGTTGAAGCCATATTGTTTGGTTGGTGAAGATCTTCTCCCACTCTGTAGGCTTCCTGATTAGTTTACTAGCTATATCCGTTGCCATACAAAAGCTCTGCAGTTTAATGCAGTCCCACTTATCCAGCCTTTCTCTGATTTGTTGTGATTCTTGGTCCTTATTAAGAAAGCTTCGACCTGTGCCAAGGAGGCCTAGTGTATCTCCTATTCCTTCCTGTAAACTTTTCAGTGTGTCAGCTTTTACCTCCAGTTCTTTGATCCATTTGGAGTTAATTCTAGTGCAAGGTGACAAAGAAGGATCCAACTTTAGTTTTCTGCAGGTGTTTAACCACTTCTGCCAGCACAACTTGTTGAAGAGGATATCTTTCTTCCATTCTATTTTTTTGGCTCCCTGGTCAAAGATTAGGTGGCCATAGGTCTGTGGTTTAATATCTGTGTCCGCAGTTCTACTCCATTGGACTTTAGGCCTGTTCTTGTGCAAGTACCAAGTTGTTTTGAGAATTATAGCTCTGTAAGAGAGTCGTAAGTTTGGAATTGAAATTCCTCCAGCGCTGTTCTTTCTGCTAAGAAGTATTTTTGCTATACGGGGTCTTTTATTATTCCATATGAAATTTTGAATTGCCTCTTCTATTTCTTTAAAGAATGACATTGGGATGTTGATTGGTATTACATTGAATTTGTAGATAGCCCTTGGGAAGATTGTCATTTTCACAATGTTGATTCTTCCAATCCAGGAGCATGGGAGGTTTTTCCATTTCCTTAGTTCTGCTTTTATTTCCTTTTTTATGGTTTTAAAGTTTTCATCTAAACGGTCCTTTACATTCTTAGTTAAGCTAATTGCTAGGTACTTTATTTTCTTTGAGGCTACTGTGAAAGTAATTTCTTTACTGATTATTGCCTCGTTCCTCTCAGTGTTGGCGTAAAGTAAGGTAGTTGATTTGTGATGGTTCATTTTATGGCCTGTTACCCTTCCAAATCTTTGAATCAGCTCAAGGAGCTTGGGAGTAGAGTCTATAGGATTCTTTAAATACAGAATCATGTCATCTGCAAAGAGGGATAGTTTTATTTCCTCTTTCCCTACTTGGATCCCCTTTATGCTTGCTTCTTGCCTTATTGCACTGCCTAGGAATTCTAGTACTATGTTAAAAAGGAGTGGAGAGAGTGGGCATCCTTGTCTCGTTCCTGATTTTAGAGGGAATGGCTTTAGATTTTCACCATTAAGTATAATACTAGCAGTGGGTTTCTCATACACAGCCTTTATTGCATTGAGAAATGTTCCATGGATTCCTAGTTTCTCCACATCTTTTTACATAAAGGGGTTTTGGATCTTGTCAAATGCCTTTTCCGCATCTATTGAGACAATCATGTGATTTTATCCCTGCTCCTGTTGATGTGTTGAATTATATTAATTGATTTGTGTATGTTGAACCAGCTTTGCCTCCCTGTGATGAATCCAGTTTGATCATAGTGTATAATTTTTTTGATGAGTTGTCGTAGACGGTTGGCCAGTATTTTGTTGAGAAGTTTTGCATCGATGTTCATCAAAGAAATTGGTCTATAGATCTCTTTCTTTGATGAATCTCTGTCTGGTTTGGGGATGAGGGATATGCTGGTTTCACCGAATCCGTTTGGTAAAGAACCTTCATTTTCAATTTCGTTGAAGATCTTGAGGAGTATTGGTGTGAGCTCTGCTTTGAAGACCTTATAGAATTCAGCTGTGAATCCATCTGGCCCTGGGCTCTTTTTAAGTGGATGTTGTCTAATTTCCATTTTTATTTCAGAGCTTGAAATAGGCCTGTTGAGTTGGGTTAGCTCTTCTTGGTTCAGTGTGGGTATGTTAATATTGTCTAGGAATTCATCCATTTCTTCTAGATTCTCAAATTTGTTGGCGAAAAGGTTTGAGAAGTGTTCACTCATGATATTCTGGATCTTGGTAATTTCTGTCGTGATATTACCATTTTCATCTGCGATTTTGTTTATTTTGATATGCTCTCTTCTTTTTTTGGTAAGATTTGCTAAGGGCTTGTCAGTTTTGTTAATTCTTTCAAAGAATTAACTCCTTGTTTTGTTGATTCTTTCTATAGTTTTTTTATTCCAAATCATTTAATTCTGCTTTGATTTTAATAATTTTCTTTCTCCTAATGGGTTTAGTTTTGGTTTGTTGCTCTTTTTCCAGGAGGTTAAGGTGAGACATTAACTAGTTGGTTTGCCATTTTTCCAACTTGCTGTTGTAGGCACTCAGCGCTATAAATTTTCCTCTGAGTACTGCCATAGTTGTGTCCCTAAGGAGTTGATATTTGTGTGCTCCTTATTGTTAAATTTCATAAACAGTTGGATATCTGTTCTGATCTCTTCGATTACCCATTGTTTTTGATTCAACAATGTGTTGTTTAGTCTCCATGACTTACAGGGCATTCGTTGGTGGAGATGTGTGTTCAGCTCCAATTTGATGTCTTTATGGTCTGAGAGTGTGCATGGAGTAATTTCAGTGTTTCTGAATCTGTCCAGGTTTGCTTTATGGCCTAAGATGTGGTCTATTTTGGAAAATGTTCCATGTGCTGCTGAGAAAAACGTATATTGTGTTGTTACTGGGTGGAATATTCTGCAGATGTCTGTTAGATTTAGTTGGTCTATATAGTTGTTAAGTTCTAAGGTTTCTCTGTTGAGTTTTTGCCTTGTTGATCTGTCCATAGGTGAGAGTGGTGTGTTAAACTCACCAACAATCACTGTATTTCGATCTATGTATGGTTTCAGTGTAAGTAAAGTTTGCTTGATGAAGTTTGGAGCTCCGGGATTGGGTGTGTAAATATTTAGGATCGTTATGTCTTCCCGGAGGAAAGATCTTTTTAGTAGTATGTAGTAACCTTCTATGTCTTTTCTTACTAATTTTAGTTTGAAGTCTATTGTATCTGATATGAGGATGGCAACTCCAGCCTGTTTATGGGGGCAGTTAGACTGATAGAGTATATTCCAACACCTCCCTTTCAAAAGATGTTTGTTTTTGGGTAAGATGTGTCTCTTGAAGACAGCAGAACGATGGCTTTTGCTTTTTGATCCAACTAGACAGCCTATGCCGTTTAATTGGAGAGTTAAGTCCATTGATATTGAGAGTTAGGATTGAGAGATATTTATTACTTCCTACCATTTTTAAAAGCTTTTAGTAGGGTTTGTGTGTTGACAGTTCTTGTGGTCCTTAGATGGTATGCTATTTAGGTGCCATTTCTTTCCCTATATTGCATTTATTTTTGTTTTCTATGTATAGAGCATCTTTGAGAATTCTTTGTAGTGTTGGTTTTGTTACGACATATTGTTGCAGCTTTTCCCTGGAATGGAATGTTTTTCTTGTCCCCTCAGTTATGAATGAGAGCTTACCTGGCTACAGTATTATTGGTTGGTAATTATTTGGTTTAAGGGCATGACATATATGCTTCCAGTCACTTCGTGCTTTCATGGTCTCTGCTGAGAAATCTGGGGTTATTCTGATTGGTTTGCCTTTATAGGTTACTGATCCATTTTCCCTGGCTGCCTTTAGGATCTTTTCTTTCATTTCTATTGATCCAGTTCGGACCACAATTTGGCGGTGGGATGTTCTTTTCTGGTCAGGTCTGTTTGGGGTTCTAAAAGCTTCTCGTATCTGGATGGGCCTGCCCTTCTGGATATTTGGGAAATTCTCTGAGATGATTCCCTGAAATATATTCCAATATCATTGACCTCTTTCTCTACGCCCTCCTCAATACCAACTTGCCTTAAATTATGCTTCCTAATCGCATCTTGGACCTCCTGAAGCGCTCTCTCATATATCCTAGATTTGGATTGACTCATTTTCTGTTCTTTCTCTATAATAACTAAATTATCTTCAGCCCCGGAATTTCTCTCCTCTGCATTGTCTAATCTGCTATCAAAGCTACCTACTTTATTTTTCATCTCCCTTGCTTCTAATTGCTCACTTTTGGTGCCTTGCATCTCTTGTTTTAGATCATGTATGGATTTCTTTATCTCCTTGATTTCCTTTTGAGTGGTTAGCTCAGTAGCTTTATTTTCTTTGGACATTTGGTGGAGTTTGGTCACGTTTTTTTATGTGGATTCAATGAATCCATCCATCTTTCTTTGAAAAACCTTTATTATGGCCTCCTTTATGGCTTCTTCTTTTTCACTTATCACCTTGTTTTTGCTTTACTCTTGATCAGCTATGGCTTCCTCCATTATCTCTTTCTTTACATTTTCACATTTTTCATTAATGAAGTTTATCAATTGCATGTGTGTAGCACTTGGAAAACTCTCCTCTAGGTTTGCCAGTGACTGTTCCATTGTCTGTTTACATTGGGTGGGGGATGTTGTTTCTTGATTTGACATTTTTCTTGAGTTTCTTGTTCTGCCCATTTGAAAATGGGAGCAAGATTACTACTAAATATGATTATAGTTTTTCAGATATAACCAACCTAGACCTCTGTAGCTGGCAGACACTAGATGTTCACAAGTTTTGATTGGTATTATCACATTTTCTTTTAGTGCACTTACAGACCAGTCTATTACAACCACTGATAAGCGATTTATACCCAAAACAATAAGCCTCTCAATCCATTCTCTATTGACTTTAGGTCCCTCTGAGCCTAGAGAATAATTAACCACCTACATATACAATATTGCTCAACAGCCATCAAGTGTAGATCCGTGCAGTATAAGGGTTGAAAGACCAGCAGAGGTCCAGAGATAGAAAAATAGAATGAGAGAGGTCAGGGAGGTACAAGAGGATTAACGTAGGAGTGTAAGAATATTGTAGTAATAAAGAAAAGGTATAGCATAAGGATAACTGACATAAGTTGGTAAGTAGGTAACATATTTGAGTACAAAGTTTGGAAAGTATTAGAATAAAACTTGTGTGTTGCTGCACGACTAGCTCTTACCCCAACCAGTGGCCTCACAGTGGACCATGGGATGGATCTGTTTTTCTTGTCTACCTTGAGGGAAAGGGGTGTTTCACAAGATGCAGAAGCAAAAATTTCAGAAGCAAATGCTATGAGTGAATTAGCTCGTAAAAAGCATTTTTATTTTCTTTTATCTTTCTTCCAGTCTTGGGGCTTGAATTCAGGGCCTGAGCACTGTCCTCGGGTTTTCTCAAGTCTAGCCCTCTGCCACTTGAGCCCCAGTGCCACATCTAGATTTTCTATCTATGTGATACTGAGCAATCAAACCCAGATCTTCATGGATGCTAGGCAAACACTCTACCACTATGCCAAACTCTCAACCCTGACATAGTAATTATAAAGTCATCATCATCATATCAAAATATCCTTTCTCTTACAAAGAATGAACACTTATCTATGTGTAATGTTTTTTTTTTAAATTTCACTACTTCTTCTGTGTTTTACCCTCTTGCATTTTTACACATGACAGTAAAGCTAATCATCAGGAAAAAATTGATTGGGATACAGAAACCTAATAATATCCTAGTAGATTGACGTCAAAAATATGTGCAAGATGCCCTGTGTGTTTCACCAAGTGGTAGAGTCCTTGGTTACCACGCAAAAAGCCTCAGGTTTAATTCCTCATTACCACATACATAGAAAACGCTGCAAGTGGTGCTGTGGCTCGGTGGGACAGCTAAAGCCTAAAGAAAGTCCAAGAACAATGTTCAAACTCTGAGGTCAAGTCCCAAGACTAGCAAAAACAAAAAAAAATTTCGACAAGGAGCAAAATGCAGGCAGAGAAGGCACTGTGAAGCAAATGTTTTGTAAAGGATGAGGGCAATATTGACCCTTAAATTTGGATCTTACCTAAGAAAGGCTCCTTGAGCCTGAGACCAGACTGGTAGTTGGGCCTAGTGGAAGACATTGGGATTGGACAAATAAGGTGTGCTGTTTACTACATCCAAATGTACATTGTGAGATTGGAGGAGAGATTCAGCCTCCAGTATGTCTTTGGTGAGGTCTTCTGTGAGCAAGGATCTTTGGTCATCGGGTCCTGAAAGGTGACCCTGCCTCCCTCACAATGGAACAGAATATGGAACCCTGGTAACCAAGCCACTGTAACTAACAACCAACTCAAGCCAGCTCACTTGGCCTGTGGCTCAGGAGGAAGAAAGATGTTGCTGTGCTGTTGCCAAAGGTCAGGAAACTCGAGTCTCAGGCATGGAAGTTGTGGATGTCTTACACGAAGATGCACATGCTAGATCATTGCCAAGCCACAAATCCAGTATAACAGGCTTTTCTCTAAGAAGAAGGCCAGGAAAATCCAGGGCAACCAGACGAGTTATATTTCTAAGAAGAAATGTATTTGACCCCATCATCCTCCCCACACACTACAACTTTCTTTTTTTTTAAATTTTTTTATTGTAATTAGTAAAAGGCTTACATGATATTTGCCAGATAGTAGATGCATTGATTCACATACATTGATACCCTTTCACATGTCTTGGTACCCATTTCCCTCCAACCCCACACCCCCCACCCGTCTTGGTTTTGCCCCCTTCCCTATCAAATTTCAAATATTCAAATACAAATAAATTCAATATATCAGATAACAAAGTGAGATACTATACCAGTATGGGATAACCAAGGGACAGCAAAGGAGATAAGAGAAAACATAGTACATTAAGGACAACAATCATTCATAATGTGGCTTTTGTTTCAATATCCTGGAGTTCCTTTCAATTAGCTTCACATTATATGGCCTTATATATGGCCTTTTGTTCTATTGCAAATCTCTGCTAGTAGAGCCCAATGTTTCTACTGATTATGACGAATGAGGGATACCAATGAGCCTAAGTTCTTTGAGTCTGGCTTACTTCACTTAATATGATTTGTTCTAAGTCATTCCATTTCCTAACAAATGGGGCGATGTCATTCTTTCTGACAGCAGCATAGAATTCTATTGTGTACAAATACCGCAACTTGTTGATCCAATCATCAACTTAGGGACATATGGGTTGGTTCCATATCTTTGCTACTGTGAATAGTGCTGCAATGAACATTGTTGTGCTAGTGGGTTTAGTATGCCCTTGTTTCTGGATTGTTGAGTAAATGCCAAGTAGTGCAATTGCTGGGTCATAGGGGAGTTCTATGTTTAGCCTTTTGAGGCACTGCCACATTGCTTACCACAGTGGTTGAACGAGTTTGCACTCCCACCAACAGTGTAGTAGTGATCCCTCCTGGCCACATCCCCTCCAGCACCTGCTGTCATTCGTTTTCCTGATCCTGGCCATTCTAACTGGAGTGAGGTGGAATCTTAGAGTTGTTTTGCTTTGCATTTCTTTTATGACCAGAGATGTTGAGCATTTCTTCATGTGTCAATAAGCCATTTTTGTTTCTTCTTCAGAGAAGACTCTCTTTAAGTCTTTGGCTCATTTTGTAATGGGATGGGTGTTACTTTGGAGGTTAGTTTTGGAGTGATTCAATTTTTTGAGTTGTTGATATATTTTAGATATGAGGCCTTTGTCTGTTGTTTGGTTGGTGAAGATCTTCTCCTACTCTGTAGGCTTCCTGATTGGTTTACTAGCTATATCCGTTGCCATACAAAAGCTCTGCAGTTTAATGCAGTCCCACTTATCCAGCCTTTCTCTGATTTGTTGTGATTCTTGGTCCTTATTAAGAAAGTTTCGACCTGTGTCAGCTTTTACCTCCAGGTCTTTGATCCATTTGGAGTTAATTCTAGTGCAAGGGGACAAAGAAGGATTCAACCTTAGTTTTCTGCAGGTGCTTAACCAGTTCTGCCAGCACAACTTGTTGAAGAGGCTATCTTTCTTCCATTCTATTTTTTTTGCTCCCTGGTCAAAAATTAGGTGGCCCTAGGTCTGTGGTTTAATATCTGGGTCCGCAGTTCTATTCCATTGGCCTTCAGGCCTGTTCTTGTGCAAGTACCAAGCTGTTTTAAGAATTATAGCTCTGTAATAGAGTCTAAAGTTTGGAATTGAAATTCCTCCAGCTCTGTTCTTTCTGCTACGAAATGTTTTTGCTATACGGCTCTTTTACTATTCCATGTGAAATTTTGAATTGCCTCTTCTATTTCTTTAAAGAATGACATAGGGATGTTGATGGGTATTGCATTGAATTTGTAGATAGCCCTTGGCAAGATTGTCATTTTCACCATGTTGATTCTTCCAATCCAGGAGCATGGGAGGTTTTTCCATTTCCTTAGTTCTGCTTTAATTTCCTTTTTTAGGGTTTTAAAATTTTCATCTAAACGGTCCTTTACATTCTTAGTTAAGCTAATTCCTAGGTACTTTATTTTCTTTGAGGCTATTGTGAAAGGATTTTCTTTCCTGATTATTGCCTCGTTCCTCTCAGTGTTGGCGTAAAGGAAGGCAGTTGATTTTTGAGGGATGATTTTATGGCCTGCTACCCTTCCAAAGCTTTGAATCAGCTCAAGGAGCTTGGGAGTAGAGTCTATAGGATTCTTTAAATACAGAATCATGTCATCTGCAAAGAGGGATTTTTTTATTTCCTCTTTCTCCACTTGGATCCCCTTTATGCTTGCTTCTTGCCTTATTGCACTGCATAGGAATTCTAGTACTATGTTAAAAAGGAGTGGAGAGAGTGGACATCCTCAATGCTACCCCTTACCACTTTTATGCAAAGCTTAGGCCTGTGGCATTTTACGCACAATTCAACGCTCTGTTTTTTGCTGGTTAATTAAAGGTAAAAATCTTATGGAATTTATTGCATGGCTGATTTTGAACTGGAATCCTCAGGTCTCAGCTTATCTTGAGTAGCTAGGATTACAGTACTTTTACAACCTGTATGCTCATACACATCGCTTCTGATCCAAACACTCATTGTTCAATTTAACTAACAAGATGTGAGGAAAGATGATTGACTGTAATTTACTAGATGGGCTTCTAGTGAGTATATATTTCCACTTCCACTCTGAAGCCAGGGAAATGTTTCTGGTACTTGTTTCAACTATCTCCCAAAGAGGAAATAATGTGTGAGTACGTTTGCTAGTATTTCAGATAGGAGATGGACTTTGGTGTTTGGAACCTGTTGGGCAGAGTGTATCACCTGGGGTGTGATAACAGAGATGATGTTTGAGACAGGAATATTTTCATAACAGACAGATTTAGTCCAGATCCTTGGATTTCAGGCCTTGAGTAGATAGAATTACAAGTGTGAGCTGCCACCACCACCTGGTTCATTTTGGAAACCTTAATTGCTTCTCATTTGTTCCTTTCCTTTTTTGGAAGATTGATCTAAGCTGGCTGATTGTGCATCACAATGAAGTGATTGGCCTCAGGAATTGCAAATATTTGTTTCATCAGCACGGAATGAATGAAAGTTGATCTAAACCCAATAGTATTTTCCTTCTGATAAATAGGGAACTTACTTATATCATTTTTCCTTGCCTTTGCTTTCCCAAAGCAAGCAACATGTTTCTTAAAAACTATACTTCATGAGAATATTATAATTAGAAGCTATCTTCTGCACACTTCAGAATAGTCCTTGCATTTATAAACTTATATTACAATATTAGGTAGAAGAAGGGTGACTGTTAGTTTCATAACTATTTCATATGTTTTACTCTTTAAGGCTCATTAACTCAAGAAGGGATTAAATACATTTAGATAATAGTAGATCATAGCTGCTTCTGATTTGATGTGTGAGCAGATGATACACAGATTTATTAGGATTACTCAAAAGTTTTGTTCAAATTTTCAGTAGTAGACTGCTATGCTAACTGGAAGGTGATAGTAATGATGCTGAAATTCTATGAATCAGCTATGAAGCAGAATTTCAGGGGAGAGTATTTGCTAGGGACTTAATTTCTAAGACGCATATCAAGAATATTGAACTATAACAGTAAATGATGGAGGACTCAGCGTCACATTTTGTTTGTTTTATGCAAGTCTTGGGACTTGAACCCAGGGCCTGGGAACTGTCCTTAAATGTTTTTTTTTTGCTTCAGGCTAGTGTTCTACCACTTGATCCACAGCTCTACCTCCAGATTTTTGGTAATGAACTGTAAATCAGAATATCATGCAATTTGTTTGGGCTGGATTCAAACCTGATTCTGTGTAGATAGGATTCCAAGTGTGAGCGCACAGAGCCTGGCTAGTATCATTCATCATTCAAGTCATGGGACTGCAATTCTGCACCTGGGTCTTGTCACTGAGCTTTTCAGCTCAAGACTACTGCCCTATCCCTTGAGCCATAGGGCCACTTCTGGGTTTCTGGTGGTTAATTGGAGATAAGAGTCACATGGACTTCAGTGCCCAGGCTGACTTTGAACTGCCTCTTGAGTAGCTACATTTACAAGTGTGAGCCACCATACCCAGGTAAATTATTTTTTAAGTTAATTTTTTTTGTTAAGTCAATATATAGTGGGCATACGGTTACATAAGTAATGAACACATTTCTTAAGAAAATTGTTATCCCCTCCCTCCTTTTTCTCTGTTTTCCTACCCTCAGCCCCCTCTCCACCCAGATTGTTCAGTTCATTTCCGTTTAGTGTCTTCCAAGTATCACTGTTCAATTGGTTCATCCTTTTTCCTTTGGTTTTTTTTTTTACCATTTTATTATACCCTCTCCATTCCAAATCACATAAACCTATGTACAAGACACAGGGTACCCGAATTCAACACAATGACTACAGAGAATAAAACTAAAGGGAAAAAGAAGAAAAGAGGTAAAAAGCAAAGAAAATGAAAGAACATCATACAGTACCTTAGAAGCAACAACACTGAGAAAAACAAAACATAAAACCTTGGGCTGAAAATGAAGCTTGCCTAGCATGTATGAAACCCTGGATTCCATTCCTCAGCACCACATAAACAAAAACTGGAAGTGCCACTGTGACTCAGCTGGTAGATTTCTAACGTTCAGCACAGAGTGTCTCCAAGTGACAAAAATCTGTCACATTTAAGTCAGGCTTCAAAACTTTGCTAGAAACCAGTTACGTGATTTGGAAGAAAGTCCAATTTTCAAAAAATCACTAGCCAGGCGCTGGAGGGTCATAATTGTCATTCTACTAGCCAGGGGGAAGGTGAATGAAAGCCTTTGCAAGCAAAAAAAACGAAAACAAAAAAAGCTGTAAGATTCTACTCTCCACTTATCCACCCAAAAACTAAGTGGAGTTGTGGCTAAAACTGGTACAGCATTAGCCTTGAGGAAAAAGAACTAAGAGACCTTGCCCAGGTCCAAAGTTCAAGCTCCCCACCAAGAAAGAAAAATAAAGGAGTACAGATACCTTAGTTTCAAAAGTATATCTGGATATCCTGGTAGATTTTTCTGATCTTTCCTCATTCATCTCAAGGAACCACATAATCTTGATCCTGATCTGACTAAGAGCCTGAATTGTGCTTAATAAATTCATTCCACATATTCCAGTATAATCTTGACAGCTAACAGCCACTTACCAATGCTTTATTCTACGTTTAGGCCAGTATGTCTTCATACCATCTACACAGTCAGCTATATCATCTTTCCAGAAGTATCATTGAGTGTAGAACACTCAGAACTAAAATAATTGCATAAAGATGTAATAAAACCCCTTGATTCATTAAGAAAATTTCTGTACCACTTAGACCAAATACGTTAGTGGTATTTACCTCTAGCCTCTTTTTAAAAAAATTTATTAACATTGAATTTTACATCATATTTCAAATGTCATGTTTAACCAACAAGTATTCAAGAAGGGAATCGCTATACAATCACTGGCACATAGATTTTAGAAAATAGTAAAAATTAAGCTGAGTTTTTGTATGTCATAGATACAGATTAATCTATAATAAAACACATGTGTATGGAGTGTATAGTCTATCCTAGATTTTTATGTCTATGTAGTCATGTTTATATCTCCAAAATTATGTCCAGAACTTTGGGTATCAACTATTCAATCATCGCTCTACTACTGTTTGAAACTAATATCCATATATTAAGGATACCATGTACCATTTGTTCCTTGGTCTTGACTTATCTCACTCAACAGGATTCACTCTAATTTCATCCACTACCCCAAAAATGCCATTATTATTTTTTTCTGTGCATATGTTCTTTTTATGTATTTATTTTTATTGTAATTTATAGAAGGGTTACATTATATTCACCAGATAGAAGGTGCATTACTTCTCAAACTTTGATACCCCATGTAATGATATGGTCCCCATTTCCCTTCCCCTACCCCCACTCATGTTCATTTCCCCCCTTCCCTATCCAATTTCAAATAACCAATTAGGCACATATGAAATATATCAGAAAACAAGGTGAAATATTGTAACAATATGATATAACCAAGGGATAGCAAAAGAGATAAGAGATCACATAGTTCATTAAGGACAACAATCACTCATTATATGAGTTTTGTTTCTTTATCTTGGAGGTCCTTACATTTAGTGTCATACTATTTGTCACGATGTCTCTAGAATTTGTTCTATTGTAAATCTCTGGTAGCAGAGCCCAAGGTTTCTACTGAATTTGACAAATGAGGGAGACTCTTGGGCCTATGTTCCTTTGAGTTTGGCTTACTTCACTTAATATGATTTTTTCCTTTTCATCCACTTCCCCGAGAATGCCATTATTTTATCTTGTCGGTTGGCTATGTATCATTCCATTGTGTGTGTGTGTGTGTGTGTGTGTGTGTGTGTGTGTGTGTGTGTGTATCACATATTTTGTAGTAGGGCATCTGGTTGTTTCCATCATCCAGCCTCATTTTCTACAGATATTTTTATAGTCTCTTTTTTATTTTCAGGGTAATGTATAGAGGGGTTACGATTACATTTACAGGTAGTGGACTGCATTACTTCTCACACATTTATTCCACTCCACATGTTTTTGTCCCCAGTTCCCTCTCCCCTCCCCTTCCCAATCATCTTGTTTCCCCCCTTCCCTTTCCTATTTGACATAAACAAATAAACATATATACAATATGCCAGGGAAAAAATCAGATACAGTAACAATCTGACATTAACCAAAGGGCAAAATAAGAGATGAGAAATAACATAGTAGTTTAAGGACAAAAATCAAAAAAGATTAAGAGCAACGATGACACAAGATATAGCTCTTGTTCCCATATCCTAGAGATCCTTTCATTTAGTCTCATCCTATATGACCTTATATACCTAGGTTTTTGAGTTATTGTAATCCTCTTCTAGGAGAGTCCTAGATGTGAACTAATTGTTACAAATGAGGGAAACCATTGAGCTTATGTTTCTTTGGGTCTGGCTTGCTTCACTAATATGAATTTTTCCAAGTCTTTCATTTCCTAACAAATGGGGCGATGTCTTTCCTTCTGATGGCAGCATAGCATTCCATTGTGTATAAGTACCACATCTTCTTGATTCAGTCATCTACTGAGTGGCATCTCGGTTGGTTTCATAGCTTTGCTATGGTAAATAGTGCTGCAATGAGTATCATTGTGCTAGTGGCTTTAGTATGTCCTTTTTTCTGGACAATTGGGTAGATGCCAAGTAGTGGATTTGCTGGATCATAGGGGAGCTCTATGTTAAGTCTTTTGAGGAACCACCACACTGCTTTCCCTAGTGGTTGAACGAGTTTACACTCACACCAACATTGTAGGTGTGATCCCCCTGGTCACTTCCCCAGCAGTATCTCTTATTAGATTTTTTGATAATGGCCATTCTGACTGGAGTCAGGAGGAATCTCAAAGTTGTTTTGATTTTCATTTCCCTTATTGCTAGACATACGGAGCATTTCTTCATGTGTCTAAAGCCCATTTTAATTTTTTCTTCAGAGAATACTCTTTTAAGTCTTTAGCCCACCTTTTAATAGGATGGTTGTTTCTTTGAAGATTTGTTTGGGAGAGATTCATTTTTTTTAGCTATAGATATATTTTAGATAACTACATATATTTTTGTAGAAAAAAGAATGGAAGCCATTATGCTGGCTCACAACTTAATTTCAGCTACTTAGGATGCTCAGGGCTTAGCATCACAGGTCAAAGCCAACCAGGGCCCTACAGTGTGTGAGATCAAACTCTGTGAACATGCAATGACTGTAAAAGGAATCTCACTGCCTGGGAATGTAGCCTAATGGTAGAGTGCTCACCTAGAATGCATGAAGACCTAGGTTCTATTCACCGGTACCGCATACTCAGAAAAAAAGGTAGAAGTGGCGCTGTGTCTGAAGAGGCAGAGCACTCACCTTGGGCAAGCGAGTCCAATGAAAATGTCTAGGCCCTGAATCCAAGCCGTAGGACTGGCAAAAAGAGAAAAAAGAGCAATCTTACTTAAGTAACAAGGAATGTACCCTATATTTATACAGACTGAAAAATTCATTAAGAAATTAGAAAATATGTATAAAGTGCATAATTTCTTTTGTGTGTTGGCACTGGGTCTTCAACTGAGTGCTTCAGCTCTATCCCTGACCTTTTCTGCTCAAGGCTAGCACTGTACCAATGCAGCCCCAAATCAACTATCTTCAATTGAGATATAAGCGATAAATATTTCAGGGTGCTTCATGAAAAACATTTTTATAAATTGAAACTTTCAACAGAGTCTTATTTTAATATGAATGTTGAGATGGGAAGAGACAGAAAAAGTGAAATGTTTCCTGATCCCCATAGAGAAGAGACTCAGCAGAACCACTGTGGTCTGCAGGCTTCTTTGTGAGTATTGTTTGCTTGTTTGATTTTTGTCAATTGTGGGGCTTGAACTCTGGGCCTGGGCACTGTCCCTGAGCTCTTCAGCTCAAGGCTAGTGCTTTAATCTGTGAGCCACAGTGCCACTTCTGGTTTTTCTGGCAGTTAACTGGGTACTTTGGCTGGCTTTAAACTTTGATTCTCAGATCTTAGCCTCCTGAGTAGCTAAGATTATAGGTGTGAGGCACCATCACCAGGCTGCTGCTCTGTTACTATGCAGGTTCTGGATCAAGAACTTCAAGTTCTTACTTCAATTTTTTCTTCTCTTGCCTGATACTCTGCCATTTGAACGAAGCCCCATTTCCTGGTCTTTGTTGGTTAAGGAGAGATATTATGATTTTCTAATATTCAGAGCAACGATTCTAAAACCCAGCATTTCACTTACTTGAATAAACTAAGAGACAGGACCTAGTGAGATGGAAAACAAAATTTTTTTTCAAGTTGCTATCCTGTCCTAATGCATAAGTGTGGCTATTTTGCCTACACACAAATATATATTTTACCGGTTTCTCCTCTATTTTTCCTTAGCTTAAAACCACCACTGCCATTTCATAGATTTTGTTGTTGTTGTTTGCGGTGCTTGAACTCTGTGCCTGGGCTGTTCCTCAGATCTTCAGTTCAATGCCAGTGCTCTACTACTTTTGATTTGGCCAGTCCTGGGCTTGAACTCAGGGACTGAGCACTGTCCTTATATGTTCTCAAGGCTAGAGCTCTACCACTTCAGCCTCAGCACCACTTCCAGCATTTTTCTGTGTATGTGGTATTGAGGAATTGAACCCAGGTCTTCGTGCATGCTAGGCAAGCACTCTACCACTAGGCCAAACTCCCAGCCCAAAATTATTCATCATTACTATTAGCTATCTTCTTTTTTTATTATTGATTCGTCATGGTGCTTGGACTTTGGGCCTGGACACTGTCCCTGAGCTCTTCAGCTCAAGGCTAGCGCTCTTCCTCTACAGCTCCATTTCTGGTTTCTGGTAGTTAATTGGTGATGTAAGTCTCACAAACATATGTGTCCAGGCTGGCTTTGGGCTTTAAACCAAGATCCTCCAATCGCAGCCTCCATAGTAGCTAGAATTACACGCTTCAGCCAGCAGTGCCTGACTGTTTGATGTCTCTGTCTCTGTCTCTGTCTCTGTCTGTCTCTGTCTGTCTGCCTGTCTGTCTCGCTCTCTCTCTCTCTGTCTCTGTGTGTGTCTCTCTCTCTGTCTCTCTGTTTCTCTCTCTCTCTTCTGGTTGTAAGACTTTAATTGTGCACCTGGGCAGTGTCCCTGGGCTCTTCAGCTCAAGGCTACAACCTTAAACACCTTGAGCCACAGTGTCACTTCTTGTTTTCTGGTGCTCAAGTGGAAGTAACAGTTTCATGGACTTTAGTGGCTGGCCTGGCTTTGAACTGTGATCCTCAGAACCCAACCTTCTGAGATCATTTCCGTCTTTTTTTTGGTGTAAGTGGTACAGAGTAATTGAACCTAGGGCTTTGTGCATACTAGGCAAGCAAACTACCACTATTGTGCACTCCAGCCTTAGATAAGGGCTTTCTTTTTCTTTTTCTTGCATTTGAACCTCGATCCTCCAGGGTAGCTAGGATTACCAGGGTGAGCAACCAGTCACGGGCATTAAATTATTATTTTTTGCATGTCCTATGGCTTCAACTCATGGCCAGAGCACTGTCCTAGGGCTTGCTCAAGGATAGCACTTTACTTCAGCCAGCCAACTCCCAGTCCAAATAGGCCACTCTTGAAGCTAGAATTACAGAGATCTGCCATAATACTGGCATGTCGTTATCTAAGTATATAATTTTTCTTCTATTTTTGATGGCTTTTCCTTAGTGTACCTATTTCCTACATATTTTATGGAACACTTCCTTCCCACTGGGGCCATTAGTTAAGCCTAGTGGAAGAATTCTTGCCGAGCATGAATGAAGACCCAAGTTCAATTCCTCAGCACAACATAGATAAAAAAATATATAAGTGGTGCTGTGGCACATGTGATAGAACTTGCGCCTTAAGAATAAACAAAAACAAAAACAAGGATCGTGCTCAGGTCCTGAGTCTAAGCCCAGTACTGGCAAAAAAAAATTCTGCCCAAAGTAGACATTTAAACTTATTGTACTTTTCAAAAAATTTGTTGTCAAGGTGATATACAAAGAGATTGCTGTTACATATGTAATGAGTACATTTCTTGTAAACACTGTTACCCCCTTCCCCTTTTCTCTTTCCCATACCCCCAAGTCATAAATTTCATTTACAACAAATATATATGTATTTTATTCCTGAAAAAATAGTTTAAAATGTGTTCAAATAAATGATGTAGCTTGATATATTTATCAAAATGGATTACTTGAACTCTAAAATAAACATTCTAGGTAATTTTTCTCATAAAATTGTAGTAATACTATAAAAATAATAAAAAAGGAATTTTAGTTATTAATTTCTTATGTTTTACCTTTAACATTATTACACTAAGCATACTGTTTATGGTATTAATACAGACAGCATGAAATATGATTATGTAAAAAAATTAAATGATTAAAAATAGTAAGGTTGGGGGCCAGTAGTTTGGCTTGGTGGCACATACCCTGGACTGGCAAAAAAGAAGTAGGGTTAGATAAAAGAGATTTATTTCCAAATGTGTGGAAAATGGTATGATTTCTTTTTTCGCTAGTCCTGGGGCTTGAACTGAGGGACCAGAAACTGTCCTTGGCCACATTTGTTCAAGGGTGGCACTCTGACACCTGAGCCACAGTGCCCCATCTGCTTTTTCTGTGTATGCAGTGTCGAGGAATTGAATCAAGGTCTTCTTGTATACTAGGCGAGCATTCTACAACTAGGCCACATTCAAAGCCAAAGTAGATTTTTGATGCTATTGTGGAGTTTTAATTTTCTTAAATATTTGTACAAAGCACAATGGATATATAAACAGACTTGAACTCACGGAACAGAGCCCACATAATATTACAGTTACTCTGGCACTTCTTCCGATTGACAAAACACATTTCCAGTCATCTGCTCTGTCCTTAAGCTTTGGTAGCTGACTTGTTTTTCCATGGAGGGCTGGCCTGGATTCCTGGTGATTCCATGCATTTCATAGTTCCCTGTATATCCAGTAAGGTTGTCTTCTATGGGACCAGACCTGTCTGGTTTTTGGCCCACCCAGGACCTATGTGTCTGAGGTCTCACATTATAAGTGGAAAATAAAACACAGTATAATAAGCACTGAAGAACTGCACACCATAATATTAACAATGAGAGTTTAATAGTTAGCAAAGTAAATACAATGAATACTTGACAAGAATCATGAGAGCAAGGTAAAGAGATGTCTTTTTAGGAAGGGGACAGGGAAGCTCTAAATCCAGACTGGCCTCCAAGTTGCCTTCAGACAGTAATTCTCCTTCAGAGTGCTCAGAAGGGTCTCCTTCCTCATGAGAAACAGAATGTCCTTCCTGAGTTAAGAGGGGGATGGATTCTGGTTTGTCGAATGGAGATTGAGTCTCTTTTAGCGAGATGGATGGGTCTGGATATTCTGTGAGGATGGATTCATTTTCCTCCAATGAATCCAGTATTGAGAGTACACTTGCTGCTTCCCATGGGGACATTTTCCATGAGCCCAGCGTGTGCCCCTTCAGCTTGCACAATAAGTGGAGTGTTACTCTGACTCAGATGGACTGACTCTGGGTGGAGTGTGAAAGGAAATGGAAGGAAATCTGGCTGCTCTTTTTCTTCCTCCATAGTATCTGCAGGTTCAACTGTGTCACACATGGGGTTCAGAGCAAAAGGTATATCCACAGGACTCTATACCTGTTTGGCAATTTCTACAGAAGGCCCATGCTTTCTCGAGTGCAGTGATCATTCTCAGTCTCCATCAGTCACCAGCTCCATTGGTCGGTTTTTCATCCGGAGTTCAGGATAAGCTCTTCCACGATGACCCAAACCTAAGAATGGAAATAGGTACAGAGTGGACAGAGTGGACTCTGCAAGTTGAAGTGTCACTCAACTTCCATGAGGATCTAATGGAGGAACCTGTAGAACTGGAGTTTGGAGTGAACACTGAGGAGGTGTAGGGTCTTTCTAATGAGTGCTTATTCCCGAGTCCTTTCAGAGGACAGACATTACCTGGCTGACACCACCCATAAAGGGCATTTTGTCAAGCTCTGTAGAAGTAAGGGCCAACCAATATCTAGACCACATGGGCTTCCTACTCACAGGCTTTGAGGCACCCACACCAGGACTTCTAGTTTTTCTTGGTCTTACTGTTCGCACATTCCTCCAGCTGGTCAAAAAGTATGTGTTTAGAAGAGCAGGTCCAAAGCCGGCATGTGGAGCCTCATATAGAGCTTGAGTTGTGTCATGGTGTGGCAGTTCTTGAACTCGTAGAAATCACTGGGGTAGAAGTCCATTCACATCGTGTACATGGAACACATGATGCTGTGGGCACATTCGGTACAAGGAAAGTGAGAGCCTTCTCTCTACATCCTGAGCCTTCTACCAAAGCCCCTTTCTTGCAGGACTCTAATGCTGTGGCTGTCCTGCAGAGATGTGCACTTATGTGCTTGGAGGGGGGTAAGAGACACTCGAGAACAGGATGACTTTTACACCCCACTTCCAGAAGCTTCTGAGAGAGGCCTCTATGCATGTGTCCAAAGTAAACGCACCTTAAATTAACTAAGTAAATGCTCTAAATAAATCAATAAGTGAATGCTCTAAATAAAGAACTAAATGCTCATTCCTCTAATCTTAGCCACCCAGCAGGCTGAGCTCTGAAGATCACAGTGGAAAGCCAGTCTAGTCAGTAAAATCTAAAGGCACTTGTCTTCAATTAGGCAGCAAAAAGCCAGAACTTGACCTATGACTCAAATGGTACAGGGCTAATTTTTGAACACCAAAGGGATGGCATTTAGACCTGGGTTCAGGTTCAAGTGGCAGCACTGGACCACACACCAAAATGTAAATGCTTTCAGGTTCTAACAGGCAAAGCTATCACAATCCCTCCCTGATGGCTCAAAAGTGATTCAGCCCCCAGCTTTTCCTCTGACTCCAGTATTTCACAGGCCTCCGCCATTAGTACTGACACCTCATTTCTTACTGGGAAATGGGATTTCCTAGGATGTCACCTAGGTGAGGGCTGCAGTTGGGAGCCACTTACTCATGCCTGAAATCCAACTTCTCAGTAAGCACACTGTTGAGACTGTTGAGGGAAATGAAATGGCATGGTGTCCTAGTCTTAATGAAGTAGTTTGGGCACTTGTATCATGCTTAGCTCCCCTGTGAACACCCCAGTGAACCAAACAGGCTCAGAGAGGAGCCAAGTATTCCAAGACTTGGCCAGGAGGGGTGAGCAAACCTGGGTTTGGAGGGGGAACACTCACTTTTTCAAGAGAATTTCCAGCAACTACTACATTGTCCTCCACTATTTGAAATTGTGCAGGAAGTTTCCCACATAAAAGAGATCACTTTTCTGGTAGGCAGGGATCAGCTTTGTCAGCAGCATCTCCAACAGGCCTTCCTCCAGGATCCATAGGTTACAAGGCTCATTCAGAGTCTGAGCTGACTTACCATCACACTATGTTGGCAAAACAGTGGATATTTCAAACGTAGGAATGGGACCAGTCTTCACACTGAGGAATTGGAATAGAGTAGATTGGAAATGACACACTCTAATCTCAGTAGAGTCACTTGAAAGCACACAAGAAGGTTGTAGTGTGTGGGCAGGATGATGGGTTCAAATAGGTTTCCTCTCAATATACCTCATCTGAGTTGCCCTGGAGTTTCCTGGCTTTCTTCCTAGAGAAATGCCTGATATACTGGAATTTTGGCTTGGCACTGATCCAGCATCTACTTCTTCAAGTGAGAGATCCATATCTCTCATGCCTGAGATCCGAGCCTCCTGACCTTTGGCAACAGCACAGCAACATCTTTCTTCCTCCTGAGCCACAGGCCAAGGGAGCTGACTTGAGCTGGTTGTCACATACAGTGGCTTGGTTACCAGGGTTGCATATTCTGTTCTATTGTGAGGGAGGTAGGGTCACCTTTCAAGGCCCAATGACCAAAGCTCCTTGCTCACAGAAGACCTCCCCAAAGACATACTGGAGGCTAAATCTCCCTTCCCACTTCACATATCGATGTAGTAAACAGCACACCTTTTTGTTCAAATCCCAAGTCATTAACTAGGCGTAAGTGCTAGCCTGGTCTCAGGCTCAAGGAGCCTTTCTTAGGTAAGATCCAAACTTAACTGTCACTATTCCCCTTACCCTTCACAAAACATTTTGCTTCACAGTGCCTTCTCAGGTTGCATTTTGCCTCTTGCACCTTTATTTGCTAGTCCTGGGAATTGACCTCAGAGCCTGACCATTGTTCTTAGGCTTTCTTTAGGCTATAGCTGTCCCACCAAGCCACAGCACCACTTCCAGCGTTTTCTATGTATATGGTACTGCAGAATCAAACTGGAGTCTTTTTGTGTGCTAGCCAAGCACTCTACAAATAGATGAAAGACCCAGGCCATCTTGCACATTTTTTCACTTCAATCTACTAGGACGTTGTTAGGTTTCTGTATCCTAATCTATTTTTCTTCCTGATGAATATCTGTGCTGTCATCTGTAAAAATGCAAGTGGGAAAATCACAGAAGCATTGGTGAGATAAAAAAAGTCTTACAGACATAGATAAGTGTTCATTCTTTGTAGGAGAAAGGATATTTTGATATGATGATGATGACTATTTATAAATACTTTATCGGAGTTTAGAGTTTGGCCCAGTGGTAGAGTGCTTGCCTAGCATCCATGAAGATCTAGGTTTGAGTCCTTAATATCACACAGATATAAAAATCCATATGGCAATATGGCTCAAGTGGCAGAGGGCTAGACTTGGGAAAAGCCAAAAGCAGTGCTCAGGCCCTGAGTTCAAGCCCCAGGAATGTCAGAAAAACCAAAAGGAAAGAAATGTGCTTTTTACAAGTTATTCACTCACAGCATTTGCCTCTGAATTCTTCGATTCTGCATCTTGTGACTTATCCCTTTCCCTCAATGTAGACAAGAAAAACAGATTTTATTACTTGCTATCCTGTTGTCCAATCTTTGTATATTAATTCAAAATACAATATTGCCTGAGATATTGTGTGTGTGCGTGTGTGTGTGTATCTGCCTATGTGTGCATGCACACATGTGTACAGGGTTTAGGGCTTACTCATAGGGCCTGTGTGATAACCCTCAGCATCTTTTCCTCAAAGGTATTTGTCTTTCACTTCTAGCTTATTATAGCTAATTGGAGTTGAGAGATTCACTCAGTTTCTTGCCCTGTGCATTGGAACCCAGTGCTGGGTTCTCATATTGTTAATTGTAGCTATAGAGAAGGCTGAGGTCTGGGGATCCTCGTAAGAATCCAGCCCCTGAAAGAAAGTCACTGATAGAAATCTTTATCTTCAGTTAAGCACGAATAAATAAGGCAAAAGTGGAACTGTGGCTCAGTTCCTCTTGTACCAGCCATGAGAAAATTAGTAAGTGGCAGCACCTGGTCCCTGAGAGAAATCCTTAGCACTGGTTCAAAAAAAGAAAGAAAATAATGAAAAAATTAAAACTTGCTGAGGAATCCATAAGGATAAACGTGCCTGTGAATAATCTTGTCATTTAGATTCCCTCAAGAGCTTATGTCTCTCTATATTTTATCAAGTTTTTTTAAAGATATTTACATATTTTCTATCTTTCTTAAACAGAGATAGCCATCCACAAAAAACAAACACAAACTCTCACACAGTATACCACCCACCCATAAGTGTCTGGCTATGTATATATGTATAGTCATATGTATTGATCTGTCTCTATATGCTAATATATAAATGCATAATCATATGTATTTAGACAAACAGGAAACATACATAGATAGGTCTCAGGCATTTCCAGATTTTGTGCAAGTCTTCTGAGAGCAACTTACCATTGTATTGTTTGTCAAGATAGAGTCCCTCTAACTTTTGGCCAGCTTCTTGTCCTTTGATACTTTTTTCTGGCAGTCCTGGGTTTTGAACGCAAGGCCTGGATGCTGTCACTGAGCTTGAGCTTCTTGCATTCAGTAGTTTATTGCAGATAAGAGTCTCATGGAGTTTCTTTCCTGGGCTGGCTTTGAATTGTGATCCTCAGATCTCAAACTCCTGAGTAGCTAGGATGACAGTCTTGAGCTACCAGTACCTGGTTCCTTTGCCTCCTTTACCCTTTTTTTGGCCCCACCACAGCCATGGTATCTACCTTCCTATGTTCTCTCCACCTGCCCCCAGACAGGGGTCTGACAGATGCTTTCCACCCACTTATTCATGTCCTCCTCTGTATTGGCTGACAGCTAAGACATGCACTCACTTGTCTGGATGCCAAACACAAAGCCATGTGATTGTTTCTCAGTCTGGAACATCCTATCAGATTTATAGCACCACAGAGGGTCAGGTTGATACTCCTACAGGGCTTCTTAAATTGTTCTCATATTAATCCACAACACGTTTGTCATCTCTTGTCCAGCTAATTCATAGACTAAACCAGCATTCCCTACAAACTTAGATCCCAATACCATGAGGACACTCAAGGGTGCATTCGGACTGTGACCTGCAGGTGGATGTGAGCCTGTCTAACTTGGAGGGGATTTCTCCACCACAGGAAATGGAATACAAATTTAGAATCTGCTTTCATGAGGTGACAATCTCTGGCAGATGTTCTTATCAAATGTGGCACTGCCTACTTCCAGCTTAAAACATGGGTTGATGACCCAGCATAACAGAGAATGTATTCACCCCGGCCCAACACATAGGCTGGGACCCTGAACTTTCAGGTAGCATTTGGCTTTGAAGGTCATGAGATCTTAGTCTACAAATGATGAGCCCCCTCCCGTGAGGCATAGCAAACGGAGCCAAAGTGCAACCCAGTTAAGCACCAGATCAAGCTTCCCTTCTTCAGTAGGGTATGGTTTGAAAATTGTGCATAGCTTCTGTTTGAAGCCAGTGCAGAAAGGAAAGTCCATGAAACTCTCATTTCCAGTTAACTGCCAAGAAAAAGCCAAAGATAGAGATGAAGCTCAAGAGAGGTAGAGAGCCATCTGAAAAGAATGGTTATACCCTGCAACATCCTCATTATCTGATCTTGAAAACATCTCTGCGTGCATCCCAGCATGAAGCCAGCATGTGGGATTGACAGTGACCCCTGGGCCCATAGGCAATCTGCACTGTCTCTGATATCTGTAATGTGAACCTCATTCTGTTGGGGTTGTGAATCGGTGTCAACCCTGCAGAAGGAACCAACTGTGCCCTAACTCCCACTGTCCCCTGGGGCCCCTAGCATTCCCCCATCTGCACCCCTCCTGTGGCTTCTGATGCTAGGGAGCCCTCCTGCCCTGTCCAACACTAACATGAAGTGCATATTTCTACTCCTGGGGCAACTTCTCCACAGAGAGTACATGACATGCCCACTCTCCAGGCACGGGGAGATCCTGTCAAAGTAGCAAATCAGTGATAAGGACATAAAGAGATGAATAGAATTTTAGATCCTGATGGTAGACAGTCTGCAAAATCCAAGGGAGAATGGAATTGGAGGGGACCAGGGATCAGGATGTGGGCATGGAGCTTCCCTGCCAAGGGGGTGGGGGAAGTCACAGGCTGGGGGATGCACAGGATGATCCATGGGCCCTGTGCAGCTACTGGGTCACCCCCTTCTGCATTTCAGCCTTTGGCTTTGAGCTCTGTGATCGTCAAGATGTGCACAGTCTGTACTCTGGCTGGCAGAAGAAAGGACCCTTTGAAGACAATTGTAGACCCTTTGTGAGTGTAGGAAGGGGTAGGCTGGACACCCAGTCCAAGAGGAGCTAAAACTGGAGTCGAGGGGTGTGCAAGGAGTGGGTGTGAGGGTTGTGGGCAGTCACAGTCATGGCAGAGGTGGCTCTGTCTGTGGGGTGAGTGCCTCCCTGCAGGTACAGCATTGGAGATATCAGAGATCCACATGAAAAGGAAAAGCTGGAAATGGCACTATGGTTCAAATGGTAGAGCATCAACCTTGAGCAAAAGAGCTCAGTGACAGTACCCAGGACCTGAGTTCAAGCCTCATGACTGTAAAAGAAAAAGAACCAGGACTATGAGAGGAAACCTGGTACTCTCTTGGTCTAATCAGACACAAGAAGAGGCCGGGATAGGCTGTGGAAAAACACAGAGAACATCTTCCCCCAGCTCATCCTGTCCTGCATGCAGGGACAGCCATGTAACTAGGGCTACGGTGAGATCATCTTCACCCCTGTGCTGCCATCTGAATTGTAGGCCTCTGTCCTGTCATGGGGTGTCCTGATGTCTGAGCAGGTGCCCTAACCCTAGATGGAGAGCAGCCACTGACTGTGGTAGCTAAGGAGAGATCTGTTCCATAGCTATCAGGCCACCCAGCATGGGAGCCATAACCACTCCTCACCCAGGTAGAGGCCAATGGTTCTCCAGGTGCTACTGACATTGCGCCACCCCTAGCCCTGGGTACACGTGACATTCCCTCCACAAGGAGCAGGACTAAGTGAAGGATCAGGAAGCTGCCTATGGGCTTCAGATGATGGCCAGGCTGGCACTACAGATGGCCTCACTCTGTCACCACCTTCCCCTGCCTCCATCCTTCCTCCATCATGCCTCTCTACCTCCCACCCATTAACCTTGGAAACCAATGAACTCGGCTCTCATCATTCCTCTCATCTCTTCACCCACTTTGCCATGCGTCCAACCCTCTGTCACTTCCACCCCACACACATCCCACCACCAGCCACCCTGTAGCTTATGAGGATCCCAGAGGAAGCTCTTGGTGAAGGGCTTGTGACCACAAAACAGTTACTATCACCCGCTCCGGCCTGATCCACCACAGAATAAGAACAGCCAAGCAGGCACACACTGCAGCAGAGTTGCTCTGCTGCCACTCTGATTTCTTCATGGCCAGGACTTGGCTCTCCTCAGCCTCTCAGCTCAGTAACCAGAACATTGTGCTTTCACAGAGCCATGGCTTCCAGTGTCCATGGACACAATGACATCAAGGTGATGCCAACTTCCCCATCTCTATATACTTCTAACTATGGGATGGGAGCTGAGGTTCTCTTCTGTCACTCCATCCGCTAAGAGGCTCATGCAGATTTCTATCCTTTGCTCATCAAGGTGACTCTTTGGTTAACAAGTCACTGCTGGGCTTCCAGTTCACCACATATAGAACCCATACTCCAACACTTTTCTTAGAAGGACTGATGACTTTTAAATATTCTCTAGTTTTAAATTTCTAGTTCCTTCTCTCTTTCATTTATATATTTCCCTTCCTCACATACTTCCCTTTTTTACCTTCCTTCTTTCATTCCAGGCCTTGAACTCAAGACCTGGATCTTTTTCTTAGCTTTTCTTTGCTCAAGGTAGCACTCTAGCTCTTGAGCCACAGCTCTACTTCAATCTTTGTTCTTGCTCTAAACTGGGAGTATGAGTCTCATGCATTTTTCCCTTTGCTGGGTTGGTTTTAAACCACAATACTAAGATCAGGATCCTGAATATGCCTCGGATTACAGGTATTATCTAATCAAAACAAATTCCTGATTTCTTTTTTAGACATAATTAGTTCTTTCAGGTGAGCCACCAGCCACTCATGCAAGAGCATTGCAGGATCCCAGCATTCATCTTGTCTCCAGTCTTATTCCATCCATCTCAAAATGGTCATCTAAAACACCCTGCTGCATGGTTGAAGTCGCAAGGAACGTTCTCAACGCCATGAGAAGCCCGCTTAAGCTCTTCCTCAGACATGCCCAGCCCCCATCCCACTTCCACATGAGCATTTGTTTAGGAGAAATTTCCTGAGTACATCATCATCTTTTCCTCACCATTCAAATTTCATCTTTGGAGTCATTTCTCCCAGACAAAGAGGAACATGATCCATGGTTTGATAGCAGCTCCAGCTTCATAGTCCCAGCCACCAACACCCCCCATTACCATGCCAGACACCTGAATTCAAGGACAATGTTTTCACTACCCCTGACTCTTATCAAATGTTTTAACTTATACAGTGCATTAAAATAATTTTACTAAATGGAATAAACACATGGCATCAAGCTTCAGAATCTTTGCACCTGAACTTTTAGTGAATCACAGACACACCAGCATTTCTGTAGCCAACAGAAATCTTAGCTTTGAGATTTCAGCATTCCTGGTATCCAAGTTTGGATGTGCTTACACTGCCCTTAATGGGGCACTTCAATCACACAATCCCACAACAATCACTGTCATTTGACATTCACTGGTAGGTGGTGCTAGGAAAAAGACTGATGTGCCAACTCCATGCTGGCTTGACCTATGCCATCTTCAAGTGGGGCTCCTCTCTCCATGACACCTTTTGTGTACTACCCCAGGAGGACCTTTACCTTGAGACAAAATTATGAAGTCTATCTCTACCAGCAAAGATTCCAGTGAGATGTGCCTACATGGATAAAGCTAAAATCTCACTAAAGTGAGGTTGTTGGCAGTGCTGGAGCCTGAACTCAGGGCCTGGGCACTAAGCATTTGTACTCAAGACTAGCCCTTTACCACTGGAGCACAAACTCCATTTCCAGCTGTTTATATTTTTGGTAGTAAGAATCTATCAGACTTTCCTGTTCTAGGTGACTTGGAACTTCCATACTCAGATCTCAGCCTCGTGACCAGCCTGGATTAAAAGTGTGGATCAGCCATGCACCACACCTGAGGACTTCAGCCAGCACATTTTTTCCCAAAAATTGGAAGAGGAAGATGAGGGAGGGTTGGGCTCATCCTGCCCTGCATATGAAGGAGAGCATCAGCGCCTGAACTTCATTCCCTGTTGTAGGCTGCTGGAGGAAAAGGAAGCAAATAGGCACAGGCTGGCAGCAGATGCCACAGAACAACTTGTGACCAAGACTCCCAGAGCAGACCTCAGAATCGATGACAGAGTTGGATCTACGCAGTAACAGAGGCAGTGGTGACACCTGAAACTGCGCGTTTGAGCCTTTGCTGCTAGTAAACAGGGCCACCTATGTCTCAATGAGAAAGGTGAGATTTTGGTGGAGAAGGTGAGATTAAACATTATGTATCATGCAAGAAGACAGACTATAAGGGGTCTTTTATTATTCCAAGTGAAATTTTGGATTTCCTCTTCTGTTTCTTTAAAGAATGACATTCTGATCTTGATGAATATTGCACTGAATTTGTAGATAGTCCTTATCAAGATTGCCATTTTTACAATATTACTTCTTCCAAACCAGGAGCATAGGTTGTTGCATTTCCTCAGTTCTGCGTTAATTTCCTTCTCCAGGGTTTATAGTTCCATCAAAAAGGTGCTTTACATTCTAAGTTAATTCCTAGGTATTTTATTTTCTTTGATAGCAAAATGAGTTGCTATCCTGATTCTTGCCTCATTTCTCTCGTTTCTTGGCATATAAGAAGGCAGTTGACATTGAAGGTTAATTTTATACCCTGCTACCTTACCAAAGTTTTATATCAGCTCAAGCAGCTTTGGAGTAGAGTCTATAGGGTTCTTTAAATACAGAATCATGTCATCTGTAAGGAGAGAAAGTTTCAGTTTCTCTTTCCCTTTTCCTCCTCACTCCAGTTAGAATGGCCAAGATCCAGAAATCTAATAACGTATGCTGGAGGTGATGTGGCCAGGAGGGATCACTACTACACTGCTGGTGGGATTGCAAACTCCTTCAACCACTATGGAAAGCACTATGGCAGTATCCCAAAAAGACTAAACATAGAGCTCCCCTGTGATCCAGCAATTTCACTACTTGCCAATCGGCCAGATAGGACATACTAAATTCACTAGAACAATAACATTTATCACAGCACTATTTACTATGGCAAAGGTATGGAACCAACCCAGATGCCCGTCAGTTGATGAGTAGATCAAATATGGTATTTTTACACAATGGAATTCTGTGCTTCTGTCAGAAAGAATGACATAGACGAATTTGTAAAGAAATAGAAAGACTGTAAAGTTTAGAAATTAGTTTCTGTCTCCTTCTCTCTCTCCTTCTCTATCTCTGTAAAATGTAGAAGTTCCCGTTTCTCTCTCTTTTCTCTCTTTCTCTCTCTCTTTCTGTGTCTGTCTGTCTGTCTGTCTGTCTGTCTGTCTGTCTGTCTGTCTGTCTGTCTCTCTCTCTCTCTCTCTCTCTCTCTCTCTCTCTCTCTCTCACTCTCTCTCTCTCTCCCATTCTAAGGCTTGAACTCAGGGCCTGAGCTACTTTTGCTCAAGGTTAGCACTCTACCATTTGAACCACAGTGCTGCTTCTGGCTTGCTCTTTTCACGTAGTATTGAGGAATCTAACCCAGGCCTTCATCCTTGATAGGTTAGCACTCTACCACTAAGCCACACAGTCAGCTTTTAGAGGTTTCTGACAAAGGTTTTCCTACATGCTATTATTTCTTCTTTGAGTGCTCTTAATGCTTGCTGAAGGTTGACTTTGTTTAGAAGACTTACCCTAATGCTCCCATATACAGAGATTCTATATATAGCTAAATGTTTTTCATTACTCAGAATTTCTCTATTGTGTATCTTGTGAAATGTACTGAAGACTGACTTCTGATTAAAAGTCATTGCACATTTGTTCTATTCATTAGTTTTCTTTTCTTCTATGGGAATCAGGTTTGTGATGAACACAGAAGTATGCCTTCCAGGTCAAACACTTTCCACATTTGTAATATTCATAAGGTTTTTCTCTCCTATGTGCATTTTATACTTAGTCATGCGTTCATGATGGATTTTTCATATTCTTATATTCATACGATTTTTATCCTGTGTCTGTGTGGTATCATGCAAACTCAACTATGAGTTCTTCAAAAAAATTTCCCTTTCATTTTATTCATAGGATTCTATCCTGTGGGTGTTTAGTGATAAATCTTGACTTGTGCCTTCTGGGGAAAAGACTGAACATTTGCTACATTCATTAAGGGTTTTATCTTGTGTTGGTTCTGTGACACAAGCTGAGTTTTCTTCCACAGACTAAAAAGTCTTTCCTATTTATTACATTGCTAAGGCTTCTCATATGTGTGAACTCTCTTACGCTTCCTGAAGGGTGAATACTGCACGAAAGACTTTCAACTTTGGTTATATTCCTAAGGTTTCTAATATGTGCGAATTCTGTTATGCCTCCTGTAATGTGACTTCCATCTGAAGGTCTTACCACATTTGATGCACTCGTATAGTTTCTCTCCTGTGTGTGTTCTCTGATGCAATCTGAGGGAAGACTTCCATTTGAAAGACATTCCACATCGGTTACATTCATAAGGTTTTTCTCCTGTTTGAATTGTCTTATGCATGTTGAGGTTTGGCTTCTGTGTGAAGGACTTTCCACATATGTTACACACATAAGGTGTTTCTCCTGAGTATATTCTCTGATGAACATGGAGTTTTACCTTCCATTTGAAAGACTTTCCGCATTCACTACATGCATAAGTTTTCTCTCCTGTGTGTGTTCTATTATGCCCATCAAGATATGACTTCCACTATAAGGTCTTTCCACATTTGTTGCACACATCAGGTTTCTCTCCTGTGTGTGTTCTTTGATGCAATTTGAGGGAAGATTTCTGTCGGAAAGACTTTACTCATTGGTTACATTCATAAGGTTTCACTCCTGTGTGTATTCTCTGATGAACATGAAGTTTTCCCTTCCCTTGGAAAGACTTTCCACATTCATTACACTTATAAGATTTCTCTCCTGTGTGTGTTATTTGATGAACCCGAAGGTGTATCTTCTGGGTGAAAGACTTTTCACATTTGTTACATTCATAAGGTTTCTCTTCTGTGTGTCTTCTCCGGTGCAAAGTGAGGTATGATTTCAGTCTAAAAGTCTTCCCACATTTATCCCATTCATAAGATTTCTCTTCTGTGTGAGATCTCTGATGTGTGCTGAGAGCTGAATTCTGGGCAGAAATTTTATTACGTTCCTCATATTCATAAGGTTTGTCTTCTCTTGGAGATCGAGGTTGGAGCATCAGGTCTGACTTCTCAGAAATTAATTTTCACACTTGATGTACGCATCACATATCTCAGGATACTTGCTCTGAGGTATTGTAAGGCGTATTTCATTACTGAAAGATTTCTCACATTCACTACATGTATGAGGAGTCTCTCCTGTGTACATTTTCGGATGTGTAGTGATGGTCGGTGTTAAGTACAATATTTTTCATCACACAGTACATTTAGCAGTTTTCCTCCCTCCCTGAAGAATTTCTTGGGCAGGGAGAACAGAATTATGATACTGCAGATCTTTTGGACTGTCACAATCATGAATAAAATGCTCTGAATATCCGATGGATTTTTTAAGAACAGGAGACATACGAGATCTATATGCAGCATGCATCTCATCAGGCTTAGGAGACAGAAGCATGTTCTGACACTTAATGAACTCCTCAGTCCTCACCCCTAAGTTGTTACCGTTATTACTAATCAGCTCTGGATTATGTGTAGAGCTCAAATTTAAAGTTGTTGCAAATCTCACGTTTTCCTCCACTTCGATACTACTTGCAACTGCTACTTCACAACGACATTCATGTGGACTTTCCTGGCAGGTCTTGAACACATTTTCCATTACCTGGACATCTAAAATGAGTCATAGAAAAAAAGACAAAAACATACATGAGATACAAATATTCCTTACTGTAAAGGTAATGACTTTACTTTCCCATCCTAAGTGATAGATATTTTAAAATATAAAAGTGGAAATTGATTTGTGAGAAATATATGCTTTTCTCCCTAACATATTAAGAAAATGATATTTTACAATGACCAATAATGTTTTTCTGTGTTTTAGTTCTCTTTTTTTTGTATTTTTTTAATTGTAATTAGTAAAAGGGTTACATGATATTGGCAAGATAGAAGGTGCATTAATTCACATACATTGATACTCTTTCACATGTCTTGGTACCCGTATCCCTTCCCCCCCACACCCCCCACCCATCTTGATTTTCCCCCCTTCCCTATCAAATTTCAAATATCCAAATACAAATAAATTCAATGAATCAGATGACAAAGTGAGATACTATACCAATATGAGATAACCAAGGGACAGCAAAGGAGTTCTCCAGTGGCGCAATCGGTTAGAGCGCGGTACTTATATAATAGTTCTCTTTTTATATCACAGGAAATATTTATTGAAATTACCCATCTATGTATTGCTACAGTTTTAAGCTGAGTACTACCTATAATATACCTGCGCTGTTTTTTTTCAAATACTGTTTTGTTTATACATTGAGGTATAGCTGCCTTTCTTTTATTTTTGAGAAATAATCTAAATATTGTGCTGTTTTGCATCTTTTTAAAACTTTCTTTTCTTTTCTTTTGTTTTTTTTGTAGTTCATAGGCCTCGGTCCTGTCCCTGAACACTTCAGCAGAAGACTATAACCACTATCCTTGAGCTACAGCCCCACTTCCTCTTTTCAAGAGTTAACTACAGATAAGAGTCTCAGGTCCTGAGTAGCAGATAGGATTACCTTATCCAGTTTCAATGCTGTTTGCTTATTAACCATTAAGTGAGGAACACGAATTTTTCTAGATTCAGCGGCCACAAGTTTGGTGTATATGTCTGTTGGCTTGTAAGGACTTACACCTACATCCCTTCAGTTACAACTTCTCACTAAAGTCTCAATTTAGGTATTTGTGGGAATTTTGAAATTTATTTCTTTCCATTTGAAGTCTTATAAAAATTCCTTTTCTAACACTCCTGTCCCTTAGAACCATGGAAGACCAGAAAATCCCCAGCTCATTGTCTAGTTAATTTTCTTATGTTGATTGAAACTTTGTAGTTTTTTTTCCCTTCCATTCCTGGGTTTGAACTTGGGACCTAACCACTGTCCTTGGGTTTTCTCAAGACTAGAACCCTACCAATGAAGTCATTACTTCTGGCTTTTTCTATGTATGTGGTAATAAGCAATCACACCTGTGTCTTTGTGCATGCTAGGCAAGCACTCTACCATTAGGCTCAATTTCTGGTGGAAAGGTCTGGTTCTGAATATCAGTCTCTTCCTACCAGCAAAAAGATATTATCCTTATCAGAGAATAATGCCCTGACTTATTCTTTGTTTGCTCAATCATTTATAGTCTTAGTTTTAAAGAAATGAAATATCTTTCTTTCTTTCTTTCTTTCTTTCTTTCTTTCTTTCTTTCTTTCTTTCTTTCTTTCTTTCCTTCCTTCCTACCCTCTTTCTTCCCTCTTTCTTCTTTCTTTCTTTCTTTCTTTCTTTCTTTCTTTCTTTCTTTCTTCCTTCCTTTCTTTCTTCCTTTCTTCCTTTCTTTCTTTCTTTCTTTCTTTCTTTCTTTCTTTCTTTCTTTCTTTCTTTCTTTCTTTCTTTCGTTCTTGTTTTGCAGTCATGGGACTTGAATTCTAGACCTGGCTGTTCTTCCTGAGCTCTTCAACTCAAGCCTACTGCCCTATGTCTTTAGACTCAACCCCACTTCCCATTTTCTATTGGTTCATTGGAGAGAAGAGTCTAAGGTGTTTTTGTGATAGGTCAGTCTTTGAACCTTGATCCTCAGATCTCAGCCTCCTAAGTAGCTAGGATTACAGGCATGAGCCACGGGCTCATGGCTTTCTCATTTTATTTTGTTTCACAGTGATTTCTACAGAGAAATCTAACTTTAACTCTACTGCCACATAGAATTCATCATATCACCCTATGATTCTTGGTGCCGGGGGTTTGGGCTAGCATGCACAAAGACCTGGTTCAGTTCCTTGGTACTACATACAAAGAAAAAGCCAGAAGTGGTGCTATGACTCAAGAAGTAGAGAGCTAGCCTTGAGAAAACCCAAGGACCAAGCATAGGATTGGGAAAATGAAATGATTCTTGATTCATTCACAAAGAATTCCATAGGTTCCACACAGGATTTAGGGTAACTAAGAATATTATTGCTCAGTACATCACAACATGAACTAACCAATGGGGCTCCGGCTCCAACATCAATATGAAGATGAATTCACTCACCTGTGATATTCTTGTCAGAGGAATTTCCTATCAAGAGTTCTGCACAGTGGTCTAGCTTGCCAATTAATACAGGTTTGGGAACACAGGGCCCTGTGAATTAGAAACAGTAGAGAATTATTGCTTATGCTGTGTCATCATTTCTTTAAGTTCGCAGACATCCTACTCACAAGTTACCTATTAAATCTTTTTTCTCATTTCTCACTGGCTCCATGGTTGACTTTTCCCCAGCTCTGGATTCATTTTGTATGGCATAAACTTAGCTGTCTTGCTCAAGGCTAGAAAAATACCAGTTTGAGTCCCAACTCCACTTACATGCATAGGTCTTCATGCATGCTAGGCAAGCACTCAACCACAAAGTCAAACTCTTGACACTCCACTAACATTTTTGAGGGGTTACTTGGAGTTATAGAGTTTCATGGCAATTTTTATGCCATTGCTGGCTTCAAATTAGAATTCTTAGATTTCTTCCTCCTGAATATTTTAAGATTACAGGCATGAAACATTGCACCTAGTGCCAGGTTTCCATTATAAACTCACTGTTTAGTGATGTGTAGATCCTATTTCCAATAATGATATATATTCTATTCTGGATGGTTTATCCACTTACAATTACTGTGTAAGTTTGGAATGTCGTCTCCATTAGAGGAAACATAATTTAGAACTGTTGTCAAAGTATCCTGAAGGTATCCTGAAGAATGAGTACAAAATTACCTTAGGTTTTCTTTAGAAAGTAATAATACTTCTCAGGGCCTGGAATCTTTCATTTAAATAGTATTGAAAGTTTGATAAACATTCACGTATCTGCAAAATAACAAGGCACTTGGCCTTGCAAGTGAATTTGACTTTTGCTCACCTAAGGGCACCAGGTTGCTGTAGGTCTCCAGCATTACATCTCTGTACAGGGTTCTCTGAGCATTGTCCAGATGCTGCCACTCCTCCCAGCTGAAATCCACAGCTACATCATCAAATGACACCAGCTTCTGGAATGGCACATTTTCATCAACTAATTAGCACTGAGTTATAAACACACCATGTCTGGAATTTTATTCTTTTTTTTGTTGGAATTGTATTCCTTTACTTAAATGTTTAGACTTACATGAAATATTGACCTGAAAGGCTTAGGGATGGTGCCTAGGCCCAGAGTTCAAGTCCCAAGATCCACAAAAAAATAAAAAGGCAAGCCAGGTGTTGGTGGCTCACGCCTGTCATCCTAGCTACTCAGGAGACTGACATCTGAGGACCATGGTTCAAAGCCAGCCTAGCACAAAATTCCATGAGACTCCTTTCCAATTACCCACCATAAAATGTTTAATGGCTTGTGGCATATCATGGTAGAGCAATTGTGGTATCGAGAAAAATAAGTCGGGGGAGTAGATTTAGGTTATAAATCGAATTATTCCATTGAAAAGGAACTACATTATATGATGACATATGCTGGTACTCTGAGAATATTGCAAAATCTTAGGGTATCAATTAATAATACTGTGAAGTACACCCAGAATGTTAATGTTCTATGTCTGGCATAATAATCACTTGGGGAAGAAACTTTTTTTTCTTTTTTTTGGCTGGGTGATTTGTAAGGCTTGAACTCTGGGCCTGGGCACTGTCCTGAGCTCTTCAACTCAAGGCTATCACCCTACCTATGAAGCCACAGTGCCATTTCCCATATTCTAGTGGTTAACTGTAGATGAGAGTCTCATAGACTTTCTAATGCCCAGGCTGGCTTTGAACCAAATCTTTAGATATCAGCCTGATATCTGAGTAGCTAGGATTACAGGTAGAAGTCACTGCACCTGGCAAGAAATTTATTTCTTGCTGTTGTATACTACAAATTTACTGTATGTTTTACTTTTTCAAAAAGTCTGAGGATGTCCTTTGTTCTGTATATAATGAGAAGAGGGGTAGGGAGCTGTGAGCAGAAGAACTGAGGGGCAATACTCAGGGTAGGGCAATAGCCTTAAACTAAAGAGCTCACTGCCCAAGGTCCAAGCCCCATGACTTTCCCCACTACCCCACAAAAAAAAGGAAAAAAGTTGGAGATTGGAGAGGATTTTCTAAAAAGAATATATAGAAATAGTAGTTCAAAATGTAGAAAGAAGTTCAATATTAACAGTCATGAGAAAAATTAAAATTACAATGAAATCATTACTTTAAATATGTTAATATAAATATAATTTTAAACAAAAAGATCCACATACACACATACAAACACACACACATACACACATACAAAAAAACAACTTTCAAAGTCTAACTATTACTGGGAAGGTAGTGAGAAGAAGTAGAACTTTGGAATAGTTCTACAAGGAATATAAAACAATCAAAAATTGCGTGGAGAGTGCTAAAAAAGTACTAAATATAGAATTACATGGAAATATGGTCCAACACTTCTATATCTAGATTTGTACCTAACGGAAGAGAAAGCAGAGACTAGAACAAATATGTGGAGAATCCATTCACAACTATTAATAATAATCAAAAGGTAGAAATATGCAAAACAATGCATTGAAAAAGAAGAACATTTTACTATATTTTACAGATGAATCTTGATTACAGTAAACTAAAAATACAGCAGTCATAAAGGAAGAGCTAGCGTATGTTTTCCCTACCAGAGCTTCCAAGGATCAACAAACCCTTAGAGCCAAAAAGCAGGATGTTTCCAGAGAATGGAGTAGAGAGGAACAGGAGCTGAATGTTTAATGATTATACATGGAAGATGAAAATTGCTCTAGATGGGTAGAATGAAGAGAGAACTGTACCCTAAACAATGCTTATGTAGCCACACAGGATGGGACACACCTATACTCCCTGATCTTGGGAAACTCAAGAAGGATTTCTAGCCAACCTGGATGCATGGAAAGATCTATCATAAAAACTAATGTGGAGGGGCTGGGAGTTTGGCATAGTTGTAGAGTGCTTGTATGAAGACGAAGGTTCAATTCCGCAGTACCACATACACAGAAAAAATCAGAAGTAGTGCTGTGGCTCAAGTAGAAGATCACTAGGCTTGAGGAAAGCTGAAGGACAGTGCTCAGACCGAGTTCCAGCAAAAGGGCTTGTTTAAAAAAAAACCTGAAAGCTGAGCATGATGGGGTGGTGGCTCACTTCTATAATCCTAGCTACTCAGGAGGCTGAGATCTGAGGATCAAGGTTTAAAGCCATCCTGGCACAAAAAGACCTGAGACTCTTATCTCCAATTTACTTTTAGAAAATTGGAAGTGGGGCTTGGCTCCAGGGTAAGGTGGTAGCCTGGAGCTGAAGAGCTCAGGGATAGTGCCCAGGCTGAGTTCAAGATCTATGACCCACCAAAAAAAAACAAAAAACAAAAAATAATATGGAAAAATGTGGATTCTGTGAATTTTATCAGGCATATAAATGGTTTTTTTGCTGTTGAAATAAATTGTTTGGAAATATTTTAAAAGTTTTTACCTAGAAATTTACACTACAAATGGAATTAATAACAAACACAAAACATGAAAAAGATACAAATTATCACAATATGGGTATCCTGCTTCTGTATCTTTCACTGACTCCTGTTCAAATGAGTCACATATTCTGAATCATTTCTCCCAGTCGATATATGCCACACATGTTAGCTTGTACTGAACTTCTTGGAAAATCAAAAGCAATTACTAAGCAAATGTGTGTTAGCTTTTGTCAACAGTGATATTTCAAATATAAATCCCTACTCATTGCATTATTTAATATCAATGCCGGAATCTAACTTACACTGGCAGAATCTTCAATCTTTTGAAAATCTTTAAAAGGGTGTGTAAATATGTAGGATAGTTATGTCTTCCTGGAGGAAAGATCCCGTTAGTGGTATATAGTAACCTTCTTTGTCTTTTCTTACTAATTTTAGTTTGAAGTCTATTTTATCTGATATGAGGATGGCAACTCCAGCCTGTTTATGGGGGCAGTTAGCTTGATAGAGTTTATTCCAACCTCTCACTTTCAAAAGATGATTGTTTTTGGTTACGATGTGTCTCTTGAAGACAGCAGAACGATGGCTCTTGCTTTTTGATCCAACTAGACAGCCTATGCCGTTTAATTGGAGAGTTAAGTCCATTGATATTGAGAGTTAGGATTGAGAGATATTTATTAGTTCCTACCATTTTTAAAAGCTTTTAGTAGTGCCTGTGTCTTGACAGTTCTTGTGGTCCTTAGATGGTATGCTGTTTAGGTGCCATTTTTCCCTATATTGCATTTATTTTGGTTTTCTATGTATAGAGCATCTTTGAGAATTCTCTGTAGTGTTGGTTTTGTTTCGACATATTGTTGCAGCTTTTCCCTGGAATGGAATGTTTTTATTGTTCCCTCAGTTATGAATGAGAGCTTAGCTGGCTACAGTATTCTTGGTTGGTAGTTATTTGATTTAAGGGCATGACATATATGCTTCCAGTCACTTCGTGCTTGCATGGTCTCTGCTGAGAAATCTGGGGTCATTCTGATTGGTTTGCCTTTATAGGTTACTGATCCCTTTTCCCTGGCTGCTTTTAGGATCTTTCCTTTCGTTTCTATTGATCCAGTACGGATCACAATGTGGCGGTGGCATGTTCTTTTCTGGTCAGGTCTGTTTGGGGTTCTAAAAGCTTCTCGTATCTGGATGGGCCTGCCCTTCTGGATATTTGGGAAATTCTCTGAGATGATTCCCTGAAGTATATTTCCAATACCATTTACCTCTTTCTCCACGCCCTCCTCAAGACCAACTAGCCTTAAATTAGGCTTCCTAATTGCATCTTGGACCTCCTTAAGCGCTCTCTCATATTTCCTAGATTTGGATTGACTCATTCTCTGTTCTTTCTCTATAATAACTAAATTATCTTCAGCCCCGGAAATTCTCTCCTCTGCAATGTCTAACCTGCTATCAAAGCTATCTACTTTATTTTTCATCTCCCTTGCTTCTAATTGTTCATTTTTGATGCCTTGCATCTCCTGATTTTGATCATGTATGGATTTCTTTATCTCCTTGATTTCCTTTTGAGTGGTTAGCTCAGTAGCTTTATTTTCTTTGGACATTTGCTGGAGTTTGGTCCAGTTTTTATTTGTGGATTCTATGAATTCATCGATCTTTCTTTGAAAAACCTTTATTATGGCCTCCTTTATGGCTTCTTCTTTTTCACTTATCACCTTGTTTTTGCTTTCCTCTTGTTCAGCTATGGCTTCCTCCATTATCTCTTTCTTTATATTTTCACGTTTTCCATTAATGATGTTTATCAATTGCATTTGTGTAGCACTTGGAGGACTCTGGTCTAGGTTTGCCAGTGACTGTTCCATTGTCTGTTTGCATTGGGTGGGTGATGTTGATTCTTGATTTGACATTTTTCTTCAGTTTCTTGTTCTGCCCATTTGAAAATGGGAGCAAGATTACTACTAAATACGATTATAGTTTTTCAGATATAACCAACCTAGACCTCTGTAGCTGGCAGACACTAGATGTTCACAAGTTTTGATTGGTATTATCACTCTTTCTTTTTGTGCACTTACAGACCAGCCTAATACAACCACTGATAAGCTATTTATACCCCAAACAATAAGCCTCTCAATCCAATCTCTATTGTCTTTAAGTCCCTCTGAGCCTAGAGAATAATTAACCACCTACATATACAATATTGCTCAACAGCCATCAAGTGTAGATCCGTGCAGTATAAGGGTTGAAAGATGAGCAGAGATGTGGAGCATTTCTTCATGTGTCTATAGGCCATTTTTGTTCCTTCTTCAGAGAAGACTCTCTTTAAGTCTTTGGCCTATTTTTAATGGGATGGGTGTTACTTTGGAGGTTAGTTTTGGAGTGATTCAATTTTTTGAGTTGTTGATATATTTTAGATATGAGGCCTTGTTCCGTTGTTTGGGTGGTGAAGATCTTCTCCCACTCTGTAGGCTTCCTGATTAGTTTACTAGCTATATCCGTTGCCATACAAAAGCTTTGCACTTTAATGCAGTCCCACTTATCCAGCCTTTCTCTGATTTGTTGTGATTCTTGGTCCTTATTAAGAAAGTTTCGACCTGTGCCAAGGAGGCCTAGTGTATCTCCTATTCCTTCCTGTAAACTTTTCAGTGTGTCAGCTTTCACCTCCAGGTCTTTGATCCATTTGGAGTTAATTCTAGTTCAAGGTGACAAAGAAGGATACAACTTTAGTTTTCTGCAGGTGTTTAACCAGTTCTGCCAGCACAACTTGTTGAAGAGGCTATCTTTCTTCCATTCTATTTTTTTGGCTCCCTTGTCAAAATTTAGGTGGCCATAGGTGTGTGGTTTAATATCTGGGTCCGCAGTTCTACTCCATTGGACTTCAGGCCTGTTCTTGTGCCAGTACCAAGCTGTTTTGAGAATTATAGCTCTGTAATAGAGTCTTAAGTTTGGAATTGAAATTCCTCCAGCGCTGTTCTTTCTGCTAAGAATTGCCTCTTCTATTTCTTTAAAGAATGACATTGGGATGTTGATTGGTATTACATTGAATTTGTAGATAGCCCTTGGCAAGATTGTCATTTTCACAATGTTGATTCTTCCAATCCAGGAGCATGGGAGGTTTTTCCATTTCCTTAGTTCTATTTTAATTTCCTTTTTTATGGTTTTAAAGTTTTCATCTAAACGGTCTTCACATTCTTAGTTAAGCTAACTGCTAGGTACTTTATTTTCTTTGAGGCTATTGTGAAAGGAATTTCTTTCTTGATTATTGCCTCGTTCCTCTCAGTGTTGGCGTAAAGTAAGGCAGTTGATTTGTGAGGGTTGATTTTATGGCCTGCTACCCTTCCAAAGCTTTGAATCAGCTCAAAGAACTTGGGAGTAGAGTCTATAGGATTCTTTAAATACAAAATCATGTCATCTGCAAAGAGGGATAGTTTTATTTCCTCTTTCCCTACTTGGATCCCCTTTATGCTTGCTTCTTGCCTTATTGCACTGCCTAGGAATTCTAGTACTATGTTAAAAAGGAGTGGAGAGAGTGGGCATCCTTGTCTCGTTCCTGATTTTAGAGGGAATGGCTTTAGATTTTCACCATTAAGTATAATACTGGCAGTGGGTTTCTCATACACAGCCTTTATTACATTCAGAAATGTTCCATGGATTCCTAGTTTCTCCACATCTTTTAAGATAAAGGGGTTCTGGATGTTGTCAAATGCCTTTTCCGCATCTATTGAGACAATCATGTGATTTTATCCCTGCTCCTGTTGATGTGTTGAATTATATTAATTGATTTGTGTATGTTGAACCAGCTTTGCCTCCCTGTGATGAATCCAGTTTGATCATAGTGTATAATTTTTTGATGAGTTGTTGTAGAAGGTTGGCCAGTATTTTGTTGAGAAGTTTTGCATCGATGTTCATCAAAGAAATGGGTCTATAGATCTCTTTCTTTGATGAATCTCTGTCTGGTTTGGGGATGAGGGATATACTGGCTTCACAGAATGAGTTTGGTAAAGAACATTCATTTTCAATTTCGTTGAAGAGCTTGAGGAATATTGGTGTGAGCTCTGCTTTGAAGACCTTATAGAATTCAGCTGTGAATCCATCTGGCCCTGGGCTCTTTTTAAATGGAAGTTGTCTTATTTCCATTTCTATTTCAGAGCTTGAAATAGGCCTGTTGAGTTGGGTTAGCTCTTCTTGGGTCAGTGTGGGTATGTTAATATTGTCTAGGAATTCATCCATTTCTTCTAGATTCTCAAATTTGTTGGCGTAAAATTTTGAGAAGTATTCCCTCATGATATTCTGGATCTTGGTAATTTCTGTCGTGATATTACCATTTTCATCTGCGATTTTGTTTTTTTCGATATGCTCTCTTCTTTTTTTGGTAAGATTAGCTAAGGGCTTGTCAATTTTGTTAATTCTTTCAAAGAACCAACTCCTTGTTTTGTTGATTCTTTCTATAGTTTTTTTTTAATTACAAATCATTTAATTCTGCTTTGATTTTAATAATTTGCTTTCTCCTAATGGGTTGGTTTGTTGCTCTTTTTCCAGGAGGTTAAGGTGAGACATTAACTAGTTGGTTTGCCATTTTTCCAACTTGCTGTTGTAGGCACTCAGCACTATAAATTTTCCTCTGAGTACTGCCTTTGTTGTGTCCCTAAGGAGTTGATATTTGTGTGCTCCTTATTGTTAAATTTCATAAACATTTGGATATCTGTTCTGATCTCTTCGATTACCCATTGTTTTTGATTCAACAATGTGTTGTTCAGTCTCCATGAGTTACAGGGTCATCTTTGGTGGAGATGTGTGTTCAGCTCCAATTTGATGCCTTTATGGTCTGAGAGTGTGCATGGAATAATTTCAGTGTTTCTGAATCTGTCCAGGTTTGCTTTATGGCCTAAGATGTGGTCTATTTTGGAAAATGTTCCATGTGCGGCTGGGAAAAACATATATTGTGGTGTAACTGGGTGGAATATTCTGCAGATGTCTGTTACATCTAGTCGGTCTATATAGTTGTTCAGTTCTAAGGTTTCTCTTTTGAGTTTTTGCCTTCTTTATCTGTGCATAGGTGAGAGTGGTGTGTTAACCTCACCAACAATCACTGTATTTCGATCTATGTATGGTTTCAGTGTAAGTAAAGTTTGCTTGATGAAGTTTGGAGCTCCGGGATTGGGTGTGTAAATATTTAGGATCGTTATGTCTTCCTGGAGGAAAGATCCCTTTACTAGTATGTTGTAACCTTGTTTGTCTTTTCTAACTAATTTTAGTTTGAAGTCTATTGTATCTGATATGAGGATGGCAACTCCAGCCTGTTTATGGGGGCAGTTAGCTTGATAGAGTTTATTCCAACCTCTCACTTTCAAAAGATGATTGTTTTTGGTTACGATGTGTCTCTTGAAGACAGCAGAACGATGGCTCTTGCTTTTTGATCCAACTAGACAGCCTATGCCGTTTAATTGGAGAGTTAAGTCCATTGATATTGAGAGTTAGGATTGAGAGATATTTATTAGTTCCTACCATTTTTAAAAGTTTTAGTAGGGCCTGTGTCTTGACAGTTCTTGTGGTCCTTAGATGGTATGCTGTTTAGGTGCCATTTCTTTCCCTATAATGCATTTATTTTGGTTTTGTATATATAGAGCATCGTTGAGAATTCTCTGTAGTGTTGGTTTTGTTTCGTCATATTGTTGCAGCTTTTCCCTGGAATGGAATATTTTTATTGTTCCCTCAGTTATGAATGAGAGCTTAGCTGGTATTATTGATTGTTAGTTATTTGATTTAAGGGCATGACATATATGCTTCCAGTCACTTCGTGCTTGCATGGTCTCTGCTGAGAAATCGGGTTATTCTGATTGGTTTGCCTTCATAGGTTACTGATCCCTTTTCCTTGGCTGCCTTTAGGATCTTTCCTTTCGTTTCTATTGATCCAGTTCGGATCACAATGTGGCGGTGGGATGTTCTTTTCTGGTCAGGTCTGTTTGGGGTTCTAAAAGGTTCTCGTATCTGGATGGGCCTGCCCTTCTGGATATTTGGGAAATTCTCTGAGATGATTCCCTGAAGTATATTTCCAATACCATTGACCTCTTTCTCCACGCCCTCCTCAATACCAACTAGCCTTAAATTACGCTTCCTAACTGTATCTTGGACCTCCTGAAGTGCTCTCTCATATTTCCTAGATTTGGGTTGACTCATTTTCTGTTTTTTTCTCTATAATACCTAAATTATCTTCAGCCCCGGAAATTCTCTCCTCTGCATTGTCTAACCTGCTATCAAAACTATCGACTTTATTTTTCATCTCCCTTGCTTCTAATTGCTCACTTTTGATGACTTGCATCTCTTGTTTTAGATCATGTATGGATTTCTTTATCTCCTTGATTTCCTTTTGAGTGGTTAGCTCAGTAGCTTTATTTTCTTTGGACATTTGCTAGAGATTGGTCACGTTTTTATTTGTGGATTCTATGAATTCATCCATCTTTCTTTGAAAAACCTTTATTATGGCCTCCTTTATGGCTTCTTCTTTTTCACTTATCACCTTGTGTATGCTTTCCTCTTGTTCAGCTATGGCTTCCTCCATTATCTCTTTCTTTATATTTTCACATTTTTCATTAATGATGTTTATCAATTGCATTTGTGTAGCACTTGGAAGACTCTCCTCTAGGTGTGCCAGTGACTGTTCCACTGTCTGTTTACATTGGGTGGGGGATGTTGTTTCTTGATTTGACATTTTTCTTGAGTTTCTTGTTCTGCCCATTTGAAAATGGGAGCAAGATTACTACTAAATACCATTATGGTTTTTCAGATATAAACAACCTAGACCTCTGTAGCTGGCAGACACTAGATGTTCACAAGTTTTGATTGGTATTATCACTCTTTCTTTTTGTGCACTTACAGACCAGCCTAATACAACCACTGATAAGCGATTTATACCCAAAACATAAGCCTCTCAATCCAATCTCTATTGTCTTTAAGTCCCTCTGAGCCTAGAGAATAATTAACCACCTACATATACAATATTGCTCAACAGCCATCAAGTGTAGATCCGTGCAGTATAAGGGTTGAAAGACGAGAAGACGTCCAGAGATAGAAAAAAAGAATGAGAGCGGTCAGGGGAGGTACAAGAGGATTAACGTAGGAGTGTAAAAATATTGTAGTCATGAAGAAAATGTATAGCATAAGGATAACTGACCTAAGTTGGTAAGTAGGTAGCATATTTGAGTACAAAGTTTGGAAAGTATTAAAATAAAATTTATGTGTTGCTGCACGACTAGTTCTTAGCCCAACCAGTGGCCTCACAGTGGACCATGGGATGGATCTGTTTTCTTGTCTACGTTGAGGGAAAGGGGTATTTCACAAGATGCAGAAGCGAAGATTTCAGAAGCAAATGCTGTGAGTGAATTAGCTTGTAGAAAGCATTTTTATTTTCTTTTATCTTTCTGCCAGTCTTGGGGCTTGAATTCAGGGCCTGAGCACTGTCCTCGGGTTTTCTCAATCTAGCCCTCTGCCACTTGAGCCACGGTGCCACATCTAGATTTTCTATCTATGTGATACTGAGCAATCAAACCTAGATCTTCATGGATGCTAGGCAAGGACTCTAACACTATGCCAAACTCTCAAGCCAGACATAGAAATTATATAGTCATCATCATCATATCCAAATATCCTTTCTCCTACAAAGAATGAACACTTATCTATGTGTGTAATGCTTTATTTTAAATTTCACTAATTCTTCTATGTTTTTCTCTCTTGCATTTTTACACATGACAGCAAAGCTAATCATCAGGAAAAAAGTGATTAGGATACAGAAACCTAATAATATCCTAGTAGATTGACGTGAAAAATATGTGCAAGGTGCCCTGTGTGTTTGACCTAGTGGTAGAGTCCTTGGCTACCACGCCAAAAGCCTCAGGTTTGATTCCTCATTAACACATACATAGAAAATGCTGCAAGTGGTGCTGTGTCTCGGTGGGACAGCTAAAGCCTAAAGAAAGCCCAAGAACAATGTTCACACTCTGAGGTCAAGCCCCAAGACTAGCAAAAACAAAAAAAATTTCGACAAGGGGCAAAATGCAGGCAGAGAAGGCACTGTGAAGCAAATGTTTTGTAAAGGATGAGAGCAATATCGACCCTTAAGTTTGGATCTTACCTAAGAAAGGCTCCTTGAGCCTGAGACCAGACTGGTAGTTGGGCCTAGTGGAAGACATTGGGATTGGGCAAATAAGGTGTGGTGTTTACTACATCCACATGTATATTGTGAGATTGGAGGAGAGATTCAGTCTCCAGTATGTCTTTGGTGAGGTCTTCTGTGAACAAGGATCTTTGGTCATTGGGCCCTGAAAGGTGACCCTGCCTCCCTCACAATGAAACAGAATATGGAACCCTGATAACCAAGCCACTGTAACTAACAAACAACTCAAGCCTAAGTTCACTTGGCCTGTGGCTCAGGAGGAAGAAAGATGTTGCTGTGCTGTTGCCAAAGGTCAGGAAACTCGAGTCTCAGGCATGGAAGTTGTGGATGTCTTACTCGAAGATGTACATGCTAGATCATTGCCAAGCCACAAATCCAGTATAACAGGCCTTTCTCTAAGAAGAAGGCCAGGAAAATCCAGGGTAAGCTGATGAGGTATATTTCTAAGAAGAAATGTATTTGACCCCATCATCCTCCCCACACACTACAACATTCTTTTTTTTAATTTTTTTATTGTAATTAGTAAAATGGTTACATGATTTTTGCCAGATAGAAAGTGCATTAATTCACATACATTGATACCCTTTCACATGTCTTGTTACCCTTTTCCCTCCAACCCCACACCCCCCACCCGTCTTGGTTTTCCCCCTTCCCTATCAAATTTCAAATATCCAAATACAATTAAATTCAATATATCAGATAACAAAGTGAGATACTATACCAATATGGGAGAACCAAGGGACAGCAATGTAGATGAGAGACAACATAGTACATGAAGGACAACAATCATTCATTATGTGGCTTTTGTTTCAATATCCTGGAGGTCTTTTCAATTAGCTTCACATTATATGGCCTTATATATGGTCTTTTGCTCTACTGCAAATCTCTGCTAGTAGAGCCCAAGGTTTCTACTGATTATGACGAATGAGGGAAACCATTGAGCCTAAGTTCCTTTGAGTCTGGCTTACTTCACTTAATATGATTTGTTCTAAGTCTTTCCATTTCCTAACAAATGGGGCGATGTCATTCTTTCTGACAGCAGCATAGAATTCCTTTGTGTACAAATACCACAACTTGTTGATCCACTCATCAACTGAGGGAAATCTGGGTTGGTTCCATATCTTTGCTATGGTGAACAGTGCTGCAATGAACATTGTTGTGCTAGTGGGTTTAGTATGCTCCACCTCCAGATTTTGGTAGTTTCATAACTACTTCATATGTTTTACTCTTTAAGGCTCATTAAGTCAAGAAGGGATTAAATACATTTATATAATAGTAGAACATAACTCCTGCTGATTTGATGTGTGTGCAGATGATACACAGATTTATTAGGATTACTCAAAAGTTTTCTTCAAATTTTCAGTAGTAGACTGCTATGCTAACTGGTAGGTGATAGTAATGATGCTGAAATTCTATGAATCAGATATGAAGCAGAATTTCAGGGGAGAGTATTTGCTAGGGACTTAATTTGTAAGATGCATATCAAGAATATTGAACTATAACACCAAATGATGGAGGACTCAGCGTCACATTTTGTTGTTTTATGCAAGTCCTGGGACTTGAACCCAGGGCCTGGGAACTGTCCTTAGAAGTTTTTTTTTGCTTCAGTCTAGTGTTCTACCACTTTATCCACAGCTCCACTTCCAGATTTTTGGTAATGAACTGTAAATCAGAATATCATGCAATTTGTTTGGGCTGGATTCAAACCTGATTCTGTGTAGATAGGATTCCAAGTGTGAGCGCACAGAGCCTGGCTAGTATCATTCATCATTCAAGTCAAGGGACTGCAATTCTGCACCTGGGTCTTGTCACTGAGCTTTTCAGCTCAAGACTACTGCCCTATCCCTTGAGCCATAGGGCCACTTCTGGGTTTCTGGTGGTTAATTGGAGATAAGAGTCACATGGACTTCAGTGCCCAGGCTGACTTTGAACTGCTATCCTTGGATCCCAGCCTCTTGAGTAGCTACATTTACAAGTGTGAGCCACCATACCCGGCTAAATTATTTTTAAGTTAATTTTTTGTTAAGTCAATATATAGTTGGCATACGGTTACATAAGTAATGAACACATTTCTTAAGAAAATTGTTATCCCCTCCCTCCTTTTTCTCTGTTTTCCTACCCTCAGCCCCCTCTCCACCCAGATTGTTCAGTTCATTTCCGTTTAGTGTCTTCCAAGTATCACTGTTCAATTGGTTCACCCTTTTTCCTTTGGTTTTTTTTTTTACCATTTTATTATACCCTCTCCATTCCCCAAATCACCTAAACCTATGTACAAGACACAGGGTACCCGAATTCAACACAGTGACTACAGAGAATAAAACTAAAGGGAAAAAGAAGAAAAGAGGTAAAAAGCAAAGAAAATGAAAGAACATCATACAGTACCTTAGAAGCAACAACACTGAAAAAACAAAACATAAAACCTTGGGCTGAAAATGAAGCTTGCCTAGCCTGTATGAAACCCTGGATTCCATTCCTCAGCACCACATAAACAAAATCTGGAAGTGCCACTGTGACTCAGCTGGTAGATTTCTAACGTTCAGCACAGAGTATCTCCAAGTGACAAAAATCTGTCACATTTAAGTCAGGCTTCAAAACTTTGCTAGGAACCAGTTACGTGATTTGGAAGAAAGTCCAGTTTTCAAAAAATCACTAGCCAGGCGCTGGAGGGTCATAATTGTCATTGTACTAGCCAGGGAGAAGGTGATTCAAAGCCTTTGCAAGCAAAAAATGAAAACAAAAAAAACTGTAAGATTCTTCTCTCCACTTATCCACCCAAAAACTAAGTGGAGTTGTGGCTAAAACTGGTACAGCATTAGCCTTGAGGAAAAAGAACTAAGAGACCTTGCCCAGGTCCAAAGTTCAAGCTCCCCACCAAGAAAGAAAAAAAAGGAGTCCAGATACCTTAGTTTCAAAAGTATATCTGGATATCTTAGTAGATTTTTCTGATCTCTCCTCATTCATCTGATGGAACCACATAATCTTGATCCTGATCTGACTAAGAGCCTGCATTGTGCTTAATAAATTCATTCCACATATTCCAGTAGAATTTGGACAGCTAACAGCCAATTACCAATGCTTTATTCTACGTTTAGGCCAGTATGTCTTCATACCATCTACACAGTCAGCTATATCATCTTTCCAGAAGTATCATTGAGTGTAGAACACTCAGAACTAAAATAATTGCATAAAGATCTAATAAAACCCCTTGATTCATTAAGAAAATTTCTGTACCACTTAGAGCAAGTACATTAGTGGTATTTACCTCTAGCCTCTTTTTTTTAAAAAAAATTATTAACATTGAATTTTACATCATATTTCAAATGTCACGTTTAACCAACAAGTATTCAAGAAGGGAATCGCTATACAATCACTGGCACATAGATTTTAGAATATAGTAAAAATTAAGCTGAGTCTTTGTATGTCATAGATACAGATTAATCTATAATAAAACACATGTCTATAGAGTGTATAGTCTATCCTAGATTTTTATGTCTATGTAGTTATGTTTATATCTCCAAAATTATGTCCAGAACTTTGGGTATCAACTATTCAATCATCGCTCTACTACTGTTTGAAACTAATATCCATATATTAAAGATACCATGTACCTTTTTTTCCGTGGTCTTGACTTATCTCACTCAACAGGATTCACTCTAATTTCATCCACTACCCCAAAAATGCCATTATTATTTTTTTCTGTGCCGATCTTTTTTTATGTATTTATTTTTATTGTAATTTATAGAAGGGTTACATTATATTCACCAGATAGAAGGTGCATTACTTCTCAAACTTTGATACCCCATGCAATGATATGGTCCCCATTTCCCTTCCCCTACCCCCACTCATGTTCATTTCCCCCCTTCCCTATCCAATTTCAAATAACCAATTAGGCACATATGAAATATATCAGAAAACAAGGTGAAATATTGTAACAATATGATATAACCAAGGGATAGCAAAAGAGATAAGAGATCACATAGTTCATTAAGGACAACAATCACTCATTATATGAGTTTTGTTTCTTTATCTTGGAGGTCCTTACATTTAGTGTCATACTATTTGTCACGATGTCTCTAGATTTTGTTCTATTATAAATCTCTGGGAGCAGAGCCCAAGGTTTCTACTGAATTGGACAAATGAGTGAGACTCTTGGGCCTATGTTGCTTTGAGTTTGGCTTACTTCACTTAATATGATTTTTTTCCTTTTCATCCACTTCCCCGAGAATGCCATTATTTTATCTTGTCGGTTGGCTATGTATCATTCCATTGTGTGTGTGTGTGTGTGTGTGTGTGTGTGTGTGTGTGTGTGTGTATCACATATTTTGTAGTAGGGCATCTGGTTGTTTCCATCATCCAGCCTCATTTTCTACAGATATTTTTATAGTCTCTTTTTTCTTTTCAGGGTAATGTATAGAGGGGTTACGATTACATTTACAGGTAGTGGACTGCATTACTTCTCACACATTTATTCCACTCCACATGTTTTTGTCCCCAGTTCCCTCTCCCCTCCCCTTCCCAATCATCTTGTTTCCCCCCTTCCCTTTCCTATTTGACATAAACAAATAAACATATATACAATATGCCAGGGAAAAAATCAGATACAGTAACAATCTGACATTAACCAAAGGGCAAAATAAGAGATGAGAAATAACATAGTAGTTTAAGGACAAAAATCAAAGAAGATTAAGAGCAACGATGACACAAGATATAGCTCTTGTTCCCATATCCTAGAGATCCTTTCATTTAGTCTCATCCTATATGACCTTATATACCTAGGTTTTTGAGTTATTGTAATCCTCTGCTAGGAGAGTCCTAGATGTGAACTAATTGTTACAAATGAGGGAAACCATTGAGCTTATGTTTCTTTGGGTCTGGCTTGCTTCACTAATATGAATTTTTCCAAGTCTTTCATTTCCTAACAAATGGGGCGATGTCTTTCCTTCTGATGGCAGCATAGCATTACATTGTGTATAAGTACCACATCTTCTTGATTCAGTCATCTACTGAGTGGCATCTCGGTTGGTTTCATAGCTTTGCTATGGTAAATAGTGCTGCAATGTGCATCATTGTGCTAGTGGCTTTAGTATGTCCTTTTTTCTGGACAATTGGGTAGATGCCAAGTAGTGGATTTGCTGGATCATAGGGGAGCTCTATGTTAAGTCTTTTGAGGAACCACCACACTGCTTTCCCTAGTGGTTGAACGAGTTTACACTCACACCAACATTGTAGGTGTGATCCCCCTGGTCACTTCCCCACCAGTATCTCTTATTAGATTTTTTGATAATGGGCATTCTGACTGGAGTCAGGAGGAATCTCAAAGTTGTTTTGATTTTCATTTCCGTTATTGCTAGACATATGGAGCATTTCTTCATGTGTCTAAAGCCCATTTTAATTTTTTCTTCAGAGAATACTCTTTTAAGTCTTTAGCCCACCTTTTAATCGGATGGTTGTTTCTTTGAAGATTTGTTTGGGAGAGATTCATTTTTTTAGCTATAGATATATTTTAGATAACTACATATATTTTTGTAGAAAAAAGAATGGAAGCCATTATGCTGGCTCACAACTTAATTTCAGCTACTTAGGATGCTCAGGGCTTAGGATCACAGGTCAAAGCCAACCAGGGCCCTACAGTGTGTGAGATCAAACTCTGTGAACATACAATGACTGTAAGAGGAATCTCACTGCCTGGGAATGTAGCCTAATGGTAGAGTGCTCACCTAGAATGCATGAAGACCTAGGTTCTATTCACCGGTACCGCATACTCAGAAAAAAAGCTAGAAGTGGCGCTGTGTCTGAAGAGGCAGAGCACTCACCTTGGGCAAGCGAGTCCAATGAAAATGTCTAGGCCTGAATCCAAGCCGTAGGACTGGCAAAAAGAGAAAAAAGAGCAATCTTACTTAAGTAACAAGGAATGTACCCTATATTTATACAGACTGAAAAATTCATTAAGAAATTAGAAAATATGTATAAAGTGCATAATTTCTTTGGTGTGTTGGCACTGGGTCTTCAACTGAGTGCTTCAGCTCTATCCCTGACCTTTTCTGCTCAAGGCTAGCACTCTACAAATGCAGCCCCACATCAACTATCTTCAATTGAGATATAAGCGATGAATATTTCAGGGTGCTTCATGAAAAACATTTTTATAAATTGAAACTTTCAACACAGTCTTATTTTAGTATGAATGTTGAGATGGGAAGAGACAGAAAAAGTGAAATGTTTCCTGATCCCCATAGAGAAGAGACTCAGCAGAACCACTGTGGTCTGCAGGCTTCTTTGTGAGTTTTGTTTGCTTGTTTGATTTTTGTCAATTGTGGGGCTTGAACTCTGGTCCTGGGCACTGTCCCTGAGCTCTTCAGCAAAAGGCTAGTGCTTTAATCTGTGAGCCACAGTGCCACTTCTGGTTTTTCTGGCAGTTAACTGGGTACTTTGGCTGGCTTTAAACTTTGATTCTCAGATCTTAGCCTCCTGAGTAGCTAAGATTATAGGTGTGAGGTACCATTACCAGGCTGCTGCTCTGTTACTATGCAGGTTCTGGATCAAGAACTTCAAGTTCTTACTTCAATTTTTTCTTCTCTTGCCTGATACTCTGCCATTTGAACGAAGCCCCAGTTCCTGGTCTTTGTTGGTTAATGAGAGATATTATGATTTTCTAATATTCAGAGGAATGATTATAAAACCCAGCATTTTACTTACTTGAATAAATTAAGAGACAGGACCTAGTGAGATGGAAAACAAAATTTTTTTTCAAGTTGCTATCCTGTTCTAATGCATAAGTCTGGTGTTTTGCTTACACACAAATATGTATTTTACCAGTTTCTACTCTATTTTTGCTTAGCTTAAAACCACCACTGCCATTTCATAGATTTTGTTGTTGTTGTTTGCGGTGCTTGAACTCTGTGCCTGGGCTGTTCCTCAGATCTTCAGTTCAATGCCAGTGCTCTACTACTTTTGATTTGGCCAGTCCTGGGCTTGAACTCAGGGACTGAGCACTGTCCTTATATTTTCTCAAGGCTAGGGCTCTACCACTTCAGCCTCAGCACCACTTCCAGCATTTTTCTATGTATATGGTATTGAGGAATTGAACCCAGGTCTTCGTGCATGCTAGGCAAGCACTCTACTACTAGGCCAAACTCCCAGCCCAAAATTATTCATCATTACTATTAGCTATCTTCTTTTTTATTATTGATTCGTCATGGTGCTTGGACTTTGGGCCTGGACTGTCCCTGACCTCTTCAACTCAAGGCTAGCGCTCTTCCTCTACAGCTCCATTTCTGGTTTCTGGTAGTTAATTGGTGATGTAAGTCTCACAAACATGTGTCCAGGCTGGCTTTGGGCTTTGAACCAAGATCCTCCGATCTCAGCCTCCATAGTAGGTAGAATTACACGCTTCAGCCAGCAGTGCCTGACTGTTTGATGTCTCTGTCTCTGTCTCTCTGTCTCTGTCTGTCTCTGTTTGTCTGCCTGTCTTTCTCTCTCTCTCTGCCTCTCTCTCTGCCTCTCTCTCTGTCTCTGTCTCTGTCTCTGTCTCTCTCTGTCTCTCTGTCTCTCTGTCTCTCTGTCTCTCTCTCTGTCTCTCTCTGTCTCTCTCTGTCTCTCTCTCTCTCTCTCTCTCTCTCTTTTGGTTGTAACACTTTAATTGTGCACCTGGGCAGTGTCCCTGGGCTCTTCAGCTCAAGGCTACAACCTTAAACACCTTGAGCCACAGTGTCACTTCTGGTTTTCTGGTGCTTAAGTGGAAGTAACAGTTTCATGGACTTTAGTGTCTGGCCTGGCTTGAACTGTGATCCTCAGAACCCAAGCTTCTGAGATCATTTCCAGCTTTTTTTTGTTGTAAGTGGAATAGAGTAATTGAACACAGGGCTTTGTGCATACTAGGCAAGCAAACTACCACTAGTGTGCACTCCAGCCTTAGATAAGGGCTTTCTTTTTCTTTTTTTCACTCATGGGGCTTGAACTCTGGGCCTGGATGTTTACCTTAAGCTCTTCAGCTCAAGGCAAGAGCTCTACCACTTGAGGCACATTGTCATTTTGAATTTTCTGGCTTATTTGGAAATAAGATTCTCACAGATTTTTATGCCTGGGCCATCTTTGAACCTCGATCCTCCAGGGTAGCTAGGATTACCAGGGTGAGCCACCAGTCACGGGCATTAAATTATTATTTTTTGCATTTCCTATGGCTTCAACTCATGGCCAGAGCACTATCCTAGGGCTTGCTCAAGGATAGCACTTTACTTCAGCCAGCCAACTCCCGGTCCAAATAGGCCACTCTTGAAGCTAGAATTACAGAGATCTGCCATAATACTGGCATGTCGTTATCTAAGTATATAATTTTTCTTCTATTTTTGATGGCTTTTCCTAAGTGTACATATTTCCTACATATTTTATGGAAAACTTCCTTCCCACTGGGGCCATAAGTTAAGCCTAGTGGAAGAGTTCTTGCCGAGCATGAATGAAGACCCAAGATCAATTCCTCAGCACAACATAGATAAAAAAAGATAAAAGTGCTGCTGTGGCACATGTGATAGAACTTGCGCCTTAAGAATAAACAAAAACAAAAACAAGGATCGTGCTCAGGTCCTGAGTCTAAGCCCAGTACTGGCAAAAAAAAAATTCTGCCTAAAGTAGACATAGAAACTTATTGTACTTTTCAAAAAATTTGTTGTCAAGGTGATATACAAAGAGATTGCTCTTACATATGTAATGAGTACATTTCTTGTAAACACTGTTACCCCCTTCCCCGTTTTCTCTTTCCCTTCCCCTCAAGTCATAAATTTCAATTATAACAAATATATATGTATTTTCATTCCTGAAAAAAATAATTTAAAATGTGTTCAAATAAATGATGTAGGATGATATATTTATCAAAATGGATTACTTGAACTCTAAAATAAACATTCTAGGTAATTTTTCCCATAAAATTGTAGTAATGCTATAAAAATAATAAAAAGGGAATTTTAGTTATTAATTTCTTATGTTTTACCTTTAACATTATTACACTAAGAGTACTGTTTATGGTATTAATACAGACAGCATGAAATATGATTATGTAAAAAAATTAAATGATTAAAAATAGTAAGGTTGGGGGCCAGTAGTTTGGCTTGGTGGCACACACCCTGGACTGGCAAAAAAGAAGTAGGGTTAGATAAAACAGATTTATTTCCAAATGTGTGGAAAATGGTATGATTTCTTGTTTGGCTAGTCCTGGGGCTTGAACTGAGGGACCAGGAACTGTCCTTGGCCATATTTGTTCAAGGGTGGCACTCTGACGCCTGAGCCACAGTGCCCAATCTACTTTTTCTGTGTATTCAGTGCCGAGGAATTGAATCAAGGTCTTCTTGTATACTAGGCGAGCACTCTACAACTAGGCCACATTCAAAGCCAAAGTAGATTTTTGATGCTATTGTGGAGTTTTAATTTTCTTAAATATTTGTACAAAGCACAATGGATATATAAACAGACTTGAACTCACAGAACAGAGTCCCACATAATATTACAGTTACTCTGGCACTTCTCCCAATTGACAAAACACATTTCCAGGCATCTGCTCTGTCCTTAAGCTTTGGTAGCTGACTTGTCTTTCCATGGAGGCCTGGCCTGGATTCCTGGTGATTCCATGCATTTCAGAGTTCCCTGTATATCCAGTAAGGTTGTCTTCTATGGGACCAGGCCTGTCTGGTTTTTGGCCCATCCAGGACCTATGTGTCTGAGGTCTCACATTATAAGTGGAAAATAAAACACAGTATAATAAGCACTGAAGAACTGCACACCATAATATTAACAATGAGATTTTAATAGTTAGCAAAGTAAATACAATGAATACTTGACAAGAATCATGAGGGCAAGATAAAGAGATGTCTTTTTAGGAAGGGGACAGGGAAGCTCTAAATCCAGACTGGCCTCCAAGTTGCCTTCAGACAGTAATTCTCCTTCAGAGTGCTCAGAAGGGTCTCCTTCCTCATGAGAAACAGAATGTCCTTCCTGAGTTAAGAGGGGGATGGATTCTGGTTTGTCGAATGGAGATTGAGTCTCTTTTAGCGAGATGGATGGGTCTGGATATTCTGTGAGGATGGATTCATTTTCCTCCAATGAATCCAGTATTGAGAGTACACTTGCTGCTTCCCATGGGGACATTTTCCATGAGCCCAGCGTGTGCCCCTTCAGCTTGCACAATAAGTGGAGTGTTACTCTGACTCAGATGGACTGACTCTGGGTGGAGTGTGAAAGGAAATGGAAGGAAATCTGGCTGCTCTTTTTCTTCCTCCATAGTATCTGCAGGTTCAACTGTGTCACACATGGGGTTCAGAGCAAAAGGTATATCCACAGGACTCTAAACCTGTTTGGTAATTTCTACAGAAGGCCCATGCTTTCTGGAGTGCAGTGATGATTCTCAGTCTCCATCAGTCACCAGCTCCATTGGTGGGTTTTTCATCCTTAGTTCAGGATAAGCTCTTCCACGATGACCCAAACCTAAGAATGGAAATAGGTACAGAGTGGACAGAGTGGACTCTGCAAGTTGAAGTGTCACTCAACTTCCATGAGGATCTAATGGAGGAACCTGTAGAACTGGAGTTTGGAGTGAACACTGAGGAGGTGTAGGGTCTTTCTAATGAGTGCTTATTCCCGAGTCCTTTCAGAGGACAGACATTACCTGGCTGACACCACCCATAAAGGGCATTTTGCCAAGCTCTGTAGAAGTAAGGGCCAACCAATATCTAGACCACATGGGCTTCCTACTCACAGGCTCTGAGGCACCCACACAAGGAATTCTACTTTTTCTTGGTCTTACTGGTCACACATTCCTCCAGCTGGTCAAAAAGTATGTGTTTAGAAGAGCAGGTCCAAAGCCTGCATGTGGAGCCTCATATAGAGCTTGAGTTGTGTAAGGGTGTGGCAGTTCTTGAACTCGTAGAAATCACTGGGGTAGAAGTCCATTCACATCGTGTAGATGGAACACATGATGCTGTGGGCACATTCGGTACAAGGAAAGTGAGAGCCTTCTCTCTCCATCCTGAGCCTTCTACAAAAGCCCCTTTCTTGCAGGACTCTAATGCTGTGGCTGTCCTGCAGAGATGTGCACTTATGTGCTTGGAGGGGGGTAAGAGACACTCGAGAACAGGATGACTTTTACACCCCACTTCCAGAAGCTTCTGAGAGAGGCCTCTATGCATCTGTCCAAAGTAAACGCACCTTAAATTAACTAAGTAAATGCTCTAAATAAATCAATAAGTGAATGCTCTAAATAAAGAACTAAATGCTCATTCCTCTAATCTTAGCCACCCAGCGGGCTGAGCTCTGAAGATCACAGGGGAAAGCCAGTCTAGTCAGTAAAAGTCTAAAGGCACTTGTCTTCAATTAGGCAGCAAAGAGCCAAAACTTGTCCTATGACTCAAATGGTACAGTGCTAATTTTTGAACACCAAACGGATGGCATTTAGACCTGGGTTCAGGTTCAAGTGGCAGCACTGGACCACACACCAAAATGTAAATGCTTTCAGGTTCTAACAGGCAAAGCTATCACAATCCCTCCCTGATGGCTCAAAAGTAATTCAGCCCCCAGCTTTTCCTCTGACTCCAGTATTTCACAGGCCTCCGCCATTAGTACTGACACCTCATTTCTTACTGGGAAATGGGATTTCCTAGGATGTCACCTAGGTGAGGGCTGCAGTTGGGAGCCACTTACTCATGCCTGAAATCCAACTTCTCAGTAAGCACACTGTTGAGACTCCAGTAGCTTGTGAGGGAAATGAAATGGCATGGTGTCCCAGTCTTAATGAAGTAGTTTGGGCACTTGTATCATGCTTAGCTCCCCTGTGAACACCCCAGTCCACCAAACAGGCTCAGAGAGGAGCCAAGTATTCCAAGACTTGGCCAGGAGGGGTGAGCAAACCTGGGTTTGAAGGGGGAACACTCACTTTTTCAAGAGAATTTCCAGCAACTACTAAATTGTCCTCCCCTATTTGAAATTGTGCAGGAAGTTTCCCACATATGAGATCACCTTTCTGGTAGGCAGGGATCAGCTTTGTCAGCAGCATCTCCAACAGGCCTTCCTCCAGGATCCATAGGTTACAAGGCTCATTCAGAGTCTGAGCTGACTTACCATCACACTATGTTGGCAAAACAGTGGATATTTCAAACGTAGGAATGGGACCAGTCTTCACACTGAGGAATTGGAATAGAGTAGATTGGAAATGACACACTCTAATCTCAGTAGAGTCACTTGAAAGCACACAAGAAGGTTGTAGTGTGTGGGCAGGATGATGGGTTCAAATAGGTTTCCTCTCAATATACCTCATCTGAGTTGCCCTGGAGTTTCCTGGCTTTCTTCCTAGAGAAATGCCTGATATACTGGAATTTTGTCTTGGCCCTGATCCAGCATCTACTTCTTCAAGTGAGACATCCATATCTCTCATGCCTGAGATCCGAGCCTCCTGACCTTTGGCAACAGCACAGCAACCTCTTTCTGGTTCCTGAGCCACAGGCCAAGGGAGCTGGCTTGAGCTGGTTGTCACATACTGTGGCTTGGTTACCAGGGTTCCATATTCTGTTCTATTGTGAGGGAGGTAGGGTCACCTTTCAAGGCCCAATGACCAAAGCTCCTTGCTCACAGAAGACCTCCCCAAAGACATACTGGAGGCTGAATCTCCCTTCCCACCTCACATATGGATGTAGTAAACAGCACACCTTTTTGTTCAAATCCCAAGTCATTAACTAGGCGTAAGTGCTAGCCTGGTCTCAGGCTCAAGGAGCCTTTCTTAGGTAAGATCCAAAGTTAACTGTCACTATTCCCCTTAGCCTTCACAAGACATTTTGCTTCACAGTGCCTTCTCAGCTTGCATTTTGCCTCTTGCACCATTTTTTGCTAGTCCTGGGACTTGACCTCAGACCCTGACCATTGTTCTTAGGCTTTCTTTAGGCTATAGCTGTCCCACCAAGCCACAGCACCACTTCCAGAGTTTTCTATGTATATGGTACTGCAGAATCAAACTGGAGTCTTTTTGTGTGGTAGCCCAGCACTCTACAAATAGATGAAACACCCAGGCCATCTTGCACATATTTTTCACCTCAGTCTACTACGACGTTGTTAGGTTTCTGTATCCTAATCTATTTTTCTTCCTGATGAATATCTGTGCTGTCATCTGTAAAAATGCAAGTGGGAAAATCACAGAAGCATTGGTGACATAAAAAAAAGTCTTAGAGACATAGATAAGTGTTCATTCTTTGTAGGAGAAAGGATATTTTGATATGATGATGATGACTATTTATAAATACTTTATCGGGGTTTAGAGTTTGGTCCAGTGGCAGAGTGCTTGCCTAGCATCCATGAAGATCTAGGTTTGAATCCTTAATATCACACAGATATAAAAATCCATATGGCAATGTGGCTCAAGTGGCAGAGGGCTAGACTTGGGAAAAGCCAAGAGCAGTGCTCCGGCCCTGAGTTCAAGCCCCAGGAATGGCAGAAAAAACAAAAGAAAAGAAAAGAAAAGAAATGTGCTTTTTACAAGTTATTCACTCACAGCATTTGCCTCTGAATTCTTCGCTTCTGCATCTTGTGACTTATCGCTTTCCCTCAATGTAGACAAGAAAAACAGATTTTATTACTTGCTATCCTGTTGTCCAATCTTTGGATATTAATTCAAAATACAATATTGCCTGAGATATTGTGTGTGTGCATGTGTGTGTGTATCTGCCAATGTGTGCATGCACACATGTGTACAGGGTTTAGGGCTTACTCATAGGGCCTGTGTGATAACCCTCAGCATCTTTTCCGCAAAGGTATTGGTCTTTCACTTCTAGCTTATGATAGCTAATTGAAGTTGAGAGATTCACTCAATTTCTTGCCCTGTGCCTTGGAACCCAGTGCTGGGTTCTCATATTTTTAATTGTAGCTATAGAGAAGGCTGAGGTCTGGGGATCCTCGTTAGAATCCAGCCACTGAAAGAAAGTCACTGATAGAAATCTTTACCTTCAGTTAAGCACGAATAAATAAGGCAAAAGTGGAACTGTGGCTCAGTTCCTCTTGTACCAGCCATGAGAAAATTAGTAATTGGCAGCACCTGGTCCCTGAGAGAAATCCTTAGCACTGGTTCAAAAAAAGAAAGAAAATAATGAAAAAATTAAAACTTGCTGAGGAATCCATAAGGATAAACGTGCCTGTGAATAATCTTGTCATTTCAGATTCCCTCAAGAGCTTATGTCTCTCTATATTTTACCAAGTTTTTTTTAAAGATATTTACATATTTTCTATTTTTCTTAAACAGAGATAGCCATCCACAAAGCACAAACACAAACTCTCACACAGTATACCACCCACCCATAAGTGTCTGGCTATGTATATATGTATATTCATACGTATTGATCTGTCTCTCTATACTAATATATAAATGCATAAACATATGTATTTAGACAAACAGGAAACATACATAGATAGGTCTCAGGCATTTCCAGATTTTGTGCAAGTCTTCTGAGTGCAACTTACCATTGTATTGTTTGTCAAGATAGAGTCTCTCTAACTTTTGGCCAGCTTCTTGTCCTTTGATACTTTTTTCTGGCAGTCCTGGGTTTTGAACTCTAGGCCTGGATGCTGTCACTGAGCTTGAGCTTCTTGCATTCAGTAGTTTATTGCAGATAAGAGTCTCATGGAGTTTCTTTCCTGGGCTGGCTTTGAATTGTGATCCTCAGATCTCAAACTCCTGAGTAGCTAGGATGACAGTCTTGAGCTACCAGTACCTGGTTCCTTTGCCTCTTTTACCCTTTTTTTTGGGCCCACCACAGCCATGGTATCTACCTTCCTATGTTCTCTCAACCTGCCCCCAGACAGGGGTCTGACAGATGCTTTCCACCCACTTATTCATGTCCTCCTCTGTATTGGCTGACAGCTAAGGCATGCACTCACTTGTCTGGATGCCAAACACAAAGCCATGTGATTGTTTCTCAGTCTGGAACATCCTATCAGATTTATAGCACCACAGAGGATCAGGTTGATGCTCCTCCCGGGCTTCTTAAATTGTTCTCATAGTAATCCACAACACGTTTGTCATCACTTGTCCAGCTAATTTATGGACTAAACCAGCATTCCCTACAAACTTAGATCCCAATACCATGAGGACACACAAGGGTGCATTCGGTGTGTGACCTGCAGGTGGATGTGAGCCTGTCTAAATTGGAGGGGATTTCTCCACCACAGGAAATGGAATACAAATTTAGAATCTGCTTTCATGAGGGGACAATCTCTGGCAGATGTTCTTATCAAATGTGGCACTGCCTACTTCCAGCTTAAAATATGGGTTGATGACCCAGCATAACAGAGAATGTATTCACCCCGGCCCAACACATAGGCTGGGACCCTGAACTTTCAGGTAGCATTTGGCTTTGAAGGTCATGAGATCTTAGTCTACAAATGATGAGCCCCCTCCCGTGAGGCATAGCAAACGGAGCCAAAGTGCAACCCAGTTAAGCACCAGATCAAGCTTCCCTTCTTCAGTAGGGTATGGTTTGAAAACTGTGCATAGCTTCTGTTTGAAGCCAGACAAGAAAGGAAAGTCCATGAAACTCTCATTTCCAGTTAACTGCCAAGAAAAAGCCAAAGATAGAGATGAAGCTCAAGAGAGCTAGAGAGCGATCTGAAAAGAATGGTTATACCCTGCAACATCCTCATTATCTGATCTTGAAAACATCTCTGCGTGCATCCCAGCATGCAGCCAGCATCTGGGGGTGACAGTGACCCCTGGGCCCATTGGTAATCTGCACTGTCTCTGACATCTGTAATGTGAACCTCATTCTGTTGGGTTTGGGAAGCGGTGTCAACCCTGCAGAAGGAACCAACTGTGCCCTAACTCCCACTGTCCCCTGGGGCCCCTAGCATTCCCCCATCTGCACCCCTCCTGTGGCTTCTGATCCTAGGGAGCCCCCCTGCCATGTCCTACACTCACATGAAGTGCATATTTCTTTTCCTGGGGCAACTTCTCCACAGAGAGTACATGAAATGCCCACTCTCCAGGCACGGGGAGATCCTGCCAAAGTAGCAAGTCAGTGATAAGGACATAAAGTGATGAATAGAATTTTAGATCCTGATGGTAGACAGTCTGCAAAATCCAAGGGAGAATGGAATTGGAGGGGACCAGGGATCAGGATGTGGGCATGGAGCTTCCCTGCCAAGGAGGTGGGGGAAGTCACAGGCTGGGGGATGCACAGGATGATCCATGGGCCCTGTGCAGCTACTGGGTCACCCACTTCTGCATCTCAGACTTTGGCTTTGAGCTCTGTGATCGTCAAGATGTGCACAGTCTGTACTCTGGGTGGCAGAAGAAAGGACCCTTTGAAGACAATTGTAGACCCTTTGTGAGTGTAGGTAGGGGTAGGCTGGACACCCAGTCCAAGAGGAGCTAAAACTGGAGTCGAGGGGTGTGCAAGGAGTGGGTGTGAGGGTTGTGGGCAGTCACAGTCACGGCAGAGGTGGCTCTGTCTGTGGGGTGAGTGCCTCCCTGCAGGCACAGCACTGGACATATCAGAGATCCACATGAAAAGGAAAAGCTGGAAATGGCACTATGGTTCAAATGGTAGAGCATCAACCTTGAGCAAAAGAGCTCAGTGACAGTACCCAGGACCTGAGTTCAAGCCTCATGACTGTAAAAGAAAAAGAACCAGGACTATGAGAGGGAACCTGGTACTCTCTTGGTCTAATCAGACACAAGAGGAGGCCGGGATAGGCTGTGGAAAAACACAGAGAACATCTTCCCCCAGCTCATCCTGTCCTGTATGCAGGGACAGCCATGTAACTAGGGCTACGGTTAGATCATCGTCACCCCTGTGCTGCCATCTGAATTGTAGGCCTCTGTCCTGGCATAGGGTGTCCTGATGGCTGAGCAGGTGCCCTAACCCTAGATGGAGAGCAGCCACTGACTGTGGTAGCTAAGGAGAGATCTGTTCCATAGCTATCAGGCCACCCAGCATGGGAGCCATAACCACCCCTCACCCAGGTAGAGACCAATGGTTCTCCAGGTGCTACTAACATTGCCCCACCCCTAGCTCTGGGTACACGTGACATTCCCTCCACAAGGAGCAGGACAAAGTGAGGGATCAGGAAGCTGCCTAGGGGCTTCAGATGATGGCCAGGCTGGCACTACAGATGGCCTCACTCTGTCACCACCTTCCCCTGCCTCCATCATTCCTCCATCATGCCTCTCTATCTCCCACCCATTAACTTTGGAAACCAATGAACTGGGCTCTCATCATTCCTCTCATCTCTTCACCCACTTTGCCATGCGTCCATCCCTCTGTCACTTCCACCCCACACACATCCCACCACCAGCCACCCTCTAGCTTATGAGGATCTCAGAGGAAGCTCTTGGTGAAGGGCTTGTGACCACAAAACAGTTACTATCACCCGCTCCGGCCTGATCCACCACAGAATAAGAATAGCCAAGCAGGCACACACTGCAGCAGAGTTGCTCTACTGCCACTCTGATTTCTTCATGGCCAGGACTTGGCTCTCCTCAGCCTCTCAGCTCAGTAACCACAACATTGTGCTTTCACAGAGCCATGGCTTCCAGTCTCCATGGACACAATGACATCAAGGTGATGCCAACTTCCCCATCTCTATATACTTCTAACTATGGGATGGGAGCTGAGGTTCTCTTCTGTCACTCCATCCGCTAAGAGGCTCATGCAGATTTCTATCCTTTGCTCATCATGGTGACTCTTTGATTAACAAGTCACTGCTGGGCTTCCAGTTCACCACATATAGAACCCATACTCCAACACTTTTCTTAGAAGTTCCTTCTCTCTTTCATTTATATATTTCCCTTCCTCACATCCTTCTCTTTTTTACCTTCCTTCTTTCATTCCTGGCCTTGAACTCAAAACCTGGAGCTTTTTCTTAGCTTTTCTTTGCTCAAGGTAGCACTCTAGCTCTTGAGCCACAGCTCTACTTCAATCTTTGTTCTTGCTCTAAACTGGGAGTATGAGTCTCATGCATTTTTCCCTTTGCTGGGTTGGTTTTAAACCACAATACTAAGATCAGGATCCTGAATATGCCTCAGATTACAGGTATTATCTAATCAAAACAAATTCCTGATTTCTTTTTTAGACATAATTAGTTCTTTCAGGTGAGCCACCAGCCACTCATGCAAGAGCATTGCAGGATCCCAGCATTCATCTTGTCTCCAGTCTTATTCCATCCATCTCACAATGGTCATCTAAAACACCCTGCTGCATGGTTGAAGTCGCAAGGAACGTTCTCAACGCCATGAGAAGCCCCCTTAAGCTCTGCCTAAGACATGCTCAGCCCCCATCCCACTTCCACATGAGCATTTGATTAGGAGAAATTTCCTGAGTACAGCATCATCTTTTTCTCACCATTCAAATTTCATCTTTGGAGTCATTTCTCCCAGACAAAGAGGAACATGATCCATGGTTTGATAGCAGCTCCAGCTTCATAGTCCCAGCCACCAACACCCCCCCCCCATTACCTTGCAGACACCTGAATTCAAGAACAATGTTTTCACTACCCCTGACTCTTATCAAATGTTTTAACTTATACAGTGCATTAAAATAATTTTACTAAATGGAATAAACACATGGCATCAAGCTTCAGAATCTTTGCACCTGAACTTTTAGTGAATAACAGACACACCAGCATTTCTGTAGCCAACAGAAATCTTAGCTTTGAGATTTCAGCATTCCTGGTATCCAAGTTTGGATGTGCTAACACTGCCCTTAATGAGGCACTTCAACCACACAATCCCACAACAATCACTGTCATTTGACATTCACTGGTAGGTGGTGCTAGGAAAAAGACTGATGTGCCAACTCCATGCTGGCTTGACCTATGCCATCTTCAAACCTGGAGCAAGTGGGGCTCCTCTCTCCGTGACATCTTTTGTGTACTACCCCAGGAGGACCTTTACCTTGAGTCAAAATTATGAAGACTATCTCTAGCAGCAAAGATTCCAGTGAGATGTGCCTACATGGATAAAGCTAAAATCTCACTAAAGTGAGGTTGTTGGCAGTGCTGGAGCCTGAACTCAGGGCCTGGGCACTAAGCATTTGTACTCAAGACTAGCCCTTTACCACTTGAGCCCAAACTCCATTCCCAGGTGTTTTTATTTTTGGTAGTAAGAATCTATCAGACTTTCCTGTTCTAGGTGACTTGGAACTTCCATACTCAGATCTCAGCCTCGTGACCAGCCTGGATTAAAAGTGTGGATCAGCCATGCGCCACACCTGAGGACTTCTGCCAGCACATTTTTTCCCAAAAATTGGAAGAGGAAGATGAGGGAGGATTGGGCTCATCCTGCCCTGCATATGAAGGAGAGCATCAGCCCGTGAAATTCATTCCCTGTTGTAGGCTGCTGGAGAAAAGGTAGCAAATAGGCACAGGCTGGCAGCAGATGCCACAGAACAACTTGTGACCAAGACTCCCAGAGCAGACCTCAGAATCGATGACAGAGTTGGATCTATCCAGTAACAGAGGCAGTGGTGACACCTGAAACAGCGTGGTTGAGCCTTTGCTGCTGGTAAACAGGGCCACCTATGTCTCAATGAGAAAGGTGAGATTTTGGTGGAGAAGGTGAGATTAAACATTATGTATCATGCAAGAAGACACACTATAAGGGGTCTTTTATTATTCCAAGTGAAATTTTGGATTTCCTCTTCTGTTTCTTTAAAGAATGACATTGGGATATTGATTGAAGATTGCCATTTTTACAATATTACTCCTTCCAAACCAGGAGCATAGGTTTTTGCATTTCCTCAGTTCTGCGTTAATTTCCTTCTCCAGGGTTTATAGTTCCATCAAAAAGGTGCTTTACATTCTAAGTTAATTCCTACGTATTTTATTTTCTTCGATAGCAAAATGAGTTGCTATCCTGATTCTTGCCTCATTCCTCTCGTTTCTTGGCATATAAGAAGTCAGTTGACATTGAAGGTTAATTTTATACCCTGCTACCTTACCAAAGTTTTATATCAGCTCAAGCAGCTTCGGAGTAGAGATATAGGGTTCTTTAAATACAGAATCATGTCATCTGTAAGGAGAGAAAGTTTCAGTTCCTCTTTCCCTTTTCCTCCTCACTCCAGTTAGAATGGCCAAGATCCAGAAATCTAATAACTTATGCTGGAGGGGATGTGGACAGGAGGGATCACTACTACACTGTGGTGGGATTGCAAACTCGTTCAACCACTATGGAAAGCACTATGGCAGTATCCCAAAAAGACTAAACATAGAGCTCCCCTGTGATCCAGCAATTTCACTACTTGCCGATCGTCCAGATAGGACATACTAAATTTACTAGAACAGTAACATTTATCACAGCACTATTTACTATAGCAAAGGTATGGAACCAACCCAGATGCCCGTCAGTTGATGAGTAGATCAAATATGGTATTTTTACACAATGGAATTCTGTGCTTCTGTCAGAAAGAATGACATAGACGAATTTGTAAGGAAATAGAAAGACTGTAAAGTTTAGAAATTAGTTTCTGTCTCCATCTCTATCTCTGTACAATTTAGAAGTTCCTGTTTCTCTCACTTTCTGTCTCTTTTCTCTTTCTCTCTCTCTCTTTCTGTCTCTCTCTGTCTCTCTCTGTCTCTCTCTCTCTCTCTCTCTCTCTCTCTCTCTCTCTCTCTCTCTCTCTCTCTCTCTCTCATCCTTAGGCTTGAACTCAGGGACTGAGCTACTTTTGCTCAAGGTTAGCACTCTACCATTTGGACCACAGTGCTGCTTCTGGCTTGCTCTTTTCACGTAGTATTGAGGAATCTAACCCAGGCCTTCATCCTTGATAGGTTAGCACTCTACCACTAAGCCACACAGTAAGCTTTTAGAGGTTTCTGACAAAGGTTTTCCTACATGCTATTATTTCTTCTGTGAGTGCTCTTAATGCTTGCTGAAGGTTGACTTTGTTTAGAAGACTTACCCTAATGCTCCCATATACAGAGATTCTATATATAGCTAAATGTTTTTCATTACTCAGAATTTCTCTATTGTGTATCTTGTGAAATGTACTGAAGACTGACTTCTGATTAAAAGTCATTGCACATTTGTTCTATTCATTAGTTTTCTTTTCTTCTATGGGAATCAGGTTTGTGATGAACACAGAAGTATGCCTTCCAGGTCAAACACTTTCCACATTTGTAATATTCATAAGGTTTTTCTCTCCTATGTGCATTTTATACTTAGTCATGCGTTCATGATGGATTTTTCATATTCTTATATTCATACGATTTTTATCCTGTGTCTGTGTGGTATCATGCAAACTCAACTATGAGTTCTTCAAAAAAATTTCCCTTTCATTTTATTCATAGGATTCTATCCTGTGGGTGTTTAGTGATAAATCTTGACTTGTGCCTTCTGGGGAAAAGACTGAACATTTGCTACATTCATTAAGGGTTTTATCTTGTGTTGGTTCTGTGACACAAGCTGAGTTTTCTTCCACAGACTAAAATGTCTTTCCTATTTATTACATTGCTAAGGCTTCTCATATGTGTGAACTCTCTTATGCTTCCTGAAGGGTGAATACTGCACGAAAAACTTTCAACTTTGATTATATTCCTAAGGTTTCTAATATGTGTGAATTCTGTTATGCCTCCTGTAATGTGACTTCCATCTGAAGGTCTTACCACATTTGATGCACTCGTACAGTTTCTCTCCTGTGTGTGTTCTCTGATGCAATTTGAGGGAAGACTTCCATTTGAAAGACATTCCACATCGGTTACATTCATAAGGTTTTTCTCCTGTTTGAATTGTCTTATGCATATTGAGGTTTGGCTTCTGTGTGAAGGACTTTCCACATATGTTACACTCATAAGGTGTTTCTCCTGAGTATATTCTCTGATGAACATGGAGTTTTATCTTCCATTTGAAAGACTTTCCGCATTCACTACATGCATAAGTTTTCTCTCCTGTGTGTTTTCTATAATGCCCATCAAGATATGACTTCCACTTCAAGGTCTTTCCACATTTGTTGCACACATAAGGTTTCTCTCCTGTGTGTGTTCTTTGACGCAATTTGAGGGAAGATTTCTGTCGGAAAGACTTTACACATTGGTTACATTCATAAGGTTTCACTCCTGTGTGTATTCTCTGATGAACACGAAGTTTTCCCTTCGCTTGGAAAGACTTTCCACATTCATTACACTTATAAGATTTCTCTCCGGTGTGTGTTATTTGATGAACTCGAAGGTGTATCTTCTGGGTGAAAGACTTTTCTCATTTGTTACATTCATAAGGTTTCTCTTCTGTGTGTCTTCTCTGGTGCAAAGTGAGGTATGATTTCAGTCTAAAAGTCTTCCCACATTTATCCCATTCATAAGATTTCTCTTCTGTGTGAGATCTCTGATGTGTGCTGAGAGCTGAATTCTGGGCAGAAATTTTATTACGTTCCTCATATTCATAAGGTTTGTCTTCTCTTGGAGATCGAGGTTGGAGCATCAGGTCTGACTTCTCAGAAATTAATTTTCACACTTGATGTACGCATCACATATCTCAGGATACTTGCTCTGAGGTATTGTAAGGCGTATTTCATTACTGAAAGTTTTCTCACATTCACTACATGTATGAGGAGTCTCTCCTGTGTACATTTTCGGATGTGTAGTGATGGTCGGTGTTAAGTACAATATTTTTCATCACACAGTACATTTAGCAGTTTTCCTCCCTCCTTGAAGAATTTCTTGGGTAGGGAGAACAGAATTATGATACTGCAGATCTTTTGGACTGTCACAATCATGAATAAAATGCTCTGAATATCCGATGGATTTTTTAAGAACAGGAGACATACGAGATCTATATGCAGCATGCATCTCATCAGGCTTAGGAGACAGAAGCATGTTCTGACACTTAATGAACTCCTCAGTCCTCACCCCTAAGTTGTTACCGTTATTACTAATCAGCTCTAGATTATGTGTAGAGCTCAAATTTAAAGTTCTTGCAAATCTCACATTTTCCTCCACTTCGATACTACTTTCAACTGCTACTTCACATAGACATTCATGTGGACTTTCCTGGCAAGTCTTGAACACATTTTCCATTACCTGGACATCTAAAATGAGTCCTAGAAAAAAAGACACAAACATACATGAGATACAAATATTCCTTACTGTAAAGGTAATGACTTTACTTTCCCATCCTAAGTGTTAGATATTTTAAAATATAAAAGTGGAAAATGATTTGTGAGAAATATATGCTTTTCTCCCTAACATATTAAGAAAATGATATTTTACAATGACCAATAATGTTTTTCTGTGTTTTAGTTCTCTTTTTATATCACAGGAAATATTTATTGAAATTACCCATCTATGTATTGCTACAGTTTTAAGCTGAGTACTAACTATAGCATACCTGCAGCTGTTTTTTTGAAATACTGTTTTGTTTATACATTGAGGAATAGCTGCCTTTCTTTTATGTTTGAGAAATAATCTAAATATTGTGCTGTTTGCATCCTTTTAAAACTTTCTTCTCTTTTCTTTTCTTTTTTTTATAGTTCATAGGCCTTGGCCCTGTCCCTGAACACTTCAGCAGAAGACTATAACCCCTATCCTTGAGCTACAGCCCCACATACTCTTTTCTAGAGTTAACTACAGATAAGAGTCTCAGGTCCTGAGTAGCAGATAGGATTACCTTAGCCAGTTTCAATGCTGTTTGCTTATTAAGCATTAAGTGAGGAACACGAATTTTTTCTAGATTCAGCGGCCACAAGTTTGGTGTATATGTCTGTTTGCCTTTGATCCAAGCAAGAACGATTCTTGAGAGTAAGGACTTACACCTATATCCCTTCAGTTACAACTTCTCACTAAAGTCTCAATTTAGGTATTTGTGGGAATTTTGAAATTTGTTTCTTTCCATTTGAAGACTTATAAAAATTCATTTTCTAACACTCCTGTCCCTCAGAACCATGGAAGACCAGAAAATCCCCAGCTCATTGTCTAGTTAATTTTCTTATGTTGATTGAAACTTTGTTGTTTTTCTTTTCCTTCCATTCCTGGGTTTAAACTTAAGACCTAACCACTGTCCTTGGGTTTTCCCAAGACTAGAACCCTACCAATGAAGTCATTACTTCTGGCTTTTTCTATGTATGTGGTAATAAGGAATCAAACCTCTGTCTTTGTGCATGCTAGGCAAGCACTCTACCACTAGGCTCAATTTCTGGTGGAAAGATCTGGTTCTGAATACCAGTCTCTTCCTACCAGCAAAAAGATATTATCCTTATCAGAGAATAATGCCCTGACTTATTCCTTGTTTGCTCAATCATTTATAGTCTTAGTTTTAAAGAAATGAAAGATCATTCTTTCTTTCTTTCTTTCTTTCTTCCTTTCCTTCCTTCCCTCTTTCTCCCCTCTTTCTTCTTTCTTTCTTTCTTTCTTTCTTTCTTTCTTTCTTTCTTTCTTTCTTTCTTTCTTTCTGTCTTTCTGTCTTTCTGTCTTTCTGTCTTTCTTTCTTTCTTGTTTTGTAGTCATGGGACTTGAATTCTAGACCTGGCTGTTCTTCCTGAGCTCTTCAGCTCAAGGCTACTGCCCTATGTCTTTAGCCTCAACCCTACTTCTCATTTTCTATTGGTTCATTGGAGAGAAGAGTCTAAGGTATTTTTGTGATAGGTCAGTCTTTGAACCTTGATCCTCAGATCTCAGCCTCCTAAGTAGCTAGGATTACAGGCATGAGCCACGGGCTCCTGGCTTTCTCATTTTATTTTGTTTCACAGTGATTTCTACAGAGAAATCTAACTTTAACTCTACTGCCACATAGAATTCGTCATATCACCCTATGATTCTTGGTGCCCGGGGTTTGGGCTAGCATGCACAAAGACCTGGTTCAGTTCCTTGCTACTACATACAAAGAAAAAGCCAGAAGTGGTGCTATGACTCAAGAAGTAGAGAGCTAGCCTTGAGAAAACCTAAGGACCATGCTCAGTCCCTGAGACCAGGCATAGGATTGGGAAAAGAAAATGATTCTTGATTCATTCACAAAGAATTCCATAGGTTCCACACAGGATTTAGGGTAACTAAGAATATTATTGATCAGTACATCACAACATGAACTTACCAATGGGGCTCAGGCTCCAACATCAATATGAAGATGCATTCACTCACCTGTGATATTCTTGTCAGAGGAATTTCCTATCCAGAGTTCTGCACAGTGCTCTAGCTTGTCAATTAATACAGGTTTGGGAACACAGGGACCTGTAAATTAGAAACAGTAGAGAATTATTGCTTATGCTGTGTCATCATTGCTTTAAGTTCACAGACATCCTACTCACAAGTTATCTATTAAATCTTTTTTCTCATTTCTCACTGGCTCCATGGTTGACTTTTCCCCAGCTCTGGATTCATTTTGTATGGCATAAACTTAGCTGTCTTGCTCAAGGCTAGAAAAATACCAGTTTGAGTCCCAGCTCCACTTACATGCATAGGTCTTCATGCATGCTAGGCAAGCACTCAACCACAAAGTCAAACTCTTGACACTCCACTAACATTTTTGAGGGGTTACTTGGAGTTATAGAGTTTCATGGCAATTTTTATGCCATTGCTGGCTTCAAATTAGAATTCTTAGATTTCTTCCTCCTGAATATTTTAAGATTACAGGCATGAAACATTGCACCTAGTGCCAGGTTTCCATTATAAACTCACTGTTTAGTGATGTGTAGATCCTATTTCCAATAATGATATATATTCTATTCTGGATGGTTTATCCACTTACAATTACTGTGTAAGTTTGGAATGTCGTCTCCATTAGAGGAAACATAATTTAGAACTGTTTTCAAAGTATCCTGAAGGTATCCTGAAGAATGAGTACAAAATTACCTTAGGTTTTCTTTAGAAAGTAATGATACTTCTCAGGGCCTGGAATCTTTCATTTAAATAGTATTGAAAGTTTGATAAACATTCACGTATCTGCAAAATAACAAGGCACTTGGCCTTGCAAGTGAATTTGACTTTTGCTCACCTAAGGACACCAGGTTGCTGTAGGTCTCCAGCATTACATCTCTGTACAGGGTTCTCTGAGCATTGTCCAGATGCTGCCACTCCTCCCAGCTGAAATCCACAGCTACATCATCAAATGACACCAGCTTCTGGAATGGCACATTTTCATCAAGTAATGAGCACTGAGTTATAAACACACCATGTCTGGAATTTTATTCTTTTTTTGTTGGAATTGTATTCATTTACTTAAATCTTTAGACTTACATGAAATATTGACCTGAAAAGTTTAGGGATGGTGCCTAGGCCCAGAGTTCAAGTCCCAAGACCCACAAAAAAATAAAAAGGCAAGCCACGTGTTGGTGGCTCACGCCTGTCATCCTAGCTACTCAGGAGACTGACATCTGAGGACCATGGTTCAAAGCCAGCCTAGCACAAAATTCCATGAGACTCCTTTCCAATTAACCACCATAAAATGTTTAATGGCTTGTGGCATATCATGGTAGAGCAATTGTGGTATCGAAAAAATACGTCGGGGGAGTAGATTTAGGTTATAAATGGAATTATTCCATTGAAAAGGAACTACATTATATGATGACATATGCTGGTACTCTGAGAATATTGCAAAATCTTAGGGTATCAAGTAATAATACTGTGAAGTACACCCAGAATGTTAATGTTCTATGGCTGGCATAATAATCACTTGGGGAAGAAACTTTTTTTTCTTTTTTTTTGGCTGGGTGATTTGTAAGGCTTGAACTCTGGGCCTGGGCACTGTCCTGAGCTCTTCAACTCAAGGCTATCACCCTACCTATGAAGCCACAGTGCCATTTCCCATATTCTAGTGGTTAACTGTAGATGAGAGTCTCATAGACTTTCTAATGCCCAGGCTGGCTTTGAACCAAATCTTTAGATATCAGCCTGATATCTGAGTAGCTAGGATTACAGGTAGAAGTCACTGCACCTGGCAAGAAATTTATTTCTTGCTGTTGTATACTACAAATTTACTGTATGTTTTACTTTTTTCAAAAAGTCTGAGGATGACCTTTGTTCTGTATATAATGAGAAGAGGGGTAGGGAGCTGTGAGCAGAAGAACTGAGGGGCAATATTCAGGGTAGTCCAATAGCCTTAAACTAAAGAGCTCACTGCCCAAGGTCCAAGCCCCATGACTTTCCCCACTACCCCACAAAAAAAGGGAAAAAAATTGGAGATTGGAGAGGATTTTCTAAAAAGAATATATAGAAATAGTAGTTCAAAATGTAGAAAGAAGTTCAATATTAACAGTCATGAGAAAAATTAAAATTACAATGAAATCATTACTTTAAATATGTTAATATAAATATAATTTTAAACTAAAAGATCCACATACACACACACAAACACACACACATACACACATACAAAAAAACAACTTTCAAAGTCTAACTATTACTGGGAAGGTAGTGAGAAGAAGTAGAACTTTGGAATAGTTCTACAAGGAATATAAAACAATCAAAAACTGCGTGGAGAGTGCTAAAAAAGTACTAAATATGGAATTACATAGAAATATGGTCCAACACTTCTATTTCTAGATTTGTACCTAACGGAAGAGAAAGCAGAGACTAGAACAAATATGTGGAGAATCCATTCACAACTATTAATAATAATCCAAAGATAGATATATGCAAAACAATGCATTGAAAAGGAAGAACATTTTACTATATTTTACAGATGAATCTTGATTACAGTAAACTAAAAATACAGCAGTCATAAAGGAAGAGCTAGCGTATGTTTTCCCTTCCAGAGCTTCCAAGGATCAACAAACCCTTAGAGCCAAAAAGCAGGATGGTTCCAGAGAATGGAGTAGAGAGGAACAGGAGCTGAATGTTTAATGATTATACATGGAAGATGAAAATTGCTCTAGATGGGTAGAATGAAGAGAGAACTGTACCCTAAACAATGGTTATGTAGCCACACAGGATGGGACACACCTATACTCCCTGATCTTGGGAAACTCAAGAAGGATTTCTAGCCAACCTGGATGCATGGAAAGATCTATCATAAAAACTAATGTGGAGGGGCTGGGAGTTTGGCATAGTTATAGAGTGCTTGTATGAAGACAAAGGTTCAATTCCGCAGTACAACATACACAGAAAAAACCAGAAGTAGTGCTGTGGCTCAAGTAGAAGATCACTAGGCTTGAGGAAAGCTGAAGGACAGTGCTCAGACCGAGTTCCAGCAAAAGGGCTTGTTTAAAAAAAATCCAGAAAGCTGAGCATGATGGGGTGGTGGCTCACTTCTATAATCCTAGCTACTCAGGAGGCTGAGATCTGAGGATCAAGGTTTAAAGCCATCCTGGCACAAAAAGACCTGAGACTCTTATCTCCAATTTACTTTTAGAAAATGGGAAGTGGGGCTTGGCTCCAGGGTAAAGTGGTAGCCTGGAGCTGAAGAGCTCAGGGATAGTGCCCAGGCTGAGTTCAAGATCTATGACCCACCAAAAAAAAAAAAAACAAAAAACAAAAAATAATATGAAAACTTTGGATTCTGTGAATTTTATCAGGAATATAAATGTTTTTTTGCTTTTGAAATAAATTGTTTGGAAATATTTTAAAAGTTTTTACCTAGAAATGTACACTACAAATGGAATTAATAACAAACACAAAATATGAGAAAGATACAAATTATCACAATATGGGTATCCTGCTTCTGTATCTTTCACTGACTCCTGTTCAAATGAGTCACATATTCTGAATCATTTCTCCCAGTCGATATATGCCACACATGTTAGCTTGTACTGAACTTCTTGGAAAATCAAAAGCAAATACTAAGCAAATGTGTGTTAGCTTTTGTCAACAGTGATATTTCAAATATAAATCCCTACTCATTGCATTATTTAATATCAATGCCGGAATCTAACTTACACTGGCAGAATCTTCAATCTTTTGAGAATCTTCAAAAGGGTGTGTAAATATTTAGGATCGTTATGTCTTCCGGGAGGAAAGATCCCTTTAGTAGTATATAGTAACCTTCTTTGTCTTTTCTTACTAATTTTAGTTTGAAGTCTATTTTATCTGATAGGAGGATGGCAACTACAGCCTGTTTATGGGGGCAGTTAGCTTGATAGAGTTTATTCCAACCTCTCGCTTTCAAAAGATGATTGTTTTTGGGTAAGATGTGTCTCTTGAAGACAGCAGAACGATGGCTCTTGCTTTTTGTTCCAACTAGACAGAATATGCCATTTAATTGGAGAGTTAAGTCCATTGATATTGAGAGTTAGGATTGAGAGATATTTATTAGTTCCTACCATTTTGAAAAGCTTTTAGTAGGGCCTGTGTCTTGACAGTTCTTGTGGTCCTTAGATGGTATGCTGTTTAGGTGCCATTTCTTTCCCTATATTGCATTTATTTTGGTTTTCTATGTATAGAGCATCTTTGAGAATTCTCTGTAGTGTTGGTTTTGTTTCGACATATTGTTGCAACTATTCCCTGGAATGGAATGTTTTTATTGTTCCCTCAGTTATGAATGAGAGCTTAGCTGGCTACAGTATTCTTGGTTGGTAGTTATTTGATTTAAGGGCATGACATATATGCTTCCAGTCACTTCGTGCTTGCATGGTCTCTGCTGAGAAATCTGGGGTTATTCTGATTGGTTTGCCTTTATAGGTTACTGATCCCTTTTCCCTGGCTGCCTTTAGGATCTTTCCTTTCGTTTCTATTGATCCAGTACGGATCACAATGTGGCGGTGGCATGTTCTTTTCTGGTCAGGTCTGTTTGGGTTTCTAAAAGCTTCTCGTATCTGGATGGGCCTGCCCTTCTGGATATTTGGGAAATTCTCTGAGATGATTCCCTGAAGTATATTTCCAATACCATTGACCTCTTTCTCCACGCCCTCCTCAATACCAACTAGCCTTAAATTAGGCTTCCTAATTGCATCTTGGATCTCCTTAAGCGCTCTCTCATATTTCCTAGATTTGGATTGACTCATTTTCTGTTCTTTCTCTATAATAACTAAATTATCTTCAGCCCCGGAAATTCTCTCCTCTGCATTGCCTAACCTGCTATCAAAGCTATCTACTTTATTTTTCATCTCCCTTGCTTCTAATTGTTCATTTTTGATGCCTTGCATCTCCTGATTTTGATCATGTATGGATTTCTTTATCTCCTTGATTTCCTTTTGAGTGGTTAGCTCAGTAGCTTTATTTTCTTTGGACATTTGCTGGAGTTTGGTCCAGTTTTTATTTGTGGATTCTATGAATTCATCGATCTTTCTTTGAAAAACCTTTATTATGGCCTCCTTTATGGCTTCTTCTTTTTCACTTATCACCTTGTTTTTGCTTTCCTCTTGTTCAGCTATGGCTTCCTCCATTATCTCTTTCTTTATATCTTCACGTTTTCCATTAATGATGTTTATCAATTGCATTTGTGTAGCACTTGGAAGACTCTGGTCTAGGTTTGCCAGTGACTGTTCCATTGTCTGTTTGCATTGGGTGGGTGATGTTGATTCCTGATTTGACATTTTTCTTGAGTTTCTTGTTCTGCCCATTTGAAAATGGGAGCAAGATTACTACTAAATACGATTACAGTTTTTCAGATATAAGCAACCTAGACCTCTGTAGCTGGCAGACACTAGATGTTCAGAAGTTTTAATTGGTATTATCACTCTTTCTTTTTCTGCACTTACAGACCAATCTAATACAACCACTGATAAGCGATTTACACCCAAAAAATAAGCCTCTCAATCCAATCTCTATTGTCTTTAAGTCCCTCTGAGCCTAGCATATTTGAGTACAAAGTTTGGAAAGTATTAGTATGAAACATATGTGTTGCTGAACGACTAGCTCTTAGCCCAACCAGTGGCCTCACAGTGGACCATGAGATGGATCTGTTTTTCGTGTCTACGTTGAGGGAAAGGGGTATTTCACAAGATGCAGAAGCGAAGATTTCAGAAGCAAATGCTGTGAGTGAATTAGCTCATTAAAAGCATTTTTATTTTCCTTTATCTTTCTGCCAGTCTTGGGGCTTGAATTCAGGGACTGAGCACTGTCCTCGGGTTTTCTCAAGTCTAGCCCTCTGCCACTTGAGCCACAGTGCCACATCTAGATTTTCTATCTATGTGATACTGAGCAATCAAACCCAGATCTTCATGGATGCCTGTCAAGCACTCTACCACTATGCCAAACTCTCAACCCTGACATAGTAATTATAAAGTCATCATCATCATCATCATATCCAAATATCTTTTCTCCTACAAAGAATGAACACTTGACTGTGTCTAATGCTTTTTTTTAATTTCACTAATTCTTCTGTGTTTTTCCCTCTTGCATTTTTTACACTTGACAGCAAAGCTAATCATCAGGAAAAAATTGATTAGGATACAGAAACCTAATAATATCCTAGTAGATTGATGTCAAAAATATGTGCAAGATGCCCTGTGTTTCACCTAGTGGTACAGTACTTGGCTACCAAGCAAAAAGGCTCAGGTTGGATTCCTCATTACCACATACATAGAAAACGCTGCAAGTGGTGCTGTGGCTCGGTGGGAGAGCTAAAGCCTAAAGAAAGCCCAAGAACAATGTTCACACTCTGAAGTCAAGTCCCAAGACTAGCAAAAACAAAAAAAAATTCGACAAGGGGCAAAATGCAGGCAGAGAAGGCACTGTGAAGCAAATATTTTGTAAAGGATGAGGGCAATATTGACCCTTAAGTTTGGATCTTACCTAAGAAAGGCTCCTTGAGCCTGAGACCAGACTTGTAGTTGGGCCTAGTGGAAGACATTGGGATTGGACAAATAAGGTGTACTGTTTACTACATCCACATGTATATTGTGAGATTGGAGGAGATGTTCAGCCTCCAGTATGTCTCTGGTGAGGTCTTTTGTGAGCAAGGATCTTTGGTCATTGGGCCCTGAAAGGTGACCCTGCCTCCCTCACAATGGAACAGAATATGGAACCCTGGTAACCAAGCCACTGTAACTAACAACCAGCTCAAGCGAGCTCACTTGGCCTGTGGCTCAGGAGGAAGAAAGATGTTGCTGTGCTGTTGCCAAAGGTCAGGAAACTCGAGTCTCAGGCATGGAAGTTGTGGATGTCTTACTTGAAGATGTACATGCTAGATCATTGCCAAGCCACAAATCCAGTATAACAGAACTTTCTCTAAGAAGAAGGCCAGGAAAATCCAGGGCAACCAGATGAGGTAAATTTCTAAGAAGAAATGTATTTGACCCCATCATCCTCCCCACACACTACAACTTTCTTTTTTTTCATTTTTTTATTGTAATTAGTAAAAGGGTTAGATGATATTTGCCAGATAGAAGGTGCATTAATTCACATACATTGATACCCTTTCACATGTCTTGGTACCCATTTCCCTCCAACCCCACACCCCCCACCCGTCTTGGTTTTCCCCCCTTCCCTATCAAATTTCAAATATCCAAATACAAATAAATTCAATATATAAGATAAAGTGAGATACTATACCAATATGGGATAACCAAGGGACAGCAAACGAGATGAGAGACAACATAGTACATTAAGGACAACAATCATTCATTATATGGCTTTTGTGTCAATATCCTGGAGATCCATTCAATTAGCTTCACATTATATGGCCTTATATATGGCCTTTTGCTCTATTGACAATCTCTGCTAGTAGAGCCCAAGGTTTCTACTGATTATGACGAATGAAGGAAACCACTGAGACTAAGTTCCTTTGAGTCTGTCTTACTTCACTTAATATGATTTTTTCTAAGACTTTCCATTTCCTAACAAATGGGGCGATGCCATTCTTTCTGACAGCAGCATAGAATTCCATTCTGTACAGATACCACAACTTGTTGATCCACTCATCAACTGAGGGACATCTGGGTTGGTTCCATATCTTTGCTATGGTGAATAGTGCTGCAATGAACATTGTTGTGCTAGTGGGTTTAGTATGCCCTTGTTTCTGGATTGTTGGGTAAATGCCAAGTAGTGGAATTGCTGGGTCATAGGGGAGTTCTATGTTTAGCCTTTTGAGGCACTGCCACACTGCTTTCCATAGTGTTTGAATGAGTTTGCACTCCCACCAACAGTGTAGTAGTGATCCCTCCTGTCCGCATCCCCTCCAGGATCTGTTGTCATTCGTTTTCCTGATCCTGGCCATTCTAACTGGAGTGAGGTGGAATTTTAGAATTGTTTCGATTTGCATTTCTTTTATGACCAGAGATGTGGAGCATTTGTTCATGTGTCTATAGGCCATTTTTGTTTCTTCTTCAGAGAAGACTCTCTTTAAGTCTTTGGCCTATTTTTAATGGGATGGGTGTTACTTTGGAGGTTAGTTTTGGAGTGATTCAATTTTTTGAGTTGTTGATATATTTTATATATGAGGCCTTTGTCCGTTGTTTGGTTGGTGAAGATCTTCTCCCACTCTGTAGGCTTCCTGATTAGTTTACTAGCTAGATCCGTTGCCATACAAAAGCTCTGCACTTTAATGCAGTCCCACTTATCCAGCCTTTCTCTGATTTGTTGTGATTCTTGGTCCTTATTAGGAAAGTTTCGACCTGTGCCAAGGAGGCCTAGTGTATCTCCTATTCCTTCCTGTAAACTTTTCAGTGTGTCAGCTTTTACCTCCAGGTCTTTGATCCATTTGGAGTTAATTCTAGTGCAAGGTGACAAAGAAGGATCCAACTTTAGTTTTGTGCAGGTGTTTAACCAGTTCTGCCAGCACAACTTGTTGAAGAGGCTATCTTCCTTCCATTCTATTTTTTTGGCTCCCTGGTCAAAGATTAGGTGGCCATAGGTCTGTGGTTTAATATCTGGGTCCGCAGTTCTACTCCATTGGACTTCAGGCCTGTTCTTGTGCCAGTACCAAGCTGTTTTGAGAATTATAGCTGTGTAATAGAGTCTTAAGATTGGAATTGAAATTCCTCCAGCGCTGTTCTTTCTGCTAAGAAGTGTTTTTGCTATACGGGGTCTTTTATTATTCCATATGAAATTTTGAATTGCCTCTTCTATTTCTTTAAAGAATGACATTGGGTTGTTGATTGGTATTACATTGATTTTGTAGATAGCCCTTGGCAAGATTGTCATTTTTACAATGTTGATTCTTCCAATCCAGGAGCATGGGAGGTTTTTCCCTTTCCTTAGTTCTGCTTTAATTTCCTTTTTTATGGTTTTAAAGTTTTCATCTAAACGGTCCTTTACATTCTTAGTTAAGCTAATTCCTAGGTACTTTATTTTCTTTGAGGCTACTGTGAAAGGATTTTCTTTCCTGATTATTGCCTCGTTCCTCTCAGTGTTGGCGTAAAGGAAGGCAGTTGATTTGTGAGGGTTGATTTTATGGCCTGCTACCCTTCCAAAGCTTTGAATCAGCACAAGGAGCTTGGGAGTAGGGTCTATAGGATTCTTTAAATACAGAATCATGTCATCTGCAAAGAGGGATAGTTTTATTTCCTCTTTCCCTACTTGGATCCCCTTTATGCTTGTTTCTTGCCTTATTGCACTGCCTAGGCGTTCTAGTACTATGTTAAAAAGGAGTGGAGAGAATGGGCATCCTGCATGCTAACCCTTAGCACTTTTATGCAAAGCTTAGGCCTGTGGCATTTTAAGCACAATTCAACGTTCTGTTTTTTGCTGGTTAATTAGACGTAAAAGTCTTATGGAATTTATTGCATGGCTGATTTTGACCTGGAATCCTCAGGTCTGAGCTTATCTTGAGTAGCTAGGATTACAGTACTTTTACAACCTGTATGCTCATACACATCGCTTCTGATCCAAACACTCATTGTTCAATTTAACTAACAAGATGTGAGGAAAGATGATTGACTGTAATTTACTAGATGGGCTTCTAGTTAGTATATACTTCCACTTCCACTCTGAAGCCGGGGAAATGTTTCTGGTACATGTTTCAACTATCTCCCAAAGAGGAAATAATTTGTGAGCACGTTTGCTAGTATTTCAGATAGGAGATGGACTTTGGTGTTTGGAACCTGTTGTGCAGAGTGTATCAGCTGGGCTGTGATAACAGAGATGATGTTTCAGACAGGAATATTTTCATCCCAGACAGACTTAATCCAGATCCTTGGATTTCAGGCCTTGAGTAGATAGAATTACAAGTGTGAGCTGCCACCACCACCTGGTTCATTTTGGAAACCTTAATTGCTTCTCATTTGTTCCTTTCCTTTTTTGGAAGATTGATCTAAGCTGGCTGATTCTGCATCACAATGAAGTGATTGGCCTCAGGAATTGCAAATATTTGTTTCATCAGCACGGAATGAATGAAGTTGATCTAAACCCAATAGTATTTTCCTTCTGATAAATAGGGAACTTACTTATATCATTTTTCCTTGCCTTTGCCTTCCCAAAGCAAGCAACATGTTTCTTAAAAACTATACTTCATGAGAATATTATAATTAGAAGCTATCTTCTGCACACTTCAGAATAGTCCTTGCATTTATAAACTTATATTACAATATTAGGTAGAAGAATGGTGACTGTTAGTTTCATAACTATTTCATATGTTTTACTATTTAAGGCTCATTAACTCAAGAAGGGATTAAATACATTTAGATAATAGTAGAACATAGCTGCTGCTGATTTGATGTGTGTGCAAATGATACACAGATTTATTAGGATTACTCAAAAGTTTTCTTCAAATTTTCAGTAGTAGACTGCTATGCTAACTGGAAGGTGATAGTAATGATGCTGAAATTCTATGAATCAGCTATGAAGCAGAATTTCAGGGGAGAGTATTTGCTAGGGACTTAATTTCTAAGACGCATATCAATAATATTGAACTATAACAGTAAATGATGGAGGACAGTTCCCAGGGCCTGGGAACTGTCCTTAAATGTTTTTTTTTGCTTCAGGCTAGTGTTCTACCACTTGATCTACAGATCCACCTCCAGATTTTTGGTAATGAACTGTAAATCAGAATAACATGCAATTTGTTTGGGCTGGATTCAAACCTGATTCTCTGTAGATAGGGTTCCAAGTGTGAGCGCACAGAGCCTGGCTAGTATCATTCATCATTCAAGTCATGGGACTGCAATTCTGAACCTGGGTCTTGTCACTGAGCTTTTCAGCTCAAGACTACTGCCCTATCCCTTGAGCCATAGGGCCACTTCTGGGTTTCTGGTGGTTAATTGGAGATAAGAGTCACATGGACTTCAGTGCCCAGGCTGACTTTGAACTGCTATCCTTGGATCCCAGCCTCTTGAGTAGCTACATTTACAAGTGTGAGCCACCACACCCGGCTAAATTATTTTTTAAGTTAATTTCTTTTGTTAAGTCAATATATAGTTGGCATACGGTTACATAAGTAATGAACACATTTCTTAAGAAAATTGTTATCCCCTCCATCTTTTTCTCTGTTTTCCTACCCTCAGCCCCCTCTCTACCCAGATTGTTCAGTTCATTTCCGTTTAGTGTCTTCCAAGTATCACTTTTCAATTGGTTCACCCATTTTCCTTTGTTTTTTTTTTTTACCATTTTATTATACCCTCTCCATTCCCCAAATCACATAAACCTATGTACAAGACACAGGGTAGCCGAATTCAACACAGTGACTACAGAGAATAAAACTAAAGGGAAAAAGAAGAAAAGAGGTAAAAAGCAAAGAAAATGAAAGAACATCATACAGTACCTTAGAAGCAACAACACTGAAAAAACAAAACATAAAACCTTGGGCTGAAAATGAAGCTTGCCTAGCATGTATGAAACCCTGGATTCCATTCCTCAGCACCACATAAACAAAATCTGGAAGTGCCACTGTGACTCAGCTGGTAGATTTCTAACGTCCAGCACAGAGTGTCTCCAAGTGACAAAAATCTGTCACATTTAAGTCAGGCTTCAAAACTTTGCTAGGAACCAGTTACATGATTTGGAAGAAAGTCCAATTTTCAAAAAATCACTAGCCAGGCGCTGGAGGGTCATAATTGTCATTGTACTAGCCAGGGAGAAGGTGATTCAAAGCCTTTGCAAGCAAAAAAAACGAAAACAAAAAAAACTGTAAGATTCTACTCTCCACTTATCCACCCAAAAACTAAGTGGAGTTGTGGCTAAAACTGGTACAGCATTAGCCTTGAGGAAAAAGAACTAAGAGACCTTGCCCAGGTCCAAAGTTCAAGGTCCCCACCAAGAAAGAAAAAAAAGGAGTCCAGATACCTTAGTTTCAAAAGTATATCTGGATATCTTAGTAGATTTTTCTGATTTTTCCTCATTCATCTGATGGAACCACATAATCTTGATCCTGATCTGACTAAGAGCCTGCATTGTGCTTAATAAATTCATTCCACATATTCCAGTAGAATCTGGACAGCTAACAGCCACTTACCAATGCTTTATTCTACGTTTAGGCCAGTATGTCTTCATACCATCTACACAGTCAGCTATATCATCTTTCCAGAAGTATCATTGAGTGTAGAACACTCAGAACTAAAATAATTGCATAAAGATCTAATAAAACCCCTTGATTCATTAAGAAAATTTCTGTACCACTTAGAGCAAGTACATTAGTGGTATTTACCTCTAGCCTCTTTTTTAAAAAAATTTATTAACATTGAAATTTACATCATATTTCAAATGTCATGTTTAACCAACAAGTATTCAAGAAGGGAATCGCTATACAATCACTGGCACATAGATTTTAGAATATAGTAGTCTTTGTATGTCAAAGATACAGATTAATCTATAATAAAACACATGTCTATAGAGTGCATAGTCTATCCTAGATTTTTATGTCTATGTAGTTATGTTTATATCTCCAAAATTATGTCCAGAACTTTGGGTATCAACTATTCAATCATCGCTCTACTACTGTTTGAAACTAATATCCATATATTAAGGATACCATGTACCTTTTGTTCCTTGGTCTTGACTTATCTCACTCAACAGGATTCACTCTAATTTCATCCACTACCCCAAAATGCCATTATTATTTTTTTCTGTGCATATCTTCTTTTTATGTATTTATTTTTATTGTAATTTATAGAAGGGTTACATTATATTCACCAGATAGAAGGTGCATTACTTCTCAAACTTTGATACCCCATGTAATGATATGGTCCCCATTTCCCTTCCCCTACCCCCACTCATGTTCATTTCCCCCCTTCCCTATCCAATTTCAAATAACCAATTAGGCACATATGAAATATATCAGAAAACAAGGTGAAATATTGTAACAATATGATATAACCAAGGGATAGCAAAAGAGATAAGAGATCACATAGTTCATTAAGGACAACAATCACTCATTATATGAGTTTTGTTTCTTTATCTTGGAGGTCCTTACATTTAGTGTCATACTATTTGTCACGATGTCTCTAGAATTTGTTCTATTGTAAATCTCTGGTAGCAGAGCCCAAGGTTTCTACTGAATTTGACAAATGAGGGAGACTCTTGGGCCTATGTTCCTTTGAGTTTGGCTTACTTCACTTAATATGATTTTTTTCCTTTTCATCCACTTCCCCGAGAATGCCATTATTTTATCTTGTCAGTTGGCTATGTATCATTCCATTGTGTGTGCGTGCGTTTGTGTGTGTGTGTGTGTGTGTGTGTGTGTGTGTGTGTGTATCACATTTTTTGTAGTAGGGCATCTGGTTGTTTCCATCATCCAGCCTCATTTTCTACAGATATTATTATAGTCTCTTTTTTCTTTTCAGGGTAATGTATAGAGGGGTTACGATTACATTTACAGGTAGTGGACTGCATTACTTCTCACACATTTATTCCACTCCATATGTTTTTGTCCCCAGTTCCCTCTCCCCTCCCCTTCCCAATTATCTTGTTTCCCCCCTTCCCTTTCCTATTTGACAAATAAACATATATACAATATGCCAGGGAAAAAAATCAGATACAGTAACAATCTGACATTAACCAAAGGGCAAAATAAGAGATGAGAAATAACATAGTAGATTAAGGACAAAAATCACACAAGATTAAGAGCAACGATGACACAAGATATAGCTCTTGTTCCCATATCCTAGAGATCCTTTCATTTAGTCTCATCCTATATGACCTTATATACCTAGGTTTTTGAGTTATTGTAATCCTCTGCTAGGAGAGTCCTAGATGTGAACTAACTATTACAAATGAGGGAAACCATTGAGCTTATGTTTCTTTGGGTCTGGCTTGCTTCACTTAATATGAATTTTTCCAACTCTTTCCATTTCCTTACAAATGGGGCGATGTCTTTCCTTCTGATGGCAGCATAGCATTCCATTGTGTATAAGTACCACATCTTCTTGATTCAGTCATCTACTGAGTGGCATCTGGGTTGGTTTCATAGCTTTGCTATGGTAAATAGTGCTGCAATGAGCATCATTGTGCTAGTGGCTTTAGTATGTCCTTTTTTCTGGACAATTGGGAATGGAAGCCATCATGCTGGCTCACAACTTAATTTCAGCTACTTAGGAGGCTCAGGGCTTAGGATCACAGGTCAAAGCCAACCAGGGCCCTACAGTGTGTGAGATCAAACTCTGTGAACATACAATGAATGTAAGAGGAATCTCACTGCCTGGGAATGTAGCCTAATGGTAGAGTGCTCACCTAGAATGCATGAAGACCTAGGTTCTATTGACCGGTACCGCATACTCAAGAAAAAAGCTAGAAGTGGCGCTGTGTCTCAAGAGGAAGAGCACTCACCTTGGGCAAGCGAGTCCAATGAAAATGTCTAGGCCCTGAATCCAAGCCGTAGGACTGGCAAAAAAAAAAAAAAAGAGAATCTTACTTAAGTAACAAGGAATGTACCCTATATTTATACAGACTGAAAAATTCATTAAGAAATTAGAAAATATGTATAAAGTGCATAATTTCTTTTGTGTGTTGGCACTGGGTCTTCAACTTAGTACTTCAGCTCTATCCCTGACCTTTTCTGCTCAAGGCTAGCACTCTACCAATGCAGCCCCAAATCAACTATCTTCAATTGAGATATAAGCGATGAATATTTCAGGGTGCTTCATGAAAAACATTTTTATAAATTGAAACTTTCAACACAGTCTTATTTTAATATGAATGTTGAGATGGGAAGAGACAGAAAAAGTGAAATGTTTCCTGATCCCCATAGAGAAGAGACTCAACAGAACCACTGTAGTCTGCAGGCTTCTTTGTGAGTTTTGTTTGCTTGTTTGATTTTTGTCAATTGTGGGGCTTGAACTCTGGGCCTGGGCACTGTCCCTGAGCTCTTCAGCTCAAGGCTAGTGCTTTAATCTGTGAGCCACAGTGCCACTTCTGGTTTTTCTGGCAGTTAACTGGGTACTTTGGCTGGCTTTAAACTTTGATTCTCATATTTTAGCCTCCTGAGTAGCTAAGATTATAGGTGTGAGGTACCATTACCAGGCTGCTGCTCTGTTACTATGCAGGTTCTGGATCAAGAACTTCAATTTCTTACTTCAATTTTTTCTTCTCTTGCCTGATACTCTGCCATTTGAACGAAGCCCCAGTTCCTGGTCTTTGTTGGTTAATGAGAGATATTATGATTTTCTAATATTCAGAGCAATGATTATAACACCCAGCATTTTACTTACTTGAATAAATTAAGAGACAGGACCTAGTGAGATGGAAAACAAAATTTTTTTTCAAGTTGCTATCCTGTTCTAATGCATAAGTCTAGCTATTTTGCTTACACACAAATATGTATTTTACCAGTTTCTACTCTATTTTTGCTTAGCTTAAAACCACCACTGCCATTTCATAGATTTTGTTGTTGTTGTTTGCGGTGCTTGAACTCTGTGCCTGGGCTGTTCCTCAGATCTTCAGTTCAATGCCAGTGCTCTACTACTTTTGATTTGGCCAGTCCTGGGCTTGAACTCAGGGACTGAGCACTGTCCTTATATTTTCTCAAGGCTAGGGCTCTACCACTTCAGCCTCAGCACCACTTCCAGCATTTTTCTATGTATGTGGTATTGAGGAATTGAACCCAGGTCTTCGTGCATGCTAGGCAAGCACTCTACTACTAGGCCAAACTCTGTGTGAAGTCACAGAATGGAGGTGTGTGAACTCACAATGGAGGTGAGTGAAGTCACAGAATGGAGGTGTGTGAAGTCATAGAATGGAAGTGTGTGAAGTCATAGAATGGAGGTGTGTGATGTCAGAATGGAGGTGTGTGAAGTCACAGAATGGAGGTAGGTGACGTCATAAATGTTGGTGTGTGAAGTCATAGAATGGAGGTGTGAAGTCATAGAATGGAGGTGTGAAGTCATAGAATGGAGGTGTGTGAAGTCATAGAATCCAGGTGTGTGAAGTCATAGAATGGAGGTGTGTGAAGTCAGATTGCAGGTGTGTGAAGTAAAAGAATGGAGGTGTGTCAACTCAGAAAGGAGGTGTGTGAAGTCATAGAGTGGAGGTGTGTGAAGTTATAGAATGCAGGTGTGTGAAATCATAGAATGGAGATGTGTGAAGCCACAGAAATGAGGTGTTTGAAGTCAAAATGGAAGTGTGTGAAGTCAGAATGGAGGTGTGTGAAGTCATAGAATGGAGGTGTGTGAAGTCATAGAATGGAGGTGTGTGAACTCATAGAATGGAGGAGTGTGAAGTCATAGAATGGAGGTGTGTGAAGTCACAGATGGAGGTGTGTGAAGTCATAGAATGGAGGTGTGTGAACACAGAATGGAGGAGTGTGAAGTCACAGAATGGAGGTGTGTAAACTCAGAATGGAGGTGTGTGAATTCACAGAAGGGACCTTTGTGAAGTCATAGAATGGATGTTTCTGAAGTAAGAATGAAGGTGTGTGAAGTCATAGAATGGAGGTGTGTGAAGTCAAAATGCAGGTGTGTGAAGTCAAACAATGGAGGGGTGTTAAGTCACAGAATGGAGGTGTGTGAAGTCACAGAATGGAAGTGTGTGAAGTCAAAATGGGGGTGTGTGAAGTCAGAGAATGGAGGTGTGTGAAGTCATAGAATGGAGGTGTGTCAAGTCAGAATGGAGATGTGTGAAGGCACAGAATTGAGGTGTGTGAAGTCATAGAATGTTGGTGTGTGAAGTCATACAATGGAGGTGTATGAAGTCATAGAATGGAGGTGTGTGAAGTCATAGAATGCAGGTGTGTGAAATCATAGAATGGAGGTTTGTGACGTCACAGATTGAGGTGTGTGAAGTCAGAATGGAGGTGTGTGAAGTCAGAATGGAGGTGTGTAAAGTCATAGAATGGAGGTGTGTGAAGTCACAATGCAGGTGTGTGAACTCAGAGAATGGAGGTGTGTGAAGTCAAAGAATGGAGGTGTGTGAAGTCATAGAATCGAGGTGTGTGAAATCACAGAATGTAGTTGTGTGTAGTCACAGAGTGTAGGTGTGTAAAGTCACAGAGTGGAGGTGTGTGAAGTCTCAGAATGGAGGTGTGTGAAGTCATAGAATGGAGGTGTTTGAAGTCATAGAATGTTGGTTTTTGAAGACACAGAATGGAGGTGTGTGAAGTCATAGAATGGAGGTGTGTGAAGTCAGATTGGAGGTGTGTGAAGTAACAGAATGGAGGTGTGTCAACCCCGAAAGGAGGTGTGTGAAGTCATAGAATGGAGGTGTGTGAAGCCACAGAAATGAGGTGATGGAAGTCAAAATGGAAGTGTGTGAAGTCAGAATGGAGATGTGTGAAGTCATAGAATGGAGGTGTGTGAAGTCATAGAATGGAGGTGTGTGAAGTCACAGAATGGAGGTGTGTGAACTCATAGAATGGAGGAGTGTGAAGTCATAGATTGGAGATGTGTGAAGTCACAGATGGAGGTGTGTGAAATCATAGAATGGAGGTGTGTGAAGTCACAGAATGGAGGTGTGTGAAGTCACAGAATGGAGGTGTGTGAACCCAGAATGGATGTGTGTGAATTCACAGAAGGGAGGTTTGTGAATTCATAGAATGGATGTTTCTGAAGTAAGAAGGAAGGTGTGTGAAGTCATAAAATGGTGGTGTGTGAAGTCAAAATGCAGGTGTGTGAAGTCAAACAATGGATGTGTGTTAAGTCAAAGAATGGACGTGTGTGAAGTCACAGAATGGAAGTGTGTGAAGTCAAAATGGAGGTGTGTGAAGTCAGAGAATGGAGGTGTGTGAAGTCATAGAATGGAGGTGTGTCAAGTCAGAATGGAGATGTGTGAAGGCACAGAATGGAGGTGTGTGAAGTCATAGAATGGAGGTGTGTGAAATCATAGAATGGAGGTTTGTGACGTCACAGATTGACGTGTGTGAAGTCAGAATGGAGGTGTGTGAAGTCAGAATGGAGGTGTGTAAAGTCATAGAATGGAGGTGTGTGAAGTCACAATGCAGGTGTGTGAACTCAGAGAATGGAGGTGTGTGAAGTCATAGAATGTAGGTGTGTAAAGTCATAGAATGTAGGTGTGTAAAGTCAAAAAATGGAGGTGTGTGAAGTCACAGAATGGAGGTGTTGGAGTCACAGAATGGAGGTGTGTGAAGTCATAGAATGGAGGTGTGTGAAGTCATAGAATGGAGGTGTGTGAAGTCATATATTGGAGGTGTGTGAAGTTACGGAATGGAGGTGTGTGAAGTCACAGAATGGAGGTTTGTGAACTCAGAATGGAGGTGTGGGAATTCACAAAATGAACGTGTGTGAAGTCATAGAATGGAGATTGGTGAAGGCACAGAATGGAGGTGTGTGATATCATAGAATGGAGGTGTGAGAAGTCGGAGAATCGAGGTGTGTGAAGTCACAGAATGGAGGTTTGTGAGGTCACAGAATGGAGGTGTGTGAACACACAATGGAGGTGAGTGAAGTCACAGAATGGAGGTGTGTGAAGTCATAGAATGGAGATGTGTAAAGTCACAGAATGGAGGTGTGTGAAGTCATAGAATGGAGGTGTGTGAAGTCAAAAAATTGAGGTTTGTGAAGTCCTGGAATGGAGGTGTGTGAAGTCAAAGGATGGAGGTGTGTGAAGTCCTAGAATGCAGGTGTGTAAAGTCATAAAATGGAGCTGTGTGAAGTCACAGAATGGAGCTGTGTGAAATCATAGAATGGAGGTGTGTGAAGTCAGAGAATCCAGGTGTGTGAAGTCACAGAATGGAGGTGCGTGAAGTCAGAATGGTGTTGTGTGAAGTCACAGAATTGAGGTGTGTGAAGTCATAGAATGGAGATGTGTGAAGTCATAGAATGGAGGTGTGTGACGTCACAGAATCGAGGTGTGTGAAGTCATATAATGGAAGTGTGTGAAGTCCTAGAATGGAGGTGTGTGAACTCATAGAATGTAGGTGTGTGAAGTCATGGATTGGACGTGTGTGAAATCAAAGAATGGAGGTGTGGGAAGTGAAAAAATGGAGGTGTGTGAAGTCACAGAATGGAGGTGTGTGAAGTCACAGAATGGAAGTGTGTGATGTCAAAATTGAGGTGTGTGATGTCACAGAATGGAGGTGTGTGAAGTCAAAATGGAGCTGTGTGAAGTCAAAGAAAGAGGTGTGTGAAGTCATAGAGTGGAGGTCTGTGACGTCATGGAATGGAGGTTTGTGAGGTCAAATATTTGAAGTGTGTGAAGTTACAGAAAGGAGGTGTGTGAAGTCATAGAATGGAGGTGTGTGAAGTCATAGAATGGAGGTGTGTGAAGTCACAGAAGGCAAGTGTGTGAAGTCACAGAATAGAGTTGTGTGAAATCACAATGGTGGTGTGTGAATTCATAGAATGGAGGTGTGTGAAGTGAAAGAATGGAGGTGTGTGAAGTCACATTGGAGGTGTGTGAAGTAACAGAATGGAGGTGTGTCAACTCAGAAAGGAGGTGTGTGAAGTCATAGAATGGAGGTGTGTGAAGTCATAGAATAGAGGTGTGTGAAATCATAGAATGGAGGTGTGTGACGTCACAGATTGACGTGTGTGAAGTCAGAATGGAGGTGTGTGAAGTCAGAATGGAGGTGTGTGAAGTCATAGAATGGAGGTGTGTGAAGTCACAATGCAGGTGTGTGAACTCAGAGAATGGAGGTGTGTGAAGTCATAGAATGGAGGTGTGTAAAGTCATAGAATGTAGGTGTGTAAAGTCAAAAAATGGAGGTGTGTGAAGTCAGAGAATGGAGGTGTTTGAGTCACAGAATGAAGGTGTGTGAAGTCATAGAATGGAGGTGTGTGAAGTCATAGAATGGAGGTGTGTGAAGTCATATATTGGAGTTGTGTGAAGTTACAGAATGGAGGTGTGTGAAGTCACAGAATGGAGGTGTGTGAACTCAGAATGGAGGTGTGGGAATTCACAAAATGAAGGTGTGTGAAGTCATAGAATGGAGATGGGTGAAGGCACAGAATGGAGGTGTGTGAAATCATAGAAAGGAGGTGTGTGAAGTCAGAGAATCGAGGTGTGTGAAGTCACAGAATGGAGGTTTGTGAGGTCACAGAATGGAGGTGTGTGAACACACAATGGAGGTGAGTGAAGTCACAGAATGGAGGTCTGTGAAGTCATAGAATGGAGATGTGTGAAGTCACAGAATGGAGGTGTGTGAAGTCATAGAATGGAGGTGTGTGAAGTCACAAAATTGAGGTGTGTGAAGTCCTGGAATGGAGGTGTGTGAAGTCAAAGGATGGAGGTGTGTGAAGTCATAGAATGCAGGTGTGTAAAGTCATAAAATGGAGATGTGTGAAGTCACAGAATGGAGCTGTGTGAAATCATAGAATGGAGGTGTGTGAAGTCAGAGAATCGAGGTGTGTGAAGTCACAGAATGGAGGTGCGTGAAGTCAGAATGGTGTTGTGTGAAGTCACAGAATTGAGGTGTGTGAAGTCATAGAATGGAGATGTGTGAAGTCATAGAATGGAGGTGTGTGACGTCACAGAATCGAGGTGTGTGAAGTCATATAATGAAAGTGTGTGAAGTCATAGAATGGAGGTGTGTGAACTCATAGAATGTAGGTGTGTGAAGTCATGGATTGGACGTGTGTAAAATCAAAGAATGGAGGTGTGGGAAGTGAAAAAATGGAGGTGTGTAAAGTCACAGAATGGAGGTGTGTGAAGTCACAGAATGGAGGTGTGTGAAGTCAAAATGGAGCTGTGTGAAGTCAAAGAAATAGGTGTGTGAAGTCATAGAATGGAGGTCTGTGAAGTCATGGAATGGAGGTTTGTGAGGTCAAATATTTGAAGTGTGTGAAGTTACAGAAAGGAGGTGTGTGAAGTCATAGAATGGAGGTGTGTGAAGTCATACAATGGAGGTGTGTGAAGTCACAGAAGGCAGGTGTGTGAAGTCACAGAATAGAGTTGTGTGAAATCACAATGGTGGTGTGTGAATTCATAGAATGGAGGTGTGTGAAGTGAACGAATGGAGGTGTGTGAAGTCACATTGGAGGTGTGTGAAGTAACAGAATGGAGGTGTGTCAACTCAGAAAGGAGGGGTGTGAAGTCATAGAATGGAGGTGTGTGAAGTCATAGAATAGAGGTGTGTGAAATCATAGAATGGAGGTGTGTGAAGTCACAGAAATGAGGTGTTTGAAGTCAAAATGGAAGTGTGTAAAGTCAGAATGGAGGTGTGTGAAGTCATAGAATGGAGGTGTGTGAAGTCATAGAATGGAGGTGTGTGAAGTCACAGAATGGAGGTGTGTGAACTCATAGAATGGAGGAGTGTGAAGTCATGGAATGGAGGTGTGTGAAGTCACAGATGGAGGTGTTTGAAGTCATATAATGGAGGTGTGTGAAGTCACAGAATGGAGGTGTGTGAAGTCACAAAATGGAGGTGTGTGAAGTCACAGAATGGAGGTGTGTGAACTCAGAATGGAGGTGTGTGAATTCACAGAAGAGAGGTTTGTGAAGTTATAGAATGGATGTTTCTGAAGTAAGAATGAAGTTGTGTATAGCCATAGAATGGAGGTGTGTGAAGTCAAAATGAAGGTGTGTGAAGTCAAACAATGGAGGTGTGTGAAGTCACAAAATGGAGGTGTGTGAAGTTACAGAATGGAAGTGTGTGAAGTAAAAATGGAGGTGTGTGAAGTCATAGAATGGAGGTGTGTGAAGTCAAATCATGGACGTGTGTGAAGTCAAAATTGTGGTGTGTGAAGTCACAAATGCAGGTGTGTGAAGTCACAGAATGGAGGTGTGTGAAGTCAAAATGGAGGTGTGTGAAGTCAAAGAATGGATGTGTTTGAAGTCATAGAATGGAGGTGTATGAAGTCATGGAATGGAGGTTTGTGAAGTCAAACATTGGAAGTGTGTGAAGTTACAGAATGGAGGTGTGTGAAGTCATAGAATGGAGGTGTGTGAAGTCATAGAATGGAGGTGTGTGAAGGCATAGATTGAAGGTGTGTGGAAGTCATAGTATGGAGTTGTGTGAAGTCACAGAAAGGAGGTGTGTGAAGTCACAGAATGGAGTTGTGTGAAGTCAAATTGGAGGTGTGTGAAGTCATAGAATGGAGGTGTGTGAAATCAAAGAATGGAGGTTTGTTAAGTCATAGAATGGATTGTGTGTGAAATCATAGAATGGAGTTGTGTGAAGTCACAGAATTGAGGTGTGTAAAGTCACAGAGTGGAGGTGTGTGAAGTCACAGAATGGAAGTGTGTGATGTCAAAATTGAGGTGTGTGAAGTCACAGAATGGAGGTGTGTGAAGTCAAAATGGAGGTGTGTGAAGTCAAAGAAAGAGGTGTGTGAAGTCATAGAATGGAGGTCTGTGAAGTCATGGAATGGAGGTTTGTGAGGTCAAATATTTGAAGTGTGTGAAGTTACAGAAAGGAGGTGTGTGAAGTCATAGAATGGAGGTGTGTGAAGTCATAGAATGGAGGTGTGTGAAGTCACAGAAGGCAGGTGTGTGAAGTCACAGAATAGAGTTGTGTGAAATCACAAGGGTGGTGTGTGAATTCATAGAATGGAGGTGTGTGAAGTGAAAGAATGGAGGTGTGTGAAGTCACATTGGAGGTGTGTGAAGTAACAGAATGGAGGTGTGTCAACTCAGAAAGGAGGTGTGTGAAGTCATAGAATGGAGGTGTGTGAAGTCATAGAATAGAGGTGTGTGAAATCATAGAATGGAGGTGTGTGAAGTCACAGAAATGAGCTGTTTGAAGTCAAAATGGAAGTGTGTGAAGTCAGAATGGAGGTGTGTGAAGTCATAGAATGGAGGTGTGTGAAGTCATAGAATGGAGGTGTGTGAAGTCACAGAATGGAGGTGTGTGAACTCATACAATGGAGGAGTGTGAAGTCATGGAATGGAGGTGTGTGAAGTCAAAGATGGAGGTGTTTGAAGTCATAGAATGGAGGTGTGTGAAGTCACAGAATGGAGGTGTGTGAAGTCACAGAATGGAGGTGTGTGAACTCAGAATGGAAGTGTGTGAATTCACAGAAGGGAGGTTTGTGAAGTTATAGAATGGATGTTTCTGAAGTAAGAATGAAGGTGTGTGAAGCCATAAAATGGAGGTGTGTGACGTCAAAATGAAGGTGTGTGAAGTCAAACAATGGAGGTGTGTGAAGTCACAGAATGGAGGTGTGTGAAGTTACAGAATGGAAGTGTGTGAAGTAAAAATGGAGGTGTGTGAAGTCAGAGAATGGAGGTGTGTGAAGTCAAATCATGGACGTGTGTGAAGTCAAAATTGTGGTGTGTGAAGTCACAAATGCAGGTGTGTGAAGTCACAGAATGGAGGTGTGTGAAGTCAAAATGGAGGCGTGTGAAGTCAAAGAATGGATGTGTTTGAAGTCATAGAATGGAGGTGTATGAATCATGGAATGGAGGTTTGTGAAGTCAAACATTGGAAGTGTGTGAAGTTACAGAATGGAGGTGTGTGAAGTCATAGAATGGAGGTGTGTGAAGTCAGAGAATGGAGGTGTGTGAAGTCAGAATGCAGGTGTGTGAAGTCATAGAATGGAGGTGTGTGAAGTCATAGAATGGAGGTGTGTGAAGCCATAGATTGGAAGTGTGTGAAGTCATAGAGTGGAGGTGTGTGAAGTCATAGATTGAAGGTGTGTGGAAGTCATAGTATGGATGTGTGTGAAGTCACAGAAAGGAGGTGTGTGAAGTCACAGAATGGAGTTGTGCGAAGTCACAATGGAGGTGTGTGAAGTCATAGAATAGAGGTGTGTGAAATCAAAGAATGGAGGTTTGTTAAGTCATAGAATGGATTGTGTGTGAAATCATAGAATGGAGGTGTGTGAAGTCACAGAATTGAGGTATGTAAAGTCACAGAGTGGAGGTGTGTGAAGTCACAGAATGGAGTTGTGTGTGAAGTCATAGAATGGAGGTGTGTGAAGTCACAGAATGCAGGTGTGTGATGTCAGAATGGAGGTGTGTGAAGTCACCGAATGGAGGTATGTGACGTCATAAATTTTGGTGTGTGAAGCCATAGAATGGAGGTGTGAAGTCATAGAATGGAGGTGTGTGAAGTCATAGAATGGAGGTGTGTGAAGTCACAGAAGGCAGGTGTGTGAAGTCACAGAATACAGTTGTGTGAAGTCATGTAATGGAGGTGTGTGAAGTCAGAATGCAGGTGTGTGAAGTCATAGAATGGAGGTTTGTGAAGTCATAGAATGGAGGTGTGTGAAGTCAAAGATTGGAAGTGTGGGACGTCATAGAATGGTGGTGTGTGAAGTCATAGATTGAAGGTGTGTGGAAGGCATAGTATGGAGGTGTGTGAAGTCACAGAAAGGAGGTGTTTGAAGTCACAGAATGGAGGTGTGTGAAGTCAAAATGGAGGTGTGTGAAGTCAAAGAATGGAGGTGTGTGAAGTCATAGAATGGAGGTGTATGAAGTCATGGAATGGAGGTTTGTGAAGTCAAACATTGGAAGAGTGTGAAGTTACAGAATGGAGGTGTGTGAATTCATAGAATGGAGGTGTGTGAAGTCATAGAATGGTGGAGTGTGAAGTCAGAATGGAGATGTGTGAAGTCACATAATGGAGGTGTGTGAAGTCACAGAATGTTGGTGTGTGAAGTCATAGAATGGAGGTGTATGAAGTCATAGAATGGAGGTGTGTGAAGTTATAGAATGGAGGTGTGTGAAGTCACAGAATGGAGGTGTGTGAAGTCATAGATTGGGAGAGTGTGAAGTCATAGAATGGAGGTGTGTGAAGTAATAGAATGGAGGTTTGTGAAGTCAGAATGGAGATGTGTGAAGTCACATAATTGATTTGTGTGAAGTCATAGAATATTGGTGTGTGAAGTCCTAGATTGGAGGTGTATGAACTCATAGAATGGAGGTGTGTGAAGTCAGAATGCAGGTGTGTGAAGTCATAGAATGGAGGTGTGTGAAGTCATAGAATGGAGGTGTGTGAAGTCATAGATTGGACGTGTGTGAAGTCATAGAATGGAGCTTGGGAAGTCATAGAATGGAGGTGTGTGAAGTTATAGAATGGAGGTGTGTGAAGTCACAGAATCGAGTTGTGTGAAGACACAATGGAGGTGTGTGAAGTCATAGAATAGAAGTGTGTGAAGTCAGAATAGAGGTGTGCGAAGTCATAGAATGGAGGTGTGTGAAGTCAGAATGGAGGTGTGTGAACTCATAGAATGGAGGTGTGTGAAGTCACAATGGAGGTGAGTGAAGTCATAGAATGGGGGTTTTTGAAGTCACAGAATGGAGGTGTGTGAAGTCATAGAATGGAGGTGTGGGAAGTAAAAATGGAGTTTGTGAACTCATAGAATGAATGTGTGTGAACTCATAGAATGGAGGTTGTGAAGTCATGGAATGGAGGTGTGTGAAGTCAAAGAATGAAGGTGTGTGAAGTCAAACAATAGAGGTGCGTGAGGTGAAACAATGGAGGTGTGTGAAGTCACAAAATGGATGTGTGCGAAGTCAAAACGGAGGTGTGTGAAGTCCCAAAATGGAGGTGTGTGAAGTCACAGAATGAAGGTGTGTGAAGTCAAAAAGGTGGTGTGTGAAGTCACAAATGGAAGTGTGTAAAGTCACAGAATGGAGGTGTGTGAAGTCAAAATGGAGGTGTGTGAAGTCAAAGAATGGAGGTGTGTGAAGTCATCGAATGGAGGTATGTAAAGTCATGTCATGGAGGTGTGTGAAATCACAGAATGGAGGTGTGTGAAGTCAGAATTGAGGTGTGCTAAGTCATATAATGGAGGTGTGTGAAGTCAGAATGTAGGTGTGTGAAGTCATAGAATGGAGGTGTGTGAAGTCATAGAATGGAGGTGTGTGAAGTCATAGAATGGAGGTGTGTGAAGTCAGACTGCAGGTGTGTGAAGTCATAGAATGGAGGTGTGTGAAGGCATAGATTGGAAGTGTGTGAAGTCATAGAATGGAGGTGTGTGAAGTCATAGATTGAAGGTGTGTGGAAGTCATAGTATGGAGCTGTGTGAAGTCACAGAAAGGAGGTGTGTGAAGTCACAGAATGGAGTTGTGTGAAGTCAAATTGGAGGTGTGTGAAGTCATAGAATGGAGGTGTGTGAAATCAAAGAATGGAGGTTTGTTAAGTCATAGAATGGATTGTGTGTGAAATCATAGAATGGAGGTGTGTGAAGTCACAGAATTGAGGTGTGTAAAGTCACAGAGTGGAGGTGTGTGAAGTCACAGAATGGAAGTGTGTGATGTCAAAATTGAGGTGTGTGAAGTCACAGAATGGAGGTGTGTGAAGTCAAAATGGAGGTGTGTGAAGTCAAAGAAAGAGGTGTGTGAAGTCATAGAATGGAGGTCTGTGAAGTCATGGAATGGAGGTTTGTGAGGTCAAATATTTGAAGTGTGTGAAGTTACAGAAAGGAGGTGTGTGAAGTCATAGAATGGAGGTGTGTGAAGTCATAGAATGGAGGTGTGTGAAGTCACAGAAGGCAGGTGTGTGAAGTCACAGAATAGAGTTGTGTGAAATCACAATGGTGGTGTGTGAATTCATAGAACAGAGGTGTGTGAAGTGAAAGAATGGAGGTGTGTGAAGTCACATTGGAGGTGTGTGAAGTAACAGAATGGAGGTGTGTCAACTCAGAAAGGAGGTGTGTGAAGTCATAGAATGGAGGTGTGTGAAGTCATAGAATAGAGGTGTGTGAAATCATAGAATGGAGGTGTGTGAAGTCACAGAAATGAGCTGTTTGAAGTCAAAATGGAAGTGTGTGAAGTCAGAATGGAGGTGTGTGAAGTCATAGAATGGAGGTGTGTGAAGTCATAGAATGGAGGTGTGTGAAGTCACAGAATGGAGGTGTGTGAACTCATACAATGGAGGAGTGTGAAGTCATGGAATGGAGGTGTGTGAAGTCAAAGATGGAGGTGTTTGAAGTCATAGAATGGAGGTGTGTGAAGTCACAGAATGGAGGTGTGTGAAGTCACAGAATGGAGGTGTGTGAACTCAGAATGGAAGTGTGTGAATTCACAGAAGGGAGGTTTGTGAAGTTATAGAATGGATGTTTCTGAAGTAAGAATGAAGGTGTGTGAAGCCATAGAATGCAGGTGTGTGACGTCAAAATGAAGGTGTGTGAAGTCAAACAATGGAGGTGTGTGAATTCACAGAATGGAGGTGTGTGAAGTTACAGAATGGAAGTGTGTGAAGTAAAAATGGAGGTGTGTGAAGTCAGAGAATGGAGGTGTGTGAAGTCAAATCATGGACGTGTGTGAAGTCAAAATTGTGGTTTGTGAAGTCACAAATACAGGTGTGTGAAGTCACAGAATGGAGGTGTGTGAAGTCAAAATGGAGGCGTGTGAAGTCAAAGAATGGATGTGTTTGAAGTCATAGAATGGAGGTGTATGAAGTCATGGAATGGAGGTTTGTGAAGTCAAACATTGGAAGTGTGTGAAGTTACAGAATGGAGGTGTGTGAAGTCATAGAATGGAGGTGTGTGAAGTCAGAGAATGGAGGTGTGTGAAGTCAGAATGCAGGTGTGTGAAGTCATAGAATGGAGGTGTGTGAAGTCATAGAATGGAGGTGTGTGAAGCCATAGATTGGAAGTGTGTGAAGTCATAGAATGGAGGTGTGTGAAGTCATAGATTGAAGGTGTGTGGAAGTCATAGTATGGATGTGTGTGAAGTCACAGAAAGGAGGTGTGTGAAGTCACAGAATGGATTTGTGCGAAGTCACAATGGAGGTGTGTGAAGTCATAGAATAGAGGTGTGTGAAATCAAAGAATGGAGGTTTGTTAAGTCATAGAATGGATTGTGTGTGAAATCATAGAATGGAGGTGTGTGAAGTCACAGAATTGAGGTGTGTAAAGTCACAGAGTGGAGGTGTGTGAAGTCACAGAATGGAGTTGTGTGTGAAGTCATAGAATGGAGGTGTGTGAAGTCACAGAATTCAGGTGTGTGATGTCAGAATGGGGGTGTGTGAAGTCACCGAATGGAGGTATGTGACGTCATAAATTTTGGTGTGTGAAGCCATAGAATGGAGGTGTGAAGTCATAGAATGGAGGTGTGTGAAGTCATAGAATGGAGGTGTGTGAAGTCACAGAAGGCAGGTGTGTGAAGTCACAGAATACAGTTGTGTGAAGTCATGTAATGGAGGTGTGTGAAGTCAGAATGCAGGTGTGTGAAGTCATAGAATGGAGGTGTGTGAAATCATAGAATGGAGGTGTGTGAAGTCATAGAATGGAGGTGTGTGAAGTCATAGAATGGAGGTGTGTGAAGTCAAAGATTGGAAGTGTGGGAAGTCATAGAATGGTGGTGTGTGAAGTCATAGATTGAAGGTGTGTGGAAGGCATAGTATGGAGGTGTGTGAAGTCACAGAAAGGAGGTGTTTGAAGTCACAGAATGGAGGTGTGTGAAGTCAAAATGGAGGTGTGTGAAGTCAAAGAATGGAGGTGTGTGAAGTCATAGAATGGAGGTGTATGAAGTCATGGAATGGAGGTTTGTGAAGTCAAACATTGGAAGAGTGTGAAGTTACAGAATGGAGGTGTGTGAATTCATAGAATGGAGGTGTGTGAAGTCATAGAATGGAGGAGTGTGAAGTCAGAATGGAGATGTGTGAAGTCACATAATGGAGGTGTGTGAAGTCACAGAATGTTGGTGTGTGAAGTTATAGAATGGAGGTGTATGAAGTCATAGAATGGAGGTGTGTGAAGTTATAGAATGGAGGTGTGTGAAGTCACAGAATGGAGGTGTGTGAAGTCATAGATTGGGAGAGTGTGAAGTCATAGAATGGAGGTGTGTGAAGTAATAGAATGGAGGTTTGTGAAGTCAGAATGGAGATGTGTGAAGTCACATAATTGATTTGTGTGAAGTCATAGAATATTGGTGTGTGAAGTCCTAGATTGGAGGTGTATGAACTCATAGAATGGAGGTGTGTGAAGTCAGAATGCAGGTGTGTGAAGTCATAGAATGGAGGTGTGTGAAGTCATAGAATGGAGGTGTGTGAAGTCATAGATTGGACGTGTGTGAAGTCATAGAATGGAGCTTGGGAAGTCATAGAATGGAGGTGTGTGAAGTTATAGAATGGAGGTGTGTGAAGTCACAGAATCGAGTTGTGTGAAGACACAATGGAGGTGTGTGAAGTCATAGAATAGAAGTGTGTGAAGTCAGAATAGAGGTGTGCGAAGTCATAGAATGGAGGTGTGTGAAGTCAGAATGGAGGTGTGTGAACTCATAGAATGGAGGTGTGTGAAGTCACAATGGAGGTGAGTGAAGTCATAGAATGGGGGTTTTTGAAGTCACAGAATGGAGGTGTGTGAAGTCATAGAATGGAGGTGTGGGAAGTAAAAATGGAGTTTGTGAACTCATAGAATGAATGTGTGTGAACTCATAGAATGGAGGTTGTGAAGTCATGGAATGGAGGTGTGTGAAGTCAAAGAATGAAGGTGTGTGAAGTCAAACAATAGAGGTGCGTGAGGTGAAACAATGGAGGTGTGTGAAGTCACAAAATGGATGTGTGTGAAGTCAAAAAGGTGGTGTGTGAAGTCACAAATGGAAGTGTGTAAAGTCACAGAATGGAGGTGTGTGAAGTCAAAATGGAGGTGTGTGAAGTCAAAGAATGGAGGTGTGTGAAGTCATCGAATGGAGGTATGTAAAGTCATGTCATGGAGGTGTGTGAAATCACAGAATGGAGGTGTGTGAAGTCAGAATTGAGGTGTGCTAAGTCATATAATGGAGGTGTGTGAAGTCAGAATGTAGGTGTGTGAAGTCATAGAATGGAGGTGTGTGAAGTCATAGAATGGAGGTGTGTGAAGTCATAGAATGGAGGTGTGTGAAGTCAGACTGCAGGTGTGTGAAGTCATAGAATGGAGGTGTGTGAAGGCATAGATTGGAAGTGTGTGAAGTCATAGAATGGAGGTGTGTGAAGTCATAGATTGAAGGTGTGTGGAAGTCATAGTATGGAGGTGTGTGAAGTCACAGAAAGGAGGTGTGTGAAGTCACAGAATGGAGTTGTGTGAAGTCAAATTGGAGGTGTGTGAAGTCATAGAATGGAGGTGTGTGAAATCAAAGAATGGAGGTTTGTTAAGTCATAGAATGGATTGTGTGTGAAATCATAGAATGGAGGTGTGTGAAGTCACAGAATTGAGGTGTGTAAAGTCACAGAGTGGAGGTGTGTGAAGTCACAGAATGGAAGTGTGTGATGTCAAAATTGAGGTGTGTGAAGTCACAGAATGGAGGTGTGTGAAGTCAAAATGGAGGTGTGTGAAGTCAAAGAAAGAGGTGTGTGAAGTCATAGAATGGAGGTCTGTGAAGTCATGGAATGGAGGTTTGTGAGGTCAAATATTTGAAGTGTGTGAAGTTACAGAAAGGAGGTGTGTGAAGTCATAGAATGGAGGTGTGTGAAGTCATAGAATGGAGGTGTGTGAAGTCACAGAAGGCAGGTGTGTGAAGTCACAGAATAGAGTTGTGTGAAATCACAATGGTGGTGTGTGAATTCATAGAACGGAGGTGTGTGAAGTGAAAGAATGGAGGTGTGTGAAGTCACATTGGAGGTGTGTGAAGTAACAGAATGGAGGTGTGTCAACTCAGAAAGGAGGTGTGTGAAGTCATAGAATGGAGGTGTGTGAAGTCATAGAATAGAGGTGTGTGAAATCATAGAATGGAGGTGTGTGAAGTCACAGAAATGAGCTGTTTGAAGTCAAAATGGAAGTGTGTGAAGTCAGAATGGAGGTGTGTGAAGTCATAGAATGGAGGTGTGTGAAGTCATAGAATGGAGGTGTGTGAAGTCACAGAATGGAGGTGTGTGAACTCATACAATGGAGGAGTGTGAAGTCATGGAATGGAGGTGTGTGAAGTCAAAGATGGAGGTGTTTGAAGTCATAGAATGGAGGTGTGTGAAGTCACAGAATGGAGGTGTGTGAAGTCACAGAATGGAGGTGTGTGAACACAGAATGGAAGTGTGTGAATTCACAGAAGGGAGGTTTGTGAAGTTATAGAATGGATGTTTCTGAAGTAAGAATGAAGGTGTGTGAAGCCATAGAATGCAGGTGTGTGACGTCAAAATGAAGGTGTGTGAAGTCAAACAATGGAGGTGTGTGAAGTCACAGAATGGAGGTGTGTGAAGTTACAGAATGGAAGTGTGTGAAGTAAAAATGGAGGTGTGTGAAGTCAGAGAATGGAGGTGTGTGAAGTCAAATCATGGACGTGTGTGAAGTCAAAATTGTGGTGTGTGAAGTCACAAATACAGGTGTGTGAAGTCACAGAATGGAGGTGTGTGAAGTCAAAATGGAGGCGTGTGAAGTCAAAGAATGGATGTGTTTGAAGTCATAGAATGGAGGTGTATGAAGTCATGGAATGGAGGTTTGTGAAGTCAAACATTGGAAGTGTGTGAAGTTACAGAATGGAGGTGTGTGAAGTCATAGAATGGAGGTGTGTGAAGTCAGAGAATGGAGGTGTGTGAAGTCAGAATGCAGGTGTGTGAAGTCATAGAATGGAGGTGTGTGAAGTCATAGAATGGAGGTGTGTGAAGCCATAGATTGGAAGTGTGTGAAGTCATAGAGTGGAGGTGTGTGAAGTCATAGATTGAAGGTGTGTGGAAGTCATAGTATGGATGTGTGTGAAGTCACAGAAAGGAGGTGTGTGAAGTCACAGAATGGAGTTGTGCGAAGTCACAATGGAGGTGTGTGAAGTCATAGAATAGAGGTGTGTGAAATCAAAGAATGGAGGTTTGTTAAGTCATAGAATGGATTGTGTGTGAAATCATAGAATGGAGGTGTGTGAAGTCACAGAATTGAGGTGTGTAAAGTCACAGAGTGGAGGTGTGTGAAGTCACAGAATGGAGTTGTGTGTGAAGTCATAGAATGGAGGTGTGTGAAGTCACAGAATTCAGGTGTGTGATGTCAGAATGGGGGTGTGTGAAGTCACCGAATGGAGGTATGTGACGTCATAAATTTTGGTGTGTGAAGCCATAGAATGGAGGTGTGAAGTCATAGAATGGAGGTGTGTGAAGTCATAGAATGGAGGTGTGTGAAGTCACAGAAGGCAGGTGTGTGAAGTCACAGAATACAGTTGTGTGAAGTCATGTAATGGAGGTGTGTGAAGTCAGAATGCAGGTGTGTGAAGTCATAGAATGGAGGTGTGTGAAATCATAGAATGGAGGTGTGTGAAGTCATAGAATGGAGGTGTGTGAAGTCATAGAATGGAGGTGTGTGAAGTCAAAGATTGGAAGTGTGGGAAGTCATAGAATGGTGGTGTGTGAAGTCATAGATTGAAGGTGTGTGGAAGGCATAGTATGGAGGTGTGTGAAGTCACAGAAAGGAGGTGTTTGAAGTCACAGAATGGAGGTGTGTGAAGTCAAAATGGAGGTGTGTGAAGTCAAAGAATGGAGGTGTGTGAAGTCATAGAATGGAGGTGTATGAAGTCATGGAATGGAGGTTTGTGAAGTCAAACATTGGAAGAGTGTGAAGTTACAGAATGGAGGTGTGTGAATTCATAGAATGGAGGTGTGTGAAGTCATAGAATGGAGGAGTGTGAAGTCAGAATGGAGATGTGTGAAGTCACATAATGGAGGTGTGTGAAGTCACAGAATGTTGGTGTGTGAAGTTATAGAATGGAGGTGTATGAAGTCATAGAATGGAGGTGTGTGAAGTTATAGAATGGAGGTGTGTGAAGTCACAGAATGGAGGTGTGTGAAGTCATAGATTGGGAGAGTGTGAAGTCATAGAATGGAGGTGTGTGAAGTAATAGAATGGAGGTTTGTGAAGTCAGAATGGAGATGTGTGAAGTCACATAATTGATTTGTGTGAAGTCATAGAATATTGGTGTGTGAAGTCCTAGATTGGAGGTGTATGAACTCATAGAATGGAGGTGTGTGAAGTCAGAATGCAGGTGTGTGAAGTCATAGAATGGAGGTGTGTGAAGTCATAGAATGGAGGTGTGTGAAGTCATAGAATGGACGTGTGTGAAGTCATAGAATGGAGCTTGGGAAGTCATAGAATGGAGGTGTGTGAAGTTATAGAATGGAGGTGTGTGAAGTCACAGAATCGAGTTGTGTGAAGACACAATGGAGGTGTGTGAAGTCATAGAATAGAAGTGTGTGAAGTCAGAATAGAGGTGTGCGAAGTCATAGAATGGAGGTGTGTGAAGTCAGAATGGAGGTGTGTGAACTCATAGAATGGAGGTGTGTGAAGTCACAATGGAGGTGAGTGAAGTCATAGAATGGGGGTTTTTGAAGTCACAGAATGGAGGTGTGTGAAGTCATAGAATGGAGGTGTGGGAAGTAAAAATGGAGTTTGTGAACTCATAGAATGAATGTGTGTGAACTCATAGAATGGAGGTTGTGAAGTCATGGAATGGAGGTGTGTGAAGTCAAAGAATGAAGGTGTGTGAAGTCAAACAATAGAGGTGCGTGAGGTGAAACAATGGAGGTGTGTGAAGTCACAAAATGGATGTGTGTGAAGTCAAAACGGAGGTGTGTGAAGTCCCAAAATGGAGGTGTGTGAAGTCACAGAATGAAGGTGTGTGAAGTCAAAAAGGTGGTGTGTGAAGTCACAAATGGAAGTGTGTAAAGTCACAGAATGGAGGTGTGTGAAGTCAAAATGGAGGTGTGTGAAGTCAAAGAATGGAGGTGTGTGAAGTCATCGAATGGAGGTATGTAAAGTCATGTCATGGAGGTGTGTGAAATCACAGAATGGAGGTGTGTGAAGTCAGAATTGAGGTGTGCTAAGTCATATAATGGAGGTGTGTGAAGTCAGAATGTAGGTGTGTGAAGTCATAGAATGGAGGTGTGTGAAGTCATAGAATGGAGGTGTGTGAAGTCATAGAATGGAGGTGTGTGAAGTCAGACTGCAGGTGTGTGAAGTCATAGAATGGAGGTGTGTGAAGGCATAGATTGGAAGTGTGTGAAGTCATAGAATGGAGGTGTGTGAAGTCATAGATTGAAGGTGTGTGGAAGTCATAGTATGGAGGTGTGTGAAGTCACAGAAAGGAGGTGTGTGAAGTCACAGAATGGAGTTGTGTGAAGTCAAATTGGAGGTGTGTGAAGTCATAGAATGGAGGTGTGTGAAATCAAAGAATGGAGGTTTGTTAAGTCATAGAATGGATTGTGTGTGAAATCATAGAATGGAGTTGTGTGAAGTCACAGAATTGAGGTGTGTAAAGTCACAGAGTGGAGGTGTGTGAAGTCACAGAATGGAAGTGTGTGATGTCAAAATTGAGGTGTGTGAAGTCACAGAATGGAGGTGTGTGAAGTCAAAATGGAGGTGTGTGAAGTCAAAGAAAGAGGTGTGTGAAGTCATAGAATGGAGGTCTGTGAAGTCATGGAATGGAGGTTTGTGAGGTCAAATATTTGAAGTGTGTGAAGTTACAGAAAGGAGGTGTGTGAAGTCATAGAATGGAGGTGTGTGAAGTCATAGAATGGAGGTGTGTGCAGTCACAGAAGGCAGGTGTGTGAAGTCACAGAATAGAGTTGTGTGAAATCACAATGGTGGTGTGTGAATTCATAGAACGGAGGTGTGTGAAGTGAAAGAATGGAGGTGTGTGAAGTCACATTGGAGGTGTGTGAAGTAACAGAATGGAGGTGTGTCAACTCAGAAAGGAGGTGTGTGAAGTCATAGAATGGAGGTGTGTGAAGTCATAGAATAGAGGTGTGTGAAATTATAGAATGGAGGTGTGTGAAGTCACAGAAATGAGCTGTTTGAAGTCAAAATGGAAGTGTGTGAAGTCAGAATGGAGGTGTGTGAAGTCATAGAATGGAGGTGTGTGAAGTCATAGAATGGAGGTGTGTGAAGTCACAGAATGGAGGTGTGTGAACTCATACAATGGAGGAGTGTGAAGTCATGGAATGGAGGTGTGTGAAGTCAAAGATGGAGGTGTTTGAAGTCATAGAATGGAGGTGTGTGAAGTCACAGAATGGAGGTGTGTGAAGTCACAGAATGGAGGTGTGTGAACACAGAATGGAAGTGTGTGAATTCACAGAAGGGAGGTTTGTGAAGTTATAGAATGGATGTTTCTGAAGTAAGAATGAAGGTGTGTGAAGCCATAGAATGCAGGTGTGTGACGTCAAAATGAAGGTGTGTGAAGTCAAACAATGGAGGTGTGTGAAGTCACAGAATGGAGGTGTGTGAAGTTACAGAATGGAAGTGTGTGAAGTAAAAATGGAGGTGTGTGAAGTCAGAGAATGGAGGTGTGTGAAGTCAAATCATGGACGTGTGTGAAGTCAAAATTGTGGTGTGTGAAGTCACAAATACAGGTGTGTGAAGTCACAGAATGGAGGTGTGTGAAGTCAAAATGGAGGCGTGTGAAGTCAAAGAATGGATGTGTTTGAAGTCATAGAATGGAGGTGTATGAAGTCATGGAATGGAGGTTTGTGAAGTCAAACATTGGAAGTGTGTGAAGTTACAGAATGGAGGTGTGTGAAGTCAAAGAATGGAGGTGTGTGAAGTCAGAGAATGGAGGTGTGTGAAGTCAGAATGCAGGTGTGTGAAGTCATAGAATGGAGGTGTGTGAAGTCATAGAATGGAGGTGTGTGAAGCCATAGATTGGAAGTGTGTGAAGTCATAGAGTGGAGGTGTGTGAAGTCATAGATTGAAGGTGTGTGGAAGTCATAGTATGGATGTGTGTGAAGTCACAGAAAGGAGGTGTGTGAAGTCACAGAATGGAGTTGTGCGAAGTCACAATGGAGGTGTGTGAAGTCATAGAATTGAGGTGTGTGAAATCAAAGAATGGAGGTTTGTTAAGTCATAGAATGGATTGTGTGTGAAATCATAGAATGGAGGTGTGTGAAGTCACAGAATTGAGGTGTGTAAAGTCACAGAGTGGAGGTGTGTGAAGTCACAGAATGGAGTTGTGTGTGAAGTCATAGAATGGAGGTGTGTGAAGTCACAGAATTCAGGTGTGTGATGTCAGAATGGGGGTGTGTGAAGTCACCGAATGGAGGTATGTGACGTCATAAATTTTGGTGTGTGAAGCCATAGAATGGAGGTGTGAAGTCATAGAATGGAGGTGTGTGAAGTCATAGAATGGAGGTGTGTGAAGTCACAGAAGGCAGGTGTGTGAAGTCACAGAATACAGTTGTGTGAAGTCATGTAATGGAGGTGTGTGAAGTCAGAATGCAGGTGTGTGAAGTCATAGAATGGAGGTGTGTGAAATCATAGAATGGAGGTGTGTGAAGTCATAGAATGGAGGTGTGTGAAGTCATAGAATGGAGGTGTGTGAAGTCAAAGATTGGAAGTGTGGGAAGTCATAGAATGGTGGTGTGTGAAGTCATAGATTGAAGGTGTGTGGAAGGCATAGTATGGAGGTGTGTGAAGTCACAGAAAGGAGGTGTTTGAAGTCACAGAATGGAGGTGTGTGAAGTCAAAATGGAGGTGTGTGAAGTCAAAGAATGGAGGTGTGTGAAGTCATAGAATGGAGGTGTATGAAGTCATGGAATGGAGGTTTGTGAAGTCAAACATTGGAAGAGTGTGAAGTTACAGAATGGAGGTGTGTGAATTCATAGAATGGAGGTGTGTGAAGTCATAGAATGGAGGAGTGTGAAGTCAGAATGGAGATGTGTGAAGTCACATAATGGAGGTGTGTGAAGTCACAGAATGTTGGTGTGTGAAGTCATAGAATGGAGGTGTATGAAGTCATAGAATGGAGGTGTGTGAAGTTATAGAATGGAGGTGTGTGAAGTCACAGAATGGAGGTGTGTGAAGTCATAGATTGGGAGAGTGTGAAGTCATAGAATGGAGGTGTGTGAAGTAATAGAATGGAGGTTTGTGAAGTCAGAATGGAGATGTGTAAAGTCACATAATTGATTTGTGTGAAGTCATAGAATATTGGTGTGTGAAGTCCTAGATTGGAGGTGTATGAACTCATAGAATGGAGGTGTGTGAAGTCAGAATGCAGGTGTGTGAAGTCATAGAATGGAGGTGTGTGAAGTCATAGAATGGAGGTGTGTGAAGTCATAGAATGGACGTGTGTGAAGTCATAGAATGGAGCTTGGGAAGTCATAGAATGGAGGTGTGTGAAGTTATAGAATGGAGGTGTGTGAAGTCACAGAATCGAGTTGTGTGAAGACACAATGGAGGTGTGTGAAGTCATAGAATAGAAGTGTGTGAAGTCAGAATAGAGGTGTGCGAAGTCATAGAATGGAGGTGTGTGAAGTCAGAATGGAGGTGTGTGAACTCATAGAATGGAGGTGTGTGAAGTCACAATGGAGGTGAGTGAAGTCATAGAATGGGGGTTTTTGAAGTCACAGAATGGAGGTGTGTGAAGTCATAGAATGGAGGTGTGGGAAGTAAAAATGGAGTTTGTGAACTCATAGAATGAATGTGTGTGAACTCATAGAATGGAGGTTGTGAAGTCATGGAATGGAGGTGTGTGAAGTCAAAGAATGAAGGTGTGTGAAGTCAAACAATAGAGGTGCGTGAGGTGAAACAATGGAGGTGTGTGAAGTCACAAAATGGATGTGTGTGAAGTCAAAACGGAGGTGTGTGAAGTCCCAAAATGGAGGTGTGTGAAGTCACAGAATGAAGGTGTGTGAAGTCAAAAAGGTGGTGTGTGAAGTCACAAATGGAAGTGTGTAAAGTCACAGAATGGAGGTGTGTGAAGTCAAAATGGAGGTGTGTGAAGTCAAAGAATGGAGGTGTGTGAAGTCATCGAATGGAGGTATGTAAAGTCATGTCATGGAGGTGTGTGAAGTCACAGAATGGATGTGTGTGAAGTCAGAATTGAGGTGTGCTAAGTCATATAATGGAGGTGTGTGAAGTCAGAATGTAGGTGTGTGAAGTCATAGAATGGAGGTGTGTGAAGTCAGAATGGAGGTGTGTGAACTCATAGAATGGAGGTGTGTGAAGTCACAATGGAGGTGTGTGAAGTCATAGAATGGTGTTGTGTGAAGTTACAGAATGGAGGTGTGTAAGTCATAGAATGGAGGTGTGTGAAGTCAGAAATTGAGGTGTGTGAAGTCACAGAATATAGGTGTGGGAATTCAGAATGGAGGTGTGTGAAGTCATAGAATGGAGGTCTGTGAAGTCATGGAATGGAGGTGTGCGAAATCATAGAATGGAGGTCTGTGAAGTCACAGAATGGAGGTGTGTGAACACATCGAATGGAGGTGTGTGAAGTCAGAATGCAGGTGTGTGATGTCACAGAATGGAGGTGTGTGAAGTCACAGAATGGACGAGTGTGAAGTCAAAATTGTGATGTCTGAAGTCACAAATGGAGGTGTGTGAAGTCACAGAATTGTGGTGTGTGAAGTCAAAATGGAGGTGTATGAAGTCAAAGAAAGGAGGTGTGTGAAGTCATAGAATGGAGGTGTATGAAGTCATGGAATGGAGGTTTGTGAAGTCATAGAATGGAGATTTGGGAAGTCATAGAATGGATGTGTGTGAAGTCAGAATGGAGATGTGTGTAGTCACAGAATGGAGGTGTGTGAAGTCAAAGAATATTGGTGTGTGAAGTCATAGAATGGAGGTGTGTGAAGTCTTAGAATGGAGGTGTGTGAAGTCTTAGAATGGAGGTGTGTGAAGTCACAGAAGGAAGGTGTGTGAAGTCACAGAATGGAAGTGTGTAAAGTCACAGAGTGGAGGTGTGTGAAGGCACAGAATGGAGGGGTGTGAAGTCAAAGAATGGCGGTATGTGAAGTCACAGAATGGAGGGGTGTGAAGTCAGTATAGAGGTGTGCGAAGTCATAGAATGGAGGTGTGTGAAGTCAGAATGGAGCTGTGTGAACTCATAGAATGGAGGTGTGTGAAGTCACAATGGAGATGTGCGAAGTCATAGAATGGTGGTTTTTGAAGTCACAGAATGGAGGTTTGTGAAGTCATAGAATGGAGGTGTGTGAAGTCAGATTGGAGGTATGTGAAGTCACAGAATGGAGGTGTGTCAACTCAGAAATGAGGTATGTGAAGTCATAGAATGGAGGTGTGTGAAGTCACAGAAGGCAGGTGTGTGAAGTCACAGAATAGAGTTGTGTGAAGTCACAATGGAGGTGTGTGAATTCATAGAATGGAGGTGTGTGAAGTCAAAGAATGGAGGTGTGTGAAGTCATAGAATGGAGATGTGTGAAATCACAGATTGGAGTTGTGTGTAGTCACAGAGTGTAGGTGTGCAAAGTCACAGAGTGGAGGTGTGTGAAGTCTCAGAATGGAGGTGTGTGAAGACATAGAATGGAGGTGTTTGAAGTCATAGAATGTTGGTTTTTGAAGACACAGAATGGAGGTGTGTGAAGTCATTGAATGGAGGTGTGTGACGTCAGATTGGAGGTGTGTGAAGTAAGAGAATGGAGGTGTGTCAACTCAGAAAGGAGGTGTGTGAAGTCATAGAATGGAGGTGTGTGAAGTCATAGAATGCAGTTGTGTGAAGTCATAGAATGGAGGTGTGAGAAGTCACAGAATGGAGGTGTGTGAACTCATAGAATGGAGTAGTGTGAAGGTAGAATGGTGGTGTGTGAAGTCACACATGGAGGTGTGTGAAATCATAGAATGGAGGTGTGTGAAGTCACAGAATGGAGGTGTGTGAACTCAGAATGGAGGTGTGTGAATTTACAGAAGGTAGGTTTGTGTATTCAAAGAATGGATGATTCTGAAGTAAGAATGAAGGTGTGTGAAGTGATAGAATGGAGGTGTGTGAAGTCAAAATGCAGGTGTGTGAAGTCAAACAATGGATGTGTGCTAAATCACAGAATGGAGGTGTGTGAAGTCACAGAATGGAAGTGTGTGAAGTCAAAATGGAGGTGTGTGAAGTCAGAGAATGGAGGTGTGTGAAGTCATTTAATGGAGGTGTGTGAAATCATAGAATGGAGGTTTGTGAAGTCACAGATTGAGGTGTGTGAAGTCAGAATGGAGGTGTGTGAAGTCAGAATGGAGGTGTGTAAAGTCATAGAATGGAAGTGTGTGAAGTCACAATGCAGGTGTGTGAACTCAGAGAATGGAGGTGTGTGAAGTCATAGCATGGAGGTGTGTAAAGCCATAGAATGTAGGTGTGTAAAGTCAAAAAATGGAGGTGTGTGAAGTCATAGAATGGAGGTGTTTGAGTCACAGAATGGAGGTGTGTGAATTCATAGAATGGAGGTGTGTGAAGTCATAGAATGGAGGTGTGTGAAGTCATATATTGAAGGTGTGTGAAGTTACAGAATTGAGGTGTGTGAAGTCACAGAATGGAGGTGTGTGAACTCAGAATGGAGGTGAGTGAAGTCACAGAATGGAGGTGTGTGAAGTCATAGAATGGAGATGTGTGAAGTCATAGAATGGAGGTGTGTGAAGTCACAAAATGGAGGTGTGTGAAGTCATAGAATGGAGGTGTGTCAACTCAGAAATGAGGTATGTGAAGTCATAAAATGGAGGTGTGTGAAGTCAGAGAATGGAGATATGTGAAGGCACAGAATGGAGTTGTATGAAATCAGAGAATGGAGGAATGTGAAGTCAGACAATCGAGGTGTGTGAAGTCACAGAATGGAGGTGTGTGAGGTCACAGAATGGAGGTGTGTGAACACACAATGGAGGTGAGTGAAGTCACAGAATGGAGGTGTGTGAAGTCATAGAATGGAGATGTGTGAAGTCACAGAATGGAGGTGTGTGAAGTCATAGAATGGAGGTGTGTGAAGTCACAAAATGGAGGTGTGTGAAGTCATAGAATGGAGGTGTGTGAAGTCAAAGGATGGAGGTGTGTGAAGTCATAGAAGGCAGGTGTGTGAAGTCATAAAATGGAGATGTGTGAAGTCACAGAATGGAGATGTGTGAAATCATAGAATGGAGGTGTGTGACGTCACAGAATCGAGGTGTGTGAAGTTATATAATGGAAGTGTGTGAAGTCATAGAATGGAGGTGTGTAAACGCATAGAATGGAGGTGTGTGAAATCATGGACTTGCCGTGTGTGAAATCAAAGAATGGAGGTGTGGGAAGTGAAAAAATGGAGGTGTGTGAAGTCACAGAATGGAAGTGTGTGAAGTCAAAATTGAGGTGTGTGAAGTCACAGAATGGAAGTGTGTGAAGTCACAGAATGGAGGTGTGTGAAGTCAAAATGGAGGTGTGTGAAGTCAAAGAAAGTGGTATGTGAAGTCATAGAATGGAGGTCTGTGAAGTCATGGAATGGAGGTTTGTGAGGTCAAATATTTGAAGTGTGTGAAGTCACAGAAAGGAGGTGTGTGAAGTCATAGAATGGAGGTGTGTGAATTCATAGAATGGAGGTGTGTGAAGTGAAAGAATGGAGGTGTGTGAAGTCATAGAATGGAGGTGTGTGAAATCACAGAATGGATCTGTGTGTAGTCACAGAGTGCAGGTGTGTAAAGTCACAGATTGGATGTGTGTAAAGTCAGATTGGAGGTGTGTGAAGTAACAGAATGGAGGTGTGTCAACTCAGAAAGGAGGTGTGTGAAGTCATAGAATGGAGGTGTGTGAAGTCATAGAATGGAGGTGTTTGAAGTCATAGAATGTTAGTTTTTGAAGTCATAGAATGGAGGTGTGTGAAGTCATAGAATGGAGGTGTGTGAAGTCAGATTGGAGGTGTGTGAAGTAACAGGATGGATGTGTATCAACTCAGAAAGGAGGTGTGTGAAGTCATAGAATGGAGGTGTGTGAAGTCATAGAATGGAGGTGTGTGAAATCATAGAATGGAGGTGTGTGAAGTCACAGAAATGAGGTGTTTGAAGTCAAAATGGAAGTGTGTGAAGTCAGAATGGAGGTGTGTGAAGTCATAGAATGGAGGTGTGTGAAGTCACAGAATGGAGGTGTGTGAACTCATACAATGGAGGAGTGTGAAGTCATGGAATGGAGGTGTGTGAAGTCACAGATGGAGGTGTGTGAAGTCATAGAATGGAGGGGTGTGAAGTTACAGAATGGAGGTGTGTGAAGTCACAGAATGGAGGTGTGTGAACTCAGAATGGAGGTGTGTGAATTCACAGAAGGGAGGTTTGTGAAGTCATAGAATGGATGTTTCTGAAGTAAGAATGAAGGTGTGTGAAGCCATAAAATGGAGGTGTGTGAAGTCAAAATGCAGGTGTGTGAAGTCAAACAATGGAGGTGTGTGAAGTCACAGAATGGAGATGTGTGAAGTCACAGAATGGAAGTGTGTGAAGTCAAAATGGAGGTGTGTGAAGTCAGAGAATGGAGGTGTGGGAAGTCAAATCATGGACGTGTGTGAAGTCAAAATTTTGGTGTGTGAAGTCACAAATGCAGGTGTGTGAAGTCACAGAATGAAGGTGTGTGAAGTCAAAATGGAGGTGTGTGAAGTCTAAGAATGGATGTGTTTGAAGTCATAGAGTGGAGGTGTGTGAAGTCAGAATGCAGGTGTGTGAAGTCAGAATGCAGGTGTGTGAAGTCATAGAATGGATGTGTTTGAAGTCATAGAATGGAGGTGTGTGAAGTCAGAATGCAGGTGTGTGAAGTCATAGAATGGAGGTGTGTGAAGTCATAGAATGGAGGTGTGTGAAGTCATAGATTGGAAGTGTGTGAAGTCATAGAATGGAGGTGTGTGAAGTCATAGATTGAAGGTGTGTGGAAGTCATAGTATGGAGGTGTGTGAAGTCACAGAAAGGAGGTGTGTGAAATCACAGAATGGAGTTGTGTGAAGTCACAATGGAGGTGTGTGAAGTCATAGAATGGAGTTGTGTGAAATCAAAGAATGGAGGTTTGTTAAGTCATAGAATGGATTGTGTGTGAAATCATAGAATGGAGGTGTGTGAATCACAGAATTGAGGTGTGTAAAGTCACAGAGTGGAGGTGTGTGAAGTCACAGAATGGAGTTGTGTGTGAAGTCGTTGAATGGAGGTGTGTGAAGTCATAGAATGGAGGTGTGTGGAGTCATAGACAGGAAGTGTGTGAAGTCATAGAATGGAGGTGTGTGAAGTCATAGATTGAAGGTGTTTGGAAGTCATAGTATGGAGGTGTGTGAAGTCACAGAAAGGAGGTGGGTGAAGTCACAGAATGGTGGTGTGTGAAGTCAAAACGGAGGTGTGTGAAGTCAAAGAATGGAGGTGTGTGAAGTCATAGAATGGAGGTGTATGAAGTCATGGAATATAGGTTTGTGAAGTCAAACAATGGAAGTGTGTGCAGTTACAGAATGGAGGTGTGTGAAGTCATAGAATAGAGGTGTGTGAAGTCATTGAATGGAGGAGTGTGAAGTCAGAATGGAGATGTGTGAAGTCACATAATGGAGGTGTGTGAAGTCATAGAATGTTGATGTGTGAAGTCATAGAATGGAGGTGTATGAAGTCGTAGAATGGAGGTTTGTGAAGTCAGAATGCAGGTGTGTGTAGTCATAGAATGGAGGTGTGTGAAGTCATAGAATGGAGGTGTGTGAAGTCATACATTGGAAGTGTGTTTAGTCATAGAATGGATGTGTGGGAAGTCATAGAATGGAGGTGTGTGAAGTCATAGAATGGAGGTGTGCGAAGTCACAGAAGGGAGGTGTGTGAATTCACAGAATCGAGTTGTCTGAAGTCACAATGGAGGTGTGTGAAGTCATAGAATGGAGGTGTGTGAAGTCAGAATAGAGGTGTGCGAAGTCATAGAATGGAGGTGTGTGAAGTCAGAATGGAGCTGTGTGAAGTCTTAGAATTGAGGTGTGTGCAGTCAAAATGGAGGTGTGTGAACTCATAGAATGGAGGTGTGTGAAGTCACAATGGAGGTGTGTGAAGTCATAGAATGGAGGTGTGGGAAGTAAAAATGGAGTTTGTGAACTCATAGAATGAAGGTGTGTGAACTGATAGAATGGAGGTTGTGAAGTCATGGAATGGAGGTGTGTGAAGTCAAAGAATGCAGGTGTGTGAAGTCATCGAATGGAGGTATATAAAGTCATGTCATGGAGGTGTGTGAAGTCACAGAATGGAGGTGTGTGAAATCAGAATTGAGGTGTGCTAAGTCATAGAATGGAGGTGTGTGAAGTCAGAATGGAGGTGTGTGAACTCATAGAACGGAGGTGTGTGAAGTCAGAATGGAGGTGTGTGAACTCATGGAATGGAGGTATGTGAAGTCACAATGGAGGTGTGTGAAGTCATAGAATGGTGGTATGTGAAGTTACAGAATGGAGGTGTGGAAGTCATAGAATGGAGGTGTGTGAAGGCAGAAATTGAGGTGTGTGAAGTCACAGAATATAGGTGTGTGAATTCAGAATGGAGGTGTGTGAAGTCATAGAATGGAGGTGTGTGAAGTCATGGAATGGAGGTGTGTGAAATCATAGAATGGAGGTGTGCAAAGTCACAGAATGGAGGTGTGTGAAGTCAGAATGGAGGTGTGTTAAGTGATAGAACTGAGGTGTGTAAAGTCAGAATGGAGGTGTGAGAACACATAGAAGGGAGGTGTGTGAAATCACAATGGAGGTGTGTAAATTCATAGAATAGAGGTGTGTGAAGTCACAGAAGGAGGTGTGTGAAGTCATAGAAAGGAGCTGTGTGAATTCAGAATGGAGGTGTGTGAAGTCACAGAATGGAGGTTTGTGAAGTCACAGAATGGGGGTGTGTGAAGTCATAGAATGGATGTTTGTGAAGTAAGAATGAAGGTGTGTGAAGTCATAGAATGGAGGTGTGTGAAGTCAAAATGTAGGTGTGTGAACTCATAGAATAGAGATGTGTGACCTCATAGAATGGAGATGTGTGAAGTCATGGAATGGAGGTGTGTGAAATCCAAGAATAGAGGAGTGCGAAATCAAACAATGGAGGTGTGTGAAGTCACAGAATGGAGGTGTGTGAAGTCACAGAATGGAGGTGTGTGAAGTCAAAATTGTGATGTGTGAAGTCACAAATGGAGGTGTGTGAAGTCATAGAATTGTGGTGTGTGAAGTGAAAATGGATGTGTTTGAAATCAAAGAAAGGAGGGGGGTGAAGTCATAGAATGGAGGAGTATGAAGTCATGGAATGGAGGTTTGTGAAGTCATACAATGGGCATTTGTGAAGTCATAGAATGGATGTGTGTGAAGTCAGAATGAAGATGTGTGAAGTCACACAATGGAGGTGTGTGAAGTCAAAGAATATTGGTGTGTGAAGTCATAGAATGGAGGTGTGTGAAGTCTTAGAATGGAGGTGTGTGAAGTCATAGAATGGAGGTATGTGAAGTCACAGAAATGAGGTGTGTGAAGTCACAGAATGGAGGTGTGTAACCTCACAGAGTGGAGGTGTGTGAAGGCCCAGAATTGAGGGGTGTGAAGTCAAAGAATGGAGGTATGTGAAGTCACAGAATGGAGGGGTGTGAAGTCAGAATAGAGGTGTGCGAAGTCACAGAATGGAGGTGTGTGAAGTCAGAATGGAGCTGTGTTAACTCATAGAACGGAGGTGTGTGAAGTCACAATGGAGATGTGTGAAGTCATAGAATGGTGGTTTTTGAAGTCACAGAATGGAGGTGTGAGAAGTCATAGAATGGAGTTGTGTGACGTCAGATTGGAGGTATGAAAAGTCACAGAATGGAGGTGTGTCAACACAGAAAGGAGGTATGTGAAGTCACAGAATGGAGGTGTGTGAATTCAAAGAATGGAGGTGTGGGAAATCATAGAATGGAAGTGTGTGAAGTCAAAGAATAGAGGTGTGTGAAGACAGAATGGAGGTGTGTGAAGTCACAATGCAGGTGTGTGAACTGATAGAACGTAGGTGTGTGAAGTCACAATGTAGGTGAGTGAAGTCATAGAATGGAGGTGTGTGAAGTCATAAAATGGAGGTGTGTGAAGTCACAATATGGAGGTGTGAGAAGTCATATAATGTAGGTGTGTGAAGTCACAGAATGGAGGTGTGTGAACTCAGAATGGAGGTGTGTGAAGTCACAGAATTGAGGTGTGTGAAATCGTAGAATGGAGGTGTGTGAAGTCAGAGAATCGAAGATTGTGAAGTCACAGAATGGAGTTGTGTGAAGTCACAGAATTGAAGTGTGTGAACTCACAATGGAGGTGAGTGAAGTCACAGAATGAAGGTGTGTGAAGTAAAAGAATGGAAGTGTGTGAAGTCAAAATGGAGGTGTGTGAAGTCAAAGAATGGATTTGTTTGAAGTCATAGAATGGAGGTGTATGAAGTCATGGAATGGAGGTTTGTGAAGTCAAACATTGGAAGTGTGTGATGTTACAAAATGGAGGTGTGTGAAGTCACAGAATGGAGGTGTGTGAAGTCATAGATTGGAAGCGTGTGAAGTCATAGAATGGAAGTGTGTGAAGTCATAGATTGAAGGTGTGTGGAAGTCACAGTATGGAGGTGTGTGAAGTCACAGAAAGGAGGTGTGTGAAATCACAGAATGCAGTTGTGTGAAGTCAAAATGGAGGTGTGTGAAGTCATAGAATGGAGGTGTGTGAAATCAAAGAATGGAGGTTTGTGAAGTCATAGAATGGATTGTGTGAGAAATCATAGAATGGAGTTTTGTGTAAAGTCACAGAATGGAGGTGTGTGAAGTCACAGAATGCAGGTGTGTGAAGTCAGAATATAGGTGTGCGAAGTCATAGAATGGACGTGTGTGAAGTCAGAATGGAGCTGTGTGAAGTCATAGAATGGAAGTGTGTGAAGTCAGAATGGAGGTGTGTAAACTCATAGAATGGAGGTGTATGAAGTCACAATGGAGGTGTGGGAAGTCACAGAATGGATGTGTAAGAACTTAGAAAGGAGGTGTGTGAAGTCTTAGAATGGAGGTCTGTGAAGTCATAGAATGGAGGTGTGTGAAATCATAGAGTGGAGGTGTGTGAATTCACAGAATTGAGGTGTGTGAAGTCAGAATGGAGGTGTGTGAAGTCAGAATGGAGGTGTGTGAATTCAGACAATGGAGGTGTGTGAAGTCAAAATGCAGGTGTGTGAACTCATAGAATGGAGGTGTGTGAAGTCAAAAAGTAGGTTTCTGAAGTCATAGAATGGAGGAGTGTGAAGTCATAGAAGGAAGGTGTGTGAAGTCACAGAATGGAGGTGTGTGATGTCATAGAATGGAGGTGTGTGAAGTCACAGAATGGAGGTTTGTGAAGGCATAGAATGGAGGTGTGTGAAGTCATAGAATTGAGGTGTGCGTAGTCACAGAATGTCGGTGTGTGATGTCACAGTATGGAGGTGTGTGAACTCAGATTTGATGTGTGTGAAGTCACAAAATGGAGGTTTGTCAAGTCACAGAATGAAGGTTTGTGAAGGCATAGAATGGAGGTGTGTGAAGTCATAGAATTCAGGTGTGTGAAGTCACAGAATGTAGGTGTGTGAAGTCAGAGTATGGAGGTGTGTGAACTCAGATTTGAGGTGTGTGAAGTCAAAGAAGGAGGTGTCTGAAGTCACAGAATGGAGTTGTGTGAAGACACAGAATGGAGGTGTGTGAACTCAGAGAGGAGGTGTGTGAAGTCTTAGAATGGAGGTATGTGAAGTGATAGAATGGATGTGTGTGAAATCATAGAATGGAGGTGTGTGAATTCACAGAATTGAGGTGTGTGAATTCAGAGAATGCAGGTGTGTGAAGTCACAATGCAGGTGTGTGAACTCATAGAATGGAGGTGTGTGAAGTCACAATGTAGGTTTCTGAAGTAATAGAATGGAGGTGTGTGAAGTCATAGAATGGAGGTGTGTGAAGTCACAGAATGGAGGTGTGTGATGTCATAGAATCGAGGTGTGTGAAGTCACAGAATGGAGGTTTGTGAAGGCATAGAATGGAGGTGTGTGAAGTCATAGAATGGAGGTGTGTGAAGTCACAGAATGGAGGTGTGTGAAGTCACAGAATGGAGGTGTGTGAAGTCACACTATGGAGGTGTGTGAACTCAGATTTGAGGTGTGTGAAGTCACAGAGTGGAGGTGTGTGAAGTCAAAGAGGAGGTGTCTGAAGTCACAGAATGGAGGTGTGTGAAGACACAGAATGGAGGTGTGTGAACTCAGAGAGGAGGTGTGTGAAGCCAAAGAATGGAGGTGTGTGAAGTCATAGAATGGAAGTGTGTGAAGTCATAGAATGGAGGTATGTGAAGTCAGAATGGAGGTGTGTGAAGTCACAGAATGGAGGTGTGTGCAGAATGGAGGTATGTGTAGTCACAGAATGGAGGTTTGTGAAGTCATAGAATGGAGGTGTGTGAAGTCATAGAATGGATGTTGCTGAAGTAAGAATGAAGGTGTGTGAAGTCACAGAATGGAGGGGTCTGAAGTCATAGAATGGATGTTGCTGAAGTAAGAATGAAGGTGTGTGAACTCATAGAATGGAGGTGTGTGAATTCATGGAACGGAGGTGTGTGAAGTCAAAGAATGGAGGTGTATGATATCAAACAATGGAAGTGTGTGAAGTCATAGAATGGAGGTGTGTGAAGTCAGAATAGAGGTGTGTGAAGTCATAGAATGGAGGTGTGTGAAGTCAGAATGGAGCTGTGTGAACTCATAGAAAGAAGGTGGGTGAAGTCACAATGGAGATGTGTGAAGTCATAGAATGGTGGTTTTTGAAGTCACAGAATGGAGGTGTGTGAAGTCAGATTGGAGGTATGTGAAGTCACAGAATGGAGGTGTGTCAACTCAGAAAGGAGGTATGTGAAGTCATAGAATGGAGGTGTGTGAAGTCAAAGAATGGAGTTGTGGAAATCATAGAATGGAAGTGTGTGAAGTCACAGAATTGAGGTGTGTGAAGTCACCATGGAGGTGTGTGTATTCAGAATGGAGGTGTGTGAAGTCAGAGACTGGAGTTGTGTGAAGTCACAATGCAGGTGTGTGAACTGATAGAACGTAGGTGTGTGAAGTCACAATGTAGGTGTGTGAAGTCAGAATGGAGGTGTGTGAAGTCATAGAATGGAGGTGTGTGAAGTCACAATATGGAGGTGTGTGAAGTCATATAATGGAGGTGTGTGAAGTCACAGAATGGAGGTGTGTGAACTCAGAATGGAGGTGTGTGAAGTCACAGAATGGACGTGTGTGAAGTCATAGAATGGAGATGTGTGAAGTCACAGAATGGAGGTGTGTGAAATCGTGGAATGGAGGTGTGTGAAGTCAGAGAATCGAGGTGTGTGAAGTCACAGAATGGAGGTGTGTGAAGTCACAGAATGGATGTGTGTGAACTCACAATGGAGGTGAGTGAAGTCACAGAATGGAGGTGTGTGAAGTAATAGAATGGAAGTGTGTGAAGTCATAGAATGTAGGTGTGTGATGTCAGAATGGAGGGGTGTGAAGTCACAGAATGGAGGTATGTGACGTCATAAATGTTGGTGTGTGAAGTCATAGAATGGAGGTGTGTGAAGTCATAGAATGGAGTTGTGTGAAGTCTTAGAATGGAGGTGTGTGAAGTCACAGAAGGCAGGTGTGTGAAGTCACAGAATGGAGTTCTGTGAAGTCACAATGGAGGTGTGTGAAGTCATAGAATGGAGGTGAGTGAAATCAAAGAATGGAAGTTTGTTAAGTCATAGAATGGAAAGTGTGTGAAATCATAGAATGGAGGTGTGTGAAGTCACAAAATTGAGGTGTGTAAAGTCACAGAGTGGAGGTGCGTGGAGTCAACAGAATGCAGGTGTGTGATGTCAGAATGGAGGTGTGTGAAGTCACAGAATGGAGGTATGTGACGTCATAAATGTTGGTGTGTGAAGTCACAGAATGGAGGTGTGAAGTTATAGAATGGAGGTGTGTGAAGTCATAGAATGGAGGTGTGTGAAGTCACAGAAATCAGGTGTGTGAAGTCACAGAATACAGTTGTGTGAAGTCATGGAATGGAGGTGTGTGAAGTCAGAATGCAGGTGTGTGAAGTCATAGAATGGAGGTGTGTGAAGTCATAGAATGGAGGTGTGTGAAGTCATAGATTGGAAGTGTGTGAAGTCATAGAATGGAGGTGCGTGAAGTCATAGATTGAAGGTGTGTGGAAGTCATAGTATGGAGGTGTGTGAAGTCACAGAAAGGAGGTGTGTGAAGTCACAGAATGGAGGTTTGTGAAGGCATAGAATGGAGGTGTGTGAAGTCATAGAATGGAGGTGTGTGAAGTCACAGAATGGAGGTGTGTGAAGTCACAGAATGGAGGTGTGTGAAGTCACACTATGGAGGTGTGTGAACTCAGATTTGAGGTGTGTGAAGTCACAGAGTGGAGGTGTGTGAAGTCAAAGAGGAGGTGTCTGAAGTCACAGAATGGAGGTGTGTGAAGACACAGAATGGAGGTGTGTGAACTCAGAGAGGAGGTGTGTGAAGCCAAAGAATGGAGGTGTGTGAAGTCATAGAATGGAAGTGTGTGAAGTCATAGAATGGAGGTATGTGAATTCAGAATGGAGGTGTGTGAAGTCACAGAATGGAGGTGTGTGCAGAATGGAGGTATGTGTAGTCACAGAATGGAGGTTTGTGAAGTCATAGAATGGAGGTGTGTGAAGTCATAGAATGGATGTTGCTGAAGTAAGAATGAAGGTGTGTGAAGTCACAGAATGGAGGGGTCTGAAGTCATAGAATGGATGTTGCTGAAGTAAGAATGAAGGTGTGTGAACTCATAGAATGGAGGTGTGTGAATTCATGGAACGGAGGTGTGTGAAGTCAAAGAATGGAGGTGTATGATATCAAACAATGGAAGTGTGTGAAGTCATAGAATGGAGGTGTGTGAAGTCAGAATAGAGGTGTGTGAAGTCATAGAATGGAGGTGTGTGAAGTCAGAATGGAGCTGTGTGAACTCATAGAAAGAAGGTGGGTGAAGTCACAATGGAGATGTGTGAAGTCATAGAATGGTGGTTTTTGAAGTCACAGAATGGAGGTGTGTGAAGTCAGATTGGAGGTATGTGAAGTCACAGAATGGAGGTGTGTCAACTCAGAAAGGAGGTATGTGAAGTCATAGAATGGAGGTGTGTGAAGTCAAAGAATGGAGTTGTGGAAATCATAGAATGGAAGTGTGTGAAGTCACAGAATTGAGGTGTGTGAAGTCACCATGGAGGTGTGTGTATTCAGAATGGAGGTGTGTGAAGTCAGAGACTGGAGTTGTGTGAAGTCACAATGCAGGTGTGTGAACTGATAGAACGTAGGTGTGTGAAGTCACAATGTAGGTGTGTGAAGTCAGAATGGAGGTGTGTGAAGTCATAGAATGGAGGTGTGTGAAGTCACAATATGGAGGTGTGTGAAGTCATATAATGGAGGTGTGTGAAGTCACAGAATGGAGGTGTGTGAACTCAGAATGGAGGTGTGTGAAGTCACAGAATGGACGTGTGTGAAGTCATAGAATGGAGATGTGTGAAGTCACAGAATGGAGGTGTGTGAAATCGTGGAATGGAGGTGTGTGAAGTCAGAGAATCGAGGTGTGTGAAGTCACAGAATGGAGGTGTGTGAAGTCACAGAATGGATGTGTGTGAACTCACAATGGAGGTGAGTGAAGTCACATAATGGAGGTGTGTGAAGTAATAGAATGGAAGTGTGTGAAGTCATAGAATGTAGGTGTGTGATGTCAGAATGGAGGGGTGTGAAGTCACAGAATGGAGGTATGTGACGTCATAAATGTTGGTGTGTGAAGTCATAGAATGGAGGTGTGTGAAGTCATAGAATGGAGTTGTGTGAAGTCTTAGAATGGAGGTGTGTGAAGTCACAGAAGGCAGGTGTGTGAAGTCACAGAATGGAGTTGTGTGAAGTCACAATGGAGGTGTGTGAAGTCATAGAATGGAGGTGAGTGAAATCAAAGAATGGAAGTTTGTTAAGTCATAGAATGGAAAGTGTGTGAAATCATAGAATGGAGCTGTGTGAAGTCACAAAATTGAGGTGTGTAAAGTCACAGAGTGGAGGTGCGTGAAGTCAACAGAATGCAGGTGTGTGATGTCAGAATGGAGGTGTGTGAAGTCACAGAATGGAGGTATGTGACGTCATAAATGTTGGTGTGTGAAGTCACAGAATGGAGGTGTGAAGTTATAGAATGGAGGTGTGTGAAGTCATAGAATGGAGGTGTGTGAAGTCACAGAAATCAGGTGTGTGAAGTCACAGAATACAGTTGTGTGAAGTCATGGAATGGAGGTGTGTGAAGTCAGAATGCAGGTGTGTGAAGTCATAGAATGGAGGTGTGTGAAGTCATAGAATGGAGGTGTGTGAAGTCATAGATTGGAAGTGTGTGAAGTCATAGAATGGAGGTGCGTGAAGTCATAGATTGAAGGTGTGTGGAAGTCATAGTATGGAGGTGTGTGAAGTCACAGAAAGGAGGTGTGTGAAGTCACAGAATGGAGGTGTGTGAAGTCAAAATGGAGGTGTGTGAAGTCAAAGAATGGAGGTGTGCGAAGTCATAGAATGGAGGTGTATGAAGTCATGGAATGGAGGTTTGTGAAGTCAAACATTGGAAGTGTGTGAAGTTACAGAATGGAGGTGTGTGAAGTCACAGAATGGAGGTGGGTGAAGTCATAGAATGGAGGAGTGTGAATTCAGAATGGAGATGTGTGAAGTCACATAATGGAGGTGTGTGAAGTCATAGAATGGAGGTGTATGAAGTCATAGAATGGAGGTGTGTGAAGTCAGAATGCAGGTGTGTGAAGTCATAGAATGGAGGTGTGTGAAGTCATATAATGGAGGTGTGTGAAGTCATAGATTGGAAGTGTGTGAAATCATAGAATGGAGGTGTGTGAAGTCACAGAAGGGAGGTGTGTGAAGTCACAGAATCGAGTTGTCTGAAGTCACATTGGAGGTGTGTGAAGTCATAGAATGGAGTTGTGTGAAGTCAGAATAGAGGTGTGCGAAGTCATAGAATGGAGATGTGTGAAGTCTGAATGGAGCTGTGTGAAGTCTTAGAATGGAGGTGTGTGAAATCAGAATGGAGGTGTGTGAACTCATAGAATGGAGGTGTATGAAGTCACAATGGAGGTGTGTGAAGTCACAGAATGGGGGTTTTTGCAGTCACAGAATGGAGGTGTGTGAAGTCATAGAATAGAGGTGTGGGAAGTAAAAACGGAGTTTGTGAACTCATAGAATGAAGGTGTGTGAACTCATAGAATGGAAGTTGTGAAGTCATGGAATGGAGGTGTGTGAAGTCAAAGAATGGAGGTTTGTGAAGTCAAACAATAGAGGTGTGTGAAGTCAAAAAATGGAGGTCTGTGAAGTCACAGAATGGATGTGTGTGAAGTCAAAACGGAGGTGTGTGAAGTCACAAAATGGAGGTGTGTGAAGTCACAGAATGAAGGTGTGTGAAGTCAAAAAGATGGTGTGTGAAGTCACAAATGGACGTGTGTAAAGTCACAGAATGGAGGTGTGTGAAGTCAAAATGGAGGTGTGTGAAGTCAAAGAATGGAGGTGTGTGAAGTCATCGAATGGAGTTATGTAAACTCATGTCATGGAGGTGTGTGAAGTCACAGAATGGAGGTGTGTGAAATCAGAATTGAGGTGTGCTAAATCATAGAATAGAGGTGTGTGAAGTCAGAATGGAGGTGTGTGAACTCATAGAATGGAGGTATGTGAAGTCACAATGGAGGTGTGTGAAGTCATAGAATGGTGGTATGTGAAGTTACAGAATGGAGGTGTGGAAGTCATAGAATGGAAGTGTGTGAAGTCAGAAATTGAGGTGTGTGAAGTCACAGAATATAGGTGTGTGAATTCAGAATGGAGGTGTGTGAAGTCAAAGATTGGAGGTGTGTGAAGTCATGGAATGGAGGTGTGTGAAATCATAGAATGGAGGTGTGTGAAATCACAGAATGCAGGTGTGTGAAGTCAGAATGGAGGTGTGTGAACACATAGAAGGGAGGTGTGTGAAATCACAATGGAGGTGTGTGAAGTCATAGAATAGAGGTGTGTGAAGTCACAGAAGGAGGTGTGTGAAGTCATAGAAAGGAGCTGTGTGAATTCAGAATGGAGGTGTGTGAAGTCACAGAATGGAGGTGTGTGAAGTCATAGAATGGAGATGTGTGAAGTCACAGAATGGAGGTGTGTGAAATCGTAGAATGGAGGTATGTGATTCATAGAATCAAGGTGTGTGAAGTAAATGAATGGAGGTGTGTGAAGTCACAGAATGGATGTGTGTGAACTCACAATGGAGGTGAGTGAAGTCACAGAATGGAGGTGTGTGAAGTCATAGAATGGAAGTGTGTGAAGTCATAGAATGTAGGTGTGTGATGTCAGAATGGAGGTGTGTGAAGTCACAGAATGGAGGAGGGTGAGGTCATAAATGTTGGTGTGTGAAGTCATAGAATGGAGGTGTGAAGCCATAGAATGGAGGTGTGAAGACATAGAATGGAGGTGTGTGAAGTCATAGAATGGAGGTGTGTGAAGTCACAGAAGGGAGGTGTGGAAAGTCACAGAATGGATGTTGCTGAAGTAAGAATGAAAGTGTGTTAAGTCATAGAATGGAGGTGTCTGAAGTCATAGAATGGATGTTGCTGAAGTAAGAATGGAGGTGTGTGAACTCATAGAATGGACGTGTGTGAATTCATAGAATGGAGGTGTGTGAATTCATGGAACGGAGGTGTGTGAAGTCAAAGAATGGAGGTGTATGATGTCAAACAATGGAAGTGTGTGAAGTGATAGAATGGAGGTGTGTGAAGTCTTAGAATGAAGGTGTGTGAAGTCATAGATTGGAGGTGTGTGAAGTCACAAAAGGGAGGTGTGTAAAGTTACAGAATGGAGGTGTGTAAAGTCACAGAGTGGAGGTGTGTGAAGGAACAGAATGGAGGGGAGTGAAGTCAAAGAATGGAGGTATGTGAAGTCACAGAATGGAGGTGTGTGAAGTCAGAAAGGAGCTGTGTGAACTCATAGAATGGAGGTGTGTGAAGTCACAATGGAGATGTGTGAAGTCATAGAATGGTGGTTTTTGAAGTCACAGAATGGAGGTGTGTGAAGTCATGGAATGGAGGTGTGTGGAGTCAGATTGGAGATATGTGAAGTCACAGAATGGAGGTGTGTCAACTCAGAAAGGAGGTATGGGAAGTCATAGAATGGAGTTATGTGAAGTCAAAGAATGGAGGTGTGGGAAATCATAGAATGGAGGTGTGTGAAGTCACAGAATTGAGGTGTATGAAGTAAGAATGGAGGTGTGTGAATTCAGAATGGAGGTGTGTGAAGTCATAGAATGGAGGTGTGTGAAGTCATGGAATGGAGGTGTGTGAAATCCAAGAATGGAGGTGTGTGAAATCAAACATTGGAGGTGTATGAAGTCACAGACTGGAGATGTGTGAAGTCACAGAATGGAAGTGTGTGAAGTCAAAATTGAGGTGTGTGAAGTCACAGAATGGAGGTATGTGAAGTCACAGAAAATAGGTGTGTGAAGTCAAAATGGAGGTGTGTGAACTCATAGAATAGAGGTGTGTGACCTCATAGAATGGAGGTGTGTGAAGTCATGGAATGGAGATGTGTGAAATCCAAGAATGGATGTGTGTGAAATCAAACAATGGAGGTGTATGAAGTCACAGAATGGAGATGTGTGAAGTCACAGAATGGAAGTGTGTGAAGTCAAAATTGAGGTGTGTGAAGTCACAGAATGGAGGTGTGTGAAGTCAAAATTTTGATGTGTGAAGTCACAAACGGAGGTGTGTGAAGTCACAGAATTGTGGTGAGTGAAGTCAAAATGGAGGTGTGTGAAGTCAAAGAAAGGAGGTGTGTGAAGTCATAGAATGGAGGCGTATGAAGTCATGGAATTGAGGTTTCTGAAGTCATAGAATGGAGGTTTGTGAAGTCATAGAATGGATGTGTGTGAAGTCAGAATGGAGATATGTGAAGTCACAGAATGGAGGTGTGTGAAGTCAAAGAATGTTGGTGTGTGAAGTCATAGAATGGAGGTGTATGAAGTCATGGAATGGAGGTGTGTGAAGTCAGAATGCACGTGTGTGAAGTCATAGAATGGAGTTGTGGGAAGTCATAGAATGGAGGTGTGTGAAGTCACAAAATGGAGGTGTGTGAAGTCATAGAATGGTGGTATGTGAAGTTACAGAATGGAGGTGTGGAAGTCATAGAATGGAGGTGTGTGAAGTCAGAAATTGAGGTGTGTGAAGTCACAGAATATAGGTGTGTGAATTCAGAATGGAGGTGTGTGAAGTCATAGAATGGAGGTGTGTGAAGTCATAGAATGGAGGTGTGCAAAGTCACAGAATGGAGGTGTGTGAAGTCAGAATGGAGGTGTGTTAAGTGATAGAACTGAGGTGTGTAAAGTCAGAATGGAGGTGTGTGAACACATAGAAGGGAGGTGTGTGAAATCACAATGGAGGTGTGTAAATTCATAGAATAGAGGTGTGTGAAGTCACAGAAGGAGGTGTGTGAAGTCATAGAAAGGAGCTGTGTGAATTCAGAATGGAGGTGTGTGAAGTCACAGAATGGAGGTTTGTGAAGTCACAGAATGGGGGTGTGTGAAGTCATAGAATGGATGTTTGTGAAGTAAGAATGAAGGTGTGTGAAGTCATAGAATGGAGGTGTGTGAAGTCAAAATGTAGGTGTGTGAACTCATAGAATAGAGATGTGTGACCTCATAGAATGGAGATGTGTGAAGTCATGGAATGGAGGTGTGTGAAATCCAAGAATAGAGGAGTGCGAAATCAAACAATGGAGGTGTGTGAAGTCACAGAATGGAGGTGTGTGAAGTCACAGAATGGAGGTGTGTGAAGTCAAAATTGTGATGTGTGAAGTCACAAATGGAGGTGTGTGAAGTCATAGAATTGTGGTGTGTGAAGTGAAAATGGATGTGTTTGAAATCAAAGAAAGGAGGGGTGTGAAGTCATAGAATGGAGGAGTATGAAGTCATGGAATGGAGGTTTGTGAAGTCATAGAATGGAGATTTGTGAAGTCATAGAATGGATGTGTGTGAAGTCAGAATGAAGATGTGTGAAGTCACAGAATGGAGGTGTGTGAAGTCAAAGAAATGAGGTGTGTGAAGTCACAGAATGGAGGTGTGTAACCTCACAGAGTGGAGGTGTGTGAAGGCACAGAATTGAGGGGTGTGAAGTCAAAGAATGGAGGTATGTGAAGTCACAGAATGGAGGGGTGTGAAGTCAGAATAGAGGTGTGCGAAGTCACAGAATGGAGGTGTGTGAAGTCAGAATGGAGCTGTGTTAACTCATAGAACGGAGGTGTGTGAAGTCACAATGGAGATGTGTGAAGTCATAGAATGGTGGTTTTTGAAGTCACAGAATGGAGGTGTGAGAAGTCATAGAATGGAGTTGTGTGAAGTCAGATTGGAGGTATGAGAAGTCACAGAATGGAGGTGTGTCAACACAGAAAGGAGGTATGTGAAGTCATAGAATGGAGGTGTGTGAATTCAAAGAATGGAGGTGTGGGAAATCATAGAATGGAAGTGTGTGAAGTCACAGAATTGAGGTGTGTGAAGACAGAATGGAGGTGTGTGAAGTCACAATGCAGGTGTGTGAACTGATAGAACGTAGGTGTGTGAAGTCACAATGTAGGTGAGTGAAGTCATAGAATGGAGGTGTGTGAAGTCATAAAATGGAGGTGTGTGAAGTCACAATATGGAGGTGTGAGAAGTCATATAATGTAGGTGTGTGAAGTCACAGAATGGAGGTGTGTGAACTCAGAATGGAGGTGTGTGAAGTCACAGAATTGAGGTGTGTGAAATCGTAGAATGGAGGTGTGTGAAGTCAGAGAATCGAAGATTGTGAAGTCACAGAATGGAGTTGTGTGAAGTCACAGAATTGAAGTGTGTGAACTCACAATGGAGGTGAGTGAAGTCACAGAATGAAGGTGTGTGAAGTAATAGAATGGAAGTGTGTGAAGTCAAAATGGAGGTGTGTGAAGTCAAAGAATGGATTTGTTTGAAGTCATAGAATGGAGGTGTATGAAGTCATGGAATGGAGGTTTGTGAAGTCAAACATTGGAAGTGTGTAATGTTACAGAATGGAGGTGTGTGAAGTCATAGAATGGAGGTGTGTGAAATCATAGATTGGAAGCGTGTGAAGTCATAGAATGGAAGTGTGTGAAGTCATAGATTGAAGGTGTGTGGAAGTCACAGTATGGAGGTGTGTGAAGTCACAGAAAAGAGGTGTGTGAAATCACAGAATGGAGTTGTGTGAAGTCAAAATGGAGGTGTGTGAAGTCATAGAAAGGAGGTGTGTGAAATCAAAGAATGGAGGTTTGTGAAGTCATAGAATGGATTGTGTGAGAAATCATAGAATGGAGGTGTGTGAAGTCACAGAATGGAGGTGTGTAAAGTCAGAGAGTGGAGGTTTGTGAAGTCACAGAATGGAGTTTTGTGTAAAGTCACAGAATGGAGGTGTGTGAAGTCACAGAATGCAGGTGTGTGAAGTCAGAATATAGGTGTGCGAAGTCATAGAATGGAGGTGTGTGAAGTCAGAATGGAGCTGTGTGAAGTCATAGAATGGAAGTGTGTGAAGTCAGAATGGAGGTGTGTAAACTCATAGAATGGAGGTGTATGAAGTCACAATGGAGGTGTGGGAAGTCACAGAATGGATGTGTAAGAACTTAGAAAGGAGGTGTGTGAAGTCTTAGAATGGAGGTCTGTGAAGTCATAGAATGGAGGTGTGTGAAATCATAGAATGGAGGTGTGTGAATTCACAGAATTGAGGTGTGTGAAGTCAGAATGGAGGTGTGTGAAGTCAGAATGGGGGTGTGTGAATTCAGAGAATGGAGGTGTGTGAAGTCAAAATGCAGGTGTGTGAACTCATACAATGGAGGTGTGTGAAGTCAAAAAGTAGGTTTCTGAAGTCATAGAATGGAGGAGTGTGAAGTCATAGAAGGGAGGTGTGTGAAGTCACAGAATGGAGGTGTGTGATGTCATAGAATGGAGGTGTGTGAAGTCACAGAATGGAGGTTTGTGAAGGCATAGAATGGAGGTGTGTGAAGTCATACAATTGAGGTGTGTGTAGTCACAGAATGTAGGTGTGTGAAGCCACAGTATGGAGGTGTGTGAACTCAGATTTGATGTGTGTGAAGTCACAGAATGGAGGTTTGTGAAGTCACAGAATGAAGGTTTGTGAAGGCATAGAATGGAGGTGTGTGAAGTCATAGAATTCAGGTGTGTGAAGTCACAGAATGTAGGTGTGTGAAGTCACAGTATGGAGGTGTGTGAACTCAGATTTGAGGTGTGTGAAGTCAAAGAAGGAGGTGTCTGAAGTCACAGAATGGAGTTGTGTGAAGACACAGAATGGAGGTGTGTGAACTCAGAGAGGAGGTGTGTGAAGTCTTAGAATGGAGGTATGTGAAGTCATAGAATGGATGTGTGTGAAATCATAGAATGGAGGTGTGTGAATTCACAGAACTGAGGTGTGTGAATTCAGAGAATGCAGGTGTGTGAAGTCACAATGCAGGTGTGTGAACTCATAGAATGGAGGTGTGTGAAGTCACAATGTAGGTTTCTGAAGTCATAGAATGGAGGTGTGTGAAGTCATAGAATGGAGGTGTGTGAAGTCACAGAATGGAGGTGTGTGATGTCATATAATGGAGGTGTGTGAATTCACAGAATGGAGGTTTGTGGAGGCATAGCATGGAGGTGTGTGAAGTCACAGAATGGAGGTGTGTAAAGTCACAGAGTGGAGGTGTGTGAAGTCACAGAATGGAGTTTTGTGTGAAGTCACAGAATGGAGGTGTGTGAAGTCACAGAATGCAGGTGTGTGAAGTCAGAATAATGGTGTGCGAAGTCATAGAATGGAGGTGTGTGAAGTCATAATGGAGCTGTGTGAAGTCATAGAATTGAAGTGTGTGAAGTCAGAATGGAGGTGTGTAAACTCATAGAATGGAGGTGTAAGAAGTCACAATGGAAGTGTGGGAAGTCACAGAATGGATGTGTAAGAACTCAGAAAGGAGGTGTGTGAAGTCTTAGAATGGAGGTCTGTGAAGTCATAGAATGGATGTGTGTGAAATCATAGAATGGAGGTGTGTGAATTCACAGAATTGAGGTGTGTGAAGTCAGAATGGAGGTGTGTGAAGTCAGAATGGTGGTGTGTGAATTCAGAGAATGGAGGTGTGTGAAGTCAAAATGCAGGTGTGTGAACTCATAGAATGGAGGTGTGTGAAGTCACAAAGTAGGTTTCTGAAGTCATAGATTGGTGGTGTGTGAAGTCATAGAATGGAGGTGTGTGAAGTCACAGAATGGAGGTGTGTGATGTCATAGAATGGAGGTGTGTGAAGTCACAGAATGGAGGTTTGTGAAGGCATAGAATGGAGGTGTGTGAAGTCATAGAATGGATTGTGTGAGAAATCATAGAATGGAGGTGTGTGAAGTCACAGAATGGAGGTGTGTAAAGTCAGAGAGTGGAGGTTTGTGAAGTCACAGAATGGAGTTTTGTGTAAAGTCACAGAATGGAGGTGTGTGAAGTCACAGAATGCAGGTGTGTGAAGTCAGAATATAGGTGTGCGAAGTCATAGAATGGAGGTGTGTGAAGTCAGAATGGAGCTGTGTGAAGTCATAGAATGGAAGTGTGTGAAGTCAGAATGGAGGTGTGTAAACTCATAGAATGGAGGTGTATGAAGTCACAATGGAGGTGTGGGAAGTCACAGAATGGATGTGTAAGAACTTAGAAAGGAGGTGTGTGAAGTCTTAGAATGGAGGTCTGTGAAGTCATAGAATGGAGGTGTGTGAAATCATAGAATGGAGGTGTGTGAATTCACAGAATTGAGGTGTGTGAAGTCAGAATGGAGGTGTGTGAAGTCAGAATGGGGGTGTGTGAATTCAGAGAATGGAGGTGTGTGAAGTCAAAATGCAGGTGTGTGAACTCATACAATGGAGGTGTGTGAAGTCAAAAAGTAGGTTTCTGAAGTCATAGAATGGAGGAGTGTGAAGTCATAGAAGGGAGGTGTGTGAAGTCACAGAATGGAGGTGTGTGATGTCATAGAATGGAGGTGTGTGAAGTCACAGAATGGAGGTTTGTGAAGGCATAGAATGGAGGTGTGTGAAGTCATACAATTGAGGTGTGTGTAGTCACAGAATGTAGGTGTGTGAAGCCACAGTATGGAGGTGTGTGAACTCAGATTTGATGTGTGTGAAGTCACAGAATGGAGGTTTGTGAAGTCACAGAATGAAGGTTTGTGAAGGCATAGAATGGAGGTGTGTTAAGTCATAGAATTCAGGTGTGTGAAGTCACAGAATGTAGGTGTGTGAAGTCACAGTATGGAGGTGTGTGAACTCAGATTTGAGGTGTGTGAAGTCAAAGAAGGAGGTGTCTGAAGTCACAGAATGGAGTTGTGTGAAGACACAGAATGGAGGTGTGTGAACTCAGAGAGGAGGTGTGTGAAGTCTTAGAATGGAGGTATGTGAAGTCATAGAATGGATGTGTGTGAAATCATAGAATGGAGGTGTGTGAATTCACAGAATTGAGGTGTGTGAATTCAGAGAATGCAGGTGTGTGAAGTCACAATGCAGGTGTGTGAACTCATAGAATGGAGGTGTGTGAAGTCACAATGTAGGTTTCTGAAGTCATAGAATGGAGGTGTGTGAAGTCATAGAATGGAGGTGTGTGAAGTCACAGAATGGAGGTGTGTGATGTCATATAATGGAGGTGTGTGAATTCACAGAATGGAGGTTTGTGGAGGCATAGCATGGAGGTGTGTGAAGTCACAGAATGGAGGTGTGTAAAGTCACAGAGTGGAGGTGTGTGAAGTCACAGAATGGAGTTTTGTGTGAAGTCACAGAATGGAGGTGTGTGAAGTCACAGAATGCAGGTGTGTGAAGTCAGAATAGTGGTGTGCGAAGTCATAGAATGGAGGTGTGTGAAGTCATAATGGAGCTGTGTGAAGTCATAGAATTGAAGTGTGTGAAGTCAGAATGGAGGTGTGTAAACTCATAGAATGGAGGTGTAAGAAGTCACAATGGAAGTGTGGGAAGTCACAGAATGGATGTGTAAGAACTCAGAAAGGAGGTGTGTGAAGTCTTAGAATGGAGGTCTGTGAAGTCATAGAATGGATGTGTGTGAAATCATAGAATGGAGGTGTGTGAATTCACAGAATTGAGGTGTGTGAAGTTAGAATGGAGGTGTGTGAAGTCAGAATGGTGGTGTGTGAATTCAGAGAATGGAGGTGTGTGAAGTCAAAATGCAGGTGTGTGAACTCATAGAATGGAGGTGTGTGAAGTCACAAAGTAGGTTTCTGAAGTCATAGATTGGTGGTGTGTGAAGTCATAGAATGGAGGTGTGTGAAGTCACAGAATGGAGGTGTGTGATGTCATAGAATGGAGGTGTGTGAAGTCACAGAATGGAGGTTTGTGAAGGCATAGAATGGAGGTGTGTGAAGTCATAGAATGGAGGTGTGTGAAGTCACAGAATGGAGGTGTGTGAAGTCACAGAATGGAGGTGTGTGAAGTCACAGTATGGAGTTGTGTGAACTCAGATTTGAGGTGTGTGAAGTCACAGAGTGGAGGTGTGTGAAGTCAAAGAGGGAGGTGTCTGAAGTCACAGAATGGAGGTGTGTGAAGACACAGAATGGAGGTGTGTGAACTCAGAGAGGAGGTGTGTGAAGCCACAGAATGGAGGTGTGTGAAGTCATAGAATGGAAGTGTGTGAAGTCATAGAATGGAGGTATGTGAAGTCAGAATGGAGGTGTGTGAAGTCACAGAATGGAGGTGTGTGCAGAATGGAGGTATGTGTAGTCACAGAATGGAGGTTTGTGAAGTCATAGAATGGAGGTGTGTGAAGTCATAGAATGGATGTTGCTGACGTAAGAATGAAGGTGTGTGAAGTCACAGAATGGAGGGGTCTGAAGTCATAGAATGGATGTTGCTGAAGTAAGAATGAAGGTGTGTGAACTCATAGAATGGAGGTGTGTGAATTCATGGAACGGAGGTGTGTGAAGTCAAAGTATGGAGGTGTATGATATCAAACAATGGAAGTGTGTGAAGTCATAGAATGGAGGTGTGTGAAGTCAGAATAGAGGTGTGTGAAGTCATAGAATGGAGGTGTGTGAAGTCAGAATGGAGCTGTGTGAACTCATAGAAAGGAGGTGTGTGAAGTCACAATGGAGATGTGTGAAGTCATAGAATGGTGGTTTTTGAAGTCACAGAATGGAGGTGTGTGAAGTCAGATTGGAGGTATGTGAAGTCACAGAATGGAGGTGTGTCAACTCAGAAAGGAGGTATGTGAAGTCATAGAATGGAGGTGTGTGAAGTCAAAGAATGGAGGTGTGGAAATCATAGAATGGAAGTGTGTGAAGTCACAGAATTGAGGTGTGTGAAGTCACCATGTAGGTGTGTGTATTCAGAATGGAGGTGTGTGAAGTCAGAGACTGGAGTTGTGTGAAGTCACAATGCAGGTGTGTGAACTGATAGAACGTAGGTGTGTGAAGTCACAATGTAGGTGTGTGAAGTCAGAATGGAGGTGTGTGAAGTCATAGAATGGAGGTGTCTGAAGTCACAATATGGAGGTGTGTGAAGTCATATAATGGAGGTGTGTGAAGTCACAGAATGGAGGTGTGTGAACTCAGAATGGAGGTGTGTGAAGTCACAGAATGGACGTGTGTGAAGTCATAGAATGGAGATGTGTGAAGTCACAGAATGGAGGTGTGTGAAATCGTGGAATGGAGGTGTGTGAAGTCAGAGAATCGAGGTGTGTGAAGTCACAGAATGGAGGTGTGTGAAGTCACAGAATGGATGTGTGTGAACTCACAATGGAGGTGAGTGAAGTCACAGAATGGAGGTGTGTGAAGTCATAGAATGGAAGTGTGTGAAGTCATAGAATGTAGGTGTGTGATGTCAGAATGGAGGGGTGTGAAGTCACAGAATGCAGGTATGTGACGTCATAAATGTTGGTGTGTGAAGTCATAGAATGGAGGTGTGTGAAGTCATAGAATGGAGTTGTGTGAAGTCTTAGAATGGAGGTGTGTGAAGTCACAGAAGGCAGGTGTGTGAAGTCACAGAATGGAGTTGTGTGAAGTCACAATGTAGGTGTATGATGTCATAGAATGGAGGTGAGTGAAATCAAAGAATGGAAGTTTGTTAAGTCATAGAATGGAAAGTGTGTGAAATCATAGAATGGAGGTGTGTGAAGTCACAAAATTGAGGTGTGTAAAGTCACAGAGTGAAGGTGTGTGAAGTCACAGAATGCAGGTGTGTGATGTCAGAATGGAGGTGTGTGAAGTCACAGAATGGAGGTATGTGACGTCATAAATGTTGGTGTGTGAAGTCACAAATGGAGGTGTGAAGTCACAGAATGGAGGTGTGAAGTCATAGAATGGAGGTGTGTGAAGTCATAGAATGGAGGTGTGTGAAGTCACAGAAGTCAGGTTTGTGAAGTCACAGAATACAGTTGTGTGAAGTCATGGAATGGAGGTGTGTGAAGTCAGAATGCAGGTGTGTGAAGTCATAGAATGGAGGTGTGTGAAGTCATAGAATGGAGGTGTGTGAAGTCATAGACTGGAAGTGTGTGAAGTCATAGAATGGAGGTGCGTGAAGTCATAGATTGAAGGTGTGTGGAAGTCATAGTATGGAGGTGTGTGAAGTCACAGAAAGGAGGTGTGTGAAGTCACAGAATGGAGGTGTGTGAAGTCAAAATGGAGGTGTGTGAAGTCAAATAATGGAGGTGTGCGAAGTCATAGAATGGAGGTGTATGAAGTCATGGAATGGAGGTTTGTGAAGTCAAACATTGGAAGTGTGTGAAGTTACAGAATGGAGGTGTGTGAAGTCACAGAATGGAGGTGGGTGAAGTCATAGAATGGAGGAGTGTGAATTCAGAATGGAGATGTGTGAAGTCACATAATGGAGGTGTGTGAAGTCATAGTATGTTGGTGTGTGAAGTCATAGAATGGAGGTGTATGAAGTCATAGAATGGAGGTGTGTGAAGTCAGAATGCAGGTGTGTGAAGTCATAGAATGGAGGTGTGTGAAGTCATAGAATGGAGGTGTGTGAAGTCATAGATTGGAAGTGTGTGAAGTCATAGAATGGAGGTGTGTGAAGTCACAGAAGGGAGGTTTGTGAAGTCACAGAATCGAGTTGTCTGAAGTCACATTGGAGGTGTGTGAAGTCATAGAATGGAGTTGTGTGAAGTCAGAATAGAGGTGTGCGAAGTCATAGAATGGAGATGTGTGAAGTCAGAATGGAGCTGTGTGAAGTCTTAGAATGGAGGTGTGTGAAATCAGAATGGAGGTGTGTGAACTCATAGAATGGAGGTGTATGAAGTCACAATGGAGGTGTGTGAAGTCATAGAATGGGGGTTTTTGCAGTCACAGAATGGAGATGTGTGAAGTCATAGAATAGAGGTGTGGGAAGTAAAAACGGAGTTTGTGAACTCATAGAATGAAGGTGTGTGAACTCATAGAATGGAGGTTGTGAAGTCATGGAATGGAGGTGTGTGAAGTCAAAGAATGGAGGTTTGTGAAGTCAAACAATAGAGGTGTGTGAAGTCAAAAAATGGAGGTGTGTGAAGTCACAGAATGGATGTGTGTGAAGTCAAAACGGAGGTGTGTGAAGTCACAAAATGGAGGTGTGTGAAGTCACAGAATGAAGGTGTGTGAAGTCAAAAAGATGGTGTGTGAAGTCACAAATGGACGTGTGTAAAGTCACAGAATGGAGGTGTGTGAAGTCAAAATGGAGGTGTGTGAAGTCAAAGAATGGAGGTGTGTGAAGTCATCGAATGGAGTTATGTAAACTCATGTCATGGAGGTGTGTGAAGTCACAGAATGGAGGTGTGTGAAATCAGAATTGAGGTGTGCTAAGTCATAGAACAGAGGTGTGTGAAGTCAGAATGGAGGTGTGTGAACTCATAGAATGGAGGTATGTGAAGTCACAATGGAGGTGTGTGAAGTCATAGAATGGTGGTATGTGAAGTTACAGAATGGAGGTGTGGAAGTCATAGAATGGAAGTGTGTGAAGTCAGAAATTGAGGTGTGTGAAGTCACAGAATATAGGTGTGTGAATTCAGAATGGAGGTGTGTGAAGTCAAAGAATGGAGGTGTGTGAAGTCATGGAATGGAGGTGTGTGAAATCATAGAATGGAGGTGTGTGAAGTCACAGAATGCAGGTGTGTGAAGTCAGAATGGAGGTGTGTGAACACATAGAAGGGAGGTGTGTGAAATCAGAATGGAGGTGTGTGAAGTCATAGAATAGAGGTGTGTGAAGTCACAGAAGGAGGTGTGTGAAGTCATAGAAAGGAGCTGTGTGAATTCAGAATGGAGGTGTGTGAAGTCACAGAATGGAGGTGTGTGAAGTCATAGAATGGAGATGTGTGAAGTCACAGAATGGAGGTGTGTGAAATCGTAGAATGGAGGTATGTGATTCATAGAATCAAGGTGTGTGAAGTAAATGAATGGAGGTGTGTGAAGTCACAGAATGGATGTGTGTGAACTCACAATGGAGGTGAGTGAAGTCACAGAATGGAGGTGTGTGAAGTCATAGAATGGAAGTGTGTGAAGTCATAGAATGTAGGTGTGTGATGTCAGAATGGAGGTGTGTGAAGTCACAGAATGGAGGAGGGTGAGGTCATAAATGTTGGTGTGTGAAGTCATAGAATGGAGGTGTGAAGCCATAGAATGGAGGTGTGAAGACATAGAATGGAGGTGTGTGAAGTCATAGAATGGAGGTGTGTGAAGTCACAGAAGGGAGGTGTGGAAAGTCACAGAATGGATGTTGCTGAAGTAAGAATGAAAGTGTGTTAAGTCATAGAATGGAGGTGTCTGAAGTCATAGAATGGATGTTGCTGAAGTAAGAATGGAGGTGTGTGAACTCATAGAATGGACGTGTGTGAATTCATAGAATGGAGGTGTGTGAATTCATGGAACGGAGGTGTGTGAAGTCAAAGAATGGAGGTGTATGATGTCAAACAATGGAAGTGTGTGAAGTGATAGAATGGAGGTGTGTGAAGTCTTAGAATGAAGGTGTGTGAAGTCATAGATTGGAGGTGTGTGAAGTCACAGAAGGGAGGTGTGTAAAGTTACAGAATGGAGGTGTGTAAAGTCACAGAGTGGAGGTGTGTGAAGGAACAGAATGGAGGGGAGTGAAGTCAAAGAATGGAGGTATCTGAAGTCACAGAATGGAGGTGTGTGAAGTCAGAAAGGAGCTGTGTGAACTCATAGAATGGAGGTGTGTGAAGTCACAATGGAGATGTGTGAAGTCATAGAATGGTGGTTTTTGAAGTCACAGAATGGAGGTGTGTGAAGTCATAGAATGGAGGTGTGTGGAGTCAGATTGGAGGTATGTGAAGTCACAGAATGGAGGTGTGTCAACTCAGAAAGGAGGTATGTGAAGTCATAGAATGGAGTTATGTGAAGTCAAAGAATGGAGGTGTGGGAAATCATAGAATGGAGGTGTGTGAAGTCACAGAATTGAGGTGTATGAAGTAAGAATGGAGGTGTGTGAATTCAGAATGGAGGTGTGTGAAGTCATAGAATGGAGGTGTGTGAAGTCATGGAATGGAGGTGTGTGAAATCCAAGAATGGAGGTGTGTGAAATCAAACATTGGAGGTGTATGAAGTCACAGACTGGAGATGTGTGAAGTCACAGAATGGAAGTGTGTGAAGTCAAAATTGAGGTGTGTGAAGTCACAGAATTGAGGTATGTGAAGTCACAGAAAATAGGTGTGTGAAGTCAAAATGGAGGTGTGTGAACTCATAGAATAGAGGTGTGTGACCTCATAGAATGGAGGTGTGTGAAGTCATGGAATGGAGATGTGTGAAATCCAAGAATGGATGTGTGTGAAATCAAACAATGGAGGTGTATGAAGTCACAGAATGGAGATGTGTGAAGTCACAGAATGGAAGTGTGTGAAGTCAAAATTGAGGTGTGAGAAGTCACAGAATGGAGGTGTGTGAAGTCAAAATTTTGATGTGTGAAGTCACAAACGGAGGTGTGTGAAGTCACAGAATTGTGGTGAGTGAAGTCAAAATGGAGGTGTGTGAAGTCAAAGAAAGGAGGTGTGTGAAGTCATAGAATGGAGGTGTATGAAGTCATGGAATTGAGGTTTCTGAAGTCATAGAATGGAGATTTGTGAAGTCATAGAATGGATGTGTGTGAAGTCAGAATGGAGATATGTGAAGTCACAGAATGGAGGTGTGTGAAGTCAAAGAATGTTGGTGTGTGAAGTCATAGAATGGAGGTGTATGAAGTCATGGAATGGAGGTGTGTGAAGTCAGAATGCACGTGTGTGATGTCATAGAATGGAGTTGTGGGAAGTCATAAAATGGAGGTGTGTGAAGTCACAAAATGGAGGTGTGTGAAGTCATAGAATGGAAGTGTGTGAAGTCACAGAATGGAGGTGTGTGAAGTCTTAGAATGGAGGTGTGTGAAGTCTTAGAATGGAGGTGTGTGAAGTCATAGAATGGAGGTGTGTGAAGTCACAGAATGAAGGTGTGTGAAGTCATAGAATGGAGGTGTCTGAAGTCATAGAATGGATGTTGCTGAAGTAAGAATGGAGGTGTGTGAACTCATAGAATGGAGGTGTGTGAATTCATGGAACGGAGCTGTGTGAAGTCAAAGAATGGAGGTGTGTGAAGTCACAGAAGAGAGGTGTGTGAAGTCAGAGCATCGAGGTGTGTGAATTCACAGAATGGAGGTGTGTGAAGTCACAGAATGGAGGTGGGTGAACTCACAATGGAGGTGAGTGAAGTCACAGAATGGAGGTGTGTGAAGTCATAGAATGGAAGTGTGTGAAGTCATAGAATGGAGGTGTGTGATGTCAGAATGGACGTGTGTTAAGTCACAGAATGGAGGTGTGTGACATCATAAATTTTGGTGTGCGAAGTCATAGTATGTTGGTGTGAAGTCATAGAATGGAGGTGTGTGAAGTCATAGAATGGAGGTGTGTGAAGTCACAGAAGTCAGGTGTGTGAAGTCACAGAATAGAGTTGTGTGAGGTCACAATGGAGGTGTGTGAATTCATAGAATGGAGGTGTGTGAAGTCAAAGAATGGATGTGTGTGAAGTCATAGAATGGAGGTGTGTGAAATCACAGAATGGAGGTGTGTATAGTCACAGAGTGGAGGTGTGTAAAGTCACAGAGTGGAGGTTTGTGAAGTCTCAGAATGGAGGTGTGTGAAGTCAAAGAATGGAGGTGTGTGATGTCATAGAATTTAGGTGTGTGAAGTAACAGAATGGAGGTGTGTGAAGTCACAGAATGGAGGTGTGTGAACTCAGAATGGAAGTGTGTGAATTCACAGAAGGGAGGTTTGTGAAGTCATAGAATGGAGATTTCTGCGGTAAGAATGAAGCTGTGTGAAAACATAGAATGGAGGTGTGTGTAGTCAAAATGGAGGTGTGTGAAGGCAAACAATGGAGGTGTGTGAAGTCACAGAATGGAGGTGTGTGAAGTAACAATGTAGGTTTGTGAAGTCATAGAATGGAGTTGTGTGAAGTCATAGAATTTAGGTGTGCTAAGTCACAGAATGGAGGCGTGTGATGTCATAGAATGGAGGTGTGTGAAGTCACAGAATGGAGGTGTGTGAAGGCATAAAATGGAGGTGTGTGAAGTCATAGAATGGAGGAGTGTGAAGTCATAGAATGGAGGAGTGTGAAGTCACAGAATGGAGGTGTGTGAAGTCACAGTATGGAGGTGTGTGAACTCAGATTTAAGGTGTGTGAAGGTACAGAGTGCAGGGGTGTGAAATCAAAGAACAGAGGTATGTGAAGTCACAGAATGAAGGGGTGTGAAGTCAGAATAGAGGTTTGCGAAGTCATAGAATGGAGGTGTGTAAAGTCAGAATGGAGCTGTGTGAACTCATAGAATGGAGGTGTGTGAAGTCACAATGGAGATGTGCGAAGTCATAGAATGGTGATTTTTGAAGTCACAGAAGGGAGGTGTGTGAGGTCATAGAATGGAGGTGTGTGAAGTCAGATTGGAGGTATGTGAAGTCACAGAATGGAGGTGTGTCAACTCAGAAAGGAGGTATGTGAAGTCATAGAATGGAGGTGTGTGAAGTCACAGAATTGAGGTGTGTGAAGTCAGAATGGAGGTGTGTGAATTCAGAATGGAGGTGTATGAAGTCAGAGAATGGAGGTTTGTGAAGTCACAATGCAGGTGTGTGAACTGATAGAACGTAGGTGTGTGAAGTCACAATGAAGGTGTGTGAAGTCAAAGAAAGGAGATGTGTGATGTCTTAGAATGGAGGTGTATGAAGTCATGGAATTGAGGTTTCTGAAGTCATAGAATGGAGATTTGTGAAGTCATAGAATGGATGTGTGTGAAGTCAGAATGGAGATATGTGAAGTCACAGAATGGAGGTGTGTGAAGTCAAAGAATGTTGGTGTGTGAAGTCATAGAATGGAGGTGTATGAAGTCATGGAATGGAGGTGTGTGAAGTCAGAATGCACGTGTGTGAAGTCATAGAATGGAATTGTGGGAAGTCATAGAATGGAGGTGTGTGAAGTCACAAAATGAAGGTGTGTGAAGTCATAGAATGGAAGTGTGTGAAGTCATAGAATGGAGGTGTGTGAAGTCTTAGAATGGAGGTGTGTGAAGTCATAGAATGGAGGTGTGTGAAGTCACAGAATGGATGTGCCTGAAGTAATAATGAAGGTGTGTGAAGTCATAGAATGGAGGTGTCTGAAGTCATAGATTGGAAGTGTGTGAAGTCATAGAATGGAGGTGCGTGAAGTCATAGATTGAAGGTGTGTGGAAGTCATAGTATGGAGGTGTGTGAAGTCACAGAAAGGAGGTGTGTGAAGTCACAGAATGGAGGTGTATGAAGTCAAAATGGAGGTGTGTGAAGTCATAGAATGGAGGTGTGTGAAGTCAGATTGGAGGTGTGTGAAGTAACAGGATGGAGGTGTATCAACTCAGAATGGAGGTGTGTGAAGTCATAGAATGGAGGTGTGGGAAGTCATAGAATGGAGGTGTGTGAAATCATAGAATGGAGGTGTGTGAAGTCACAGAAATGAGGTGTTTGAAGTCAAAATGGAAGTGTGTGAAGTCAGAATGGAGTTGTGTGAAGTCATAGAATGGAGGTGTGTGAAGTCACAGAATGGAGGTGTGTGAACTCATACAATGGAGGAGTGTGAAGTCATGGAATGGAGGTGTGTGAAGTCACAGATGGAGGTGTGTGAAGTCATAGAATGGAGGGGTGTGAAGTCACAGAATGGAGGTGTGTGAACTCAGAATGGAGGTGTGTGAATTCACAGAAGTGAGGTTTGTGAAGTCATAGAATGGATGTTTCTGAAGTAAGAATGAAGGTGTGTGAAGCCATAAAATGGAGGTGTGTGAAGTCAAAATGCAGGTGTGTGAAGTCAAACAATGGAGGTGTGTGAAGTCACAGAATGGAGGTGTGTGAAGTAACAATGTAGGTTTGTGAAGTCATAGAATGGAGGTGTGTGAAGTCATAGAATTTAGGTGTGCTAAGTCACAGAATGGAGGCGTGTGATGTCATAGAATGGAGGTGTGTGAAGTCACAGAATGGAGGTGTGTGAAGGCATAAAATGGAGGTGTGTGAAGTCATAGAATGGAGGTGTGTGAAGTCATAGAATGGAGGTGTGTGAAGTCACAGAATGGAGGTGTGTGAAGTCACAGTATGGAGGTGTGTGAACTCAGATTTAAGGTGTGTGAAGATACAGAGTGCAGGGGTGTGAAATCAAAGAACAGAGGTATGTGAAGTCACAGAATGAAGGGGTGTGAAGTCAGAATAGAGGTTTGCGAAATCATAGAATGGAGGTGTGTAAAGTCAGAATGGAGCTGTGTGAACTCATAGAATGGAGGTGTGTGAAGTCACAATGGAGATGTGCGAAGTCATAGAATGGTGATTTTTGAAGTCACAGAAGGGAGGTGTGTGAGGTCATAGAATGGAGGTGTGTGAAGTCAGATTGGAGGTATGTGAAGTCACAGAATGGAGGTGTGTCAACTCAGAAAGGAGGTATGTGAAGTCATAGAATGGAGGTGTGTGAAGTCACAGAATTGAGGTGTGTGAAGTCAGAATGGAGGTGTGTGAATTCAGAATGGAGGTGTATGAAGTCAGAGAATGGAGGTTTGTGAAGTCACAATGCAGGTGTGTGAACTGATAGAACGTAGGTGTGTGAAGTCACAATGAAGGTGTGTGAAGTCAAAGAAAGGAGGTGTGTGATGTCTTAGAATGGAGGTGTATGAATTCATGGAATTGAGGTTTCTGAAGTCATAGAATGGAGATTTGTGAAGTCATAGAATGGATGTGTGTGAAGTCAGAATGGAGATATGTGAAGTCACAGAATGGAGGTGTGTGAAGTCAAAGAATGTTGGTGTGTGAAGTCATAGAATGGAGGTGTATGAAGTCATGGAATGGAGGTGTGTGAAGTCAGAATGCACGTGTGTGAAGTCATAGAATGGAATTGAGGGAAGTCATAGAATGGAGGTGTGTGAAGTCACAAAATGAAGGTGTGTGAAGTCATAGAATGGAAGTGTGTGAAGTCATAGAATGGAGGTGTGTGAAGTCTTAGAATGGAGGTGTGTGAAGTCATAGAATGGAGGTGTGTGAAGTCACAGAAGGGAGGTGTGTGAAGTCACAGAATGGATGTGGCTGAAGTAATAATGAAGGTGTGTGAAGTCATAGAATGGAGGTGTCTGAAGTCATAGATTGGAAGTGTGTGAAGTCATAGAATGGAGGTGCGTGAAGTCATAGATTGAAGGTGTGTGGAAGTCATAGTATGGAGGTGTGTGAAGTCACAGAAAGGAGGTGTGTGAAGTCACAGAATGGAGGTGTGTGAAGTCAAAATGGAGGTGGGTGAAGTCATAGAATGGAGGTGTGTGAAGTCAGATTGGAGGTGTGTGAAGTAACAGGATGGAGGTGTATCAACTCAGAAAGGAGGTGTGTGAAGTCATAGAATGGAGGTGTGTGAAGTCATAGAATGGAGGTGTGTGAAATCATAGAATGGAGGTGTGTGAAGTCACAGAAATGAGGTGTTTGAAGTCAAAATGGAAGTGTGTGAAGTCAGAATGGAGGTGTGTGAAGTCAAAGAATGGAGGTGTGTGAAGTCACAGAATGGAGGTGTGTGAACTCATACAATGGAGGAGTGTGAAGTCATGGAATGGAGGTGTGTGAAGTCACAGATGGAGGTGTGTGAAGTCATAGAATGGAGGGGTGTGAAGTTACAAAATGGAGGTGTGTGAAGTCACAGAATGGAGGTGTGTGAACTCAGAATGGAGGTGTGTGAATTCACAGAAGGGAGGTTTGTGAAGTCATAGAATGGATGTTTCTGAAGTAAGAATGAAGGTGTGTGAAGCCATAAAATGGAGGTGTGTGAAGTCAAAATGCAGGTGTGTGAAGTCAAACAATGGAGGTGTCTGAAGTCACAGAATGGAGATGTGTGAAGTCACAGAATGGAAGTGTGTGAAGTCAAAATGGAGGTGTGTGAAGTCAGAGAATGGAGGTGTGTGAAGTCAAATCATGGACGTGTGTGAAGTCAAAATTTTGGTGTGTGAAGTCACAAATGCAGGTGTGTGAAGTCACAGAATGGAGGTGTGTGAAGTCAAAATGGAGGTGTGTGAAGTCAAAGAATGGATGTGTTTGAAGTCATAGAATGGAGGTGTGTGAAGTCAGAATGCAGGTGTGTGAAGTCAGAATGCAGGTGTGTGAAGTCATAGAATGGATGTGTTTGAACTCATAGAATGGAGGTGTGTGAAGTCACAAAATGGAGGTGTGTGAAGTCATAGAATGGAAGTGTGTGAAGTCACAGAATGGAGGTGTGTGAAGTCTTAGAATGGAGGTGTGTGAAGTCTTAGAATGGAGGTGTGTGAAGTCATAGAATGGAGGTGTGTGAAGTCACAGAATGAAGGTGTGTGAAGTCATAGAATGGAGGTGTCTGAAGTCATAGAATGGATGTTGCTGAAGTAAGAATGGAGGTGTGTGAACTCATAGAATGGAGGTGTGTGAATTCATGGAACGGAGCTGTGTGAAGTCAAAGAATGGAGGTGTGTGAAGTCACAGAAGAGAGGTGTGTGAAGTCAGAGCATCGAGGTGTGTGAATTCACAGAATGGAGGTGTGTGAAGTCACAGAATGGAGGTGGGTGAACTCACAATGGAGGTGAGTGAAGTCACAGAATGGAGGTGTGTGAAGTCATAGAATGGAAGTGTGTGAAGTCATAGAATGGAGGTGTGTGATGTCAGAATGGACGTGTGTTAAGTCACAGAATGGAGGTGTGTGACATCATAAATTTTGGTGTGCGAAGTCATAGTATGTTGGTGTGAAGTCATAGAATGGAGGTGTGTGAAGTCATAGAATGGAGGTGTGTGAAGTCACAGAAGTCAGGTGTGTGAAGTCACAGAATAGAGTTGTGTGAGGTCACAATGGAGGTGTGTGAATTCATAGAATGGAGGTGTGTGAAGTCAAAGAATGGATGTGTGTGAAGTCATAGAATGGAGGTGTGTGAAATCACAGAATGGAGGTGTGTATAGTCACAGAGTGGAGGTGTGTAAAGTCACAGAGTGGAGGTTTGTGAAGTCTCAGAATGGAGGTGTGTGAAGTCAAAGAATGGAGGTGTGTGAACTCAGAGAGGAGGTGTGTGAAGCCACAGAATGGAGGTGTGTGAAGTCATAGAATGGAAGTGTGTGAAGTCATAGAATGGAGGTATGTGAAGTCAGAATGGAGGTGTGTGAAGTCACAGAATGGAGGTGTGTGCAGAATGGAGGTATGTGTAGTCACAGAATGGAGGTTTGTGAAGTCATAGAATGGAGGTGTGTGAAGTCATAGAATGGATGTTGCTGACGTAAGAATGAAGGTGTGTGAAGTCACAGAATGGAGGGGTCTGAAGTCATAGAATGGATGTTGCTGAAGTAAGAATGAAGGTGTGTGAACTCATAGAATGGAGGTGTGTGAATTCATGGAACGGAGGTGTGTGAAGTCAAAGTATGGAGGTGTATGATATCAAACAATGGAAGTGTGTGAAGTCATAGAATGGAGGTGTGTGAAGTCAGAATAGAGGTGTGTGAAGTCATAGAATGGAGGTGTGTGAAGTCAGAATGGAGCTGTGTGAACTCATAGAAAGGAGGTGTGTGAAGTCACAATGGAGATGTGTGAAGTCATAGAATGGTGGTTTTTGAAGTCACAGAATGGAGGTGTGTGAAGTCAGATTGGAGGTATGTGAAGTCACAGAATGGAGGTGTGTCAACTCAGAAAGGAGGTATGTGAAGTCATAGAATGGAGGTGTGTGAAGTCAAAGAATGGAGGTGTGGAAATCATAGAATGGAAGTGTGTGAAGTCACAGAATTGAGGTGTGTGAAGTCACCATGTAGGTGTGTGTATTCAGAATGGAGGTGTGTGAAGTCAGAGACTGGAGTTGTGTGAAGTCACAATGCAGGTGTGTGAACTGATAGAACGTAGGTGTGTGAAGTCACAATGTAGGTGTGTGAAGTCAGAATGGAGGTGTGTGAAGTCATAGAATGGAGGTGTCTGAAGTCACAATATGGAGGTGTGTGAAGTCATATAATGGAGGTGTGTGAAGTCACAGAATGGAGGTGTGTGAACTCAGAATGGAGGTGTGTGAAGTCACAGAATGGACGTGTGTGAAGTCATAGAATGGAGATGTGTGAAGTCACAGAATGGAGGTGTGTGAAATCGTGGAATGGAGGTGTGTGAAGTCAGAGAATCGAGGTGTGTGAAGTCACAGAATGGAGGTGTGTGAAGTCACAGAATGGATGTGTGTGAACTCACAATGGAGGTGAGTGAAGTCACAGAATGGAGGTGTGTGAAGTCATAGAATGGAAGTGTGTGAAGTCATAGAATGTAGGTGTGTGATGTCAGAATGGAGGGGTGTGAAGTCACAGAATGCAGGTATGTGACGTCATAAATGTTGGTGTGTGAAGTCATAGAATGGAGGTGTGTGAAGTCATAGAATGGAGTTGTGTGAAGTCTTAGAATGGAGGTGTGTGAAGTCACAGAAGGCAGGTGTGTGAAGTCACAGAATGGAGTTGTGTGAAGTCACAATGTAGGTGTATGATGTCATAGAATGGAGGTGAGTGAAATCAAAGAATGGAAGTTTGTTAAGTCATAGAATGGAAAGTGTGTGAAATCATAGAATGGAGGTGTGTGAAGTCACAAAATTGAGGTGTGTAAAGTCACAGAGTGAAGGTGTGTGAAGTCACAGAATGCAGGTGTGTGATGTCAGAATGGAGGTGTGTGAAGTCACAGAATGGAGGTATGTGACGTCATAAATGTTGGTGTGTGAAGTCACAAATGGAGGTGTGAAGTCACAGAATGGAGGTGTGAAGTCATAGAATGGAGGTGTGTGAAGTCATAGAATGGAGGTGTGTGAAGTCACAGAAGTCAGGTTTGTGAAGTCACAGAATACAGTTGTGTGAAGTCATGGAATGGAGGTGTGTGAAGTCAGAATGCAGGTGTGTGAAGTCATAGAATGGAGGTGTGTGAAGTCATAGAATGGAGGTGTGTGAAGTCATAGACTGGAAGTGTGTGAAGTCATAGAATGGAGGTGCGTGAAGTCATAGATTGAAGGTGTGTGGAAGTCATAGTATGGAGGTGTGTGAAGTCACAGAAAGGAGGTGTGTGAAGTCACAGAATGGAGGTGTGTGAAGTCAAAATGGAGGTGTGTGAAGTCAAAGAATGGAGGTGTGCGAAGTCATAGAATGGAGGTGTATGAAGTCATGGAATGGAGGTTTGTGAAGTCAAACATTGGAAGTGTGTGAAGTTACAGAATGGAGGTGTGTGAAGTCACAGAATGGAGGTGGGTGAAGTCATAGAATGGAGGAGTGTGAATTCAGAATGGAGATGTGTGAAGTCACATAATGGAGGTGTGTGAAGTCATAGTATGTTGGTGTGTGAAGTCATAGAATGGAGGTGTATGAAGTCATAGAATGGAGGTGTGTGAAGTCAGAATGCAGGTGTGTGAAGTCATAGAATGGAGGTGTGTGAAGTCATAGAATGGAGGTGTGTGAAGTCATAGATTGGAAGTGTGTGAAGTCATAGAATGGAGGTGTGTGAAGTCACAGAAGGGAGGTTTGTGAAGTCACAGAATCGAGTTGTCTGAAGTCACATTGGAGGTGTGTGAAGTCATAGAATGGAGTTGTGTGAAGTCAGAATAGAGGTGTGCGAAGTCATAGAATGGAGATGTGTGAAGTCAGAATGGAGCTGTGTGAAGTCTTAGAATGGAGGTGTGTGAAATCAGAATGGAGGTGTGTGAACTCATAGAATGGAGGTGTATGAAGTCACAATGGAGGTGTGTGAAGTCATAGAATGGGGGTTTTTGCAGTCACAGAATGGAGATGTGTGAAGTCATAGAATAGAGGTGTGGGAAGTAAAAACGGAGTTTGTGAACTCATAGAATGAAGGTGTGTGAACTCATAGAATGGAGGTTGTGAAGTCATGGAATGGAGGTGTGTGAAGTCAAAGAATGGAGGTTTGTGAAGTCAAACAATAGAGGTGTGTGAAGTCAAAAAATGGAGGTGTGTGAAGTCACAGAATGGATGTGTGTGAAGTCAAAACGGAGGTGTGTGAAGTCACAAAATGGAGGTGTGTGAAGTCACAGAATGGAGGTGTGTCAACTCAGAAAGGAGGTATGTGAAGTCATAGAATGGAGGTGTGTGAAGTCAAAGAATGGAGGTGTGGAAATCATAGAATGGAAGTGTGTGAAGTCACAGAATTGAGGTGTGTGAAGTCACCATGTAGGTGTGTGTATTCAGAATGGAGGTGTGTGAAGTCAGAGACTGGAGTTGTGTGAAGTCACAATGCAGGTGTGTGAACTGATAGAACGTAGGTGTGTGAAGTCACAATGTAGGTGTGTGAAGTCAGAATGGAGGTGTGTGAAGTCATAGAATGGAGGTGTCTGAAGTCACAATATGGAGGTGTGTGAAGTCATATAATGGAGGTGTGTGAAGTCACAGAATGGAGGTGTGTGAACTCAGAATGGAGGTGTGTGAAGTCACAGAATGGACGTGTGTGAAGTCATAGAATGGAGATGTGTGAAGTCACAGAATGGAGGTGTGTGAAATCGTGGAATGGAGGTGTGTGAAGTCAGAGAATCGAGGTGTGTGAAGTCACAGAATGGAGGTGTGTGAAGTCACAGAATGGATGTGTGTGAACTCACAATGGAGGTGAGTGAAGTCACAGAATGGAGGTGTGTGAAGTCATAGAATGGAAGTGTGTGAAGTCATAGAATGTAGGTGTGTGATGTCAGAATGGAGGGGTGTGAAGTCACAGAATGCAGGTATGTGACGTCATAAATGTTGGTGTGTGAAGTCATAGAATGGAGGTGTGTGAAGTCATAGAATGGAGTTGTGTGAAGTCTTAGAATGGAGGTGTGTGAAGTCACAGAAGGCAGGTGTGTGAAGTCACAGAATGGAGTTGTGTGAAGTCACAATGTAGGTGTATGATGTCATAGAATGGAGGTGAGTGAAATCAAAGAATGGAAGTTTGTTAAGTCATAGAATGGAAAGTGTGTGAAATCATAGAATGGAGGTGTGTGAAGTCACAAAATTGAGGTGTGTAAAGTCACAGAGTGAAGGTGTGTGAAGTCACAGAATGCAGGTGTGTGATGTCAGAATGGAGGTGTGTGAAGTCACAGAATGGAGGTATGTGACGTCATAAATGTTGGTGTGTGAAGTCACAAATGGAGGTGTGAAGTCACAGAATGGAGGTGTGAAGTCATAGAATGGAGGTGTGTGAAGTCATAGAATGGAGGTGCGTGAAGTCATAGATTGAAGGTGTGTGGAAGTCATAGTATGGAGGTGTGTGAAGTCACAGAAAGGAGGTGTGTGAAGTCACAGAATGGAGGTGTGTGAAGTCAAAATGGAGGTGTGTGAAGTCAAAGAATGGAGGTGTGCGAAGTCATAGAATGGAGGTGTATGAAGTCATGGAATGGAGGTTTGTGAAGTCAAACATTGGAAGTGTGTGAAGTTACAGAATGGAGGTGTGTGAAGTCACAGAATGGAGGTGGGTGAAGTCATAGAATGGAGGAGTGTGAATTCAGAATGGAGATGTGTGAAGTCACATAATGGAGGTGTGTGAAGTCATAGTATGTTGGTGTGTGAAGTCATAGAATGGAGGTGTATGAAGTCATAGAATGGAGGTGTGTGAAGTCAGAATGCAGGTGTGTGAAGTCATAGAATGGAGGTGTGTGAAGTCATAGAATGGAGGTGTGTGAAGTCATAGATTGGAAGTGTGTGAAGTCATAGAATGGAGGTGTGTGAAGTCACAGAAGGGAGGTTTGTGAAGTCACAGAATCGAGTTGTCTGAAGTCACATTGGAGGTGTGTGAAGTCATAGAATGGAGTTGTGTGAAGTCAGAATAGAGGTGTGCGAAGTCATAGAATGGAGATGTGTGAAGTCAGAATGGAGCTGTGTGAAGTCTTAGAATGGAGGTGTGTGAAATCAGAATGGAGGTGTGTGAACTCATAGAATGGAGGTGTATGAAGTCACAATGGAGGTGTGTGAAGTCATAGAATGGGGGTTTTTGCAGTCACAGAATGGAGATGTGTGAAGTCATAGAATAGAGGTGTGGGAAGTAAAAACGGAGTTTGTGAACTCATAGAATGAAGGTGTGTGAACTCATAGAATGGAGGTTGTGAAGTCATGGAATGGAGGTGTGTGAAGTCAAAGAATGGAGGTTTGTGAAGTCAAACAATAGAGGTGTGTGAAGTCAAAAAATGGAGGTGTGTGAAGTCACAGAATGGATGTGTGTGAAGTCAAAACGGAGGTGTGTGAAGTCACAAAATGGAGGTGTGTGAAGTCACAGAATGGAGGTGTGTCAACTCAGAAAGGAGGTATGTGAAGTCATAGAATGGAGGTGTGTGAAGTCAAAGAATGGAGGTGTGGAAATCATAGAATGGAAGTGTGTGAAGTCACAGAATTGAGGTGTGTGAAGTCACCATGTAGGTGTGTGTATTCAGAATGGAGGTGTGTGAAGTCAGAGACTGGAGTTGTGTGAAGTCACAATGCAGGTGTGTGAACTGATAGAACGTAGGTGTGTGAAGTCACAATGTAGGTGTGTGAAGTCAGAATGGAGGTGTGTGAAGTCATAGAATGGAGGTGTCTGAAGTCACAATATGGAGGTGTGTGAAGTCATATAATGGAGGTGTGTGAAGTCACAGAATGGAGGTGTGTGAACTCAGAATGGAGGTGTGTGAAGTCACAGAATGGACGTGTGTGAAGTCATAGAATGGAGATGTGTGAAGTCACAGAATGGAGGTGTGTGAAATCGTGGAATGGAGGTGTGTGAAGTCAGAGAATCGAGGTGTGTGAAGTCACAGAATGGAGGTGTGTGAAGTCACAGAATGGATGTGTGTGAACTCACAATGGAGGTGAGTGAAGTCACAGAATGGAGGTGTGTGAAGTCATAGAATGGAAGTGTGTGAAGTCATAGAATGTAGGTGTGTGATGTCAGAATGGAGGGGTGTGAAGTCACAGAATGCAGGTATGTGACGTCATAAATGTTGGTGTGTGAAGTCATAGAATGGAGGTGTGTGAAGTCATAGAATGGAGTTGTGTGAAGTCTTAGAATGGAGGTGTGTGAAGTCACAGAAGGCAGGTGTGTGAAGTCACAGAATGGAGTTGTGTGAAGTCACAATGTAGGTGTATGATGTCATAGAATGGAGGTGAGTGAAATCAAAGAATGGAAGTTTGTTAAGTCATAGAATGGAAAGTGTGTGAAATCATAGAATGGAGGTGTGTGAAGTCACAAAATTGAGGTGTGTAAAGTCACAGAGTGAAGGTGTGTGAAGTCACAGAATGCAGGTGTGTGATGTCAGAATGGAGGTGTGTGAAGTCACAGAATGGAGGTATGTGACGTCATAAATGTTGGTGTGTGAAGTCACAAATGGAGGTGTGAAGTCACAGAATGGAGGTGTGAAGTCATAGAATGGAGGTGTGTGAAGTCATAGAATGGAGGTGCGTGAAGTCATAGATTGAAGGTGTGTGGAAGTCATAGTATGGAGGTGTGTGAAGTCACAGAAAGGAGGTGTGTGAAGTCACAGAATGGAGGTGTGTGAAGTCAAAATGGAGGTGTGTGAAGTCAAAGAATGGAGGTGTGCGAAGTCATAGAATGGAGGTGTATGAAGTCATGGAATGGAGGTTTGTGAAGTCAAACATTGGAAGTGTGTGAAGTTACAGAATGGAGGTGTGTGAAGTCACAGAATGGAGGTGGGTGAAGTCATAGAATGGAGGAGTGTGAATTCAGAATGGAGATGTGTGAAGTCACATAATGGAGGTGTGTGAAGTCATAGTATGTTGGTGTGTGAAGTCATAGAATGGAGGTGTATGAAGTCATAGAATGGAGGTGTGTGAAGTCAGAATGCAGGTGTGTGAAGTCATAGAATGGAGGTGTGTGAAGTCATAGAATGGAGGTGTGTGAAGTCATAGATTGGAAGTGTGTGAAGTCATAGAATGGAGGTGTGTGAAGTCACAGAAGGGAGGTTTGTGAAGTCACAGAATCGAGTTGTCTGAAGTCACATTGGAGGTGTGTGAAGTCATAGAATGGAGTTGTGTGAAGTCAGAATAGAGGTGTGCGAAGTCATAGAATGGAGATGTGTGAAGTCAGAATGGAGCTGTGTGAAGTCTTAGAATGGAGGTGTGTGAAATCAGAATGGAGGTGTGTGAACTCATAGAATGGAGGTGTATGAAGTCACAATGGAGGTGTGTGAAGTCATAGAATGGGGGTTTTTGCAGTCACAGAATGGAGATGTGTGAAGTCATAGAATAGAGGTGTGGGAAGTAAAAACGGAGTTTGTGAACTCATAGAATGAAGGTGTGTGAACTCATAGAATGGAGGTTGTGAAGTCATGGAATGGAGGTGTGTGAAGTCAAAGAATGGAGGTTTGTGAAGTCAAACAATAGAGGTGTGTGAAGTCAAAAAATGGAGGTGTGTGAAGTCACAGAATGGATGTGTGTGAAGTCAAAACGGAGGTGTGTGAAGTCACAAAATGGAGGTGTGTGAAGTCACAGAATGGAGGTGTGTCAACTCAGAAAGGAGGTATGTGAAGTCATAGAATGGAGGTGTGTGAAGTCAAAGAATGGAGGTGTGGAAATCATAGAATGGAAGTGTGTGAAGTCACAGAATTGAGGTGTGTGAAGTCACCATGTAGGTGTGTGTATTCAGAATGGAGGTGTGTGAAGTCAGAGACTGGAGTTGTGTGAAGTCACAATGCAGGTGTGTGAACTGATAGAACGTAGGTGTGTGAAGTCACAATGTAGGTGTGTGAAGTCAGAATGGAGGTGTGTGAAGTCATAGAATGGAGGTGTCTGAAGTCACAATATGGAGGTGTGTGAAGTCATATAATGGAGGTGTGTGAAGTCACAGAATGGAGGTGTGTGAACTCAGAATGGAGGTGTGTGAAGTCACAGAATGGACGTGTGTGAAGTCATAGAATGGAGATGTGTGAAGTCACAGAATGGAGGTGTGTGAAATCGTGGATTGGAGGTGTGTGAAGTCAGAGAATCGAGGTGTGTGAAGTCACAGAATGGAGGTGTGTGAAGTCACAGAATGGATGTGTGTGAACTCACAATGGAGGTGAGTGAAGTCACAGAATGGAGGTGTGTGAAGTCATAGAATGGAAGTGTGTGAAGTCATAGAATGTAGGTGTGTGATGTCAGAATGGAGGGGTGTGAAGTCACAGAATGCAGGTATGTGACGTCATAAATGTTGGTGTGTGAAGTCATAGAATGGAGGTGTGTGAAGTCATAGAATGGAGTTGTGTGAAGTCTTAGAATGGAGGTGTGTGAAGTCACAGAAGGCAGGTGTGTGAAGTCACAGAATGGAGTTGTGTGAAGTCACAATGTAGGTGTATGATGTCATAGAATGGAGGTGAGTGAAATCAAAGAATGGAAGTTTGTTAAGTCATAGAATGGAAAGTGTGTGAAATCATAGAATGGAGGTGTGTGAAGTCACAAAATTGAGGTGTGTAAAGTCACAGAGTGAAGGTGTGTGAAGTCACAGAATGCAGGTGTGTGATGTCAGAATGGAGGTGTGTGAAGTCACAGAATGGAGGTATGTGACGTCATAAATGTTGGTGTGTGAAGTCACAAATGGAGGTGTGAAGTCACAGAATGGAGGTGTGAAGTCATAGAATGGAGGTGTGTGAAGTCATAGAATGGAGGTGTGTGAAGTCACAGAAGTCAGGTTTGTGAAGTCACAGAATACAGTTGTGTGAAGTCATGGAATGGAGGTGTGTGAAGTCAGAATGCAGGTGTGTGAAGTCATAGAATGGAGGTGTGTGAAGTCATAGAATGGAGGTGTGTGAAGTCATAGACTGGAAGTGTGTGAAGTCATAGAATGGAGGTGCGTGAAGTCATAGATTGAAGGTGTGTGGAAGTCATAGTATGGAGGTGTGTGAAGTCACAGAAAGGAGGTGTGTGAAGTCACAGAATGGAGGTGTGTGAAGTCAAAATGGAGGTGTGTGAAGTCAAATAATGGAGGTGTGCGAAGTCATAGAATGGAGGTGTATGAAGTCATGGAATGGAGGTTTGTGAAGTCAAACATTGGAAGTGTGTGAAGTTACAGAATGGAGGTGTGTGAAGTCACAGAATGGAGGTGGGTGAAGTCATAGAATGGAGGAGTGTGAATTCAGAATGGAGATGTGTGAAGTCACATAATGGAGGTGTGTGAAGTCATAGTATGTTGGTGTGTGAAGTCATAGAATGGAGGTGTATGAAGTCATAGAATGGAGGTGTGTGAAGTCAGAATGCAGGTGTGTGAAGTCATAGAATGGAGGTGTGTGAAGTCATAGAATGGAGGTGTGTGAAGTCATAGATTGGAAGTGTGTGAAGTCATAGAATGGAGGTGTGTGAAGTCACAGAAGGGAGGTTTGTGAAGTCACAGAATCGAGTTGTCTGAAGTCACATTGGAGGTGTGTGAAGTCATAGAATGGAGTTGTGTGAAGTCAGAATAGAGGTGTGCGAAGTCATAGAATGGAGATGTGTGAAGTCAGAATGGAGCTGTGTGAAGTCTTAGAATGGAGGTGTGTGAAATCAGAATGGAGGTGTGTGAACTCATAGAATGGAGGTGTATGAAGTCACAATGGAGGTGTGTGAAGTCATAGAATGGGGGTTTTTGCAGTCACAGAATGGAGATGTGTGAAGTCATAGAATAGAGGTGTGGGAAGTAAAAACGGAGTTTGTGAACTCATAGAATGAAGGTGTGTGAACTCATAGAATGGAGGTTGTGAAGTCATGGAATGGAGGTGTGTGAAGTCAAAGAATGGAGGTTTGTGAAGTCAAACAATAGAGGTGTGTGAAGTCAAAAAATGGAGGTGTGTGAAGTCACAGAATGGAGGTGTGTCAACTCAGAAAGGAGGTATGTGAAGTCATAGAATGGAGGTGTGTGAAGTCAAAGAATGGAGGTGTGGAAATCATAGAATGGAAGTGTGTGAAGTCACAGAATTGAGGTGTGTGAAGTCACCATGTAGGTGTGTGTATTCAGAATGGAGGTGTGTGAAGTCAGAGACTGGAGTTGTGTGAAGTCACAATGCAGGTGTGTGAACTGATAGAACGTAGGTGTGTGAAGTCACAATGTAGGTGTGTGAAGTCAGAATGGAGGTGTGTGAAGTCATAGAATGGAGGTGTCTGAAGTCACAATATGGAGGTGTGTGAAGTCATATAATGGAGGTGTGTGAAGTCACAGAATGGAGGTGTGTGAACTCAGAATGGAGGTGTGTGAAGTCACAGAATGGACGTGTGTGAAGTCATAGAATGGAGATGTGTGAAGTCACAGAATGGAGGTGTGTGAAATCGTGGATTGGAGGTGTGTGAAGTCAGAGAATCGAGGTGTGTGAAGTCACAGAATGGAGGTGTGTGAAGTCACAGAATGGATGTGTGTGAACTCACAATGGAGGTGAGTGAAGTCACAGAATGGAGGTGTGTGAAGTCATAGAATGGAAGTGTGTGAAGTCATAGAATGTAGGTGTGTGATGTCAGAATGGAGGGGTGTGAAGTCACAGAATGCAGGTATGTGACGTCATAAATGTTGGTGTGTGAAGTCATAGAATGGAGGTGTGTGAAGTCATAGAATGGAGTTGTGTGAAGTCTTAGAATGGAGGTGTGTGAAGTCACAGAAGGCAGGTGTGTGAAGTCACAGAATGGAGTTGTGTGAAGTCACAATGTAGGTGTATGATGTCATAGAATGGAGGTGAGTGAAATCAAAGAATGGAAGTTTGTTAAGTCATAGAATGGAAAGTGTGTGAAATCATAGAATGGAGGTGTGTGAAGTCACAAAATTGAGGTGTGTAAAGTCACAGAGTGAAGGTGTGTGAAGTCACAGAATGCAGGTGTGTGATGTCAGAATGGAGGTGTGTGAAGTCACAGAATGGAGGTATGTGACGTCATAAATGTTGGTGTGTGAAGTCACAAATGGAGGTGTGAAGTCACAGAATGGAGGTGTGAAGTCATAGAATGGAGGTGTGTGAAGTCATAGAATGGAGGTGTGTGAAGTCACAGAAGTCAGGTTTGTGAAGTCACAGAATACAGTTGTGTGAAGTCATGGAATGGAGGTGTGTGAAGTCAGAATGCAGGTGTGTGAAGTCATAGAATGGAGGTGTGTGAAGTCATAGAATGGAGGTGTGTGAAGTCATAGACTGGAAGTGTGTGAAGTCATAGAATGGAGGTGCGTGAAGTCATAGATTGAAGGTGTGTGGAAGTCATAGTATGGAGGTGTGTGAAGTCACAGAAAGGAGGTGTGTGAAGTCACAGAATGGAGGTGTGTGAAGTCAAAATGGAGGTGTGTGAAGTCAAATAATGGAGGTGTGCGAAGTCATAGAATGGAGGTGTATGAAGTCATGGAATGGAGGTTTGTGAAGTCAAACATTGGAAGTGTGTGAAGTTACAGAATGGAGGTGTGTGAAGTCACAGAATGGAGGTGGGTGAAGTCATAGAATGGAGGAGTGTGAATTCAGAATGGAGATGTGTGAAGTCACATAATGGAGGTGTGTGAAGTCATAGTATGTTGGTGTGTGAAGTCATAGAATGGAGGTGTATGAAGTCATAGAATGGAGGTGTGTGAAGTCAGAATGCAGGTGTGTGAAGTCATAGAATGGAGGTGTGTGAAGTCATAGAATGGAGGTGTGTGAAGTCATAGATTGGAAGTGTGTGAAGTCATAGAATGGAGGTGTGTGAAGTCACAGAAGGGAGGTTTGTGAAGTCACAGAATCGAGTTGTCTGAAGTCACATTGGAGGTGTGTGAAGTCATAGAATGGAGTTGTGTGAAGTCAGAATAGAGGTGTGCGAAGTCATAGAATGGAGATGTGTGAAGTCAGAATGGAGCTGTGTGAAGTCTTAGAATGGAGGTGTGTGAAATCAGAATGGAGGTGTGTGAACTCATAGAATGGAGGTGTATGAAGTCACAATGGAGGTGTGTGAAGTCATAGAATGGGGGTTTTTGCAGTCACAGAATGGAGATGTGTGAAGTCATAGAATAGAGGTGTGGGAAGTAAAAACGGAGTTTGTGAACTCATAGAATGAAGGTGTGTGAACTCATAGAATGGAGGTTGTGAAGTCATGGAATGGAGGTGTGTGAAGTCAAAGAATGGAGGTTTGTGAAGTCAAACAATAGAGGTGTGTGAAGTCAAAAAATGGAGGTGTGTGAAGTCACAGAATGGATGTGTGTGAAGTCAAAACGGAGGTGTGTGAAGTCACAAAATGGAGGTGTGTGAAGTCACAGAATGAAGGTGTGTGAAGTCAAAAAGATGGTGTGTGAAGTCACAAATGGACGTGTGTAAAGTCACAGAATGGAGGTGTGTGAAGTCAAAATGGAGGTGTGTGAAGTCAAAGAATGGAGGTGTGTGAAGTCATCGAATGGAGTTATGTAAACTCATGTCATGGAGGTGTGTGAAGTCACAGAATGGAGGTGTGTGAAATCAGAATTGAGGTGTGCTAAGTCATAGAACAGAGGTGTGTGAAGTCAGAATGGAGGTGTGTGAACTCATAGAATGGAGGTATGTGAAGTCACAATGGAGGTGTGTGAAGTCATAGAATGGTGGTATGTGAAGTTACAGAATGGAGGTGTGGAAGTCATAGAATGGAAGTGTGTGAAGTCAGAAATTGAGGTGTGTGAAGTCACAGAATATAGGTGTGTGAATTCAGAATGGAGGTGTGTGAAGTCAAAGAATGGAGGTGTGTGAAGTCATGGAATGGAGGTGTGTGAAATCATAGAATGGAGGTGTGTGAAGTCACAGAATGCAGGTGTGTGAAGTCAGAATGGAGGTGTGTGAACACATAGAAGGGAGGTGTGTGAAATCACAATGGAGGTGTGTGAAGTCATAGAATAGAGGTGTGTGAAGTCACAGAAGGAGGTGTGTGAAGTCATAGAAAGGAGCTGTGTGAATTCAGAATGGAGGTGTGTGAAGTCACAGAATGGAGGTGTGTGAAGTCATAGAATGGAGATGTGTGAAGTCACAGAATGGAGGTGTGTGAAATCGTAGAATGGAGGTATGTGATTCATAGAATCAAGGTGTGTGAAGTAAATGAATGGAGGTGTGTGAAGTCACAGAATGGATGTGTGTGAACTCACAATGGAGGTGAGTGAAGTCACAGAATGGAGGTGTGTGAAGTCATAGAATGGAAGTGTGTGAAGTCATAGAATGTAGGTGTGTGATGTCAGAATGGAGGTGTGTGAAGTCACAGAATGGAGGAGGGTGAGGTCATAAATGTTGGTGTGTGAAGTCATAGAATGGAGGTGTGAAGCCATAGAATGGAGGTGTGAAGACATAGAATGGAGGTGTGTGAAGTCATAGAATGGAGGTGTGTGAAGTCACAGAAGGGAGGTGTGGAAAGTCACAGAATGGATGTTGCTGAAGTAAGAATGAAAGTGTGTTAAGTCATAGAATGGAGGTGTCTGAAGTCATAGAATGGATGTTGCTGAAGTAAGAATGGAGGTGTGTGAACTCATAGAATGGACGTGTGTGAATTCATAGAATGGAGGTGTGTGAATTCATGGAACGGAGGTGTGTGAAGTCAAAGAATGGAGGTGTATGATGTCAAACAATGGAAGTGTGTGAAGTGATAGAATGGAGGTGTGTGAAGTCTTAGAATGAAGGTGTGTGAAGTCATAGATTGGAGGTGTGTGAAGTCACAGAAGGGAGGTGTGTAAAGTTACAGAATGGAGGTGTGTAAAGTCACAGAGTGGAGGTGTGTGAAGGAACAGAATGGAGGGGAGTGAAGTCAAAGAATGGAGGTATCTGAAGTCACAGAATGGAGGTGTGTGAAGTCAGAAAGGAGCTGTGTGAACTCATAGAATGGAGGTGTGTGAAGTCACAATGGAGATGTGTGAAGTCATAGAATGGTGGTTTTTGAAGTCACAGAATGGAGGTGTGTGAAGTCATAGAATGGAGGTGTGTGGAGTCAGATTGGAGGTATGTGAAGTCACAGAATGGAGGTGTGTCAACTCAGAAAGGAGGTATGTGAAGTCATAGAATGGAGTTATGTGAAGTCAAAGAATGGAGGTGTGGGAAATCATAGAATGGAGGTGTGTGAAGTCACAGAATTGAGGTGTATGAAGTAAGAATGGAGGTGTGTGAATTCAGAATGGAGGTGTGTGAAGTCATAGAATGGAGGTGTGTGAAGTCATGGAATGGAGGTGTGTGAAATCCAAGAATGGAGGTGTGTGAAATCAAACATTGGAGGTGTATGAAGTCACAGACTGGAGATGTGTGAAGTCACAGAATGGAAGTGTGTGAAGTCAAAATTGAGGTGTGTGAAGTCACAGAATTGAGGTATGTGAAGTCACAGAAAATAGGTGTGTGAAGTCAAAATGGAGGTGTGTGAACTCATAGAATAGAGGTGTGTGACCTCATAGAATGGAGGTGTGTGAAGTCATGGAATGGAGATGTGTGAAATCCAAGAATGGATGTGTGTGAAATCAAACAATGGAGGTGTATGAAGTCACAGAATGGAGATGTGTGAAGTCACAGAATGGAAGTGTGTGAAGTCAAAATTGAGGTGTGAGAAGTCACAGAATGGAGGTGTGTGAAGTCAAAATTTTGATGTGTGAAGTCACAAACGGAGGTGTGTGAAGTCACAGAATTGTGGTGAGTGAAGTCAAAATGGAGGTGTGTGAAGTCAAAGAAAGGAGGTGTGTGAAGTCATAGAATGGAGGTGTATGAAGTCATGGAATTGAGGTTTCTGAAGTCATAGAATGGAGATTTGTGAAGTCATAGAATGGATGTGTGTGAAGTCAGAATGGAGATATGTGAAGTCACAGAATGGAGGTGTGTGAAGTCAAAGAATGTTGGTGTGTGAAGTCATAGAATGGAGGTGTATGAAGTCATGGAATGGAGGTGTGTGAAGTCAGAATGCACGTGTGTGATGTCATAGAATGGAGTTGTGGGAAGTCATAAAATGGAGGTGTGTGAAGTCACAAAATGGAGGTGTGTGAAGTCATAGAATGGAAGTGTGTGAAGTCACAGAATGGAGGTGTGTGAAGTCTTAGAATGGAGGTGTGTGAAGTCTTAGAATGGAGGTGTGTGAAGTCATAGAATGGAGGTGTGTGAAGTCACAGAATGAAGGTGTGTGAAGTCATAGAATGGAGGTGTCTGAAGTCATAGAATGGATGTTGCTGAAGTAAGAATGGAGGTGTGTGAACTCATAGAATGGAGGTGTGTGAATTCATGGAACGGAGCTGTGTGAAGTCAAAGAATGGAGGTGTGTGAAGTCACAGAAGAGAGGTGTGTGAAGTCAGAGCATCGAGGTGTGTGAATTCACAGAATGGAGGTGTGTGAAGTCACAGAATGGAGGTGGGTGAACTCACAATGGAGGTGAGTGAAGTCACAGAATGGAGGTGTGTGAAGTCATAGAATGGAAGTGTGTGAAGTCATAGAATGGAGGTGTGTGATGTCAGAATGGACGTGTGTTAAGTCACAGAATGGAGGTGTGTGACATCATAAATTTTGGTGTGCGAAGTCATAGTATGTTGGTGTGAAGTCATAGAATGGAGGTGTGTGAAGTCATAGAATGGAGGTGTGTGAAGTCACAGAAGTCAGGTGTGTGAAGTCACAGAATAGAGTTGTGTGAGGTCACAATGGAGGTGTGTGAATTCATAGAATGGAGGTGTGTGAAGTCAAAGAATGGATGTGTGTGAAGTCATAGAATGGAGGTGTGTGAAATCACAGAATGGAGGTGTGTATAGTCACAGAGTGGAGGTGTGTAAAGTCACAGAGTGGAGGTTTGTGAAGTCTCAGAATGGAGGTGTGTGAAGTCAAAGAATGGAGGTGTGTGAACTCAGAGAGGAGGTGTGTGAAGCCACAGAATGGAGGTGTGTGAAGTCATAGAATGGAAGTGTGTGAAGTCATAGAATGGAGGTATGTGAAGTCAGAATGGAGGTGTGTGAAGTCACAGAATGGAGGTGTGTGCAGAATGGAGGTATGTGTAGTCACAGAATGGAGGTTTGTGAAGTCATAGAATGGAGGTGTGTGAAGTCATAGAATGGATGTTGCTGACGTAAGAATGAAGGTGTGTGAAGTCACAGAATGGAGGGGTCTGAAGTCATAGAATGGATGTTGCTGAAGTAAGAATGAAGGTGTGTGAACTCATAGAATGGAGGTGTGTGAATTCATGGAACGGAGGTGTGTGAAGTCAAAGTATGGAGGTGTATGATATCAAACAATGGAAGTGTGTGAAGTCATAGAATGGAGGTGTGTGAAGTCAGAATAGAGGTGTGTGAAGTCATAGAATGGAGGTGTGTGAAGTCAGAATGGAGCTGTGTGAACTCATAGAAAGGAGGTGTGTGAAGTCACAATGGAGATGTGTGAAGTCATAGAATGGTGGTTTTTGAAGTCACAGAATGGAGGTGTGTGAAGTCAGATTGGAGGTATGTGAAGTCACAGAATGGAGGTGTGTCAACTCAGAAAGGAGGTATGTGAAGTCATAGAATGGAGGTGTGTGAAGTCAAAGAATGGAGGTGTGGAAATCATAGAATGGAAGTGTGTGAAGTCACAGAATTGAGGTGTGTGAAGTCACCATGTAGGTGTGTGTATTCAGAATGGAGGTGTGTGAAGTCAGAGACTGGAGTTGTGTGAAGTCACAATGCAGGTGTGTGAACTGATAGAACGTAGGTGTGTGAAGTCACAATGTAGGTGTGTGAAGTCAGAATGGAGGTGTGTGAAGTCATAGAATGGAGGTGTCTGAAGTCACAATATGGAGGTGTGTGAAGTCATATAATGGAGGTGTGTGAAGTCACAGAATGGAGGTGTGTGAACTCAGAATGGAGGTGTGTGAAGTCACAGAATGGACGTGTGTGAAGTCATAGAATGGAGATGTGTGAAGTCACAGAATGGAGGTGTGTGAAATCGTGGAATGGAGGTGTGTGAAGTCAGAGAATCGAGGTGTGTGAAGTCACAGAATGGAGGTGTGTGAAGTCACAGAATGGATGTGTGTGAACTCACAATGGAGGTGAGTGAAGTCACAGAATGGAGGTGTGTGAAGTCATAGAATGGAAGTGTGTGAAGTCATAGAATGTAGGTGTGTGATGTCAGAATGGAGGGGTGTGAAGTCACAGAATGCAGGTATGTGACGTCATAAATGTTGGTGTGTGAAGTCATAGAATGGAGGTGTGTGAAGTCATAGAATGGAGTTGTGTGAAGTCTTAGAATGGAGGTGTGTGAAGTCACAGAAGGCAGGTGTGTGAAGTCACAGAATGGAGTTGTGTGAAGTCACAATGTAGGTGTATGATGTCATAGAATGGAGGTGAGTGAAATCAAAGAATGGAAGTTTGTTAAGTCATAGAATGGAAAGTGTGTGAAATCATAGAATGGAGGTGTGTGAAGTCACAAAATTGAGGTGTGTAAAGTCACAGAGTGAAGGTGTGTGAAGTCACAGAATGCAGGTGTGTGATGTCAGAATGGAGGTGTGTGAAGTCACAGAATGGAGGTATGTGACGTCATAAATGTTGGTGTGTGAAGTCACAAATGGAGGTGTGAAGTCACAGAATGGAGGTGTGAAGTCATAGAATGGAGGTGTGTGAAGTCATAGAATGGAGGTGTGTGAAGTCACAGAAGTCAGGTTTGTGAAGTCACAGAATACAGTTGTGTGAAGTCATGGAATGGAGGTGTGTGAAGTCAGAATGCAGGTGTGTGAAGTCATAGAATGGAGGTGTGTGAAGTCATAGAATGGAGGTGTGTGAAGTCATAGACTGGAAGTGTGTGAAGTCATAGAATGGAGGTGCGTGAAGTCATAGATTGAAGGTGTGTGGAAGTCATAGTATGGAGGTGTGTGAAGTCACAGAAAGGAGGTGTGTGAAGTCACAGAATGGAGGTGTGTGAAGTCAAAATGGAGGTGTGTGAAGTCAAAGAATGGAGGTGTGCGAAGTCATAGAATGGAGGTGTATGAAGTCATGGAATGGAGGTTTGTGAAGTCAAACATTGGAAGTGTGTGAAGTTACAGAATGGAGGTGTGTGAAGTCACAGAATGGAGGTGGGTGAAGTCATAGAATGGAGGAGTGTGAATTCAGAATGGAGATGTGTGAAGTCACATAATGGAGGTGTGTGAAGTCATAGTATGTTGGTGTGTGAAGTCATAGAATGGAGGTGTATGAAGTCATAGAATGGAGGTGTGTGAAGTCAGAATGCAGGTGTGTGAAGTCATAGAATGGAGGTGTGTGAAGTCATAGAATGGAGGTGTGTGAAGTCATAGATTGGAAGTGTGTGAAGTCATAGAATGGAGGTGTGTGAAGTCACAGAAGGGAGGTTTGTGAAGTCACAGAATCGAGTTGTCTGAAGTCACATTGGAGGTGTGTGAAGTCATAGAATGGAGTTGTGTGAAGTCAGAATAGAGGTGTGCGAAGTCATAGAATGGAGATGTGTGAAGTCAGAATGGAGCTGTGTGAAGTCTTAGAATGGAGGTGTGTGAAATCAGAATGGAGGTGTGTGAACTCATAGAATGGAGGTGTATGAAGTCACAATGGAGGTGTGTGAAGTCATAGAATGGGGGTTTTTGCAGTCACAGAATGGAGATGTGTGAAGTCATAGAATAGAGGTGTGGGAAGTAAAAACGGAGTTTGTGAACTCATAGAATGAAGGTGTGTGAACTCATAGAATGGAGGTTGTGAAGTCATGGAATGGAGGTGTGTGAAGTCAAAGAATGGAGGTTTGTGAAGTCAAACAATAGAGGTGTGTGAAGTCAAAAAATGGAGGTGTGTGAAGTCACAGAATGGATGTGTGTGAAGTCAAAACGGAGGTGTGTGAAGTCACAAAATGGAGGTGTGTGAAGTCACAGAATGAAGGTGTGTGAAGTCAAAAAGATGGTGTGTGAAGTCACAAATGGACGTGTGTAAAGTCACAGAATGGAGGTGTGTGAAGTCAAAATGGAGGTGTGTGAAGTCAAAGAATGGAGGTGTGTGAAGTCATCGAATGGAGTTATGTAAACTCATGTCATGGAGGTGTGTGAAGTCACAGAATGGAGGTGTGTGAAATCAGAATTGAGGTGTGCTAAGTCATAGAACAGAGGTGTGTGAAGTCAGAATGGAGGTGTGTGAACTCATAGAATGGAGGTATGTGAAGTCACAATGGAGGTGTGTGAAGTCATAGAATGGTGGTATGTGAAGTTACAGAATGGAGGTGTGGAAGTCATAGAATGGAAGTGTGTGAAGTCAGAAATTGAGGTGTGTGAAGTCACAGAATATAGGTGTGTGAATTCAGAATGGAGGTGTGTGAAGTCAAAGAATGGAGGTGTGTGAAGTCATGGAATGGAGGTGTGTGAAATCATAGAATGGAGGTGTGTGAAGTCACAGAATGCAGGTGTGTGAAGTCAGAATGGAGGTGTGTGAACACATAGAAGGGAGGTGTGTGAAATCACAATGGAGGTGTGTGAAGTCATAGAATAGAGGTGTGTGAAGTCACAGAAGGAGGTGTGTGAAGTCATAGAAAGGAGCTGTGTGAATTCAGAATGGAGGTGTGTGAAGTCACAGAATGGAGGTGTGTGAAGTCATAGAATGGAGATGTGTGAAGTCACAGAATGGAGGTGTGTGAAATCGTAGAATGGAGGTATGTGATTCATAGAATCAAGGTGTGTGAAGTAAATGAATGGAGGTGTGTGAAGTCACAGAATGGATGTGTGTGAACTCACAATGGAGGTGAGTGAAGTCACAGAATGGAGGTGTGTGAAGTCATAGAATGGAAGTGTGTGAAGTCATAGAATGTAGGTGTGTGATGTCAGAATGGAGGTGTGTGAAGTCACAGAATGGAGGAGGGTGAGGTCATAAATGTTGGTGTGTGAAGTCATAGAATGGAGGTGTGAAGCCATAGAATGGAGGTGTGAAGACATAGAATGGAGGTGTGTGAAGTCATAGAATGGAGGTGTGTGAAGTCACAGAAGGGAGGTGTGGAAAGTCACAGAATGGATGTTGCTGAAGTAAGAATGAAAGTGTGTTAAGTCATAGAATGGAGGTGTCTGAAGTCATAGAATGGATGTTGCTGAAGTAAGAATGGAGGTGTGTGAACTCATAGAATGGACGTGTGTGAATTCATAGAATGGAGGTGTGTGAATTCATGGAACGGAGGTGTGTGAAGTCAAAGAATGGAGGTGTATGATGTCAAACAATGGAAGTGTGTGAAGTGATAGAATGGAGGTGTGTGAAGTCTTAGAATGAAGGTGTGTGAAGTCATAGATTGGAGGTGTGTGAAGTCACAGAAGGGAGGTGTGTAAAGTTACAGAATGGAGGTGTGTAAAGTCACAGAGTGGAGGTGTGTGAAGGAACAGAATGGAGGGGAGTGAAGTCAAAGAATGGAGGTATCTGAAGTCACAGAATGGAGGTGTGTGAAGTCAGAAAGGAGCTGTGTGAACTCATAGAATGGAGGTGTGTGAAGTCACAATGGAGATGTGTGAAGTCATAGAATGGTGGTTTTTGAAGTCACAGAATGGAGGTGTGTGAAGTCATAGAATGGAGGTGTGTGGAGTCAGATTGGAGGTATGTGAAGTCACAGAATGGAGGTGTGTCAACTCAGAAAGGAGGTATGTGAAGTCATAGAATGGAGTTATGTGAAGTCAAAGAATGGAGGTGTGGGAAATCATAGAATGGAGGTGTGTGAAGTCACAGAATTGAGGTGTATGAAGTAAGAATGGAGGTGTGTGAATTCAGAATGGAGGTGTGTGAAGTCATAGAATGGAGGTGTGTGAAGTCATGGAATGGAGGTGTGTGAAATCCAAGAATGGAGGTGTGTGAAATCAAACATTGGAGGTGTATGAAGTCACAGACTGGAGATGTGTGAAGTCACAGAATGGAAGTGTGTGAAGTCAAAATTGAGGTGTGTGAAGTCACAGAATTGAGGTATGTGAAGTCACAGAAAATAGGTGTGTGAAGTCAAAATGGAGGTGTGTGAACTCATAGAATAGAGGTGTGTGACCTCATAGAATGGAGGTGTGTGAAGTCATGGAATGGAGATGTGTGAAATCCAAGAATGGATGTGTGTGAAATCAAACAATGGAGGTGTATGAAGTCACAGAATGGAGATGTGTGAAGTCACAGAATGGAAGTGTGTGAAGTCAAAATTGAGGTGTGAGAAGTCACAGAATGGAGGTGTGTGAAGTCAAAATTTTGATGTGTGAAGTCACAAACGGAGGTGTGTGAAGTCACAGAATTGTGGTGAGTGAAGTCAAAATGGAGGTGTGTGAAGTCAAAGAAAGGAGGTGTGTGAAGTCATAGAATGGAGGTGTATGAAGTCATGGAATTGAGGTTTCTGAAGTCATAGAATGGAGATTTGTGAAGTCATAGAATGGATGTGTGTGAAGTCAGAATGGAGATATGTGAAGTCACAGAATGGAGGTGTGTGAAGTCAAAGAATGTTGGTGTGTGAAGTCATAGAATGGAGGTGTATGAAGTCATGGAATGGAGGTGTGTGAAGTCAGAATGCACGTGTGTGATGTCATAGAATGGAGTTGTGGGAAGTCATAAAATGGAGGTGTGTGAAGTCACAAAATGGAGGTGTGTGAAGTCATAGAATGGAAGTGTGTGAAGTCACAGAATGGAGGTGTGTGAAGTCTTAGAATGGAGGTGTGTGAAGTCTTAGAATGGAGGTGTGTGAAGTCATAGAATGGAGGTGTGTGAAGTCACAGAATGAAGGTGTGTGAAGTCATAGAATGGAGGTGTCTGAAGTCATAGAATGGATGTTGCTGAAGTAAGAATGGAGGTGTGTGAACTCATAGAATGGAGGTGTGTGAATTCATGGAACGGAGCTGTGTGAAGTCAAAGAATGGAGGTGTGTGAAGTCACAGAAGAGAGGTGTGTGAAGTCAGAGCATCGAGGTGTGTGAATTCACAGAATGGAGGTGTGTGAAGTCACAGAATGGAGGTGGGTGAACTCACAATGGAGGTGAGTGAAGTCACAGAATGGAGGTGTGTGAAGTCATAGAATGGAAGTGTGTGAAGTCATAGAATGGAGGTGTGTGATGTCAGAATGGACGTGTGTTAAGTCACAGAATGGAGGTGTGTGACATCATAAATTTTGGTGTGCGAAGTCATAGTATGTTGGTGTGAAGTCATAGAATGGAGGTGTGTGAAGTCATAGAATGGAGGTGTGTGAAGTCACAGAAGTCAGGTGTGTGAAGTCACAGAATAGAGTTGTGTGAGGTCACAATGGAGGTGTGTGAATTCATAGAATGGAGGTGTGTGAAGTCAAAGAATGGATGTGTGTGAAGTCATAGAATGGAGGTGTGTGAAATCACAGAATGGAGGTGTGTATAGTCACAGAGTGGAGGTTTGTAAAGTCACAGAGTGGAGGTTTGTGAAGTCTCAGAATGGAGGTGTGTGAAGTCAAAGAATGGAGGTGTGTGAACTCAGAGAGGAGGTGTGTGAAGCCACAGAATGGAGGTGTGTGAAGTCATAGAATGGAAGTGTGTGAAGTCATAGAATGGAGGTATGTGAAGTCAGAATGGAGGTGTGTGAAGTCACAGAATGGAGGTGTGTGCAGAATGGAGGTATGTGTAGTCACAGAATGGAGGTTTGTGAAGTCATAGAATGGAGGTGTGTGAAGTCATAGAATGGATGTTGCTGACGTAAGAATGAAGGTGTGTGAAGTCACAGAATGGAGGGGTCTGAAGTCATAGAATGGATGTTGCTGAAGTAAGAATGAAGGTGTGTGAACTCATAGAATGGAGGTGTGTGAATTCATGGAACGGAGGTGTGTGAAGTCAAAGTATGGAGGTGTATGATATCAAACAATGGAAGTGTGTGAAGTCATAGAATGGAGGTGTGTGAAGTCAGAATAGAGGTGTGTGAAGTCATAGAATGGAGGTGTGTGAAGTCAGAATGGAGCTGTGTGAACTCATAGAAAGGAGGTGTGTGAAGTCACAATGGAGATGTGTGAAGTCATAGAATGGTGGTTTTTGAAGTCACAGAATGGAGGTGTGTGAAGTCAGATTGGAGGTATGTGAAGTCACAGAATGGAGGTGTGTCAACTCAGAAAGGAGGTATGTGAAGTCATAGAATGGAGGTGTGTGAAGTCAAAGAATGGAGGTGTGGAAATCATAGAATGGAAGTGTGTGAAGTCACAGAATTGAGGTGTGTGAAGTCACCATGTAGGTGTGTGTATTCAGAATGGAGGTGTGTGAAGTCAGAGACTGGAGTTGTGTGAAGTCACAATGCAGGTGTGTGAACTGATAGAACGTAGGTGTGTGAAGTCACAATGTAGGTGTGTGAAGTCAGAATGGAGGTGTGTGAAGTCATAGAATGGAGGTGTCTGAAGTCACAATATGGAGGTGTGTGAAGTCATATAATGGAGGTGTGTGAAGTCACAGAATGGAGGTGTGTGAACTCAGAATGGAGGTGTGTGAAGTCACAGAATGGACGTGTGTGAAGTCATAGAATGGAGATGTGTGAAGTCACAGAATGGAGGTGTGTGAAATCGTGGAATGGAGGTGTGTGAAGTCAGAGAATCGAGGTGTGTGAAGTCACAGAATGGAGGTGTGTGAAGTCACAGAATGGATGTGTGTGAACTCACAATGGAGGTGAGTGAAGTCACAGAATGGAGGTGTGTGAAGTCATAGAATGGAAGTGTGTGAAGTCATAGAATGTAGGTGTGTGATGTCAGAATGGAGGGGTGTGAAGTCACAGAATGCAGGTATGTGACGTCATAAATGTTGGTGTGTGAAGTCATAGAATGGAGGTGTGTGAAGTCATAGAATGGAGTTGTGTGAAGTCTTAGAATGGAGGTGTGTGAAGTCACAGAAGGCAGGTGTGTGAAGTCACAGAATGGAGTTGTGTGAAGTCACAATGTAGGTGTATGATGTCATAGAATGGAGGTGAGTGAAATCAAAGAATGGAAGTTTGTTAAGTCATAGAATGGAAAGTGTGTGAAATCATAGAATGGAGGTGTGTGAAGTCACAAAATTGAGGTGTGTAAAGTCACAGAGTGAAGGTGTGTGAAGTCACAGAATGCAGGTGTGTGATGTCAGAATGGAGGTGTGTGAAGTCACAGAATGGAGGTATGTGACGTCATAAATGTTGGTGTGTGAAGTCACAAATGGAGGTGTGAAGTCACAGAATGGAGGTGTGAAGTCATAGAATGGAGGTGTGTGAAGTCATAGAATGGAGGTGTGTGAAGTCACAGAAGTCAGGTTTGTGAAGTCACAGAATACAGTTGTGTGAAGTCATGGAATGGAGGTGTGTGAAGTCAGAATGCAGGTGTGTGAAGTCATAGAATGGAGGTGTGTAAAGTCATAGAATGGAGGTGTGTGAAGTCATAGACTGGAAGTGTGTGAAGTCATAGAATGGAGGTGCGTGAAGTCATAGATTGAAGGTGTGTGGAAGTCATAGTATGGAGGTGTGTGAAGTCACAGAAAGGAGGTGTGTGAAGTCACAGAATGGAGGTGTGTGAAGTCAAAATGGAGGTGTGTGAAGTCAAAGAATGGAGGTGTGCGAAGTCATAGAATGGAGGTGTATGAAGTCATGGAATGGAGGTTTGTGAAGTCAAACATTGGAAGTGTGTGAAGTTACAGAATGGAGGTGTGTGAAGTCACAGAATGGAGGTGGGTGAAGTCATAGAATGGAGGAGTGTGAATTCAGAATGGAGATGTGTGAAGTCACATAATGGAGGTGTGTGAAGTCATAGTATGTTGGTGTGTGAAGTCATAGAATGGAGGTGTATGAAGTCATAGAATGGAGGTGTGTGAAGTCAGAATGCAGGTGTGTGAAGTCATAGAATGGAGGTGTGTGAAGTCATAGAATGGAGGTGTGTGAAGTCATAGATTGGAAGTGTGTGAAGTCATAGAATGGAGGTGTGTGAAGTCACAGAAGGGAGGTTTGTGAAGTCACAGAATCGAGTTGTCTGAAGTCACATTGGAGGTGTGTGAAGTCATAGAATGGAGTTGTGTGAAGTCAGAATAGAGGTGTGCGAAGTCATAGAATGGAGATGTGTGAAGTCAGAATGGAGCTGTGTGAAGTCTTAGAATGGAGGTGTGTGAAATCAGAATGGAGGTGTGTGAACTCATAGAATGGAGGTGTATGAAGTCACAATGGAGGTGTGTGAAGTCATAGAATGGGGGTTTTTGCAGTCACAGAATGGAGATGTGTGAAGTCATAGAATAGAGGTGTGGGAAGTAAAAACGGAGTTTGTGAACTCATAGAATGAAGGTGTGTGAACTCATAGAATGGAGGTTGTGAAGTCATGGAATGGAGGTGTGTGAAGTCAAAGAATGGAGGTTTGTGAAGTCAAACAATAGAGGTGTGTGAAGTCAAAAAATGGAGGTGTGTGAAGTCACAGAATGGATGTGTGTGAAGTCAAAACGGAGGTGTGTGAAGTCACAAAATGGAGGTGTGTGAAGTCACAGAATGGAGGTGTGTCAACTCAGAAAGGAGGTATGTGAAGTCATAGAATGGAGGTGTGTGAAGTCAAAGAATGGAGGTGTGGAAATCATAGAATGGAAGTGTGTGAAGTCACAGAATTGAGGTGTGTGAAGTCACCATGTAGGTGTGTGTATTCAGAATGGAGGTGTGTGAAGTCAGAGACTGGAGTTGTGTGAAGTCACAATGCAGGTGTGTGAACTGATAGAACGTAGGTGTGTGAAGTCACAATGTAGGTGTGTGAAGTCAGAATGGAGGTGTGTGAAGTCATAGAATGGAGGTGTCTGAAGTCACAATATGGAGGTGTGTGAAGTCATATAATGGAGGTGTGTGAAGTCACAGAATGGAGGTGTGTGAACTCAGAATGGAGGTGTGTGAAGTCACAGAATGGACGTGTGTGAAGTCATAGAATGGAGATGTGTGAAGTCACAGAATGGAGGTGTGTGAAATCGTGGAATGGAGGTGTGTGAAGTCAGAGAATCGAGGTGTGTGAAGTCACAGAATGGAGGTGTGTGAAGTCACAGAATGGATGTGTGTGAACTCACAATGGAGGTGAGTGAAGTCACAGAATGGAGGTGTGTGAAGTCATAGAATGGAAGTGTGTGAAGTCATAGAATGTAGGTGTGTGATGTCAGAATGGAGGGGTGTGAAGTCACAGAATGCAGGTATGTGACGTCATAAATGTTGGTGTGTGAAGTCATAGAATGGAGGTGTGTGAAGTCATAGAATGGAGTTGTGTGAAGTCTTAGAATGGAGGTGTGTGAAGTCACAGAAGGCAGGTGTGTGAAGTCACAGAATGGAGTTGTGTGAAGTCACAATGTAGGTGTATGATGTCATAGAATGGAGGTGAGTGAAATCAAAGAATGGAAGTTTGTTAAGTCATAGAATGGAAAGTGTGTGAAATCATAGAATGGAGGTGTGTGAAGTCACAAAATTGAGGTGTGTAAAGTCACAGAGTGAAGGTGTGTGAAGTCACAGAATGCAGGTGTGTGATGTCAGAATGGAGGTGTGTGAAGTCACAGAATGGAGGTATGTGACGTCATAAATGTTGGTGTGTGAAGTCACAAATGGAGGTGTGAAGTCACAGAATGGAGGTGTGAAGTCATAGAATGGAGGTGTGTGAAGTCATAGAATGGAGGTGCGTGAAGTCATAGATTGAAGGTGTGTGGAAGTCATAGTATGGAGGTGTGTGAAGTCACAGAAAGGAGGTGTGTGAAGTCACAGAATGGAGGTGTGTGAAGTCAAAATGGAGGTGTGTGAAGTCAAAGAATGGAGGTGTGCGAAGTCATAGAATGGAGGTGTATGAAGTCATGGAATGGAGGTTTGTGAAGTCAAACATTGGAAGTGTGTGAAGTTACAGAATGGAGGTGTGTGAAGTCACAGAATGGAGGTGGGTGAAGTCATAGAATGGAGGAGTGTGAATTCAGAATGGAGATGTGTGAAGTCACATAATGGAGGTGTGTGAAGTCATAGTATGTTGGTGTGTGAAGTCATAGAATGGAGGTGTATGAAGTCATAGAATGGAGGTGTGTGAAGTCAGAATGCAGGTGTGTGAAGTCATAGAATGGAGGTGTGTGAAGTCATAGAATGGAGGTGTGTGAAGTCATAGATTGGAAGTGTGTGAAGTCATAGAATGGAGGTGTGTGAAGTCACAGAAGGGAGGTTTGTGAAGTCACAGAATCGAGTTGTCTGAAGTCACATTGGAGGTGTGTGAAGTCATAGAATGGAGTTGTGTGAAGTCAGAATAGAGGTGTGCGAAGTCATAGAATGGAGATGTGTGAAGTCAGAATGGAGCTGTGTGAAGTCTTAGAATGGAGGTGTGTGAAATCAGAATGGAGGTGTGTGAACTCATAGAATGGAGGTGTATGAAGTCACAATGGAGGTGTGTGAAGTCATAGAATGGGGGTTTTTGCAGTCACAGAATGGAGATATGTGAAGTCATAGAATAGAGGTGTGGGAAGTAAAAACGGAGTTTGTGAACTCATAGAATGAAGGTGTGTGAACTCATAGAATGGAGGTTGTGAAGTCATGGAATGGAGGTGTGTGAAGTCAAAGAATGGAGGTTTGTGAAGTCAAACAATAGAGGTGTGTGAAGTCAAAAAATGGAGGTGTGTGAAGTCACAGAATGGATGTGTGTGAAGTCAAAACGGAGGTGTGTGAAGTCACAAAATGGAGGTGTGTGAAGTCACAGAATGGAGGTGTGTCAACTCAGAAAGGAGGTATGTGAAGTCATAGAATGGAGGTGTGTGAAGTCAAAGAATGGAGGTGTGGAAATCATAGAATGGAAGTGTGTGAAGTCACAGAATTGAGGTGTGTGAAGTCACCATGTAGGTGTGTGTATTCAGAATGGAGGTGTGTGAAGTCAGAGACTGGAGTTGTGTGAAGTCACAATGCAGGTGTGTGAACTGATAGAACGTAGGTGTGTGAAGTCACAATGTAGGTGTGTGAAGTCAGAATGGAGGTGTGTGAAGTCATAGAATGGAGGTGTCTGAAGTCACAATATGGAGGTGTGTGAAGTCATATAATGGAGGTGTGTGAAGTCACAGAATGGAGGTGTGTGAACTCAGAATGGAGGTGTGTGAAGTCACAGAATGGACGTGTGTGAAGTCATAGAATGGAGATGTGTGAAGTCACAGAATGGAGGTGTGTGAAATCGTGGATTGGAGGTGTGTGAAGTCAGAGAATCGAGGTGTGTGAAGTCACAGAATGGAGGTGTGTGAAGTCACAGAATGGATGTGTGTGAACTCACAATGGAGGTGAGTGAAGTCACAGAATGGAGGTGTGTGAAGTCATAGAATGGAAGTGTGTGAAGTCATAGAATGTAGGTGTGTGATGTCAGAATGGAGGGGTGTGAAGTCACAGAATGCAGGTATGTGACGTCATAAATGTTGGTGTGTGAAGTCATAGAATGGAGGTGTGTGAAGTCATAGAATGGAGTTGTGTGAAGTCTTAGAATGGAGGTGTGTGAAGTCACAGAAGGCAGGTGTGTGAAGTCACAGAATGGAGTTGTGTGAAGTCACAATGTAGGTGTATGATGTCATAGAATGGAGGTGAGTGAAATCAAAGAATGGAAGTTTGTTAAGTCATAGAATGGAAAGTGTGTGAAATCATAGAATGGAGGTGTGTGAAGTCACAAAATTGAGGTGTGTAAAGTCACAGAGTGAAGGTGTGTGAAGTCACAGAATGCAGGTGTGTGATGTCAGAATGGAGGTGTGTGAAGTCACAGAATGGAGGTATGTGACGTCATAAATGTTGGTGTGTGAAGTCACAAATGGAGGTGTGAAGTCACAGAATGGAGGTGTGAAGTCATAGAATGGAGGTGTGTGAAGTCATAGAATGGAGGTGTGTGAAGTCACAGAAGTCAGGTTTGTGAAGTCACAGAATACAGTTGTGTGAAGTCATGGAATGGAGGTGTGTGAAGTCAGAATGCAGGTGTGTGAAGTCATAGAATGGAGGTGTGTGAAGTCATAGAATGGAGGTGTGTGAAGTCATAGACTGGAAGTGTGTGAAGTCATAGAATGGAGGTGCGTGAAGTCATAGATTGAAGGTGTGTGGAAGTCATAGTATGGAGGTGTGTGAAGTCACAGAAAGGAGGTGTGTGAAGTCACAGAATGGAGGTGTGTGAAGTCAAAATGGAGGTGTGTGAAGTCAAATAATGGAGGTGTGCGAAGTCATAGAATGGAGGTGTATGAAGTCATGGAATGGAGGTTTGTGAAGTCAAACATTGGAAGTGTGTGAAGTTACAGAATGGAGGTGTGTGAAGTCACAGAATGGAGGTGGGTGAAGTCATAGAATGGAGGAGTGTGAATTCAGAATGGAGATGTGTGAAGTCACATAATGGAGGTGTGTGAAGTCATAGTATGTTGGTGTGTGAAGTCATAGAATGGAGGTGTATGAAGTCATAGAATGGAGGTGTGTGAAGTCAGAATGCAGGTGTGTGAAGTCATAGAATGGAGGTGTGTGAAGTCATAGAATGGAGGTGTGTGAAGTCATAGATTGGAAGTGTGTGAAGTCATAGAATGGAGGTGTGTGAAGTCACAGAAGGGAGGTTTGTGAAGTCACAGAATCGAGTTGTCTGAAGTCACATTGGAGGTGTGTGAAGTCATAGAATGGAGTTGTGTGAAGTCAGAATAGAGGTGTGCGAAGTCATAGAATGGAGATGTGTGAAGTCAGAATGGAGCTGTGTGAAGTCTTAGAATGGAGGTGTGTGAAATCAGAATGGAGGTGTGTGAACTCATAGAATGGAGGTGTATGAAGTCACAATGGAGGTGTGTGAAGTCATAGAATGGGGGTTTTTGCAGTCACAGAATGGAGATGTGTGAAGTCATAGAATAGAGGTGTGGGAAGTAAAAACGGAGTTTGTGAACTCATAGAATGAAGGTGTGTGAACTCATAGAATGGAGGTTGTGAAGTCATGGAATGGAGGTGTGTGAAGTCAAAGAATGGAGGTTTGTGAAGTCAAACAATAGAGGTGTGTGAAGTCAAAAAATGGAGGTGTGTGAAGTCACAGAATGGATGTGTGTGAAGTCAAAACGGAGGTGTGTGAAGTCACAAAATGGAGGTGTGTGAAGTCACAGAATGAAGGTGTGTGAAGTCAAAAAGATGGTGTGTGAAGTCACAAATGGACGTGTGTAAAGTCACAGAATGGAGGTGTGTGAAGTCAAAATGGAGGTGTGTGAAGTCAAAGAATGGAGGTGTGTGAAGTCATCGAATGGAGTTATGTAAACTCATGTCATGGAGGTGTGTGAAGTCACAGAATGGAGGTGTGTGAAATCAGAATTGAGGTGTGCTAAGTCATAGAACAGAGGTGTGTGAAGTCAGAATGGAGGTGTGTGAACTCATAGAATGGAGGTATGTGAAGTCACAATGGAGGTGTGTGAAGTCATAGAATGGTGGTATGTGAAGTTACAGAATGGAGGTGTGGAAGTCATAGAATGGAAGTGTGTGAAGTCAGAAATTGAGGTGTGTGAAGTCACAGAATATAGGTGTGAGAATTCAGAATGGAGGTGTGTGAAGTCAAAGAATGGAGGTGTGTGAAGTCATGGAATGGAGGTGTGTGAAATCATAGAATGGAGGTGTGTGAAGTCACAGAATGCAGGTGTGTGAAGTCAGAATGGAGGTGTGTGAACACATAGAAGGGAGGTGTGTGAAATCACAATGGAGGTGTGTGAAGTCATAGAATAGAGGTGTGTGAAGTCACAGAAGGAGGTGTGTGAAGTCATAGAAAGGAGCTGTGTGAATTCAGAATGGAGGTGTGTGAAGTCACAGAATGGAGGTGTGTGAAGTCATAGAATGGAGATGTGTGAAGTCACAGAATGGAGGTGTGTGAAATCGTAGAATGGAGGTATGTGATTCATAGAATCAAGGTGTGTGAAGTAAATGAATGGAGGTGTGTGAAGTCACAGAATGGATGTGTGTGAACTCACAATGGAGGTGAGTGAAGTCACAGAATGGAGGTGTGTGAAGTCATAGAATGGAAGTGTGTGAAGTCATAGAATGTAGGTGTGTGATGTCAGAATGGAGGTGTGTGAAGTCACAGAATGGAGGAGGGTGAGGTCATAAATGTTGGTGTGTGAAGTCATAGAATGGAGGTGTGAAGCCATAGAATGGAGGTGTGAAGACATAGAATGGAGGTGTGTGAAGTCATAGAATGGAGGTGTGTGAAGTCACAGAAGGGAGGTGTGGAAAGTCACAGAATGGATGTTGCTGAAGTAAGAATGAAAGTGTGTTAAGTCATAGAATGGAGGTGTCTGAAGTCATAGAATGGATGTTGCTGAAGTAAGAATGGAGGTGTGTGAACTCATAGAATGGACGTGTGTGAATTCATAGAATGGAGGTGTGTGAATTCATGGAACGGAGGTGTGTGAAGTCAAAGAATGGAGGTGTATGATGTCAAACAATGGAAGTGTGTGAAGTGATAGAATGGAGGTGTGTGAAGTCTTAGAATGAAGGTGTGTGAAGTCATAGATTGGAGGTGTGTGAAGTCACAGAAGGGAGGTGTGTAAAGTTACAGAATGGAGGTGTGTAAAGTCACAGAGTGGAGGTGTGTGAAGGAACAGAATGGAGGGGAGTGAAGTCAAAGAATGGAGGTATCTGAAGTCACAGAATGGAGGTGTGTGAAGTCAGAAAGGAGCTGTGTGAACTCATAGAATGGAGGTGTGTGAAGTCACAATGGAGATGTGTGAAGTCATAGAATGGTGGTTTTTGAAGTCACAGAATGGAGGTGTGTGAAGTCATAGAATGGAGGTGTGTGGAGTCAGATTGGAGGTATGTGAAGTCACAGAATGGAGGTGTGTCAACTCAGAAAGGAGGTATGTGAAGTCATAGAATGGAGTTATGTGAAGTCAAAGAATGGAGGTGTGGGAAATCATAGAATGGAGGTGTGTGAAGTCACAGAATTGAGGTGTATGAAGTAAGAATGGAGGTGTGTGAATTCAGAATGGAGGTGTGTGAAGTCATAGAATGGAGGTGTGTGAAGTCATGGAATGGAGGTGTGTGAAATCCAAGAATGGAGGTGTGTGAAATCAAACATTGGAGGTGTATGAAGTCACAGACTGGAGATGTGTGAAGTCACAGAATGGAAGTGTGTGAAGTCAAAATTGAGGTGTGTGAAGTCACAGAATTGAGGTATGTGAAGTCACAGAAAATAGGTGTGTGAAGTCAAAATGGAGGTGTGTGAACTCATAGAATAGAGGTGTGTGACCTCATAGAATGGAGGTGTGTGAAGTCATGGAATGGAGATGTGTGAAATCCAAGAATGGATGTGTGTGAAATCAAACAATGGAGGTGTATGAAGTCACAGAATGGAGATGTGTGAAGTCACAGAATGGAAGTGTGTGAAGTCAAAATTGAGGTGTGAGAAGTCACAGAATGGAGGTGTGTGAAGTCAAAATTTTGATGTGTGAAGTCACAAACGGAGGTGTGTGAAGTCACAGAATTGTGGTGAGTGAAGTCAAAATGGAGGTGTGTGAAGTCAAAGAAAGGAGGTGTGTGAAGTCATAGAATGGAGGTGTATGAAGTCATGGAATTGAGGTTTCTGAAGTCATAGAATGGAGATTTGTGAAGTCATAGAATGGATGTGTGTGAAGTCAGAATGGAGATATGTGAAGTCACAGAATGGAGGTGTGTGAAGTCAAAGAATGTTGGTGTGTGAAGTCATAGAATGGAGGTGTATGAAGTCATGGAATGGAGGTGTGTGAAGTCAGAATGCACGTGTGTGATGTCATAGAATGGAGTTGTGGGAAGTCATAAAATGGAGGTGTGTGAAGTCACAAAATGGAGGTGTGTGAAGTCATAGAATGGAAGTGTGTGAAGTCACAGAATGGAGGTGTGTGAAGTCTTAGAATGGAGGTGTGTGAAGTCTTAGAATGGAGGTGTGTGAAGTCATAGAATGGAGGTGTGTGAAGTCACAGAATGAAGGTGTGTGAAGTCATAGAATGGAGGTGTCTGAAGTCATAGAATGGATGTTGCTGAAGTAAGAATGGAGGTGTGTGAACTCATAGAATGGAGGTGTGTGAATTCATGGAACGGAGCTGTGTGAAGTCAAAGAATGGAGGTGTGTGAAGTCACAGAAGAGAGGTGTGTGAAGTCAGAGCATCGAGGTGTGTGAATTCACAGAATGGAGGTGTGTGAAGTCACAGAATGGAGGTGGGTGAACTCACAATGGAGGTGAGTGAAGTCACAGAATGGAGGTGTGTGAAGTCATAGAATGGAAGTGTGTGAAGTCATAGAATGGAGGTGTGTGATGTCAGAATGGACGTGTGTTAAGTCACAGAATGGAGGTGTGTGACATCATAAATTTTGGTGTGCGAAGTCATAGTATGTTGGTGTGAAGTCATAGAATGGAGGTGTGTGAAGTCATAGAATGGAGGTGTGTGAAGTCACAGAAGTCAGGTGTGTGAAGTCACAGAATAGAGTTGTGTGAGGTCACAATGGAGGTGTGTGAATTCATAGAATGGAGGTGTGTGAAGTCAAAGAATGGATGTGTGTGAAGTCATAGAATGGAGGTGTGTGAAATCACAGAATGGAGGTGTGTATAGTCACAGAGTGGAGGTGTGTAAAGTCACAGAGTGGAGGTTTGTGAAGTCTCAGAATGGAGGTGTGTGAAGTCAAAGAATGGAGGTGTGTGATGTCATAGAATTTAGGTGTGTGAAGTAACAGAATGGAGGTGTGTGAAGTCACAGAATGGAGGTGTGTGAACTCAGAATGGAAGTGTGTGAATTCACAGAAGGGAGGTTTGTGAAGTCATAGAATGGAGATTTCTGCGGTAAGAATGAAGCTGTGTGAAAACATAGAATGGAGGTGTGTGTAGTCAAAATGGAGGTGTGTGAAGGCAAACAATGGAGGTGTGTGAAGTCACAGAATGGAGGTGTGTGAAGTAACAATGTAGGTTTGTGAAGTCATAGAATGGAGGTGTGTGAAGTCATAGAATTTAGGTGTGCTAAGTCACAGAATGGAGGCGTGTGATGTCATAGAATGGAGGTGTGTGAAGTCACAGAATGGAGGTGTGTGAAGGCATAAAATGGAGGTGTGTGAAGTCATAGAATGGAGGAGTGTGAAGTCATAGAATGGAGGAGTGTGAAGTCACAGAATGGAGGTGTGTGAAGTCACAGTATGGAGGTGTGTGAACTCAGATTTAAGGTGTGTGAAGGTACAGAGTGCAGGGGTGTGAAATCAAAGAACAGAGGTATGTGAAGTCACAGAATGAAGGGGTGTGAAGTCAGAATAGAGGTTTGCGAAGTCATAGAATGGAGGTGTGTAAAGTCAGAATGGAGCTGTGTGAACTCATAGAATGGAGGTGTGTGAAGTCACAATGGAGATGTGCGAAGTCATAGAATGGTGATTTTTGAAGTCACAGAAGGGAGGTGTGTGAGGTCATAGAATGGAGGTGTGTGAAGTCAGATTGGAGGTATGTGAAGTCACAGAATGGAGGTGTGTCAACTCAGAAAGGAGGTATGTGAAGTCATAGAATGGAGGTGTGTGAAGTCACAGAATTGAGGTGTGTGAAGTCAGAATGGAGGTGTGTGAATTCAGAATGGAGGTGTATGAAGTCAGAGAATGGAGGTTTGTGAAGTCACAATGCAGGTGTGTGAACTGATAGAACGTAGGTGTGTGAAGTCACAATGAAGGTGTGTGAAGTCAAAGAAAGGAGATGTGTGATGTCTTAGAATGGAGGTGTATGAAGTCATGGAATTGAGGTTTCTGAAGTCATAGAATGGAGATTTGTGAAGTCATAGAATGGATGTGTGTGAAGTCAGAATGGAGATATGTGAAGTCACAGAATGGAGGTGTGTGAAGTCAAAGAATGTTGGTGTGTGAAGTCATAGAATGGAGGTGTATGAAGTCATGGAATGGAGGTGTGTGAAGTCAGAATGCACGTGTGTGAAGTCATAGAATGGAATTGTGGGAAGTCATAGAATGGAGGTGTGTGAAGTCACAAAATGAAGGTGTGTGAAGTCATAGAATGGAAGTGTGTGAAGTCATAGAATGGAGGTGTGTGAAGTCTTAGAATGGAGGTGTGTGAAGTCATAGAATGGAGGTGTGTGAAGTCACAGAATGGATGTGCCTGAAGTAATAATGAAGGTGTGTGAAGTCATAGAATGGAGGTGTCTGAAGTCATAGATTGGAAGTGTGTGAAGTCATAGAATGGAGGTGCGTGAAGTCATAGATTGAAGGTGTGTGGAAGTCATAGTATGGAGGTGTGTGAAGTCACAGAAAGGAGGTGTGTGAAGTCACAGAATGGAGGTGTATGAAGTCAAAATGGAGGTGTGTGAAGTCATAGAATGGAGGTGTGTGAAGTCAGATTGGAGGTGTGTGAAGTAACAGGATGGAGGTGTATCAACTCAGAATGGAGGTGTGTGAAGTCATAGAATGGAGGTGTGGGAAGTCATAGAATGGAGGTGTGTGAAATCATAGAATGGAGGTGTGTGAAGTCACAGAAATGAGGTGTTTGAAGTCAAAATGGAAGTGTGTGAAGTCAGAATGGAGTTGTGTGAAGTCATAGAATGGAGGTGTGTGAAGTCACAGAATGGAGGTGTGTGAACTCATACAATGGAGGAGTGTGAAGTCATGGAATGGAGGTGTGTGAAGTCACAGATGGAGGTGTGTGAAGTCATAGAATGGAGGGGTGTGAAGTCACAGAATGGAGGTGTGTGAACTCAGAATGGAGGTGTGTGAATTCACAGAAGTGAGGTTTGTGAAGTCATAGAATGGATGTTTCTGAAGTAAGAATGAAGGTGTGTGAAGCCATAAAATGGAGGTGTGTGAAGTCAAAATGCAGGTGTGTGAAGTCAAACAATGGAGGTGTGTGAAGTCACAGAATGGAGGTGTGTGAAGTAACAATGTAGGTTTGTGAAGTCATAGAATGGAGGTGTGTGAAGTCATAGAATTTAGGTGTGCTAAGTCACAGAATGGAGGCGTGTGATGTCATAGAATGGAGGTGTGTGAAGTCACAGAATGGAGGTGTGTGAAGGCATAAAATGGAGGTGTGTGAAGTCATAGAATGGAGGTGTGTGAAGTCATAGAATGGAGGTGTGTGAAGTCACAGAATGGAGGTGTGTGAAGTCACAGTATGGAGGTGTGTGAACTCAGATTTAAGGTGTGTGAAGATACAGAGTGCAGGGGTGTGAAATCAAAGAACAGAGGTATGTGAAGTCACAGAATGAAGGGGTGTGAAGTCAGAATAGAGGTTTGCGAAATCATAGAATGGAGGTGTGTAAAGTCAGAATGGAGCTGTGTGAACTCATAGAATGGAGGTGTGTGAAGTCACAATGGAGATGTGCGAAGTCATAGAATGGTGATTTTTGAAGTCACAGAAGGGAGGTGTGTGAGGTCATAGAATGGAGGTGTGTGAAGTCAGATTGGAGGTATGTGAAGTCACAGAATGGAGGTGTGTCAACTCAGAAAGGAGGTATGTGAAGTCATAGAATGGAGGTGTGTGAAGTCACAGAATTGAGGTGTGTGAAGTCAGAATGGAGGTGTGTGAATTCAGAATGGAGGTGTATGAAGTCAGAGAATGGAGGTTTGTGAAGTCACAATGCAGGTGTGTGAACTGATAGAACGTAGGTGTGTGAAGTCACAATGAAGGTGTGTGAAGTCAAAGAAAGGAGGTGTGTGATGTCTTAGAATGGAGGTGTATGAATTCATGGAATTGAGGTTTCTGAAGTCATAGAATGGAGATTTGTGAAGTCATAGAATGGATGTGTGTGAAGTCAGAATGGAGATATGTGAAGTCACAGAATGGAGGTGTGTGAAGTCAAAGAATGTTGGTGTGTGAAGTCATAGAATGGAGGTGTATGAAGTCATGGAATGGAGGTGTGTGAAGTCAGAATGCACGTGTGTGAAGTCATAGAATGGAATTGAGGGAAGTCATAGAATGGAGGTGTGTGAAGTCACAAAATGAAGGTGTGTGAAGTCATAGAATGGAAGTGTGTGAAGTCATAGAATGGAGGTGTGTGAAGTCTTAGAATGGAGGTGTGTGAAGTCATAGAATGGAGGTGTGTGAAGTCACAGAAGGGAGGTGTGTGAAGTCACAGAATGGATGTGGCTGAAGTAATAATGAAGGTGTGTGAAGTCATAGAATGGAGGTGTCTGAAGTCATAGATTGGAAGTGTGTGAAGTCATAGAATGGAGGTGCGTGAAGTCATAGATTGAAGGTGTGTGGAAGTCATAGTATGGAGGTGTGTGAAGTCACAGAAAGGAGGTGTGTGAAGTCACAGAATGGAGGTGTGTGAAGTCAAAATGGAGGTGGGTGAAGTCATAGAATGGAGGTGTGTGAAGTCAGATTGGAGGTGTGTGAAGTAACAGGATGGAGGTGTATCAACTCAGAAAGGAGGTGTGTGAAGTCATAGAATGGAGGTGTGTGAAGTCATAGAATGGAGGTGTGTGAAATCATAGAATGGAGGTGTGTGAAGTCACAGAAATGAGGTGTTTGAAGTCAAAATGGAAGTGTGTGAAGTCAGAATGGAGGTGTGTGAAGTCAAAGAATGGAGGTGTGTGAAGTCACAGAATGGAGGTGTGTGAACTCATACAATGGAGGAGTGTGAAGTCATGGAATGGAGGTGTGTGAAGTCACAGATGGAGGTGTGTGAAGTCATAGAATGGAGGGGTGTGAAGTTACAAAATGGAGGTGTGTGAAGTCACAGAATGGAGGTGTGTGAACTCAGAATGGAGGTGTGTGAATTCACAGAAGGGAGGTTTGTGAAGTCATAGAATGGATGTTTCTGAAGTAAGAATGAAGGTGTGTGAAGCCATAAAATGGAGGTGTGTGAAGTCAAAATGCAGGTGTGTGAAGTCAAACAATGGAGGTGTCTGAAGTCACAGAATGGAGATGTGTGAAGTCACAGAATGGAAGTGTGTGAAGTCAAAATGGAGGTGTGTGAAGTCAGAGAATGGAGGTGTGTGAAGTCAAATCATGGACGTGTGTGAAGTCAAAATTTTGGTGTGTGAAGTCACAAATGCAGGTGTGTGAAGTCACAGAATGGAGGTGTGTGAAGTCAAAATGGAGGTGTGTGAAGTCAAAGAATGGATGTGTTTGAAGTCATAGAATGGAGGTGTGTGAAGTCAGAATGCAGGTGTGTGAAGTCAGAATGCAGGTGTGTGAAGTCATAGAATGGATGTGTTTGAACTCATAGAATGGAGGTGTGTGAAGTCAGAATGCAGGTGTGTGAAGTCATAGAATGGAGGTGTGTGAAGTCATAGAATGGAGGTGTGTGAAGTCATAGATTGGAAGTGTGTGAAGTCATAGAATGGAGGTGTGTGAAGTCATAGATTGAAGGTGTGTGGAAGTCATATTATGGAGGTCTGTGAAGTCACAGAAAGGAGGTGTGTGAAATCACAGAATGGAGTTGGGTGAAGTCACAATGGAGGTGTGTGAAGTCATAGAATGGAGTTGTGTGAAATCAAAGAATGGAGGTTTGTTAAGTCATATAATGGATTGTGTGTGAAATGATAGAATGGAGGTGTGTGAATCACAGAATTGAGGTGTGTAAAGTCACAGAGTGGAGGTGTGTGAAGTCACAGAATGGAGTTGTGTGTGAAGTCATAGAATGGAGGTGTGTGAAGTCACAGAAGGCAGGTGTGTGAAGTCACAGAATACAGTTGTGTGAAGTCATGGAATGGAGGTGTGTGAAGTCAGAATGCAGGTGTGTGAAGTCATAGAATGGAGGTGTGTGAAGTCATAGAATGGAGGTGTGTGGAGTCATAGACTGGAAGTGTGTGAAGTCATAGAATGGAGGTGTGTGAAGTCATAGATTTAAGGTGTTGGAAGTCATAGTATGGAGGTGTGTGAAGTCACAGAAAGGAGGTGTGTGAAGTCACAGAATGGAGGTGTGTGAAATCAAAACGGAGGTGTGTGAAGTCAAAGAATGGAGGTGTGTGAAGTCATAGAATGGAGGTGTATGAAGTCATGGAATAGAGGTTTGTGAAGTCAAACAATGGAAGTTTGTGCAGTTACAGAATGGAGGTGTGTGAAGTCATAGAATGGAGGTGTGTGAAGTCATTGAATGGAGGAGTGTGAAGTCAGAATGGAGATGTGTGAAGTCACATAATGGAGGTGTGTGAAGTCATAGAATGTTGGTGTGTGAAGTCATAGAATGGAGGTGTATGAAGTTGTAGAATGGAGGTTTGTGAAGTCAGAATGCAGGTGTGTGTAGTCATAGAATGGAGGTGTGTGAAGTCATAGAATGGAGGTGTGTGAAGTCATACATTGGAAGTGTGTTTAGTCATAGAATGGATGTGTGGGAAGTCATAGAATGGAGGTGTGTGAAGTCATAGAATGGAGGTGTGCGAAGTCACAGAAGGGAGGTGTGTGAAGTCACAGAATCGAGTTGTCTGAAGTCACAATGGAGGTGTGTGAAGTCATAGAATGGAGGTGTGTGAAGTCAGAATAGAGGTGTGCGAAGTCATAGAATGGAGGTGTGTGAAGTCAGAATGGAGCTGTGTGAAGTCTTAGAATTGAGGTGTGTGCAGTCAGAATGGAGGTGTGTGAACTCATAGAATGGAGGTGTGTGAAGTCACAATGGAGGTGTGTGAAGTCATAGAATGGAGGTGTGGGAAGTAAAAATGGAGTTTGTGAACTCATAGAATGAAGGTGTGTGAACTGATAGAATGGAGGTTGTGAAGTCATGGAATGGAGGTGTGTGAAGTCAAAGAATGCAGGTGTGTGAAGTCATCGAATGGAGGTATGTAAAGTCATGTCATGGAGGTGTTTGAAGTCACAGAATGGAGGTGTGTGAAATCAGAATTGAGGTGTGCTAAGTCATAGAATGGAGATATGTGAAGTCAGAATGGAGGTGTGTGAACTCATAGAACGGAGGTGTGTGAAGTCAGAATGGAGATGTGTGAACTCATGGAATGGAGGTATGTGAAGTCACAATGGAGGTGTGTGAAGTCATAGAATGGTGGTATGTGAAGTTATAGAATGGAGGTGTGGAAGTCATAGAATGGAGGTGTGTGAAGTCAGAATGGAGGTGTGTTAAGTGATAGAACTTAGGTGTGTAAAGTCAGAATGGAGGTGTGTGAACACATAGAAGGGAGGTGTGTGAAATCACAATGGAGGTGTGTAAATTCATAGAATAGAGGTGTGTGAAGTCACAGAAGGAGGTGTGTGAAGTCAGAGAAAGGAGCTGTGTGAATTCAGAATGGAGGTGTGTGAAGTCACAGAATGGAGGTTTGTGAAGTCACAGAATGGGGGTGTGTGAAGTCATAGAATGGATGTTTGTGAAGTAAGAATGAAGGTGTGTGAAGTCATAGAATGGAGGTGTGTGAAGTCAAAATGTAGGTGTGTGAACTCATAGAATAGAGATGTGTGACCTCATAGAATGGAGATGTGTGAAGTCATGGAATGGAGGTGTGTGAAATCCAAGAATAGAGGAGTGCGAAATCAAACAATGTAGGTGTGTGAAGTCACAGAATGGAGGTGTGTGAAGTCAAAGAATGGAAGTGTGTGAAGTCAAAATTGAGGTGTGTGAAGTCACAGAATGGAGGTGTGTGAAGTCACAGAATGGAGGTGTGTGAAGTCAAAATTGTGATGTGTGAAGTCACAAATGGAGGTGTGTGAAGTCATAGAATTGTGGTTTGTGAAGTGAAAATGGATGTGTTTGAAATCAAAGAAAGAACGGGTGTGAAGTCATAGAATGGAGGAGTATGAAGTCATGGAATGGAGGTTTGTGAAGTCATAGAATGGAGATTTGTGAAGTCATAGAATGGATGTGTGTGAAGTCAGAATGAAGATGTGTGAAGTCACAGAATGGAGGTGTGTGAAGTCAAAGAATATTGGTGTGTGAAGTCATAGAATGGAGGTGTGTGAAGTCTTAGAATGGAGGTGTGTGAAGTCATAGAATGGAGGTGTGTGAAGTCACAGAAATGAGGTGTGTGAAGTCAAAGAATGGAGGTATGTGAAGTCACAGAATGGAGGGGTGTGAAGTCAGAATAGAGGTGTGCGAAGTCACAGAATGGAGGTGTGTGAAGTCAGAATGGAGCTGTGTTAACTCATAGAACGGAGGTGTGTGAAGTCACAATGGAGATGTGTGAAGTCATAGAATGGTGGTTTTTGAAGTCACAGAATGGAGGTGTGTGAAGTCATAGAATGGAGGTGTGTGAAGTCAGATTGGAGGTATGTGAAGTCACAGAATGGAGGTGTGTCAACACAGAAGGTAGGTATGTGAAGTCATAGAATGGAGGTGTGTGAATTCAAAGAATGGAGGTGTGGGAAATCATATAATGGAAGTGTGTGAAGTCACAGAATTGAGGTGTGTGAAGTCAGAATGGAGGTGTGTGAAGTCACAATGCAGGTGTGTGAACTGATAGAACGTAGGTGTGTGAATTCACAATGTAGGTGAGTGAAGTCATAGAATGGAGGTGTGTGAAGTCATAAAATGGAGGTGTGTGAAGTCACAATATGGAGGTGTGAGAAGTCATATAATGTAGGTGTGTGAAGTCACAGAATGGAGGTGTGTGAAGTCATAGAATGGAGTTGTGTGAAGTCAGATTGGAGGTGTGTGATGTAACAGAATGTAGGTGTGTCAACTCAGAAAGGAGGTGTGTGAAGTCATAGAATGGAGTTGTGTGAAGTCATAGAATGGAGGTGTGTGAAATCATAAAATTGAGGTGTGTGAAGTCACAGAAATGAGGTGTTTGAAGTCAATATGGAAGTGTGTGAAGACAGAATGGAGTTGTGTGAAGTCATAGAATGGAGGTGTGTGAAGTCACAGAATGGAGGTGTGTGAAGTCACAGAATGGAGGTGTGTGAACTCAGAATGGAGGTGTGTGAATTCACAGAAGGGAGGTTTGTGAAGTCATAGAATGGATGTTTCTGAAGAATGAATGTGTGTGAAGTCATAGAATGGAGGTGTATGAAGTCAAAATGCAGGTGTGTGAAGTCAAACAATGGAGGTGTGTGAAGTCACAGAATGGAGGTGTGTGAAGTTACAGAATGGAAGTGTGTGAAGTCAAAATGCAGGTGTTTGAAGTCAGAGAATGGAGGTGTGTGAAGTCAAAGAATGGACGTGTGTGAAGTCAAAATTGTGCTGTGTGAAGTAACAAATGCAGGTGTGTGAAATCACAGAATGGAGGTGTGTGTAGTCAAAATGGAGGTGTGTGAAGTCAAAGAATGGATTTGTTTGAAGTCATAGAAGGGAGGTGTATGAAGTCATGGAATGGAGGTTTTTGAAGTCAAACATTGGAAGTGTGTGAAGTTACAGAATGGAGGTGTGTGAAGTCATAGAATGGAGGTGTCTGAAGTCATAGATTGGAAGCGTGTGAAGTCACAGAATGGAGGTGTGTGAACTCAGAATGGAGGTGTGTGAAGTCACAGAATGGAGGTGTGTGAAGTCATAGAATGGAGATGTGTGAAGTCACAGAATGGAGGTGTGTGAAATCGTAGAATGGAGGTGTGTGAAGTCAGAGAATCGAAGGGTGTGAAGTGACAGAATGGAGGTGTGTGAAGTCACAGAATGGAGGTGTGTGAAGTCAAAATTGTGATGTGTGAAGTCACAATGCAGGTGTGTGAACTCATAGAATGGAGGTGTGTGAAGTCAGAGAATCGAAGGGTGTGAAGTGACAGAATGGAGGTGTGTGAAGTCACAGAATGGAAGTGTGTGAAGTCAAAATTGAGTTGTGCGAAGTCACAGAATGGAGGTGTGTGAAGTCACAGAATGGAGGTGTGTGAAGTCAAAATTGTGATGTGTGAAGTCACAATGCAGGTGTGTGAACTCATAGAATGGAGGTGTGTGAAGTCACAATGTAGGTTTCTGAAGTCATAGAATGGAGGTGTGTGAAGTCATAGAATGGAGGTGTGTGAAGTCACAGAATGGAGGTGTGTGATGTCATAGAATGGAGGTGTGTGAATTCACAGAATGGAGGTTTGTGGCGGCATAGAATGGAGGTGTGTGAAGTCACAGAATGGAGGTGTGTAAAGTCACAGAGTGGAGGTGTGTGAAGTCACAGAATGGAGTTTTGTGTGAAGTCACAGAATGGAGGTGTGTGAAGTCACAGAATGCAGGTGTGTGAAGTCAGAATAGTGGTGTGCGAAGTCATAGAATAGAGGTGTGTGAAGTCATAATGGAGCTGTGTGAAGTCATAGAATTGAAGTGTGTGAAGTCAGAATGGAGGTGTGTTAACTCATAGAATGGAGGTGTATGAAGTCACAATGAAGGTGTGGGAAGTTACAGAATGGATGTGGAAGAACTCAGAAAGGAGGTGTGTGAAGTCTTAGAATGGAGGTCTGTGAAGTCATAGAATGGATGTGTGTGAAATCATAGAATGGAGGTGTGTGAATTCACAGAATTGAGGTGTGTGAAATCAGAATGGAGGTGTGTGAAGTCAGAATGGTGGGGTGTGAATTCAGAGAATGGAGGTGTGTGAAGTCAAAATGCAGGTGTGTGAACTCATAGAATGGAGGTGTGTGAAGTCACAAAGTAGGTTTCTGAAGTCATAGAATGGTGGTGTGTGAAATCATAGAATGGAGGTGTGTGAAGTCACAGAATGGAGGTGTGCGATGTCATAGAATGGAGGTGTGTGAAGTCACAGAATGGAGGTTTGTGAAGGCATAGAATGGAGGTGTGTGAAGTCATAGAATGGAGGTGTGTGAAGTCACAGAATGGAGGTGTGTGAAGTCACAGAATGGAGGTGTGTGAAGTCACAGAATGGAGGTGTGTGAAGTCACAGTATGGAGGTGTGTGAACTCAGATTTGAGGTGTGTGAAGTCACAGAATGGAGGTGTGTGAAGTCAAGAGGGAGGTGTCTGAAGTCACAGAATGGAGGTGTGTGAAGACACAGAATGGAGGTGTGTGAACTCAGAGAGGAGGTGTGTGAAGTCACAGAATGGAGGTGTGTGAAGTCATAGAATGGAAGTGTGTGAAGTCATAGAATGGAGGTATGTGAAGTCAGAATGGAGGTGTGTGAAGTCACAGAATGGAGGTGTGTGCAGAATGGAGGTGTGTGTAGTCACAGAATGGAGGTTTGTGAAGTCATAGAATGGAGGTGTGGGAAGTCATAGAATGGATGTTGCTGAAGTAAGAATGAAGGTGTGTGAAGTCACAGAATGGAGGGGTCTGAAGTCATAGAATGGATGTTGCTGAAGTAAGAATGAAGGTGTGTGAACTCATAGAATGGAGGTGTGTGAATTCATGGAACGTAGGTGTGTGAAGTCAAAGAATGGAGGTGTATGATATCAAACAATGGAAGTGTGTGAAGTCATAGAATGGAGGTGTGTGAAGTCAGAATAGAGGTGTGTGAAGTCATAGGATGGAGGTGTGTGAAGTCAGAATGGAGCTGTGTGAACTCATAGAAAGGAGGTGGGTGAAGTCACAATGGAGATGTGTGAAGTCATAGAATGGTGGTTTTTGAAGTCACAGAATGGAGGTGTGTGAAGTCAGATTGGAGGTATGTGAAGTCACAGAATGGAGGTGTGTCAACTCAGAAAGGAGGTATGTGAAGTCATAGAATGGAGGTGTGTGAAGTCAAAGAATGGAGTTGTGGAAATCATAGAATGGAAGTGTGTGAAGTCAAAGAATTGGAGGTGTGTGAAGTCAGCATGGAGGTGTGTGTATTCAGAATGGAGGTGTGTGAAGTCAGAGACTGGAGTTGTGTGAAGTCACAATGCAGGTGTGTGAACTGATAGAACGTAGGTGTGTGAAGTCACAATGTAGGCGTGTGAAGTCAGAATGGAGGTTTGTGAAGTCATAGAATGGAGGTGTGTGAAGTCACAATATGGAGGTGTGTGAACTCCGAATGGAGGTGTGTGAAGTCACAGAATGGACGTGTGTGAAGTCATAGAATGGAGATGTGTGAAGTCACAGAATGGAGGTGTGTGAAATCGTGGAATGGAGGTGTGTGAAGTCAGAGAATCGAGGTGTGTGAAGTCACAGAATGGAGGTGTGTGAAGTCACAGAATGGACGTGTGTGAACTCACAATGGAGGTGAGTGAAGTCACAGAGTGGAGGTGTGTGAAGTAATAGAATGGAAGTGTGTGAAGTCATAGAATGTAGGTGTGTGATGTCAGAATGGAGGGGTGTGAAGTCACAGAATGGAGGTATGTGACGTCATAAGTGTTGGTGTGTGAAGTCATAGAATGGAGGTGTGTGAAGTCATAGAATGGAGTTGTGTGAAGTCTTAGAATGGAGGTGTGTGAAGTCAAAGAAGGCTGGTGTGTGAAGTCACAGAATGGAGTTGTGTGAAGTCACAATGGAGGTGTGTGAAGTCATAGAATGGAGGTGAGTGAAAGCAAAGAATGGAAGTTTGTTAAGTCATAGAATGGAAAGTGTGTGAAATCATAGAATGGAGGTGTGTGAAGTCACAAAATTGAGGTGTGTAAAGTCACAGACTGGAGGTGTGTGAAGTCACAGAATGCAGGTGTATGATGTCAGAATGGAGGTGTGTGAAGTCACAGAATGGAGGTGTGAAGTCATAGAAGGGAGGTGTGTGAAGTCATAGAATGGAGGTGTGTGAAGTCACAGAAGTCAGGTGTGTGAAGTCACAGAATACAGTTGTGTGAAGTCATGGAATGGAGGTGTGTGAAGTCAGAATGCAGGTGTGTGAAGTCATAGAATGGAGGTGTGTGAAGTCATAGAATGGAGGTGTGTGAAGTCATAGATTGGAAGTGTGTGAAGTCATAGAATGGAGGTGCGTGAAGTCATAGATTGAAGGTGTGTGGAACTCATAGTATGGAGGTGTGTGAAGTCACAGAAAGGAGGTGTGTGAAGTCACAGAATGGAGGTGTGTGAAGACAAAATGGAGGTGTGTGAAGTCAAAGAATGGAGTTGTGCGAAGTCATAGATTGGAAGTGTGTGAAGTCATAGAATGGAGGTGTGTGAAGTCACAGAAGGGAGGTGTGTGAAGTCACAGAATCGAGTTGTCTGAAGTCACATTGGAGGTGTGTGAAGTCATAGAATGGAGTTGTGTGAAGTCAGAATAGAGGTGTGCGAAGTCATAGAATGGAGATGTGTGAAGTCAGAATGGAGCTGTGTGAAGTCTTAGAATGGAGGTGTGTGAAGTCAGAATGGAGGTGTGTGAACTCATAGAATGGAGGTGTATGAAGTCACAATGGAGGTGTGTGAAGTCATAGAATGGGGGTTTTTGCAGTCACAGAATGGAGGTGTGTGAAGTCACAGAATAGAGGTGTGGGAAGTAAAAACGGAGTTTGTGAACTCGTAGAATGAAGGTGTGTGAACTCATAGAATGGAGGTTGTGAAGTCATGGAATGGAGGTGTGTGAAGTCAAAGAATATAGGTTTGTGAAGTCAAACAATAGAGGTGTGTGAAGTCAAACAATGGAGGTGTGTGAAGTCACAGAATGGATGTGTGTGAAGTCAAAACGGCGGTGTGAGAAGTCACAAAATGGAGGTGTGTGAAGTCACAGAATGAAGGTGTGTGAAGTCAAAAATATGGTGTGTGAAGTCACAAATGGACGTGTGTAAAGTCACAGAATGGAGGTGTGTGAAGTCAAAATGGAGGTGTGTGAAGTCAAAGAATGGAGGTGTGTGAAGTCATCGAATGGAGGTATGTAAACTCATGTCATGGAGGTGTGTGAAGTCACAGAATGGAGGTGTGTGAAATCAGAATTGAGGTGTGCTAATTCATAGAATAGAGGTGTGTGAAGTCAGAATGGAGGTGTGTGAACTCATAGAATGGAGGTATGTGAAGTCACAATGGAGGTGTGTGAAGTCATAGAATGGTGGTATGTGAAGTTACAGAATGGAGGTGTGGAAGTCATAGAATGGAAGTGTGTGAAGTCAGAAATTGAGGTGTGTGAAGTCACAGAATATAGGTGTGTGAATTCAGAATGGAAGTGTGTGAAGTCAAAGAATGGAGGTGTGTGAAGTCATGGAATGGAGGTGTGTGAAATCATAGAATATAGGTGTGTGAAGTCACAGAATGCAGGTGTGTGAAGTCAGAATGGAGGTGTGTGAAGTGATAGAATTGAGGTGTGTAAAGTCAGAATGGAGGTGTGTGAACACATAGAAGGGAGGTGTGTGAAATCACAATGGAGGTGTGTGAAGTCATAGAATAGAGGTGTGTGAAGTCACAGAAGGAGGTGTGTGAAGTCATAGAAAGGAGCTGTGTGAATTCAGAATGGATGTGTGAAGTCACAGAATGGAGGTGTGTGAAGTCATAGAATGGAGATGTGTGAAGTCACAGAATGGAGGTGTGTGAAATCGTAAAATGGAGGTATGTGTTTCAGAGAATCAAGGTGTGTGAAGTAAATGAATGGAGGTGTGTGTAGTCACAGAATGGATGTGTGTGAACTCACAATGGAGGTGAGTGAAGTCACAGAATGGAGGTGTGTGAAGTCATAGAATGGAAGTGTGTGAAGTCATATAATGTAGGTGTGTGATGTCAGGATGGAGGTGTGTGAAGTCACAGAATGGAGGAGGGTGAGGTCATAAATGTTGGTGTGTGAAGTCATAGAATGGAGGTGTGAAGCCATAGAATGGAGGTGTGAAGACATAGAATGGAGGTGTGTGAAGTCATAGAATGGAGGTGTGTGAAGTCACAGAAGGGAGGTGTGGAAAGTCACAGAATGGTTGTTGCTGAAGTAAGAATGAAGGTGTGTTAAGTCATAGAATGGAGGTGTCTGAAGTCATAGAATGGATGTTGCTGAAGTAAGATTGGAGGTGTGTGAACTCATAGAATGGACGTGTGTGAACTCATAGAATGGAGGTGTGTGAATTCATGGAACGGAGGTGTGTGAAGTCAAAGAATGGAGGTGTATGATGTCAAACAATGGAAGTGTGTGAAGTCATAGATTGGAGGTGTGTGAAGTCATAGAAGGGAGGTGTGTGAAGTTACAGAATGGAGGTCTGTAAAGTCACAGAGTGGAGGTGTGTGAAGGCACAGAATGGAGGGGAGTGAAGTCAAAGAATGGAGGTATGTGAAGTCACAGAATGGAGGGGTGTGAAGTCAGAATTGAGGTGTGCGAAGTCATAGAATGGAGGTGTGTGAAGTCAGAAAGGAGGTGTGTGAACTCATAGAATGGAGGTGTGTGAAGTCACAATTGAGATGTGTGAAGTCATAGAATGGTGGTTTTTGAAGTCACAGAATGGAGGTGTGTGAAGTCATAGATGGAGGTGTGTGGAGTCAGATTGGAGGTATGTGAAGTCACAGAATGGAGGTGTGTCAACTCAGAAAGGAGGTATGTGAAGTCATAGAATAGAGTTATGTGAAGTCAAAGAATGGAGGTGTGGGAAATCATAGAATGGAGGTGTGTGAAGTCACAGAATTGAGGTGTATGAAGTCAGAATGGAGGTGTGTGAATTCAGAATGGAGGTGTGTGAAGTCATAGAATGGAGGTGTGTGAAGTCACAATATGGAGGTGTGTGAACTCCGAATGGAGGTGTGTGAAGTCACAGAATGGACGTGTGTGAAGTCATAGAATGGAGATGTGTGAAGTCACAGAATGGAGGTGTGTGAAATCGTGGAATGGAGGTGTGTGAAGTCAGAGAATCGAGGTGTGTGAAGTCACAGAATGGAGGTGTGTGAAGTCACAGAATGGACGTGTGTGAACTCACAATGGAGGTGAGTGAAGTCACAGAGTGGAGGTGTGTGAAGTAATAGAATGGAAGTGTGTGAAGTCATAGAATGTAGGTGTGTGATGTCAGAATGGAGGGGTGTGAAGTCACAGAATGGAGGTATGTGACGTCATAAGTGTTGGTGTGTGAAGTCATAGAATGGAGGTGTGTGAAGTCATAGAATGGAGTTGTGTGAAGTCTTAGAATGGAGGTGTGTGAAGTCAAAGAAGGCTGGTGTGTGAAGTCACAGAATGGAGTTGTGTGAAGTCACAATGGAGGTGTGTGAAGTCATAGAATGGAGGTGAGTGAAAGCAAAGAATGGAAGTTTGTTAAGTCATAGAATGGAAAGTGTGTGAAATCATAGAATGGAGGTGTGTGAAGTCACAAAATTGAGGTGTGTAAAGTCACAGACTGGAGGTGTGTGAAGTCACAGAATGCAGGTGTATGATGTCAGAATGGAGGTGTGTAAAGTCACAGAATGGAGGTGTGAAGTCATAGAAGGGAGGTGTGTGAAGTCATAGAATGGAGGTGTGTGAAGTCACAGAAGTCAGGTGTGTGAAGTCACAGAATACAGTTGTGTGAAGTCATGGAATGGAGGTGTGTGAAGTCAGAATGCAGGTGTGTGAAGTCATAGAATGGAGGTGTGTGAAGTCATAGAATGGAGGTGTGTGAAGTCATAGATTGGAAGTGTGTGAAGTCATAGAATGGAGGTGCGTGAAGTCATAGATTGAAGGTGTGTGGAAGTCATAGTATGGAGGTGTGTGAAGTCACAGAAAGGAGGTGTGTGAAGTCACAGAATGGAGGTGTGTGAAGTCAAAATGGAGGTGTGTGAAGTCAAAGAATGGAGTTGTGCGAAGTCATAGATTGGAAGTGTGTGAAGTCATAGAATGGAGGTGTGTGAAGTCACAGAAGGGAGGTGTGTGAAGTCACAGAATCGAGTTGTCTGAAGTCACATTGGAGGTGTGTGAAGTCATAGAATGGAGTTGTGTGAAGTCAGAATAGAGGTGTGCGAAGTCACAGAATGGAGATGTGTGAAGTCAGAATGGAGCTGTGTGAAGTCTTAGAATGGAGGTGTGTGAAGTCAGAATGGAGGTGTGTGAACTCATAGAATGGAGGTGTATGAAGTCACAATGGAGGTGTGTGAAGTCATAGAATGGGGGTTTTTGCAGTCACAGAATGGAGGTGTGTGAAGTCACAGAATAGAGGTGTGGGAAGTAAAAACGGAGTTTGTGAACTCGTAGAATGAAGGTGTGTGAACTCATAGAATGGAGGTTGTGAAGTCATGGAATGGAGGTGTGTGAAGTCAAAGAATATAGGTTTGTGAAGTCAAACAATAGAGGTGTGTGAAGTCAAACAATGGAGGTGTGAGAAGTCACAGAATGGATGTGTGTGAAGTCAAAACGGCGGTGTGAGAAGTCACAAAATGGAGGTGTGTGAAGTCACAGAATGAAGGTGTGTGAAGTCAAAAATATGGTGTGTGAAGTCACAAATGGACGTGTGTAAAGTCACAGAATGGAGGTGTGTGAAGTCAAAATGGAGGTGTGTGAAGTCAAAGAATGGAGGTGTGTGAAGTCATCGAATGGAGGTATGTAAACTCATGTCATGGAGGTGTGTGAAGTCACAGAATGGAGGTGTGTGAAATCAGAATTGAGGTGTGCTAATTCATAGAATAGAGGTGTGTGAAGTCAGAATGGAGGTGTGTGAACTCATAGAATGGAGGTATGTGAAGTCACAATGGAGGTGTGTGAAGTCATAGAATGGTGGTATGTGAAGTTACAGAATGGAGGTGTGGAAGTCATAGAATGGAAGTGTGTGAAGTCAGAAATTGAGGTGTGTGAAGTCACAGAATATAGGTGTGTGAATTCAGAATGGAAGTGTGTGAAGTCAAAGAATGGAGGTGTGTGAAGTCATGGAATGGAGGTGTGTGAAATCATAGAATATAGGTGTGTGAAATCACAGAATGCAGGTGTGTGAAGTCAGAATGGAGGTGTGTGAAGTGATAGAATTGAGGTGTGTAAAGTCAGAATGGAGGTGTGTGAACACATAGAAGGGAGGTGTGTGAAATCACAATGGAGGTGTGTGAAGTCATAGAATAGAGGTGTGTGAAGTCACAGAAGGAGGTGTGTGAAGTCATAGAAAGGAGCTGTGTGAATTCAGAATGGATGTGTGAAGTCACAGAATGGAGGTGTGTGAAGTCATAGAATGGAGATGTGTGAAGTCACAGAATGGAGGTGTGTGAAATCGTAAAATGGAGGTATGTGTTTCAGAGAATCAAGGTGTGTGAAGTAAATGAATGGAGGTGTGTGTAGTCACAGAATGGATGTGTGTGAACTCACAATGGAGGTGAGTGAAGTCACAGAATGGAGGTGTGTGAAGTCATAGAATGGAAGTGTGTGAAGTCATATAATGTAGGTGTGTGATGTCAGGATGGAGGTGTGTGAAGTCACAGAATGGAGGAGGGTGAGGTCATAAATGTTGGTGTGTGAAGTCATAGAATGGAGGTGTGAAGCCATAGAATGGAGGTGTGAAGACATAGAATGGAGGTGTGTGAAGTCATAGAATGGAGGTGTGTGAAGTCACAGAAGGGAGGTGTGGAAAGTCACAGAATGGATGTTGCTGAAGTAAGAATGAAGGTGTGTTAAGTCATAGAATGGAGGTGTCTGAAGTCATAGAATGGATGTTGCTGAAGTAAGAATGGAGGTGTGTGAACTCATAGAATGGACGTGTGTGAACTCATAGAATGGAGGTGTGTGAATTCATGGAACGGAGGTGTGTGAAGTCAAAGAATGGAGGTGTATGATGTCAAACAATGGAAGTGTGTGAAGTCATAGATTGGAGGTGTGTGAAGTCATAGAAGGGAGGTGTGTGAAGTTACAGAATGGAGGTCTGTAAAGTCACAGAGTGGAGGTGTGTGAAGGCACAGAATGGAGGGGAGTGAAGTCAAAGAATGGAGGTATGTGAAGTCACAGAATGGAGGGGTGTGAAGTCAGAATTGAGGTGTGCGAAGTCATAGAATGGAGGTGTGTGAAGTCAGAAAGGAGCTGTGTGAACTCATAGAATGGAGGTGTGTGAAGTCACAATTGAGATGTGTGAAGTCATAGAATGGTGGTTTTTGAAGTCACAGAATGGAGGTGTGTGAAGTCATAGATGGAGGTGTGTGGAGTCAGATTGGAGGTATGTGAAGTCACAGAATGGAGGTGTGTCAACTCAGAAAGGAGGTATGTGAAGTCATAGAATAGAGTTATGTGAAGTCAAAGAATGGAGGTGTGGGAAATCATAGAATGGAGGTGTGTGAAGTCACAGAATTGAGGTGTATGAAGTCAGAATGGAGGTGTGTGAATTCAGAATGGAGGTGTGTGAAGTCATAGAATGGAGGTGTGTGAAGTCATGGAATGGAGGTGTGTGAAATCCAAGAATGGAGGTGTGTGAAATCAATCATTGGAGGTGTATGAAGTCACAGACTGAAGATGTGTGAAGTCACAGAATGGAAGTGTGTGAAGTCAAAATTGAGGTGTGTGAAGTCACAGAATGGAGGTGTGTGAAGTCACAGAAAATAGGTGTGTGAAGTCAAAATGGAGATGTGTGAGCTCATAGAATAGAGGTGTGTGACCTCATAGAATGGAGGTGTGTGAAGTCATGGAATGGATATGTGTGAAATCCAAGAATGGAGGTGTGTGAAATCAAACAATGGAGGTGTATGAAGTCACAGAATGGAGATGTGTGAAGTCACAGAATGGAAGTGTGTGAAGTCAAAATTGAGGTGTGTGAAGTCACAGAACGGAGGTGTGTGAAGTCAAAATTTTGATGTGTGAAGTCACAAACGGAGGTGTGTGAAGTCACAGAATTGTGGTGTGTGAAGTCAAAATGGAGGTGTGTGAAGTCAAAGAAAGGAGGTGTGTGAAGTCATAGAATGGAGGTGTATGAAGTCATGGAATTGAGGTTTCTGAAGTCATAGAATGGAGATTTGTGAAGTCATAGAATAGATGTGTGTGAAGTCAGAATGGAGATATGTGAAGTCACAGAATGGAGGTGTGTGAAGTCAAAGAATGTTGGTGTGTGAAGTCATAGAATGGAGGTGTATGAAGTCATGTAATGGAGGTGTGTGAAATCAGAATGCACGTGTGTGAAGTCATAGAATGGAGTTGTGGGAAGTCATAGAATGGAGGTGTGTGAAGTCACAAAATGTAGGTGTGTGAAGTCATAGAATGGAAGTGTGTGAAGTCATAGAATGGAGGTGTGTGAAGTCTTAGAATGGAGGTGTGTGAAGTCTTAGAATGGAGGTGTGTGAAGTCATAGAATGGAGGTGTGTGAAGTCACAGAATGAAGGTGTGTGAAGTCATAGAATGGAGGTGTTTGAAGTCATAGAATGGATGTTGCTGAAGTAAGAATGGAGGTGTGTGAACTCATAGAATGGAGGTGTGTGAATTCATGGAACGGAGGTGTGTGAAGTCAAAGAATGGAGGTGTGTGAAGTCACAGAAGAGAGGTGTGTGAAGTCAGAGCATCGAGGTGTGTGAATTCACAGAATGGAGGTGTGTGAAGTCACAGAATGGAGGTGGGTGAACTCACAATGGAGGTGAGTGAAGTCACAGAATGGAGGTGTGTGAAGTCATAGAATGGAAGTGTGTGAAGTCATAGAATGGAGGTGTGTGATGTCAGAATGGACGTGTGTTAAGTCACAGAATGGAGGTGTGTGACGTCATAAATTTTGGTGTGCGAAGTCATAGTATGTTGGTGTGAAGTCATAGAATGGAGGTGTGTGAAGTCAAAGAATGGAGGTGTGTGAAGTCACAGAAGTCAGGTGTGTGAAGTCACAGAATAGAGTTGTGTGAGGTCACAATTGAGGTGTGTGAATTCATAGAATGGAGGTATGTGAAGTCAAAGAATGGATGTGTGTGAAGTCATAGAATGGAGGTGTGTGAAATCACAGAATGGAGGTGTGTATAGTCACAGAGTGGAGGTGTGTAAAGTCACAGAGTGGAGGTTTGTGAAGTCTCAGAATGGAGGTGTGTGAAGTCATAGAATGGAGGTGTTTGAAGTCATAGAATGTTGGTTTTTGAAGTCACAGAATGCAGGTGTGTGAATTCATAGAATGGAGGTGTATGAAGTCAGATTGGAGGGGTGTGAAGTAACAGAATGGAGGTGTGTCAACTCAGAAAGGAGGTGTGTGAAGTCATAGAATGGAGGTGTTTGAAGTCATAGAATGGAGGTGTGTGAAATCATAGGATGGAGGTGTGTGAAGTCACAGAAATGAGGTGTTTGAAGTCAAATGGAAGTCTGTGAAGGCAGAATGGAGGTGTGTGAAGTCATAGAATGGAGGTGTGTGAAGTCATAGAATGGAGGTGTGTGAAGTAACAGAATGGAGGTGTGTGAAGTCACAGAATGGAGGTGTGTGAACTCAGAATGGAGGTGTGTGAATTCACAGAAGGGAGGTTTGTGAAGTCATAGAATGGAGATTTCTGCAGTAAGAATGAAGCTGTGTGAAGACATAGAATGGAGGTGTGTGTAGTCAAAATGGAGGTGTGTGAAGGCAAACAATGGAGGTGTGTGAAGTCACAGAATGGAGGTGTGTGAAGTAACAATGTAGGTTTCTGAAGTCATAGAATGGAGGTGTGTGAAGTCTTAGAATTTAGGTGTGTGAAGTCACAGAATGGAGGCGTGTAATGTCATAGAATGGAGGTGTGTGAAGTCACAGAATGGAGGTGTGTGAAGGCATAAAATGGAGGTGTGTGAAGTCATAGAATGGAGGTGTGTGAAGTCATAGAATGGAGGTGTGTGAAGTCACAGAATGGAGGTGTGTGAAGTCACAGTATGGAGGTGTGTGAACCCAGATTTAAGGTGTGTGAAGGCACAGAGTGCAGGGATGTGAAATCAAAGAACAGATGTATGTGAAGTCACAGAATGAAGGGGTTTGAAGTCAGAATAGAGGTTTGCGAAGTCATAGAATGGAGGTGTGTAAAGTCAGAATGGAGCTGTGTGAACTCATAGAATGGAGGTGTGTGAAGTCACAATGGAGATGTGCGAAGTCATAGAATGGTGATTTTGGAAGTCACAGAATGGAGGTGTGTGAGGTCATAGAATGCTGGTGTGTGAAGTCAGATTGGAGGTATGTGAAGTCACAGAATGGAGGTGTGTCAACTCAGAAATGAGGTATGTGAAGTCATAGAATGGAGGTGTGTGAAGTCACAGAATTGAGGTGTGTGAAGTCAGAATGGAGGTGTGTGAATTCAGAATGGAGGTGTATGAAGTCAGAGAATGGAGGTTTGTGAAGTCACAATGCAGGTGTGTGAACTGATAGAACGTAGGTGTGTGAAGTCACAATGAAGGTGTGTGAAGTCAAAGAAAGGAGGTGTGTGATGTCTTAGAATGGAGGTGTATGAAGTCATGGATTTGAGGTTTCTGAAGTCATAGAATGGAGATTTGTGAAGTCATAGAATGGATGTGTGTGAAGTCAGAATTGAGATATGTGAAGTCACAGAATGGAGGTGTGTGAAGTCAAAGAATGTTGGTGTGTGAAGTCATAGAATGGAGGTGTATGAAGTCATGGAATGGAGGTGTGTGAAGTCACAAAATGGAGGTGTATGAAGTCATAGAATGAAAGTGTGTGAAGTCATAGAATGGAGGTGTGTGAAGTCTTAGAATGGAGGTGTGTGAAGTCATAGAATGGAGGTGTGTGAAGTCACAGAAGGGAGGTGTGTGAAGTCACAGAATGGATGTGGCTGAAGTAATAATGGAGGTGTGTGAACTCATAGAATGGAGGTGTGTGAACTCATAGAATGGTGGTGTGTGAATTCATGGAATGGAAGTGTGTGTAGTCAAAGAATGGAGGTGTGTGAAGTCACAGAATAGAGGTGTTTGAAGTCAGAGCATCGAGGTGTGTGAATTCACAAAATGGAGGTGTGTGAAGTCACAGAATGGAGGTGGGTGAACTCACAATGGAGGTGAGTGAAGTCACAGAATGGAGGTGTGTGAAGTCATAGAATGGAAGTGTGTGAAGTCATAGAATGGAGGTGTGTGGTGTCAGAATGGAGGTGTGTTAAGTCACAGAATGGAGGTGTGTGACGTCATAAATTTTGATGTGTGAAGTCATAGTATGTTGGTGTGAAGTCGTAGAATGGAGGTGTGTGAAGTCACAGAAGTCAGGTGTGTGAAGTCACAGAATAGAGTTGTGTGAGGTCACAATGGAGGTGTGTGAATTCATAGAATGGAGGTGTGTGAAGTCAAAGAATGGATGTGTGTGAAGTCATAGAATGGAGGTGTGTGAAATCACAGAATGGAGGTGTGTATAGTCACAGAGTGGAGGTGTGTAAAGTCACAGAGTGGAGGTTTGTGAAGTCTCAGAATGGAGGTGTGTGAAGTCATAGAATGGAGGTGTTTGAAGTCATAGAATGTTGGTTTTTGAAGTCACAGAATGCAGGTGTGTGAATTCATAGAATGGAGGTGTATGAAGTCAGATTGGAGGGGTGTGAAGTAACAGAATGGAGGTGTGTCAACTCAGAAAGGAGGTGTGTGAACTCATAGAATGGAGGTGTGTGAAATAATAGAATGGAGGTGTGTGAAGTCACAGAAATGAGGTGTTTGAAGTCAAATGGAAGTCTGTGAAGGCAGAATGGAGGTGTGTGAAGTCATAGAATGGAGGTGTGTGAAGTCATAGAATGGAGGTGTGTGACGTAACAGAATGGAGGTGTGTGAAGTCACAGAATGGAGGTGTGTGAACTCAGAATGGAGGTGTGTGAATTCACAAAAGGGAGGTTTGTGAAGTCATAGAATGGATATTTCTGCAGTAAGAATGAAGCTGTGTGAAGACATAGAATGGAGGTGTGTGTAGTCAAAATAGAGGTGTGTGAAGGCAAAAAATCTAGGTGTGTGAAGTCACAGAATGGAGGTGTGTGAAGTAACAATGTAGGTTTCTGAAGTCATAGAATGGAGGTGTGTGAAGTCATAGAATTTAGGTGTGTGAAGTCACAGAATGGAGGTGTGTGAAGGCATAAAATGGAGGTGTGTGAAGTCATAGATTGGAGGTGTGTGAAGTCATAGAATGGAGGTGTGTGAAATCACAGAATGGAGGTGTGTGAAGTCACAGTTAAGAGGTGTGTGAACTCAGATTTAAGGTGTGTGAATGCACAGAGTGCAGGGGTGTGAAATCAAAGAATAGAGGTATGTGAAGTCACAGAATGCAGGGGTGTGAAGTCAGAATAGAGGTTTGCGAAGTCATAGAATGGAGGTGTGTAAAGTCAGAATGGAGTTGTGTGAACTCATAGAATGGAGGTGTGTGAAGTCACAATGGAGATGTGCGAAGTCATAGAATGGTGATTTTGGAAGTCACAGAATGGAGGTGTGTGAGGTCATAGAATGGAGGTGTGTGAATTCAGATTGGAGGTATGTGAAGTCACAGAATGGAGGTGTGTCAACTCAGAAATGAGGTAAGTGAAGTCATAGAATGGAGGTGTGTGAAGTCACAGAATTGAGGTGTGTGAAGTCAGAATGGAGGTTTGTGAATTCAGAATGGAGGTGTGTGAAGTCAGAGAATGGAGGTTTGTGAAGTCACAATGCAGGTGTGTGAACTGATAGAACGTAGGTGTGTGAAGTCACAATGAAGGTGTGTGAAGTGATAGAATGGAGGTGTGTGAAGTCAGATTGGCGGGGTGTGAAGTAACAGAATGGAAGTGTGTCAACTCAGAAAGGAGGTGTGTGAAGTCATAGAATGGAGGTGTTTGAAGTCATAGAATGGAGGTGTGTGAAATCATAGAATGGAGGTGTGTGAAGTCACAGAAATTAGGTTTTTGAAGTCAAATGGAAGTCTGTGAAGGTAGAATGGAGGTGTGTGAAGTCATAGAATGGAGGTGTGTGAAGTCATAGAATGGAGGTGTGTGAACTCAGAATGGAGGACTGTGAATTCACAGAAGGGAGGTTTGTGAAGTCATAGAATGGAGATTTCTGCCGTAAGAATGAAGCTGTGAGAAGACATAGAATGGAGGTGAGTGTAGTCAAAATGGAGGTGTGTGAAGGCAAAAAATGGAGGTGTGTGAAGTCACAGAATGGAGGTGTGTGAAGTAACAATGTAGGTTTCTGAAGTCCTAGAATGGAGGTGTGTGAAGTCATAGAATGGAGGTGTGTGAAGTCACAGAATGGAGGCGTGTGATGTCATAGAATGGAGGTGTGTGAAGTCACAGAATGGAGGTGTGTGAAGTCAAAAAGGTGGTGTGTGAAGTCACAAATGGACGTGTGTAAAGTCACAGAATGGAGGTGTGTGAAGTCAAAATGGAGGTGTGTGAAGTCAAAGAATGGATGTGTGTGAAGTCATCGAATAGAGGTATGAAAAGTCATGTCATGGAGGTGTGTGAAGTCACAGAATGGAGGTGTGTGAAATCAGAAATGAGGTGTGCTAAGTCATAGAATAGAGGTGTGTGAAGTCAGAATGGAGGTGTGTGAAGTCATAGAATGGAGGTGTGTGAAGTCAGAATGGAGGTGTGTGAACTCATAGAATAGAGGTATGTGAAGTCACAATGGAGGTGTGTGAAGTCATAGAATGGTGGTATGTGAAGTTACAGAATGGAGGTGTGGAAGTCATAGAATGGAAGTGTGTGAAGTCAGAAATTGAGGTGTGTGAAGTCACAGAATATAGGTGTGTGAATTCAGAATGGAGGTGTGTGAAGTCATAGAATAGAGGTGTGTGAAGTCATGGAATGGAGGTGTGTGAAATCATAGAATGGAGGTGTGTGAGTCACAGAATGGAGGTGTGTGAAGTAAGAATGGAGGTGTGTGAAGTGATAGAATTGAGGTGTGTAAAGTCAGAATGGAGGTGTGTGAACACATAGAAGTGAGGTGTGTGAACTCAGAATGGAGGACTGTGAATTCACAGAAGGGAGGTTTGTGAAGTCATAGAATGGAGATTTCTGCAGTAAGAATGAAGCTGTGAGAAGACATAGAATGGACGTGAGTGTAGTCAAAATGGAGGTGTGTGAAGGCAAAAAATGGAGGTGTGTGAAGTCACAGAATGGAGGTGTGTGAAGTAACAATGTAGGTTTCTGAAGTCCTAGAATGGAGGTGTGTCAAGTCATAGAATGGAGGTGTGTGAATTCACAGAAGGGAGGTGTGTGAAGTTACAGAATGGAGGTGTGTAAAGTCACAGAGTGGAGGTGTGTGAAGGCAGAGTATTGAGGGGTGTGAAGTCAAAGAATGGAGGTATGTGAAGTCACAGAATGGAGGGGTGTGAAGTCAGAATAGAGGTGTGCGAAGTCATAGAATGGAGGTGTGTGAAGTCAGAAAGGAGCTGTGTGAACTCATAGAATGGAGGTGTGTGAAGTCACAATGGAGATGTGTGAAGTCATAGAATGGTGGTTTTTGAAGTCATAGAATGGAGGTGTGTGAAGTCAGATTGTAGGTATATGAAGTCACAGTATGGAGGTGTGTCAACTCAGAAAGGAGGTATGTGAAGTCATAGAATGGAGGTGTGTGAAGTCAAAGAATGGAGGTGTGGGAAATCATAGAATGGAGGTGTGTGAAGTCACAGAATTGAGGTGTATGAACTCAGAATGGAGGTGTGTGAATTCAGAATGGAGGTGTGTGAAGTCATAGAATTGAGGTGTATGAAGTCACAAAATAGAGTTGTGTGAAATCATAGAATGGAAGTGTGTGAAGTCATAGAATGGAGGTGTGTGAAGTCTTAGATGGACGTGTGTGAAGTCATAGAATGGAGGTGTGTGAAGTCACAGAAGGGAGGTGTGTGAAGTCACAGAATGGATGTGGCTGAAGTAATAATGAAGGTGTGTGAAGTCACAGAATGGAGGTGTCTGAAGTCATAGAATGGATGTTGCTGAAGTAAGAATGCAGGTGTGTGAACTCATAGAATGGAGTTGTGTGAACTCATAGAATGGAAGTGCGTGAATTCATGGAACGGAGGTGTGTGAAGTCAAAGAACGGAGGTGTGTGAAGTCAGAGAAGAGAGGTGTGTGAAGTCAGAGCATCGAGGTGTGTGAATTCATAGAATGGAGGTGTGTGAAGTCACAGAATGGAGGTGGGTGAACTCACAATGGAGGTGAGTGAAGTCACAGAATGGAGGTGTGTGAAGTCATAGAATGGAAGTGTGTGAAGTCATAGAATGGAGGTGTGTGATGTCAGAATGGAGGTGTGTTAAGTCACAGAATGGAGGTGTGTGACGTCATAAATTTTGGTGTGTGAAGTCATAGTATGTTGGTGTGAAGTCATAGAATGGAGGGTGAAGTCATAGAATGGAGGTGTGTGAAGTCACAGAAGTTAGGTGTGTGCAGTCACAGAATAGAGTTGTGTGAGGTCACAATGGAGGTGTGTGAATTCATAGAATGGAGGTGTGTGAAGTCAAAGAATGGATGTGTGTGAAGTCATAGAATGGAGGTGTGTGAAATCACAGAATGGAGGTGTGTGTAGTCACAGAGTGGAGGTGTGTAAAGTCACAGAGTGGAGGTTTGTGAAGTCTCAGAATGGAGGTGTGTGAAGTCATACAATGGAGGTATTTGAAGTCATAGAATGTTGCTTTTTGAAGTCACAGAATGGAGGAGTGGGAAGTCATAGAATGGAGGTGTGTGAAGTCAGATTAGAGGGGTGTGAAGTAACAGAATGGAGGTGTGTCAACTCAGAAAGGAGGTGTGTGAAGTCATAGAATGGAGGTGTTTGAAGTCATAGAATGGAAGTGTGTGAAATCATAGAATGGAGGTGTGTGAAGTCACAGAAATTAGATGTTTGCAGTCAAATGGAAGTCTGTGAAGGCAGAATGGAGGTGTGTGAAGTCATAGAATGGAGGTGTGTGAAGTCATAGAATGGAGGTGTGTGAAGTCACAGAGTGGAGGTGTGTGAAGTCACAGAATGGAGGTGTGTGAATTCACAGAAGGGAGGTTTGTGAAGTCATAGAATGGAGATTTCTGCAGTAAGAATGAAGGTGTGTGAAGACATAGAATGGAGGTGTGTTTAGTCAAAATGGAGGTGTGTGAAGCCAAACAATGGAGGTGTGTGAAGTCACAGAATGGAGGTGTGTGAAGTAACAATGTAGGTTTCTGAAGTCATAGAATGGAGGTGTGTGAAGTCATAGAATGGAGGTGTGTGAAGTCACAGAATGGAGGCATGTGATGTCATAGAATGGAGGTGTGTGAAGTCACAGAATGAAGGTGTGTGAAGGCATAAAATGGAGGTGTGTGAAGTCATAGAATGGAGGTGTTTGAAGTCATAGAATGGAGGTGTGTGAAGTCACAGAATGGAGGTGTGTGAAGTCACAGTATGGAGGTGTGTGAACTCAGATTTAAGGTGTGTGAAGGCACACAGTGCAGGGGTGTGAAGTCAAAGAAAGGAGGTATGTGAAGTCACAGAATGGAGGGGTGTGAAGTCAGAAAAGAGGTTTGCGAAGTCATAGAATGGAGGTGTGTGAAGTCAGAATGGAGCTGTGTGAACTCATAGAATGGAGGTGTGTGAAGTCAGAATGGAGATGTGCGAAGTCATAGAATGGTGGTTTTTGAAGTCACAGAATGGAGGTGTGTGAAGTCTTGGAATGGAGGTGTGTGAAGTCAGATTGGAGGTATGTGAGGTCACAGAATGGAGGTGTGTCAACTCAGAAATGAGGTATGTGAAGTCATAGAATGGAGGTGTGTGAAGTCACAGAACTGAGGTGTGTGAAGTCAGAATGGAGGTGTGTGAATTCAGAATGGAGGTGTGTGAAGTCAGAGAATGGAGGTTTGTGAAGTCACACTGCAGGTGTGTGAGCTGATAGAACGTAGGTGTGTGAAGTCACAATGTAGGTGTGTGAAGTGATAGAATGGAGGTGTGTGAAGTCATAGAATGGAGGTGTGTCAAGTCATAGAATGGAGGTGTTTGAAGTCATAGAATGTTGATTTTTGAAGTCACAGAATGCAGGTGTGTGAAGTCATAGAATGGAGGTGTGTGAAGTCAGATTGGAGGGGTGTGAAGTAACAGAATGGAGGTGTGTCAACTCAGAAAGGAGGTGTGTGAAGTCATAGAATGGAGGTGTTTGAAGTCATAGAATGGAGGTGTGTGAAATCATAGAATGTAGGTGTGTGAAGTCACAGAAATTAGGTGTTTGAAGTCAAATGGAAGTCTGTGAAGGCAGAATGGAGGTGTGTGAAGTCATAGAATGGAGGTGTGTGAAGTCATAGAATGGAAGTGTGTGAAGTCATAGAATGGAGGTGCGTGAAGTAACAGAATGGAGGTGTGTGAAGTCACAGAATGGAGGTGTGTGAACTGAGAATGGAGGTGTGTGAATTCACAGAAGGGAGGTTTGTGAAGTCATAGAATGGAGATTTCTGCAGTAAGAATGAAGGTATGTGAAGACATAGAATGGAGGTGTGTGTAGTCAAAATGGAGGTGTGAGAAGGCAAACAATGGAGGTGTGTGAAGTCACAGAATGGAGGTGTGTGAAGTAACAATGTAGGTTTCTGAAGTCATAGAATGGAGGTGTGTGAAGTCATAGAATGGAGGTGTGTGAAGTCACAGAATGGAGGCGTGTGATGTCATAGAATGGAGGTGTGTGAAGTCACAGAATGGAGGTGTGTGAAGGCATAAAATGGAGGTGTGTGAAGTCATAGAATGGAGGTGTTTGAAGTCATAGAATGGAGGTGTGTGAAGTCACAGTATGGAGGTGTGTGAACTCAGATTTAAGGTGTGTAAAGGCACAGAATGGAGGGGTGTGAAGTCAAAGAATGGAGGTATGTGAAGTCAAAGAATGGAGGGGTGTGAAGTCAGAATAGAGGTTTGCGAAGTCATAGAATGGAGGTGTGTGAAGTCAGAATGGAGATGTGTGAACTCATAGAATGGATGTGTGTGAAGTCACAATGGAGATGTGGGAAGTCACAGAATGGTGGTTTTTGAAGTCAGAGAATGGAGGTGTGTGAAGTCATAGAATGGAGGTGTGTGAAGTCAGATTGGAGGTATGTGAAGTCACAGAATGGAGGTGTGTGAAATCGTAGAATGGAGGTATGTGAAGTCAGAGAATCAAGGTGTGTGAAGTCAAAGAATGGAGGTGTGTGAAATCACAGAATGGAAGTTTATGTAGTCACAGAGTGGAGGTGTGTAAAGTCACAGAACGGAGGTGTGTGAAGTCTCAGAATGGAGGTGTGTGAAGTCATAGAATGGAGGTGGGTGAGGTCAGATTGGAGGTGTGTGAAGTCACAGAATGGAAGTGTGTCAACTCAGAAAGGAGGTGTGTGAAGTCATAGAATGGAGGTGTGTGAAGTCATAGAATGGAGGTGTGTGAAATCATAGAATGGAGGTGTGTGAAGTCACAGAAATGATGTGTTTGAAGTCAAAATGGAAGTATGTGAAGTCAGAATGGAGGTGTGTGAAGTCATAGAATGGAGGTGTGTGAAGTCATAGAATAGAGGTGTGTGAAGTCACAAAAAGGAGGTGTGTGAACTCATAGAATGGAGGAGTGTGAAGTCATAGAATGGAGGTGTGTGAAGTCACAGATGGAGGTGTGTGAGGTCATAGAATGGAGGTGTGTGAAGTCACAAAATGGAGGTGTGTGAAGTCACAGAATGGAGGTGTGTGAACCCAGAATGGAGATGTGTGAATTCACAGAAGGGATGTTTGTGAAATCATAGAATGGATTGTGTGTGAAATCACAGAATGGAGGTGTGTGAAGTCACAGAATGGAGGTGTGTGAAGTCACAGAATGCAGGTGTGTGAAGTTAGAACAGAGGTGTGCAAAGTCATAGAATGGAGGAGTGTGAAGTGAAAATGGAGCTGTGTGAAGTCATAGAATTGAAGTGTGTGAAGTCAGAATGGAGGTGTGTGAACTCATAGAATGGAGGTATATGAAGTCATAATGGAGGTGTGTGAAGTCACAGAATGGATGTGTGTGAACTCAGAAAGGAGGTGTGTAAAGTCATAGAATGGAGGTCTCTGAAGTCATAGAATGGAGGTGTGTGAAATCATAGAATGGAGGTGTGTGAAGTCACAGAATTGAGGTGTGTGAAGTCAGAATGGAGGTGTGTGAAGTCAGAATGGAGGTGTGTGAAGTCAGATAATGGAGGTGTGTGAAGTCACAATGCAGGTGTGTGAACTCATAGAATGGATGTGTGTGAAGTAACAATGTAGGTTTCTGAAGTCATAGATTGGAGGTGTGTGAAGTCATAGAATGGAGGTGTGTGAAGTCAGAGAATGGAGTTGTGTGATGTCATAGAATGGAGGTGTGTGAAGTCACAGAATGGAGGTGTGTGAAGGCATAGAATGGAGGTGTGTGAAGTCATAGAATGGAGGTGTGTGAAGTCACAGAATAGAGGTTTGTGAAGTCACAGTATGGAGGTGTGTGAACTCAGATTTGAGGTGTGTGAAGTCACAGAATGGATGTGTGTGAACTCAGAAAGGAGGTGTGTAAAGTCATAGAATGGAGGTCTGTGAAGTCATAGAATGGAGGTGTGTGAAATCATAGAATGGAGGTGTGTGAAGTCACAGAATTGAGGTGTGTGAAGTCATAGAATGGAGGTGTGTGAAGTCACAAAAAGGAGGTGTGTGAACCCAGAATGGAGGTGTGTGAAGTCACAGAATGGAGGTTTGTGAAGTCATAGAATGGAGGTGTGTGATGTCATAAAATGGATGTTGCTGAAGTAAAAATGAAGGTGTGTGAAGTCATAGAATGGAGGTGTCTGAAGTCATAGAATGGATGTTGCTGAAGTAAGAATGAAGGTGTGTGAACTCATAGAATGGAGGTGTGTGAAGTCAAAGAATGGAGGCATGTGAAGTCACAGAATGGAGGGGTGTGAAGTCAAAAAATGGAGGTGTATGATGTCCAACAATGGAAGTGTGTGAAGTCATAGAATGGAGGTGTGTGAAGACTTAGAATGGAGGTGTGTGAAGTCAGAATTGAGCTGTTTGAACTCATAGAATGGAGGTGTGTGAAGTCACAGAATGGAGGTGTGTAAAGTCACAGAGTGGAGGTGTGTGAAGGCACAGAATGGAGGTGTGTGAAGTCATAGAATGGAGGTGTGTGAAGTCAGATTGGAGGTATGTGAAGTCACAGAATGGAGGTGTGTCAACTCAGAAATGAGGTATGTGAATTCATAGAATGGAGGTGTGTGAAGTCACAGAATTGAGGTATGTGAAGTCAGAATGGAGATGTGTGAATTCAGAATGAAGGTGTGTGAAGTCAGAGAATGCAGGTGTGTGAAGTCACAATGCAGGTGTGTGAACTGATAGAACGTAGGTGTTTGAAGTCACAATGTAGGTGTGTGAAGTCATAGAATGGAGGTGTGTGAAGTCATAGAATGGAGGTGTGTGAAGTCACAAAATGGAGGTGTGTGAAGTCATATATTGGAGGTGTGTGAAGTCACAGAATGGAGGTGTTTGAAGTCACAGAATGCAGGTGTGTGAAGTCAGAACAGAGGTGTGCGAAGTCATAGAATGGAGGAGTGTGAAGTGAAAATGGAGCTGTGTGAAGTCATAGAAATGAAGTGTGTGAAGTCAGAATGGAGGTGTGTGAACTCATAGAATGGAGGTATATGAAGTCATAATGGAGGTGTGTGAAGTCACAGAATGGATGTGTGTGAACTCAGAAAGGAGGTGTGTAAAGTCATAGAATGGAGGTCTCTGAAGTCATAGAATGGAGGTGTGTGAAATCATAGAATGGAGGTGTGTGAAGTCACAGAATTGAGGTGTGTGAAGTCAGAATGGAGGTGTGTGAAGTCAGAATGGAGGTGTGTGAAGTCAGATAATGGAGGTGTGTGAAGTCACAATGCAGGTGTGTGAACTCATAGAATGGAGGTGTGTGAAGTAACAATGTAGGTTTCTGAAGTCATAGATTGGAGGTGTGTGAAGTCATAGAATGGAGGTGTGTGAAGTCAGAGAATGGAGTTGTGTGATGTCATAGAATGGAGGTGTGTGAAGTCACAGAATGGAGGTGTGTGAAGGCATAGAATGGAGGTGTGTGAAGTCATAGAATGGAGGTGTGTGACGTCACAGAATAGAGGTTTGTGAAGTCACAGTATGGAGGTGTGTGAACTCAGATTTGAGGTGTGTGAAGTCACAGAATTGATGTGTGTGAACTCAGAAAGGAGGTGTGTAAAGTCATAGAATGGAGGTGTGTGAAATCATAGAATGGAGGTGTGTGAAGTCACAGAATTGAGGTGTGTGAAGTCAGAATGGAGGTGTGTGAAGTCAGAATGGAGGTGTGTGAAGTCAGATAATGGCGGTGTGTGAAGTCACAATGCAGGTGTGCGAACTCATAGAATGGAGGTGTGTGAAGTAACAATGTAGGTTTCTGAAGTCATAGATTGGAGGTGTGTGACGTCATAGAATGGAGGTGTGTGAAGTCACAGAATGGAGGTGTGTGATGTCATAGAATGGAGGTGTGTGAAGTCACAGAATGGAGGTGTGTGAAGGCATAGAATGGAGGTGTGTGAAGTCATAGAATGGAGGTGTGTGAAGTCACAGAATAGAGGTTTGTGAAGCCACAGTATGGAGGTGTGTGAACTCAGATTTGAGGTGTGTGAAGTCATAGAAGTAGGTGTGTGAAGTCACAGAATGGAGGTGTGTGAAGACACAGAATGGAGGTGTGTGAACTCAGAGTGGAGGTATGTGAAGTCACAGAATGGAGCTGTGTGAAGTCATAGAATGGAAGTATGTGAAGTCATAGAATGGAGGTGTGTGAAGTCAGAATCGAGGTGTGTGAAGTCACAGAATGGAGGTGTGTGAACCCAGAATGGAGGTGTGTGAAGTCACAGAATGGAGGTTTGTGAAGTCATAGAATGGAGGTGTGTGAGGTCATAGAATGGATGTTGCTGAAGTAAAAATGAAGGTGTGTGAAGTCATAGAATGGAGGTGTCTGAAGTCATAGAATGGATGTTGCTGAAGTAAGAATGAAGGTGTGTGAACTCATAGAATGGAGGTGTGTGAAGTCAAAGAATGGAGGTATGTGAAGTCACAGAATGGATGGGTGTGAAGTCAAAAAATGGAGGTGTATGATGTCAAACAATGGAAGTGTGTGAAGTCATAGAATGGAGGTGTGTGAAGACTTAGAATGGAGGTGTGTGAAGTCAGAATTGAGCTGTTTGAACTCATAGAATGGAGGTGTGTGAAGTCACAGAATGGAGGTGTGTAAAGTCACAGAGTGGAGGTGTGTGTAGGCACAGAATGGAGGTGTGTGAAGTCATAGAATGGAGGTGTGTGAAGTCAGATTGGAGGTATGTGAAGTCACAGAATGGAGGTGTGTCAACTCAGAAATGAGGTATGTGAATTCATAGAATGGAGGTGTGTGAAGTCACAGAATTGAGGTGTGTGAAGTCAGAATGGAGATGTCTGAATTCAGAATGAAGGTGTGTGAAGTCAGAGAATTCAGGTGTGTGAAGTCACAATGCAGGTGTGTGAACTGATAGAACGTAGGTGTTTGAAGTCACAATGTAGGTGTGTGAAGTCATAGAATGGAGGTGTGTGAAGTCATAGAATGGAGGTGTGTGAAGTCACAAAATGGAGGTGTGTGAAGTCATATATTGGAGGTGTGTCAAGTCACAGAATGGAGGTGTGTGTGAAGTCACAATGTAGGTGTGTGAAGTCATAGAATGTAGGTGTGTGAAGTCATAGAATGGAGGTGTGTGAAGTCAGAATGGAGCTGTGTGAAGTCATAGAAGAGAAGTGTGTGAAGTCAGAATGGAGGTGTGTGAACTCATAGAATGGAGGTGTATGAAGTCACAATGGAGGTGTGTGAAGTCACACAATGGAGGTATGTGAAGTCATATAATGGAGGATTGTGAAGTCACAGAATGGAGGTGTGTGAACTCAGAATGGAGGTGTGTGAAGTCACAGAATGGAGGTGTGTGATATCATAGAATTTAGATGTGTCAAGTCACAGAATAGAGGTGTGTGAAATCGTAGAATGGAGGTATGTGAAGGCCGAGAATCAAGGTGTGTGAAGTCAATGAATGGAGGTGTGTGAAGACTTAGAATGGAGGTGTGTGAAGTCAGAATTGAGCTGTTTGAACTCATAGAATGGAGGTGTGTGAAGTCACAGAATGGAGGTGTGTAAAGTCACAGAGTGGAGGTGTGTGAAGGCACAGAATGGAGGTGTGTGAAGTCATAGAATGGAGGTGTGTGAAGTCAGATTGGAGGTATGTGAAGTCACAGAATGGAGGTGTGTCAACTCAGAAATGAGGTATGTGAATTCATAGAATGGAGGTGTGTGAAGTCACAGAATTGAGGTATGTGAAGTCAGAATGGAGATGTGTGAATTCAGAATGAAGGTGTGTGAAGTCAGAGAATGCAGGTGTGTGAAGTCACAATGCAGGTGTGTGAACTGATAGAACGTAGGTGTTTGAAGTCACAATGTAGGTGTGTGAAGTCATAGAATGGAGGTGTGTGAAGTCATAGAATGGAGGTGTGTGAAGTCACAAAATGGAGGTGTGTGAAGTCATATATTGGAGGTGTGTGAAGTCACAGAATGGAGGTGTGTGAAGTCACAGAATGCAGGTGTGTGAAGTCAGAACAGAGGTGTGCGAAGTCATAGAATGGAGGAGTGTGAAGTGAAAATGGAGCTGTGTGAAGTCATAGAAATGAAGTGTGTGAAGTCAGAATGGAGGTGTGTGAACTCATAGAATGGAGGTATATGAAGTCATAATGGAGGTGTGTGAAGTCACAGAATGGATGTGTGTGAACTCAGAAAGGAGGTGTGTAAAGTCATAGAATGGAGGTCTCTGAAGTCATAGAATGGAGGTGTGTGAAATCATAGAATGGAGGTGTGTGAAGTCACAGAATTGAGGTGTGTGAAGTCAGAATGGAGGTGTGTGAAGTCAGAATGGAGGTGTGTGAAGTCAGATAATGGAGGTGTGTGAAGTCACAATGCAGGTGTGTGAACTCATAGAATGGAGGTGTGTGAAGTAACAATGTAGGTTTCTGAAGTCATAGATTGGAGGTGTGTGAAGTCATAGAAGGGAGGTATGTGAAGTCAGAGAATGGAGTTGTGTGATGTCATAGAATGGAGGTGTGTGAAGTCACAGAATGGAGGTGTGTGAAGGCATAGAATGGAGGTGTGTGAAGTCATAGAATGGAGGTGTGTGACGTCACAGAATAGAGGTTTGTGAAGTCACAGTATGGAGGTGTGTGAACTCAGATTTGAGGTGTGTGAAGTCACAGAATTGATGTGTGTGAACTCAGAAAGGAGTTGTGTAAAGTCATAGAATGGAGGTGTGTGAAATCATAGAATGGAGGTGTGTGAAGTCACAGAATTGAGGTGTGTGAAGTCAGAATGGAGGTGTGTGAAGTCAGAATGGAGGTGTGTGAAGTCAGATAATGGAGGTGTGTGAAGTCACAATGCAGGTGTGTGAACTCATAGAATGGAGGTGTGTGAAGTAACAATGTAGGTTTCTGAAGTCATAGATTGGAGGTGTGTGAAGTCATAGAAGGAAGGTGTGTGAAGTCAGAGAATGGAGTTGTGTGATGTCATAGAATGGAGGTGTGTGAAGTCACAGAATGGAGGTGTGTGAAGGCATAGAATGGAGGTGTGTGAAGTCATAGAATGGAGGTGTGTGACGTCACAGAATAGAGGTTTGTGAAGTCACAGTATGGTGGTGTGTGAACTCAGATTTGAGGTGTGTGAAGTCACAGAATTGATGTGTGTGAACTCAGAAAGGAGTTGTGTAAAGTCATAGAATGGAGGTGTGTGAAATCATAGAATGGAGGTGTGTGAAGTCACAGAATTGAGGTGTGTGAAGTCAGAATGGAGGTGTGTGAAGTCAGAATGGAGGTGTGTGAAGTCAGATAATGGCGGTGTGTGAAGTCACAATGCAGGTGTGCGAACTCATAGAATGGAGGTGTGTGAAGTAACGATGTAGGTTTCTGAAGTCATAGATTGGAGGTGTGTGACGTCATAGAATGGAGGTGTGTGAAGTCACAGAATGGAGGTGTGTGATGTCATAGAATGGAGGTGTGTGAAGTCACAGAATGGAGGTGTGTGAAGGCATAGAATGGAGGTGTGTGAAGTCATAGAATGGAGGTGTGTGAAGTCACAGAATAGAGGTTTGTGAAGCCACAGTATGGAGGTGTGTGAACTCAGATTTGAGGTGTGTGAAGTCATAGAAGTAGGTGTGTGAAGTCACAGAATGGAGGTGTGTGAAGACACAGAATGGAGGTGTGTGAACTCAGAGTGGAGGTATGTGAAGTCACAGAATGGAGCTGTGTGAAGTCATAGAATGGAAGTGTGTGAAGTCATAGAATGGAGGTGTGTGAAGTCAGAATCGAGGTGTGTGAAGTCACAGAATGGAGGTGTGTGAACCCAGAATGGAGGTGTGTGAAGTCACAGAATGGAGGTTTGTGAAGTCATAGAATGGAGGTGTGTGAGGTCATAGAATGGATGTTGCTGAAGTAAAAATGAAGGTGTGTGAAGTCATAGAATGGAGGTGTCTGAAGTCATAGAATGGATGTTGCTGAAGTAAGAATGAAGGTGTGTGAACTCATAGAATGGAGGTGTGTGAAGTCAAAGAATGGAGGTATGTGAAGTCACAGAATGGATGGGTGTGAAGTCAAAAAATGGAGGTGTATGATGTCAAACAATGGAAGTGTGTGAAGTCATAGAATGGAGGTGTGTGAAGACTTAGAATGGAGGTGTGTGAAGTCAGAATTGAGCTGTTTGAACTCATAGAATGGAGGTGTGTGAAGTCACAGAATGGAGGTGTGTAAAGTCACAGAGTGGAGGTGTGTGAAGGCACAGAATGGAGGTGTGTGAAGTCATAGAATGGAGGTGTGTGAAGTCAGATTGGAGGTATGTGAAGTCACAGAGTGGAGGTGTGTCAACTCAGAAATGAGGTATGTGAATTCATAGAATGGAGGTGTGTGAAGTCACAGAATTGAGGTGTGTGAAGTCAGAATGGAGATGTCTGAATTCAGAATGAAGGTGTGTGAAGTCAGAGAATGCAGGTGTGTGAAGTCACAATGCAGGTGTGTGAACTGATAGAACGTAGGTGTTTGAAGTCACAATGTAGGTGTGTGAAGTCATAGAATGGAGGTGTGTGAAGTCATAGAATGGAGGTGTGTGAAGTCACAAAATGGAGGTGTGTGAAGTCATATATTGGAGGTGTGTCAAGTCACAGAATGGAGGTGTGTGTGAAGTCACAATGTAGGTGTGTGAAGTCATAGAATGTAGGTGTGTGAAGTCATAGAATGGAGGTGTGTGAAGTCAGAATGGAGCTGTGTGAAGTCATAGAAGAGAAGTGTGTGAAGTCAGAATGGAGGTGTGTGAACTCATAGAATGGAGGTGTATGAAGTCACAATGGAGGTGTGTGAAGTCACACAATGGAGGTATGTGAAGTCATATAATGGAGGATTGTGAAGTCACAGAATGGAGGTGTGTGAACTCAGAATGGAGGTGTGTGAAGTCACAGAATGGAGGTGTGTGATATCATAGAATTTAGATGTGTCAAGTCACAGAATAGAGGTGTGTGAAATCGTAGAATGGAGGTATGTGAAGGCCGAGAATCAAGGTGTGTGAAGTCAATGAATGGAGGTGTGTGAAGACTTAGAATGGAGGTGTGTGAAGTCAGAATTGAGCTGTTTGAACTCATAGAATGGAGGTGTGTGAAGTCACAGAATGGAGGTGTGTAAAGTCACAGAGTGGAGGTGTGTGAAGGCACAGAATGGAGGTGTGTGAAGTCATAGAATGGAGGTGTGTGAAGTCAGATTGGAGGTATGTGAAGTCACAGAATGGAGGTGTGTCAACTCAGAAATGAGGTATGTGAATTCATAGAATGGAGGTGTGTGAAGTCACAGAATTGAGGTATGTGAAGTCAGAATGGAGATGTGTGAATTCAGAATGAAGGTGTGTGAAGTCAGAGAATGCAGGTGTGTGAAGTCACAATGCAGGTGTGTGAACTGATAGAACGTAGGTGTTTGAAGTCACAATGTAGGTGTGTGAAGTCATAGAATGGAGGTGTGTGAAGTCATAGAATGGAGGTGTGTGAAGTCACAAAATGGAGGTGTGTGAAGTCATATATTGGAGGTGTGTGAAGTCACAGAATGGAGGTGTGTGAAGTCACAGAATGCAGGTGTGTGAAGTCAGAACAGAGGTGTGCGAAGTCATAGAATGGAGGAGTGTGAAGTGAAAATGGAGCTGTGTGAAGTCATAGAAATGAAGTGTGTGAAGTCAGAATGGAGGTGTGTGAACTCATAGAATGGAGGTATATGAAGTCATAATGGAGGTGTGTGAAGTCACAGAATGGATGTGTGTGAACTCAGAAAGGAGGTGTGTAAAGTCATAGAATGGAGGTCTCTGAAGTCATAGAATGGAGGTGTGTGAAATCATAGAATGGAGGTGTGTGAAGTCACAGAATTGAGGTGTGTGAAGTCAGAATGGAGGTGTGTGAAGTCAGAATGGAGGTGTGTGAAGTCAGATAATGGAGGTGTGTGAAGTCACAATGCAGGTGTGTGAACTCATAGAATGGAGGTGTGTGAAGTAACAATGTAGGTTTCTGAAGTCATAGATTGGAGGTGTGTGAAGTCATAGAAGGGAGGTATGTGAAGTCAGAGAATGGAGTTGTGTGATGTCATAGAATGGAGGTGTGTGAAGTCACAGAATGGAGGTGTGTGAAGGCATAGAATGGAGGTGTGTGAAGTCATAGAATGGAGGTGTGTGACGTCACAGAAAAGAGGTTTGTGAAGTCACAGTATGGAGGTGTGTGAACTCAGATTTGAGGTGTGTGAAGTCACAGAATTGATGTGTGTGAACTCAGAAAGGAGTTGTGTAAAGTCATAGAACGGAGGTGTGTGAAATCATAGAATGGAGGTGTGTGAAGTCACAGAATTGAGGTGTGTGAAGTCAGAATGGAGGTGTGTGAAGTCAGAATGGAGGTGTGTGAAGTCAGATAATGGAGGTGTGTGAAGTCACAATGCAGGTGTGTGAACTCATAGAATGGAGGTGTGTGAAGTAACAATGTAGGTTTCTGAAGTCATAGATTGGAGGTGTGTGAAGTCATAGAAGGAAGGTGTGTGAAGTCAGAGAATGGAGTTGTGTGATGTCATAGAATGGAGGTGTGTGAAGTCACAGAATGGAGGTGTGTGAAGGCATAGAATGGAGGTGTGTGAAGTCATAGAATGGAGGTGTGTGACGTCACAGAATAGAGGTTTGTGAAGTCACAGTATGGAGGTGTGTGAACTCAGATTTGAGGTGTGTGAAGTCACAGAATTGATGTGTGTGAACTCAGAAAGGAGGTGTGTAAAGTCATAGAATGGAGGTGTGTGAAATCATAGAATGGAGGTGTGTGAAGTCACAGAATTGAGGTGTGTGAAGTCAGAATGGAGGTGTGTGAAGTCAGAATGGAGGTGTGTGAAGTCAGATAATGGCGGTGTGTGAAGTCACAATGCAGGTGTGCGAACTCATAGAATGGAGGTGTGTGAAGTAACAATGTAGGTTTCTGAAGTCATAGATTGGAGGTGTGTGACGTCATAGAATGGAGGTGTGTGAAGTCACAGAATGGAGGTGTGTGATGTCATAGAATGGAGGTGTGTGAAGTCACAGAATGGAGGTGTGTGAAGGCATAGAATGGAGGTGTGTGAAGTCATAGAATGGAGGTGTGTGAAGTCACAGAATAGAGGTTTGTGAAGCCACAGTATGGAGGTGTGTGAACTCAGATTTGAGGTGTGTGAAGTCATAGAAGTAGGTGTGTGAAGTCACAGAATGGAGGTGTGTGAAGACACAGAATGGAGGTGTGTGAACTCAGAGTGGAGGTATGTGAAGTCACAGAATGGAGCTGTGTGAAGTCATAGAATGGAAGTGTGTGAAGTCATAGAATGGAGGTGTGTGAAGTCAGAATCGAGGTGTGTGAAGTCACAGAATGGAGGTGTGTGAACCCAGAATGGAGGTGTGTGAAGTCACAGAATGGAGGTTTGTGAAGTCATAGAATGGAGGTGTGTGAGGTCATAGAATGGATGTTGCTGAAGTAAAAATGAAGGTGTGTGAAGTCATAGAATGGAGGTGTCTGAAGTCATAGAATGGATGTTGCTGAAGTAAGAATGAAGGTGTGTGAACTCATAGAATGGAGGTGTGTGAAGTGAAAGAATGGAGGTATGTGAAGTCACAGAATGGATGGGTGTGAAGTCAAAAAATGGAGGTGTATGATGTCAAACAATGGAAGTGTGTGAAGTCATAGAATGGAGGTGTGTGAAGACTTAGAATGGAGGTGTGTGAAGTCAGAATTGAGCTGTTTGAACTCATAGAATGGAGGTGTGTGAAGTCACAGAATGGAGGTGTGTAAAGTCACAGAGTGGAGGTGTGTGAAGGCACAGAATGGAGGTGTGTGAAGTCATAGAATGGAGGTGTGTGAAGTCAGATTGGAGGTATATGAAGTCACAGAGTGGAGGTGTGTCAACTCAGAAATGAGGTATGTGAATTCATAGAATGGAGGTGTGTGAAGTCACAGAATTGAGGTGTGTGAAGTCAGAATGGAGATGTCTGAATTCAGAATGAAGGTGTGTGAAGTCAGAGAATGCAGGTGTGTGAAGTCACAATGCAGGTGTGTGAACTGATAGAACGTAGGTGTTTGAAGTCACAATGTAGGTGTGTGAAGTCATAGAATGGAGGTGTGTGAAGTCATAGAATGGAGGTGTGTGAAGTCACAAAATGGAGGTGTGTGAAGTCATATATTGGAGGTGTGTCAAGTCACAGAATGGAGGTGTGTGTGAAGTCACAATGTAGGTGTGTGAAGTCATAGAATGTAGGTGTGTGAAGTCATAGAATGGAGGTGTGTGAAGTCAGAATGGAGCTGTGTGAAGTCATAGAAGAGAAGTGTGTGAAGTCAGAATGGAGGTGTGTGAACTCATAGAATGGAGGTGTATGAAGTCACAATGGAGGTGTGTGAAGTCACACAATGGAGGTATGTGAAGTCATATAATGGAGGATTGTGAAGTCACAGAATGGAGGTGTGTGAACTCAGAATGGAGGTGTGTGAAGTCACAGAATGGAGGTGTGTGATATCATAGAATTTAGATGTGTCAAGTCACAGAATGGAGGTGTGTGAAATCGTAGAATGGAGGTATGTGAAGGCCGAGAATCAAGGTGTGTGAAGTCAATGAATGGAGGTGTGTGAAGTCACAGAATGGATGTGTGTGAACTCACAATGGAGGTGAGTGAAGTCACAGAATGGAGGTGTGTGAAGTCATAGAATGGAAGTGCGTGAAGTCATAGACTGTAGGTGTGTGATGTCAGAATGGAGGTGTGTGAAGTCACAGAATGGAGGTGTGTGACGTCATAAATGTTGGTGTGTGAAGTCATAGAATGGAGGTGTGAAGCCATAGAATGGAGGTGTGAAGTCATAGAATGGAGGTGCGTGAATTCACAGAAGGCAGGTGTGAGAAGTCACAGAATAGAGTTGTGTGAAGTCATAATGGAGGTGTGTGAATTCATAGAATGGAGGTGTGTGAAGTCAAAGAATGGAGGTGTGTGAAATCACAGAATGGAAGTGTATGTAGTCACAGAGTGGAGGTGTGTAAAGTCACAGAACGGAGGTGTGTGAAGTCTCAGAATGGAGGTGTGTGAAGTCATAGAATGGAGGTGTTTGAAGTCATAGAATGTTGGTTTTTGAAGTCAAAGAATGGAGGTGTGTGAAGTCATAGAATGGAGGTGGGTGAGGTCAGATTGGAGGTGTGTGAAGTCACAGAATGGAAGTGTGTCAACTCAGAAAGGAGGTGTGTGAAGTCATAGAATGGAGGTGTGTGAAATCATAGAATGGAGGTGTGTGAAATCATAGAATGGAGGTGTGTGAAGTCACAGAAATGAGGTGTTTGAAGTCAAAATGGAAGTATGTGAAGTCAGAATGGAGGTGTGTGAAGTCATAGAATGGAGGTGTGTGAAGTCACAAAAAGGAGGTGTGTGAACTCATAGAATGGAGGAGTGTGAAGTCATAGAATGGAGGTGTGTGAAGTCACAGAATGGAGGTGTGTGAAGTCACAGAATGGAGGTGTGTGAACCCAGAATGGAGATGTGTGAATTCACAGAAGGGAGGTTTGTGAAGTCATAGAATGGATTGTGTGTGAAATCACAGAATGGAGGTGTGTGAAGTCACAGAATGGAGGTGTGTGAAGTCACAGTATGCAGGTGTGTGAAGTCAGAACAGAGGTGTGCGAAGTCATAGAATGGAGGAGTGTGAAGTGAAAATGGAACTGTGTGAAGTCATAGAATTGAAGTGTGTGAAGTCAGAATGGAGGTGTGTGAACTCATAGAATGGAGGTATATGAAGTCATAATGGAGGTGTGTGAAGTCACAGAATGGATGTGTGTGAAGTCACAGAATGGAGGTGTGCGATGTCATAGAATGGAGGTGTGTGAAGTCACAGAATGGAGGTGTGTGAAGTCATAGAATGGAGGTGTGTGAAGTCACAGAATGGAGGTGTGTGATGTCATAGAATGGAGGTGTGTGAAGTCACAGAATGGAGGTGTGTGAAGGCATAGAATGGAAGTGTGTGAAGTCATAGAATGGAGGTGTGTGAAGTCAGAGAATAGAGGTTTGTGAAGTCACAGTATGGAGGTGTGTGAACTCAGATTTGAGGTGTGTGAAGTCACAGAATGGATGTGTGTGAACTCAGAAAGGTGGTGTGTAAAGTCATAGAATGGAGGTCTGTGAAGTCATAGAATGGAGGTGTGTGAAGTCATAGAATGGAGGTGTGTGAAGTCACAGAATAGAGGTTTGTGAAGCCACAGTATGGAGGTGTGTGAACTCAGATTTGAGGTGTGTGAAGTCACAGAATGGAGGTGTGTGAAGTCATAGAAGTAGGTGTGTGAAGTCATAGAATGGAGGTGTGTGAAGACAAAGAATGGAGGTGTGTGAACTCAGAGTGGAGGTATGTGAAGTCACAGAATGGAGCTGTGTGAAGTCATAGAATGGAAGTGTGTGAAGTCATAGAATGGAGGTGTGTGAAGTCAGAATCGAGGTGTGTGAAGTCACAGAATGGAAGTGTGTGAACCCAGAATGGAGGTGTGTGAAGTCACAGAATGGAGGTTTGTGTAGTCATAGAATGGAGGTGTGTGAAGTCATAGAATGGATGTTGCTGAAGTAAAAATGAAGGTGTGTGAAGTCATAGAATGGAGGTGTCTGAAGTCATAGAATGGATGTTGCTGAAGTAAGAATGAAGGTGTGTGAACTCATAGAATGGAGGTGTGTGAAGTCAAAGAATGGAGGTATGTGAAGTCACAGAATAGAGGGGTGTGAAGTCAAAAAATGGAGGTGTATGATGTCAAACAATGGAAGTGTGTGAAGTCATAGAATGGAGGTGTGTGAAGACTTAGACTGGAGGTGTGTGAAGTCAGAATTGAGCTGTTTGAACTCATAGAATGGAGGTGTGTGAAGTCACAGAATGGAGGTGTGTAAAGTCACAGAGTGGAGGTGTGTGAAGGCACAGAATGGAGGTGTGTGAAGTCATAGAATGGAGGTGTGTGAAGTCAGATTGGAGGTATGTGAAGTCACAGAATGGAGGTGTGTCAACTCAGAAATGAGGTATGTGAATTCATAGAATGGAGGTGTGTGAAGTCACAGAATTGAGGTGTGTGAAGTCAGAATGGAGATGTGTGAATTCAGAATGAAGGTGAGTGAAGTCAGAGAATGCAGGTGTGTGAAGTCACAATGCAGGTGTGTGAACTGATAGAACGTAGGTGTTTGAAGTCACAATGTAGGTGTGTGAAGTCATAGAATGGAGGTGTGTGAAGTCATAGAATGGAGGTGTGTGAAGTCACAAAATGGAGGTGTGTGAAGTCATATATTGGAGGTGTGTCAAGTCACAGAATGGAGGTGTGTGTGAAGTCACAAAGTAGGTGTGTGAAGTCATAGAATGTAGGTGTGTGAAGTCATCGAATGGAGGTGTGTGAACTCAGAATGGAGCTATGTGAAGTCATAGAAGAGAAGTGTGTGAAGTCAGAATGGAGGTGTGTGAACTCATAGAATGGAGGTGTATGAAGTCACAATGGAGGTGTGTGAAGTCACAAAATGGAGGTGTGTGAAGTCATATAATGGAGGATTGTGAAGTCACAGAATGGAGGTGTGTGAACTCAGAATGGAGGTGTGTGAAGTCAAAGAATGGAGGTGTGTGATATCATAGAATTTAGATGTGTCAAGTCACAGAATGGAGGTGTGTGAAATCGTAGAATGGAGGTATGTGAAGGCCGAGAATCAAGGTGTGTGTAGTCAATGAATGGAGGTGTGTGAAGTCACAGAATGGATGTGTGTGAACTCACAATGGAGGTGAGTGAAGTCACAGAATGGAGGTGTGTGAAGTCATAGAATGGAGGTGCGTGAAGTCATAGAATGTAGGTGTGTGATGTCAGAATGGAGGTGTGTGAAGTTACAGAATGGAGGTGTGTGACGTCATAAATGTTGGTGTGTGAAGTCATAGAATGGAGGTGTGAAGCCATAGAATGGAGGTGTGAAGTCATAGAATGGAGATGCGTGAATTCACAGAAGGCAGGTGTGAGAAGTCACAGAATAGAGTTGTGTGAAGTCATAATGGAGGTGTGTGAATTCATAGAATGGAGGTGTGTGAAGTCAAAGAATGGAGGTGTGTGAAATCACAGAATGGAAGTGTATGTAGTCACAGAGTGGAGGTGTGTAAAGTCACAGAACGGAGGTGTGTGAAGTCTCAGAATGGAGGTGTGTGAAGTCATAGAATGGAGGTGTTTGAAGTCATAGAATGTTGGTTTTTGAAGTCAAAGAATGGAGGTGTGTGAAGTCATAGAATGGAGGTGTGTGAGGTCAGATTGGAGGTGTGTGAAGTCACAGAATGGAAGTGTGTCAACTCAGAAAGGAGGTGTGTGAAGTCATAGAATGGAGGTGTGTGAAGTCATAGAATGGAGGTGTGTGAAATCATAGAATGGAGGTGTGTGAAGTCACAGAAATGAGGTGTTTGAAGTCAAAATGGAAGTATGTGAAGTCAGAATGGAGGTGTGTGAAGTCATAGAATGGAGGTGTGTGAAGTCACAAAAAGGAGGTGTGTGAACTCATAGAATGGAGGAGTGTGAAGTCATAGAATGGAGGTGTGTGAAGTCACAGAATGGAGGTGTGTGAAGTCACAGAATGGAGGTGTGTGAACCCAGAATGGAGATGTGTGAATTCACAGAAGGGAGGTTTGTGAAGTCATAGAATGGATTGTGTGTGAAATCACAGAATGGAGGTGTGTGAAGTCACAGAATGGAGGTGTGTGAAGTCACAGTATGCAGGTGTGTGAAGTCAGAACAGAGGTGTGCGAAGTCATAGAATGGAGGAGTGTGAAGTGAAAATGGAACTGTGTGAAGTCATAGAATTGAAGTGTGTGAAGTCAGAATGGAGGTGTGTGAACTCATAGAATGGAGGTATATAAAGTCATAATGGAGGTGTGTGAAGTCACAGAATGGATGTGTGTGAAGTCACAGAATGGAGGTGTGCGATGTCATAGAATGGAGGTGTGTGAAGTCACAGAATGGAGGTGTGTGAAGTCATAGAATGGAGGTGTGTGAAGTCACAGAATGGAGGTGTGTGATGTCATAGAATGGAGGTGTGTGAAGTCACAGAATGGAGGTGTGTGAAGGCATAGAATGGAAGTGTGTGAAGTCATAGAATGGAGGTGTGTGAAGTCAGAGAATAGAGGTTTGTGAAGTCACAGTATGGAGGTGTGTGAACTCAGATTTGAGGTGTGTGAAGTCACAGAATGGATGTGTGTGAACTCAGAAAGGTGGTGTGTAAAGTCATAGAATGGAGGTCTGTGAAGTCATAGAATGGAGGTGTGTGAAGTCATAGAATGGAGGTGTGTGAAGTCACAGAATAGAGGTTTGTGAAGCCACAGTATGGAGGTGTGTGAACTCAGATTTGAGGTGTGTGAAGTCACAGAATGGAGGTGTGTTAAGTCATAGAAGTAGGTGTGTGAAGTCATAGAATGGAGGTGTGTGAAGACAAAGAATGGAGGTGTGTGAACTCAGAGTGGAGGTATGTGAAGTCACAGAATGGAGCTGTGTGAAGTCGTAGAATGGAAGTGTGTGAAGTCATAGAATGGAGGTGTGTGAAGTCAGAATCGAGGTGTGTGAAGTCACAGAATGGAAGTGTGTGAACCCAGAATGGAGGTGTGTGAAGTCACAGAATGGAGGTTTGTGTAGTCATAGAATGGAGGTGTGTGAAGTCATAGAATGGATGTTGCTGAAGTAAAAATGAAGGTGTGTGAAGTCATAGAATGGAGGTGTCTGAAGTCATAGAATGGATGTTGCTGAAGTAAGAATGAAGGTGTGTGAACTCATAGAATGGAGGTGTGTGAAGTCAAAGAATGGAGGTATGTGAAGTCACAGAATAGAGGGGTGTGAAGTCAAAAAATGGAGGTGTATGATGTCAAACAATGGAAGTGTGTGAAGTCATAGAATGGAGGTGTGTGAAGACTTAGACTGGAGGTGTGTGAAGTCAGAATTGAGCTGTTTGAACTCATAGAATTGAGGTGTGTGAAGTCACAGAATGGAGGTGTGTAAAGTCACAGAGTGGAGGTGTGTGAAGGCACAGAATGGAGGTGTGTGAAATCATAGAATGGAGGTGTGTGAAGTCAGATTGGAGGTATGTGAAGTCACAGAATGGAGGTGTGTCAACTCAGAAATGAGGTATGTGAATTCATAGAATGGAGGTGTGTGAAGTCACAGAATTGAGGTGTGTGAAGTCAGAATGGAGATGTGTGAATTCAGAATGAAGGTGAGTGAAGTCAGAGAATGCAGGTGTGTGAAGTCACAATGCAGGTGTGTGAACTGATAGAACGTAGGTGTTTGAAGTCACAATGTAGGTGTGTGAAGTCATAGAATGGAGGTGTGTGAAGTCATAGAATGGAGGTGTGTGAAGTCACAAAATGGAGGTGTGTGAAGTCATATATTGGAGGTGTGTCAAGTCACAGAATGGAGGTGTGTGTGAAGTCACAAAGTAGGTGTGTGAAGTCATAGAATGTAGGTGTGTGAAGTCATCGAATGGAGGTGTGTGAAGTCAGAATGGAGCTATGTGAAGTCATAGAAGAGAAGTGTGTGAAGTCAGAATGGAGGTGTGTGAACTCATAGAATGGAGGTGTATGAAGTCACAATGGAGGTGTGTGAAGTCACAAAATGGAGGTGTGTGAAGTCATATAATGGAGGATTGGGAAGTCACAGAATGGAGGTGTGTGAACTCAGAATGGAGGTGTGTGAAGTCAAAGAATGGAGGTGTGTGATATCATAGAATTTAGATGTGTCAAGTCACAGAATGGAGGTGTGTGAAATCGTAGAATGGAGGTATGTGAAGGCCGAGAATCAAGGTGTGTGAAGTCAATGAATGGAGGTGTGTGAAGTCACAGAATGGATGTGTGTGAACTCACAATGGAGGTGAGTGAAGTCACAGAATGGAGGTGTGTGAAGTCATAGAATGGAGGTGCGTGAAGTCATAGAATGTAGGTGTGTGATGTCAGAATGGAGGTGTGTGAAGTCACAGAATGGAGGTGTGTGACGTCATAAATGTTGGTGTGTGAAGTCATAGAATGGAGGTGTGAAGCCATAGAATGGAGGTGTGAAGTCATAGAATGGAGATGCGTGAATTCACAGAAGGCAGGTGTGAGAAGTCACAGAATAGAGTTGTGTGAAGTCATAATGGAGGTGTGTGAATTCATAGAATGGAGGTGTGTGAAGTCAAAGAATGGAGGTGTGTGAAATCACAGAATGGAAGTGTATGTAGTCACAGAGTGGAGGTGTGTAAAGTCACAGAACGGAGGTGTGTGAAGTCTCAGAATGGAGGTGTGTGAAGTCATAGAATGGAGGTGTTTGAAGTCATAGAATGTTGGTTTTTGAAGTCAAAGAATGGAGGTGTGTGAAGTCATAGAATGGAGGTGTGTGAGGTCAGATTGGAGGTGTGTGAAGTCACAGAATGGAAGTGTGTCAACTCAGAAAGGAGGTGTGTGAAGTCATAGAATGGAGGTGTGTGAAGTCATAGAATGGAGGTGTGTGAAATCATAGAATGGAGGTGTGTGAAGTCACAGAAATGAGGTGTTTGAAGTCAAAATGGAAGTATGTGAAGTCAGAATGGAGGTGTATGAAGTCATAGAATGGAGGTGTGTGAAGTCACAAAAAGGAGGTGTGTGAACTCATAGAATGGAGGAGTGTGAAGTCATAGAATGGAGGTGTGTGAAGTCACAGATGGAGGTGTGTGAAGTCATAGAATGGAGGTGTGTGAAGTCACAGAATGGAGGTGTGTGAAGTCACAGAATGGAGGTGTGTGAACCCAGAATGGAGATGTGTGAATTCACAGAAGGGAGGTTTGTGAAGTCATAGAATGGATTGTGTGTGAAATCACAGAATGGAGGTGTGTGAAGTCACAGAATGGAGGTGTGTGAAGTCACAGTATGCAGGTGGGTGAAGTCAGAACAGAGGTGTGCGAAGTCATAGAATGGAGGAGTGTGAAGTGAAAATGGAGCTGTGTGAAGTCATAGAATTGAAGTGTATGAAGTCATAATGGAGGTGTGTGAAGTCACAGAATGGATGTGTGAGAACTCAGAAAGGAGGTGTGTAAAGTCATAGAATGGAGGTCTCTGAAGTCCTAGAATGGAGGTATGTGAAATCATAGAATGGAGGTGTGTGAAGTCACAGAATTGAGGTGTGTGAAGTCAGAATGGAGGTGTGTGAAGTCAGAATGGAGGTGTGTGAAGTCAGATAATGGAGGTGTGTGAAGTCACAATGCAGGTGTGTGAACTCATAGAATGGAGGTGTGTGAAGTAACAATGTAGGTTTCTGAAGTCATAGATTGGAGGTGTGTGAAGTCATAGAATGGAGGTGTGTGAAGTCACAGAATGGAGGTGTGTGATGTCATAGAATGGAGGTGTGTGAAGTCACAGAATGGAGGTGTGTGAAGGCATAGAATGGAGGTGTGTGAAGTCATAGAATGGAGGTGTGTGAAGTCACAGAATAGAGGTTTGTGAAGTCACAGTATGGAGGTGTGTGAACTCAGATTTGAGGTGTGTGAAGTCACAGAATGGATGTGTGTAAACTCAGAAAGGTGGTGTGTAAAGTCATAGAATGGAGGTCTGTGAAGTCATAGAATGGAGGTGTGTGAAGTCATAGAATGGAGGTGTGTGAAGTCACAGAATAGAGGTTTGTGAAGCCACATTATGGAGGTGTGTGAACTCAGATTTGAGGTGTGTGAAGTCACAGAATGGAGGTGTGTGAAGTCATAGAAGTAGGTGTGTGAAGTCATAGAATGGAGGTGTGTGAAGACAAAGAATGGAGGTGTGTGAACTCAGAGTGGAGGTATGTGAAGTCACAGAATGGAGCTGTGTGAAGTCATAGAATGGAAGTGTGTGAAGTCATAGAATGGAGGTGTGTGAAGTCAGAATCGAGGTGTGTGAAGTCACAGAATGGAAGTGTGTGAACCCAGAATGGAGGTGTGTGAAGTCACAGAATGGAGGTTTGTGAAGTCATAGAATGGAGGTGTGTGAAGTCATAGAATGGATGTTGCTGAAGTAAAAATGAAGGTGTGTGAAGTCATAGAATGGAGGTGTCTGAAGTCATAGAATGGATGTTGCTGAAGTAAGAATGAAGGTGTGTGAACTCATAGAATGGAGGTGTGTGAAGTCAAAGAATGGAGGTATGTGAAGTCACAGAATAGAGGGGTGTGAAGTCAAAAAATGGAGGTGTATGATGTCAAACAATGGAAGTGTGTGAAGTCATAGAATGGAGGTGTGTGAAGACTTAGACTGGAGGTGTGTGAAGTCAGAATTGAGCTGTTTGAACTCATAGAATTGAGGTGTGTGAAGTCACAGAATGGAGGTGTGTAAAGTCACAGAGTGGAGGTGTGTGAAGGCACAGAATGGAGGTGTGTGAAGTCATAGAATGGAGGTGTGTGAAGTCAGATTGGAGGTATGTGAAGTCACAGAATGGAGGTGTGTCAACTCAGAAATGAGGTATGTGAATTCATAGAATGGAGGTGTGTGAAGTCACAGAATTGAGGTGTGTGAAGTCAGAATGGAGATGTGTGAATTCAGAATGAAGGTGAGTGAAGTCAGAGAATGCAGGTGTGTGAAGTCACAATGCAGGTGTGTGAACTGATAGAACGTAGGTGTTTGAAGTCACAATGTAGGTGTGTGAAGTCATAGAATGGAGGTGTGTGAAGTCATAGAATGGAGGTGTGTGAAGTCACAAAATGGAGGTGTGTGAAGTCATATATTGGAGGTGTGTCAAGTCACAGAATGGAGGTGTGTGTGAAGTCACAAAGTAGGTGTGTGAAGTCATAGAATGTAGGTGTGTGAAGTCATCGAATGGAGGTGTGTGAAGTCAGAATGGAGCTATGTGAAGTCATAGAAGAGAAGTGTGTGAAGTCAGAATGGAGGTGTGTGAACTCATAGAATGGAGGTGTATGAAGTCACAATGGAGGTGTGTGAAGTCACAAAATGGAGGTGTGTGAAGTCATATAATGGAGGATTGTGAAGTCACAGAATGGAGGTGTGTGAACTCAGAATGGAGGTGTGTGAAGTCAAAGAATGGAGGTGTGTGATATCATAGAATTTAGATGTGTCAAGTCACAGAATGGAGGTGTGTGAAATCGTAGAATGGAGGTATGTGAAGGCCGAGAATCAAGGTGTGTGAAGTCAATGAATGGAGGTGTGTGAAGTCACAGAATGGATGTGTGTGAACTCACAATGGAGGTGAGTGAAGTCACAGAATGGAGGTGTGTGAAGTCATAGAATGGAGGTGCGTGAAGTCATAGCATGTAGGTGTGTGATGTCAGAATGGAGGTGTGTGAAGTCACAGAATGGAGGTGTGTGACGTCATAAATGTTGGTGTGTGAAGTCATAGAATGGAGGTGTGAAGCCATAGAATGGAGGTGTGAAGTCATAGAATGGAGATGCGTGAATTCACAGAAGGCAGGTGTGAGAAGTCACAGAATAGAGTTGTGTGAAGTCATAATGGAGGTGTGTGAATTCATAGAATGGAGGTGTGTGAAGTCAAAGAATGGAGGTGTGTGAAATCACAGAATGGAAGTGTATGTAGTCACAGAGTGGCGGTGTGTAAAGTCACAGAACGGAGGTGTGTGAAGTCTCAGAATGGAGGTGTGTGAAGTCATAGAATGGAGGTGTTTGAAGTCATAGAATGTTGGTTTTTGAAGTCAAAGAATGGAGGTGTGTGAAGTCATAGAATGGAGGTGTGTGAGGTCAGATTGGAGGTGTGTGAAGTCACAGAATGGAAGTGTGTCAACTCAGAAAGGAGGTGTGTGAAGTCATAGAATGGAGGTATGTGAAGTCATAGAATGGAGGTGTGTGAAATCATAGAATGGAGGTGTGTGAAGTCACAGAAATGAGGTGTTTGAAGTCAAAATGGAAGTATGTGAAGTCAGAATGGAGGTGTGTGAAGTCATAGAATGGAGGTGTGTGAAGTCACAAAAAGGAGGTGTGTGAACTCATAGAATGGAGGAGTGTGAAGTCATAGAATGGAGGTGTGTGAAGTCACAGATGGAGGTGTGTGAAGTCATAGAATGGAGGTGTGTGAAGTCACAGAATGGAGGTGTGTGAAGTCACAGAATGGAGGTGTGTGAACCCAGAATGGAGATGTGTGAATTCACAGAAGGGAGGTTTGTGAAGTCATAGAATGGATTGTGTGTGAAATCACAGAATGGAGGTGTGTGAAGTCACAGAATGGAGGTGTGTGAAGTCACAGTATGCAGGTGGGTGAAGTCAGAACAGAGGTGTGCGAAGTCATAGAATGGAGGAGTGTGAAGTGAAAATGGAGCTGTGTGAAGTCATAGAATTGAAGTGTATGAAGTCATAATGGAGGTGTGTGAAGTCACAGAATGGATGTGTGAGAACTCAGAAAGGAGGTGTGTAAAGTCATAGAATGGAGGTCTCTGAAGTCCTAGAATGGAGGTATGTGAAATCATAGAATGGAGGTGTGTGAAGTCACAGAATTGAGGTGTGTGAAGTCAGAATGGAGGTGTGTGAAGTCAGAATGGAGGTGTGTGAAGTCAGATAATGGAGGTGTGTGAAGTCACAATGCAGGTGTGTGAACTCATAGAATGGAGGTGTGTGAAGTAACAATGTAGGTTTCTGAAGTCATAGATTGGAGGTGTGTGAAGTCATAGAATGGAGGTGTGTGAAGTCACAGAATGGAGGTGTGTGATGTCATAGAATGGAGGTGTGTGAAGTCACAGAATGGAGGTGTGTGAAGGCATAGAATGGAGGTGTGTGAAGTCATAGAATGGAGGTGTGTGAAGTCACAGAATAGAGGTTTGTGAAGTCACAGTATGGAGGTGTGTGAACTCAGATTTGAGGTGTGTGAAGTCACAGAATGGATGTGTGTGAACTCAGAAAGGTGGTGTGTAAAGTCATAGAATGGAGGTCTGTGAAGTCATAGAATGGAGGTGTGTGAAGTCATAGAATGGAGGTGTGTGAAGTCACAGAATAAAGGTTTGTGAAGCCACAGTATGGAGGTGTGTGAACTCAGATTTGAGGTGTGTGAAGTCACAGAATGGAGGTGTGTGAAGTCATAGACGTAGGTGTGTGAAGTCATAGAATGGAGGTGTGTGAAGACAAAGAATGGAGGTGTGTGAACTCAGAGTGGATGTATGTGAAGTCACAGAATGGAGCTGTGTGAAGTCATAGAATGGAAGTGTGTGAAGTCATAGAATGGAGGTGTGTGAAGTCAGAATCGAGGTGTGTGAAGTCACAGAATGGAAGTGTGTGAACCCAGAATGGAGGTGTGTGAAGTCACAGAATGGAGGTTTGTGAAGTCATAGAATGGAGGTGTGTGAAGTCATAGAATGGATGTTGCTGAAGTAAAAATGAAGGTGTGTGAAGTCATAGAATGGATGTGTCTGAAGTCATAGAATGGATGTTGCTGAAGTAAGAATGAAGGTGTGTGAACTCATAGAATGGAGGTGTGTGAAGTCAAAGAATGGAGGTATGTGAAGTCACAGAATAGAGGGGTGTGAAGTCAAAAAATGGAGGTGTATGATGTCAAACAATGGAAGTGTGTGAAGTCATAGAATGGAGGTGTGTGAAGACTTAGACTGGAGGTGTGTGAAGTCAGAATTGAGCTGTTTGAACTCATAGAATTGAGGTGTGTGAAGTCACAGAATGGAGGTGTGTAAAGTCACAGAGTGGAGGTGTGTGAAGGCACAGAATGGAGGTGTGTGAAGTCATAGAATGGAGGTGTGTGAAGTCAGATTGGAGGTATGTGAAGTCACAGAATGGAGGTGTGTCAACTCAGAAATGAGGTATGTGAATTCATAGAATGGAGGTGTGTGAAGTCACAGAATTGAGGTGTGTGAAGTCAGAATGGAGATGTGTGAATTCAGAATGAAGGTGAGTGAAGTCAGAGAATGCAGGTGTGTGAAGTCACAATGCAGGTGTGTGAACTGATAGAACGTAGGTGTTTGAAGTCACAATGTAGGTGTGTGAAGTCATAGAATGGAGGTGTGTGAAGTCATAGAATGGAGGTGTGTGAAGTCACAAAATGGAGGTGTGTGAAGTCATATATTGGAGGTGTGTCAAGTCACAGAATGGAGGTGTGTGTGAAGTCACAAAGTAGGTGTGTGAAGTCATAGAATGTAGGTGTGTGAAGTCATCGAATGGAGGTGTGTGAAGTCAGAATGGAGCTATGTGAAGTCATGGAAGAGAAGTGTGTGAAGTCAGAATGGAGGTGTGTGAACTCATAGAATGGAGGTGTATGAAGTCACAATGGAGGTGTGTGAAGTCACAAAATGGAGGTGTGTGAAGTCATATAATGGAGGATTGTGAAGTCACAGAATGGAGGTGTGTGAACTCAGAATGGAGGTGTGTGAAGTCAAAGAATGGAGGTGTGTGATATCATAGAATTTAGATGTGTCAAGTCACAGAATGGAGGTGTGTGAAATCGTAGAATGGAGGTATGTGAAGGCCGAGAATCAAGGTGTGTGAAGTCAATGAATGGAGGTGTGTGAAGTCACAGAATGGATGTGTGTGAACTCACAATGGAGGTGAGTGAAGTCACAGAATGGAGGTGTGTGAAGTCATAGAATGGAGGTGCGTGAAGTCATAGAATGTAGGTGTGTGATGTCAGAATGGAGGTGTGTGAAGTCACAGAATGGAGGTGTGTGACGTCATAAATGTTGGTGTGTGAAGTCATAGAATGTAGGTGTGAAGCCATAGAATGGAGGTGTGAAGTCATAGAATGGAGATGCGTGAATTCACAGAAGGCAGGTGTGAGAAGTCACAGAATAGAGTTGTGTGAAGTCATAATGGAGGTGTGTGAATTCATAGAATGGAGGTGTGTGAAGTCAAAGAATGGAGGTGTGTGAAATCACAGAATGGAAGTGTATGTAGTCACAGAGTGGAGGTGTGTAAAGTCACAGAACGGAGGTGTGTGAAGTCTCAGAATGGAGGTGTGTGAAGTCATAGAATGGAGGTGTTTGAAGTCATAGAATGTTGGTTTTTGAAGTCAAAGAATGGAGGTGTGTGAAGTCATAGAATGGAGGTGTGTGAGGTCAGATTGGAGGTGTGTGAAGTCACAGAATGGAAGTGTGTCAACTCAGAAAGGAGGTGTGTGAAGTCATAGAATGGAGGTGTGTGAAGTCATAGAATGGAGGTGTGTGAAATCATAGAATGGAGGTGTGTGAAGTCACAGAAATGAGGTGTTTGAAGTCAAAATGGAAGTATGTGAAGTCAGAATGGAGGTGTGTGAAGTCATAGAATGGAGGTGTGTGAAGTCACAAAAAGGAGGTGTGTGAACTCATAGAATGGAGGAGTGTGAAGTCATAGAATGGAGGTGTGTGAACTCATAGAATGGAGGAGTGTGAAGTCATAGAATGGAGGTGTGTGAAGTCACAGAATGGAGGTGTGTGAAGTCACAGAATGGAGGTGTGTGAACCCAGAATGGAGATGTGTGAATTCACAGAAGGGAGGTTTGTGAAGTCATAGAATGGATTGTGTGTGAAATCACAGAATGGAGGTGTGTGAAGTCACAGAATGGAGGTGTGTGAAGTCACAGTATGCAGGTGGGTGAAGTCAGAACAGAGGTGTGCGAAGTCATAGAATGGAGGAGTGTGAAGTGAAAATGGAGCTGTGTGAAGTCATAGAATTGAAGTGTATGAAGTCATAATGGAGGTGTGTGAAGTCACAGAATGGATGTGTGAGAACTCAGAAAGGAGGTGTGTAAACTCATAGAATGGAGGTCTCTGAAGTCCTAGAATGGAGGTGTGTGAAATCATAGAATGGAGGTGTGTGAAGTCACAGAATTGAGGTGTGTGAAGTCAGAATGGAGGTGTGTGAAGTCAGAATGGAGGTGTGTGAAGTCAGATAATGGAGGTGTGTGAAGTCACAATGCAGGTGTGTGAACTCATAGAATGGAGGTGTGTGAAGTAACAATGTAGGTTTCTGAAGTCATAGATTGGAGGTGTGTGAAGTCACAGAATGGAGCTGTGTGAAGTCATAGAATGGAAGTGTGTGAAGTCATAGAATGGAGGTGTGTGAAGTCAGAATCGAGGTGTGTGAAGTCACAGAATGGAAGTGTGTGAACCCAGAATGGAGGTGTGTGAAGTCACAGAATGGAGGTTTGTGAAGTCATAGAATGGAGGTGTGTGAAGTCATAGAATGGATGTTGCTGAAGTAAAAATGAAGGTGTGTGAAGTCATAGAATGGAGGTGTCTGAAGTCATAGAATGGATGTTGCTGAAGTAAGAATGAAGGTGTGTGAACTCATAGAATGGAGGTGTGTGAAGTCAAAGAATGGAGGTATGTGAAGTCACAGAATAGAGGGGTGTGAAGTCAAAAAATGGAGGTGTATGATGTCAAACAATGGAAGTGTGTGAAGTTATAGAATGGAGGTGTGTGAAGACTTGGACTGGAGGTGTGTGAAGTCAGAATTGAGCTGTTTGAACTCATAGAATTGAGGTGTGTGAAGTCACAGAATGGAGGTGTGTAAAGTCACAGAGTGGAGGTGTGTGAAGGCACAGAATGGAGGTGTGTGAAGTCATAGAATGGAGGTGTGTGAAGTCAGATTGGAGGTATGTGAAGTCACAGAATGGAGGTGTGTCAACTCAGAAATGAGGTATGTGAATTCATAGAATGGAGGTGTGTGAAGTCACAGAATTGAGGTGTGTGAAGTCAGAATGGAGATGTGTGAATTCAGAATGAAGGTGAGTGAAGTCAGAGAATGCAGGTGTGTGAAGTCACAATGCAGGTGTGTGAACTGATAGAACGTAGGTGTTTGAAGTCACAATGTAGGTGTGTGAAGTCATAGAATGGAGGTGTGTGAAGTCATAGAATGGAGGTGTGTGAAGTCACAAAATGGAGGTGTGTGAAGTCATATATTGGAGGTGTGTGAAGTCACAGAATGGAGGTGTGTGTGAAGTCACAAAGTAGGTGTGTGAAGTCATAGAATGTAGGTGTGTGAAGTCATCGAATGGAGGTGTGTGAAGTCAGAATGGAGCTATGTGAAGTCATAGAAGAGAAGTGTGTGAAGTCAGAATGGAGGTGTGTGAACTCATAGAATGGAGGTGTATGAAGTCACAATGGAGGTGTGTGAAGTCACAAAATGGAGGTGTGTGAAGTCATATAATGGAGGATTGTGAAGTCACAGAATGGAGGTGTGTGAACTCAGAATGGAGGTGTGTGAAGTCACAGAATGGAGGTGTGTGATATCATAGAATTTAGATGTGTCAAGTCACAGAATGGAGGTGTGTGAAATCGTAGAATGGAGGTATGTGAAGGCCGAGAATCAAGGTGTGTGAAGTCAATGAATGGAGGTGTGTGAAGTCACAGAATGGATGTGTGTGAACTCACAATGGAGGTGAGTGAAGTCACAGAATGGAGGTGTGTGAAGTCATAGAATGGAGGTGCGTGAAGTCATAGAATGTAGGTGTGTGATGTCAGAATGGAGGTGTGTGAAGTCACAGAATGGAGGTGTGTGACGTCATAAATGTTGGTGTGTGAAGTCATAGAATGTAGGTGTGAAGCCATAGAATGGAGGTGTGAAGTCATAGAATGGAGATGCGTGAATTCACAGAAGGCAGGTGTGAGAAGTCACAGAATAGAGTTGTGTGAAGTCATAATGGAGGTGTGTGAATTCATAGAATGGAGGTGTGTGAAGTCAAAGAATGGAGGTGTGTGAAATCACAGAATGGAAGTGTATGTAGTCACAGAGTGGAGGTGTGTAAAGTCACAGAACGGAGGTGTGTGAAGTCTCAGAATGGAGGTGTGTGAAGTCATAGAATGGAGGTGTTTGAAGTCATAGAATGTTGGTTTTTGAAGTCAAAGAATGGAGGTGTGTGAAGTCATAGAATGGAGGTGTGTGAGGTCAGATTGGAGGTGTGTGAAGTCACAGAATGGAAGTGTGTCAACTCAGAAAGGAGGTGTGTGAAGTCATAGAATGGAGGTGTGTGAAGTCATAGAATGGAGGTGTGTGAAATCATAGAATGGAGGTGTGTGAAGTCACAGAAATGAGGTGTTTGAAGTCAAAATGGAAGTATGTGAAGTCAGAATGGAGGTGTGTGAAGTCATAGAATGGAGGTGTGTGAAGTCACAAAAAGGAGGTGTGTGAACTCATAGAATGGAGGAGTGTGAAGTCATAGAATGGAGGTGTGTGAACTCATAGAATGGAGGAGTGTGAAGTCATAGAATGGAGGTGTGTGAAGTCACAGAATGGAGGTGTGTGAAGTCACAGAATGGAGGTGTGTGAACCCAGAATGGAGATGTGTGAATTCACAGAAGGGAGGTTTGTGAAGTCATAGAATGGATTGTGTGTGAAATCACAGAATGGAGGTGTGTGAAGTCACAGAATGGAGGTGTGTGAAGTCACAGTATGCAGGTGGGTGAAGTCAGAACAGAGGTGTGCGAAGTCATAGAATGGAGGAGTGTGAAGTGAAAATGGAGCTGTGTGAAGTCATAGAATTGAAGTGTATGAAGTCATAATGGAGGTGTGTGAAGTCACAGAATGGATGTGTGAGAACTCAGAAAGGAGGTGTGTAAACTCATAGAATGGAGGTCTCTGAAGTCCTAGAATGGAGGTGTGTGAAATCATAGAATGGAGGTGTGTGAAGTCACAGAATTGAGGTGTGTGAAGTCAGAATGGAGGTGTGTGAAGTCAGAATGGAGGTGTGTGAAGTCAGATAATGGAGGTGTGTGAAGTCACAATGCAGGTGTGTGAACTCATAGAATGGAGGTGTGTGAAGTAACAATGTAGGTTTCTGAAGTCATAGATTGGAGGTGTGTGAAGTCACAGAATGGAGCTGTGTGAAGTCATAGAATGGAAGTGTGTGAAGTCATAGAATGGAGGTGTGTGAAGTCAGAATCGAGGTGTGTGAAGTCACAGAATGGAAGTGTGTGAACCCAGAATGGAGGTGTGTGAAGTCACAGAATGGAGGTTTGTGAAGTCATAGAATGGAGGTGTGTGAAGTCATAGAATGGATGTTGCTGAAGTAAAAATGAAGGTGTGTGAAGTCATAGAATGGAGGTGTCTGAAGTCATAGAATGGATGTTGCTGAAGTAAGAATGAAGGTGTGTGAACTCATAGAATGGAGGTGTGTGAAGTCAAAGAATGGAGGTATGTGAAGTCACAGAATAGAGGGGTGTGAAGTCAAAAAATGGAGGTGTATGATGTCAAACAATGGAAGTGTGTGAAGTTATAGAATGGAGGTGTGTGAAGACTTGGACTGGAGGTGTGTGAAGTCAGAATTGAGCTGTTTGAACTCATAGAATTGAGGTGTGTGAAGTCACAGAATGGAGGTGTGTAAAGTCACAGAGTGGAGGTGTGTGAAGGCACAGAATGGAGGTGTGTGAAGTCATAGAATGGAGGTGTGTGAAGTCAGATTGGAGGTATGTGAAGTCACAGAATGGAGGTGTGTCAACTCAGAAATGAGGTATGTGAATTCATAGAATGGAGGTGTGTGAAGTCACAGAATTGAGGTGTGTGAAGTCAGAATGGAGATGTGTGAATTCAGAATGAAGGTGAGTGAAGTCAGAGAATGCAGGTGTGTGAAGTCACAATGCAGGTGTGTGAACTGATAGAACGTAGGTGTTTGAAGTCACAATGTAGGTGTGTGAAGTCATAGAATGGAGGTGTGTGAAGTCATAGAATGGAGGTGTGTGAAGTCACAAAATGGAGGTGTGTGAAGTCATATATTGGAGGTGTGTGAAGTCACAGAATGGAGGTGTGTGTGAAGTCACAAAGTAGGTGTGTGAAGTCATAGAATGTAGGTGTGTGAAGTCATCGAATGGAGGTGTGTGAAGTCAGAATGGAGCTATGTGAAGTCATAGAAGAGAAGTGTGTGAAGTCAGAATGGAGGTGTGTGAACTCATAGAATGGAGGTGTATGAAGTCACAATGGAGGTGTGTGAAGTCACAAAATGGAGGTGTGTGAAGTCATATAATGGAGGATTGTGAAGTCACAGAATGGAGGTGTGTGAACTCAGAATGGAGGTGTGTGAAGTCACAGAATGGAGGTGTGTGATATCATAGAATTTAGATGTGTCAAGTCACAGAATGGAGGTGTGTGAAATCGTAGAATGGAGGTATGTGAAGGCCGAGAATCAAGGTGTGTGAAGTCAATGAATGGAGGTGTGTGAAGTCACAGAATGGATGTGTGTGAACTCACAATGGAGGTGAGTGAAGTCACAGAATGGAGGTGTGTGAAGTCATAGAATGGAAGTGCGTGAAGTCATAGAATGTAGGTGTGTGATGTCAGAATGGAGGTGTGTGAAGTCACAGAATGGAGGTGTGTGACGTCATAAATGTTGGTGTGTGAAGTCATAGAATGGAGGTGTGAAGCCATAGAATGGAGGTGTGAAGTCATAGAATGGAGATGCGTGAATTCACAGAAGGCAGGTGTGAGAAGTCACAGAATAGAGTTGTGTGAAGTCATAATGGAGGTGTGTGAATTCATAGAATGGAGGTGTGTGAAGTCAAAGAATGGAGGTGTGTGAAATCACAGAATGGAAGTGTATGTAGTCACAGAGTGGAGGTGTGTAAAGTCACAGTACGGAGGTGTGTGAAGTCTCAGAATGGAGGTGTGTGAAGTCATAGAATGGAGGTGTTTGAAGTCATAGAATGTTGGTTTTTGAAGTCAAAGAATGGAGGTGTGTGAAGTCATAGAATGGAGGTGTGTGAGGTCAGATTGGAGGTGTGTGAAGTCACAGAATGGAAGTGTGTCAACTCAGAAAGGAGGTGTGTGAAGTCATAGAATGGAGGTGTGTGAAGTCATAGAATGGAGGTGTGTGAAATCATAGAATGGAGGTGTGTGAAGTCACAGAAATGAGGTGTTTGAAGTCAAAATGGAAGTATGTGAAGTCAAAATGGAGGTGTGTGAAGTCATAGAATGGAGGTGTGTGAAGTCACAAAAAGGAGGTGTGTGAACTCATAGAATGGAGGAGTGTGAAGTCATAGAATGGAGGTGTGTGAAGTCACAGATGGAGGTGTGTGAAGTCATAGAATGGAGGTGTGTGAAGTCACAGAATGGAGGTGTGTGAAGTCACAGAATGGAGGTGTGTGAACCCAGAATGGAGATGTGTGAATTCACAGAAGGGAGGTTTGTGAAGTCATAGAATGGATTGTGTGTGAAATCACAGAATGGAGGTGTGTGAAGTCACAGAATGGAGGTGTGTGAAGTCACAGTATGCAGGTGGGTGAAGTCAGAACAGAGGTGTGCGAAGTCATAGAATGGAGGAGTGTGAAGTGAAAATGGAGCTGTGTGAAGTCATAGAATTGAAGTGAGTGAAGTCATAATGGAGGTGTGTGAAGTCACAGAATGGATGTGTGAGAACTCAGAAAGGAGGTGTGTAAAGTCATAGAATGGAGGTCTCTGAAGTCCTAGAATGGAGGTGTGTGAAATCATAGAATGGAGGTGTGTGAAGTCACAGAATTGAGGTGTGTGAAGTCAGAATGGAGGTGTGTGAAGTCAGAATGGAGTTGTGTGAAGTCAGATAATGGAGGTGTGTGAAGTCACAATGCAGGTGTGTGAACTCATAGAATGGAGGTGTGTGAAGTAACAATGTAGGTTTCTGAAGTCATAGATTGGAGGTGTGTGAAGTCACAGAATGGAGCTGTGTGAAGTCATAGAATGGAAGTGTGTGAAGTCATAGAATGGAGGTGTGTGAAGTCAGAATCGAGGTGTGTGAAGTCACAGAATGGAAGTGTGTGAACCCAGAATGGAGGTGTGTGAAGTCACAGAATGGAGGTTTGTGAAGTCATAGAATGGAGGTGTGTGAAGTCATAGAATGGATGTTGCTGAAGTAAAAATGAAGGTGTGTGAAGTCATAGAATGGAGGTGTCTGAAGTCATAGAATGGATGTTGCTGAAGTAAGAATGAAGGTGTGTGAACTCATAGAATGGAGGTGTGTGAAGTCAAAGAATGGAGGTATGTGAAGTCACAGAATAGAGGGGTGTGAAGTCAAAAAATGGAGGTGTATGATGTCAAACAATGGAAGTGTGTGAAGTCATAGAATGGAGGTGTGTGAAGACTTAGACTGGAGGTGTGTGAAGTCAGAATTGAGCTGTTTGAACTCATAGAATTGAGGTGTGTGAAGTCACAGAATGGAGGTGTGTAAAGTCACAGAGTGGAGGTGTGTGAAGGCACAGAATGGAGGTGTGTGAAGTCATAGAATGGAGGTGTGTGAAGTCAGATTGGAGGTATGTGAAGTCACAGAATGGAGGTGTGTCAACTCAGAAATGAGGTATGTGAATTCATAGAATGGAGGTGTGTGAAGTCACAGAATTGAGGTGTGTGAAGTCAGAATGGAGATGTGTGAATTCAGAATGAAGGTGAGTGAAGTCAGAGAATGCAGGTGTGTGAAGTCACAATGCAGGTGTGTGAACTGATAGAACGTAGGTGTTTGAAGTCACAATGTAGGTGTGTGAAGTCATAGAATGGAGGTGTGTGAAGTCATAGAATGGAGGTGTGTGAAGTCACAAAATGGAGGTGTGTGAAGTCATATATTGGAGGTGTGTCAAGTCACAGAATGGAGGTGTGTGTAAATTCACAAAGTAGGTGTGTGAAGTCATAGAATGTAGGTGTGTGAAGTCATCGAATGGAGGTGTGTGAAGTCAGAATGGAGCTATGTGAAGTCATAGAAGAGAAGTGTGTGAAGTCAGAATGGAGGTGTGTGAACTCATAGAATGGAGGTGTATGAAGTCACAATGGAGGTGTGTGAAGTCACAAAATGGAGGTGTGTGAAGTCATAAAATGGAGGATTGTGAAGTCACAGAATGGAGGTGTGTGAACTCAGAATGGAGGTGTGTGAAGTCACAGAATGGAGGTGTGTGATATCATAGAATTTAGATGTGTCAAGTCACAGAACGGAGGTGTGTGAAATCGTAGAATGGAGGTATGTGAAGGCCGAGAATCAAGGTGTGTGAAGTCAATGAATGGAGGTGTGTGAAGTCACAGAATGGATGTGTGTGAACTCACAATGGAGGTGAGTGAAGTCACAGAATGGAGGTGTGTGAAGTCATAGAATGGAAGTGCGTGAAGTCATAGAATGTAGGTGTGTGATGTCAGAATGGAGGTGTGTGAAGTCACAGAATGGAGGTGTGTGACGTCATAAATGTTGGTGTGTGAAGTCATAGAATGGAGGTGTGAAGCCATAGAATGGAGGTGTGAAGTCATAGAATGGAGATGCGTGAATTCACAGAAGGCAGGTGTGAGAAGTCACAGAATAGAGTTGTGTGAAGTCATAATGGAGGTGTGTGAATTCATAGAATGGAGGTGTGTGAAGTCAAAGAATGGAGGTGTGTGAAATCACAGAATGGAAGTGTATGTAGTCACAGAGTGGAGGTGTGTAAAGTCACAGAACGGAGGTGTGTGAAGTCTCAGAATGGAGGTGTGTGAAGTCATAGAATGGAGGTGTTTGAAGTCATAGAATGTTGGTTTTTGAAGTCAAAGAATGGAGGTGTGTGAAGTCATAGAATGGAGGTGTGTGAGGTCAGATTGGAGGTGTGTGAAGTCACAGAATGGAAGTGTGTCAACTCAGAAAGGAGGTGTGTGAAGTCATAGAATGGAGGTGTGTGAAGTCATAGAATGGAGGTGTGTGAAATCATAGAATGGAGGTGTGTGAAGTCACAGAAATGAGGTGTTTGAAGTCAAAATGGAAGTATGTGAAGTCAGAATGGAGGTGTGTGAAGTCATAGAATGGAGGTGTGTGAAGTCACAAAAAGGAGGTGTGTGAACTCATAGAATGGAGGAGTGTGAAGTCATAGAATGGAGGTGTGTGAAGTCACAGATGGAGGTGTGTGAAGTCATAGAATGGAGGTGTGTGAAGTCACAGAATGGAGGTGTGTGAAGTCACAGAATGGAGGTGTGTGAACCCAGAATGGAGATGTGTGAATTCACAGAAGGGAGGTTTGTGAAGTCATAGAATGGATTGTGTGTGAAATCACAGAATGGAGGTGTGTGAAGTCACAGAATGGAGGTGTGTGAAGTCACAGTATGCAGGTGGGTGAAGTCAGAACAGAGGTGTGCGAAGTCATAGAATGGAGGAGTGTGAAGTGAAAATGGAGCTGTGTGAAGTCATAGAATTGAAGTGTATGAAGTCATAATGGAGGTGTGTGAAGTCACAGAATGGATGTGTGAGAACTCAGAAAGGAGGTGTGTAAAGTCATAGAATGGAGGTCTCTGAAGTCCTAGAATGGAGGTGTGTGAAATCATAGAATGGAGGTGTGTGAAGTCACAGAATTGAGGTGTGTGAAGTCAGAATGGAGGTGTGTGAAGTCAGAATGGAGGTGTGTGAAGTCAGATAATGGAGGTGTGTGAAGTCACAATGCAGGTGTGTGAACTCATAGAATGGAGGTGTGTGAAGTAACAATGTAGGTTTCTGAAGTCATAGATTGGAGGTGTGTGAAGTCATAGAATGGAGGTGTGTGAAGTCACAGAATGGAGGTGTGTGATGTCATAGAATGGAGGTGTGTGAAGTCACAGAATGGAGGTGTGTGAAGGCATAGAATGGAGGTGTGTGAAGTCATAGAATGGAGGTGTGTGAAGTCACAGAATAGAGGTTTGTGAAGTCACAGTATGGAGGTGTGTGAACTCAGATTTGAGGTGTGTGAAGTCACAGAATGGATGTGTGTGAACTCAGAAAGGTGGTGTGTAAAGTCATAGAATGGAGATCTGTGAAGTCATAGAATGGAGGTGTGTGAAGTCATAGAATGGAGGTGTGTGAAGTCACAGAATAGAGGTTTGTGAAGCCACAGTATGGAGGTGTGTGAACTCAGATTTGAGGTGTGTGAAGTCACAGAATGGAGGTGTGTGAAGTCATAGAAGTAGGTGTGTGAAGTCATAGAATGGAGGTGTGTGAAGACAAAGAATGGAGGTGTGTGAACTCAGAGTGGAGGTATGTGAAGTCACAGAATGGAGCTGTGTGAAGTCATAGAATGGAAGTGTGTGAAGTCATAGAATGGAGGTGTGTGAAGTCAGAATCGAGGTGTGTGAAGTCACAGAATGGAAGTGTGTGAACCCAGAATGGAGGTGTGTGAAGTCACAGAATGGAGGTTTGTGAAGTCATAGAATGGAGGTGTGTGAAGTCATAGAATGGATGTTGCTGAAGTAAAAATGAAGGTGTGTGAAGTCATAGAATGGAGGTGTCTGAAGTCATAGAATGGATGTTGCTGAAGTAAGAATGAAGGTGTGTGAACTCATAGAATGGAGGTGTGTGAAGTCAAAGAATGGAGGTATGTGAAGTCACAGAATAGAGGGGTGTGAAGTCAAAAAATGGAGGTGTATGATGTCAAACAATGGAAGTGTGTGAAGTCATAGAATGGAGGTGTGTGAAGACTTGGACTGGAGGTGTGTGAAGTCAGAATTGAGCTGTTTGAACTCATAGAATTGAGGTGTGTGAAGTCACAGAATGGAGGTGTGTAAAGTCACAGAGTGGAGGTGTGTGAAGGCACAGAATGGAGGTGTGTGAAGTCATAGAATGGAGGTGTGTGAAGTCAGATTGGAGGTATGTGAAGTCACAGAATGGAGGTGTGTCAACTCAGAAATGAGGTATGTGAATTCATAGAATGGAGGTGTGTGAAGTCACAGAATTGAGGTGTGTGAAGTCAGAATGGAGATGTGTGAATTCAGAATGAAGGTGAGTGAAGTCAGAGAATGCAGGTGTGTGAAGTCACAATGCAGGTGTGTGAACTGATAGAACGTAGGTGTTTGAAGTCACAATGTAGGTGTGTGAAGTCATAGAATGGAGGTGTGTGAAGTCATAGAATGGAGGTGTGTGAAGTCACAAAATGGAGGTGTGTGAAGTCATATATTGGAGGTGTGTGAAGTCACAGAATGGAGGTGTGTGTGAAGTCACAAAGTAGGTGTGTGAAGTCATAGAATGTAGGTGTGTGAAGTCAGAATGGAGCTATGTGAAGTCATAGAAGAGAAGTGTGTGAAGTCAGAATGGAGTTGTGTGAACTCATAGAATGGAGGTGTATGAAGTCACAATGGAGGTGTGTGAAGTCACAAAATGGAGGTGTGTGAAGTCATATAATGGAGGATTGTGAAGTCACAGAATGGAGGTGTGTGAACTCAGAATGGAGGTGTGTGAAGTCACAGAATGGAGGTGTGTGATATCATAGAATTTAGATGTGTCAAGTCACAGAATGGAGGTGTGTGAAATCGTAGAATGGAGGTATGTGAAGGCCGAGAATCAAGGTGTGTGAAGTCAATGAATGGAGGTGTGTGAAGTCACAGAATGGATGTGTGTGAACTCACAATGGAGGTGAGCTAAGTCACAGAATGGAGGTGTGTGAAGTCATAGAATGGAAGTGCGTGAAGTCATAGAATGTGGGTGTGTGATGTCAGAATGGAGGTGTGTGAAGTCACAGAATGGAGGTGTGTGACGTCATAAATGTTGGTGTGTGAAGTCATAGAATGGAGGTGTGAAGCCATAGAATGGAGGTGTGAAGTCATAGAATGGAGATGCGTGAATTTCCAGAAGGCAGGTGTGAGAAGTCACAGAATAGAGTTGTGTGAAGTCATAATGGAGGTGTGTGAATTCATAGAATGGAGGTGTGTGAAGTCAAAGAATGGAGGTGTGTGAAATCACAGAATGGAAGTGTATGTAGTCACAGAGTGGAGGTGTGTAAAGTCACAGAACGGAGGTGTGTGAAGTCTCAGAATGGAGGTGTGTGAAGTCATAGAATGGAGGTGTTTGAAGTCATAGAATGTTGGTTTTTGAAGTCAAAGAATGGAGGTGTGTGAAGTCATAGAATGGAGGTGTGTGAGGTCAGATTGGAGGTGTGTGAAGTCACAGAATGGAAGTGTGTCAACTCAGAAAGGAGGTGTGTGAAGTCATAGAATGGAGGTGTGTGAAGTCATAGAATGGAGGTGTGTGAAATCATAGAATGGAGGTGTGTGAAGTCACAGAAATGAGGTGTTTGAAGTCAAAATGGAAGTATGTGAAGTCAGAATGGAGGTGTGTGAAGTCATAGAATGGAGGTGTGTGAAGTCACAAAAAGGAGGTGTGTGAACTCATAGAATGGAGGAGTGAGAAGTCATAGAATGGAGGTGTGTGAAGTCACAGAATGGAGGTGTGTGAACCCAGAATGGAGATGTGTGAATTCACAGAAGGGAGGTTTGTGAAGTCATAGAATGGATTGTGTGTGAAATCACAGAATGGAGGTGTGTGAAGTCACAGAATGGAGGTGTGTGAAGTCACAGTATGCAGGTGGGTGAAGTCAGAACAGAGGTGTGCGAAGTCATAGAATGGAGGAGTGTGAAGTGAAAATGGAGCTGTGTGAAGTCATAGAATTGAAGTGTATGAAGTCATAATGGAGGTGTGTGAAGTCACAGAATGGATGTGTGTGAACTCAGAAAGGAGGTGTGTAAAGCCATAGAATATAGGTCTCTGAAGTCCTAGAATGGAGGTGTGTGAAATCATAGAATGGAGGTGTGTGAAGTCACAGAATTGAGGTGTGTGAAGTCAGAATGGAGGTGTGTGAAGTCAGAATGGAGGTGTGTGAAGTCAGATAATGGAGGTGTGTGAAGTCACAATGCAGGTGTGTGAACTCATAGAATGGAGGTGTGTGAAGTAACAATGTAGGTTTCTGAAGTCATAGATTGGAGGTGTGTGAAGTCATAGAATGGAGGTGTGTGAAGTCACAGAATGGAGGTGTGTGATGTCATAGAATGGAGGTGTGTGAAGTCACAGAATGGCGGTGTGTGAAGGCATAGAATGGAGGTGTGTGAAGTCATAGAATGGAGGTGTGTGAAGTCACAGAATAGAGGTTTGTGAAGCCACAGTGTGGAGGTGTGTGAACTCAGATTTGAGGTGTGTGAAGTCACAGAATGGAGGTGTGTGAAGTCATAGAAGTAGGTGTGTGAAGTCACAGAATGGAGGTGTGTGAAGACACAGAATGGAGGTGTGTGAACTCAGAGTGGAGGTATGTGAAGTCACAGAATGGAGCTGTGTGAAGTCATAGAATGGAAGTGTGTGAAGTCATAGAATGGAGGTGTGTGAAGTCAGAATCGAGGTGTGTGAAGTCACAGAATGGAGGTGTGTGAACCCAGAATGGAGGTGTGTGAAGTCACAGAATGGAGGTGTGTGAAGTCACAGAATGGAGGTGTGTGAAGTCACAGAATGCAGGTGTGTGAAGTCAGAACAGAGGTGTGCGAAGTCATAGAATGGAGGAGTGTGAAGTGAAAATGGAGCTGTGTGAAGTCATAGAATTGAAGTGTGTGAAGTCAGAATGGAGGTGTGTGAACTCATAGAATGGAGGTATATGAAGTCATAATGGAGGTGTGTGAAGTCACAAAATGGATGTGTGTGAACTCAGAAAGGAGGTGTGTAAAGTCATAGAATGGAGGTCTCTGAAGTCATAGAATGGAGGTGTGTGATATCATAGAATGGAGGTGTGTGAAGTCACAGAATTGAGGTGTGTGAAGTCAGAATGGAGGTGTGTGAAGTCAGAATGGAGGTGTGTGAAGTCAGATAATGGAGGTGTGTGAAGTCACAATGCAGGTGTGTGAACTCATAGAATGGAGGTGTGTGAAGTAACAATGTAGGTTTCTGAAGTCATAGATTGGAGGTGTGTGAAGTCATAGAATGGAGGTGTGTGAAGTCACAGAATGGAGGTGTGTGAAGTCACAGAATGGAGGGGTGTGAAGTCAAAGAATGGAGGTATGTGAAGTCACAGAATGGAGGGGTGTGAAGTCAGAATAGAGGTGTACGAACTCATAGAATGGAGGTGTGTGAAGTCAGAATTGAGCTGTTTGAACTCATAGAATGGAGGTGTGTGAAGTCACAATGGAGATGTGTGAAGTCATAGAATGGTGGTTTTTGAAGTCACAGAATGGAGGTGTGTGAAGTCATAGAATGGAGGTGTGTGGAGTCAGATTGGAGATATGTGAAGTCACAGAATGGAGGTGTGTCAACTCAGAAATGATGTATGTGAATTCATAGAATGGAGGTGTGTGAAGTCACAGAATTGAGGTGTGTGAAGTCAGAATGGAGATGTGTGAATTCAGAATGGAGGTGTGTGAAGTCAGATAATGCAGGTGTGTGAAGTCACAATGCAGGTGTGAGAACTGATAGAACGTAGGTGTTTGAAGTCACAATGTAGTTGTGTGAAGTCATAGAATGGAGGTGTGTGAAGTCATAGAATGGAGGTGTGTGAAGTCACAGAATGCAGTTGTGTGAAGTCAGAATAGAGGTGTGCGAAGTCATAGAATGGAGGTGTGTGAAGTCAGAATGGAGCTGTGTGAACTCATAGAATGGAGGTGTATGAAGTCACAAAGGAGGTGTGTGAAGTCACAGAATGGATGTGTGTGAACTCAGAAAGGAGGTGTGGGAAGTCATAGAATGGAGGTCTGTGAAGTCATAGAATGGAGGTGTGTGAAATCATAGAATGGAGGTGTGTGAAGTCACAGAATTGAGGTGTGTGAAGTCAGAATGGAGGTGTGTGAAGTCAGAATGGAGGTGTGGGAAGACAGAGAATGGAGGTGTGTGAAGTCACAATGCAGGTGTGTGAACTCATAGAATGGAGGTATGTGAAGTCACAATGTAGGTTTCTGAAGTCATAGAATGGAGGTGTGTGAAGTCATATATTGGAGGTGTGTGAAGTCACAGAATGGAGGTTTGTGAACTCAGAATGGAGGTGTGTGAAGTCACAGAATGGAGGTGTCTGAAATCATAGAATGGAGAAGTGTGAAGTCACAGAATGGAGGTGTGTGAAATCGTAGAATGGAGGTGTGTGAAGTCAGAGAATCAAGGTGTGTGAACTCACAGAATGGAGGTGTGTGAACTCACAATGGAGGTGAGTGAAGTCACAGAATGGAGGTGTGTGCAGTCATAGAATGGAAGTGTGTGAAGTCATAGAATGTAGGTGTGTGATGTCAGAATGGAGGTGTGTGAAGTCACAGAATGGAGGTGTGTGACGTCATAAATGTTGGTGTGTGAAGTCATAGAATGTAGATGTGAAGTCATAGAATGGTGGTGTGAAGTCATAGAATGGAGGTGTGTGAAGTCACAATGGAGGTGTGTGAATTCATAGAATGGAGATGTGTGAAGTCAAAGAATGGAGGTGTGTGAAGTCATAAATTGGATGTGTGTGAAATCACAAATTGGAGGTGTGTGTAATCACAGAGTGGAGGTGTGTAAAGTCACAGAGTGGAGGTGTGTGAATTCTCAGAATGGAGGTGTGGGAAGTCACAGAATGGAGGTGTGTGTTGTCAAAGAATGGAGGTGTGTGAATTCATAGAATGGAGGTGTGTGAAGTCAAAGAATGGAGGTGTGTGAAGTCATAGAATGGAGGTGTGTGAAGTCACAGAAATGAGGTCTTTGAAGTCAAAATGGAAGTGTGTGAAGTCAGAATGGAGGTGTGTGAAGTCATAGAATGGAGGTGTGTGAAGCCACAGAATGGAGGTGTGTGAACTCATAGAATGGAGGTGTGTGAAGTCATAGAATGGAGGTGTGTGAAGTCACAGATGGAGGTGTGTGAAGTCATAGAATGGAGGTGTGTGAAGTCACAGAAAGGAGGTGTGTGAACCCAGAATGGAGGTGTGTGAATTCACAGAAGGGAGGTTTGTGAAGTCATAGAATGGATGTTTCTGAAGTAAGAATGAAGGTGTGTGAAGTCATAGAATGGAGGTGTGTGAAGTCAAAATGGAGGTGTGTGAAGTCAAACAATGTAGGTGTGTGAAGTCACAGAATGGAGGTGTGTGAAGTCACAGAATGGAAGTGTGTGAAGTCAAAATGGAGGTGTGTGACGTCAAAGAATGGACGTGTGTGAAGTCAAATTTCTGGTGTGTGAAGTCACAAATGCAGGTGTGTGAAGTCACAGAATGGAGGTGTGTGAAGTCAAAATGGAGGTGTGTGAGGTCAAGGAATGGATGTGTGTGAAGTCATAGAATGGAGGTGTATGAAGTCATGGAATGGAGGTTTGTGAAGTCAAACATTGGAAGCGTGTGAAGTTACAGAATGGAGGTGCGTGAAGTCATACAATGGAGGTGTGTGAAGTCAGATAATGGAGGTGTGTGAAGTCAGATTGCACGTTTGTGAAGTCATAGAATGGAGGTTTGTGAAGTCATAGATTGGAAGTGTGTGAATTCATAGAATGGAGGTTGTGAAGTCATAGATTGAAGGTGTGTGGAACTCATAGTATAGAGGTGTGTGAAGTCACAGAAAGGAGGTGTGTGAATTCACAGAATGGAGTTGTATGAGGTCAAAATGCAGGTGTGTGTAGTCATAGAATGGAGGTGTGTGAAATCAAAGAATGGAGGTTTCTGAAGTCACAGAATGGATTGTGTGTGAAATCACAGAATGGAAGTGTGTGAAGTCACAGAATGGAGGTGTGTAAAGTCACAGAATGGAGGTGTGTGAAGTCACAGAATGGAGGTGTGTGAAGTCATAGAATGGAGGTGCGTGAAGTCACAGAATGCAGTTGTGTGAAGTCAGAATAGAGGTGTGCGAAGTCATAGAATGGAGGTGTGTGAAGTCAGAATGGAGCTGTGTGAAGTCATAGAATGGAAGTGTGTGAAGTCAGAATGGAGGTGTGTGAACTCATAGAATGGAGGTGTATGAAGTCACAATGGAGGTGTGTGAAGTCACAGAATGGATGTGTGTGAACTCAGAAAGGAGGTGTGGGAAGTCATAGAATGAAGGTCTGTGAAGTCATAGAATGGAGGTGTGTGAAACCATAGAATGGAGGTGTGTGAAGTCACAGAATTGAGGTGTGTGAAGTCAGAATGGAGGTGTGTGAAGTCAGAATGGAGGTGGGGGAAGTCAGAGAATGGAGGTGTGTGAAGTCACACTGCAGGTGTGTGAACTCATAGAATGGAGGTGTGTGAAGTCACAAGGTAGGTTTCTGAAGTCATAGAATGGAGGTGTGTGAAGTAATAGAATGGAGGTGTGTGAAGTCACAGAATGGAGGTGTGTGATGTCATAGAATGGAGGTGTGTGAAGTCACAGAATGGAGGTGTGTAAAGGCCTAGAATGGAGGTGTGTGAAGTCATAGAATGGAGGTGTGTGAAGTCATAGAATGGGGGTGTGTGAAGTCACAGAATGGAGGTGTGTGAAATCACACTATGGAGGGGTGTGAACTCAGATTTGAGGTGTGTGAGGTCACAGAATGGAGGTGTGTGAAGTCATATAACGAGGTGTGTGAAGTCACAGAATGGAGGTGTGTGAAGACACAGAATTGAGGTGTGTGAACTCAGAGTGGAGGTGTGTGAAGTCACAGAATTGAGGTGTGTGAAGTCATAGAATGGAAATGTGTGAAGTCATAGAATGGAGGTGTGTGAAGTCAGAATGGAGGTGTGTGAAGTCACAAATGGAGGTGTGTTAACTCAGAATGGAGGTGTGTGAAGTCACAGAATGGAGGTGTGTGAAGTCAAAATTGTGATGTGTGAAGTCATAAATGGAGGTGTGTGAAGTCACAGAGTGGAGGTGTGTGAAATCAAAATGGAATTTTGTGAAGTCAAAGAAAGGAGTGTGTGAAGTCATAGAATGGATGTGTATGAAGTCATGGAATGGAGGTTGGTGAAGTCAAACATTGGAAGTGTGTGAAATTACACAATGGAGGTGTGTGAAACCAGAAAATGGAGGTGTGTGAAGTGACAGAATGGAGGTGTGTGAAATCATAGAATAGAGATGTGTGAAGTCACAAAATGGAGGTGTGTGAAATCGTAGAATGAAGGTGTGTGAAGTCAGAGAATCAAGGTGTGTGAAGTCACAGAATGGAGGTGTGTGAACTCACAAAGGTGGTGAGTGAAGTCACAGAATGCAGGTGTGTGAAGTCATAGAATGGAAGTGTGTGAAGTCATAGAATGTAGGTGTGTGATGTCAGAATGGAGGTGTGTGAAGTCACAGAATGGAGGTGTGTGACGTCATAAATGTTGGTGTGTGAAGTCATAGAATGGAGATGTGAAGTCATAGAATGGAGGTGTGAAGTCATAGAATGGAGGTGTGTGAAGTCACAGAAGGCAGGTGTGTGAAGTCACAGAATAGAGTTGTGTGAACTCACAATGGAAGTGTGTGAATTCATAGAATGGAGATGTGTGAAGTCAAAGAATGGAGGTGTGTGAAGTCATACAATGGAGGTGTGTGAAATCACAAAATGGAGGTGTGTGTAGTCACAGAGTGGAGGTGTGTAAAGTCACAGAGTGGAGGTGTGTGAATTCTCAGAATGGAGGTGTGGGAAGTCAATGAATGGAGGTGTGTGAATTCATAGAATGGAGGTGTGTGAAGTCAAAGAATGGAGGTGTGTGAAGTCATAGAATGGAGGTGTGTGAAGTCATAGAATGGAGGTGTGTGAGGTCATATTGGAGGTGTGTGAAGTCACAGAATGGAAGTGTGTCAACTCAGAAAGGAGGTGTGTGAAGTCATAGAATGGAGGTGTGTGAAGTTATAGAATGGAGGTGTGTGAACTCATAGAATGGGGGAGTGTGAAGTCATAGAATGGAGGTGTGTGAAGTCACAGAAATGAGGTCTTTGAAGTCAAAATGGAAGTGTGTGAATCAGAATGGAGGTGTGTGAAGTCATACAATGGAGGTGTGTGAAGTCACAGAATGGAGGTGTGTGAACTCATAGAATGGAGGAGTGTGAAGTCATAGAATGGAGGTGTGTGAAGTCACAGATGGAGGGGTGTGAAGTCATAGAATGGAGGTGTGTGAAGTCACAGAATGGAGGTGTGTGAACCCAGAATGGAGGTGTGAGAATTAACAGAAGGGAGGTTTGTGTAGTCATAGAATGGATGTTTCTGAAGTAAGAATGAAGGTGTGTGAAGTCATAGAATGGAGGTGTGTGAAGTCAAAATGGAGGTGTGTGAAGTCAAACAATGTAGGTGTGTGAAGTCAGAGAATGGAGGTGTGTGAAGTCACAGAATGGAAGTGTGTGAAGTCAAAATGGAGGTGTGTGAAGTCAAAGAATGGACGTGTGTGAAGTCAAAATTGTGGTGTGTGAAGTCACAAATGCAGGTTTGTGAGGTCAAAGAATGGATGTGTGTGAAGTCAAAATGGAGGTGTGTGAGGTCAAAGAATGGATGTGTGTGAAGTCATAGAATGGAGGTGTATGAAGTCATGGAATGGAGGTTTGTGAAGTCAAACATTGGAAGCGTGTGAAGTTACAGAATGGAGGTGTGTGAAGTCATAGAATGGAGGTGTGTGAAGTCAGAGAATGGAGGTGTGTGAAGTCAGATTGCAGGTTTTGAAGTCATAGAATGGAGGTTGTGAAGTCATAGATTGAAGGTGTGTGGAAGTCATAGTATGGAGGTGTGTGAAGACACAGAATGGAGGTGTGTGAACTCAGAGTGGAGGTGTGTGAAGTCACAGAATGGATGTGTGTGAAGTCATAGAATGGAAGTGTGTGAAGTCATAGAATGGAGTTGTGTGAAGTCAGAACGGAGGTGTGTGAAATCCCACTATGGAGGGGTGTGAACTCAGATTTGAGGTGTGTGAGGTCAGAGAATGGAGGTGTGTGAAGTCATATAACGAGGTGTGTGAAGTCACAGAATGGAGGTGTGCGAAGACACAGAATGTCGGTGTGTGAACTCAGAGTGGAGATGTGTGAAGTCACAGAATGGAGGTGTGTGAAGTCATAGAATGGAAGTGTGTGAAGTCATAGAATGGAGGTGTGTGAAGTCAGAATGGAGGTGTGTGAAGTGACAAATGGAGGTGTGTTAACTCAGAATGTAGGTGTGTGAAGTCAAAGAATGGAGGTGTGTGAAGTCAAAATTTTGATGTGTGAAGTCACAAATGGAGGTGTGTGAAGTCACAGAGTGGAGGTGTGTGAAATCAAAATGGAATTTTGTGAAGTCAAAGAAAGGAGTTGTGTGAAGTCATAGAATGGATGTGTATGAAGTCATGGAATGGAGGTTGGTGAAGTCAAACATTGGAAGTGTGTGAAGTTACAGAATGGAGGTGTGTGAAGTCATAGAAGGGAGATGTGTGAAGTCATAGATTGGAGGTGTGTGAAGTCAGAATGGAGATGTGTGAAGTCAGAGAATGGAGGTGTGAAGTCAGAATGCACATGTGTGAAGTCATAGAACGGAGGTGTGTCTAGTCACAGAATAGAAGTGTGTGAAGTCATAGAATGGAGGTGTGTGAAGTCATAGAATGGAGGTGTGTGAAGTCATAGAATGGAGGTGTGTGAAATCATAGAATGGAGGTGTGTGAAATCACAGGATGGAGGTGTGTGAAGACACAGAATGGAGGTGTGTAAAGTCACAGAGTGGAGGTGTGTGAAGTCACAGAATGGAGGTGTGTGAAGTCAGAGAATGGAGGTGTGTGAAGTCATAGAATGTAGGTGTGTGAAATCACAGAAAGGAAGTGTGTGTAGTCACAGAGTGGAGGTGTGTAAAGTCCCAGAATGGAGGTGTGTGAAGTCTCAGAATGGAGGTGTGTGAAGTCATAGAATGGAGGTGTTTGAAGTCATAGAATGTTGGTTTTTGAACTCAGAGAATGGATGTGTGTGAAGTCACAGAATGGAGGTGTGTGAGGTCAGATTGAAGGTGTTTGAAGTCACAGAATGGAAGTGTGTCAACTCAGAAAGGAGGTGTGTGAAGTCATAGAATGGAGGTGTGTGAAGTCATAGAATGGAGGTGTGTGAAATCATAGAATGGAGGTGTGTGAAGTCACAGAAATGAGGTGTTTGAAGTAAAAATGGAAGTATGTGAAGTCAGAATGGAGGTGTGTGAAGTCATAGAATGGAGGTGTGTGAAGTCATATAATGGAGGATTGTGAAGTCACAGAATGGAGGTGTGTGAACTCAGAATGGAGGTGTGTGAAGTCACAGAATGGAGGTGTGTGATATCATAGAATTTAGATGTGTCAAGTCACAGAATGGAGGTGTGTGAAATCGTAGAATGGAGGTATGTGAAGGCCGAGAATCAAGGTGTGTGAAGTCAATGAATGGAGGTGTGTGAAGTCACAGAATGGATGTGTGTGAACTCACAATGGAGGTGAGCTAAGTCACAGAATGGAGGTGTGTGAAGTCATAGAATGGAAGTGCGTGAAGTCATAGAATGTGGGTGTGTGATGTCAGAATGGAGGTGTGTGAAGTCACAGAATGGAGGTGTGTGACGTCATAAATGTTGGTGTGTGAAGTCATAGAATGGAGATGTGAAGTCATAGAATGGAGGTGTGAAGTCATAGAATGGAGGTGTGTGAAGTCACAGAAGGCAGGTGTGTGAAGTCACAGAATAGAGTTGTGTGAACTCACAATGGAAGTGTGTGAATTCATAGAATGGAGATGTGTGAAGTCAAAGAATGGAGGTGTGTGAAGTCATACAATGGAGGTGTGTGAAATCACAAAATGGAGGTGTGTGTAGTCACAGAGTGGAGGTGTGTAAAGTCACAGAGTGGAGGTGTGTGAATTCTCAGAATGGAGGTGTGGGAAGTCAAAGAATGGAGGTGTGTGAATTCATAGAATGGAGGTGTGTGAAGTCAAAGAATGGAGGTGTGTGAAGTCATAGAATGGAGGTGTGTGAAGTCATAGAATGGAGGTGTGTGAGGTCATATTGGAGGTGTGTGAAGTCACAGAATGGAAGTGTGTCAACTCAGAAAGGAGGTGTGTGAAGTCATAGAATGGAGGTGTGTGAAGTTATAGAATGGAGGTGTGTGAACTCATAGAATGGGGGAGTGTGAAGTCATAGAATGGAGGTGTGTGAAGTCACAGAAATGAGGTCTTTGAAGTCAAAATGGAAGTGTGTGAATCAGAATGGAGGTGTGTGAAGTCATACAATGGAGGTGTGTGAAGTCACAGAATGGAGGTGTGTGAACTCATAGAATGGAGGAGTGTGAAGTCATAGAATGGAGGTGTGTGAAGTCACAGATGGAGGGGTGTGAAGTCATAGAATGGAGGTGTGTGAAGTCACAGAATGGAGGTGTGTGAACCCAGAATGGAGGTGTGAGAATTAACAGAAGGGAGGTTTGTGTAGTCATAGAATGGATGTTTCTGAAGTAAGAATGAAGGTGTGTGAAGTCATAGAATGGAGGTGTGTGAAGTCAAAATGGAGGTGTGTGAAGTCAAACAATGTAGGTGTGTGAAGTCAGAGAATGGAGGTGTGTGAAGTCACAGAATGGAAGTGTGTGAAGTCAAAATGGAGGTGTGTGAAGTCAAAGAATGGACGTGTGTGAAGTCAAAATTGTGGTGTGTGAAGTCACAAATGCAGGTTTGTGAGGTCAAAGAATGGATGTGTGTGAAGTCAAAATGGAGGTGTGTGAGGTCAAAGAATGGATGTGTGTGAAGTCATAGAATGGAGGTGTATGAAGTCATGGAATGGAGGTTTGTGAAGTCAAACATTGGAAGCGTGTGAAGTTACAGAATGGAGGTGTGTGAAGTCATAGAATGGAGGTGTGTGAAGTCAGAGAATGGAGGTGTGTGAAGTCAGATTGCAGGTTTTGAAGTCATAGAATGGAGGTTGTGAAGTCATAGATTGAAGGTGTGTGGAAGTCATAGTATGGAGGTGTGTGAAGACACAGAATGGAGGTGTGTGAACTCAGAGTGGAGGTGTGTGAAGTCACAGAATGGATGTGTGTGAAGTCATAGAATGGAAGTGTGTGAAGTCATAGAATGGAGTTGTGTGAAGTCAGAACGGAGGTGTGTGAAATCCCACTATGGAGGGGTGTGAACTCAGATTTGAGGTGTGTGAGGTCAGAGAATGGAGGTGTGTGAAGTCATATAACGAGGTGTGTGAAGTCACAGAATGGAGGTGTGCGAAGACACAGAATGTCGGTGTGTGAACTCAGAGTGGAGATGTGTGAAGTCACAGAATGGAGGTGTGTGAAGTCATAGAATGGAAGTGTGTGAAGTCATAGAATGGAGGTGTGTGAAGTCAGAATGGAGGTGTGTGAAGTGACAAATGGAGGTGTGTTAACTCAGAATGTAGGTGTGTGAAGTCAAAGAATGGAGGTGTGTGAAGTCAAAATTTTGATGTGTGAAGTCACAAATGGAGGTGTGTGAAGTCACAGAGTGGAGGTGTGTGAAATCAAAATGGAATTTTGTGAAGTCAAAGAAAGGAGTTGTGTGAAGTCATAGAATGGATGTGTATGAAGTCATGGAATGGAGGTTGGTGAAGTCAAACATTGGAAGTGTGTGAAGTTACAGAATGGAGGTGTGTGAAGTCATAGAAGGGAGATGTGTGAAGTCATAGATTGGAGGTGTGTGAAGTCAGAATGGAGATGTGTGAAGTCAGAGAATGGAGGTGTGAAGTCAGAATGCACATGTGTGAAGTCATAGAACGGAGGTGTGTCTAGTCACAGAATAGAAGTGTGTGAAGTCATAGAATGGAGGTGTGTGAAGTCATAGAATGGAGGTGTGTGAAGTCATAGAATGGAGGTGTGTGAAATCATAGAATGGAGGTGTGTGAAATCACAGGATGGAGGTGTGTGAAGACACAGAATGGAGGTGTGTAAAGTCACAGAGTGGAGGTGTGTGAAGTCACAGAATGGAGGTGTGTGAAGTCAGAGAATGGAGGTGTGTGAAGTCATAGAATGTAGGTGTGTGAAATCACAGAAAGGAAGTGTGTGTAGTCACAGAGTGGAGGTGTGTAAAGTCCCAGAATGGAGGTGTGTGAAGTCTCAGAATGGAGGTGTGTGAAGTCATAGAATGGAGGTGTTTGAAGTCATAGAATGTTGGTTTTTGAACTCAGAGAATGGATGTGTGTGAAGTCACAGAATGGAGGTGTGTGAGGTCAGATTGAAGGTGTTTGAAGTCACAGAATGGAAGTGTGTCAACTCAGAAAGGAGGTGTGTGAAGTCATAGAATGGAGGTGTGTGAAGTCATAGAATGGAGGTGTGTGAAATCATAGAATGGAGGTGTGTGAAGTCACAGAAATGAGGTGTTTGAAGTAAAAATGGAAGTATGTGAAGTCAGAATGGAGGTGTGTGAAGTCATAGAATGGAGGTGTGTGAAGTCATATAATGGAGGATTGTGAAGTCACAGAATGGAGGTGTGTGAACTCAGAATGGAGGTGTGTGAAGTCACAGAATGGAGGTGTGTGATATCATAGAATTTAGATGTGTCAAGTCACAGAATGGAGGTGTGTGAAATCGTAGAATGGAGGTATGTGAAGGCCGAGAATCAAGGTGTGTGAAGTCAATGAATGGAGGTGTGTGAAGTCACAGAATGGATGTGTGTGAACTCACAATGGAGGTGAGCTAAGTCACAGAATGGAGGTGTGTGAAGTCATAGAATGGAAGTGCGTGAAGTCATAGAATGTGGGTGTGTGATGTCAGAATGGAGGTGTGTGAAGTCACAGAATGGAGGTGTGTGACGTCATAAATGTTGGTGTGTGAAGTCATAGAATGGAGATGTGAAGTCATAGAATGGAGGTGTGAAGTCATAGAATGGAGGTGTGTGAAGTCACAGAAGGCAGGTGTGTGAAGTCACAGAATAGAGTTGTGTGAACTCACAATGGAAGTGTGTGAATTCATAGAATGGAGATGTGTGAAGTCAAAGAATGGAGGTGTGTGAAGTCATACAATGGAGGTGTGTGAAATCACAAAATGGAGGTGTGTGTAGTCACAGAGTGGAGGTGTGTAAAGTCACAGAGTGGAGGTGTGTGAATTCTCAGAATGGAGGTGTGGGAAGTCAAAGAATGGAGGTGTGTGAATTCATAGAATGGAGGTGTGTGAAGTCAAAGAATGGAGGTGTGTGAAGTCATAGAATGGAGGTGTGTGAAGTCATAGAATGGAGGTGTGTGAGGTCATATTGGAGGTGTGTGAAGTCACAGAATGGAAGTGTGTCAACTCAGAAAGGAGGTGTGTGAAGTCATAGAATGGAGGTGTGTGAAGTTATAGAATGGAGGTGTGTGAACTCATAGAATGGGGGAGTGTGAAGTCATAGAATGGAGGTGTGTGAAGTCACAGAAATGAGGTCTTTGAAGTCAAAATGGAAGTGTGTGAATCAGAATGGAGGTGTGTGAAGTCATACAATGGAGGTGTGTGAAGTCACAGAATGGAGGTGTGTGAACTCATAGAATGGAGGAGTGTGAAGTCATAGAATGGAGGTGTGTGAAGTCACAGATGGAGGGGTGTGAAGTCATAGAATGGAGGTGTGTGAAGTCACAGAATGGAGGTGTGTGAACCCAGAATGGAGGTGTGAGAATTAACAGAAGGGAGGTTTGTGTAGTCATAGAATGGATGTTTCTGAAGTAAGAATGAAGGTGTGTGAAGTCATAGAATGGAGGTGTGTGAAGTCAAAATGGAGGTGTGTGAAGTCAAACAATGTAGGTGTGTGAAGTCAGAGAATGGAGGTGTGTGAAGTCACAGAATGGAAGTGTGTGAAGTCAAAATGGAGGTGTGTGAAGTCAAAGAATGGACGTGTGTGAAGTCAAAATTGTGGTGTGTGAAGTCACAAATGCAGGTTTGTGAGGTCAAAGAATGGATGTGTGTGAAGTCAAAATGGAGGTGTGTGAGGTCAAAGAATGGATGTGTGTGAAGTCATAGAATGGAGGTGTATGAAGTCATGGAATGGAGGTTTGTGAAGTCAAACATTGGAAGCGTGTGAAGTTACAGAATGGAGGTGTGTGAAGTCATAGAATGGAGGTGTGTGAAGTCAGAGAATGGAGGTGTGTGAAGTCAGATTGCAGGTTTTGAAGTCATAGAATGGAGGTTGTGAAGTCATAGATTGAAGGTGTGTGGAAGTCATAGTATGGAGGTGTGTGAAGACACAGAATGGAGGTGTGTGAACTCAGAGTGGAGGTGTGTGAAGTCACAGAATGGATGTGTGTGAAGTCATAGAATGGAAGTGTGTGAAGTCATAGAATGGAGTTGTGTGAAGTCAGAACGGAGGTGTGTGAAATCCCACTATGGAGGGGTGTGAACTCAGATTTGAGGTGTGTGAGGTCAGAGAATGGAGGTGTGTGAAGTCATATAACGAGGTGTGTGAAGTCACAGAATGGAGGTGTGCGAAGACACAGAATGTCGGTGTGTGAACTCAGAGTGGAGATGTGTGAAGTCACAGAATGGAGGTGTGTGAAGTCATAGAATGGAAGTGTGTGAAGTCATAGAATGGAGGTGTGTGAAGTCAGAATGGAGGTGTGTGAAGTGACAAATGGAGGTGTGTTAACTCAGAATGTAGGTGTGTGAAGTCAAAGAATGGAGGTGTGTGAAGTCAAAATTTTGATGTGTGAAGTCACAAATGGAGGTGTGTGAAGTCACAGAGTGGAGGTGTGTGAAATCAAAATGGAATTTTGTGAAGTCAAAGAAAGGAGTTGTGTGAAGTCATAGAATGGATGTGTATGAAGTCATGGAATGGAGGTTGGTGAAGTCAAACATTGGAAGTGTGTGAAGTTACAGAATGGAGGTGTGTGAAGTCATAGAAGGGAGATGTGTGAAGTCATAGATTGGAGGTGTGTGAAGTCAGAATGGAGATGTGTGAAGTCAGAGAATGGAGGTGTGAAGTCAGAATGCACATGTGTGAAGTCATAGAACGGAGGTGTGTCTAGTCACAGAATAGAAGTGTGTGAAGTCATAGAATGGAGGTGTGTGAAGTCATAGAATGGAGGTGTGTGAAGTCATAGAATGGAGGTGTGTGAAATCATAGAATGGAGGTGTGTGAAATCACAGGATGGAGGTGTGTGAAGACACAGAATGGAGGTGTGTAAAGTCACAGAGTGGAGGTGTGTGAAGTCACAGAATGGAGGTGTGTGAAGTCAGAGAATGGAGGTGTGTGAAGTCATAGAATGTAGGTGTGTGAAATCACAGAAAGGAAGTGTGTGTAGTCACAGAGTGGAGGTGTGTAAAGTCCCAGAATGGAGGTGTGTGAAGTCTCAGAATGGAGGTGTGTGAAGTCATAGAATGGAGGTGTTTGAAGTCATAGAATGTTGGTTTTTGAACTCAGAGAATGGATGTGTGTGAAGTCACAGAATGGAGGTGTGTGAGGTCAGATTGAAGGTGTTTGAAGTCACAGAATGGAAGTGTGTCAACTCAGAAAGGAGGTGTGTGAAGTCATAGAATGGAGGTGTGTGAAGTCATAGAATGGAGGTGTGTGAAATCATAGAATGGAGGTGTGTGAAGTCACAGAAATGAGGTGTTTGAAGTAAAAATGGAAGTATGTGAAGTCAGAATGGAGGTGTGTGAAGTCATAGAATGGAGGTGTGTGAAGTCATAGAATGGAGGTGTGTGAAGTCACAGAAAGGAGGTGTGTGAACTCATAGAATGGAGGAGTGTGAAGTCATAGAATGGAGGTGTGTGAAGTCACAGATGGAGGTGTGTGAAGTCATATAATGGAGGTGTGTGAAGTCACAGAATGGAGGTGTGTGAAGTCACAGAATGGAGGTGTGTGAACCCAGAATGGAGATGTGTGAATTCACAGAAGGGAGGTTTGTGAAGTCATAGAATGGATTGTGTGTGAAATCACAGAATGGAGGTGTGTGATGTCACAGAATGGAGGTGTGTAAAGTCACAGAGTGGAGGTGTGTGAAGTCACAGAATGGAGGTTTGTGAAGTCATAGAATGGAGGTGTGTGAATCACAGAATGCAGGTGTGTGAAGTCAGAATAGAGGTGTGCGAAGTCCTAGAATGGAGGAGTGTTAAGTCAGAATGGAGTTGTGTGAAGTCATAGAATGGAAGTGTGTGAAGTCAGAATGGAGGTGTGTGAAGTCATAGAATGGAGGTGTGTCTACTCACAGAATAGAAGTGTCTGAAGTCATAGAATGGAGGTCTGTGAAGTCATAGAACGGAGGGGTGTGAAGTCATAGAATGGAGGTGTGTGAAATCATAGAATGGAGGTGTGTGAAATCACAGGATGGAGGTGTGTGAAGACACAGAATGGAGGTGTGTCAAGTCACAGAGTGGAGTTGTGTGAAGTCACAGAATGGAGGTGTGTGAAGTCAGAGAATGGAGGTGTGTGAAGTCATAGAATGGAGGTGTGTGAAATCACAGAATGGAAGTGTGTGTAGTCACAGAGTGGAGGTGTGTAAAGTCACAGAATGGAGGTGGTGAAGTCTCAGAATGCAGGTGTGTGAAGTCATAAAATGGAGGTTTTTGAAGTCATAGAATGTTGGTTTTTGAAGTCAGAGAATGGAGGTGTGTGAAGTCATAGAATGGAGGTGTGTGAGGTCAGATTGGAGGTGTGTGAAGTCACAGAATGGAAGTGTGTCAACTCAGAAAGGAGGTGTGTGAAGTCATAGAATGGAGGTGTGTGAAGTCATAGAATAGAGGTGTGTGAAATCATAGAGTGGAGGTGTGTGAAGTCACGGAAATGAGGTGTTTGAAGTAAAAATGGAAGTATGTGAAGTCAGAATGGAGGTGTGTGAAGTCATAGAATGGAGGTGTGTGAAGTCATAGAATGGAGGTGTGTGAAGTCACAGAAAGGAGGTGTGTGAACTCATAGAATGGAGGAGTGTGAAGTCATAGAATGGAGTTGTGTGAAGTCACAGATGGAGGTGTGTGAAGTCATAGACTGGATGTGTGTGAAGTCACAGAATGGAGGAGGTGTGTGAAGTCACAGAATGGAGGTTTGTGAACCCAGAATGGAGATGTGAGAATTCACAGAAGGGAGGTTTGTGAAGTCATAGAATGGATTGTGTGTGAAATTACAGAATGGAGGTGTGTGAAGTCACAGAATGCAGGTGTGTAAAGTCACAGAGTGGAGGTGTGTGAAGTCACAGAATGGAGGTTTGTGAAGTCATAGAATGGAGGTGTGTGAAGTGACAGAATGCAGGTGTGTGAAGTCAAAGAATGGAGGTGCGTGAATTCATAGAAGGGAGGTGTGTGAAGTCATACAATGGAGGTGTGTGAAATCACAAAATGGAGGTGTGTGTAGTCACAGAGTGGAGGTGTGTGAAGTCAAAGAATGGAGGTGTGTGAATTCATAGAATGGAGGTGTGGGAAGTCAAAGAATGGAGGTGTGTGAAGTCATAGAATGGAGGTGTGTGAAGTCATAGAATGGAGGTGTGTGAGGTCATATTGGAGGTGTGTGAAGTCACAGAATGGAAGTGTGTCAACTCAGAAAGGAGGTGTGTGAAGTCATAGAATGGAGGTGTGTGAAGTTATAGAATGGAGGTGTGTGAACTCATAGAATGGAGGAGTGTGAAGTCATAGAATGGAGGTGTGTGAAGTCACAGAAATGAGGTCTTTGAAGTCAAAATGGAAGTGTGTGAATCAGAATGGAGGTGTGTGAAGTCATAGAATGGAGGTGTGTGAAGTCACAGAATGGAGGTGTGTGAACTCATAGAATGGAGGAGTGTGAAGTCATAGAATGGAGGTGTGTGAAGTCACAGATGGAGGGGTGTGAAGTCATAGAATGGAGGTGTGTGAAGTCACAGAATGGAGGTGTGTGAACCCAGAATGGAGGTGTGTGAATTAACAGAAGGGAGGTTTGTGTAGTCATAGAATGGATGTTTCTGAAGTAAGAATGAAGGTGTGTGAAGTCATAGAATGGAGGTGTGTGAAGTCAAAATGGAGGTGTGTGAAGTCAAACAATGTAGGTGTGTGAAGTCAGAGAATGGAGGTGTGTGAAGTCACAGAATGGAAGTGTGTGAAGTCAAAATGGAGGTGTGTGAAGTCAAAGAATGGACGTGTGTGAAGTCAAAATTGTGGTGTGTGAAGTCACAAATGCAGGTTTGTGAGGTCAAAGAATGGATGTGTGTGAAGTCAAAATGGAGGTGTGTGAGGTCAAAGAATGGATGTGTGTGAAGTCATAGAATGGAGGTGTATGAAGTCATGGAATGGAGGTTTGTGAAGTCAAACATTGGAAGCGTGTGAAGTTACAGAATGGAGGTGTGTGAAGTCATAGAATGGAGGTGTGTGAAGTCAGAGAATGGAGGTGTGTGAAGTCAGATTGCAGGTTTTGAAGTCATAGAATGGAGGTTGTGAAGTCATAGATTGAAGGTGTGTGGAAGTCATAGTATGGAGGTGTGTGAAGACACAGAATGGAGGTGTGTGAACTCAGAGTGGAGGTGTGTGAAGTCACAGAATGGATGTGTGTGAAGTCATAGAATGGAAGTGTGTGAAGTCATAGAATGGAGTTGTGTGAAGTCAGAATGGAGGTGTGTGAAATCATACTATGGAGGGGTGTGAACTCAGATTTGAGGTGTGTGAGGTCAGAGAATGGAGGTGTGTGAAGTCATATAACGAGGTGTGTGAAGTCACAGAATGGAGGTGTGTGAAGACAAAGAATGTCGGTGTGTGAACTCAGAGTGGAGATGTGTGAAGTCACAGAATGGAGGTGTGTGAAGTCATAGAATGGAAGTGTGTGAAGTCATAGAATGGAGGTGTGTGAAGTCAGAATGGAGGTGTGTGAAGTCACAAATGGAGGTGTGTTAACTCAGAATGTAGGTGTGTGAAGTCAAAGAATGGAGGTGTGAGAAGTCAAAATTTTGATGTGTGAAGTCACAAATGGAGGTGTGTGAAGTCACAGAGTGGAGGTGTGTGAAATCAAAATGGAATTTTGTGAAGTCAAAGAAAGGAGTTGTGTGAAGTCATAGAATGGATGTGTATGAAGTCATGGAATGGAGGTTGGTGAAGTCAAACATTGGAAGTGTGTGAAGTTACAGAATGGAGGTGTGTGAAGTCATAGAAGGGAGATGTGTGAAGTCATAGATTGGAGGTGTGTGAAGTCAGAATGGAGATGTGTGAAGTCAGAGAATGGAGGTGTGAAGTCAGAATGCACATGTGTGAAGTCATAGAATGGAGGTGTGTGAAGTCATAGAACGGAGGTGTGTCTAGTCACAGAATAGAAGTGTGTGAAGTCATAGAATGGAGGTGTGTGAAGTCATAGAATGGAGGTGTGTGAAGTCATAGAATGGAGGTGTGTGAAATCATAGAATGGAGGTGTGTGAAATCACAGGATGGAGGTGTGTGAAGACACAGAATGGAGGTGTGTAAAGTCACAGAGTGGAGGTGTGTGAAGTCACAGAATGGAGGTGTGTGAAGTCACAGAGTGGAGGTGTGTGAAATCAAAATGGAATTTTGTGAAGTCAAAGAAAGGAGTTGTGTGAAGTCATAGAATGGATGTGTATGAAGTCATGGAATGGAGGTTGGTGAAGTCAAACATTGGAAGTGTGTGAAGTTACAGAATGGAGGTGTGTGAAGTCATAGAAGGGAGATGTGTGAAGTCATAGATTGGAGGTGTGTGAAGTCAGAATGGAGATGTGTGAAGTCAGAGAATGGAGGTGTGAAGTCAGAATGCACATGTGTGAAGTCATAGAATGGAGGTGTGTGAAGTCATAGAACGGAGGTGTGTCTAGTCACAGAATAGAAGTGTGTGAAGTCATAGAATGGAGGTGTGTGAAGTCATAGAATGGAGGTGTGTGAAGTCATAGAATGGAGGTGTGTGAAATCATAGAATGGAGGTGTGTGAATTCACAGGATGGAGGTGTGTGAAGACACAGAATGGAGGTGTGTAAAGTCACAGAGTGGAGGTGTGTGAAGTCACAGAATGGAGGTGTGTGAAGTCAGAGAATGGAGGTGTGTGAAGTCATAGAATGTAGGTGTGTGAAATCACAGAAAGGAAGTGTGTGTAGTCACAGAGTGGAGGTGTGTAAAGTCCCAGAATGGAGGTGTGTGAAGTCTCAGAATGGAGGTGTGTGAAGTCATAGAATGGAGGTGTTTGAAGTCATAGAATGTTGGTTTTTGAACTCAGAGAATGGAGGTGTGTGAAGTCACAGAATGGAGGTGTGTGAGGTCAGATTGAAGGTGTTTGAAGTCACAGAATGGAAGTGTGTCAACTCAGAAAGGAGTTGTGTGAAGTCATAGAATGGAGGTGTGTGAAGTCATAGAATGGAGGTGTGTGAAGTCACAGAAATGAGGTGTTTGAAGTCAAAATGGAAGTATGTGAAGTCAGAATGGAGGTGTGTGAAGTCATAGAATGGAGGTGTGTGAAGTCATAGAATGGAGGTGTGTGAAGTCACAGAAAGGAGGTGTGTGAACTCATAGAATGGAGGAGTGTGAAGTCATAGAATGGAGGTGTGTGAAGTCACAGATGGAGGTGTGTGAAGTCATAGAATGGAGGTGTGTGAAGTCCCAGAATGGAGGTGTGTGAAGTCACAGAATGGAGGTGTGTGAACCCAGAATGGAGATGTGTGAATTCACAGAAGGGAGGTTTGTGAAGTCATAGAATGGATTGTGTGTGAAATCACAGAATGGAGGTGTGTGAAGTCACAGAATGGAGGTGTGTAAAGTCACAGAATGGAGGTGTGTGAAGTCACAGAATGGAGGTTTGTGAAGTCATAGAATGGAGGTGTGTGAATCACAGAATGCAGGTGTGTGAAGTCAGAATAGAGGTGTGCGAAGTCCTAGAATGGAGGAGTGTGAAGTCAGAATGGAGTTGTGTGAAGTCATAGAATGGAAGTGTGTGAAGTCAGAATGGAGGTGTGTGAAGTCATAGAATGGAGGTGTGTCTACTCACAGAATAGAAGTGTCTGAAGTCATAGAATGGAGGTCTGTGAAGTCATAGAACGGAGGGGTGTGAAGTCATAGAATGGAGGTGTGTGAAATCATAGAATGGAGGTGTGTGAAATCACAGGATGGAGGTGTGTGAAGACACAGAATGGAGGTGTGTAAAGTCACAGAGTGGAGTTGTGTGAAGTCACAGAATGGAGGTGTGTGAAGTCAGAGAATGGAGGTGTGTGAAGTCATAGAATGGAGGTGTGTGAAATCACAGAATGGAAGTGTGTGTAGTCACAGAGTGGAGGTGTGTAAAGTCACAGAATGGAGGTGGTGAAGTCTCAGAATGCAGGTGTGTGAAGTCATAAAATGGAGGTTTTTGAAGTCATAGAATGTTGGTTTTTGAAGTCAGAGAATGGAGGTGTGTGAAGTCATAGAATGGAGGTGTGTGAGGTCAGATTGGAGGTGTGTGAAGTCACAGAATGGAAGTGTGTCAACTCAGAAAGGAGGTGTGTGAAGTCATAGAATGGAGGTGTGTGAAGTCATAGAATGGAGGTGTGTGAAATCATAGAATGGAGGTGTGTGAAGTCACGGAAATGAGGTGTTTGAAGTAAAAATGGAAGTATGTGAAGTCAGAATGGAGGTGTGTGAAGTCATAGAACGGAGGTGTGTGAAGTCATAGAATGGAGGTGTGTGAAGTCACAGAAAGGAGGTGTGTGAACTCATAGAATGGAGGAGTGTGAAGTCATAGAATGGAGTTGTGTGAAGTCACAGATGGAGGTGTGTGAAGTCATAGACTGGATGTGTGTGAAGTCACAGAATGGAGGAGGTGTGTGAAGTCACAGAATGGAGGTTTGTGAACCCAGAATGGAGATGTGAGAATTCACAGAAGGGAGGTTTGTGAAGTCATAGAATGGATTGTGTGTGAAATTACAGAATGGAGGTGTGTGAAGTCACAGAATGCAGGTGTGTAAAGTCACAGAGTGGAGGTGTGTGAAGTCACAGAATGGAGGTTTGTGAAGTCATAGAATGGAGGTGTGTGAAGTCACAGAATGCAGGTGTGTGAAGTCAAAGAATGGAGGTGTGTGAATTCATAGAAGGGAGGTGTGTGAAGTCATACAATGGAGGTGTGTGAAATCACAAAATGGAGGTGTGTGTAGTCACAGAGTGGAGGTGTGTGAAGTCAAAGAATGGAGGTGTGTGAATTCATAGAATGGAGGTGTGGGAAGTCAAAGAATGGAGGTGTGTGAAGTCATAGAATGGAGGTGTGTGAAGTCATAGAATGGAGGTGTGTGAGGTCATATTGGAGGTGTGTGAAGTCACAGAATGGAAGTGTGTCAACTCAGAAAGGAGGTGTGTGAAGTCATAGAATGGAGGTGTGTGAAGTTATAGAATGGAGGTGTGTGAACTCATAGAATGGAGGAGTGTGAAGTCATAGAATGGAGGTGTGTGAAGTCACAGAAATGAGGTCTTTGAAGTCAAAATGGAAGTGTGTGAATCAGAATGGAGGTGTGTGAAGTCATAGAATGGAGGTGTGTGAAGTCACAGAATGGAGGTGTGTGAACTCATAGAATGGAGGAGTGTGAAGTCATAGAATGGAGTGTGTGAAGTCACAGATGGAGGGGTGTGAAGTCATAGAATGGAGGTGTGTGAAGTCACAGAATGGAGGTGTGTGAACCCAGAATGGAGGTGTGTGAATTAACAGAAGGGAGGTTTGTGTAGTCATAGAATGGATGTTTCTGAAGTAAGAATGAAGGTGTGTGAAGTCATAGAATGGAGGTGTGTGAAGTCAAAATGGAGGTGTGTGAAGTCAAACAATGTAGGTGTGTGAAGTCACAGAATGGAGGTGTGTGAAGTCACAGAATGGAAGTGTGTGAAGTCAAAATGGAGGTGTGTGAAGTCAAAGAATGGACGTGTGTGAAGTCAAAATTGTGGTGTGTGAAGTCACAAATGCAGGTTTGTGAGGTCAAAGAATGGATGTGTGTGAAGTCAAAATGGAGGTGTGTGAGGTCAAAGAATGGATGTGTGTGAAGTCATAGAATGGAGGTGTATGAAGTCATGGAATGGAGGTTTGTGAAGTCAAACATTGGAAGCGTGTGAAGTTACAGAATGGAGGTGTGTGAAGTCATAGAATGGAGGTGTGTGAAGTCAGAGAATGGAGGTGTGTGAAGTCAGATTGCAGGTTTTGAAGTCATAGAATGGAGGTTGTGAAGTCATAGATTGAAGGTGTGTGGAAGTCATAGTATGGAGGTGTGTGAAGACACAGAATGGAGGTGTGTGAACTCAGAGTGGAGGTGTGTGAAGTCACAGAATGGATGTGTGTGAAGTCATAGAATGGAAGTGTGTGAAGTCATAGAATGGAGTTGTGTGAAGTCAGAATGGAGGTGTGTGAAATCACACTATGGAGGGGTGTGAACTCAGATTTGAGGTGTGTGAGGTCAGAGAATGGAGGTGTGTGAAGTCATATAACGAGGTGTGTGAAGTCACAGAATGGAGGTGTGGGAAGACAAAGAATGTCGGTGTGTGAACTCAGAGTGGAGATGTGTGAAGTCACAGAATGGAGGTGTGTGAAGTCATAGAATGGAAGTGTGTGAAGTCATAGAATGGAGGTGTGTGAAGTCAGAATGGAGGTGTGTGAAGTCACAAATGGAGGTGTGTTAACTCAGAATGTAGGTGTGTGAAGTCAAAGAATGGAGGTGTGTGAAGTCAAAATTTTGATGTGTGAAGTCACAAATGGAGGTGTGTGAAGTCACAGAGTGGAGGTGTGTGAAATCAAAATGGAATTTTGTGAAGTCAAAGAAAGGAGTTGTGTGAAGTCATAGAATGGATGTGTATGAAGTCATGGAATGGAGGTTGGTGAAGTCAAACATTGGAAGTGTGTGAAGTTACAGAATGGAGGTGTGTGAAGTCATAGAAGGGAGATGTGTGAAGTCATAGATTGGAGGTGTGTGAAGTCAGAATGGAGATGTGTGAAGTCAGAGAATGGAGGTGTGAAGTCAGAATGCACATGTGTGAAGTCATAGAATGGAGGTGTGTGAAGTCATAGAACGGAGGTGTGTCTAGTCACAGAATAGAAGTGTGTGAAGTCATAGAATGGAGGTGTGTGAAGTCATAGAATGGAGGTGTGTGAAGTCATAGAATGGAGGTGTGTGAAATCATAGAATGGAGGTGTGTGAAATCACAGGATGGAGGTGTGTGAAGACACAGAATGGAGGTGTGTAAAGTCACAGAGTGGAGGTGTGTGAAGTCACAGAATGGAGGTGTGTGAAGTCACAGAGTGGAGGTGTGTGAAATCAAAATGGAATTTTGTGAAGTCAAAGAAAGGAGTTGTGTGAAGTCATAGAATGGATGTGTATGAAGTCATGGAATGGAGGTTGGTGAAGTCAAACATTGGAAGTGTGTGAAGTTACAGAATGGAGGTGTGTGAAGTCATAGAAGGGAGATGTGTGAAGTCATAGATTGGAGGTGTGTGAAGTCAGAATGGAGATGTGTGAAGTCAGAGAATGGAGGTGTGAAGTCAGAATGCACATGTGTGAAGTCATAGAATGGAGGTGTGTGAAGTCATAGAACGGAGGTGTGTCTAGTCACAGAATAGAAGTGTGTGAAGTCATAGAATGGAGGTGTGTGAAGTCATAGAATGGAGGTGTGTGAAGTCATAGAATGGAGGTGTGTGAAATCATAGAATGGAGGTGTGTGAATTCACAGGATGGAGGTGTGTGAAGACACAGAATGGAGGTGTGTAAAGTCACAGAGTGGAGGTGTGTGAAGTCACAGAATGGAGGTGTGTGAAGTCAGAGAATGGAGGTGTGTGAAGTCATAGAATGTAGGTGTGTGAAATCACAGAAAGGAAGTGTGTGTAGTCACAGAGTGGAGGTGTGTAAAGTCCCAGAATGGAGGTGTGTGAAGTCTCAGAATGGAGGTGTGTGAAGTCATAGAATGGAGGTGTTTGAAGTCATAGAATGTTGGTTTTTGAACTCAGAGAATGGAGGTGTGTGAAGTCATAGAATGGAGGTGTGTGAAGTCACAGAAAGGAGGTGTGTGAACTCATAGAATGGAGGAGTGTGAAGTCATAGAATGGAGGTGTGTGAAGTCACAGATGGAGGTGTGTGAAGTCATAGAATGGAGGTGTGTGAAGTCCCAGAATGGAGGTGTGTGAAGTCACAGAATGGAGGTGTGTGAACCCAGAATGGAGATGTGTGAATTCACAGAAGGGAGGTTTGTGAAGTCATAGAATGGATTGTGTGTGAAATCACAGAATGGAGGTGTGTGAAGTCACAGAATGGAGGTGTGTAAAGTCACAGAGTGGAGGTGTGTGAAGTCACAGAATGGAGGTTTGTGAAGTCATAGAATGGAGGTGTGTGAATCACAGAATGCAGGTGTGTGAAGTCAGAATAGAGGTGTGCGAAGTCCTAGAATGGAGGAGTGTGAAGTCAGAATGGAGTTGTGTGAAGTCATAGAATGGAAGTGTGTGAAGTCAGAATGGAGGTGTGTGAAGTCATAGAATGGAGGTGTGTCTACTCACAGAATAGAAGTGTCTGAAGTCATAGAATGGAGGTCTGTGAAGTCATAGAACGGAGGGGTGTGAAGTCATAGAATGGAGGTGTGTGAAATCATAGAATGGAGGTGTGTGAAATCACAGGATGGAGGTGTGTGAAGACACAGAATGGAGGTGTGTAAAGTCACAGAGTGGAGTTGTGTGAAGTCACAGAATGGAGGTGTGTGAAGTCAGAGAATGGAGGTGTGTAAAGTCATAGAATGGAGGTGTGTGAAATCACAGAATGGAAGTGTGTGTAGTCACAGAGTGGAGGTGTGTAAAGTCACAGAATGGAGGTGGTGAAGTCTCAGAATGCAGGTGTGTGAAGTCATAAAATGGAGGTTTTTGAAGTCATAGAATGTTGGTTTTTGAAGTCAGAGAATGGAGGTGTGTGAAGTCATAGAATGGAGGTGTGTGAGGTCAGATTGGAGGTGTGTGAAGTCACAGAATGGAAGTGTGTCAACTCAGAAAGGAGGTGTGTGAAGTCATAGAATGGAGGTGTGTGAAGTCATAGAATGGAGGTGTGTGAAATCATAGAATGGAGGTGTGTGAAGTCACGGAAATGAGGTGTTTGAAGTAAAAATGGAAGTATGTGAAGTCAGAATGGAGGTGTGTCAAGTCATAGAACGGAGGTGTGTGAAGTCATAGAATGGAGGTGTGTGAAGTCACAGAAAGGAGGTGTGTGAACTCATAGAATGGAGGAGTGTGAAGTCATAGAATGGAGTTGTGTGAAGTCACAGATGGAGGTGTGTGAAGTCATAGACTGGATGTGTGTGAAGTCACAGAATGGAGGAGGTGTGTGAAGTCACAGAATGGAGGTTTGTGAACCCAGAATGGAGATGTGAGAATTCACAGAAGGGAGGTTTGTGAAGTCATAGAATGGATTGTGTGTGAAATTACAGAATGGAGGTGTGTGAAGTCACAGAATGCAGGTGTGTAAAGTCACAGAGTGGAGGTGTGTGAAGTCACAGAATGGAGGTTTGTGAAGTCATAGAATGGAGGTGTGTGAAGTCACAGAATGCAGGTATGTGAAGTCAAAGAATGGAGGTGTGTGAATTCATAGAAGGGAGGTGTGTGAAGTCATACAATGGAGGTGTGTGAAATCACAAAATGGAGGTGTGTGTAGTCACAGAGTGGAGGTGTGTGAAGTCAAAGAATGGAGGTGTGTGAATTCATAGAATGGAGGTGTGGGAAGTCAAAGAATGGAGGTGTGTGAAGTCATAGAATGGAGGTGTGTGAAATCACAGAATGGAAGTGTGTGTAGTCACAGAGTGGAGGTGTGTAAAGTCACAGAATGGAGGTGGTGAAGTCTCAGAATGCAGGTGTGTGAAGTCATAAAATGGAGGTTTTTGAAGTCATAGAATGTTGGTTTTTGAAGTCAGAGAATGGAGGTGTGTGAAGTCATAGAATGGAGGTGTGTGAGGTCAGATTGGAGGTGTGTGAAGTCACAGAATGGAAGTGTGTCAACTCAGAAAGGAGGTGTGTGAAGTCATAGAATGGAGGTGTGTGAAGTCATAGAATAGAGGTGTGTGAAATCATAGAGTGGAGGTGTGTGAAGTCACGGAAATGAGGTGTTTGAAGTAAAAATGGAAGTATGTGAAGTCAGAATGGAGGTGTGTGAAGTCATAGAATGGAGGTGTGTGAAGTCATAGAATGGAGGTGTGTGAAGTCACAGAAAGGAGGTGTGTGAACTCATAGAATGGAGGAGTGTGAAGTCATAGAATGGAGTTGTGTGAAGTCACAGATGGAGGTGTGTGAAGTCATAGACTGGATGTGTGTGACGTCACAGAATGGAGGAGGTGTGTGAAGTCACAGAATGGAGGTTTGTGAACCCAGAATGGAGATGTGAGAATTCACAGAAGGGAGGTTTGTGAAGTCATAGAATGGATTGTGTGTGAAATTACAGAATGGAGGTGTGTGAAGTCACAGAATGCAGGTGTGTAAAGTCACAGAGTGGAGGTGTGTGAAGTCACACAATGGAGGTTTGTGAAGTCATAGAATGGAGGTGTGTGAAGTCACAGAATGCAGGTGTGTGAAGTCAAAGAATGGAGGTGTGTGAATTCATAGAAGGGAGGTGTGTGAAGTCATACAATGGAGGTGTGTGAAATCACAAAATGGAGGTGTGTGTAGTCACAGAGTGGAGGTGTGTGAAGTCAAAGAATGGAGGTGTGTGAATTCATAGAATGGAGGTGTGGGAAGTCAAAGAATGGAGGTGTGTGAAGTCATAGAATGGAGGTGTGTGAAGTCATAGAATGGAGGTGTGTGAGGTCATATTGGAGGTGTGTGAAGTCACAGAATGGAAGTGTGTCAACTCAGAAAGGAGGTGTGTGAAGTCATAGAATGGAGGTGTGTGAAGTTATAGAATGGAGGTGTGTGAACTCATAGAATGGAGGAGTGTGAAGTCATAGAATGGAGGTGTGTGAAGTCACAGAAATGAGGTCTTTGAAGTCAAAATGGAAGTGTGTGAATCAGAATGGAGGTGTGTGAAGTCATAGAATGGAGGTGTGTGAAGTCACAGAATGGAGGTGTGTGAACTCATAGAATGGAGGAGTGTGAAGTCATAGAATGGAGGTGTGTGAAGTCACAGATGGAGGGGTGTGAAGTCATAGAATGGAGGTGTGTGAAGTCACAGAATGGAGGTGTGTGAACCCAGAATGGAGGTGTGTGAATTAACAGAAGGGAGGTTTGTGTAGTCATAGAATGGATGTTTCTGAAGTAAGAATGAAGGTGTGTGAAGTCATAGAATGGAGGTGTGTGAAGTCAAAATGGAGGTGTGTGAAGTCAAACAATGTAGGTGTGTGAAGTCAGAGAATGGAGGTGTGTGAAGTCACAGAATGGAAGTGTGTGAAGTCAAAATGGAGGTGTGTGAAGTCAAAGAATGGACGTGTGTGAAGTCAAAATTGTGGTGTGTGAAGTCACAAATGCAGGTTTGTGAGGTCAAAGAATGGATGTGTGTGAAGTCAAAATGGAGGTGTGTGAGGTCAAAGAATGGATGTGTGTGAAGTCATAGAATGGAGGTGTATGAAGTCATGGAATGGAGGTTTGTGAAGTCAAACATTGGAAGCGTGTGAAGTTACAGAATGGAGGTGTGTGAAGTCATAGAATGGAGGTGTGTGAAGTCAGAGAATGGAGGTGTGTGAAGTCAGATTGCAGGTTTTGAAGTCATAGAATGGAGGTTGTGAAGTCATAGATTGAAGGTGTGTGGAAGTCATAGTATGGAGGTGTGTGAAGACACAGAATGGAGGTGTGTGAACTCAGAGTGGAGGTGTGTGAAGTCACAGAATGGATGTGTGTGAAGTCATAGAATGGAAGTGTGTGAAGTCATAGAATGGAGTTGTGTGAAGTCAGAATGGAGGTGTGTGAAATCACACTATGGAGGGGTGTGAACTCAGATTTGAGGTGTGTGAGGTCAGAGAATGGAGGTGTGTGAAGTCATATAACGAGGTGTGTGAAGTCACAGAATGGAGGTGTGGGAAGACAAAGAATGTCGGTGTGTGAACTCAGAGTGGAGATGTGTGAAGTCACAGAATGGAGGTGTGTGAAGTCATAGAATGGAAGTGTGTGAAGTCATAGAATGGAGGTGTGTGAAGTCAGAATGGAGGTGTGTGAAGTCACAAATGGAGGTGTGTTAACTCAGAATGTAGGTGTGTGAAGTCAAAGAATGGAGGTGTGTGAAGTCAAAATTTTGATGTGTGAAGTCACAAATGGAGGTGTGTGAAGTCACAGAGTGGAGGTGTGTGAAATCAAAATGGAATTTTGTGAAGTCAAAGAAAGGAGTTGTGTGAAGTCATAGAATGGATGTGTATGAAGTCATGGAATGGAGGTTGGTGAAGTCAAACATTGGAAGTGTGTGAAGTTACAGAATGGAGGTGTGTGAAGTCATAGAAGGGAGATGTGTGAAGTCATAGATTGGAGGTGTGTGAAGTCAGAATGGAGATGTGTGAAGTCAGAGAATGGAGGTGTGAAGTCAGAATGCACATGTGTGAAGTCATAGAATGGAGGTGTGTGAAGTCATAGAACGGAGGTGTGTCTAGTCACAGAATAGAAGTGTGTGAAGTCATAGAATGGAGGTGTGTGAAGTCATAGAATGGAGGTGTGTGAGGTCAGATTGGAGGTGTGTGAAGTCACAGAATGGAAGTGTGTCAACTCAGAAAGGAGGTGTGTGAAGTCATAGAATGGAGGTGTGTGAAGTCATAGAATGGAGGTGTGTGAAATCATAGAATGGAGGTGTGTGAAGTCACGGAAATGAGGTGTTTGAAGTAAAAATGGAAGTATGTGAAGTCAGAATGGAGGTGTGTCAAGTCATAGAACGGAGGTGTGTGAAGTCATAGAATGGAGGTGTGTGAAGTCACAGAAAGGAGGTGTGTGAACTCATAGAATGGAGGAGTGTGAAGTCATAGAATGGAGTTGTGTGAAGTCACAGATGGAGGTGTGTGAAGTCATAGACTGGATGTGTGTGAAGTCACAGAATGGAGGAGGTGTGTGAAGTCACAGAATGGAGGTTTGTGAACCCAGAATGGAGATGTGAGAATTCACAGAAGGGAGGTTTGTGAAGTCATAGAATGGATTGTGTGTGAAATTACAGAATGGAGGTGTGTGAAGTCACAGAATGCAGGTGTGTAAAGTCACAGAGTGGAGGTGTGTGAAGTCACAGAATGGAGGTTTGTGAAGTCATAGAATGGAGGTGTGTGAAGTCACAGAATGCAGGTATGTGAAGTCAAAGAATGGAGGTGTGTGAATTCATAGAAGGGAGGTGTGTGAAGTCATACAATGGAGGTGTGTGAAATCACAAAATGGAGGTGTGTGTAGTCACAGAGTGGAGGTGTGTGAAGTCAAAGAATGGAGGTGTGTGAATTCATAGAATGGAGGTGTGGGAAGTCAAAGAATGGAGGTGTGTGAAGTCATAGAATGGAGGTGTGTGAAATCACAGAATGGAAGTGTGTGTAGTCACAGAGTGGAGGTGTGTAAAGTCACAGAATGGAGGTGGTGAAGTCTCAGAATGCAGGTGTGTGAAGTCATAAAATGGAGGTTTTTGAAGTCATAGAATGTTGGTTTTTGAAGTCAGAGAATGGAGGTGTGTGAAGTCATAGAATGGAGGTGTGTGAGGTCAGATTGGAGGTGTGTGAAGTCACAGAATGGAAGTGTGTCAACTCAGAAAGGAGGTGTGTGAAGTCATAGAATGGAGGTGTGTGAAGTCATAGAATAGAGGTGTGTGAAATCATAGAGTGGAGGTGTGTGAAGTCACGGAAATGAGGTGTTTGAAGTAAAAATGGAAGTATGTGAAGTCAGAATGGAGGTGTGTGAAGTCATAGAATGGAGGTGTGTGAAGTCATAGAATGGAGGTGTGTGAAGTCACAGAAAGGAGGTGTGTGAACTCATAGAATGGAGGAGTGTGAAGTCATAGAATGGAGTTGTGTGAAGTCACAGATGGAGGTGTGTGAAGTCATAGACTGGATGTGTGTGACGTCACAGAATGGAGGAGGTGTGTGAAGTCACAGAATGGAGGTTTGTGAACCCAGAATGGAGATGTGAGAATTCACAGAAGGGAGGTTTGTGAAGTCATAGAATGGATTGTGTGTGAAATTACAGAATGGAGGTGTGTGAAGTCACAGAATGCAGGTGTGTAAAGTCACAGAGTGGAGGTGTGTGAAGTCACACAATGGAGGTTTGTGAAGTCATAGAATGGAGGTGTGTGAAGTCACAGAATGCAGGTGTGTGAAGTCAAAGAATGGAGGTGTGTGAATTCATAGAAGGGAGGTGTGTGAAGTCATACAATGGAGGTGTGTGAAATCACAAAATGGAGGTGTGTGTAGTCACAGAGTGGAGGTGTGTGAAGTCAAAGAATGGAGGTGTGTGAATTCATAGAATGGAGGTGTGGGAAGTCAAAGAATGGAGGTGTGTGAAGTCATAGAATGGAGGTGTGTGAAGTCATAGAATGGAGGTGTGTGAGGTCATATTGGAGGTGTGTGAAGTCACAGAATGGAAGTGTGTCAACTCAGAAAGGAGGTGTGTGAAGTCATAGAATGGAGGTGTGTGAAGTTATAGAATGGAGGTGTGTGAACTCATAGAATGGAGGAGTGTGAAGTCATAGAATGGAGGTGTGTGAAGTCACAGAAATGAGGTCTTTGAAGTCAAAATGGAAGTGTGTGAATCAGAATGGAGGTGTGTGAAGTCATAGAATGGAGGTGTGTGAAGTCACAGAATGGAGGTGTGTGAACTCATAGAATGGAGGAGTGTGAAGTCATAGAATGGAGGTGTGTGAAGTCACAGATGGAGGGGTGTGAAGTCATAGAATGGAGGTGTGTGAAGTCACAGAATGGAGGTGTGTGAACCCAGAATGGAGGTGTGTGAATTAACAGAAGGGAGGTTTGTGTAGTCATAGAATGGATGTTTCTGAAGTAAGAATGAAGGTGTGTGAAGTCATAGAATGGAGGTGTGTGAAGTCAAAATGGAGGTGTGTGAAGTCAAACAATGTAGGTGTGTGAAGTCAGAGAATGGAGGTGTGTGAAGTCACAGAATGGAAGTGTGTGAAGTCAAAATGGAGGTGTGTGAAGTCAAAGAATGGACGTGTGTGAAGTCAAAATTGTGGTGTGTGAAGTCACAAATGCAGGTTTGTGAGGTCAAAGAATGGATGTGTGTGAAGTCAAAATGGAGGTGTGTGAGGTCAAAGAATGGATGTGTGTGAAGTCATAGAATGGAGGTGTATGAAGTCATGGAATGGAGGTTTGTGAAGTCAAACATTGGAAGCGTGTGAAGTTACAGAATGGAGGTGTGTGAAGTCATAGAATGGAGGTGTGTGAAGTCAGAGAATGGAGGTGTGTGAAGTCAGATTGCAGGTTTTGAAGTCATAGAATGGAGGTTGTGAAGTCATAGATTGAAGGTGTGTGGAAGTCATAGTATGGAGGTGTGTGAAGACACAGAATGGAGGTGTGTGAACTCAGAGTGGAGGTGTGTGAAGTCACAGAATGGATGTGTGTGAAGTCATAGAATGGAAGTGTGTGAAGTCATAGAATGGAGTTGTGTGAAGTCAGAATGGAGGTGTGTGAAATCACACTATGGAGGGGTGTGAACTCAGATTTGAGGTGTGTGAGGTCAGAGAATGGAGGTGTGTGAAGTCATATAACGAGGTGTGTGAAGTCACAGAATGGAGGTGTGGGAAGACAAAGAATGTCGGTGTGTGAACTCAGAGTGGAGATGTGTGAAGTCACAGAATGGAGGTGTGTGAAGTCATAGAATGGAAGTGTGTGAAGTCATAGAATGGAGGTGTGTGAAGTCAGAATGGAGGTGTGTGAAGTCACAAATGGAGGTGTGTTAACTCAGAATGTAGGTGTGTGAAGTCAAAGAATGGAGGTGTGTGAAGTCAAAATTTTGATGTGTGAAGTCACAAATGGAGGTGTGTGAAGTCACAGAGTGGAGGTGTGTGAAATCAAAATGGAATTTTGTGAAGTCAAAGAAAGGAGTTGTGTGAAGTCATAGAATGGATGTGTATGAAGTCATGGAATGGAGGTTGGTGAAGTCAAACATTGGAAGTGTGTGAAGTTACAGAATGGAGGTGTGTGAAGTCATAGAAGGGAGATGTGTGAAGTCATAGATTGGAGGTGTGTGAAGTCAGAATGGAGATGTGTGAAGTCAGAGAATGGAGGTGTGAAGTCAGAATGCACATGTGTGAAGTCATAGAATGGAGGTGTGTGAAGTCATAGAACGGAGGTGTGTCTAGTCACAGAATAGAAGTGTGTGAAGTCATAGAATGGAGGTGTGTGAAGTCATAGAATGGAGGTGTGTGAAGTCATAGAATGGAGGTGTGTGAAATCATAGAATGGAGGTGTGTGAAATCACAGGATGGAGGTGTGTGAAGACACAGAATGGAGGTGTGTAAAGTCACAGAGTGGAGGTGTGTGAAGTCACAGAATGGAGGTGTGTGAAGTCACAGAGTGGAGGTGTGTGAAATCAAAATGGAATTTTGTGAAGTCAAAGAATGGAGTTGTGTGAAGTCATAGAATGGATGTGTATGAAGTCATGGAATGGAGGTTGGTGAAGTCAAACATTGGAAGTGTGTGAAGTTACAGAATGGAGGTGTGTGAAGTCATAGAAGGGAGATGTGTGAAGTCATAGATTGGAGGTGTGTGAAGTCAGAATGGAGATGTGTGAAGTCAGAGAATGGAGGTGTGAAGTCAGAATGCACATGTGTGAAGTCATAGAATGGAGGTGTGTGAAGTCATAGAACGGAGGTGTGTCTAGTCACAGAATAGAAGTGTGTGAAGTCATAGAATGGAGGTGTGTGAAGTCATAGAATGGAGGTGTGTGAAGTCATAGAATGGAGGTGTGTGAAATCATAGAATGGAGGTGTGTGAAATCACAGGATGGAGGTGTGTGAAGACACAGAATGGAGGTGTGTAAAGTCACAGAGTGGAGGTGTGTGAAGTCACAGAATGGAGGTGTGTGAAGTCAGAGAATGGAGGTGTGTGAAGTCATAGAATGTAGGTGTGTGAAATCACAGAAAGGAAGTGTGTGTAGTCACAGAGTGGAGGTGTGTAAAGTCCCAGAATGGAGGTGTGTGAAGTCTCAGAATGGAGGTGTGTGAAGTCATAGAATGGAGGTGTTTGAAGTCATAGAATGTTGGTTTTTGAACTCAGAGAATGGAGGTGTGTGAAGTCACAGAATGGAGGTGTGTGAGGTCAGATTGAAGGTGTTTGAAGTCACAGAATGGAAGTGTGTCAACTCAGAAAGGAGTTGTGTGAAGTCATAGAATGGAGGTGTGTGAAGTCATAGAATGGAGGTGTGTGAAATCATAGAATGGAGGTGTGTGAAGTCACAGAAATGAGGTGTTTGAAGTCAAAATGGAAGTATGTGAAGTCAGAATGGAGGTGTGTGAAGTCATAGAATGGAGGTGTGTGAAGTCATAGAATGGAGGTGTGTGAAGTCACAGAAAGGAGGTGTGTGAACTCATAGAATGGAGGAGTGTGAAGTCATAGAATGGAGGTGTGTGAAGTCACAGATGGAGGTGTGTGAAGTCATAGAATGGAGGTGTGTGAAGTCCCAGAATGGAGGTGTGTGAAGTCACAGAATGGAGGTGTGTGAACCCAGAATGGAGATGTGAGAATTCACAGAAGGGAGGTTTGTGAAGTCATAGAATGGATTGTGTGTGAAATCACAGAATGGAGGTGTGTGAAGTCACAGAATGGAGGTGTGTAAAGTCACAGAGTGGAGGTGTGTGAAGTCACAGAATGGAGGTTTGTGAAGTCATAGAATGGAGGTGTGTGAAGTCACAGAATGCAGGTGTGTGAAGTCAGAATAGAGGTGTGCGAAGTCCTAGAATGGAGGAGTGTGAAGTCAGAATGGAGTTGTGTGAAGTCATAGAATGGAAGTGTGTGAAGTCAGAATGGAGGTGTGTGAAGTCATAGAATGGAGGTGTGTCTACTCACAGAATAGAAGTGTGTGAAGTCATAGAATGGAGGTCTGTGAAGTCATAGAACGGAGGGGTGTGAAGTCATAGAATGGAGGTGTGTGAAATCATAGAATGGAGGTGTGTGAAATCACAGGATGGAGGTGTGTGAAGACACAGAATGGAGGTGTGTAAAGTCACAGAGTGGAGTTGTGTGAAGTCATAGAATGGAGGTGTGTGAAGTCATAGAATGGAGGTGTGTGAAATCACAGAATGGAAGTGTGTGTAGTCACAGAGTGGAGGTGTGTAAAGTCACAGAATGGAGGTGGTGAAGTCTCAGAATGCAGGTGTGTGAAGTCATAAAATGGAGGTTTTTGAAGTCATAGAATGTTGGTTTTTGAAGTCAGAGAATGGAGGTGTGTGAAGTCATAGAATGGAGGTGTGTGAGGTCAGATTGGAGGTGTGTGAAGTCACAGAATGGAAGTGTGTCAACTCAGAAAGGAGGTGTGTGAAGTCATAGAATGGAGGTGTGTGAAGTCATAGAATGGAGGTGTGTGAAATCATAGAATGGAGGTGTGTGAAGTCACGGAAATGAGGTGTTTGAAGTAAAAATGGAAGTATGTGAAGTCAGAATGGAGGTGTGTGAAGTCATAGAACGGAGGTGTGTGAAGTCATAGAATGGAGGTGTGTGAAGTCACAGAAAGGAGGTGTGTGAACTCATAGAATGGAGGAGTGTGAAGTCATAGAATGGAGTTGTGTGAAGTCACAGATGGAGGTGTGTGAAGTCATAGACTGGATGTGTGTGAAGTCACAGAATGGAGGAGGTGTGTGAAGTCACAGAATGGAGGTGTGTGAACCCAGAATGGAGATGTGAGAATTCACAGAAGGGAGGTTTGTGAAGTCATAGAATGGATTGTGTGTGAAATCACAGAATGGAGGTGTGTGAAGTCACAGAATGCAGGTGTGTAAAGTCACAGAGTGGAGGTGTGTGAAGTCACAGAATGGAGGTTTGTGAAGTCATAGAATGGAGGTGTGTGAAGTCACAGAATGCAGGTGTGTGAAGTCACAATAAAGGTATGCGAAGTCCTAGAATGGAGGAGTGTGAAGTCAGAATGGAGCTGTGTGAAGTCATAGAATGGAAGTGTGTGAAGTCAGAATGGAGGTGTGTGAAGTCATAGAATGGAGGTGTGTCTACTCACAGAATAGAAGTATGTGAAGTCATAGAATGGAGGTGTGTGAAGTCATAGAATGGAGGTGTGTGAAGTCATAGAATGGAGGTGTGTGAAATCATAGAATGGAGGTGTGTGAAATCACAGGATGGAGGTGTGTGAACTCATAGAATGGAGGAGTGTGAAGTCATAGAATGGACGTGTGAGAAGTCACAGATGGAGGTGTGTAAAGTCACAGAGTGGAGGTGTGTGAAGTCTCAGAATGGAGGTGTGTGAAGTCCCAGAATGGAGGTGTGTGAAGTCACTGAATGGAGGTGTGTGAACCCAGAATGGAGATGTGTGAATTCACAGAAGGGAGGTTTGTGAAGTCATAGAATGGATTGTGTGTGAAATCACAGAATGGAGGTGTGTGAAGTCACAGAATGGAGGTGTGTAAAGTCACAGAGTGGAAGTGTGTGAAGTCACAGAATGGAGGTTTGTGAAGTCATAGAATGGAGGTGTGTGAAGTCACAGAATGCAGGTGTGTGAAGTCAGAATAGAGGTGTGCGAAGTCCTAGAATGGAGGAGTGTGAAGTCAGAATGGAGTTGTGTGACGTCATAGAATGGAAGTGTGTGAAGTCAGAATGGAGGTGTGTGAAGTCATAGAATGGAGGTGTGTCTACTCACAGAATAGAAGTGTGTGAAGTCATAGAATGGAGGTCTGTGAAGTCATAGAACGGAGGGGTGTGAAGTCATAGAATGGAGGTGTGTGAAATCATAGAATGGAGGTGTGTGAAATCACAGGATGGAGGTGTGTGAAGACACAGAATGGAGGTGTGTAAAGTCACAGAGTGGAGTTGTGTTAAGTCACAGAATGGAGGTGTGTGAAGTCAGAGAATGGAGGTGTGTGAAGTCATAGAATGGAGGTGTGTGAAATCACAGAATGGAAGTGTGTGTAGTCACAGAGTGGAGGTGTGTAAAGTCACAGAATGGAGGTGGTGAAGTCTCAGAATGCAGGTGTGTGAAGTCATAAAATGGAGGTTTTTGAAGTCATAGAATGTTGGTTTTTGAAGTCAGAGAATGGAGGTGTGTGAAGTCATAGAATGGAGGTGTGTGAGGTCAGATTGGAGGTGTGTGAAGTCACAGAATGGAAGTGTGTCAACTCAGAAAGGAGGTGTGTGAAGTCATAGAATGGAGGTGTGTGAAGTCATAGAATGGAGGTGTGTGAAATCATAGAATGGAGGTGTGTGAAGTCACGGAAATGAGGTGTTTGAAGTAAAAATGGAAGTATGTGAAGTCAGAATGGAGGTGTGTGAAGTCATAGAACGGAGGTGTGTGAAGTCATAGAATGGAGGTGTGTGAAGTCACAGAAAGGAGGTGTGTGAACTCATAGAATGGAGGAGTGTGAAGTCATAGAATGGAGTTGTGTGAAGTCACAGATGGAGGTGTGTGAAGTCATAGACTGGATGTGTGTGAAGTCACAGAATGGAGGAGGTGTGTGAAGTCACAGAATGGAGGTGTGTGAACCCAGAATGGAGATGTGAGAATTCACAGAAGGGAGGTTTGTGAAGTCATAGAATGGATTGTGTGTGAAATCACAGAATGGAGGTGTGTGAAGTCACAGAATGCAGGTGTGTAAAGTCACAGAGTGGAGGTGTGTGAAGTCACAGAATGGAGGTTTGTGAAGTCATAGAATGGAGGTGTGTGAAGTCACAGAATGCAGGTGTGTGAAGTCAGAATAAAGGTATGCGAAGTCCTAGAATGGAGGAGTGTGAAGTCAGAATGGAGCTGTGTGAAGTCATAGAATGGAAGTGTGTGAAGTCAGAATGGAGGTGTGTGAAGTCATAGAATGGAGGTGTGTCTACTCACAGAATAGAAGTATGTGAAGTCATAGAATGGAGGTCTGTGAAGTCATAGAATGGAGGTGTGTGAAGTCATAGAATGGAGGTGTGTGAAATCATAGAATGGAGGTGTGTGAAATCACAGGATGGAGGTGTGTGAACTCATAGAATGGAGGAGTGTGAAGTCATAGAATGGACGTGTGAGAAGTCACAGATGGAGGTGTGTGAAGTCATAGAATGGAGGTGTGTGAAATCATAGAATGGAGGTGTGTGTAGTCACAGAGTGGAGGTGTGTAAAGTCACAGAGTGGAGGTGTGTGAAGTCTCAGAATGGAGGTGTGTTAAGTCATAGAATGGAGGTGTTTGAAGTCATAGAATATTGGTTTTTGAAGTCAGAGAATGGAGGTGTGAACCCAGAATGGATTTGTGTGAATTCACAGAAGGGAGGTTTGTGAAGTCATAGAATGGTTTGTGTGTGAAATCACAGGATGTAGGTGTGTGAAGTCACAGAATGGAGGTGTGTAAAGTCACAGAGTGGAGGTGTGTGAAGTCACAGAATGGAGGTGTGTGAAGTTATAGAATGGAGGTGTGTGAAGTCACAGAATGCAGGTGTGTGAAGTCAGAACAGGTGTGCGAAGTCATAGAATGGAGGAGTGTGAATGAGAATGGAGCTGTGTGAAGTCATAGAATGGAAGTGTGTGAATTCAGAATGGAGGTGTGTGAACTCATAGAATGGAGGTGTATGAAGTCACAATGGAGGTGTGTGAAGTCAAATAATGGAGGTGTGTGAACTCAGAAAGGAGGTGTGTAAAGTCATAGAATAGAGGTCTGTGAAGTCACAGAATGGAGGTGTGTGAAATCATAGAATGGAGGTGTGTGAAGTCACAGAATTGAAGTGTGTGAAGTCAGAATGGAGGTGTGTGAAGTCAGAATGGAGGTGTGTGAAGTCAGATAATGGAGGTGTGTGAAGTCACAATGCAGGTGTGTGAACTCATAGAATGGAGGTGTGTGAAGTAACAATGTAGGTTTCTGAAGTCATAGAATGGAGGTGTGTGAAGTCATAGAATGGAGGTGTGTGAAGTCACAGAATGGAGGTGTGTGATGTCATAGAATGGAGGTGTGTGAAGTCACAGAATGGAGGTGTGTGAAGGCATAGAATGGAGGTGTGTGAAGTCATAGAATGGAGGTGTGTAAAGTCACAGAATAGAGGTGTGTAAAGTCACAGTATGGAGGTGTGTGAACTCATATTTGAGGTGTGTGAAGTCACAGAATGGAGGTGTGTGAAGTCATAGAAGTAGGTGTGTGAAGTCACAGAATGGAGGTGTGTGAAGACACAGAATGGAGGTGTGTGAACTCAGTGAGGAGGTGTGTGAAGTCACAGAATGGAGGTGTGTGAAGTCATAGAATGGAAGTGTGTGAAGTCATAGAATGGAAGTGTGTGAAGTCATAGAATGGAGGTGTGTGAAGTCAGAATAGAGGTGTGTGAAGTCACAGAATGGAGGTGTGTGAACCCAGAATGGAGGTGTGTGAAGTCACAGAATGGAGGTTTGTGAAGTCATAGAATGGAGGTGTGTGAGTCATAGAATGGATGTTGCTGAAGTAAGAATGAAGGTGTGTGAAGTCATAGAATGGAAGTGTCTGAAGTCATAGAATGGATGTCGCTGAAGTAAGAATGAAGGTGTGTGAACTCATAGAATGGATATGGGTGAATTCATGGAACGGAGGTGTGTGAAGTCAAAAAATGGAGGTGTATGATGTCAAACAATGGAAGTGTGTGAAGTCATAGAATGGAGGTGTGTGAAGTCTTAGAATGGAGGTTTGTGAAGTCATAGAATGGAGGTGTGTGATGTCACAGAAGGGAGGTGTGTGAAGTCACAGAATGTAGGTGTATAAAGTCACAGAGTGGAGGTGTGTGAAGGCACAGAATGGAGGGGTGTGAAGTCAAAGAATGGAGGTATGTGAAGTCACAGAATGGAGGGGTGTGAAGTCAAAGAATGGAGGTATGTGAAGTCACAGAATGGAGGGGTGTGAAGTCAAAATAGAGGTGTACGAAGTCATAGAATGGAGGTGTGTGAAGTCAGAATGGAGCTGTGTGTACTCATAGAATGGAGGTGTGTGAACTCACAATGGAGATGTGTGAAGTCATAGAATGGTGGTTTTTGAAGTCACAGAATGAAGGTGTGTGAAGTCATAGAATGGAGGTGTGTGAAGTCAGATTGGAGGTATGTGAAGTCACAGAATGGAGGTGTGTCAACTCAGAAATGAGGTATGTGAATTCATAGAATGGAGGTGTGTGAAGTCACAGAATTGAGGTGTGTGAAGTCAGAATGGAGATGTGTGAATTCAGAATGAAGGTGTGTGAAGTCAGAGAATGGAGGTGTGTGAAGTCACAATGCAGGTGTGTGAAGTCATAGAATGGAGGTGTGTGAAGTCACAAAATGGAGGTGTGTGAAGTCATATATTGGAGGTGTGTGAAGTCACAGAATGGAGGTGTGTGTGAAGTCACAATGTAGGTGTGTGAAGTCATAGAATTGAGGTGTGTGAAGTCATAGAATGGAGGTGTGCAAAGTCACAAAATGGAGGTGTGTGAAGTCATATATTGGAGGTATGTGAAGTCACAGAATGGAGGTGTCTGAACTCAGAATGGAGGTGTGTGAAGTCACAGAATGGAGGTGTGTGAAATCATAGAATGGAGATGTGTGAAGTCACAGAATGGAGGTGTGTGAAATCGTAGAAGGGAGTTGTGTGAAGTCAGACAATCAAGGTGTGTGAAGTCACAGAATGGAGGTGTGTGAACTCACAATGGAGGTGAGTGAAGTCACAGAATGGAGGTGTGTGAAGTCATAGAATGGAAGTGTGTGAAGTCATAGAATGTAGGTGTGTGATATCAGAATGGAGGTGTGTGAAGTCACAGAATGGAGGTGTGTGACGTCATAAATGTTGGTGTGTGAAGTCATAGAATGGAGATGTGAAGTCATAGAATGGAGGTGTGAAGTCATAGAATGGAGGTGTGTGAAGTCATTGAATGGAGATTTGTGAAGTCACAGAATAGAGTTGTGAGAAGTCACAATGGAGGTGTGTGAATTCTCAGAATGGAGGTGTGGGAAGTCACAGAATGGAGGTGTGTGAAGTCAAGGAATGGAGGTGTGTGAATTCATAGAATGGAGGTGTGTGAAGGCAAAGAATGGAGGTGTGTAAAGTCATAGAATGGAGATGTGTGAAGTCATAGAATGGAGGTGTGTGAGGACAGATTGGAGGTGTGTGAAGTCACAGAATGGAGGTTTATGAAGTCAGAATAGAGGTATGCGAAGTCGTAGAATGGAGATGTGTTAAGTCAGAATGGATCTGTGTGAATTCATAGAATGGAGGTGTGTGAAGTCAGATTGGAGGTGTGTGAACTCTTAGAATGGAGGTATGTGAAGTCACAATGGAGGTGTGTGAAGTCATAGAATTGTGGTTTTTGAAATCACAGAATGGAGGTGTGTGGAGTCATAGACTGGAGGTGTGTGAAGTCAGATTAGAGGTGTGTGAAGTCAATGAATGGAGGTGTGTGAACTCAGAAAGGAGGTATGTGAAGTCATAGAGTGGAGGTGTGTGAAGTCATAGAATGGAGGTGTGTGAAATCACAAAATGGAGGTGTGTGTAATCACAGAGTCGAGGTGTGTAAAGTCACAGAGTGGAGGTGTGTGAATTCTCAGAATGGAGGTGTGGGAACTCACAGAATGGAGGTGTGTGAAGTCAAGGAATGGAGGTGTGTGAATTCATAGAATGGAGGTGTGTGAAGGCAAAGAATGGAGGTGTGTGAAGTCATAGAATGGAGGTGTGTGAAGTCATAGAATGGAGGTGTGTGAGGTCAGATTGGAGGTGTGTGAAGTCACAGAATGGAAGTGTGTCAACTCAGAAAGGAGGTGTGTGAAGTCATAGAATGGAGGTGTGTGAAGTCATAGAATGGAGGTGTGTGAAATCATAGAATGGAGGTGTGTGAAGTCACAGAAATGAGGTCTTTGAAGTCAAAATGGAAGTGTGTGAAGTCAGAATGGAGGTGTGTGAAGTCATAGAATGGAGGTGTGTGAAGTCACAGAATGGAGGTGTGTGAACTCATAGAATGGAGGAGTGTGAAGTCATAGAATGGAGGTGTGTGAAGTCACAGATGGAAGGGTGTGAAGTCATAGAATGGAGGTGTGTGAAGTCACAGAAAGGAGGTGTGTGAACCCAGAATGTACGTGTGTGAATTCACAGAAGGGAGGTATGTGAAGTCATAGAATGGATGTTTCTGAAGTAAGAATGAAGGTTTGTGAAGTCATAGAATGGAGGTGTGTGAAGTCAAAATGGAGGTGTGTGAAGTCAAACAATATAGGTGTGTGAAGTCACAGAATGGAGGTGTGTGAAGTCACAGAATGGAAGTGTGTGAAGTCAAAATGGAGGTGTGTGAAGTCAAAGAATGGACGTGTGTGAAGTCAAAATTGTGGTGTGTGAAGTCACAAATGCAGGTGTGTGAAGTCACAGAATGGAGGTGTGTGAAGTCAAAATGGAGGTGTGTGAGGTCAAAGAATGGATGTGTGTGAAGTCATAGAATGGAGGTGTATGAAGTCATGGAATGGAGGTTTGTGAAGTCAAACATTGGAAGCGTGTGAAGTTACAGAATGGAGGTGTGTGAAGTCATAGAATGGAGGTGTGTGAAGTCAGAGAATGGAGGTGTGTGAAGTCAGATTGCAGGTTTGTGAAGTCATAGAATGGAGGTTTGTGAAGTCATAGATTGGAAGTGTGTGAAATCATAGAATGGAGGTTGTGAAGACATAGATTGAAGGTGTGTGGAATTCATAGTATGGAGGTGTGTGAAGTCACAGAAAGGAGGGGTTTGAATTCACAGAATGGAGTTGTATGAAGTCACAATGCAGGTTTGTGAAGTCATAGAATGGAAGTGTGTTAAATCAAAGAATGGAGGTTTGTGAAGTCATAGAATGGATTGTGTGTGCAATCACAGAATGGAGGTGTGTGAAGTCACAGAATGGAGGTGTGTAAAGTCACAGAGTGGAGGTGTGTGAAGTCACAGAATGGAGGTGTGTGAAGTCATAGAATGGAGGTGTGTGAAGTCACAGAATGCAGTTGTGTGAAGTCAGAATAGAGGAGTGCGAAGTCATAGAATGGAGGTGTGTGAAGTCAGAATGGAGCTGTGTGAAGTCATAGAATGGAAGTGTGTGAAGTCAGAATGGAGGTGTGTGAACTCATAGAATGGAGGTGTATGAAGTCACAATGGAGGTGTGTGAAGTCACAGAATGGATGTGTGTGAACTCAGAAAGGAGGTGTGTGAAGTCATAGAATGGAGGTCTGTGAAGTCATAGAATGGAGGTGTGTGAAATCATAGAATGGAGGTGTGTGAAGTCACAGAATTGAGGTGTGTGAAGTCAGAATGGAGGTGTGTGAAGTCAGATTGGAGGTGTGTGAAGTCATAGAATGGAGGTGTGTGAAGTCACAGAATGGAGGTGTGTGATGTCATAAAATGGAGGTGTGTGAAGTCACAATGTAGGTTTCTGAAGTCATAGAATGGAGGTGTGTGAAGTCATAGAATGGAGGTGTGTGAAGACATAGAATGGGGGTGTGTGAAGTCACAGAATGGAGGTGTGTGAAGTCACAGAATGGAAGTGTGTGAAGTCAAAATGGAGGTGTGTGAAGTCATGGAATGGAGGTGTATGAAGTCATGGAATGGAGGTTTGTGACGTCAAACATTGGAAGCGTGTGAAATTACAGAATGGAGGTGTGTGAAGTCATAGAATGGAGGTGTGTGAAGTCATGAAATGGAGGTGTGTCAAGTCACAGAAGGGAGGTGTGTGAAGTCACAGAACGGCGATGTGTGAAGTCACAATGGAGGTGTGTGAAGTCATAGAATGGAGGTGTGTGAAGTCACAGAATGGAGGTGTGTGAACTCATAGAATGGAGGAGTGTGAAGTCATAGAATGGAGGTTTGTGAAGTCACAGATGGAGGTGTGTGAAGTCACAGAATGGAGGTGTGTGATGTCAAAATGGAGGTGTGTGAAGTCAAAGAATGGAGGTGTGTCAAGTCACAGAAGGGAGGTGTGTGAAGTCACAGAATGGAGGTTTGTGAAGTCAAACATTGGAAGTGTGTGAAATTACAGAATGGAGGTGTGTGAAGTCATAGAATGGAGGTGTGTGAAGTCATAGAATGGAGGTGTGTCAAGTCACAGAAGGGAGGTGTGTGAAGTCACAGAACGGAGATGTGTGAAGTCACAATGGAGGTGTGTGAAGTCACAGAATGGAGGTTAGTGAAGTCAAAGAATGGAAGTGTGTGAAGTCATAGAATGGAGGTGTGTGAAATCACAGAATGGAGGTGTGTGAAGTCACAGAATGGAGGTGTTTGAAGTCATAGAATGGAGGTGTGTGAAGTCACAGAATGGAGGTGTATGAAGTCAGAATAGAGGTATGCGAAGTCGTAGAATGGAGATGTGTTGTCAGAATGGATCTATGTGAATTCATAGAATGGAGGTGTGTGAAGTCAGATTGGAGGTGTGTGAACTCTTAGAATGGAGGTATGTGAAGTCACAATGGAGGTGTGTGAAGTCATAGAATTGTGGTTTTTGAAATCAAAGAATGGAGGTGTGTGGAGTCATAGAATGGAGGTGTGTGAAGTCAGATTGGAGGTGTGTGAAGTATGTGAATGGAGGTGTGTGAACTCAGAAAGGAGGTATGTGAAGTCATAGAATGTAGGTGTGTGAAGTCATAGAATGGAGGTGTGTGAAATCACAAAATGGAGGTGTGTGTAGTCACAGAGTCGAGGTGTGTAAAGTCACAGAGTGGAGGTGTGTGAATTCTCAGAATGGAGGTGTGGGAAGTCACAGAATGGAGGTGTGTGAAGTCAAGGAATGGAGGTGTGTGAATTCATAGAATGGAGGTGTGTGAAGGCAAAGAATGGAGGTGTGTGAAGTCATAGAATGGAGGTGTGTGAAGTCATAGAATGGAGGTGTGTGAGGTCAGATTGGAGGTGTGTGAAGTCACAGAATGGAAGTGTGTCAACTCAGAAAGGAGGTGTGTGAAGTCATAGAATGGAGGTGTGTGAAGTCATAGAATGGAGGTGTGTGAAATCATAGAATGGAGGTGTGTGAAGTCACAGAAATGAGGTCTTTGAAGTCAAAATGGAAGTGTGTGAAGTCAGAATGGAGGTGTGTGAAGTCATAGAATGGAGGTGTGTGAAGTCACAGAATGGAGGTGTGTGAACTCATAGAATGGAGGAATGTGAAGTCATAGAATGGAGGTGTGTGAAGTCACACATGGAGGGGTGTGAAGTCATAGAATGCAGGTTTGTGAAGTCACAGAATGGAGGTGTGTGAACCCAGAATGTAGGTGTGTGAATTCACAGAAGGGAGGTTTGTGAAGTCATAGAATGGATGTTTCTGAAGTAAGAATGAAGGTGTGTGAAGTCACAGAATGGATGTGTGTGAACTCAGAAAGGAGGTGTGTGAAGTCATAGAATGGAGGTCTGTGAAGTCATAGAATGGAGGTGTGTGAAATCATAGAATGGAGGTGTGTGAAGTCACAGAATTGAGGTGTGTGAAGTCAGAATGGAGGTGTGTGAAGTCAGAATGGAGGTGTGTGAAGTCATAGAATGGAGGTGTGTGAAGTCACAGAATGGAGGTGTGTGATGTCATAGAATGGTGGTGTGTGAGTCACAATGTAGGTTTCTGAAGTCATAGAATGGAGGTGTGTGAAGTCATAGAATGGAGGTGTGTGAAGACATAGAATGGGGGTGTGTGAAGTCACAGAATGCAGGTGTGTGAAGTCACACTATGGAGGGGTGTGAACTCAGATTTGAGGTGTGTGAGGTCACAGAATGGAGGTGTGTGAAGTCATATAACGAGGTGTGTGAAGTCAAAGAATGGAGGTGTGTGAAGTCACAGAATGGAGGTGTGTGAAGTCATAGAATGGAAGTGTGTGAAGTCACAGAATGGAGGTGTGTGAAGTCACAGAATGGAAGTGTGTGAAGTCAAAATGGAGGTGTGTGAAGTCATAGAATGGAGGTGTATGAAGTCATGGAATGGAGGTTTGTGACGTCAAACATTGGAAGCGTGTGAAATTACAGAATGGAGGTGTGTGAAGTCATAGAATGGAGGTGTGTGAAGTCATGAAATGGAGGTGTGTCAAGTCAGAGAAGGGAGGTGTGTGAAGTCACAGAACGGCGATGTGTGAAGTCACAATGGAGGTGTGTGAAGTCATAGAATGGAGGTGTGTGAAGTCACAGAATGGAGGTGTGTGAACTCATAGAATGGAGGAGAGTGAAGTCATAGAATGGAGGTTTGTGAAGTCACAGATGGAGGTGTGTGAAGTCATAGAATGGAGGTGTGTGAAGTCACAGAAAGGAGGTGTGTGAACCCAGAATGGAGGTGTGTGAATTCACAGAAGGGAGGTTTGTGAAGTCATAGAATGGATGTTTCTGAAGTAAGAATGAAGGTGTGTGAAGTCATAGAGTGGAGGTGTGTGAAGTCAAAATGGAGTTGTGTGAAGTCAAACAATGTAGGTGTGTGAAGTCACAGAATGGAGGTGTGTGAAGTCACAGAATGGAAGTGTGTGAAGTCAAAATGGAGGTGTGAAAGTCAAAGAATGGTCGTGTGTGAAATCAAAATTGTGGTGTGTGAAGTCACAAAGGCAGGTGTGTGAAGTCACAGAATGGACGTGTGTGAAGTCAAAATGGAGGTGTGTGAGGTCAAAGAATGAATGTGTGTGAAGTCATAGAATGGAGGTTTATGAAGTCATGGAATGGAGGTTTGTGAAGTCAAACATGGGAAGCGTGTGAAGTTACAGAAGGGTGGTGTGTGAAGTCATAGAATGGAGGTGAGTAAAGTCAGATAATGGAGGTGTGTGAATTCAAATTGCAGGTTTGTGAAGTCATAGAATGGAGGTTTGTGAAGTCATAGATTGGAAGTGTGTGAAGTCATAGAATGGAGGTTGTGAAGTCAGAGATTGAAGGTGTGTGGAAGTCAGAGTATGGAGGTGTGTGAAGTCAGAGAAAGGAGGTGTGTGAATTCACAGAATGGAGTTGTATGAAGTCACAATGGAGGTGTGTGAAATCATAGAATGGAGGTGTGTGAAATCAAAGAATGGAGGTTTGTGAAGTCATAAAATGGATTGTGTGTAAAATCACAGAATGGAGGTGTGTGAAGTCACAGAATGGAGGTGTGTAAAGTCACAGAGTGGAGGTGTGTGAAGTCACAGAATGGAGGTGTGTGAAGTCATAGAATGGAGGTGTGTGAAGTCACAGAATGCAGTTGTGTGAAGTCAGAATAGAGGTGTGCAAAGTCATACAATGGAGGTGTGTGAAGTCAGAATAGAGGTGTGTAAAGTCATAGAATGGAAGTGTGTGAAGTCAGAATGGAGGTGTGTGAACTCATAGAATGGAGGTGTATGAAGTCACAATGGAGGTGTGTGAAGTCACAAAATGGATGTGTGTGAACTCAGAAAGGAGGTGTGTGAAGTCATAGAATGGAGGTCTGTGAAGTCATAGAATGGAGGTGTGTGAAATCATAGAATGGAGGTGTGTGAAGTCACAGAATTGAGGTGTGTGAAGTCAGAATGGAGGTTTGTGAAGTCAGAATGGAGGTTTGTGAAGTCAGAGAATGGAGGTGTGTGAAGTCACAATGTAGGTGTGTGAACTCATAGAATGGAGGTGTGTGAAGTCACAATGTAGGTTTCTGAAGTCATAGAATGGAGGTGTGTGAAGTCATAGAATGGAGGTGTGTGAAGTCACAGAATGGAGGTGTGTGATGTTATAGAATGGAGGTGTGTGAAGTCACAGAATGGAGGTGTGTAAAGGCATAGAATGGAGGTGTGTGAAGTCATAGAATGGAGGTGTGTGAAGTCATAGAATGGGGGTGTGTGAAGTCACAGAATGGAGGTGTGTGAAGTCACACTATGGAATGGTATGAACTCAGATTTGAGGTGTGTGAGGTCACAGAATGGAGGTGTGTGAAGACACAGAATGGAGGTGTGTGAACTCCGAGTGGAGGTGTGTGAAGTCACAGAATGGAGGTGTGTGAAGTCATAGAATGGAAGTGTGTGAAGTCATAGAATGGAGGTGTGTGAAGTCAGAATAGAGGTGTGTGAAGTCACAAATGGAGGTGTGTTAACTCAGAATGGAGGTGTGTGAAGTCACAGAATGGAGGTGTGTGAAGTCAAAATTGTGATGTGTGAAGTCACAAATGGAGGTGTGTGAAGTCACAGAGTGGAGGTGTGTGAAATCAAAATGGAATTTTGTGAAGTCAAAGAAAGGAGTTGTGTGAAGTCATAGAATGGATGTGTATGAAGTCATTGAATGGAGATTTGTGAAGTCAAACATTGGAAATGTGTGAAGTTACAGAATGGAGGTGTGTGAAGTCATGGAAGGGAGAGGCGTGAAGGCATAGATTGGAGGTGTGTGAAGACAGAATGGAGATGTGTGAAGTCAGAGAATGGAGGTGTGAAGTCATAGAATGGAGGTGTGTGAAGTCAGAATGCAGATGTGTGAAGTCATAGAATGGAGGTGTGTGAAGTCATAGAATGGAGGTGTGTGAAGTCACAGAATGCAGTTGTGTGAAGTCAGAATAGAGGTATGCGAAGTCGTAGAATGGAGATGTGTTAAGTCAGAATGGATCTGTGTGAATTCATAGAATGGAGGTGTGTGAAGTCAGATTGGAGGTGTGTGAACTCTTAGAATGGAGGTATGTGAAGTCACAATGGAGGTGTGTGAAGTCATAGAATTGTGGTTTTTGAAATCACAGAATGGAGGTGTGTGGAGTCATAGACTGGAGGTGTGTGAAGTCAGATTAGAGGTGTGTGAAGTCAATGAATGGAGGTGTGTGAACTCAGAAAGGAGGTATGTGAAGTCATAGAGTGGAGGTGTGTGAAGTCATAGAATGGAGGTGTGTGAAATCACAAAATGGAGGTGTGTGTAATCACAGAGTCGAGGTGTGTAAAGTCACAGAGTGGAGGTGTGTGAATTCTCAGAATGGAGGTGTGGGAACTCACAGAATGGAGGTGTGTGAAGTCAAGGAATGGAGGTGTGTGAATTCATAGAATGGAGGTGTGTGAAGGCAAAGAATGGAGGTGTGTGAAGTCATAGAATGGAGGTGTGTGAAGTCATAGAATGGAGGTGTGTGAGGTCAGATTGGAGGTGTGTGAAGTCACAGAATGGAAGTGTGTCAACTCAGAAAGGAGGTGTGTGAAGTCATAGAATGGAGGTGTGTGAAGTCATAGAATGGAGGTGTGTGAAATCATAGAATGGAGGTGTGTGAAGTCACAGAAATGAGGTCTTTGAAGTCAAAATGGAAGTGTGTGAAGTCAGAATGGAGGTGTGTGAAGTCATAGAATGGAGGTGTGTGAAGTCACAGAATGGAGGTGTGTGAACTCATAGAATGGAGGAGTGTGAAGTCATAGAATGGAGGTGTGTGAAGTCACAGATGGAAGGGTGTGAAGTCATAGAATGGAGGTGTGTGAAGTCACAGAAAGGAGGTGTGTGAACCCAGAATGTACGTGTGTGAATTCACAGAAGGGAGGTATGTGAAGTCATAGAATGGATGTTTCTGAAGTAAGAATGAAGGTTTGTGAAGTCATAGAATGGAGGTGTGTGAAGTCAAAATGGAGGTGTGTGAAGTCAAACAATATAGGTGTGTGAAGTCACAGAATGGAGGTGTGTGAAGTCACAGAATGGAAGTGTGTGAAGTCAAAATGGAGGTGTGTGAAGTCAAAGAATGGACGTGTGTGAAGTCAAAATTGTGGTGTGTGAAGTCACAAATGCAGGTGTGTGAAGTCACAGAATGGAGGTGTGTGAAGTCAAAATGGAGGTGTGTGAGGTCAAAGAATGGATGTGTGTGAAGTCATAGAATGGAGGTGTATGAAGTCATGGAATGGAGGTTTGTGAAGTCAAACATTGGAAGCGTGTGAAGTTACAGAATGGAGGTGTGTGAAGTCATAGAATGGAGGTGTGTGAAGTCAGAGAATGGAGGTGTGTGAAGTCAGATTGCAGGTTTGTGAAGTCATAGAATGGAGGTTTGTGAAGTCATAGATTGGAAGTGTGTGAAATCATAGAATGGAGGTTGTGAAGACATAGATTGAAGGTGTGTGGAATTCATAGTATGGAGGTGTGTGAAGTCACAGAAAGGAGGGGTTTGAATTCACAGAATGGAGTTGTATGAAGTCACAATGCAGGTGTGTGAAGTCATAGAATGGAAGTGTGTTAAATCAAAGAATGGAGGTTTGTGAAGTCATAGAATGGATTGTGTGTGCAATCACAGAATGGAGGTGTGTGAAGTCACAGAATGGAGGTGTGTAAAGTCACAGAGTGGAGGTGTGTGAAGTCACAGAATGGAGGTGTGTGAAGTCATAGAATGGAGGTGTGTGAAGTCACAGAATGCAGTTGTGTGAAGTCAGAATAGAGGTGTGCGAAGTCATAGAATGGAGGTGTGTGAAGTCAGAATGGAGCTGTGTGAAGTCATAGAATGGAAGTGTGTGAAGTCAGAATGGAGGTGTGTGAACTCATAGAATGGAGGTGTATGAAGTCACAATGGAGGTGTGTGAAGTCACAGAATGGATGTGTGTGAACTCAGAAAGGAGGTGTGTGAAGTCATAGAATGGAGGTCTGTGAAGTCATAGAATGGAGGTGTGTGAAATCATAGAATGGAGGTGTGTGAAGTCACAGATTTGAGGTGTGTGAAGTCAGAATGGAGGTGTGTGAAGTCAGATTGGAGGTGTGTGAAGTCATAGAATGGAGGTGTGTGAAGTCACAGAATGGAGGTGTGTGATGTCATAAAATGGAGGTGTGTGAAGTCACAATGTAGGTTTCTGAAGTCATAGAATGGAGGTGTGTGAAGTCATAGAATGGAGGTGTGTGAAGACATAGAATGGGGGTGTGTGAAGTCACAGAATGGAGGTGTGTGAAGTCACAGAATGGAAGTGTGTGAAGTCATGGAATGGAGGTTTGTGACGTCAAACATTGGAAGCGTGTGAAATTACAGAATGGAGGTGTGTGAAGTCATAGAATGGAGGTGTGTGAAGTCATGAAATGGAGGTGTGTCAAGTCACAGAAGGGAGGTGTGTGAAGTCACAGAACGGCGATGTGTGAAGTCACAATGGAGGTGTGTGAAGTCATAGAATGGAGGTGTGTGAAGTCACAGAATGGAGGTGTGTGAACTCATAGAATGGAGGAGTGTGAAGTCATAGAATGGAGGTTTGTGAAGTCACAGATGGAGGTGTGTGAAGTCACAGAATGGAGGTGTGTGATGTCAAAATGGAGGTGTGTGAAGTCAAAGAATGGAGATGTGTCAAGTCACAGAAGGGAGGTGTGTGTAGTCACAGAACGGAGATGTGTGAAGTCACAATGGAGGTATGAGAGGTCATAGAATGGAGGTGTGTGAAGTCAAAGAATGGAGGTGTGTGAAGTCAAACATTGGAAGTGTGTGAAATTACAGAATGGAGGTGTGTGAAGTCATAGAATGGAGGTGTGTGAAGTCATAGAATGGAGGTGTGTCAAGTCACAGAAGGGAGGTGTGTGAAGTCACAGAACGGAGATGTGTGAAGTCACAATGGAGGTGTGTGAAGTCACAGAATGGAGGTTAGTGAAGTCAAAGAATGGAAGTGTGTGAAGTCATAGAATGGAGGTGTGTGAAATCACAGAATGGAGGTGTGTGAAGTCACAGAATGGAGGTGTTTGAAGTCATAGAATGGAGGTGTGTGAAGTCACAGAATGGAGGTGTATGAAGTCAGAATACAGGTATGCGAAGTCGTAGAATGGAGATGTGTTAAGTCAGAATGGATCTATGTGAATTCATAGAATGGAGGTGTGTGAAGTCAGATTGGAGGTGTGTGAACTCTTAGAATGGAGGTATGTGAAGTCACAATGGAGGTGTGTGAAGTCATAGAATTGTGGTTTTTGAAATCAAAGAATGGAGGTGTGTGGAGTCATAGAATGGAGGTGTGTGAAGTCATAGAATGGAGGTGTGTGAAATCACAAAATGGAGGTGTGTGTAGTCACAGAGTCGAGGTGTGTAAAGTCACAGAGTGGAGGTGTGTGAATTCTCAGAATGGAGGTGTGGGAAGTCACAGAATGGAGGTGTGTGAAGTCAAGGAATGGAGGTGTGTGAATTCATAGAATGGAGGTGTGTGAAGGCAAAGAATGGAGGTGTGTGAAGTCATAGAATGGAGGTGTGTGAAGTCATAGAATGGAGGTGTGTGAGGTCAGATTGGAGGTGTGTGAAGTCACAGAATGGAAGTGTGTCAACTCAGAAAGGAGGTGTGTGAAGTCATAGAATGGAGGTGTGTGAAGTCATAGAATGGAGGTGTGTGAAATCATAGAATGGAGGTGTGTGAAGTCACAGAAATGAGGTCTTTGAAGTCAAAATGGAAGTGTGTGAAGTCAGAATGGAGGTGTGTGAAGTCATAGAATGGAGGTGTGTGAAGTCACAGAATGGAGGTGTGTGAACTCATAGAATGGAGGAATGTGAAGTCATAGAATGGAGGTGTGTGAAGTCACACATGGAGGTGTGTGAAGTCATAGAATGCAGGTTTGTGAAGTCACAGAATGGAGGTGTGTGAACCCAGAATGTAGGTGTGTGAATTCACAGAAGGGAGGTTTGTGAAGTCATAGAATGGATGTTTCTGAAGTAAGAATGAAGGTGTGTGAAGTCACAGAATGGATGTGTGTGAACTCAGAAAGGAGGTGTGTGAAGTCATAGAATGGAGGTCTGTGAAGTCATAGAATGGAGGTGTGTGAAATCATAGAATGGAGGTGTGTGAAGTCACAGAATTGAGGTGTGTGAAGTCAGAATGGAGGTGTGTGAAGTCAGAATGGAGGTGTGTGAAGTCATAGAATGGAGGTGTGTGAAGTCACAGAATGGAGGTGTGTGATGTCATAGAATGGTGGTGTGTGAAGTCACAATGTAGGTTTCTGAAGTCATAGAATGGAGGTGTGTGAAGTCATAGAATGGAGGTGTGTGAAGACATAGAATGGGGGTGTGTGAAGTCACAGAATGCAGGTGTGTGAAGTCACACTATGGAGGGGTGTGAACTCAGATTTGAGGTGTGTGAGGTCACAGAATGGAGGTGTGTGAAGTCATATAACGAGGTGTGTGAAGTCAAAGAATGGAGGTGTGTGAAGTCACAGAATGGAGGTGTGTGAAGTCATAGAATGGAAGTGTGTGAAGTCACAGAATGGAGGTGTGTGAAGTCACAGAATGGAAGTGTGTGAAGTCAAAATGGAGGTGTGTGAAGTCATAGAATGGAGGTGTATGAAGTCATGGAATGGAGGTTTGTGACGTCAAACATTGGAAGCGTGTGAAATTACAGAATGGAGGTGTGTGAAGTCATAGAATGGAGGTGTGTGAAGTCATGAAATGGAGGTGTGTCAAGTCACAGAAGGGAGGTGTGTGAAGTCACAGAACGGCGATGTGTGAAGTCACAATGGAGGTGTGTGAAGTCATAGAATGGAGGTGTGTGAAGTCACAGAATGGAGGTGTGTGAACTCATAGAATGGAGGAGTGTGAAGTCATAGAATGGAGGTTTGTGAAGTCACAGATGGAGGTGTGTGAAGTCATAGAATGGAGGTGTGTGAAGTCACAGAAAGGAGGTGTGTGAACCCAGAATGGAGGTGTGTGAATTCACAGAAGGGAGGTTTGTGAAGTCATAGAATGGATGTTTCTGAAGTAAGAATGAAGGTGTGTGAAGTCATAGAGTGGAGGTGTGTGAAGTCAAAATGGAGTTGTGTGAAGTCAAACAATGTAGGTGTGTGAAGTCACAGAATGGAGGTGTGTGAAGTCACAGAATGGAAGTGTGTGAAGTCAAAATGGAGGTGTGAGAAGTCAAAGAATGGTCGTGTGTGAAATCAAAATTGTGGTGTGTGAAGTCACAAAGGCAGGTGTGTGAAGTCACAGAATGGACGTGTGTGAAGTCAAAATGGAGGTGTGTGAGGTCAAAGAATGGATGTGTGTGAAGTCATAGAATGGAGGTTTATGAAGTCATGGAATGGAGGTTTGTGAAGTCAAACATGGGAAGCGTGTGAAGTTACAGAAGGGTGGTGTGTGAAGTCATAGAATGGAGGTGAGTAAAGTCAGATAATGGAGGTGTGTGAATTCAAATTGCAGGTTTGTGAAGTCATAGAATGGAGGTTTGTGAAGTCATAGATTGGAAGTGTGTGAAGTCATAGAATGGAGGTTGTGAAGTCAGAGATTGAAGGTGTGTGGAAGTCAGAGTATGGAGGTGTGTGAAGTCAGAGAACGGAGGTGTGTGAATTCACAGAATGGAGTTGTATGAAGTCACAATGGAGGTGTGTGAAATCAAAGAATGGAGGTTTGTGAAGTCATAAAATGGATTGTGTGTGAAATCACAGAATGGAGGTGTGTGAAGTCACAGAATGGAGGTGTGTAAAGTCACAGAGTGGAGGTGTGTGAAGTCACAGAATGAAGGTGTGTGAAGTCATAGAATGGAGGTGTGTGAAGTCACAGAATGCAGTTGTGTGAAGTCAGAATAGAGGTGTGCGAAGTCATAGAATGGAGGTGTGTGAAGTCAGAATGGAGCTGTGTGAAGTCCTAGAATGGAAGTGTGTGAAGTCAGAATGGAGGTGTGTGAACTCATAGAATGGAGGTGTATGAAGTCACAATGGAGGTGTGTGAAGTCACAGAATGGATGTGTGTGAACTCAGAAAGGAGGTGTGTGAAGTCATAGAATGGAGGTCTGTGAAGTCATAGAATGGAGGTGTGTGAAATCATAGAATGGAGGTGTGTGAAGTCACAGAATTGAGGTGTGTGAAGTCAGAATGGAGGTGTGTGAAGTCAGATTGGAGGTGTGTGAAGTCATAGAATGGAGGTGTGTGAAGTCACAGAATGGAGGTGTGTGATGTCATAAAATGGAGGTGTGTGAAGTCACAATGTAGGTTTCTGAAGTCATAGAATGGAGGTGTGTGAAGTCATGAAATGGAGGTGTGTCAAGTCACAGAAGGGAGGTGTGTGAAGTCACAGAACGGCGATGTGTGAAGTCACAATGGAGGTGTGTGAAGTCATAGAATGGAGGTGTGTGAAGTCACAGAATGGAGGTGTGTGAACTCATAGAATGGAGGAGTGTGAAGTCATAGAATGGAGGTTTGTGAAGTCACAGATGGAGGTGTGTGAAGTCACAGAATGGAGGTGTGTGATGTCAAAATGGAGGTGTGTGAAGTCAAAGAATGGAGGTGTGTCAAGTCACAGAAGGGAGGTGTGTGAAGTCACAGAACGGAGATGTGTGAAGTCACAATGGAGGTATGAGAGGTCATAGAATGGAGGTGTGTGAAGTCAAAGAATGGAGGTTTGTGAAGTCAAACATTGGAAGTGTGTGAAATTACAGAATGGAGGTGTGTGAAGTCATAGAATGGAGGTGTGTGAAGTCATAGAATGGAGGTGTGTCAAGTCACAGAAGGGAGGTGTGTGAAGTCACAGAACGGAGATGTGTGAAGTCACAATGGAGGTGTGTGAAGTCACAGAATGGAGGTTAGTGAAGTCAAAGAATGGAAGTGTGTGAAGTCATAGAATGGAGGTGTGTGAAATCACAGAATGGAGGTGTGAGAAGTCACAGAATGGAGGTGTGTAAAGTGACAGAGTTGAGGTGTGTGAAGTCACAGAATGGAGGTGTTTGAAGTCATAGAATGGAGGTGTGTGAAGTCACAGAATGGAGGTGTATGAAGTCAGAATAGAGGTATGCGAAGTCGTAGAATGGAGATGTGTTAAGTCAGAATGGATCTATGTGAATTCATAGAATGGAGGTGTGTGAAGTCAGATTGGAGGTGTGTGAACTCTTAGAATGGAGGTATGTGAAGTCACAATGGAGGTGTGTGAAGTCATAGAATTGTGGTTTTTGAAATCACAGAATGGAGGTGTGTGGAGTCATAGACTGGAGGTGTGTGAAGTCAGATTAGAGGTGTGTGAAGTCAATGAATGGAGGTGTGTGAACTCAGAAAGGAGGTATGTGAAGTCATAGAGTGGAGGTGTGTGAAGTCATAGAATGGAGGTGTGTGAAATCACAAAATGGAGGTGTGTGTAATCACAGAGTCGAGGTGTGTAAAGTCACAGAGTGGAGGTGTGTGAATTCTCAGAATGGAGGTGTGGGAACTCACAGAATGGAGGTGTGTGAAGTCAAGGAATGGAGGTGTGTGAATTCATAGAATGGAGGTGTGTGAAGGCAAAGAATGGAGGTGTGTGAAGTCATAGAATGGAGGTGTGTGAAGTCATAGAATGGAGGTGTGTGAGGTCAGATTGGAGGTGTGTGAAGTCACAGAATGGAAGTGTGTCAACTCAGAAAGGAGGTGTGTGAAGTCATAGAATGGAGGTGTGTGAAATCATAGAATGGAGGTGTGTGAAGTCACAGAAATGAGGTCTTTGAAGTCAAAATGGAAGTGTGTGAAGTCAGAATGGAGGTGTGTGAAGTCATAGAATGGAGGTGTGTGAAGTCACAGAATGGAGGTGTGTGAACTCATAGAATGGAGGAGTGTGAAGTCATAGAATGGAGGTGTGTGAAGTCACAGATGGAAGGGTGTGAAGTCATAGAATGGAGGTGTGTGAAGTCACAGAAAGGAGGTGTGTGAACCCAGAATGTACGTGTGTGAATTCACAGAAGGGAGGTATGTGAAGTCATAGAATGGATGTTTCTGAAGTAAGAATGAAGGTTTGTGAAGTCATAGAATGGAGGTGTGTGAAGTCAAAATGGAGGTGTGTGAAGTCAAACAATATAGGTGTGTGAAGTCAGAGAATGGAGGTGTGTGAAGTCACAGAATGGAAGTGTGTGAAGTCAAAATGGAGGTGTGTGAAGTCAAAGAATGGACGTGTGTGAAGTCAAAATTGTGGTGTGTGAAGTCACAAATGCAGGTGTGTGAAGTCACAGAATGGAGGTGTGTGAAGTCAAAATGGAGGTGTGTGAGGTCAAAGAATGGATGTGTGTGAAGTCATAGAATGGAGGTGTATGAAGTCATGGAATGGAGGTTTGTGAAGTCAAACATTGGAAGCGTGTGAAGTTACAGAATGGAGGTGTGTGAAGTCATAGAATGGAGGTGTGTGAAGTCAGAGAATGGAGGTGTGTGAAGTCAGATTGCAGGTTTGTGAAGTCATAGAATGGAGGTTTGTGAAGTCATAGATTGGAAGTGTGTGAAATCATAGAATGGAGGTTGTGAAGACATAGATTGAAGGTGTGTGGAATTCATAGTATGGAGGTGTGTGAAGTCACAGAAAGGAGGGGTTTGAATTCACAGAATGGAGTTGTATGAAGTCACAATGCAGGTGTGTGAAGTCATAGAATGGAAGTGTGTTAAATCAAAGAATGGAGGTTTGTGAAGTCATAGAATGGATTGTGTGTGCAATCACAGAATGGAGGTGTGTGAAGTCACAGAATGGAGGTGTGTAAAGTCACAGAGTGGAGGTGTGTGAAGTCACAGAATGGAGGTGTGTGAAGTCATAGAATGGAGGTGTGTGAAGTCACAGAATGCAGTTGTGTGAAGTCAGAATAGAGGTGTGCGAAGTCATAGAATGGAGGTGTGTGAAGTCAGAATGGAGCTGTGTGAAGTCATAGAATGGAAGTGTGTGAAGTCAGAATGGAGGTGTGTGAACTCATAGAATGGAGGTGTATGAAGTCACAATGGAGGTGTGTGAAGTCACAGAATGGATGTGTGTGAACTCAGAAAGGAGGTGTGTGAAGTCATAGAATGGAGGTCTGTGAAGTCATAGAATGGAGGTGTGTGAAATCATAGAATGGAGGTGTGTGAAGTCACAGATTTGAGGTGTGTGAAGTCAGAATGGAGGTGTGTGAAGTCAGATTGGAGGTGTGTGAAGTCATAGAATGGAGGTGTGTGAAGTCACAGAATGGAGGTGTGTGATGTCATAAAATGGAGGTGTGTGAAGTCACAATGTAGGTTTCTGAAGTCATAGAATGGAGGTGTGTGAAGTCATAGAATGGAGGTGTGTGAAGACATAGAATGGGGGTGTGTGAAGTCACAGAATGGAGGTGTGTGAAGTCACAGAATGGAAGTGTGTGAAGTCATGGAATGGAGGTTTGTGACGTCAAACATTGGAAGCGTGTGAAATTACAGAATGGAGGTGTGTGAAGTCATAGAATGGAGGTGTGTGAAGTCATGAAATGGAGGTGTGTCAAGTCACAGAAGGGAGGTGTGTGAAGTCACAGAACGGCGATGTGTGAAGTCACAATGGAGGTGTGTGAAGTCATAGAATGGAGGTGTGTGAAGTCACAGAATGGAGGTGTGTGAACTCATAGAATGGAGGAGTGTGAAGTCATAGAATGGAGGTTTGTGAAGTCACAGATGGAGGTGTGTGAAGTCACAGAATGGAGGTGTGTGATGTCAAAATGGAGGTGTGTGAAGTCAAAGAATGGAGATGTGTCAAGTCACAGAAGGGAGGTGTGTGTAGTCACAGAACGGAGATGTGTGAAGTCACAATGGAGGTATGAGAGGTCATAGAATGGAGGTGTGTGAAGTCAAAGAATGGAGGTGTGTGAAGTCAAACATTGGAAGTGTGTGAAATTACAGAATGGAGGTGTGTGAAGTCATAGAATGGAGGTGTGTGAAGTCATAGAATGGAGGTGTGTCAAGTCACAGAAGGGAGGTGTGTGAAGTCACAGAACGGAGATGTGTGAAGTCACAATGGAGGTGTGTGAAGTCACAGAATGGAGGTTAGTGAAGTCAAAGAATGGAAGTGTGTGAAGTCATAGAATGGAGGTGTGTGAAATCACAGAATGGAGGTGTGTGAAGTCACAGAATGGAGGTGTTTGAAGTCATAGAATGGAGGTGTGTGAAGTCACAGAATGGAGGTGTATGAAGTCAGAATACAGGTATGCGAAGTCGTAGAATGGAGATGTGTTAAGTCAGAATGGATCTATGTGAATTCATAGAATGGAGGTGTGTGAAGTCAGATTGGAGGTGTGTGAACTCTTAGAATGGAGGTATGTGAAGTCACAATGGAGGTGTGTGAAGTCATAGAATTGTGGTTTTTGAAATCAAAGAATGGAGGTGTGTGGAGTCATAGAATGGAGGTGTGTGAAGTCATAGAATGGAGGTGTGTGAAATCACAAAATGGAGGTGTGTGTAGTCACAGAGTCGAGGTGTGTAAAGTCACAGAGTGGAGGTGTGTGAATTCTCAGAATGGAGGTGTGGGAAGTCACAGAATGGAGGTGTGTGAAGTCAAGGAATGGAGGTGTGTGAATTCATAGAATGGAGGTGTGTGAAGGCAAAGAATGGAGGTGTGTGAAGTCATAGAATGGAGGTGTGTGAAGTCATAGAATGGAGGTGTGTGAGGTCAGATTGGAGGTGTGTGAAGTCACAGAATGGAAGTGTGTCAACTCAGAAAGGAGGTGTGTGAAGTCATAGAATGGAGGTGTGTGAAGTCATAGAATGGAGGTGTGTGAAATCATAGAATGGAGGTGTGTGAAGTCACAGAAATGAGGTCTTTGAAGTCAAAATGGAAGTGTGTGAAGTCAGAATGGAGGTGTGTGAAGTCATAGAATGGAGGTGTGTGAAGTCACAGAATGGAGGTGTGTGAACTCATAGAATGGAGGAATGTGAAGTCATAGAATGGAGGTGTGTGAAGTCACACATGGAGGGGTGTGAAGTCATAGAATGCAGGTTTGTGAAGTCACAGAATGGAGGTGTGTGAACCCAGAATGTAGGTGTGTGAATTCACAGAAGGGAGGTTTGTGAAGTCATAGAATGGATGTTTCTGAAGTAAGAATGAAGGTGTGTGAAGTCACAGAATGGATGTGTGTGAACTCAGAAAGGAGGTGTGTGAAGTCATAGAATGGAGGTCTGTGAAGTCATAGAATGGAGGTGTGTGAAATCATAGAATGGAGGTGTGTGAAGTCACAGAATTGAGGTGTGTGAAGTCAGAATGGAGGTGTGTGAAGTCAGAATGGAGGTGTGTGAAGTCATAGAATGGAGGTGTGTGAAGTCACAGAATGGAGGTGTGTGATGTCATAGAATGGTGGTGTGTGAAGTCACAATGTAGGTTTCTGAAGTCATAGAATGGAGGTGTGTGAAGTCATAGAATGGAGGTGTGTGAAGACATAGAATGGGGGTGTGTGAAGTCACAGAATGCAGGTGTGTGAAGTCACACTATGGAGGGGTGTGAACTCAGATTTGAGGTGTGTGAGGTCACAGAATGGAGGTGTGTGAAGTCATATAACGAGGTGTGTGAAGTCAAAGAATGGAGGTGTGTGAAGTCACAGAATGGAGGTGTGTGAAGTCATAGAATGGAAGTGTGTGAAGTCACAGAATGGAGGTGTGTGAAGTCACAGAATGGAAGTGTGTGAAGTCAAAATGGAGGTGTGTGAAGTCATAGAATGGAGGTGTATGAAGTCATGGAATGGAGGTTTGTGACGTCAAACATTGGAAGCGTGTGAAATTACAGAATGGAGGTGTGTGAAGTCATAGAATGGAGGTGTGTGAAGTCATGAAATGGAGGTGTGTCAAGTCACAGAAGGGAGGTGTGTGAAGTCACAGAACGGCGATGTGTGAAGTCACAATGGAGGTGTGTGAAGTCATAGAATGGAGGTGTGTGAAGTCACAGAATGGAGGTGTGTGAACTCATAGAATGGAGGAGTGTGAAGTCATAGAATGGAGGTTTGTGAAGTCACAGATGGAGGTGTGTGAAGTCATAGAATGGAGGTGTGTGAAGTCACAGAAAGGAGGTGTGTGAACCCAGAATGGAGGTGTGTGAATTCACAGAAGGGAGGTTTGTGAAGTCATAGAATGGATGTTTCTGAAGTAAGAATGAAGGTGTGTGAAGTCATAGAGTGGAGGTGTGTGAAGTCAAAATGGAGTTGTGTGAAGTCAAACAATGTAGGTGTGTGAAGTCACAGAATGGAGGTGTGTGAAGTCACAGAATGGAAGTGTGTGAAGTCAAAATGGAGGTGTGAGAAGTCAAAGAATGGTCGTGTGTGAAATCAAAATTGTGGTGTGTGAAGTCACAAAGGCAGGTGTGTGAAGTCACAGAATGGACGTGTGTGAAGTCAAAATGGAGGTGTGTGAGGTCAAAGAATGGATGTGTGTGAAGTCATAGAATGGAGGTTTATGAAGTCATGGAATGGAGGTTTGTGAAGTCAAACATGGGAAGCGTGTGAAGTTACAGAAGGGTGGTGTGTGAAGTCATAGAATGGAGGTGAGTAAAGTCAGATAATGGAGGTGTGTGAATTCAAATTGCAGGTTTGTGAAGTCATAGAATGGAGGTTTGTGAAGTCATAGATTGGAAGTGTGTGAAGTCATAGAATGGAGGTTGTGAAGTCAGAGATTGAAGGTGTGTGGAAGTCAGAGTATGGAGGTGTGTGAAGTCAGAGAACGGAGGTGTGTGAATTCACAGAATGGAGTTGTATGAAGTCACAATGGAGGTGTGTGAAATCATAGAATGGAGGTGTGTGAAATCAAAGAATGGAGGTTTGTGAAGTCATAAAATGGATTGTGTGTGAAATCACAGAATGGAGGTGTGTGAAGTCACAGAATGGAGGTGTGTAAAGTCACAGAGTGGAGGTGTGTGAAGTCACAGAATGAAGGTGTGTGAAGTCATAGAATGGAGGTGTGTGAAGTCACAGAATGCAGTTGTGTGAAGTCAGAATAGAGGTGTGCGAAGTCATAGAATGGAGGTGTGTGAAGTCAGAATGGAGCTGTGTGAAGTCCTAGAATGGAAGTGTGTGAAGTCAGAATGGAGGTGTGTGAACTCATAGAATGGAGGTGTATGAAGTCACAATGGAGGTGTGTGAAGTCACAGAATGGATGTGTGTGAACTCAGAAAGGAGGTGTGTGAAGTCATAGAATGGAGGTCTGTGAAGTCATAGAATGGAGGTGTGTGAAATCATAGAATGGAGGTGTGTGAAGTCACAGAATTGAGGTGTGTGAAGTCAGAATGGAGGTGTGTGAAGTCAGATTGGAGGTGTGTGAAGTCATAGAATGGAGGTGTGTGAAGTCACAGAATGGAGGTGTGTGATGTCATAAAATGGAGGTGTGTGAAGTCACAATGTAGGTTTCTGAAGTCATAGAATGGAGGTGTGTGAAGTCATGAAATGGAGGTGTGTCAAGTCACAGAAGGGAGGTGTGTGAAGTCACAGAACGGCGATGTGTGAAGTCACAATGGAGGTGTGTGAAGTCATAGAATGGAGGTGTGTGAAGTCACAGAATGGAGGTGTGTGAACTCATAGAATGGAGGAGTGTGAAGTCATAGAATGGAGGTTTGTGAAGTCACAGATGGAGGTGTGTGAAGTCACAGAATGGAGGTGTGTGATGTCAAAATGGAGGTGTGTGAAGTCAAAGAATGGAGGTGTGTCAAGTCACAGAAGGGAGGTGTGTGAAGTCACAGAACGGAGATGTGTGAAGTCACAATGGAGGTATGAGAGGTCATAGAATGGAGGTGTGTGAAGTCAAAGAATGGAGGTTTGTGAAGTCAAATATTGGAAGTGTGTGAAATTACAGAATGGAGGTGTGTGAAGTCATAGAATGGAGGTGTGTGAAGTCATAGAATGGAGGTGTGTCAAGTCACAGAAGGGAGGTGTGTGAAGTCACAGAACGGAGATGTGTGAAGTCACAATGGAGGTGTGTGAAGTCACAGAATGGAGGTTAGTGAAGTCAAAGAATGGAAGTGTGTGAAGTCATAGAATGGAGGTGTGTGAAATCACAGAATGGAGGTGTGAGAAGTCACAGAATGGAGGTGTGTAAAGTGACAGAGTTGAGGTGTGTGAAGTCACAGAATGGAGGTGTTTGAAGTCATAGAATGGAGGTGTGTGAAGTCACAGAATGGAGGTGTATGAAGTCAGAATAGAGGTATGCGAAGTCGTAGAATGGAGATGTGTTAAGTCAGAATGGATCTATGTGAATTCATAGAATGGAGGTGTGTGAAGTCAGATTGGAGGTGTGTGAACTCTTAGAATGGAGGTATGTGAAGTCACAATGGAGGTGTGTGAAGTCATAGAATTGTGGTTTTTGAAATCAAAGAATGGAGGTGTGTGGAGTCATAGAATGGAGGTGTGTGAAGTCAGATTGGAGGTGTGTGAAGTATGTGAATGGAGGTGTGTGAACTCAGAAAGGAGGTATGTGAAGTCATAGAATGTAGGTGTGTGAAGTCATAGAATGGAGGTGTGTGAAATCACAAAATGGAGGTGTGTGTAGTCACAGAGTCGAGGTGTGTAAAGTCACAGAGTGGAGGTGTGTGAATTCTCAGAATGGAGGTGTGGGAAGTCACAGAATGGAGGTGTGTGAAGTCAAGGAATGGAGGTGTGTGAATTCATAGAATGGAGGTGTGTGAAGGCAAAGAATGGAGGTGTGTGAAGTCATAGAATGGAGGTGTGTGAAGTCATAGAATGGAGGTGTGTGAGGTCAGATTGGAGGTGTGTGAAGTCACAGAATGGAAGTGTGTCAACTCAGAAAGGAGGTGTGTGAAGTCATAGAATGGAGGTGTGTGAAGTCATAGAATGGAGGTGTGTGAAATCATAGAATGGAGGTGTGTGAAGTCTCAGAAATGAGGTCTTTGAAGTCAAAATGGAAGTGTGTGAAGTCAGAATGGAGGTGTGTGAAGTCATAGAATGGAGGTGTGTGAAGTCACAGAATGGAGGTGTGTGAACTCATAGAATGGAGGAATGTGAAGTCATAGAATGGAGGTGTGTGAAGTCACACATGGAGGGGTGTGAAGTCATAGAATGCAGGTTTGTGAAGTCACAGAATGGAGGTGTGTGATGTCATAGAATGGTGGTGTGTGAAGTCACAATGTAGGTTTCTGAAGTCATAGAATGGAGGTGTGTGAAGTCATAGAATGGAGGTGTGTGAAGACATAGAATGGGGGTGTGTGAAGTCACAGAATGCAGGTGTGTGAAGTCACACTATGGAGGGGTGTGAACTCAGATTTGAGGTGTGTGAGGTCACAGAATGGAGGTGTGTGAAGTCATATAACGAGGTGTGTGAAGTCAAAGAATGGAGGTGTGTGAAGTCACAGAATGGAGGTGTGTGAAGTCATAGAATGGAAGTGTGTGAAGTCACAGAATGGAGGTGTGTGAAGTCACAGAATGGAAGTGTGTGAAGTCAAAATGGAGGTGTGTGAAGTCATAGAATGGAGGTGTATGAAGTCATGGAATGGAGGTTTGTGACGTCAAACATTGGAAGCGTGTGAAATTACAGAATGGAGGTGTGTGAAGTCATAGAATGGAGGTGTGTGAAGTCATGAAATGGAGGTGTGTCAAGTCACAGAAGGGAGGTGTGTGAAGTCACAGAACGGCGATGTGTGAAGTCACAATGGAGGTGTGTGAAGTCATAGAATGGAGGTGTGTGAAGTCACAGAATGGAGGTGTGTGAACTCATAGAATGGAGGAGTGTGAAGTCATAGAATGGAGGTTTGTGAAGTCACAGATGGAGGTGTGTGAAGTCATAGAATGGAGGTGTGTGAAGTCACAGAAAGGAGGTGTGTGAACCCAGAATGGAGGTGTGTGAATTCACAGAAGGGAGGTTTGTGAAGTCATAGAATGGATGTTTCTGAAGTAAGAATGAAGGTGTGTGAAGTCATAGAGTGGAGGTGTGTGAAGTCAAAATGGAGTTGTGTGAAGTCAAACAATGTAGGTGTGTGAAGTCACAGAATGGAGGTGTGTGAAGTCACAGAATGGAAGTGTGTGAAGTCAAAATGGAGGTGTGAGAAGTCAAAGAATGGTCGTGTGTGAAATCAAAATTGTGGTGTGTGAAGTCACAAAGGCAGGTGTGTGAAGTCACAGAATGGACGTGTGTGAAGTCAAAATGGAGGTGTGTGAGGTCAAAGAATGGATGTGTGTGAAGTCATAGAATGGAGGTTTATGAAGTCATGGAATGGAGGTTTGTGAAGTCAAACATGGGAAGCGTGTGAAGTTACAGAAGGGTGGTGTGTGAAGTCATAGAATGGAGGTGAGTAAAGTCAGATAATGGAGGTGTGTGAATTCAAATTGCAGGTTTGTGAAGTCATAGAATGGAGGTTTGTGAAGTCATAGATTGGAAGTGTGTGAAGTCATAGAATGGAGGTTGTGAAGTCAGAGATTGAAGGTGTGTGGAAGTCAGAGTATGGAGGTGTGTGAAGTCAGAGAACGGAGGTGTGTGAATTCACAGAATGGAGTTGTATGAAGTCACAATGGAGGTGTGTGAAATCATAGAATGGAGGTGTGTGAAATCAAAGAATGGAGGTTTGTGAAGTCATAAAATGGATTGTGTGTGAAATCACAGAATGGAGGTGTGTGAAGTCACAGAATGGAGGTGTGTAAAGTCACAGAGTGGAGGTGTGTGAAGTCACAGAATGAAGGTGTGTGAAGTCATAGAATGGAGGTGTGTGAAGTCACAGAATGCAGTTGTGTGAAGTCAGAATAGAGGTGTGCGAAGTCATAGAATGGAGGTGTGTGAAGTCAGAATGGAGCTGTGTGAAGTCCTAGAATGGAAGTGTGTGAAGTCAGAATGGAGGTGTGTGAACTCATAGAATGGAGGTGTATGAAGTCACAATGGAGGTGTGTGAAGTCACAGAATGGATGTGTGTGAACTCAGAAAGGAGGTGTGTGAAGTCATAGAATGGAGGTCTGTGAAGTCATAGAATGGAGGTGTGTGAAATCATAGAATGGAGGTGTGTGAAGTCACAGAATTGAGGTGTGTGAAGTCAGAATGGAGGTGTGTGAAGTCAGATTGGAGGTGTGTGAAGTCATAGAATGGAGGTGTGTGAAGTCACAGAATGGAGGTGTGTGATGTCATAAAATGGAGGTGTGTGAAGTCACAATGTAGGTTTCTGAAGTCATAGAATGGAGGTGTGTGAAGTCATGAAATGGAGGTGTGTCAAGTCACAGAAGGGAGGTGTGTGAAGTCACAGAACGGCGATGTGTGAAGTCACAATGGAGGTGTGTGAAGTCATAGAATGGAGGTGTGTGAAGTCACAGAATGGAGGTGTGTGAACTCATAGAATGGAGGAGTGTGAAGTCATAGAATGGAGGTTTGTGAAGTCACAGATGGAGGTGTGTGAAGTCACAGAATGGAGGTGTGTGATGTCAAAATGGAGGTGTGTGAAGTCAAAGAATGGAGGTGTGTCAAGTCACAGAAGGGAGGTGTGTGAAGTCACAGAACGGAGATGTGTGAAGTCACAATGGAGGTATGAGAGGTCATAGAATGGAGGTGTGTGAAGTCAAAGAATGGAGGTTTGTGAAGTCAAATATTGGAAGTGTGTGAAATTACAGAATGGAGGTGTGTGAAGTCATAGAATGGAGGTGTGTGAAGTCATAGAATGGAGGTGTGTCAAGTCACAGAAGGGAGGTGTGTGAAGTCACAGAACGGAGATGTGTGAAGTCACAATGGAGGTGTGTGAAGTCACAGAATGGAGGTTAGTGAAGTCAAAGAATGGAAGTGTGTGAAGTCATAGAATGGAGGTGTGTGAAATCACAGAATGGAGGTGTGAGAAGTCACAGAATGGAGGTGTGTAAAGTGACAGAGTTGAGGTGTGTGAAGTCACAGAATGGAGGTGTTTGAAGTCATAGAATGGAGGTGTGTGAAGTCACAGAATGGAGGTGTATGAAGTCAGAATAGAGGTATGCGAAGTCGTAGAATGGAGATGTGTTAAGTCAGAATGGATCTATGTGAATTCATAGAATGGAGGTGTGTGAAGTCAGATTGGAGGTGTGTGAACTCTTAGAATGGAGGTATGTGAAGTCACAATGGAGGTGTGTGAAGTCATAGAATTGTGGTTTTTGAAATCAAAGAATGGAGGTGTGTGGAGTCATAGAATGGAGGTGTGTGAAGTCAGATTGGAGGTGTGTGAAGTATGTGAATGGAGGTGTGTGAACTCAGAAAGGAGGTATGTGAAGTCATAGAATGTAGGTGTGTGAAGTCATAGAATGGAGGTGTGTGAAATCACAAAATGGAGGTGTGTGTAGTCACAGAGTCGAGGTGTGTAAAGTCACAGAGTGGAGGTGTGTGAATTCTCAGAATGGAGGTGTGGGAAGTCACAGAATGGAGGTGTGTGAAGTCAAGGAATGGAGGTGTGTGAATTCATAGAATGGAGGTGTGTGAAGGCAAAGAATGGAGGTGTGTGAAGTCATAGAATGGAGGTGTGTGAAGTCATAGAATGGAGGTGTGTGAGGTCAGATTGGAGGTGTGTGAAGTCACAGAATGGAAGTGTGTCAACTCAGAAAGGAGGTGTGTGAAGTCATAGAATGGAGGTGTGTGAAGTCATAGAATGGAGGTGTGTGAAATCATAGAATGGAGGTGTGTGAAGTCTCAGAAATGAGGTCTTTGAAGTCAAAATGGAAGTGTGTGAAGTCAGAATGGAGGTGTGTGAAGTCATAGAATGGAGGTGTGTGAAGTCACAGAATGGAGGTGTGTGAACTCATAGAATGGAGGAATGTGAAGTCATAGAATGGAGGTGTGTGAAGTCACACATGGAGGGGTGTGAAGTCATAGAATGCAGGTTTGTGAAGTCACAGAATGGAGGTGTGTGAACCCAGAATGTAGGTGTGTGAATTCACAGAAGGGAGGTTTGTGAAGTCATAGAATGGATGTTTCTGAAGTAAGAATGAAGGTGTGTGAAGTCACAGAATGGATGTGTGTGAACTCAGAAAGGAGGTGTGTGAAGTCATAGAATGGAGGTCTGTGAAGTCATAGAATGGAGGTGTGTGAAATCATAGAATGGAGGTGTGTGAAGTCACAGAATTGAGGTGTGTGAAGTCAGAATGGAGGTGTGTGAAGTCAGAATGGAGGTGTGTGAAGTCATAGAATGGAGGTGTGTGAAGTCACAGAATGGAGGTGTGTGATGTCATAGAATGGTGGTGTGTGAAGTCACAATGTAGGTTTCTGAAGTCATAGAATGGAGGTGTGTGAAGTCATAGAATGGAGGTGTGTGAAGACATAGAATGGGGGTGTGTGAAGTCACAGAATGCAGGTGTGTGAAGTCACACTATGGAGGGGTGTGAACTCAGATTTGAGGTGTGTGAGGTCACAGAATGGAGGTGTGTGAAGTCATATAACGAGGTGTGTGAAGTCAAAGAATGGAGGTGTGTGAAGTCACAGAATGGAGGTGTGTGAAGTCATAGAATGGAAGTGTGTGAAGTCACAGAATGGAGGTGTGTGAAGTCACAGAATGGAAGTGTGTGAAGTCAAAATGGAGGTGTGTGAAGTCATAGAATGGAGGTGTATGAAGTCATGGAATGGAGGTTTGTGACGTCAAACATTGGAAGCGTGTGAAATTACAGAATGGAGGTGTGTGAAGTCATATAATGGAGGTGTGTGAAGTCATGAAATGGAGGTGTGTCAAGTCACAGAAGGGAGGTGTGTGAAGTCACAGAACGGCGATGTGTGAAGTCACAATGGAGGTGTGTGAAGTCATAGAATGGAGGTGTGTGAAGTCACAGAATGGAGGTGTGTGAACTCATAGAATGGAGGAGTGTGAAGTCATAGAATGGAGGTTTGTGAAGTCACAGATGGAGGTGTGTGAAGTCATAGAATGGAGGTGTGTGAAGTCACAGAAAGGAGGTGTGTGAACCCAGAATGGAGGTGTGTGAATTCACAGAAGGGAGGTTTGTGAAGTCATAGAATGGATGTTTCTGAAGTAAGAATGAAGGTGTGTGAAGTCATAGAGTGGAGGTGTGTGAAGTCAAAATGGAGTTGTGTGAAGTCAAACAATGTAGGTGTGTGAAGTCACAGAATGGAGGTGTGTGAAGTCACAGAATGGAAGTGTGTGAAGTCAAAATGGAGGTGTGAGAAGTCAAAGAATGGTCGTGTGTGAAATCAAAATTGTGGTGTGTGAAGTCACAAAGGCAGGTGTGTGAAGTCACAGAATGGACGTGTGTGAAGTCAAAATGGAGGTGTGTGAGGTCAAAGAATGGATGTGTGTGAAGTCATAGAATGGAGGTTTATGAAGTCATGGAATGGAGGTTTGTGAAGTCAAACATGGGAAGCGTGTGAAGTTACAGAAGGGTGGTGTGTGAAGTCATAGAATGGAGGTGAGTAAAGTCAGATAATGGAGGTGTGTGAATTCAAATTGCAGGTTTGTGAAGTCATAGAATGGAGGTTTGTGAAGTCATAGATTGGAAGTGTGTGAAGTCATAGAATGGAGGTTGTGAAGTCAGAGATTGAAGGTGTGTGGAAGTCAGAGTATGGAGGTGTGTGAAGTCAGAGAAAGGAGGTGTGTGAATTCACAGAATGGAGTTGTATGAAGTCACAATGGAGGTGTGTGAAATCATAGAATGGAGGTGTGTGAAATCAAAGAATGGAGGTTTGTGAAGTCATAAAATGGATTGTGTGTGAAATCACAGAATGGAGGTGTGTGAAGTCACAGAATGGAGGTGTGTAAAGTCACAGAGTGGAGGTGTGTGAAGTCACAGAATGGAGGTGTGTGAAGTCATAGAATGGAGGTGTGTGAAGTCACAGAATGCAGTTGTGTGAAGTCAGAATAGAGGTGTGCAAAGTCATACAATGGAGGTGTGTGAAGTCAGAATAGAGGTGTGTAAAGTCATAGAATGGAAGTGTGTGAAGTCAGAATGGAGGTGTGTGAACTCATAGAATGGAGGTGTATGAAGTCACAATGGAGGTGTGTGAAGTCACAAAATGGATGTGTGTGAACTCAGAAAGGAGGTGTGTGAAGTCATAGAATGGAGGTCTGTGAAGTCATAGAATGGAGGTGTGTGAAATCATAGAATGGAGGTGTGTGAAGTCACAGAATTGAGGTGTGTGAAGTCAGAATGGAGGTTTGTGAAGTCAGAATGGAGGTTTGTGAAGTCAGAGAATGGAGGTGTGTGAAGTCACAATGTAGGTGTGTGAACTCATAGAATGGAGGTGTGTGAAGTCACAATGTAGGTTTCTGAAGTCATACAATGGAGGTGTGTGAAGTCATAGAATGGAGGTGTGTGAAGTCACAGAATGGAGGTGTGTGATGTTATAGAATGGAGGTGTGTGAAGTCACAGAATGGAGGTGTGTAAAGGCATAGAATGGAGGTGTGTGAAGTCATAGAATGGAGGTGTGTGAAGTCATAGAATGGGGGTGTGTGAAGTCACAGAATGGAGGTGTGTGAAGTCACACTATGGAATGGTGTGAACTCAGATTTGAGGTGTGTGAGGTCACAGAATGGAGGTGTGTGAAGACACAGAATGGAGGTGTGTGAAGTCAAGGAATGGAGGTGTGTGAATTCATAGAATGGAGGTGTGTGAAGGCAAAGAATGGAGGTGTGTGAAGTCATAGAATGGAGGTGTGTGAAGTCATAGAATGGAGGTGTGTGAGGTCAGATTGGAGGTGTGTGAAGTCACAGAATGGAAGTGTGTCAACTCAGAAAGGAGGTGTGTGAAGTCATAGAATGGAGGTGTGTGAAGTCATAGAATGGAGGTGTGTGAAATCATAGAATGGAGGTGTGTGAAGTCTCAGAAATGAGGTCTTTGAAGTCAAAATGGAAGTGTGTGAAGTCAGAATGGAGGTGTGTGAAGTCATAGAATGGAGGTGTGTGAAGTCACAGAATGGAGGTGTGTGAACTCATAGAATGGAGGAATGTGAAGTCATAGAATGGAGGTGTGTGAAGTCACACATGGAGGGGTGTGAAGTCATAGAATGCAGGTTTGTGAAGTCACAGAATGGAGGTGTGTGAACCCAGAATGTAGGTGTGTGAATTCACAGAAGGGAGGTTTGTGAAGTCATAGAATGGATGTTTCTGAAGTAAGAATGAAGGTGTGTGAAGTCACAGAATGGATGTGTGTGAACTCAGAAAGGAGGTGTGTGAAGTCATAGAATGGAGGTCTGTGAAGTCATAGAATGGAGGTGTGTGAAATCATAGAATGGAGGTGTGTGAAGTCACAGAATTGAGGTGTGTGAAGTCAGAATGGAGGTGTGTGAAGTCAGAATGGAGGTGTGTGAAGTCATAGAATGGAGGTGTGTGAAGTCACAGAATGGAGGTGTGTGATGTCATAGAATGGTGGTGTGTGAAGTCACAATGTAGGTTTCTGAAGTCATAGAATGGAGGTGTGTGAAGTCATAGAATGGAGGTGTGTGAAGACATAGAATGGGGGTGTGTGAAGTCACAGAATGCAGGTGTGTGAAGTCACACTATGGAGGGGTGTGAACTCAGATTTGAGGTGTGTGAGGTCACAGAATGGAGGTGTGTGAAGTCATATAACGAGGTGTGTGAAGTCAAAGAATGGAGGTGTGTGAAGTCACAGAATGGAGGTGTGTGAAGTCATAGAATGGAAGTGTGTGAAGTCACAGAATGGAGGTGTGTGAAGTCACAGAATGGAAGTGTGTGAAGTCAAAATGGAGGTGTGTGAAGTCATAGAATGGAGGTGTATGAAGTCATGGAATGGAGGTTTGTGACGTCAAACATTGGAAGCGTGTGAAATTACAGAATGGAGGTGTGTGAAGTCATATAATGGAGGTGTGTGAAGTCATGAAATGGAGGTGTGTCAAGTCACAGAAGGGAGGTGTGTGAAGTCACAGAACGGCGATGTGTGAAGTCACAATGGAGGTGTGTGAAGTCATAGAATGGAGGTGTGTGAAGTCACAGAATGGAGGTGTGTGAACTCATAGAATGGAGGAGTGTGAAGTCATAGAATGGAGGTTTGTGAAGTCACAGATGGAGGTGTGTGAAGTCATAGAATGGAGGTGTGTGAAGTCACAGAAAGGAGGTGTGTGAACCCAGAATGGAGGTGTGTGAATTCACAGAAGGGAGGTTTGTGAAGTCATAGAATGGATGTTTCTGAAGTAAGAATGAAGGTGTGTGAAGTCATAGAGTGGAGGTGTGTGAAGTCAAAATGGAGTTGTGTGAAGTCAAACAATGTAGGTGTGTGAAGTCACAGAATGGAGGTGTGTGAAGTCACAGAATGGAAGTGTGTGAAGTCAAAATGGAGGTGTGAGAAGTCAAAGAATGGTCGTGTGTGAAATCAAAATTGTGGTGTGTGAAGTCACAAAGGCAGGTGTGTGAAGTCACAGAATGGACGTGTGTGAAGTCAAAATGGAGGTGTGTGAGGTCAAAGAATGGATGTGTGTGAAGTCATAGAATGGAGGTTTATGAAGTCATGGAATGGAGGTTTGTGAAGTCAAACATGGGAAGCGTGTGAAGTTACAGAAGGGTGGTGTGTGAAGTCATAGAATGGAGGTGAGTAAAGTCAGATAATGGAGGTGTGTGAATTCAAATTGCAGGTTTGTGAAGTCATAGAATGGAGGTTTGTGAAGTCATAGATTGGAAGTGTGTGAAGTCATAGAATGGAGGTTGTGAAGTCAGAGATTGAAGGTGTGTGGAAGTCAGAGTATGGAGGTGTGTGAAGTCAGAGAAAGGAGGTGTGTGAATTCACAGAATGGAGTTGTATGAAGTCACAATGGAGGTGTGTGAAATCATAGAATGGAGGTGTGTGAAATCAAAGAATGGAGGTTTGTGAAGTCATAAAATGGATTGTGTGTGAAATCACAGAATGGAGGTGTGTGAAGTCACAGAATGGAGGTGTGTAAAGTCACAGAGTGGAGGTGTGTGAAGTCACAGAATGGAGGTGTGTGAAGTCATAGAATGGAGGTGTGTGAAGTCACAGAATGCAGTTGTGTGAAGTCAGAATAGAGGTGTGCAAAGTCATACAATGGAGGTGTGTGAAGTCAGAATAGAGGTGTGTAAAGTCATAGAATGGAAGTGTGTGAAGTCAGAATGGAGGTGTGTGAACTCATAGAATGGAGGTGTATGAAGTCACAATGGAGGTGTGTGAAGTCACAAAATGGATGTGTGTGAACTCAGAAAGGAGGTGTGTGAAGTCATAGAATGGAGGTCTGTGAAGTCATAGAATGGAGGTGTGTGAAATCATAGAATGGAGGTGTGTGAAGTCACAGAATTGAGGTGTGTGAAGTCAGAATGGAGGTTTGTGAAGTCAGAATGGAGGTTTGTGAAGTCAGAGAATGGAGGTGTGTGAAGTCACAATGTAGGTGTGTGAACTCATAGAATGGAGGTGTGTGAAGTCACAATGTAGGTTTCTGAAGTCATACAATGGAGGTGTGTGAAGTCATAGAATGGAGGTGTGTGAAGTCACAGAATGGAGGTGTGTGATGTTATAGAATGGAGGTGTGTGAAGTCACAGAATGGAGGTGTGTAAAGGCATAGAATGGAGGTGTGTGAAGTCATAGAATGGAGGTGTGTGAAGTCATAGAATGGGGGTGTGTGAAGTCACAGAATGGAGGTGTGTGAAGTCACACTATGGAATGGTGTGAACTCAGATTTGAGGTGTGTGAGGTCACAGAATGGAGGTGTGTGAAGACACAGAATGGAGGTGTGTGAACTCCGAGTGGAGGTGTGTGAAGTCACAGAATGGAGGTGTGTGAAGTCATAGAATGGAAGTGTGTGAAGTCATAGAATGGAGGTGTGTGAAGTCAGAATGGAGGTGTGTGAAGTCACAAATGGAGGTGTGTTAACTCAGAATGGAGGTGTGTGAAGTCACAGAATGGAGGTGTGTGAAGTCAAAATTGTGATGTGTGAAGTCACAAATGGAGGTGTGTGAAGTCACAGAGTGGAGGTGTGTGAAATCAAAATGGAATTTTGTGAAGTCAAAGAAAGGAGTTGTGTGAAGTCATAGAATGGATGTGTATGAAGTCATTGAATGGAGATTTGTGAAGTCAAACATTGGAAGTGTGTGAAGTTACAGAATGGAGGTGTGTGAAGTCATGGAAGGGAGAGGCGTGAAGGCATAGATTGGAGGTGTGTGAAGACAGAATGGAGATGTGTGAAGTCAGAGAATGGAGGTGTGAAGTCATAGAATGGAGGTGTGTGAAGTCAGAATGCAGATGTGTGAAGTCATAGAATGGAGGTGTGTGAAGTCATAGAATGGAGGTGTGTCTAGTCACAGAATAGAAGTGTGTGAAGTCATAGAATGGAGGTGTGAGAAGTCATAGAATGGAGGTGTGTGAAGTCATAGAATGGAGGTGTGTGAAGTCAGAATAGAGGTGTGCGAAGTCATAGAATGGATGTGTGTGAAGTCAAAATGGAGGGGTGTGAAGTCATAGAATGGTGGTTTTTGAAGTCACAGAATGGAGGTGTGTGAAGTCATAGAATGGATGTTTCTGAAGTAAGATTGAAGGTGTGAAGACATTGAATGGAGGTGTGTGAAGTCAAAATTGAGGTGTGTGAACTCATAGAATGGAGGTATGTGAGCTCATAGAATGGAGGTGTGTGATGTCATGGAATGGAGGTGTGTGAAGTCAAAGAATGGAGTTGTGTGTAGTCAAACAATGGAGGTGTGTGAAGTCACAGAATGGAGGTGTGTGAATTCACAGAATGGAGGTGTGTGAAATCATAGAATGGAGGTGTGTGAAGTCACAGAAATGAGGTCTTTGAAGTCAAAATGGAAGTGTGTGAAGTCAGAATGGAGGTGTGTGAAGTCATAGAATGGAGGTGTGTGAAGTCACAGAATGGAGGTGTGTGAACTCATAGAATGGAGGAGTGTGAAGTCATAGAATGGAGGTGTGTGAAGTCACAGATGGAAGGGTGTGAAGTCATAGAATGGAGGTGTGTGAAGTCACAGAAAGGAGGTGTGTGAACCCAGAATGTACGTGTGTGAATTCACAGAAGGGAGGTATGTGAAGTCATAGAATGGATGTTTCTGAAGTAAGAATGAAGGTTTGTGAAGTCATAGAATGGAGGTGTGTGAAGTCAAAATGGAGGTGTGTGAAGTCAAACAATGTAGGTGTGTGAAGTCACAGAATGGAGGTGTGTGAAGTCACAGAATGGAGGTGTGTGAAGTCAAAATGGAGGTGTGTGAGGTCAAAGAATGGATGTGTGTGAAGTCATAGAATGGAGGTGTATGAAGTCATGGAATGGAGGTTTGTGAAGTCAAACATTGGAAGCGTGTGAAGTTACAGAATGGAGGTGTGTGAAGTCATAGAATGGAGGTGTGTGAAGTCAGAGAATGGAGGTGTGTGAAGTCAGATTGCAGGTTTGTGAAGTCATAGAATGGAGGTTTGTGAAGTCATAGATTGGAAGTGTGTGAAATCATAGAATGGAGGTTGTGAAGGCATAGATTGAAGGTGTGTGGAATTCATAGTATGGAGGTGTGTGAAGTCACAGAAAGGAGGGGTTTGAATTCACAGAATGGAGTTGTATGAAGTCACAATGCAGGTGTGTGAAGTCATAGAATGGAAGTGTGTGAAATCAAAGAATGGAGGTTTGTGAAGTCATAGAATGGATTGTGTGTGCAATCACAGAATGGAGGTGTGTGAAGTCACAGAATGGAGGTGTGTAAAGTCACAGAGTGGAGGTGTGTGAAGTCACAGAATGGAGGTGTGTGAAGTCATAGAATGGAGGTGTGTGAAGTCACAGAATGCAGTTGTGTGAAGTCAGAATAGAGGTGTGCGAAGTCATAGAATGGAGGTGTGTGAAGTCAGAATGGAGCTGTGTGAAGTCATAGAATGGAAGTGTGTGAAGTCAGAATGGAGGTGTGTGAACTCATAGAATGGAGGTGTATGAAGTCACAATGGAGGTGTGTGAAGTCACAGAATGGATGTGTGTGAACTCAGAAAGGAGGTGTGTGAAGTCATAGAATGGAGGTCTGTGAAGACATAGAATGGAGGTGTGTGAAATCATAGAATGGAGGTGTGTGAAGTCACAGAATTGAGGTGTGTGAAGTCAGAATGGAGGTGTGTGAAGTCAGATTGGAGGTGTGTGAAGTCATAGAATGGAGGTGTGTGAAGTCACAGAATGGAGGTGTGTGATGTCATAAAATGGAGGTGTGTGAAGTCACAATGTAGGTTTCTGAAGTCATAGAATGGAGGTGTGTGAAGTCATAGAATGGAGGTGTGTGAAGACATAGAATGGGGGTGTGTGAAGTCACAGAATGGAGGTGTGTGAAGGCACACTATGGAGGGGTGTGAACTCAGATTTGATGTGTGTGAGGTCACAGAATGGAGGTGTGTGAAGTCATATAACGAGGTGTGTGAAGTCAAAGAATGGAGGTGTGTGAAGTCACAGAATGGAAGTGTGTGAAGTCATAGAATGGAAGTGTGTGAAGTCACAGAATGGAGGTGTGTGAAGTCACAGAATGGAAGTGTGTGAAGTCAAAATGGAGGTGTGTGAAGTCATAGAATGGAGGTGTATGAAGTCATGGAATGGAGGTTTGTGACGTCAAACATTGGAAGCGTGTGAAATTACAGAATGGAGGTGTGTGAAGTCATAGAATGGAGGTGTGTGAAGTCATGAAATGGAGGTGTGTCAAGTCACAGAAGGGAGGTGTGTGAAGTCACAGAACGGCGATGTGTGAAGTCACAATGGAGGTGTGTGAAGTCATAGAATGGAGGTGTGTGAAGTCACAGATGGAGGTGTGTGAACTCATAGAATGGAGGTGTGTGAAGTCACAGAATGGAGGTGTGTAAAGGCATAGAATGGAGGTGTGTGAAGTCATAGAATGGAGGTGTGTGAAGTCATAGAATGGGGGTGTGTGAAGTCACAGAATGGAGGTGTGTGAAGTCACACTATGGAGGGGTGTGAACTCAGATTTGAGGTGTGTGAGGTCACAGAATGGAGGTTTGTGAACTCAGAGTGGAGGTGTGTGAAGTCAGAGAATGGAGGTGTGTGACGTCATAGAATGGAAGTGTATTAAGTCATAGAATGGAGGTGTGTGAAGTCAGAATGGAGGTGTGTGAAGTCAAAAATGGAGGTGTGTTAACTCAGAATGGAGGTGTGTGAAGTCACAGAATGGAGGTGTGTGAAGTCAAAATTGTGATGTGTGAAGTCACAAATGGAGATGTGTGAAGTCACAGAGTGGAGGTGTGTGAAATCAAAATGGAATTTTGTGAAGTCAAAGAAAGGAGTTGTGTGAAGTCATAGAATGGATGTGTATGAAGTCATGGAATGGAGGTTTGTGAAGTCAAACATTGGAACTGTGTGAAGTTACAGAATGGAAGTGTGTGAAGTCATAGAAGGGAGATGTGTGAAGGCAGAGATTAGAGGTGTGTGAAGTCAGAATGGAGATGTGTGAAGTCAGAGATGGAGGTGTGAAGTCATAGAATGGAGGTGTGTGAAGTCAGAATGCAGATGTGTGAAGTCATAGAATGGAGGTGTGTGAAGTCATAGAATGGAGGTGTGTGAAGACACAGAATGGAGGTGTGTAATGTCACAGAGTGGAGGTGTGTGAAATCACAGAATGGAGGTGTGAGAAGCCACAGAATGGAGGTGTGTAAAGTGACAGAGTTGAGGTGTGTGAAGTCACAGAATGGAGGTGTTTGAAGTCATAGAATGGAGGTGTGTGAAGTCACAATGCAGGTGTGTGAACTGATAGAACGTAGGTGTGTGAAGTCACAATGTAGGTGTGTGAAGTCATAGAATGGAGGTGTGTGAAGTCACAGAATGGAGGTGTGTAAAGGCATAGAATGGAGGTGTGTGAAGTCATAGAATGGAGGTGTGTGAAGTCACAGAATGCAGTTGTGTGAAGTCAAACTACAGGTGTGCGAAGTCATAGAATGGAGGTGTGTGAAGTCAGAATGGAGCTGTGTGAAGTCATAGAATGGAAGTGTGTGAAGTCAGAATGGGGGTGTGTGAACTCATACAGTGGAGGTGTATGAAGTCACAATGGAGGTGTGTGAAGTCAAAGAATGGATGTGTGTGAACTCAGAAAGGAGGTGTGTGAAGTCAGAGAATGGAGGTCTGTGAAGTCATAGAATGGAGGTGTGTGAAATCATACAATGGAGGTGTGTGAAGTCACAGATTTGAGGTGTGTGAAGTCAGAATGGAGGTGTGTGAAGTCAGAATGGAGGTGTGTGAAGTCAGAGAATGGAGGTGGGTGAAGTCACAATGCAGGTGTGTGAACTCATAGAATGGAGGTATGTGAAGTCACAATATAGGTTTCTGAAGTCGTAGAATGGAGGTGTGTGAAGTCATAGAATGGAGGTGTGAAGTCACAGAATGGAGGTGTGTGATGTCATAGAATGGAGGTGTGTGAAATCACAGGATGGAGGTGTGTGAAGACACAGAATGGAGGTGTGTAATGTCACAGAGTGGAGGTGTGTGAAGTCACAGAATGGAGGTGTCTGAAGTCAGATAATGGAGGTGTGTGAAGTCACAGGATGGAGGTGTGTGAACTCACAGGATGGAGGTGTGTGAAGTCACAGAATGGAGGTGTGTGAAGTCAGAGAATGGAGGTGTGTGAAGTCACAGAATGGAGGTGTGTGATGTCATGGAATGGAGGTGTGTGAAATCAATGAATGGAGTTGTGTGTAGTCAAACAATGGAGGTGTGTGAAGTCACAGAATGGAGGTGTGTGAATTCACATAATGGAAGTGTGAAGTCAAAATTGAGGTGTGTGAAGTCAAAGAATGGAGGTGTGTGAAGGCAAAATTGTGGTGTGTGAAGTCACAAATGGAGGTGTGTGAAGTCACAGAATGGAGGTGTGTGATGTCAAAATGGAGGTGTGTGAAGTCAAAGAATGGAGGTGTGTGAAGTCATAGAATGGAGGTGTGTCAAGTCACAGAAGGGAGGTGTGTGAAGTCACAGAACGGAGATGTGTGAAGTCACAATGGAGGTGTGAGAGGTCATAGAATGGAGGTGTGTGAAGTCAAAAAATGGAGGTTTGTGAAGTCAAACATTGGAAGTGTGTGAAATTACAGAATGGAGGTGTGTGAAGTCATAGAATGGAGGTGTGTGAAGTCATAAAATGGAGGTGTGTCAAGTCACAGAACGGAGGTGTGTGAAGTCATAGAACGGAGATGTGTGAAGTCACAATGGAGGTGTGTGAAGTCACAGAATGGAGGTGTGTGAAGTCAAAGAATGGAGGTGTGTGAAGTCATAGAATGGAGGGGTGTGAAATCACAGAATGGCGGTATGAGAAGTCACAGAATGGAGGTGTGTAAAGTGACAGAGTTGAGGTGTGTGAAGTCACAGAATGGAGGTGTTTGAAGTCATAGAATGGAGGTGTGTGAAGTCACAGAATGGAGGTGTGTGAAGTCATAAAATGGAGGTGTGTGAACTCATAGAATGGAGGCGTGTGAAGTCAAAATGGAGTTGTGTGAGTCATAGAATGGTGTTTTTTGATGTCAACGAATGGAGGTGTGTGAAGTCAAAGAATGGAGGTGTGAGAAGTCAGAATGGAGGTGTGTGAAGTCAGAATGGAGGTGTGTGAAGTCATAGAATGGAAGTGTGTTTAGTCATAGAATGGAGGTCTGTGAACTCAGAATGGGGGTTTGTGAAGTCATAGAATGGAGGTGTGTGAACTCAGAATGGAGGTGTGTGAAGTCACAGAATGGAGCTGTGTGAAGTCATAGAATGGAGGTGTGTTAAATCACAGAATGGAGGTGTGTAAATTCAAAGAATGGAGGTGTGTGAAGTCATAGGTTCGAGGTGTGTGAAGTCACAGAATGGAGGTGTGTGAAGTCCCAGAATGGAGGTGTGTGAAGTCACAGAATGGAGGTGTGTGAACTCAGAATGGAGGTGTGTGAAGCCACAGAATGGAGGTGTGTGAAGTCATAGAATGGAAGTTTGTGAAGTCATAGAATGGAGGTGTGTGAAGGAAGAATGGAGGTGTGTGAAGTTAGAGAATGGAGGTGTGTGAACTCAGAATGGAGGTGTGTGAAGTCACAGAATGGAGGTTTGTGATATCATAGAATGGAGGTGTGTGAAGTCAGAGAATGGATGATTCTGAAGTAAGAATGAAGGTGTGTGAAGTCATAGAATGGAGTTGTGTGAAGTCATGGAATGGAGGTGTGTGAAGTCAAAGAATGGAGGTGTGTGAAGTCATAGAATGGAGGTGTGTGAAGTCACAGAATGGAGGTGTGTGAAGTCAGAATAAAGGTGTGTGAAGTCACAGAATGGAGGTGTGTGAAGTCACAGAATGGAGGTGTGTGAAGTCAAAAAGGTGGTGTGTGAAGTCACAAAATGGAGGTGTGTGAAGTCATAGAATGGAGGTGTGTAAAGTCACAGAATGGAGGTGGGTGAAGTCAGAATAAAGGTGTGTGAAGTCACAGAATGGAGGTGTGTGAAGTCAAAGAATGGATGTTTGTGAAGTTAGAATGAAGGTGTTTGAAGTCATAGAGTGGAGGTGTGTGAAGTCACAGAATGGAGGTGTGTGAAGTCATAGAATGGAGGTGTGTGAAGTCATAGAATAGAGGTGTGTGAAGTCATAGAATGGAGGTGTGTGAAGTCATAAAATGGAGGTGTGTGAACTCATAGAATGGAGGCGTGTGAAGTCAAAATGGAGTTGTGTGAAGTCATAGAATGGTGTTTTTTGATGTCAACGAATGGAGGTGTGTGAAGTCATAGAATGGAGGTGTGTGAAGTCAGATTGGAGGTGTGTGAAATCACAGAATGGAGGTGTGTGAAGTCACAGAATGGAGGTGTGTGAACTCAGAATGTAGGTGTGTGAAGCCACAGAATTGAGGTGAGTGAAGTCATAGAATGGAGGTGTGTGAAGTCATAGAATGGAGGTCTGTGAACTCAGAATGGAGGTTTCTGAAGTCATAGAATGGAGGTGTGTGAACTCAGAATGGAGGTGTGTGAAGTCACAGAATGGAGGTGTGTGAAGTCACAGAATGGAGGTTTGTGAAATCACAGAATGGAGTTGTGTTAATTCATTGAATGGAGGTGTGTGAAGTCATAGGATCGAGGTGTGTGAAGTCACAGAATGGAGGTCTGTGAAGTCACAGAATGGAGGTGTGTGAACTCAGAATGTGGGTGTATGAAGCCACAGAATGGAGGTGTGTGAAGTCAGAGAATCGAAGTGTGTGAAGTCATAGGAAGTAGGTGTGTGAACACAGAATGGAGGTGTGTGAAGTCACAGAATGGAGGTTTGTGAAGTCATAGAATGGAGGTGTGTGAAGTCAGAGAGTGGATGTTTCTGAAGTAAGAATGAAGGTGTGTGAAGTCATAGAATGGAGATGTGTGAAGTCAAACTGGAGGTGTGTGAACTCATAGAATGGAGGTGTGTGAACTCATAGAATGGAGGTTTGTGAAGTCATGGAATGGCGGTGTGTGAAGTCAAAGAATGGAGGTGTGTGAAGTGAAACAATAGAGGTGTGTGAAGTCACAGAATGGAGGTGTGTGAAGTCACAGATTGGAAGTGTCTGAAGTCAAAACGGAGGTGTGTGAAGTCACAGAATGGAGGTGTGTGAAGTCAGAGAATGGAGGTGTGTGAAGTCAAAAAGGTGGTGTGTGAAGTCACAGAAAGGAGGTGTGTGAATTCATAGAATGGAGCTGTGTGAAGTCAGAATGGAGGTGTGTGAAGTCAGAATGGAGGGGTGTGAAGTCAGAATGGAGGTGTGTGAAGTCACAGAATGGAGGTGTGTGAAGTCATAGAATGGAGGTGTGTGAAATCATAGAATGGAGGTGTGTGAAGTCAAAATGGAGGTGTGTCACGTCACAGAATAGAGGTGTGTGAAGTCAGAGCATGGAGGTGTGTGAAATCATAGAATGGAGGTATGTGAAGTCAGAATGGAGGTGTGTGAACTCACAGAATTGAGGTGTGTGAAGTCACAGAATGGAGGTGTGTGAAGTCAGAATGAAGGTGTGTGAAGTCACAGAATGGAGCTGTGTGAAGTCACAGAATGGATGTTTGTGAAGTACGGATGAAGGTGTTTGAAGTCATAGAGTGGAGGTGTGTGAAGTCACAGAATGGAGGTGTGTGAAGTCATAGAATGGAGGTGTGTGAAGTCATAGAATTGAGGTGTATGAAGTCATAGAATGGAGGTGTGTGAAGTCATAAAATGGAGGTGTGTGAACTCATAGAATGGAGGTGTGTGAAGTCTAAATGGAGTTGTGTGAAGTCATAGAATGGTGTTTTTTGATGTCAACGAATGGAGGTGTGTGAAGTCATAGAATGGAGGTGTGTGAAGTCACAGAATGGAGGTGTGTGAACTCAGAATGTAGGTGTGTGAAGCCACAGAATGGAGGTGTGTGAAGTCATAGAATGGAAGTGTGTGAAATCATTGAATGGAGGTGTGTGAAGTCACAGAATTGAGGTGTGTGAAGTCAGAATGGATGTATGTGAAGTCAGAATAGAGTTGAGTGAAGTCATAGAATGGAGGTGTGTGAAGTCACAGAATGGATGTTTGTGAAGTAAGAATGAAGGTGTTTGAAGTCATAGAATGGAGGTGTGTGAAGTCACAGAATGGAGGTGTGTGAAGTCATAGAATGGAGGTGTGTGAAGTCAGAGAATTGAGGTGTGTGAAGTCATAGAATGGAGATGTGTGAAGTCACAGAATGGACGTGTGTGAAATCAGAATGGAGGTGTGTGAAGTCATAGACTGAGGTGGGTGAAATCATAAAAAGGAGGTGTGAGAAGTCAAAGAATGGAGGAGTGTGAAGTCATAGAGTGGAGGTGAGTGAAGTCACAGATTCGAGGTCTGTGATGTCATAGAATGGAGGTGTGTGAAGTCAGAATAGAGGTGTGTGAACTCATAGAATGGAGTTGTGTGACGTCACAATGGAAGAATGTGAAGTCATAGAATGGAGGTGTGAGAAGTCACAGAATGGACTGTGTGAAGTCATAAAATGAAGGTGTGGGAAGTCAGAATGGAGGTGTGTGAAGTAACAGTGTGGAGGTGTGTGAAATCACAGAATGGAGTTTTGTGGAGTCACAGAATGGAGCTTTGTGAAGTCAGAACGGAGGTGTGTGAAGTCATAGAATGGAGGTGTGTGAAGTCAGAATGGAGGTGTGTGAACTCATAGAATGGAGGTGTGTGAAGTCAAAATGGAGGTGTGTGAAGTCATAGAATTTAGGTGTGTGAAGTCACAAAATGGAGGTGTGTGAAGTCATAGAATGGAGGTGTGAAGTCATAGAATGGAGGTGTGTGAAGTCAGAATAGAGGTGTGTGAACTCATAGAATGGAGTTGTGTGACGTCACAATGGAATAATGTGAAGTCATAGAATGGAGGTGTGAGAACTCACAGAATGGACTGTGTGAAGTCATAAAATGAAGGTGTGGGAAGTCAGAATGGAGGTGTGTGAAGTAATAGTGTGTAGGTGTGTGAAATCACAGAATGGAGTTTTGTGGAGTCACAGAATGGAGCTTTGTGAAGTCAGAACGGAGGTGTGTGAAGTCACAGAATGGAGGTGTGTGAAGTCAAAGAATGGATGTTTGTGAAGTTAGAATGAAGGTGTTTGAAGTCATAGAGTGGAGGTGTGTGAAGTCACAGAATGGAGGTGTGTGAAGTCATAGAATGGAGGTGTGTGAAGTCATAGAATTGAGGTGTGTGAAGTCATAGAATGGAGGTGTGTGAAGTCATAAAATGGAGGTTTGTGAACTCATAGAATGGAGGTGTGTGAAGTTAAAATGGAGTTGTGTGAAGTCATAGAATGGTGGTTTTTGATGTCAACGAATGGAGGTGTGTGAAGTCACAGAATGGAGGTGTGTGAACTCAGAATGGAGGTGTGTGAACTCATAGAATGCAGGTGTGTGAAGTCATGGAATGGAGGTGTGTGAAGTGAAACAATAGAGGTGTGTGAAGTCACAGAATGGAGGTGTTTGAAGTCACAGTATGGAATGTGTGAAGTCAAAACGGAGGTGTGTGAAGTCACAGAATGGAGGTGTGTGAAGTCACAGAATGGAGGTGTGTGACGTCACAATGGAAGAATGTGAAGTCATAGAAAGGAGGTGTGAGAAGTCACAGAATGGACGTGTGTGAAGTCATAAAATGAAGGTGTGGGAAGTCAGAATGGAGGTGTGTGAAGTCACAGAATGGAGGTGTGTGAACTCAGAATGGAGGTGTGTGAAGTCATAGATGGAGGTGTGTGAAGTAATAGTGTGGAGCTGTGTGAAATCACAGAATGGAATTTTGTGAAGTCACAGAATGGAGCTGTGTGAAGTCACAGAATGGATGTTTGTGAAGTACGGATGAAGGTGTTTGAAGTCATAGAGTGGAGGTGTGTGAAGTCACAGAATGGAGGTGTGTGAAGTCATAGAATGGAGGTGTGTGAAGTCATAGAATTGAGGTGTATGAAGTCATAGAATGGAGGTGTGTGAAGTCATAAAATGGAGGTGTGTGAACTCATAGAATGGAGGTGTGTGAAGTCTAAATGGAGTTGTGTGAAGTCATAGAATGGTGTTTTTTGATGTCAACGAATGGAGGTGTGTGAAGTCATAGAATGGAGGTGTGTGAAGTCACAGAATGGAGGTGTGTGAACTCAGAATGTAGGTGTGTGAAGCCACAGAATGGAGGTGTGTGAAGTCATAGAATGGAAGTGTGTGAAATCATTGAATGGAGGTGTGTGAAGTCACAGAATTGAGGTGTGTGAAGTCAGAATGGATGTATGTGAAGTCAGAATAGAGTTGAGTGAAGTCATAGAATGGAGGTGTGTGAAGTCACAGAATGGATGTTTGTGAAGTAAGAATGAAGGTGTTTGAAGTCATAGAATGGAGGTGTGTGAAGTCACAGAATGGAGGTGTGTGAAGTCATAGAATGGAGGTGTGTGAAGTCAGAGAATTGAGGTGTGTGAAGTCATAGAATGGAGATGTGTGAAGTCACAGAATGGACGTGTGTGAAATCAGAATGGAGGTGTGTGAAGTCATAGACTGAGGTGGGTGAAATCATAAAAAGGAGGTGTGAGAAGTCAAAGAATGGAGGAGTGTGAAGTCATAGAGTGGAGGTGAGTGAAGTCACAGATTCGAGGTCTGTGATGTCATAGAATGGAGGTGTGTGAAGTCAGAATAGAGGTGTGTGAACTCATAGAATGGAGTTGTGTGACGTCACAATGGAAGAATATGAAGTCATAGAATGGAGGTGTGAGAAGTCACAGAATGGACTGTGTGAAGTCATAAAATGAAAGTGTGGGAAGTCAGAATGGAGGTGTGTGAAGTAACAGTGTGGAGGTGTGTGAAATCACAGAATGGAGTTTTGTGGAGTCACAGAATGGAGCTTTGTGAAGTCAGAACGGAGGTGTGTGAAGTCATAGAATGGAGGTGTGTGAAGTCAGAATGGAGGTGTGTGAACTCATAGAATGGAGGTGTGTGAAGTCACAATGGAGGTGTGTGAAGTCATAGAATTTAGGTGTGTGAAGTCACAAAATGGAGGTGTGTGAAGTCATAGAATGGAGGTGTGAAGTCATAGAATGGAGGTGTGTGAAGTCAGAATAGAGGTGTGTGAACTCATAGAATGGAGTTGTGTGACGTCACAATGGAATAATGTGAAGTCATAGAATGGAGGTGTGAGAACTCACAGAATGGACTGTGTGGAGTCATAAAATGAAGGTGTGGGAAGTCAGAATGGAGGTGTGTGAAGTAATAGTGTGGAGGTGTGTGAAATCACAGAATGGAGTTTTGTGGAGTCACAGAATGGAGCTTTGTGAAGTCAGAACGGAGGTGTGTGAAGTCACAGAATGGAGGTGTGTGAAGTCAAGGAATGGATGTTTGTGAAGTTAGAATGAAGGTGTTTGAAGTCATAGAGTGGAGGTGTGTGAAGTCACAGAATGGAGGTGTGTGAAGTCATAGAATGGAGGTGTGTGAAGTCATAGAATTGAGGTGTGTGAAGTCATAGAATGGAGGTGTGTGAAGTCATAAAATGGAGGTTTGTGAACTCATAGAATGGAGGTGTGTGAAGTTAAAATGGAGTTGTGTGAAGTCATAGAATGGTGGTTTTTGATGTCAACGAATGGAGGTGTGTGAAGTCACAGAATGGAGGTGTGTGAACTCAGAATGGAGGTGTGTGAACTCATAGAATGCAGGTGTGTGAAGTCATGGAATGGAGGTGTGTGAAGTGAAACAATAGAGGTGTGTGAAGTCACAGAATGGAGGTGTTTGAAGTCACAGTATGGAATGTGTGAAGTCAAAACGGAGGTGTGTGAAGTCACAGAATGGAGGTGTGTGAAGTCACAGAATGGAGGTGTGTGACGTCACAATGGAAGAATGTGAAGTCATAGAAAGGAGGTGTGAGAAGTCACAGAATGGACGTGTGTGAAGTCATAAAATGAAGGTGTGGGAAGTCAGAATGGAGGTGTGTGAAGTCACAGAATGGAGGTGTGTGAACTCAGAATGGAGGTGTGTGAAGTCATAGATGGAGGTGTGTGAAGTAATAGTGTGGAGGTGTGTGAAATCACAGAATGGAATTTTGTGAAGTCACAGAATGGAGCTTTGTGAAGTCAGAACGGAGGTGTGTGAAGTCATAGAATTGAGGTGTGTGAAGTCATAGAATGGAGGTGTGTGAAGTCATAAAATGGAGGTGTGTGAAGTCATAGAATGGAGGCGTTTAAGTCAAAATGGAGTTGTGTGAAGTCATAGAATGGTGTTTTTTGATGTCAACGAATGGAGGTGTGTGAAGTCATAGAATGGAGGTGTGTGAAGTCAGATTGGAGGTGTGTGAAATCAAAGAATGGAGGTGTGTGAAGTCACAGAATGGAGGTGTGTGAACTCAGAATGGAGGTGTGTGAAGCCACATAATGGAGGTGTGTGAAGTCATAGAATGGAAGTGTGTGAAATCATAGAATGGAGGTGTGTGAAGTCACAGAATTAAGGTGTGTGAAGTCAGAATGGAGGTGTGTGAAGTCAGAATGGAGGTGAGTGAAGTCATAGAATGGAGGTGTGTGAAGTCATAGAATGGAGGTCTGTGAACTCAGAATGGAGGTTTGTGAAGTCATAGAATGGAGGTGTGTGAACTCAGAATGGAGGTGTGTGAAGTCACAGAATGGAGGTGTGTGAAGTCACAGAATGGAGGTTTGTGAAATCACAGAATGGAGTTTTGTTAATTCATTGAATGGAGGTGTGTGAAGTCATAGGATCGAGGTGTGTGAAGTCACAGAATGGAGGTCTGTGAAGTCACAGAATGGAGGTGTGTGAACTCAGAATGTGGGTGTATGAAGCCACAGAATGGAGGTGTGTGAAGTCAGAGAATCGAAGTGTGTGAAGTCATAGAAAGTAGGTGTGTGAACACAGAATGTAGGTGTGTGAAGTCACAGAATGGAGGTTTGTGAAGTCATAGAATGGAGGTGTGTGAAGTCAGAGAATGGATGTTTCTTAAGTAAGAATGAAGGTGTGTGAAGTCATAGAATGGAGATATGTGAAGTCAAATTGGAGGTGTGTGAACTCATAGAATGGAGGTGTGTGAACTCATAGAATGGAGGTTTGTGAAGTCATGGAATGGCGGTGTGTGAAGTCAAAGAATGGAGGTGTGTGAAGTGAAACAATAGAGGTGTGTGAAGTCACAGAATGGAGGTGTGTGAAGTCACAGAATGGAGGTGTGTGAATTCATAGAATGGAGCTGTGTGAAGTCATAATGGAGGTGTGTGAAGTCAGAATGGAGGGGTGTGAAGTCAGAATGGAGGTGTGTGAAGTCAAAGAATGGAGGTGTGTGAAGTCATAGAATGGAGGTGTGTGAAATCATAGAATGGAGGTGTGTGAAGTCAGAATGGAGGTGTGTCACGTCACAGAATTGAGGTGTGTGAAGTCAGATAATGGAGGTGTGTGGAGTCAGAATGAAGGTGTGTGAAGTCACAGAAAGGAGGTGTGTGAAGTCACAGAATGGATGTTTCTGAAGTAAGAATGAAGGTGTTTGAAGTCATAGAATGGAGGTGTGTGAAGTCACAGAATGGAGGTGTGTGAAGTCATAGAATGGAGGTGTGTGAAGTCATAGAATTGAGGTGTGTGAAGTCATAGAATGGAGGTGTGTGAAGTCACAGAATGGAGGTGTGTGAAGTCAGAATGGAGGTGTGTGAAGTCAGAATGGAGGTGTGTGAAGTCATAGAATGGAAGTGTGTGAAGTCATAGAACGGAGGTCTGTGAACTCAGAATGGGGGTTTGAGAAATCATAGAATAGAGGTGTGTGAACTCAGAATGGAGGTGTGTGAAGTCACAGAATGGAGGTGTGTGAAGTCACAGAATGGAGGTGTGTGAACTCAGAATGGAGTAGTGTGAAGCCACAGAATGGAGGTGTGTCGAGTCATAGAATGGAAGTGTGTGAAGTCATAGAATGGAGGTGTGTGAAGGAAGAATGGAGGTGTGTGAAGTCACAGAATGGAGGTGTGTGAATTCAGAATGGAGGTGTGTGAAGTCACAGAATGGAGGTTTGTGAAGTCATAGAATGGAGGTGTGTGAAGTCAGAGAATGGATGTTTCTGAAGTAAGAATGAAGGTGTGTGAAGTCATAGAATGGAGGTGTGTGAAGTGAAACAATAGAGGTGTGTGAAGTAACAGAATGGAGGTGTGTGAAGTTACAGAATGGAAGTGTGTGAAGGCAAAACGGAGGTGTGTGGAGTCACAGAATGGAGTTGTGTGCAGTCACAGAATGGAGGTGTGTGAATTCATAGAATGGAGCTGTGTGAAGTCAGAATGGAGGTGTGTGAAGTCAGAATGGAGGGGTGTGAAGTCAGATTGGAGGTGTGTGAAGTCACAGAATGGAGGTGTGTGAAGTCATAGAATGGAGGTGTGTGAAATCATAGAATGGAGGTGTGTGAAGTCAGAATGGAGGTGTGTCACGTCACAGAATTGAGGTGTGTGAAGTCAGAGAATGGAGGTGTGTGAAGTCAGTATGAAGGTGTGTGAAGTCACAGAAAGGAGGTGTGTGAAGTCACAGAATGGATGTTTGTGAAGTAAGAATGAAGGTGTTTGAAGTCATAGAATGGAGGTGTGTGAAGTCACAGAATGGAGGTGTGTGAAGTCATAGAATGGAGGTGTGTGAAGTCATAGAATTGAGGTGTGTGAAGTCATAGAATGGAGGTGTGTGAAGTCACAGAATGGAGGTGTGTGAAGTCAGAAGGGAGGTGTGTGAAGTCATAGACTGAGGTGGGTGAAGTCATAGAAAGGAGGTGTGGGAAGTCATAGAATGGAGGAGTGTGAAGTCATAGAGTGGAGGTGAGTGAAGTCACAGATTCGAGATCTGTGATGTCATAGAATGGAGGTGTGTGAAGTCAGAATAGAGGTGTGTGAAATCATAGAATGGAGATGTGTGAACTCATAGAATGGAGTTGTGTGACGTCACAGTTGAAGAATGTGAAGTCATAGAATGGAGGTGTGAGAAGTCACAGAATGGACGTGTGTGAAGTCATAAAATGAAGGTGTGGGAAGTCAGAATGGAGGTGTGTGAAGTCACAGAATGGAGGTGTGTGAACTCAGAATGGAGGTGTGTGAAGTCATAGATGGAGGTGTGTGAAGTAATAGCGTGGAGGTGTGTGAAATCACAGAATGGAGTTTTGTGAAGTCACAGAATGGAGCTTTGTGAAGTCAGAACGGAGGTGTGTGAAGTCATAGAATGGAGGTGTGTGAAGTCAGAATGGAGGAGTGTGAACTCATAGAATGGAGGTGTGTGAAGTCACAATGGAGGTGTGTGAAGTCACAGAATTTAGGTGTGTGAAGTCACAAAATGGAGGTGTGTGAAGTCATAGAATGGAGGTGTGTGAAGTCATAGAATGGAGGTGTGTGAAGTCAGAATGGAGGTGTGTGAAGTCACAGAATTGAGGTGTGTGAAGTCACAGAATGGAGGTGTGTGAAGTCAGAATGAAGGTGTGTGAAATCACAGAATGGAGGTGTGTGAAGTCACAGAATGGATGTTGTGAAGTAAGAATGAAGGTGTTTGAAGTCATAGAGTGGAGGTGGGTGAAGTCACAGAATGGAGGTGTGTGAAGTCATAGAATGGAGGTGTGTGAAGTCATAGAATTGAGGTGTGTGAAGTCATAGAATGGAAGTGTGTGAAGTCATAAAATGGAGGTGTGTGAACTCATAGAATGGAGGTGTGTGAAGTTAAAATGGAGTTGTGTGAAGTCATAGAATGGTGGTTTTTGATGTCAACGAATGGAGGTGTGTGAAGTCACAGAAGGGAGGTGTGTGAACTCAGAATGGAGGTGTGTGAAGTCACAGAATGGAGGTTTGTGAAGTCATAGAATGGAGTTGTGTGAAGTCAGAGAATGGATGTTTCTGAAGTAAGAATGAATGTGTGTGAAGTCATAGAATGGAGGTGTGTGAAGTCAAATTGGAGGTGTGTGAACTCATAGAATGGAGGTGTGTGAACTCATAGAATGGAGGTGAGTGAAGTCATGGAATGGAGGTGTGTGAAGTGAAACAATAGAGGTGTGTGAAGTCACAGAATGGAGGTGTGTGAAGTCACAGTATGGAATGTGTGAAGACAAAACGGAGATGTGTGAAGTCACAGAATGGAGGTGTGTGAAGTCAAAGAATGGAGGTGTGTGAAGTCAAAAAGGTGGTGTGTGAAGTCACAGAATGGAGGTGTGTGAAGTCATAGAATGGAGGTATGTGAAATCATAGAATGGAGGTATGTGAAGTCAGAATGGAGGTGTGTGAAGTCACAGAATTGAGGTGTGTGAAGTCACAGAATGGAGGTGTGTGAAGTCAGAATGAAGGTGTGTGAAGTCACAGAATGGAGGTGTGTGAAGTCACAGAATGGATGTTTGTGAAGTACGAATGAAGGTGTTTGAAGTCATAGAGTGGAGGTGTGTGAAGTCACAGAATGGAGGTGTGTGAAGTCATAGAATGGAGGTGTGTGAAGTCATAGAATTGAGGTGTGTGAAGTCATAGAATGGAGGTGTGTGAAGTCATAAAATGGAGGTGTGTGAACTCATAGAATGGAGGTGTGTGAAGTCTAAATGGAGTTGTGTGAAGTCATAGAATGGTGTTTTTTGATGTCAACGAATGGAGGTGAGTGAAGTCATAGAATGGAGGTGTGTGAATTCACAGAATGGAGGTGTGTGAACTCAGAATGTAGGTGTGTGAAGCCACAGAATGGAGGTGTGTGAAGTCAGAATGGATGTGTGTGAAGTCAGAATAGAGGTGAGTGAAGTCATAGAATGGAGGTGTGTGAAGTCATAGAATGGAGGTCTGTGAACTCAGAACGGAGGTTTGTGAAGTCATAGAATGGAGGTGTGTGCAATCAAAGAATGGAGGTGTGTGAAGTCATATAATGGAGGTGTGTGAAGTCATAAAATGGAGGTGTGTGAATTCATAGAATGGAGGTGTGTGAAGTCACAATGGAGTTGTGTGAAGTCATAGAATGGTTGTTTTTGATGTCAATGAATGGAGGTGTGTGAACCCATAGAATGGAGGTGTGTGAAGTGAGAATGGAGGTGTGTGAAATCACAGAATGGAGGTGTGTCAACTCAGAAATGAGGTGTGTGAAGTCATAGAATGGAGGTGTGTGAAGTCATAGAATGGAAGTGTGTGAAATCATAGAATGGAGGTGTGTGAAGTCAAAGAATTGAGGTGTGTGAAGTCAGAATGGAGGTGTGTGAAGTCAGAATGGAGGTGTGTGAAGTCATAGAATGGAAGTGTGTGAAGTCATAGAATGGAGGTCTGTGAACTCAGAATGGGGGTTTGTGAAATCATAGAATGGAGGTGTGTGAACTCAGAATGGAGGTGTGTGAAGTCACACAATGGAGGTGTGTGAAATCATAGAATGGAGGTGTGTGAAATAACAGAATGGAGGTGTGTGAATTCATAGAATGGAGGTGAGTGAAGTCATAGGATCGAGGTGTGTGAAGTCACAGAATGGAGGTGTGTGAAGTCACAGAATGGAGGTGTGTGAAGTCACAGAATGGAGGTGTGTGAACTCAGAATGGAGGTGTGTGAAGCCACAGAATGGAGGTGTGTGAAGTCATAGAATGGAAGTGTGTGAAGTCATAGAATGGAGGTGTGTGAAGGAAGAATGGAGGTGTGTGAAATCACAGAATGGAGGTGTGTGAATTCAGAATGGAGGTGTGTGAAGTCACAGAATGGAGGTCTGTGAAGTCATAGAATGGAGGTGTGTGAAGTCAGAGAATGGATGTTTCTGAAGTAAGAATGAAGGTGTGTGAAGTCATAGAATGGAGGTGTGTGAAGTCAAATTGGAGGTGAGTGAACTCATAGAATGGAGGTGTGTGAACTCATAGAATGGAGGTGTGTGAAGTCACAGAATGGATGTGTGTGAAGTCAGAGAATGGAGGTGTGTGAAGTCAAAAAGGTGGTGTGTGAAGTCACAGAATGGAGGTGTGTGAATTCATAGAATGGAGCTGTGTGAAGTCAGAATGGTGGTGTGTGAAGTCAGAATGGAGGGGTGTAAAGTCAGAATGGAGGTGTGTGAAGTCACAGAATGGAGGTATGTGAAGTCATAGAATGGAGGTGTGTGAAATCATAGAATGGAGGTGTGTGAAATCAGAATGGAGGTGTGTCACGTCACAGAATTGAGGTGTGTGAAGTCAGAGAATGGAGGTGTGTGAAGTCAGAATGAAGGTGTGTGAAGTCACAGAAAGGAGGTGTGTGAAGTCACAGAATGGATGTTTGTGAAGTAAGAATGAAGGTGTTTGAAGTCATAGAATGGAGGTGTGTGAAGTCACAGAATGGAGGTGTGTGAAGTCATAGAATGGAGGTGTGTGAGGTCATAGAATTGAGGTGTGTGAAGTCATAGAATGGAGGTGTGTGAAGTCACAGAATGGAGGTGTGTGAAGTCAGAATGGAGGTGTGTGAAGTCATAGACTGAGGTGGGTGAAGTCATAGAAAGGAGGTGTGGGAAGTCATAGAATGGAGGAGTGTGAAGTCATAGAGTGGAGGTGAGTGAAGTCACAGATTCGAGATCTGTGATGTCATAGAATGGAGGTGTGTGAAGTCAGAATAGAGGTTTGTGAAATCATAGAATGGAGATGTGTGAACTCATAGAATGGAGTTGTGTGACATCACAATGGAAGAATGTGAAGTCATAGAAGGGAGGTGTGAGAAGTCACAGAATGGACGTGTGTGAAGTCATAAAATGAAGGTGTGGGAAGTCAGAATGGAGGTGTGTGAAGTCACAGAATGGAGGTGTGTGAACTCAGAATGGAGGTGTGTGAAGTCATAGATGGAGGTATGTGAAGTAATAGTGTGGAGGTGTGTGAAATCACAGAATGGAGTTTTGTGAAGTCACAGAATGGAGCTTTGTGAAGTCAGAACGGAGGTGTGTGAAGTCACAGAATGGAGGTGTGTGAACTCAGAATGTGGGTGTGTGTAGCCACAGAATGGAGGTGTGTGAAGTCAGAGAATCGAAGTGTGTGAAGTCATAGAAAGTAGGTGTGTGAACTCAGAATGGAGGTGTGTGAAGTCACAGAATGGAGGTTTGTGAAGTCATAGAATGGAGGTGTGTGAAGTCAGAGAATGTATGTTTCTGAAGTAAGAATGAAGGTGTGTGAAGTCATAGAATGGAGATGTGTGAAGTCAAATTGGAGGTGTGAGAACTCATAGAATGGAGGTGTGTGAACTCATAGAATGGAGGTTTGTGAAGTCATGGAATGGCGGTGTGTGAAGTCAAAGAATGGAGGTGTGTGAAGTGAAACAATAGAGGTGTGTGAAGTCACAGAATGGAGGTGTGTGAAGTCACAGATTGGAAGTGTCTGAAGTCAAAACGGAGGTGTGTGAAGTCACAAAATGGAGGTGTGTGAAGTCAGAGAATGGAGGTGTGTGAAGTCAAAAAGGTGGTGTGTGAAGTCACAGAATGGAGGTGTGTGAATTCATAGAATGGAGCTGTGTGAAGTCAGAATGGAGGTGTGTGAAGTCAGAATGGAGGGGTGTGAAGTCAGAATGGAGGTGTGTGAAGTCACAGAATGGAGGTGTGTGAAGTCATAGAATGGAGGTGTGTGAAATCATAGAATGGAGGTGTGTGAAGTCAGAATGGAGGTGTGTCACGTCACAGAATTGAGTTGTGTGAAGTCAGAGAATGGAGGTGTGTGAAGTCAGAATGAAGGTGTGTGAAGTCACAGAAAGGAGGTGTGTGAAGTCACAGAATGGAGGTGTGTGAAGTCATAGAATGGAGGTGTGTGAAGTCATAGAATTGAGGTGTGTGAAGTCATAGAATGGAGGTGTGCGAAGTCACAGAATGGAGGTGTGTGAAGTCAGAAGGGAGGTGTGTGAAGTCATAGACTGAGGTGGGTGAAGTCATAGAAAGGAGGTGAGGGAAGTCATAGAATGGAGGAGTGTGAAGTCATAGAGTGGAGGTGAGTGAAGTCACAGATTCGAGGTCTGTGATGTCATAGATTGGAGGTGTGTGAAGTCAGAATAGAGGTGTGTGAAATCATAGAATGGAGATGTGTGAACTCATAGAATGGAATTGTGTGACGTCACAATGGAAGAATGTGAAGTCATAGAATGGAGGTATGAGAAGTCACAGAATGGACGTGTGTGAAATCATAAAATGAAGGTGTGGAAAGTCAGAATGGAGGTGTGTGAAGTCACACAATGGAGGTGTGTGAACTCAGAATGGAGGTGTGTGAAGTCATAGATGGAGGTGTGTGAAGTAATAGTGTGGAAGTGTGTGAAATCACAGAATGGAGTTTTGTGAAGTCAAAGAATGGAGCTTTGTGAAGTCAGGACGGAGGTGTGTGAAGTCATAGAATTGAGGTGTGTGAAGTCATAGAATGGAGGTGTGTGAAGTCATAAAATGGAGGTGTGTGAACTCATAGAATGGAGGCGTGTGAAGTCAAAATGGAGTTGTGTAAAGTCATAGAATGGTGTTTTTTGATGTCAACGAATGGAGGTGTGTGAAGTCATAGAATGGAGGTGTGTGAAATCAGATTGGAGGTGTGGGAAATCACAGAATGGAGGTGTGTGAAGTCACAGAATGGAGGTGTGTGAACTCAGAATGTAGGTGTGTGAAGCCACAGAATGGAGGTGTGTGAAGTCATAGAATGGAAGTGTGTGAAATCATAGAATGGAGGTGTGTGAAGTCACAGAATTAAGGTGTGTGAAGTCAGAATGGAGGTGTGTGAAGTCAGAATGGAGGTGAGTGAAGTCATAGAATGGAGGTGTGTGAAGTCATAGAATGGAGGTCTGTGAACTCAGAATGGAGGTTTGTGAAGTCATAGAATGGAGGTGTGTGAACTCAGAATGGAGGTGTGTAAAGTCACAGAATGGAGGTGTGTGAAGTCACAGAATGGAGGTTTGTGAAATCACAGAATGGAGTTGTGTTAATTCATTGAATGGAGGTGTGTGAAGTCATAGGATCGAGGTGTGTGAAGTCACAGAATGGAGGTGTGTGAAGTCACAGAATGGAGGTGTGTGAACTCCGAATGTAGGTGTGTGAAGCCACAGAATGGAGGTGTGTGAAGTCAGAGAATCGAAGTGTGTGAAATCATAGAAAGTAGGTGTGTGAACTCAGAATGGAGGTGTGTGAAGTCACAGAATGGAGGTTTGTGAAGTCATAGAATGGAGGTGTGTGAAGTCAGAGAATGGATGATTCTGAAGTAAGAATGAAGGTGTGTGAAGTCATAGAATGGAGATGTGTGAAGTCAAATTGGAGGTGTGTGAACTCATAGAATGGAGGTGTGTGAACTCATAGAATGGAGGTTTGTGAAGTCATGGAATGGCGGTGTGTGAAGTCAAAGAATGGAGGTGTGTGAAGTGAAACAATAGAGGTGTGTGAAGTCACAGAATGGAGGTGTGTGAAGTCACAGATTGGAAGTGTCTGAAGTCAAAACGGAGGTGTGTGAAGTCACAGAATGGAGGTGTGTGAAGTCAGAGAATGGAGGTGTGTGAAGTCAAAAAGGTGGTGTGTGAAGTCACAGAAAGGAGGTGTGTGAATTCATAGAATGGAGCTGTGTGAAGTCAGAATGGAGGGGTGTGAAGTCAGAATGGAGGGGTGTGAAGTCAGAATGGAAGTGTGTGAAGTCACAGAATGGAGGTGTGTGAAGTCATAGAATGGAGGTGTGTGAAATCATAGAATGGAGGTGTGTGAAGTCAGAATGGAGGTGTGTCACGTCACAGAATTGAGGTGTGTGAAGTCAGAATGAAGGTGTGTGAAGTCACAGAAAGGAGGTGTGTGAAGTCAAAGAATGGATGTTTGTGAAGTAAGAATGAAGGTGTTTGAAGTCGTAGAATGGAGGTGTGTGAAGTCACAGAATGGAGGTGTGTGAAGTCATAGAATGGAGGTGTGTGAAGTCATAGAATTGAGGTGGGTGAAGTCATAGAAAGGAGGTGTGGGAAGTCATAGAATGGAGGATTGTGAAGTCATAGAGTGGAGGTGAGTGAAGTCACAAATTCGAGGTCTGTGATGTCATAGAATGGAGGTGTGTAAAGTCAGAATAGAGGTGTGTGAAATCATGGAATGGAGATGTGTGAACTCATAGAATGGAGTTGTGTGACGTCACAATGGAAGAATGTGAAGTCATAGAATGGAGGTGTGAGAAGTCACAGAATGGACGTGTGTGAAGTCATAAAATGAAGGTGTGGGAAGTCAGAATGGAGGTGTGTGAAGTAATACTGTGGAGGTGTGTGTAATCACAGAATGGAGTTTTGTGAAGTCACAGAATGGAGCTTTGTGAAGTCAGAACTGAGGTGTGTGAAGTCATAGAATGGAGGTGTGTGAAGTCAGAATGGAGGTGTGTGAACTCATAGAATGGAGGTGTGTGAAGTCATAGAATTTAGGTGTGTGAAGTCACAAAATGGAGGTGTGTGAAGTCATAGAATGGAGGTGTGTGAAGTCATAGAATGGAGCTGTGTGAAGTCAGAATGGTGGTGTGTGAAGTCAGAATGGAGGGGTGTGAAGTCAGAATGGAGGTGTGTGAAGTCACAGAATGGAGGTGTGTGAAGTCATAGAATGGAGGTGTGTGAAATCATAGAATGGAGGTGTGTGAAGTCAGAATGGAGGTGTGTCACGTCACAGAATTGAGGTGTGTGAAGTCAGAGAATGGAGGTGTGTGAAGTCAGAATGAAGGTGTGTGAAGTCACAGAAAGGAGGTGTGTGAAGTCACAGAATGGATGTTTGTGAAGTAAGAATGAAGGTGTTTGAAGTCATAGAATGGAGGTGTGTGAAGTCACAGAATGGAGGTGTGTGAAGTCATAGAATGGAGGTGTGTGAGGTCATAGAATTGAGGTGTGTGAAGTCATAGAATGGAGGTGTGTGAAGTCACAGAATGGAGGTGTGTGAAGTCAGAATGGAGGTGTGTGAAGTCATAGACTGAGGTGGGTGAAGTCATAGAAAGGAGGTGTGGGAAGTCATAGAATGGAGGAGTGTGAAGTAATAGAGTGGAGGTGAGTGAAGTCACAGATTCGAGATCTGTGATGTCATAGAATGGAGGTGTGTGAAGTCAGAATAGAGGTGTGTGAAATCATGGAATGGAGATGTGTGAACTCATAGAATGGAGTTGTGTGACGTCACAATGGAAGAATGTGAAGTCATAGAATGGAGGTGTGAGAAGTCACAGAATGGACGTGTGTGAAGTCATAAAATGAAGGTGTGGGAAGTCAGAATGGAGGTGTGTGAAGTAATACTGTGGAGGTGTGTGTAATCACAGAATGGAGTTTTGTGAAGTCACAGAATGGAGCTTTGTGAAGTCAGAACTGAGGTGTGTGAAGTCATAGAATGGAGGTGTGTGAAGTCAGAATGGAGGTGTGTGAACTCATAGAATGGAGGTGTGTGAAGTCATAGAATTTAGGTGTGTGAAGTCACAAAATGGAGGTGTGTGAAGTCATAGAATGGAGGTGTGTGAAGTCATAGAATGGAGGTGTGTGAAGTCAGAATGGAGGTGTGTGAAGTCACAGAATTGAGGTGTGTGAAGTCACAGAATGGAGGTGTGTGGAGTCAGAATGAAGGTGTGTGAAATCACAGAATGGATGTTGTGAAGTAAGAATGAAGGTGTTTGAAGTCATAGAGTGGAGGTGGGTGAAGTCACAGAATGGAGGTGTGTGAAGTCATAGAATGGAGGTGTGTGAAGTCATAGAATTGAGGTGTGTGAAGTCATAGAATAGAGGTGTGTGATGTCATAAAATGGAGGTGTGTGAACTCATAGAATGGAGGGGTGTGAAGTTAAAATGGAGTTGTGTGAAGTCATAGAATGGTGGGTTTTGATGTCAACGAATGGAGGTCTGTGAAGTCACAGAATGGAGGTGTGTGAAATCAGAATGGAGGTGTGTGAAGTCACAGAATGGAGGTTTGTGAAGTCATAGAATGGAGGTGTGTGAAGTCAGAGAATGGATGTTTCTGAAGTAAGAATGAATGTGTGTGAAGTCATAGAATGGAGGTGTGTGAAGTCAAATTGGAGGTGTGTGAACTCATAGAATGGAGGTGTGTGAACTCATAGAATGGAGGTGTGTGAAGTCATGGAATGGAGGTGTGTGAAGTGAAGCAATAGAGGTGTGTGAAGTCACAGAATGGAGGTGTGTGAAGTCACATTATGGAATGTGTGAAGTCAAAACGGAGGTGTGTGAAGTCACAGAATGGAGGTGTGTGAAGTCACAGAATGGAGGTGTGTGAAGTCAAAAAGGTGGTGTGTGAAGTCACAGAATGGAGGTGTGTGAAGTCATAGAATGGAGGTGTGTGAAATCATAAAATGGAGGTATGTGAAGTCAGAATGGAGATGTGTGAAGTCACAGAATTGAGGTGTGTGAAGTCGCAGAATGGAGGTGTGTGAAGTCAGAATGAAGGCGTGTGAAGTCACAGAATGGAGGTGTGTGAAGTCACAGAATGGATGTTTGTGAAGTAAGAATGAAGGTGTTTGAAGTCATAGAGTGGAGGTGTGTGAAGTCACAGAATGGAGGTGTGTGAAGTCATAGAATGGAGGTTTGTGAAGTCATAGAATTGAGGTGTGTGAAGTCATAGAATGGAGGTGTGTGAAGTCATAAAATGGAGGTGTGTGAACTCATAGAATGGAGGTGAGTGAAGTCTAAATGGAGTTGTGTGAAGTCATAGAATGGTGTTTTTTGATGTCAACGAATGGAGGTGAGTGAAGTCATAGAATGGAGGTGTGTGAATTCACAGAATGGAGGTGTGTGAACTCACAATGTAGGTGTGTGAAGCCACAGAATGGAGGTGTGTGAAGTCAGAATGGATGTGTGTGAAGTCAGAATAGAGGTGAGTGAAGTCATAGAATGGAGGTGTGTGAAGTCATAGAATGGAGGTCTGTGAACTCAAAATGGAGGTTTGTGAAGTCATAGAATGGAGGTGTGTGCAATCAAAGAATGGAGGTGTGTGAAGTCATATAATGGAGGTGTGTGAAGTCATAAAATGGAGGTGTGTGAATTCATAGAATGGAGGTGTGTGAAGTCACAATGGAGTTGTGTGAAGTCATAGAATGGTTGTTTTTGATGTCAATGAATGGAGGTGTGTGAACCCATAGAATGGAGGTGTGTGAAGTGAGAATGGAGGTGTGTGAAATCACAGAATGGAGGTGTGTCAACTCAGAAATGAGGTGTGTGAAGTCATAGAATGGAGGTGTGTGAAGTCATAGAATGGAAGTGTGTGAAATCATAGAATGGAGGTGTGTGAAGTCAAAGAATTGAGGTGTGTGAAGTCAGAATGGAGGTGTGTGAAGTCAGAATGGAGGTGTGTGAAGTCATAGAATGGAAGTGTGTGAAGTCATAGAATGGAGGTCTGTGAACTCAGAATGGGGGTTTGTGAAATCATAGAATGGAGGTGTGTGAACTCAGAATGGAGGTGTGTGAAGTCACACAATGGAGGTGTGTGAAATCATAGAATGGAGGTGTGTGAAATAACAGAATGGAGGTGTATGAATTCATAGAATGGAGGTGAGTGAAGTCATAGGATCGAGGTGTGTGAAGTCACAGAATGGAGGTGTGTGAAGTCACAGAATGGAGGTGTGTGAAGTCACAGAATGGAGGTGTGTGAACTCAGAATGGAGGTGTGTGAAGCCACAGAATGGAGGTGTGTGAAGTCATAGAATGGAAGTGTGTGAAGTCATAGAATGGAGGTGTGTGAAGGAAGAATGGAGGTGTGTGAAATCACAGAATGGAGGTGTGTGAATTCAGAATGGAGGTGTGTGAAGTCACAGAATGGAGGTTTGTGAAGTCATAGAATGGAGGTGTGTGAAGTCAGAGAATGGATGTTTCTGAAGTAAGAATGAAGGTGTGTGAAGTCATAGAATGGAGGTGTGTGAAGTCAAATTGGAGGTGAGTGAACTCATAGAATGGAGGTGTGTGAACTCATAGAATGGAGGTGTGTGAAGTCACAGAATGGATGTGTGTGAAGTCAGAGAATGGAGGTGTGTGAAGTCAAAAAGGTGGTTGTGAAGTCACAGAATGGAGGTGTGTGAATTCATAGAATGGAGCTGTGTGAAGTCAGAATGGTGGTGTGTGAAGTCAGAATGGAGGGGTGTGAAGTCAGAATGGAGGTGTGTGAAGTCACAGAATGGAGGTGTGTGAAGTCATAGAATGGAGGTGTGTGAAATCATAGAATGGAGGTGTGTGAAGTCAGAATGGAGGTGTGTCACGTCACAGAATTGAGGTGTGTGAAGTCAGAGAATGGAGGTGTGTGAAGTCAGAATGAAGGTGTGTGAAGTCACAGAAAGGAGGTGTGTGAAGTCACAGAATGGATGTTTGTGAAGTAAGAATGAAGGTGTTTGAAGTCATAGAATGGAGGTGTGTGAAGTCACAGAATGGAGGTGTGTGAAGTCATAGAATGGAGGTGTGTGAGGTCATAGAATTGAGGTGTGTGAAGTCATAGAATGGAGGTGTGTGAAGTCACAGAATGGAGTTGTGTGAAGTCAGAATGGAAGTGTGTGAAGCCACAATATGGAGGTGTGTGAAGTCAGAGAATCGAAGTGTGTGAAGTCATAGAAAGTAGGTGTGTGAACTGAGAATGGAGGTGTGTGAAGTCACAGAATGGAGGTTTGTGAAGTCATAGAATGGAGGTGTGTGAAGTCAGAGAATGGATGATTCTGAAGTAAGAATGAAGGTGTGTGAAGTCATAGAATGGAGATGTGTGAAGTCAAATTGGAGGTGTGTGAACTCATAGAATGGAGGTGTGTGAACTCATAGAATGGAGGTTTGTGAAGTCATGGAATGGCGGTGTGTGAAGTCAAAGAATGGAGGTGTGTGAAGTGAAACAATAGAGGTGTGTGAAGTCACAGAATGGAGGTGTGTGAAGTCACAGATTGGAAGTGTCTGAAGTCAAAACGGAGGTGTGTGAAGTCACAGAATGGAGGTGTGTGAAGTCAGAGAATGGAGGTGTGTGAAGTCAAAAAGGTGGTGTGTGAAGTCACAGAATGGAGGTGTGTGAATTCATAGAATGGAGCTGTGTGAAGTCAGAATGTAGGGGTGTGAAGTCAGAATGGAGGGGTGTGAAGTCAGAATGGAAGTGTGTGAAGTCACAGAATGGAGGTGTGTGAAGTCATAGAATGGAGGTGTGTGAAATCATAGAATGGAGGTGTGTGAAGTCAGAATGGAGGTGTGTCACGTCACAGAATTGAGGTGTGTGAAGTCAGAGAATGGAGGTGTGTGAAGTCAGAATGAAGGTGTGTGAAGTCACAGAAAGGAGGTGTGTGAAGTCAAAGAATGGATGTTTGTGAAGTAAGAATGAAGGTGTTTGAAGTCGTAGAATGGAGGTGTGTGAAGTCACAGAATGGAGGTGTGTGAAGTCATAGAATGGAGGTGTGTGAAGTCATAGAATTGAGGTGTGTGAAGTCATAGAATGGAGGTGTGTGAAGTCACAGAATGGAGGTGTGTGAAGTCAGAATGGAGGTGTGTGAAGTCATAGACTGAGGTGGGTGAAGTCATAGAAAGGAGGTGTGGGAAGTCATAGAATGGAGGAGTGTGAAGTCATAGAGTGGAGGTGAGTGAAGTCACAGATTCGAGGTCTGTGATGTCATAGAATGGAGGTGTGTAAAGTCAGAATAGAGGTGTGTGAAATCATGGAATGGAGATGTGTGAACTCATAGAATGGAGTTGTGTGACGTCACAATGGAAGAATGTGAAGTCATAGAATGGAGGTGTGAGAAGTCACAGAATGGACGTGTGTGAAGTCATAAAATGAAGGTGTGGGAAGTCAGAATGGAGGTGTGTGAAGTAATACTGTGGAGGTGTGTGTAATCACAGAATGGAGTTTTGTGAAGTCACAGAATGGAGCTTTGTGAAGTCAGAACGGAGATGTGTGAAGTCATAGAATGGAGGTGTGTGAAGTCAGAATGGAGGTGTGTGAACTCATAGAATGGAGGTGTGTGAAGTCATAGAATTTAGGTGTGTGAAGTCACAAAATGGAGGTGTGTGAAGTCATAGAATGGAGGTGTGTGAAGTCATAGAATGGAGGTGTGTGAAGTCAGAATGGAGGTGTGTGAAGTCACAGAATTGAGGTGTGTGAAGTCACAGAATGGAGGTGTGTGGAGTCAGAATGAAGGTGTGTGAAATCACAGAATGGATGTTGTGAAGTAAGAATGAAGGTGTTTGAAGTCATAGAGTGGAGGTGGGTGAAGTCACAGAATGGAGGTGTGTGAAGTCATAGAATGGAGGTGTGTGAAGTCATAGAATTGAGGTGTGTGAAGTCATAGAATGGAGGTGTGTGAAGTCATAAAATGGAGGTGTGTGAACTCATAGAATGGAGGGGTGTGAAGTTAAAATGGAGTTGTGTGAAGTCATAGAATGGTGGGTTTTGATGTCAACGAATGGAGGTGTGTGAAGTCACAGAATGGAGGTGTGTGAAATCAGAATGGAGGTGTGTGAAGTCACAGAATGGAGGTTTGTGAAGTCATAGAATGGAGGTGTGTGAAGTCAGAGAATGGATGTTTCTGAAGTAAGAATGAATGTGTGTGAAGTCATAGAATGGAGGTGTGTGAAGTCAAATTGGAGGTGTGTGAACTCATAGAATGGAGGTGTGTGAACTCATAGAATGGAGGTGTGTGAAGTCATGGAATGGAGGTGTGTGAAGTGAAGGAATAGAGGTGTGTGAAGTCACAGAATGGAGGTGTGTGAAGTCACATTATGGAATGTGTGAAGTCAAAACGGAGGTGTGTGAAGTCACAGAATGGAGGTGTGTGAAGTCACAGAATGGAGGTGTGTGAAGTCAAAAAGGTGGTGTGTGAAGTCACAGAATGGAGGTGTGTGAAGTCATAGAATGGAGGTGTGTGAAATCATAGAATGGAGGTATGTGAAGTCAGAATGGAGATGTGTGAAGTCACAGAATTGAGGTGTGTGAAGTCGCAGAATGGAGGTGTGTGAACTCAGAATGGAGGTGTGTGAAGTCACAGAATGGATGTTTGTGAAGTAAGAATGAAGGTGTTTGAAGTCATAGAGTGGAGGTGTGTGAAGTCACAGAATGGAGGTGTGTGAAGTCATAGAATGGAGGTTTGTGAAGTCATAGAATTGAGGTGTGTGAAGTCATAGAATGGAGGTGTGTGAAGTCATAAAATGGAGGTGTGTGAACTCATAGAATGGAGGTGAGTGAAGTCTAAATGGAGTTGTGTGAAGTCATAGAATGGTGTTTTTTGATGTCAACGAATGGAGGTGTGTGAAGTCATAGAATGGAGGTGTGTGAAGTCACAGAATGGAGGTTTGTGAACTCAGAATGTAGGTGTGTGAAGCCACACAATGGAGGTGTGTGAAGTCATAGAATGGAAGTTTGTGAAATCATTGAATGGAGGTGTGTGAAGTTACAGAATTGAGGTGTGTGAAGTCAGAATGGATGTATGTGAAGTCAGAATAGAGATGAGTGAAGTCATAGAATGGAGGTGTGTGAAGTCACAGAATGGATGTTTGTGAAGTAAGAATGAAGGTGTTTGAAGTCATAGAATGGAGGTGTGTGAAGTCACAGAATGGAGGGGTGTGAAGTCATAGAATGGAGGTGTGTGAAGTCATAGAATTGAGGTGTGTGAAGTCATAGAATGGAGGTGTGTGAAGTCACAGAATGGAGGTGTGTGAAGTCAGAAGGGAGGTGTGTGAAGTCATAGACTGAGGTGGGTGAAGTCATAGAAAGGAGGTGTGGGAAGTCATAGAATGGAGGAGTGTGAAGTCATAGAGTGGAGGTGAGTGAAGTCACAGATTCGAGGTCTGTGATGTCATAGAATGGAGGTGTGTGAAGTCAGAATAGAGGTGTGTGAACTCATAGAATGGAGTTGTGTGACGTCACAATGGAAGAATATGAAGTCATAGAATGGAGGTGTGAGAAGTCACAGAATGGACTGTGTGAAGTCATAAAATGAATGTGTGGGAAGTCAGAATGGAGGTGTGTGAAGTAATAGTGTGGAGGTGTGTGAAATCACAGAATGGAGTTTTGTGGAGTCACAGAATGGAGCTTTGTGAAGTCAGAACGGAGGTGTGTGAAGTCATAGAATGGAGGTGTGTGAAGTCAGAATGGAGGTGTGTGAACTCATAGAATGGAGGTGTGTGAAGTCACAATGGAGGTGTGTGAAGTCATAGAATTTAGGTGTGTGAAGTCACAAAATGGAGGTGTGTGAAGTCATAGAATGGAGGTGTGTGAAGTCATAGAATGGAGGTGTGTGAAGTCAGAATGAAGGTGTGTGAAATCACAGAATGGAGGTGTGTGAAGTCACAGAATGGATGTTGTGAAGTAAGAATGAAGGTGTTTGAAGTCATAGAGTGGAGGTGGGTGAAGTCACAGAATGGAGGTGTGTGAAGTCATAGAATGGAGGTGTGTGAAGTCATAGAATTGAGGTGTGTGAAGTCATAGAATGGAGGTGTGTGAAGTCATAAAATGGAGGTTTGTGAACTCATAGAATGGAGGTGTGTGAAGTTAAAATGGAGTTGTGTGAAGTCATAGAATGGTGGTTTTGATGTCAACGAATGGAGGTGTGTGAAGTCACAGAATGGAGGTGTGTGAACTCAGAATGGAGGTGTGTGAACTCATAGAATGCAGGTGTGTGAAGTCATGGAATGGAGGTGTGTGAAGTGAAACAATAGAGGTGTGTGAAGTCACAGAATGGAGGTGTGTGAAGTCACAGTATGGAATGTGTGAAGTCAAAACGGAGGTGTGTGAAGTCACAGAATGGAGGTGTGTGAAGTCACAGAATGGAGGTGTGTGAAGTCAAAAAGGTGGTGTGTGAAGTGACAGAATGGAGGTGTGTGAAGTCATAGAATGGAGGTGTGTGAAATCATAGAATGGAGGTATGTGAAGTCAGAATGGAGGTGTGTGAAGTCACAGAATTGAGGTGTGTGAAGTCACAGAATGGAGGTGTGTGCAGTCAGAATGAAGGTGTGTGAAGTCACAGAATGGAGGTGTGTGAAGTCACAGAATGGATGTTTGTGAAGTAAGAATGAAGGTGTTTGAAGTCATAGAGTGGAGGTGTGTGAAGTCACAGAATGGAGGTGTGTGAAGTCATAGAATGGAGGTGTGTGAAGTCATAGAATTGAGGTGTGTGAAGTCATAGAATGGAGGTGAGTGAAGTCTAAATGGAGTTGTGTGAAGTCATAGAATGGTGTTTTTTGATGTCAACGAATGGAGGTGTGTGAAGTCATAGAATGGAGGTGTGTGAAGTCACAGAATGGAGGTGTGTGAACTCAGAATGTAGGTGTGTGAAGCCACAGAATGGAGGTGTGTGAAGTCATAGAATGGAAGTGTGTGAAATCATTGAATGGAGGTGTGTGAAGTCACAGAATTGAGGTGTGTGAAGTCAGAATGGATGTGTGTGAAGTCAGAATAGAGGTGAGTGAAGTCATAGAATGGAGGTGTGTGAAGTCATAAAATGGAGGTGTGTGAAGTCATAGAATGGAGGTGTGTGAAGTCATAAAATGGAGGTGTGTGAAGTCATAGAATGGAGGTGTGTGAAGTCATAAAATGGAGGTGTGTGAACTCATAGAATGGAGGTGAGTGAAGTCTAAATGGAGTTGTGTGAAGTCATAGAATGGTGTTTTTTGATGTCAACGAATGGAGGTGTGTGAAGTCATAGAATGGAGGTGTGTGAAGTCACAGAATGTAGGTGTGTGAACTCAGAATATAGGTGTGTGAAGCCACAGAATGGAGGTGTGTGAAGTCATAGAATGGAGGTGTGTGAAGTCACAGAATGGATGTTTGTGAAGTAAGAATGAAGGTGTTTGAAGTCATAGAATGGAGGTGTGTGAAGTCACAGAATGGAGGTGTGTGAAGTCATAGAATGGAGGTGTGTGAAGTCATAGAACTGAGGTGTGTGAAGTCATAGAATGGAGGTGTGTGAAGTCACAGAATGGAGGTGTGTGAAGTCAGAATGGAGGTGTGTGAAGTCATAGACTGAGGTGGGTGAAGTCATAGAAAGGAGGTGTGGGAAGTCATAGAATGGAGGAGTGTGAAGTCATAGAGTGGAGGTGAGTGAAGTCACAGATTCGAGGTCTGTGATGTCATAGAATGGAGGTGTGTGAAGTCAGAATAGAGGTGTGTCAAATCCTAGAATGGAGATGTCTGAACTCATAGAATGGAGTTGTGTGACGTCACAATGGAGGAATGTGAAGTCATAGAATGGAGGTGTGAGAAGTCACAGAATGGACGTGTGTGAAGTCATAAAATGAAGGTGTGGGAAGTCAGAATGGAGGTGTGGGAAGTAATAGTGTGGAGATGTGTGAAATCACAGAATGGAGTTTTGTGAAGTCACAGAATGGAGCTTTGTGAAGTCAGAACGGAGGTGTGTGAAGTCATAGAATGGAGGTGTGAGAAGTCACAATGGAGGTGTGTGAAGTCATAGAATTTAGGTGTGTGAAGTCACAAAATGGAGGTGTGTGAAGTCATAGAATGGAGGTGTGTGAAGTCATAGAATGGAGGTGTGTGAAGTCAGAATGGAGGTGTGTGAAGTCACAGAATTGAGGTGTGTGAAGTCACAGAATGGAGGTGTATGGAGTCAGAATGAAGGTGTGTGAAATCACAGAATGGAGGTGTGTGAAGTCACAGAATGGATGTTGTGAAGTAAGAATGAAGGTGTTTGAAGTCATAGAGTGGAGGTGGGTGAAGTCACAGAATGGAGGTGTGTGAAGTCATAGAATGGAGGTGTGTGAAATCATAGAATTGAGGTGTGTGAAGTCATAGAATGGAGGTGTGTGAAGTCATAAAATGGAGGTGTGTAAACTCATAGAATGGAGGTGTGTGAAGTTAAAATGGAGTTGTGTGAAGTCATAGAATGGTGGTTTTTGATGTCAACGAATGGAGGTGTGTGAAGTCACAGAATGGAGGTGTGTGAACTCAGAATGGAGGTGTGTGAAGTCACAGAATGGAGGTTTGTGAAGTCATAGAATGGAGGTGTGTGAAGTCAGAGAATGGATGTTTCTGAAGTAAGAATGAATGTGTGTGAAGTCATAGAATGGAGGTGTGTGAAGTCAAATTGGAGGTGTGTGAACTCATAGAATGGAGGTGTGTGAACTCATAGAATGGAGGTGTGTGAAGTCATGGAATGGAGGTGTGTGAAGTGAAACAATAGAGGTGTGTGAAGTCACAGAATGGAGGTGTGTGAAGTCACAGTATGGAATGTGTGAAGTCAAAACGGAGGTGTGTGAAGTCACAGAATGGAGGTGTGTGAAGTCACAGAATGGAGGTGTGTGAAGTCATAGAATGGAGGTGTGTGAAATCATAGAATGGAGGTATGTGAAGTCATAATGGAGGTGTGTGAAGTCACAGAATTGAGGTGTGTGAAGTCACAGAATGGAGGTGTTTGAAGTCAGAATGAAGGTGTGTGAAGTCACAGAATGGAGGTGTGTGAAGTCACAGAATGGATGTTTGTGAAGTACGAATGAAGGTGTTTGAAGTCATAGAGTGGAGGTGTGTGAAGTCACAGAATGGAGGTGTGTGAAGTCATAGAATGGAGGTGTGTGAAGTCATAGAATTGAGGTGTGTGAAGTCATAGAATGGAGGTGTGTGAAGTCATAAAATGGAGGTGTGTGAACTCATAGAATGGAGGTGAGTGAAGTCTAAATGGAGTGGTGTGAAGTCATAGAATGGTGTTTTTTGATGTCAACGAATGGAGGTGTGTGAAGTCATAGAATGGAGGTGTGTGATGTCACAGAATGGAGGTGTGTGAACTCAGAATGTAGGTGTGTGAAGCCACAGAATGGAGGTGTGTGAAGTCATAGAATGGAAGTGTGTGAAATCATTGAATGGAGGTGTGTGAAGTCACAGAATTGAGGTGTGTGAAGTCAGAATGGATGTGTGTGAAGTCAGAATAGAGGTGAGTGAAGTCATAGAATGGAGGTGTGTGAAGTCACAGAATGGATGTTTGTGAAGTAAGAATGAAGGTGTTTGAAGTCATAGAATGGAGGTGTGTGAAGTCACAGAATGGAGGTGTGTGAAGTCATAGAATGGAGGTGTGTGAAGTGATAGAATTGAGGTGTGTGAAGTCATAGAATTGAGGTGTGTGAAGTCACAGAATGGAGGTGTGTGAAGTCAGAATGGAGGTGTGTGAAGTCATAGACTGAGGTGGGTGAAGTCATAGAAAGGAGGTGTGGGAAGTCATAGAATGGAGGAGTGTGAAGTCATAGAGTGGAGGTGAGTGAAGTCACAGATTCGAGGTCTGTGATGTCATAGAATGTAAGTGTGTGAAGTCAGAATAGAGGTGTGTGAACTCATTGAATGGAGTTGTGTGACGTCACAATGGAAGAATATGAAGTCATAGAATGGAGGTGTGAGAAGTCACAGAATGGACTGTGTGAAGTCATAAAATGAAGGTGTGGGAAGTCAGAATGGAGGTGTGTGAAGTAATAGTGTGGAAGTGTGTGAAATCACAGAATGGAGTTTTGTGGAGTCACAGAATGGAGCTTTGTGAAGTCAGAACGGAGGTGTGTGAAGTCATAGAATGGAGGTGTGTTAAGTCAGAATGGAGGTGTGTGAACTCATAGAATGGAGGTGTGTGAAGTCACAATGGAGGTGTGTGAAGTCATAGAATTTAGGTGTGTGAAGTCACAAAATGGAGGTGTGTGAAGTCATAGAATGGAGGTGTGTGAAGTCAGAATGGAGGTGTGTGAAGTCACAGAATTGAGGTGTGTGAAGTCACAGAATGGAGGTGTGTGAAGTCAGAATGAAGGTGTGTGAAGTCACAGAATGGAGGTTTGTGAAGTCATAGAATGGAGGTGTGTGAAGTCAGAGAATGGATGTTTCTGAAGTAAGAATGAATGTGTGTGAAGTCATAGAATGGAGGTGTGTGAAGTCAAATTGGAGGTGTGTGAACTCAGAATGGAGGTGTGTGAACTCATAGAATGGAGGTGTGTGAAGTCATGGAATGGAGGTGTGTGAAGTGAAACAATAGAGGTGTCTGAAGTCACAGAATGGAGGTGTGTGAAGTCACAGTATGGAATGTGTGAAGTCAAAACGGAGGTGTGTGAAGTCACAAAATGGAGGTGTGTGAAGGCACAGAATGGAGGTGTGTGAAGTCAAAAAGGTGGTGTGTGAAGTCACAGAATGGAGGTGTGTGAAGTCATAGAATGGAGGTGTGTGAAATCATAGAAAGGAGGTATGTGAAGTCAGATTGGAGGTGTGTGAAGTCACAGAATTGAGGTGTGTGAAGTCACAGAATGGAGGTGTGTGCAGTCAGAATGAAGGTGTGTGAAGTCACAGAATGGAGGTGTGTGAAGTCACAGAATGGATGTTTGTGAAGTAAGAATGAAGGTGTTTGAAGTCATAGAGTGGAGGTGTGTGAAGTCACAGAATGGAGGTGTGTGAAGTCATAGAATGGAGGTGTGTGAAGTCATAGAATTGAGGTGTGTGAAGTCATAGAATGGAGGTGTGTGAAGTCATAAAATGGAGGTGTGTGAACTCATAGAATGGAGGTGAGTGAAGTCTAAATGGAGTTGTGTGAAGTCATAGAATGGTGTTTTTTGATGTCAACGAATGGAGGTGTGTGAAGTCATAGAATGGAGGTGTGTGAAGTCACAGAATGGAGGTGTGTGAACTCAGAATGTAGGTGTGTGAAGCCACAGAATGGAGGTGTGTGAAGTCAAAGAATGGAAGTGTGTGAAATCATTGAATGGAGGTGTGTGAAGTCACAGAATTGAGGTGTGTGAAGTCAGAATGGATGTGTGTGAAGTCAGAATAGAGGTGAGTGAAGTCATAGAATGGAGGTGTGTGAAGTCACAGAATGGAGGTGTGTGAAGTCATAGAATGGAGGTGTGTGAAGTCATAGAATTGAGGTGTGTGAAGTCATAGAATGGAGGTGTGTGAAGTCAGAACGGAGGTGTGTGAAGTCATAGACTGAGGTGGGTGAAGTCATAGAAAGGAGGTGTGGGAAGTCATAGAATGGAGGAGTGTGAAGTCATAGAGTGGAGGTGAGTGAAGTCACAGATTCGAGGTCTGTGATGTCATAGAATGGAGGTGTGTGAAGTCAGAATAGAGGTGTGTGAAATCATAGAATGGAGATGTGTGAATTCATAGAATGGAGTTGTGTGACGTCACAATGGAAGTGTGTGAAGTCATAGAATGGAGGTGTGAGAAGTCACAGAATGGAGGTGTGTGAAGTCATAAAATGAAGGTGTGGGAAGTCAGAATGGAGGTGTGTGAAGTAATAGTGTGGAGGTGTGTGAAATCACAGAATGGAGTTTTGTGGAGTCACAGAATGGAGCTTTGTGAAGTCAGAACGGAGGTGTGTGAAGTCATAGAATGGAGGTTTGTGAAGTCAGAATGGAGGTGTGTGAACTCATAGAATGGAGGTGTGTGAAGTCACAATGGAGGTGTGTGAAGTCATAGAATTTAGGTGTGTGAAGTCACAAAATGGAGGTGTGTGAAGTCATAGAATGGAGGTGTGTGAAGTCATAGAATGGAGGTGTGTGAAGTCAGAATTGAGGTGTGTGAAGTCACAGAATTGAGGTGTGTGAAGTCACAGAATGGAGGTGTGTGAAGTCAGAATGAAGGTGTGTGAAATCACAGAATGGAGGTGTGTGAAGTCACAGAATGGATGTTGTGAAGTAAGAATGAAGGTGTTTGAAGTCATAGAATGGAGGTGTGTGAAGTCATAGAATTTAGGTGTGTGAAGTCACAAAATGGAGGTGTGTGAAGTCATAGATTGGAGGTGTGTGAAGTCATAGAATGGAGGTGTGTGAAGTCAGAATGGAGGTGTGTGAAGTCACAGAATTGAGGTGTGTGAAGTCACAGAATGGAGGTGTGTGGAGTCAGAATGAAGGTGTGTGAAATCACAGAATGGATGTTGTGAAGTAAGAATGAAGGTGTTTGAAGTCATAGAGTGGAGGTGGGTGAAGTCACAGAATGGAGGTGTGTGAAGTCATAGAATGGAGGTGTGTGAAGTCATAGAATTGAGGTGTGTGAAGTCATAGAATGGAGGTGTGTGAAGTCATAAAATGGAGGTGTGTGAACTCATAGAATGGAGGGGTGTGAAGTTAAAATGGAGTTGTGTGAAGTCATAGAATGGTGGGTTTTGATGTCAACGAATGGAGGTGTGTGAAGTCACAGAATGGAGGTGTGTGAAATCAGAGTGGAGGTGTGTGAAGTCACAGAATGGAGGTTTGTGAAGTCATAGAATGGAGGTGTGTGAAGTCAGAGAATGGATGTTTCTGAAGTAAGAATGAATGTGTGTGAAGTCATAGAATGGAGGTGTGTGAAGTCAAATTGGAGGTGTGTGAACTCATAGAATGGAGGTGTGTGAACTCATAGAATGGAGGTGTGTGAAGTCATGGAATGGAGGTGTGTGAAGTGAAGCAATAGAGGTGTGTGAAGTCACAGAATGGAGGTTTGTGAAGTCACATTATGGAATGTGTGAAGTCAAAACGGAGGTGTGTGAAGTCACAGAATGGAGGTGTGTGAAGTCACAGAATGGAGGTGTGTGAAGTCAAAAAGGTGGTGTGTGAAGTCACAGAATGGAGGTGTGTGAAGTCATAGAATGGAGGTGTGTGAAATCATAGAATGGAGGTATGCGAAGTCAGAATGGAGATGTGTGAAGTCACAGAATTGAGGTGTGTGAAGTCGCAGAATGGAGGTGTGTGAACTCAGAATGGAGGTGTGTGAAGTCACAGAATGGATGTTTGTGAAGTAAGAATGAAGGTGTTTGAAGTCATAGAGTGGAGGTGTGTGAAGTCACAGAATGGAGGTGTGTGAAGTCATAGAATGGAGGTTTGTGAAGTCATAGAATTGAGGTGTGTGAAGTCATAGAATGGAGGTGTGTGAAGTCATAAAATGGAGGTGTGTGAACTCATAGAATGGAGGTGAGTGAAGTCTAAATGGAGTTGTGTGAAGTCATAGAATGGTGTTTTTTGATGTCAACGAATGGAGGTGTGTGAAGTCATAGAATGGAGGTGTGTGAAGTCACAGAATGGAGGTGTGTGAACTCAGAATGTAGGTGTGTGAAGCCACAGAATGGAGGTGTGTGAAGTCATAGAATGGAAGTTTGTGAAATCATTGAATGGAGGTGTGTGAAGTTACAGAATTGAGGTGTGTGAAGTCAGAATGGATGTATGTGTAGTCAGAATAGAGGTGAGTGAAGTCATAGAATGGAGGTGTGTGAAGTCACAGAATGGATGTTTGTGAAGTAAGAATGAAGGTGTTTGAAGTCATAGAATGGAGGTGTGTGAAGTCACAGAATGGAGGGGTGTGAAGTCATAGAATGGAGGTGTGTGAAGTCATAGAATTGAGGTGTGTGAAGTCATAGAATGGAGGTGTGTGAAGTCACAGAATGGAGGTGTGTGAAGTCAGAATGGAGGTGTGTGAAGTCATAGACTGAGGTGGGTGAAGTCATAGAAAGGAGGTGTGGGAAGTCATAGAATGGAGGAGTGTGAAGTCATAGAGTGGAGGTGAGTGAAGTCACAGATTCGAGGTCTGTGATGTCATAGAATGGAGGTGTGTGAAGTCAGAATACAGGTGTGTGAACTCATAGAATGGAGTTGTGTGACGTCACAAATGAAGAATATGAAGTCATAGAATGGAGGTGTGAGAAGTCACAGAATGGACTGTGTGAAGTCATAAAATGAATGTGTGGGAAGTCAGAATGGAGGTGTGTGAAGTAATAGTGTGGAGGTGTGTGAAATCACAGAATGGAGTTTTGTGGAGTCACAGAATGGAGCTTTGTGAAGTCAGAACGGAGGTGTGTGAAGTCATAGAATGGAGGTGTGTGAAGTCAGAATGGAGGTGTATGAACTCATAGAATGGAGGTGTGTAGTCACAATGGAGGTGTGTGAAGTCATAGAATTTAGGTGTGTGAAGTCACAAAATGGAGGTGTGTGAAGTCATAGAATGGAGGTGTGTGAAGTCATAGAATGGAGGTGTGTGAAGTCAGAATGGAGGTGTGTGAAGTCACAGAATTGAGGTGTGTGAAGTCACAGAATGGAGGTGTGTGAAGTCAGAATGAAGGTGTGTGAAATCACAGAATGGAGGTGTGTGAAGTCACAGAATGGATGTTGTGAAGTAAGAATGAAGGTGTTTGAAGTCATAGAGTGGAGGTGGGTGAAGTCACAGAATGGAGGTGTGTGAAGTCATAGAATGGAGGTATGTGAAGTCATAGAATTGAGGTGTGTGAAGTCATAGAATGGAGGTGTGTGAAGTCACAAAATGGAGGTTTGTGAACTCATAGAATGGAGGTGTGTGAAGTAAAAATGGAGTTGTGTGAAGTCATAGAATGGTGGTTTTGATGTCAACGAATGGAGGTGTGTGAAGTCACAGAATGGAGGTGTGTGAACTCAGAATGGAGGTGTGTGAACTCATAGAATGCAGGTGTGTGAAGTCATAGAATGGAGGTGTGTGAAGTGAAACAATAGAGGTGTGTGAAGTCACAGAATGGAGGTGTGTGAAGTCACAGTATGGAATGTGTGAAGTCAAAACGGAGGTGTGTGAAGTCACAGAATGGAGGTGTGTGAAGTCACAGAATGGAGGTGTGTGAAGTCAAAAAGGTGGTGTGTGAAGTCACAGAATGGAGGTGTGTGAAGTCATAGAATGGAGGTGTGTGAAATCATAGAATGGAGGTATGTGAAGTCAGAATGGAGGTGTGTGAAGTCACAGAATTGAGGTGTGTGAAGTCACAGAATGGAGGTGTGTGCAGTCAGAATGAAGGTGTGTGAAGTCACAGAATGGAGGTGTGTGAAGTCACAGAATGGATGTTTGTGAAGTAAGAATGAAGGTGTTTGAAGTCATAGAGTGGAGGTGTGTGAAGTCACAGAATGGAGGTGTATGAAGTCATAGAATGGAGGTGTGTGAAGTCATAGAATTGAGGTGTGTGAAGTCATAGAATGGAGGTGTGTGAAGTCATAAAATGGAGGTGTGTGAACTCATAGAATGGAGGTGAGTGAAGTCTAAATGGAGTTGTGTGAAGTCATAGAATGGTGTTTTTTGATGTCAACGAATGGAGGTGTGTGAAGTCATAGAATGGAGGTGTGTGAAGTCACAGAATGGAGGTGTGTGAACTCAGAATGTAGGTGTGTGAAGCCACAGAATGGAGGTGTGTGAAGTCATAGAATGGAAGTGTGTGAAATCATTGAATGGAGGTGTGTGAAGTCACAGAATTGAGGTGTGTGAAGTCAGAATGGATGTGTGTGAAGTCAGAATAGAGGTGAGTGAAGTCATAGAATGGAGGTGTGTGAAGTCACAGAATGGATGTTTGTGAAGTAAGAATGAAGGTGTTTGAAGTCATAGAATGGAGGTGTGTGAAGTCACAGAATGGAGGTGTGTGAAGTCATAGAATGGAGGTGTGTGAAGTCATAGAATTGAGGTGTGTGAAGTCATAGAATGGAGGTGTGTGAAGTCACAGAATGGAGGTGTGTGAAGTCAGAACGGAGGTGTGTGAAGTCATAGACTGAGGTGGGTGAAGTCATAGAAAGGAGGTGTGGGAAGTCATAGAATGGAGGAGTGTGAAGTCATAGAGTGGAGGTGAGTGAAGTCACAGATTCGAGGTCTGTGATGTCATAGAATGGAGGTGTGTGAAGTCAGAATAGAGGTGTGTGAAATCATAGAATGGAGATGTGTGAACTCATAGAATGGAGTTGTGTGACGTCACAATGGAAGTGTGTGAAGTCATAGAATGGAGGTGTGAGAAGTCACAGAATGGAGGTGTGTGAAGTCATAAAATGAAGGTGTGGGAAGTCAGAATGGAGGTGTGTGAAGTAATAGTGTGGAGGTGTGTGAAATCACAGAATGGAGTTTTGTGGAGTCACAGAATGGAGCTTTGTGAAGTCAGAACGGAGGTGTGTGAAGTCATAGAATGGAGGTGTGTGAAGTCAGAATGGAGGTGTGTGAACTCATAGAATGGAGGTGTGTGAAGTCACAATGGAGGTGTGTGAAGTCATAGAATTTAGGTGTGTGAAGTCACAAAATGGAGGTGTGTGAAGTCATAGAATGGAGGTGTGTGAAATCATAGAATGGAGGTGTGTGAAGTCAGAATTGAGGTGTGTGAAGTCACAGAATTGAGGTGTGTGAAGTCACAGAATGGAGGTGTGTGAAGTCAGAATGAAGGTGTGTGAAATCACAGAATGGAGGTGTGTGAAGTCACAGAATGGATGTTGTGAAGTAAGAATGAAGGTGTTTGAAGTCATAGAGTGGAGGTGGGTGAAGTCATAGAATTTAGGTGTGTGAAGTCATAGAATGGAGGTGTGTGAAGTCATAGAATTGAGGTGTGTGAAGTCATAGAATGGAGGTGTGTGAAGTCATAAAATGGAGGTGTGTGAACTCGTAGAATGGAGGTGTGTGAAGTTAAAATGGAGTTGTTTGAAGTCATAGAATGGTGGTTTTTGATGTCAACGAATGGAGGTGTGTGAAGTCACAGAATGGAGGTGTGTGAACTCAGAATGGAGGTGTGTGAAGTCACAGAATGGAGGTTTGTGAAGTCATAGAATGGAGGTGTGTGAAGTCAGAGAATGGATGTTTCTGAAGTAAGAATGAATGTGTGTGAAGTCATAGAATGGAGGTGTGTGAAGTCAAATTGGAGGTGTGTGAACTCATAGAATGGAGGTGTGTGAACTCATAGAATGGAGGTGTGTGAAGTCATGGAATGGAGGTGTGTGAAGTGAAACAATAGAGGTGTGTGAAGTCACAGAATGGAGGTGTGTGAAGTCACAGTATGGAATGTGTGAAGTCCAAACGGAGGTGTGTGAAGTAACAGAATGGAGGTGTGTGAAGTCACAGAATGGAGGTGTGTGAAGTCAAAAAGGTGGTGTGTGAAGTCACAGAATGGAGGTGTGTGAAGTCATAGAATGGAGGTGTGTGAAATCATAGAATGGAGGTACGTGAAGTCAGAATGAAGGTGTGTGAAGTCACAGAATTGAGGTGTGTGAAGTCACAGAATGGAGGTGTGTGAAGTCAGAATGAAGGTGTGTGAAGGCACAGAATGGAGGTGTGTGAAGTCACAGAATGGATGTTTGTGAAGTAAGAATGAAGGTGTTTGAAGTCATAGAGTGGAGGTGTGTGAAGTCACAGAATGGAGGTGTGTGAAGTCATAGAATGGAGGTGTGTGAAGTCATAGAATTGAGGTGTGTGAAGTCATAGAATGGAGGTGTGTGAAGTCATAAAATGGAGGTGTGTGAACTCATAGAATGGAGGTGAGTGAAGTCTAAAAGGAGTTGTGTGAAGTCATAGAATGGTGTTTTTTGATGTCAACGAATGGAGGTGTGTGAAGTCATAGAATGGAGGTGTGTGAAGTCACAGAATGGAGGTGTGTGAACTCAGAATGTAGGTGTGTGAAGCCACAGAATGGAGGTGTGTGAAGTCATAGAATGGAAGTGTGTGAAATCATTGAATGGAGGTGTGTGAAGTCACAGAATTGAGGTGTGTGAAGTCAGAATGGATGTGTGTGAAGTCAGAATATAGGTGAGTGAAGTCATAGAATGGAGGTGTGTGAAGTCACAGAATGGATGTTTGTGAAGTAACAATGAAGGTGTTTGAAGTCATAGAATGGAGGTGTGTGAAGTCACAGAATGGAAGTGTGTGAAGTCATAGAATGGAGGTGCGTGAAGTCATAGAATTGAGGTGTGTGAAGTCATAGAATGGAGGTGTGTGAAGTCACAGAATGGAGGTGTGTGAAGTCAGAATGGAGGTGTGTGAAGTCATAGACTGAGGTGGGCGAAGTCATAGAAAGGAGGTGTGGGAAGTCATAGAATGGAGGAGTGTGAAGTCATAGAGTGGAGGTGAGTGAAGTCACAGATTCGAGGTCTGAGATGTCATAGAATGGAGGTGTGTGAAGTCAAAATAGAGGGGTGTGAAATCATAGAATGGAGATGTGTGAACTCATAGAATGGAGTTGTGTGACGTCACAATGGAAGAATGTGAAGTCATAGAATGGAGGTGTGAGAAGTCACAGAATGGACGTGTGTGAAGTCATAAAATGAAGGTGTGGGAAATCAGAATGGAGGTGTGTGAAGTCACAGAATGGAGGTGTGTGAACTCAGAATGGCGGTGTGTGAAGTCATAGATGGAGGTGTGTGAAGTAACAGTGTGGAGGTGTGTGAAATCACAGAATGGAGTTTTGTGAAGTCACAGAATGGAGCTTTGTGAAGTCAGAACGGAGGTGTGTGAAGTCATAGAATGGAGGTGTGTGCAGTCAGAATGGAGGTGTGTGAACTCATAGAATGGAGGTGTGTGAAGTCACAATGGAGGTGTGTGAAGTCATAGAATTTAGGTGTGTGAAGTCACAAAATGGAGGTGTGTGAAGTCATAGAATGGAGGTGTGTGAAGTCATAGAATGGAGGTGTGTGAAGTCAGAATGGAGGTGTGTGAAGTCACAGAATTGATGTGTGTGAAGTCACAGAATGGAGGTGTGTGAAGTCAGAATGAAGGTGTGTGAAATCACAGAATGGAGGTGTGTGAAGTCACAGAATGGAAGTTGTGAAGTAAGAATGAAGGTGTTTGAAGTCATAGAGTGGAGGTGGGTGAAGTCACAGAATGGAGGTGTGTGAAGTCATAGAATGGAGGTGTGTGAAGTCATAGAATTGAGGTGTGTGAAGTCATAGAATGGAGGTGTGTGAAGTCATAAAATGGAGGTGTGTGAACTCATAGAATGGAGGTGTGTGAAGTTAAAATGGAGTTGTGTGAAGTCATAGAATGGTGGTTTTTGATGTCAACGAATGGAGGTGTGTGAAGTCACAGAATGGAGGTGTGTGAACTCAGAATGGAGGTGTGTGAAGTCACAGAATGGAGGTTTGTGAAGTCATAGAATGGAGGTGTGTGAAGTCAGAGAATGGATGTTTCTGAAGTAAGAATGAATGTGTGTGAAGTCATAGAATGGAGGTGTGTGAAGTCAAATTGGAGATGTGTGAACTCATAGAATTGAGGTGTGTGAACTCATAGAATGGAGGTGTGTGAAGTCATGGAATGGAGGTGTGTGAAGTGAAACAATAGAGGTGTGTGAAGTCACAGAATGGAGGTGTGTGAAGTCACAGTATGGAATGTGTGAAGACAAAACGGAGGTGTGTGAAGTCACAGAATGGAGGTGTGTGAAGTCACAGAATGGAGGTGTGTGAAGTCAAAAAGGTGGTGTGTGAAGTCACAGAATGTAGGTGTGTGAAGTCATATAATGGAAGTGTGTGAAATCATAGAATGGAGGTATGTGAAGTCAGAATGGAGGTGTGTGAAGTCACAGAATTGAGGTGTGTGAAGTCAGAGAATGGAGGTGTGTGAAGTCAGAATGAATGTGTGTGAAGTCACAGAATGGAGGTGTGTGAAGTCACAGAATGGATGTTTGTGAAGTAAGAATGAAGGTGTTTGAAGTCATAGAGTGGAGGTGTGTGAAGTCACAGAATGGAGGTGTGTGAAGTCATAGAATGGAGGTGTGTGAAGTCATAGAATTGAGGTGTGTGAAGTCATAGAATGGAGGTGTGTGAAGTCATAAAATGGAGGTGTGTGAACTCATAGAATGGAGGTGTGTGAAGTCTAAATGGAGTTGTGTGAAGTCATAGAATGGTGTTTTTTGATGTCAACGAATGCAGGTGTGTGAAGTCATAGAATGGAGGTGTGTGAAGTCACAGAATGGACGTGTGTGAACTCAGAATGTAGGTGTGTGAAGCCACAGAATGGAGGTGTGTGAAGTCATAGAATGGAAGTGTGTGAAATCATTGAATGGAGGTGTGTGAAGTCACAGAATTGAGGTGTGTGAAGTCAGAATGGATGTGTGTGAAGTCAGAATAGAGGTGAGTGAAGTCATAGAATGGAGGTGTGTGAAGTCATAGAATGGAGGTGTGTGAACTCAGAATGGAGGTTTGTGAAGTCATAGAATGGAGGTGTGTGAAGTCAAAGAATGGAGGTGTGTGAAGTCATATAATGGAGGTGTGTGAAGTCATAAAATGGAGGTGTGTGAATTCATAGAATGGAGGTGTGTGAAGTCACAATGGAGTTGTGTGAAGTCATAGAATGGTTGTTTTTGATGTCAATGAATGGAGGTATGTGAACTCATAGAATGGAGGTGTGTGAAGTCAGAATGGAGGTGTGTGAAATCACAGAATGGAGGTGTGTCAACTCAGAAATGAGGTGTGTGAAGTCATAGAATGGAGGTGTCTGAAGTCATAGAATAGAAGTGTGTGAAATCATAGAATGGAGGTGTGTGAAGACAAAGAATTGAGGTGTGTGAAGTCAGAATGGAGGTGTGTGAAGTCAGAATGGAGGTGTGTGAAGTCATAGAATGGATGTGTGTGAAGTCATAGAATGGAGGTCTGTGAACTCAGAATGGGGGTTTGTGAAATCATAGAATGGAGGTGTGTGAACTCAGAATGGAGGTGTGTGAAGTCACAGAATGGAGGTGTGTGAAGTCATAGAATGGAGGTGTGTGAAATCAAAGAATGGAGGTGTGTGAATTCATAGAATGGAGGTGTGTGAAGTCATAGGATCGAGGTGTGTGAAGTCACAGAATGGAGGTGTGTGAAGTCACAGAATGGAGGTGTGTGAAGTCATAGAATGGAAGTGTGTGAAGTCATAGAATGGAGGTGTGTGAAGGAAGAATGGAGGTGTGTGAAGTCACAGAATGGAGGTGTGAATTCAGAATGGAGATGTGTGAAGTCACAGAATGGAGGTTTGTGAAGTCATAGTATGCAGGTGTGTGAAGTCAGAGAATGGATGTTTCTGAAGTAAGAATGAAGGTGTGTGAAGTCATAGAATGGAAGTGTGTGAAGTCATAGAATGGAGGTGTGTGAAGGAAGAATGGAGGTGTGTGAAGTCACAGAATGGAGGTGTGAATTCAGAATGGAGATGTGTGAAGTCACAGAATGGAGGTTTGTGAAGTCATAGAATGCAGGTGTGTGAAGTCAGAGAATGGATGTTTCTGAAGTAAGAATGAAGGTGTGTGAAGTCATAGAATGGAGGTGTGTGAAGTCAAATTGGAGGTGTGTGAACTCATAGAATGGAGGTGTGTGAACTCATAGAATGGAGGTGTGTGAAGTCATGGATTGGAGGTGTGTGAAGTCAAAGAATGGAGGTGTGTGAAGTGAAACAATAGAGGTGTGTGAAGTCACAGAATGGAGGTGTGTGAAGTTACAGAATGGAAGTGTGTGAAGTCAAAACGGAGGTGTGTGGAGTCACAGAATGGAGTTGTGTGAAGTCACAGAATGGAGGTTTGTGAAGTCATAGAATGGAGGTGTGTGAAATCATAGAATGGAGGTGTGTGAAGTCAGAATGGAGGTGTGAGAAGTCACAGAATTGAGGTGTGTGAAGTCACAGAATGGAGGTGTGTGAAGTCAGAATGAAGGTGTGTGAAGTCACAGAATGGATGTTTGTGAAGTAAGAATGAAGGTGTTTGAAGTCATAGAGTGAAGGTGTGTGAAGTCACAGAAGGGAGGTGTGTGAAGTCAGATTGGAGGTGTGTGAAATCATAGAATGGAGGTGTGTGAAGTTACAGAATGGAGGTGTGTGAAGTCATAAAATGGAGGTGTGTGAACTCATAGAATGGAGGTGTGTGAAGTCAAAATGGAGTTGTGTGAAGTCATAGAATTGTGTTTTTTGATATCAACGAATGGAGGTGTGTGAAGTCAACGAATGGAGGTCTGTGAAGTCAGATTGGAGGTGTGTGAAATCACCAAATTGAGGTGTGTGAAGTCACAGAATGGAGGTGTGTAAATTCAGAATGTAGGTGTGTGAAGCCACAGAATGGAGGTGTGTGAAGTCATAGAATGAAGTGTGTGAAATCATAGAATGGAGGTGTGTGAAGTCACAGAATTGAGGTGTGTGAAGTCAGAATGGAGGTGTGTGAAGTCAGAATGGAGGTGAGTGAAGTCATAGAATGGAGGTGTGTGAAGTCAAAGAATGGAGGTGTGTGAAGTGAAACAATAGAGGTGTGTGAAGTCACAGAATGGAGGTGTGTGAGGTCACAGATTGGAAGTGTCTGAAGTCAAAACGGAGGTGTGTGAAGTCACAAAATGGAGGTGTGTGAAGTCAGAGAATGGAGGTGTGTGAAGTCAAAAAGGTGGTGTGTGAAGTCACAGAATGGAGGTGTGTGAATTCATAGAATGGAGCTGTGTGAAGTCAGAATGGAGGTGTGTGAAGTCAGAATGGAGGGGTGTGAAGTCAGAATGGAGGTGTGTGAAGTCACAGAATGGAGGTGTGTGAAGTCATAGAATTGAGGTGTGTGAAGTCATATAATGGAGGTGTGTGAAGTCACAGAATGGAGGTGTGTGAAGTCAGAATGGAGGGGTGTGAAGTCAGAATGGAGGTGTGTGAAGTCATAGAATGGAGGTGTGTGAAGTCATAGAATTGAGGTGTGTGAAGTCATAGAATGGAGGTGTGTGAAGTCACAGAATGGAGGTGTGTGAAGTCAGAATGGAGGTGTGTGAAGTCATAGACTGAGCTTGGTGAAGTCATAGAAAGGAGGTGTGGGAAGTCATAGAATGGAGGAGTGTGAAGTCATAGACTGGAGGTGAGTGAAGTCACAGATTCGAGGTCTGTGATGTCATAGAATGGAGGTGTGTGAAGTCAGAATAGAGGTGTGAGAAATCATAAAATGGAGATGTGTGAAGTCATAGAATGGAGTTGTTTGACGTTACAATGGAAGAATGTGAAGTCATAGAATGGAGGTGTGAGAAGTCACAGAATGGACGTGTGTGAAGTCATAAAATGAAGGTGTGGGAAGTCAGAATGGAGGTGTGTGAAGTCACAGAATGGAGGTGTGTGAACTCAGAATGGAGGTGTGTGAAGTCATAGATGGAGATGTGTGAAGTAATAGTGTGGAGGTGTGTGAAATCACAGAATGGAGTTTTGTGAAGTCACAGAATGGAGCTTTGTGAAGTCAGAACTGAGGTGTGTGAAGTCATAGAACTGAGGTTTGTGAAGTCATAGAATGGAGGTGTGTGAAGTCATAAAATGGAGGTGTGTGAACTCATAGAATGGAGGCGCGTGAAGTCAAAATGGAGTTGTGTGAAGTCATAGAATGGTGTTTTTTGATGTCAACGAATGGAGGTGTGTGAAGTCATAGAATGGAGGTGTGTGAAATCAAAGAATGGAGGTGTGTGAATTCATAGAATGGAGGTGTGTGAAGTCATAGGATCGAGGTGTGTGAAGTCACAGAATGGAGGTGTGTGAAGTCACAGAATGGAGGTGTGTGAAGTCATAGAATGGAAGTGTGTGAAGTCATAGAATGGAGGTGTGTGAAGGAAGAATGGAGGTGTGTGAAGTCACAGAATGGAGGTGTGAATTCAGAATGGAGATGTGTGAAGTCACAGAATGGAGGTTTGTGAAGTCATAGTATGCAGGTGTGTGAAGTCAGAGAATGGATGTTTCTGAAGTAAGAATGAAGGTGTGTGAAGTCATAGAATGGAAGTGTGTGAAGTCATAGAATGGAGGTGTGTGAAGGAAGAATGGAGGTGTGTGAAGTCACAGAATGGAGGTGTGAATTCAGAATGGAGATGTGTGAAGTCACAGAATGGAGGTTTGTGAAGTCATAGAATGCAGGTGTGTGAAGTCAGAGAATGGATGTTTCTGAAGTAAGAATGAAGGTGTGTGAAGTCATAGAATGGAGGTGTGTGAAGTCAAATTGGAGGTGTGTGAACTCATAGAATGGAGGTGTGTGAACTCATAGAATGGAGGTGTGTGAAGTCATGGATTGGAGGTGTGTGAAGTCAAAGAATGGAGGTGTGTGAAGTGAAACAATAGAGGTGTGTGAAGTCACAGAATGGAGGTGTGTGAAGTTACAGAATGGAAGTGTGTGAAGTCAAAACGGAGGTGTGTGGAGTCACAGAATGGAGTTGTGTGAAGTCACAGAATGGAGGTTTGTGAAGTCATAGAATGGAGGTGTGTGAAATCATAGAATGGAGGTGTGTGAAGTCAGAATGGAGGTGTGAGAAGTCACAGAATTGAGGTGTGTGAAGTCACAGAATGGAGGTGTGTGAAGTCAGAATGAAGGTGTGTGAAGTCACAGAATGGATGTTTGTGAAGTAAGAATGAAGGTGTTTGAAGTCATAGAGTGAAGGTGTGTGAAGTCACAGAAGGGAGGTGTGTGAAGTCAGATTGGAGGTGTGTGAAATCATAGAATGGAGGTGTGTGAAGTTACAGAATGGAGGTGTGTGAAGTCATAAAATGGAGGTGTGTGAACTCATAGAATGGAGGTGTGTGAAGTCAAAATGGAGTTGTGTGAAGTCATAGAATTGTGTTTTTTGATATCAACGAATGGAGGTGTGTGAAGTCAACGAATGGAGGTCTGTGAAGTCAGATTGGAGGTGTGTGAAATCACCAAATTGAGGTGTGTGAAGTCACAGAATGGAGGTGTGTAAATTCAGAATGTAGGTGTGTGAAGCCACAGAATGGAGGTGTGTGAAGTCATAGAATGAAGTGTGTGAAATCATAGAATGGAGGTGTGTGAAGTCACAGAATTGAGGTGTGTGAAGTCAGAATGGAGGTGTGTGAAGTCAGAATGGAGGTGAGTGAAGTCATAGAATGGAGGTGTGTGAAGTCAAAGAATGGAGGTGTGTGAAGTGAAACAATAGAGGTGTGTGAAGTCACAGAATGGAGGTGTGTGAGGTCACAGATTGGAAGTGTCTGAAGTCAAAACGGAGGTGTGTGAAGTCACAAAATGGAGGTGTGTGAAGTCAGAGAATGGAGGTGTGTGAAGTCAAAAAGGTGGTGTGTGAAGTCACAGAATGGAGGTGTGTGAATTCATAGAATGGAGCTGTGTGAAGTCAGAATGGAGGTGTGTGAAGTCAGAATGGAGGGGTGTGAAGTCAGAATGGAGGTGTGTGAAGTCACAGAATGGAGGTGTGTGAAGTCATAGAATTGAGGTGTGTGAAGTCATATAATGGAGGTGTGTGAAGTCACAGAATGGAGGTGTGTGAAGTCAGAATGGAGGGGTGTGAAGTCAGAATGGAGGTGTGTGAAGTCATAGAATGGAGGTGTGTGAAGTCATAGAATTGAGGTGTGTGAAGTCATAGAATGGAGGTGTGTGAAGTCACAGAATGGAGGTGTGTGAAGTCAGAATGGAGGTGTGTGAAGTCATAGACTGAGCTTGGTGAAGTCATAGAAAGGAGGTGTGGGAAGTCATAGAATGGAGGAGTGTGAAGTCATAGACTGGAGGTGAGTGAAGTCACAGATTCGAGGTCTGTGATGTCATAGAATGGAGGTGTGTGAAGTCAGAATAGAGGTGTGAGAAATCATAAAATGGAGATGTGTGAAGTCATAGAATGGAGTTGTTTGACGTTACAATGGAAGAATGTGAAGTCATAGAATGGAGGTGTGAGAAGTCACAGAATGGACGTGTGTGAAGTCATAAAATGAAGGTGTGGGAAGTCAGAATGGAGGTGTGTGAAGTCACAGAATGGAGGTGTGTGAACTCAGAATGGAGGTGTGTGAAGTCATAGATGGAGATGTGTGAAGTAATAGTGTGGAGGTGTGTGAAATCACAGAATGGAGTTTTGTGAAGTCACAGAATGGAGCTTTGTGAAGTCAGAACTGAGGTGTGTGAAGTCATAGAACTGAGGTTTGTGAAGTCATAGAATGGAGGTGTGTGAAGTCATAAAATGGAGGTGTGTGAACTCATAGAATGGAGGCGCGTGAAGTCAAAATGGAGTTGTGTGAAGTCATAGAATGGTGTTTTTTGATGTCAACGAATGGAGGTGTGTGAAGTCATAGAATGGAGGTGTGTGAAATCAGATTGGAGGTGTGGGAAATCACAGAATGGAGGTGTGTGAAGTCACAGAATGGATGTGTGTGAACTCAGAATGTAGGTGTGTGAAGCCACAGAATGGAGGTGTGTGAAGTCATAGAATGGAAGTGTGTGAAATCATAGAATGGAGGTGTGTGAAGTCACAGAATTAAGGTGTGTGAAGTCAGAATGGAGGTGTGTGAAGTCAGAATGGAGGTGAGTGAAGTCATAGAATGGAGGTGTGTGAAGTCATAGAATGGAGGTCTGTGAACTCAGAATGGAGGTTTGTGAAGTCATAGAATGGAGGTTTGTGAACTCAGAATGGAGGTGTGAGAAGTCACAGAATGGAGGTGTGTGAAGTCACAGAATGGAGGTTTGTGAAATCACAGAATGGAGTTGTGTTAATTCATTGAATGGAGGTGTGTAAAGTCATAGGTTCGAGGTGTGTGAAGTCACAGAATGGAGGTGTGTGAAGTCACAGAATGGAGGTGTGTGAACTCCAAATGTAGGTGTGCGAAGCCACAGAATGGAGGTGTGTGAAGTCAGAGAATCGAAGTGTGTGAAGTCATAGAAAGTAGGTGTGTGAACTCAGAATGGAGGTGTGTGAAGTCACAGAATGGAGGTTTGTGAAGTCATAGAATGGAGGTGTGTGAAGTCAGAGAATGGATGTTTCTGAAGTAAGAATGAAGGTGTGTGAAGTCATAGAATGGAGATGTGTGAAGTCAAATTGGAGGTGTGTGAACTCATAGAATGGAGGTGTGTGAACTCATAGAATGGAGGTGTGTGAAGTCATGGAATGGAGGTGTGTGAAGTTAAACAATAGAGGTGTGTGAAGTCACAGAATGGAGGTGTGTGAAGTCACAGTATGGAATGTGTGAAGTCAAAACGGAGGTGTGTGAAGTCACAGAATGGAGGTGTGTCAAGTCACAGAATGGAGGTGTGTGAAGTCAAAAAGGTGGTGTGTGAAGTCACAGAATGGAGGTGTGTGAAGTCATAGAATGGAGGTGTGTGAAGTCATAGAATTGAGGTGTGTGAAGTCATAGAATGGAGGTGTGTGAAGTCATAAAATGGAGGTGTGTGAACTCATAGAATGGAGGTGTGTGAAGTTAAAATGGAGTTGTGTGAAGTCATAGAACGGTGGTTTTTGATGTCAACGAATGGAGGTGTGTGAAGTCACAGAATGGAGGTGTGTGAACTCAGAATGGAGGTGTGTGAAGTCAGAGAATGGATGTTTCTGAAGTAAGAATGAATGTGTGTGAAGTCATAGAATGGAGGTGTGTGAAGTCAAATTGGAGGTGTGTGAACTCATAGAATGGAGGTGTGTGAACTCATAGAATGGAGGTGTGTGAAGTCATGGAATGGAGGTGTGTGAAGTGAAACAATAGAGGTGTGTGAAGTCACAGAATGGAGGTGTGTGAAGTCACAGTATGGAATGTGTGAAGTCAAAACGGAGGTGTGTGAAGTCACAGAATGGAGGTGTGTGAAGTCACAGAATGGAGGTGTGTGAAGTCAGAATGAATGTGTGTGAAGTCACAGAATGGAGGTGTGTGAAGTCACAGAATGGATGTTTGTGAAGTAAGAATGAAGGTGTTTGAAGTCATAGAGTGGAGGTGTGTGAAGTCACAGAATGGAGGTGTGTGAAGTCATAGAATGGAGGTGTGTGGAGTCATAGAATTGAGGTGTGTGAAGTCATAGAATGGAGGTGTGTGAAGTCATAAAATGGAGGTGTGTGAACTCATAGAATGGAGGTGTGTGAAGTCTAAATGGAGTTGTGTGAAGTTTAGAATGGTGTTTTTTGATGTCAACGAATGGAGGTGTGTGAAGTCATAGAATGGAGGTGTGTGAAGTCACAGAATGGAGGTGTGTGAACTCAGAATGTAGGTGTGTGAAGCCACAGAATGGAGGTGTGTGAAGTCATAGAATGGAAGTGTGTGAAATCATTGAATGGAGGTGTGTGAAGTCACAGAATTGAGGTGTGTGAAGTCAGAATGGATGTGTGTGAAGTCAGAATAGAGGTGAGTGAAGTCATAGAATGGAGGTGTGTGAAGTCATAGAACGGAGGTGTGTGAACTCAGAATGGAGGTTTGTGAAGTCATAGAATGGAGGTGTGTGAAGTCAAAGAATGGAGGTGTGTGAAGTCATATAATGGAGGTGTGTGAAGTCATAAAATGGAGGTGTGTGAATTCATAGAATGGAGGTGTGTGAAGTCACAATGGAGTTGTGTGAAGTCATAGAATGGTTGTTTTTGATGTCAATGAATGGAGGTGTGTGAACTCATAGAATGGAGGTGTGTGAATTCAGAATGGAGGTGTGTGAAATCACAGAATGGAGGTGTGTCAACTCATTAATGAGGTGTGTGAAGTCATAGAATGGAGGTGTCTGAATTCATAGAATAGAAGTGTGTGAAATCATAGAATGGAGGTGTGTGAAGACCAAGAATTGAGGTGTGTGAAGTCAGAATGGAGGTGTGTGAAGTCAGAATGGAGGTGTGTGAAGTCATAGAATGGATGTGTGTGAAGTCATAGAATGGAGGTCTGTGAACTCAGAATGGGGGTTTGTGAAATCATAGAATGGAGGTGTGTGAACTCAGAATGGAGGTGTGTGAAGTCACAGAATGGAGGTGTGTGAAGTCATAGATGGAGGTGTGTGAAATCGCAGAATGGAGGTGTGTGAATTCATAGAATGGAGGTGTGTGAAGTCATAGGATCGAGGTGTGTGAAGTCACAGAATGGAGGTGTGTGAAGTCACAGAATGGAGGTGTGTGAAGTCATAGCATGCAAGTGTGTGAAGTCATAGAATGGAGGTGTGTGAAGGAAGAATGGAGGTGTGTGAAGTCACAGAATGGAGGTGTGAATTCAGAATGGAGATGTGTGAAGTCACAGAATGGAGGTTTGTGAAGTTATAGTATGCAGGTGTGTGAAGTCAGAGAATGGATGTTTCTGAAGTAAGAATGAAGGTGTGTGAAGTCATAGAATGGAAGTGTGTGAAGTCATAGAATGGAGGTGTGTGAAGGAAGAATGGAGGTGTGTGAAGTCACAGAATGGAGGTGTGAATTCAGAATGGAGATGTGTGAAGTCACAGAATGGAGGTTTGTGAAGTCATAGAATGCAGGTGTGTGAAGTCAGAGAATGGATGTTTCTGAATTAAGAATGAAGGTGTGTGAAGTCATGGAATGGAGGTGTGTGAAGTCAAATTGGAGTTGTGTGAACTCATAGAATGGAGGTGTGTGAACTCATAGAATGGAGGTGTGTGAAGTCATGGATTGGAGGTGTGTGAAGTCAAAGAATGGAGGTGTGTGAAGTGAAACAATAGAGGTGTGTGAAGTCACAGAATGGAGGTGTGTGAAGTTACAGAATGGAAGTGTGTGAAGTCAAAACGGAGGTGTGTGGAGTCACAGAATGGAGTTGTGTGAAGTCACAGAATGGAGGTTTGTGAAGTCATAGAATGGAGGTGTGTGAAATCATAGAATGGAGGTGTGTGAAGTCAGAATGGAGGTGTGAGAAGTCACAGAATTGAGGTGTGTGAAGTCACAGAATGGAGGTGTGTGAAGTCAGAATGAAGGTGTGTGAAGTCACAGAATGGATGTTTGTGAAGTAAGAATGAAGGTGTTTGAAGTCATAGAGTGGAGGTGTGTGAAGTCACAGAAGGGAGGTGTGTGAAGTCAGATTGGAGGTGTGTGAAATCATAGAATGGAGGTGTGTGAAGTCACAGAATGGAGGTGTGTGAAGTCATAAAATGGAGGTGTGTGAACTCATAGAATGGAGGTGTGTGAAGTCAAAATGGAGTTGTGTGAAGTCATAGAATTGTGTTTTTTGATATCAACGAATGGAGGTGTGTGAAGTCAACGAATGGAGGTCTGTGAAGTCAGATTGGAGGTGTGTGAAATCACCAAATTGAGGTGTGTGAAGTCACAGAATGGAGGTGTGTAAATTCAGAATGTAGGTGTGTGAAGCCACAGAATGGAGGTGTGTGAAGTCATAGAATGTAGTGTGTGAAATCATAGAATGGAGGTGTGTGAAGTCACAGAATTGAGGTGTGTGAAGTCAGAATGGAGGTGTGTGAAGTCAGAATGGAGGTGAGTGAAGTCATAGAATGGAGGTGTGTGAAGTCATAGAATGGAGGTCTGTGAACTCAGAATGGAGGTTTGTGAAGTCATTGAATGGAGGTGTATGAACTCAGAATGGAGGTGTGTGAAGTCACAGAATGGAGGTGTGTGAAGTCATAGAATGGAGGTTTGTGAACTCAGAATGGGGGTTTGTGAAGTCATAGAATGGAGGTGTGTGAACTCAGAATGGAGGTGTGTGAAGTCACAGAATGGAGGTGTGTGAAGTCATAGAATGGAGGTGTGGGAATTCATAGAATGGAGGTGTGTGAATTCATAGGATCGAGCTGTGCGAAGTCACAGAATGGAGGTGTGTGAAGTCTCAGAATGGAGGTGTGTGAAGTCACAGAATGGAGGTGTGTGAACTCATAATGTAGGTGTGTGAAGCCCCAGAATGGACGTGTGTGAAGTCATAGAATGTAAGTGTGTGAAGTCATAGAAAGGAGGTGTGTGAACTCAGAATGGAGGTGTGTGAAGTCACAGAATGGAGGTTTGTGAAGTCATAGAATGGAGGTGTGTGAAGTCAGAGAATGGATGTTTCTGAAGTAAGAATGAAGGTGTGTGAAGTCATAGAATGGAGATGTGTGAAGTCAAATTGGAGGTGTGTGAACTCATAGAATGGAGGTGTGTGAACTCATAGAATGGAGGTTTGTGAAGTCATGGAATGGCGGTGTGTGAAGTCAAAGAATGGAGGTGTGTGAATTCCCAGATTGGAAGTGTGTGAAGGCAAAACGGAGGTGTGTGAAGTCACAGAATGGAGGTGTGTGAAGTCACAGACTGGAAGTGTGTGAAGTAAAAAGGTGGTGTGTGAAGTCACAGAATGGAGGTGTGTGAATTCATAGAATGGAGCTGTGTGATATCAGAATGGAGGTGTGTGAAGTCAGAATGGAGGGGTGTGAAGTCAGAATGGAGGTGTGTGAAGTCAGAGAATGGAGGTGTGTGAAGTCATAGAATGGAGGTGTGTGAAGTCATAGAATGGAGGTGTGTGAAGTCAGAATGAAGGTGTGAGAAGTCACAGAATGGAGGTATGTGAAGTCACAGAATGGATGTTTGTGAAGTAAGAATGAAGGTGTTTGAAGTCATAGTGTGGAGGTGTGTGAAGTCACAGAATGGAGGTGTGTGAAGTCATAGAATGGTGGTGTGTGAAGTCACAGAATTGAGGTGTGTGAAGTCAGAATGGAGGTGTGTGAAGTCAGAATGAAGGTGAGTGAAGTCATAGAATGGAGGTGTGTCAAGTCATAGAATGGAGGTCTGTGAACTCAGAATGGAGGTTTGTGAAGTCACAGAATGGAGGTGTGTGAAGTCATAGAATGGGGGTGTGTGAAGTCATAGAATGGGGGTGTGTGGAGTCATTAAATGGAGGTGTGTGAATTCATAGAATGGAGGTGTGTGAAGTCACAATGGAGTTGTGTGAAGTCATAGAATGGTTGTTTTTGATGTCAACGAATGGAGGTGTGTGAAGTCATAGAATGGAGGTGAGTGAAGTCAGATTGGAGGTGTGTGAAATCACAGAATGCAGGTGTGTCAACTCAGAAATGAGGTGTGTGAAGTCATAGAATGGAGGTGTGTGAAGTCATAGAATGGAAGTGTGTGAAATAATAGAATGGAGGTATGTGAACTCAAAGAATTGAGGTGTGTGAAGTCAGAATTGAGGTGTGTGAAGTCAGAATGGTGGTGTGTGAAGTCATAGAATGGAAGTGTGTGAAGTCATAGAATGGAGGTGTGTGAACTCAGAATGGGGGTTTGTGAAGTCATAGAATGGAGGTGTGTGAACTCAGAATGGAGGTGTGTGAAGTCACAGAATGGAGGTGTGTGAAGTCATAGAATGGAGGTGTGGGAATTCATAGAATGGAGGTGTGTGAATTCATAGGATCGAGGTGTGTGAAGTCACAGAATGGAGGTGTGTGAAGTCACAGAATGGAGGTGTGTGAAGTCACAGAATGGAGGTGTGTGAACTCAGAATGTAGGTGTGTGAAGCCACAGAATGGAGGTGTGTGAAGTCATAGAATGGAAGTGTGTGAAGTCATAGAAAGGTGGTGTGTGAACTCAGAATGGAGTTGTGTGAAGTCACAGAATGGAGGTTTGTGAAGTCATAGAATGGAGGTGTGTGAAGTCAGAGAATGGATGTTTCTGAAGTAAGAATGAAGGTGTGTGAAGTCATAGAATGGAGATGTGTGAAGTCAAATTGGAGGTGTGTGAACTCATAGAATGGAGGTGTGTGAACTCATAGAATGTTGGTTTGTGAAGTCATGGAATGGCGGTGTTTGAAGTCAAAGAATGGAGGTGTGTGAAGTGAAACAATAGAGATGTGTGAAGTCACAGAATGGAGGTGTGTGAAGTCACAGATTGGAAGTGTGTGAAGGCAAAACGGAGGTGTGTGAAGACACAGAATGGAGGTGTGTGAAGTCACAGAATGGAGGTGTGTGAAGTCAAAAAGGTGGTGTGTGAAGTCACAGAATGGAGGTTTGTGAAGTCATAGAATGGAGGTGTGTGAAATCACAGAATGGAGGTATGTGAAGTCGGAATGGAGGTGTGTGAAGTCACAGAATTGAGGTGTGTGAAGTCACAGAATGGAGGTGTGTGAAGTCAGAATGAAGGTGTGTGAAGTCACAGAATGTAGGTGTGTGAAGTCACAGAATGGATGTTTGTGAAGTAAGAATGAAGGTGTTTGAAGTCATAGAGTGGAGTTGTGTGAATTCACAGAATGGAGGTGTGTGAAGTCATAGAATGTAGGTGTGTGAAGTCATAGAATTGAGGTGTGTGAAGTCATAGAATGGAGGTGTGTGAAGTCATAAAATGGAGGTGTGTGAACTCATAGAATGGAGGTGTGTGAAGTCAAAATGGAGTTGTGTGAAGTCATAGAATGGTGTTTTTTGATGTCAACGAATGGAGGTGTGTGAAGTCATATAATGGAGGTGTGTGAAGTCAGATTGGAGGTGTGTGATATCACAGAATGGAGGTGTGTTAAGTCACAGAATGGAGGTGTGTGAACTCAGAATGTAGGTGTGTGAAGCCACAGAATGGAGGTGTGTGAAGTCATAGAATGGAAGTGTGTGAAATCATTGAATGGAGGTGTGTGAAGTCACAGAATTGAGGTGTGTGAAGTCAGAATGGAGGTGTGTGAAGTCAGAATGGAGGTGAGTGAAGTCATAGAATGGAGGTGTGTGAAGTCATAGAATGGAGGTCTGTGAACTCAGAATGGAGTTTTGTGAAGTCATAGCATGGAGATGTGTGAAGTCACAGAATGGAGTTGTATGAAGTCATAGAATGGAGGTGTGTGAAGTCATAAAATGGAGGTGTGTGAATTCATAGAATGGAGGTCTGTGAAGTCACAATGGAGTTGTGTGAAGTCATGGAATGGTTGTTTTTGATGTCAACGAATGGAGGTGTGTGAAGTCATAGAATGGAGGTGAGTGAAGTCAGATTGGAGGTGTGTGAAATCACAGAATGGAGGTGTGTCAACTCAGAAATGAGGTGTGTGAAGTCATAGAATGGAGGTGTGTGAAGTCATAGAATGGAAGTGTGCGAAATCATAGAATGGAGGTGTGTGAATTCAAAGAATTGAGGTGTGTGAAGTCAGAATGGAGGTGTGTGAAGTCAGAATGGAGGTGTGTGAAGTCATAGAATGCAAGTGTGTGAAGTCATAGAATGGAGGTCTGTGAACTCAGAATGGGGGTTTGTGAAGTCATAGAATGGATGTGTGAAGTCACAGAATGGAGGTGTGTGAAGTCATAGAATGGAGGTGTGTGAAGTCATAGGATCGAGGTGTGTGAAGTCATAGGATCGAGGTTTGTGAAGTCACAGAATGGAGGTGTGTGAAGTCACAGAATGGAGGTGTGTGAAGTCAGTATGGAGGTGTGTGAAGCCACAGAATGGAGGTGTGTGAAGTCACAGAATGGAGGTTTGTGAAGTCATAGAATGGAGGTGTGTGAAGTCAGAAAATGGATGTTTCTGAAGTAAGAATGAAGGTGTGTGAAGTCATAGAATGGAGGTATGTGAAGTCAAATTGGAGGTGTGTGAACTCATGGAATGGAGGTGTGTGAAATCATAGAATGGAGGTTTGTGAAGTCATGGAATGGCGATGTGTGAAATCAATGAATGGAGGTGTGTGAAGTGAAACAATAGAGGTGTGTGAAGTCACAGAATGGAGGTGTGTGAAGTCACAGAATGGAGGTGTGTGAAGTCAAAAAGGTGGTGTGTGAAGTCACAGAATTGAGGTGTGTGAAGTTACAGAATGGTGGTGTGTGAAGTCAGAATGAAGGTGTGTGAAGTCACAGAATGTAGGTGTGTGAAGGCACAGAATGGATGTTTGTGAAGTAAGAATGAAGGTGTTTGAAGTCATAGAGTGAAGGTGTGTGAATTCACAGAATGGAGGTGTGTGAAGTCATAGAATGTAGGTGTGTGAAGTCATAGAATTGAGGTGTGTGAAGTCATAGAATGGAGGTGTGTGAAGTCATAAAATGGAGGTGTGTGAACTCATAGAATGGAGGTGTGTGAAGTCAAAATGGAGTTGTGTGAAGTCATAGAATGGTGTTTTTTGATGTCAACGAATGGAGGTGTGTGAAGTCATAGAATGGAGGTGTGTGAAGTCAGATTGGAGGTGTGTGAAATCACAGAATGGAGGTGTGTTAAGTCACAGAATGGAGGTGTGTGAACTCAGAATGTAGGTGTGTGAAGCCACAGAATGGAGGTGTGTGAAGTCATAGAATGGAAGTGTGTGAAATCATTGAATGGAGGTGTGTGAAGTCACAGAATTGAGGTGTGTGAAGTCAGAATGGAGGTGTGTGAAGTCAGAATGGAGGTGAGTGAAGTCATAGAATGGAGGTGTGTGAAGTCATAGAATGGAGGTCTGTGAACTCAGAATGGAGGTTTGTGAAGTCATAGCATGGAGGTGTGTGAAGTCACAGAATGGAGGTGTGTGAAGTCATAGAATGGAGGTGTGTGAAGTCATAAAATGGAGGTGTGTGAATTCATAGAATGGAGGTCTGTGAAGTCACAATGGAGTTGTGTGAAGTCATGGAATGGTTGTTTTTGATGTCAACGAATGGAGGTGTGTGAAGACATAGAATGGAGGTGAGTGAAGTCAGATTGGAGGTGTGTGAAATCACAGAATGGAGGTGTGTCAACTCAGAAATGAGGTGTGTGAAGTCATAGAATGGAGGTGTGTGAAGTCATAGAATGGAAGTGTGGGAAATCATAGAATGGAGGTGTGTGAATTCAAAGAATGGAGGTGTGTGAAGTCAGAATGGAGGTGTGTGAAGTCAGAATGGAGGTGTGTGAAGTCATAGAATGGAAGTGTGTGAAGTCATAGAATGGAGGTCTGTGAACTCAGAATGGGGGTTTGTGAAGTCATAGAATGGAGGTGTGTGAAGTCACAGAATGGAGGTGTGTGAAGTCATAGAATGGAGGTGTGTGAAGTCATAGGATCGAGGTGTGTGAAGTCATAGGATCGAGGTGTATGAAGTCACAGAATGGAGGTGTGTGAAGTCACAGAATGGAGGTGTGTGAAGTCAATATGGAGGTGTGTGAAGCCACAGAATGGAGGTGTGTGAAGTCACAGAATGGAGGTTTGTGAAGTCATAGAATGGAGGTGTGTGAAGTCAGAAAATGGATGTTTCTGAAGTAAGAATGAAGGTGTGTGAAGTCATAGAATGGAGGTGTGTGAAGTCAAATTGGAGGTGTGTGAACTCATAGAATGGAGGTGTGTGAAATCATAGAATGGAGGTTTGTGAAGTCATGGAATGGCGATGTGTGAAATCAAAGAATGGAGGTGTGTGAAGTGAAACAATAGAGGTGTGTGAAGTCACAGAATGGAGGTGTGTGAAGTCACAGAATGGAGGTGTGTGAAGTCAAAAAGGTGGTGTGTGAAGTCACAGAATGGAGGTGTGTGAATTCATAGAATGGAGGTGTGTGAAGTCAGAATGGAGGTGTGTGAAGTCAGAATGCAGGGGTGTGAAGTCAGAATGGAGGTGTGTGAAGTCACAGAATGGAGGTGTGTGAAGTCATAGAATGGAGGTTTGTGAAATCATAGAATGGAGGTGTGTGAAGTCAGAATGGAGGTGTGTCAAGTCACAGAATTGAGGTGTGTGAAGTCAGAGAATGGAGGTGTGTGAAGTCAGAATGAAGGTGTGTGAAGTCACAGAAAGGAGGTCTGTGAAGTCACAGAATGGATGTTTGGGAAGTAAGAATGAAGGTGTTTGAAGTCATAGAATGGAGTTGTGTGAAGTCACAGAATGGAGATGTGTGAAGCCATAGAATGGAGGGGTGTGAAGTCATAGAATTGAGGTGTGTGAAGTCATAGAATGGAGGTGTGTGAAGTCACAGAATGGAGGTGTGTGAAGTCAGAATGGAGGTGTGTGAAGTCATAGACTGAGGTGGGTGAAGTCATAGAAAGGAGGTGTGGGAAGTCATAGAATGGAGGAGTGTGAAGTCATAGAGTGGAGGTGAGTGAAGTCACAGATTCGAGGTCTGTGATGTCATAGAATGGAGGTGTGTGAAGTCAGAATAGAGGTGTGTGAAATCATAGAATGGAGATGTGTGAACTCATAGAATGGAGTTGTGTGACGTCACAATGGAAGAATGTGAAGTCATAGAATGGAGGTGTGAGAAGTCACAGAATGGACGTGTGTGAAGTCATAAAATGAAGGTGTGGGAAGTCAGAATGGAGGTGTGTGAAGTCACAGAATAGAGGTGTGTGAACTCAGAATGGAGGTGTTTGAAGCCACAGAATGGAGGTGTGTGAAGTCATAGAATGGAAGTGTGTGAAGTCATAGAATGGAGGTGTGTGAAGGAAGAATGGAGGTGTGTGAGTCACAGAATGGAGTTGTGAATTCAGAATGGAGGTGTGTGAAGTCACAGAATGGAGGTTTGTGAAGTCATAGAATGGAGGTGTGTGAAGTCAGAGAATGGATGTTTCTGAAGTAAGAATGAAGGTGTGTGAAGTCATAGAATGGAGGTGTGTGAAGTCAAATTGGAGGTGTGTGAACTCATAGAATGGATGTGTGTTAACTCATAGAATGGAGGTGTTTGAAGTCATGGATTGGAGGTGTGTGAAGTCAAAGAATGGAGGTGTGTGAAGTGAAACAATAGAGGTTTGTGAAGTCACAGAGTGGAGGTGTGTGAAGTTACAGAATGGAAGTGTGTGAAGTCAAAACGGAGGTGTGTGGAGTCACAGAATGGAGTTGTGTGAAGTCACAGAATGAAGGTGTGTGAAGTCATAGAATGGAGGTGTGTGAAATCATAGAATGGAGGTGTGTGAAGTCAGAATGGAGGTGTGAGAAGTCAAAGAATGGAGGTGTGTGAAGTCAGAATGAAGGTGTGTGAAGTCACAGAATGGAGGTGTGTGAAGTCACAGAACGGATGTTTGTGAAGTAAGAATGAAGGTGTTTGAAGTCATAGAGTGGAGGTGTGTGAAGTCACAGAAGGGAGGTGTGTGAAGTCAGATTGGAGGTGTGTGAAATCACAGAATGGAGGTGTGTGAAGTCATAGAATGGAGGTGTGTGAAGTCATAAAATGGAGGTGAGTGAACTCATAGAATGGAGGTGTGTGAAGTCAAAATGGAGTTGTGTGAAGTCATAGAATTGTGTTTTTTGATATCAACGAATGGAGGTGTGTGAAGTCAACGAATGGAGGTGTGTGAAGTCAGATTGGAGGTGTGTGAAATCACAGAATGGAGGTGTGTGAAGTCACAGAATGGAGGTGTGTAAATTCAGAATGTAGGTGAGTGAAGCCACAGAATGGAGGTGTGTGAAGTCATAGAATGGAAGTGTGTGAAATCATAGAATGGAGGTGTGTGAAGTCACAGAATTGAGGTGTGTGAAGTCAGAATGGAGGTTTGTGAAGTCAGAATGGAGGTGAGTGAAGTCATAGAATGGAGGTGTGTGAAGTCATAGAATGGAGGTCTGTGAACTCAGAATGGAGGTTTGTGAAGTCATAGAATGGAGGTGTGTGAACTCAGAATGGAGGTGTGTGAAGTCACAGAATGGAGGTGTGTGAAGTCATAGAATGGAGGTTTGTGAACTCACAGAATGGAGGTGTGTTAATTCATAGAATGGAGGTGCGTGAAGTAATAGGATCGAGGTGTGCAAAGTCACAGAATGGAGGTGTGTGAAGTCACAGAATGGAGGTGTGTGAAGTCACAGAATGGAGGTGTGTGAACTCAGAATGTAGGTGTGTGAAGCCCCAGAATGGAGGTGTGTGAATTCATAGAATGTAAGTGTGTGAAGTCATAGAAAGGAGGTGTGTGAACTCAGAATGGAGGTGTGTGAAGTCACAGAATGGAGGTTTGTGAAGTCATAGAATGGAGGTGTGTGAAGTCAGAGAATGGATGTTTCTGAAGTAAGAATGAAGGTGTGTGAAGTCATAGAATGGAGATGTGTGAAGTCAAATTGGAGGTGTGTGAACTCATAGAATGGAGGTGTGTGAACTCATAGAATGGAGGTTTGTGAAGTCATGGAATGGCGGTGTGTGAAGTCAAAGAATGGAGGTGTGTGAATTCCCAGATTGGAAGTGTGTGAAGGCAAAACGGAGGTGTGTGAAGTCACAGAATGGAGGTGTGTGAAGTCACAGAATGGAGGTGTGTGAAGTAAAAAGGTGGTGTGTGAAGTCACAGAATGGAGGTGTGTGAATTCATAGAATGGAGCTGTGTGATATCAGAATGGAGGTGTGTGAAGTCAGAATGGAGGGGTGTGAAGTCAGAATGGAGGTGTGTGAAGTCAGAGAATGGAGGTGTGTGAAGTCATAGAATGGAGGTGTGTGAAATCATAGAATGGAGGTGTGTGAAGTCAGAATGGAGGTGTGTCAAGTCACAGAATTGAGGTGTGTGAAGTCAGAGAATGGAGGTGTGTGATGTCAGAATGAAGGTGTGTGAAGTCACAGAAAGGAGGTGTGTGATGTCACAGAATGGATGATTTGGAAGTAAGAATGAAGGTGTTTGAAGTCATAGAATGGAGGTGTGTGAAGTCACAGAATGGAGGTGTGTGAAGTCATAGAATGGAGGTGTGTGAAGTCATAGAATTGAGGTGTGTGAAGTCATAGAATGGAGGTGTGTGAAGTCACAGAATGGAGGTGTGTGAAGTCAGAATGGAGGTGTGTGAAGTCATAGACTGAGGTGGGTGAAGTCATAGAAAGGAGGTGTGGGAAGTCATAGAATGGAGGAGTGTGAAATCATAGAGAGGAGGTGAGTGAAGTCATAGACTGAGGTGGGTGAAGTCATAGAATGGAGATGTGTGAACTCATAGAATGGAGTTGTGTGACGTCACAATGGAAGAATGTGAAGTCATAGAATGGAGGTGTGAGAAGTCACAGAATGGACGTGTGTGAAGTCATAAAATGAAGGTGTGGGAAGTCAGAATGGAGGTGTGTGAAGTCACAGAATGGAGGTGTGTGTACTCAGAATGGAGGTTTGTGAAGTCATAGATGGAGGTGTGTGAAGTAATAGTGTGGAGGTGTGTGAAATCACAGAATGGAGTTTTGTGAAGTCACAGAATGGAGCTTTGTGAAGTCAGAACGGAGGTGTGTGAAGTCATAGAATGGAGGTGTGTGAAGTCAGAATGGAGGTGTGTGAACTCATAGAATGGAGGTGTGTGAAGTCACAATGGAGGTGTGTGAAGTCATAGAATTTAGGTGTGTGAAGTCACAAAATGGAGGTGTGTGAAGTCATAGAATGGAGGTGTGTGAAGTCATAGAATGGAGGTGTGTGAAGTCAGAATGGAGGTGTGTGAAGTCACAGAATTCAGGTGTGTGAAGTCACAGAATGGAGGTGTGTGAAGTCAGAATGAAGGTGTGTGAAATCACAGAATGGAGGTGTGTGAAGTCACAGAATGGATGTTGTGAAGTAAGAATGAAGGTGTATGAACTCATAGAGTGGAGGTGGGTGAAGTCACAGAATGGAGGTGTGTGAAGTCATAGAATGGAGGTGTGTGAAGTCATAGAATTGAGGTGTGTGAAGTCATAGAATGGAGGTGTGTGAAGTCATAAAATGGAGGTGTGTGAACTCATAGAATGGAGGTGTGTGAAGTTAAAATGGAGTTGTGTGAAGTCATAGAATGGTGGTTTTTGATGTCAACGAATGGAGGTGTGTGAAGTCACAGAATGGAGGTGTGTGAACTCAGAATGGAGGTGTGTGAAGTCACAGAATGGAGGTTTGTAAAGTCAAAGAATGGAGGTGTGTGAAGTGAAACAATAGAGGTGTGTGAAGTCACAGAATGGAGGTGTGTGAAGTCACAGATTGGAAGTGTGTGAAGTCAAAACGGACGTGTGTGAAGTCACAGAATGGAGGTGTGTGAAGTCACAGAATGGAGGTGTGTGAAGTCAGAATGGAGGTGTGTGAAGTCACAGAATTGAGGTGTGTGAAGTCACAGAATGGAGGTGTGTGAAGTCAGAATGAAGGTGTGTGAAGTCACAGAATGGAGGTGTGTGAAGTCATAGAATGGAGGTGTGTGAAGTCACAGAATTGAGGTGTGTGAAGTCAGAATGGAGGTGTGTGAAGTCAGAATGAAGGTGAGTGAAGTCATAGAATGGAGGAGTGTGAAGTCATAGAATGGAGGTCTGTGAACTCAGAATGGAGGTTTGTGAAGTCACAGAATGGAGGTGTGTGAAGTCATAGAATGGGGGTGTGTGAAGTCATAGAATGGGGGTGTGTGAAGTCATAAAATGGAGGTGTGTGAATTCATAGAATGGAGGTGTGTGAAGTCACAATGGAGTTGTGTGAAGTCATAGAATGGTTGTTTTTGATGTCAACGAATGGAGGAGTGTGAAGTCATAGAATGCAGGTGAGTGAAGTCAGATTGGAGGTGTGTGAAATCACAGAATGCAGGTGTGTCAACTCAGAAATGAGGTGTGTGAAGTCATAGAATGGAGGTGTGTGAAGTCATAGAATGGAAGTGTGTGAAATCATTGAATGGAGATGTGTGAAGTCACAGAATTGAGGTGTGTGAAGTCAGAATGGAGGTGTGTGAAGTCAGAATGGAGGTGAGTGAAGTCATAGAATGGAGGTGTGTGAAGTCATAGAATGGAGGTCTGTGAACTCAGAATGGAGGTTTGTGAAGTCATAGCATGGAGGTGTGTGAAGTCACAGAATGGAGGTGTGTGAAGTCATAGAATGGAGGTGTGTGAAGTCATAAAATGGAGGTGTGTGAATTCATAGAATGGAGGTCTGTGAAGTCACAATGGAGTTGTGTGAAGTCATGGAATGGTTGTTTTTGATGTCAACGAATGGTGGTGTGTGAAGTCATAGAATGGAGGTGAGTGAAGTCAGATTGGAGGTGTGTGAAATCACAGAATGGAGGTGTGTCAACTCAGAAATGAGGTGTGTGAAGTCAAAGAATTGAGGTGTGTGAAGTCAGAATGGAGGTGTGTGAAGTCAGAATGGAGGTGTGTGAAGTCATAGAATGGAGGTCTGTGAACTCAGAATGGGGGTTTGTGAAGTCATAGAATGGAGGTGTGTGAAGTCACAGAATGGAGGTGTGTGAAGTCATAGACTGGAGTTGTGTGAAGTCATAGGATCGAGGTGTGTGAAGTCATAGGATCGAGGTGTGTGAAGTCACAGAATGGAGGTGTGTGAAGTCACAGAACGGAGGTGTGTGAAGTCAGTATGGAGGTGTGTGAAGCCACAGAATGGAGGTGTGTGAAGTCACAGAATGGAGGTTTGTGAAGTCATAGAATGGAGGTGTGTGAAGTCAGAAAATGGATGTTTCTGAAGTAAGAATGAAGGTGTGTGAAGTCATAGAATGGAGGTGTGTGAAGTCAAATTGGAGGTGTGTGAACTCATAGAATGGAGGTGTGTGAAATCATGGAATGGAGGTTTGTGAAGTCATGGAATGGCGATGTGTGAAATCAAAGAATAGAGGTGTGTGAAGTGAAACAATAGAGGTGTGTGAAGTCACAGAATGGAGGTGTGTGAAGTCACAGAATGGAGGTGTGTGAAGTCAAAAAGGTGGTGTGTGAAGTCACAGAATGGAGGTGTGTGAATTCATGGAATGGAGCTGTGTGAAGTCAGAATGGAGGTGTGTGAAGTCAGAATGGAGGGGTGTGAAGTCAGAATGGAGGTGTGTGAAGTCAGAGAATGGAGGTGTGTGAAGTCATAGAATGGAGGTGTGTGAAATCATAGAATGGAGGTGTGTGAAGTCAGAATGGAGGTGTGTCAAGTCACAGAATTGAGGTGTGTGAAGTCAGAGAATGGAGGTGTGTGAAGTCAGAATGAAGGTGTATGAAGTCACAGAAAGGAGGTCTGTGAAGTCACAGAATGGATGTTTGGGAAGTAAGAATGAAGGTGTTTGAAGTCATAGAATGGAGGTGTGTGAAGTCACAGAATGGAGGTGTGTGAAGCCATAGAATGGAGGGGTGTGAAGTCATAGAATTGAGGTGTGTGAAGTCATAGAATGGAGGTGTGTGAAGTCACAGAATGGAGGTGTGTGAAGTCAGAATGGAGGTGTGTGAAGTCATAGACTGAGGTGGGTGAAGTCATAGAAAGGAGGTGTGGGAAGTCATAAAATGGAGGAGTGTGAAGTCATAGAGTGGAGGTGAGTGAAGTCACAGATTCGAGGTCTGTGATGTCATAGAATGGAGGTGTGTGAAGTCAGAATAGAGGTGTGTGAAATCATAGAATGGAGATGTGTGAACTCATAGAATGGAGTTGTGTGACGTCACAATGGAAGAATGTGAAGTCATAGAATGGAGGTGTGAGAAGTCACAGAATGGACGTGTGTGAAGTCATAAAATGAAGGTGTGGGAAGTCAGAATGGAGGTGTGTGAACTCATAGAATGGAGGTGTGTGAAGTCACAATGGAGGTGTGTGAAGTCATAGAATTTAGGTGTGTGAAGTCACAAAATGGAGGTGTGTGAAGTCATAGAATGGAGGTGTGTGAAGTCAGAATGGAGGTGTGTGAAGTCACAGAATTGAGGTGTGTGAAGTCACAGAATGGAGGTGTGTGAAGTCAGAATGAAGGTGTGTGAAATCACAGAATGGAGGTGTGTGAAGTCACAGAATGGATGTTGTGAAGTAAGAATGAAGGTGTATGAACTCATAGAGTGGAGGTGGGTGAAGTCACAGAATGGAGGTGTGTGAAGTCATAGAATGGAGGTGTGTGAAGTCATAGAATTGAGGTGTGTGAAGTCATAGACTGGAGGTGTGTGAAGTCATAAAATGGAGGTGTGTGAACTCATAGAATGGAGGTGTGTGAAGTTAAAATGGAGTTGTGTGAAGTCATAGAATGGTGGTTTTTGATGTCAACGAATGGAGGTGTGTGAAGTCACAGAATGGAGGTGTGTGAACTCAGAATGGAGGTGTGTGAAGTCACAGAATGGAGGTTTGTGAAGTCAAAGAATGGAGGTGTGTGAAGTGAAACAATAGAGGTGTGTGAAGTCACAGAATGGAGGTGTGTGAAGTCACAGATTGGAAGTGTGTGAAGTCAAAACGGAGGTGTGTGAAGTCACAGAATGGAGGTGTGTGAAGTCACAGAATGGAGGTGTGTGAAGTCAGAATGGAGGTGTGTGAAGTTACAGAATTGAGGTGTGTGAAGTCACAGAATGGAGGTGTGTGAAGTCAGAATGAAGGTGTGTGAAGTCACAGAATGGAGGTATGTGAAGTCACAGAATGGATGTTTGTGAAGTAAGAATGAAGGTGTTTGAAGTCATAGTGTGGAGGTGTGTGAAGTCACAGAATGGAGGTGTGTGAAGTCATAGAATGGAGGTGTGTGAAGTCACAGAATTGAGGTGTGTGAAGTCAGAATGGAGGTGTGTGAAGTCAGAATGAAGGTGAGTGAAGTCATAGAATGGAGGTGTGTGAAGTCATAGAATGGAGGTCTGTGAACTCAGAATGGAGGTTTGTGAAGTCACAGAATGGAGGTGTGTGAAGTCATAGAATGGGGGTGTGTGAAGTCATAGAATGGGGGTGTGTGAAGTTATAAAATGGAGGTGTGTGAATTCATAGAATGGAGGTGTGTGAAGTCACAATGGAGTTGTGTGAAGTAATAGAATGGTTGTTTTTGATGTCAACGAATGGAGGAGTGTGAAGTCATAGAATGCAGGTGAGTGAAGTCAGATTGGAGGTGTGTGAAATCACAGAATGCAGGTGTGTCAACTCAGAAATGAGGTGTGTGAAGTCATAGAATGGAGGTGTGTGAAGTCATAGAATGGAAGTGTGTGAAATCATTGAATGGAGGTGTGTGAAGTCACAGAATTGAGGTGTGTGAAGTCAGAATGGAGGTGTGTGAAGTCAGAATGGAGGTGAGTGAAGTCATAGAATGGAGGTGTGTGAAGTCATAGAATGGAGGTCTGTGAACTCAGAATGGAGGTTTGTGAAGTCATAGCATGGAGGTGTGTGAAGTCACAGAATGGAGGTGTGTGAAGTCATAGAATGGAGGTGTGTGAAGTCATAAAATGGAGGTGTGTGAATTCATAGAATGGAGGTCTGTGAAGTCACAATGGAGTTGTGTGAAGTCATGGAATGGTTGTTTTTGATGTCAACGAATGGTGGTGTGTGAAGTCATAGAATGGAGGTGAGTGAAGTCAGATTGGAGGTGTGTGAAATCACAGAATGGAGGTGTGTCAACTCAGAAATGAGGTGTGTGAAGTCAAAGAATTGAGGTGTGTGAAGTCAGAATGGAGGTGTGTGAAGTCAGAATGGAGGTGTGTGAAGTCATAGAATGGAGGTCTGTGAACTCAGAATGGGGGTTTGTGAAGTCATAGAATGGAGGTGTGTGAAGTCACAGAATGGAGGTGTGTGAAGTCATAGACTGGAGTTGTGTGAAGTCATAGGATCGAGGTGTGTGAAGTCATAGGATCGAGGTGTGTGAAGTCACAGAATGGAGGTGTGTGAAGTCACAGAACGGAGGTGTGTGAAGTCAGTATGGAGGTGTGTGAAGCCACAGAATGGAGGTGTGTGAAGTCACAGAATGGAGGTTTGTGAAGTCATAGAATGGAGGTGTGTGAAGTCAGAAAATGGATGTTTCTGAAGTAAGAATGAAGGTGTGTGAAGTCATAGAATGGAGGTGTGTGAAGTCAAATTGGAGGTGTGTGAACTCATAGAATGGAGGTGTGTGAAATCATGGAATGGAGGTTTGTGAAGTCATGGAATGGCGATGTGTGAAATCAAAGAATAGAGGTGTGTGAAGTGAAACAATAGAGGTGTGTGAAGTCACAGAATGGAGGTGTGTGAAGTCACAGAATGGAGGTGTGTGAAGTCAAAAAGGTGGTGTGTGAAGTCACAGAATGGAGGTGTGTGAATTCATGGAATGGAGCTGTGTGAAGTCAGAATGGAGGTGTGTGAAGTCAGAATGGAGGGGTGTGAAGTCAGAATGGAGGTGTGTGAAGTCAGAGAATGGAGGTGTGTGAAGTCATAGAATGGAGGTGTGTGAAATCATAGAATGGAGGTGTGTGAAGTCAGAATGGAGGTGTGTCAAGTCACAGAATTGAGGTGTGTGAAGTCAGAGAATGGAGGTGTGTGAAGTCAGAATGAAGGTGTGTGAAGTCACAGAAAGGAGGTCTGTGAAGTCACAGAATGGATGTTTGGGAAGTAAGAATGAAGGTGTTTGAAGTCATAGAATGGAGGTGTGTGAAGTCACAGAATGGAGGTGTGTGAAGCCATAGAATGGAGGGGTGTGAAGTCATAGAATTGAGGTGTGTGAAGTCATAGAATGGAGGTGTGTGAAGTCACAGAATGGAGGTGTGTGAAGTCAGAATGGAGGTGTGTGAAGTCATAGACTGAGGTGGGTGAAGTCATAGAAAGGAGGTGTGGGAAGTCATAGAATGGAGGAGTGTGAAGTCATAGAGTGGAGGTGAGTGAAGTCACAGATTCGAGGTCTGTGATGTCATAGAATGGAGGTGTGTGAAGTCAGAATAGAGGTGTGTGAAATCATAGAATGGAGATGTGTGAACTCATAGAATGGAGTTGTGTGACGTCACAATGGAAGAATGTGAAGTCATAGAATGGAGGTGTGAGAAGTCACAGAATGGACGTGTGTGAAGTCATAAAATGAAGGTGTGGGAAGTCAGAATGGAGGTGTGTGAACTCATAGAATGGAGGTGTGTGATGTCACAATGGAGGTGTGTGAAGTCATAGAATTTAGGTGTGTGAAGTCACAAAATGGAGGTGTGTGAAGTCATAGAATGGAGGTGTGTGAAGTCAGAATGGAGGTGTGTGAAGTCACAGAATTGAGGTGTGTGAAGTCACAGAATGGAGGTGTGTGAAGTCAGAATGAAGGTGTGTGAAATCACAGAATGGAGGTGTGTGAAGTCACAGAATGGATGTTGTGAAGTAAGAATGAAGGTGTATGAACTCATAGAGTGGAGGTGGGTGAAGTCACAGAATGGAGGTGTGTGAAGTCATAGAATGGAGGTGTGTTAAGTCATAGAATTGAGGTGTGTGAAGTCATAGAATGGAGGTGTGTGAAGTCATAAAATGGAGGTGTGTGAACTCATAGAATGGAGGTGTGTGAAGTTAAAATGGAGTTGTGTGAAGTCATAGAATGGTGGTTTTTGATGTCAACGAATGGAGGTGTGTGAAGTCACAGAATGGAGGTGTGTGAACTCAGAAAGGAGGTGTGTGAAGTCACAGAATGGAGGTTTGTGAAGTCAAAGAATGGAGGTGTGTGAAGTGAAACAATAGAGGTGTGTGAAGTCACAGAATGGAGGTGTGTGAAGTCACAGATTGTACGTGTGTGAAGTCAAAATGGAGGTGTGTGAAGTCACAGAATGGATTTGTGTGAAGTCACAAAATGGAGGTGTGTGAAGTCAAAAAGGTGGTGTGTGAAGTCACAGAATGGAGGTGTGTGAAGTCATAGAATGGAGGTGTGTGAAATCATAGAATGGAGGTATGTGAAGTCAGAATGGAGGTGTGTGAAGTCACAGAATTGAGGTGTGTGAAGTCACAGAATGGAGGTGTGTGAAGTCAGAATGTAGGTGTGTGAAGTCACAGAATGGAGGTATGTGAAGTTACAGAATGGATGTTTGTGAAGTAAGAATGAAGGTGTTTGAAGTCATAGAGTGGAGGTGTGTGAAGTCACAGAATGGAGGTGTGTGAAGTCATAGAATGGAGGTGTGTGAAGTCACAGAATTGAGGTGTGTGAAGTCAGAATGGAGGTGTGTGAAGTCAGAATGGAGGTGAGTGAAGTCATAGAATGGAGGTGTGTGAAGTCATAGAATGGAGATCTGTGAACTCAGAATGGAGGTTTGTGAAGTCACAGAATGGAGGTGTGTGAAGTCATAGAATGGGGGTGTGTGAAGTCATAGAATGGGGGTGTGTGAAGTCATAAAATGGAGGTGTGTGAATTCATAGAATGGAGGTGTGTGAAGTCACAATGGAGTTGTGTGAAGTCATAGAATGGTTGTTTTTGATGTCAACGAATGGAGGTGTGTGAAGTCATAGAATGCAGGTGAGTGAAGTCAGATTGGAGGTGTGTGAAATCACAGAATGGAGGTGTGTCAACTCAGAAATGAGGTGTGTGAAGTCATAGAATGGAGGTGTGTGAAGTCATAGAATGGAAGTGTGTGAAATCATAGAATGGAGGTATGTGAAGTCAAAGAATTGAGGTGTGTGAAATCAGAATTGAGGTGTGTGAAGTCAGAATGGTGGTGTGTGATGTCATAGAATGGAAGTGTGTGAAGTCATAGAATGGAGGTCTGTGAACTCAGAATGGGGGTTTGTGAAGTCATAGAATGGAGGTGTGTGAACTCAGAATGGAGGTGTGTGAAGTCACAGAATGGAGGTGTGTGAAGTCATAGAATGGAGGTGTGTGAAGTCAGAATGAAGGTGTGTGAAATCACAGAATGGAGGTGTGTGAAGTCACAGAATGGATGTTGTGAAGTAAGAATGAAGGTGTTTGAAGGCATAGAGTGGAGGTGGGTGAAGTCACAGAATGGAGGTGTGTGAAGTCATAGAATGGAGGTGTGTGAAGTCATAGAATTGAGGTGTGTGAAGTCATAGAATGGAGGTGTGTGAAGTCATAAAATGGAGGTGTGTGAACTCATAGAATGGAGGTGTGTGAAGTTAAAATGGAGTTGTGTGAAGTCATAGAATGGTGGTTTTTGATGTCAACGAATGGAGGTGTGTGAAGTCACAGAATGGAGGTGTGTGAACTCAGAATGGAGGTGTGTGAAGTCAAAGAATGGAGGTGTGTGAAGTGAAACAATAGAGGTGTGTGAAGTCACAGAATGGAGGTGTGTGAAGTCACAGATTGGAAGTGTGTGAAGTCAAAACGGAGGTTTGTGAAGTCAAAGAATGGAGGTGTGTGAAGTGAAACAATAGAGGTGTGTGAAGTCACAGAATGGAGGTGTGTGAAGTCACAGATTGGAAGTGTGTGAAGTCAAAACGGAGGTGTGTGAAGTCACAGATTAGAGGTGTGTGAAGTCATAGAATGGAGGTGTGTGAAGTCACAGAATTGAGGTGTGTGAAGTCAGAATGGAGGTGTGTGAAGTCAGAATGGAGGTGAGTGAAGTCATAGAATGGAGGTTTGTGAAGTCATAGAATGGAGGTCTGTGAACTCAGAATGGAGGTTTGTGAAGTCACAGAATGGAGGTGTGTGAAGTCACAGAATGGGAGTGTGTGAAGTCATAGAATGGGGGTGTGTGAAGTCATAAAATGGAGGTGTGTGAAGTCACAATGGAGTTGTGTGAAGTCATAGAATGGTTGTTTTTGATGTCAACGAATGGAGGTGTGTGAAGTCATAGAATGCAGGTGAGTGAAGTCAGATTGGACGTGTGTGAAAACACAGAATGGAGGTGTGTCAACTCAGAAAGGAGGTGTGTGAAGTCATAGAATGGAGGTGTGTGAAGTCATAGAATGGAAGTGTGTGAAATCATAGAATGGAGGTATGTGAAGTCAAAGAATTGAGGTGTGTGAAGTCAGAATTGACGTGTGTGAAGTCAGAATGGTGGTGTGTGAAGTCAGAGAATGGAAGTGTGTGAAGTCATAGAATGGAGGTCTGTGAACTCAGAATGTGGGTTTGTGAAGTCATAGAATGGAGGTGTGTGAACTCAGAATGGAGGTGTGTGAAGTCACAGAATGGAGGTGTGTGAAGTCATAGAATGAAGGTGTGTGAATTCATAGAATGGAGGTGTGTGAATTCATAGGATCGAGGTGTGTGAAGTCACAGAATGGAGGTGTGTGAAGTCACAGAATGGAGGTGTGTGAAGTCACAGAATGGAGGTGTGTGAACTCAGAATGTAGGTGTTTGAAGCCACAGAATGGAGGTGTGTGAAGTCATAGAATGGAAGTGTGTGAAGTCATAGGAAGGTGGTGTGTGAACTCAGAATGGAGTTGTGTGAAGTCACAGAATGGAGGTTTGTGAAGACATAGAATGGAGGTGTGTGAAGTCAGAGAATGGATGTTTCTGAAGTAAGAATGAAGGTGTGTGAAGTCATAGAATGGAGATGTGTGAAGTCAAATTGGAGGTGTGTGAACTCATAGAATGGAGGTGTGTGAACTCATAGAATGGAGGTTTGTGAAGTCATGGAATGGCGGTGTTTGAAGTCAAAGAATGGAGGTGTGTGAAGTGAAACAATAGAGGTGTGTGAAGTCACAGAATGGAGGTGTGTGAAGTCACAGATTGGAAGTGTGTGATGGCAAAACGGAGGTGTGTGAAGTCACAGAATGGAGGTGTGTGAAGTCAAAAAGGTGGTGTGTGAAGTCACAGAATGGAGGTGTGTGAAGTCAAAGAATGGAGGTGTGTGAAATCATAGAATGGAGGTATGTGAAGTCAGAATGGAGGTGTGTGAAGTCACAGAATTGAGGTGTGTGAAGTCACAAAATGGAGGTGTGTGAAGTCAGAATGAAGGTGTGTGAAGTCACAGAATGTAGGTGTGTGAAGTCACAGAATGGATGTTTGTGAAGAAAGAATGAAGGTGTTTGAAGTCATAGAATGGAGGTGTGTGAATTCACAGAATGGAGGTGTGTGAAGTCATAGTATGTAGGTGTGTGAAGTCATAGAATTGAGGTGTGTGAAGTCATAGAATGGAGGTGTGTGAAGTCATAAAATGGAGGTGTGTGAACTCATAGAATGGAGGTGTGTGAAGTCAAAATGGAGTTGTATGAAGTCATAGAATGGTGTTTTTTGATGTCAACGAATGGAGGTGTGTGAAGTCATAGAATGGAGGTGTGTGAAGTCAGATTGGAGGTGTGTGAAATCACAGAATGGAGGTGTGTTACGTCACAGAATGGAGGTGTGTGAAGTCAGAATGGAGGTGTGTGAAGTCAGAATGGACGTGAGTGAAGTCATAGAATGGAGGTGTGTGAAGTCATAGAATGGAGGTGTGTGAAGTCAGAATGGAGGTTTATGAAGTCATAGCATGGAGGTGTGTGAAGTCACAGAATGGAGGTGTGTGAAGTCATAGAATGGAAGTGTGTGAAGTCATAAAATAGAGGTGTGTGAATTCATAGAATGGAGGTGTGTGAAGTCACAATGGAGTTGTGTGAAGTCATGGAATGGTTGTTGTTGATGTCAACGAATGGAGGTGTGTGAAGTCATAGAATGGAGGTGAGTGAAGTCAGATTGGAGGTGTGTGAAATCACAGAATGGAGGTGTGTCAACTCAGAAATGAGGTGTGTGAAGTCATAGAATGGAGGTGTGTGAAGTCATAGAATGGTAGTGTGTGAAATCTTAGAATGGAGGTGTGTGAAGGTAAAGAATTGAGGTGTGTGAAGTCAGAATGGAAGTGTGTGAAGTCATAGAATGGAGGTCTGTGAACTCAGAATGGGGGTTTGTGAAGTCATAGAATGGAGGTGTGTGAACTCAGAATGGAGGTGTGTGAAGTCACAGAATGGAGGTGTGTGAAGTCATAGGATCAAGGTGTGTGAAGTCACAGAATGGAGGTGTGTGAAGTAACAGTATGGAGGTGTGTGAAGTCAGAATGGAGGTGTGTGAAGCCACAGAATGGAGGTGTGTGAACTCATAGAATGGAGGTTTGTGAAGTCATGGAATGGCGGCGTTTGAAGTCAAAGAATGGAGGTATGTGAAGTGAAACAATAGAGGTGTGTGAAGTCAGAATGGAGGTGTGTGAAGTCATAGAATGGAAGTGTGTGAAGTCATAGAATGGAGGTCTGTGAACTCAGAATGGGGGTTTGTGAAGTCATAGAATGGAGGTGTGTGAACTCAGAATGGAGGTGTGTGAAGTCACAGAATGGAGGTGTGTGAAGTCATAGAATGGAGGTGTGTGAATTCATAGAATGGATGTGTGTGAAGTCATAGGATCGAGGTGTGTGAAGTCACAGAATGGAGGTGTGTGAAGTAACAGAATGGAGGTGTGTGAAGTCAGAATGGAGGTGTGTGAAGACACAGAATGGAGGTGTGTGAAGTCACAGAATGGAGGTTTGTGAAGTCATAGAATGGAGGTGTGTGAAGTCACAGAATGGAGGTTTGTGAAGTCACAGAATTGAGGTGTATGAAGTCACAGAATGGAGGTGTGTGAAGTCACAGATTGTAAGTGTGTGAAGTCAAAATGGAGGTGTGTGAAGTCACAGAATGGATTTGTGTGAAGTCACAGAATGGAGGTGTGTGAAGTCAAAAAGGTGGTGTGTGAAGTCACAGAATGGAGGTTTGTGAAGTCATAGAATGGAGGTGTGTGAAATCATAGAATGGAGGTATGTGAAGTCAGAATGGAGGTGTGTGAAGTCACAGAATTGAGGTGTGTGAAGTCACAGAATGGAGGTGTGTGAAGTCAGAATGTAGGTGTGTGAAGTCACAGAATGGAGGTGTGTGAAGTTACAGAATGGATGTTTGTGAAGTAAGAATGAAGGTGTTTGAAGTCATAGAGTGGAGGTGTGGGAAGTCACAGAATGGAGGTGTGTGAAGTCATAGAATGGAGGTGTGTGAAGTCACAGAATTGAGGTGTGTGAAGTCAGAATGGAGGTGTGTGAAGTCAGAATGGAGGTGAGTGAAGTCATAGAATGGAGGTGTGTGAAGTCATAGAATGGAGGTCTGTGAACTCAGAATGGAGGTTTGTGATGTCACAGAATGGAGGTGTGTGAAGTCATAGAATGGGGGTGTGTGAAGTCATAGAATGGGGGTGTGTGAAGTCATAAAATGGAGGTGTGTGAATTCATAGAATGGAGGTGTGTGAAGTCACAATGGAGTTGTGTGAAGTCATAGAATGGTTGTTTTTGATGTCAACGAATGGAGGAGTGTGAAGTCATAGAATGCAGGTGAGTGAAGTCAGATTGGAGGTGTGTGAAATCACAGAATGCAGGTGTGTCAACTCAGAAATGAGGTGTGTGAAGTCATAGAATGGAGGTGTGTGAAGTCATAGAATGGAAGTGTGTGAAATAATAGAATGGAGGTATGTGAAGTCAAAGAATTGAGGTGTGTGAAGTCAGAATTGAGGTGTATGAAGTCAGAATGGTGGTGTGTGAAGTCATAGAATGGAAGTGTGTGAAGTCATAGAATGGAGGTCTGTGAACTCAGAATGGGGGTTTGTGAAGTCATAGAATGGAGGTGTGTGAACTCAGAATGGAGGTGTGTGAAGTCACAGAATGGAGGTGTGTGAAGTCATAGAATGGAGGTGTGGGAATTCATAGAATGGAGGTGTGTGAATTCATAGGATCGAGGTGTGTGAAGTCACAGAATGGAGGTGTGTGAAGTCACAGAATGGAGGTGTGTGAAGTCACAGAATGGAGGTGTGTGAACTCAGAATGTAGGTGTGTGAAGCCACAGAATGGAGGTTTGTGAAGTCATAGAATGGAGGTGTGTGAAGTCAGAGAATGGATGTTTCTGAAGTAAGAATGAAGGTGTGTGAAGTCATAGAATGGAGATGTGTGAAGTCAAATTGGAGGTGTGTGAACTCATAGAATGGAGGTGTGTGAACTCATAGAATGGAGGTTTGTGAAGTCATGGAATGGCGGTGATTGAAGTCAAAGAATGGAGGTGTGTGAAGTGAAACAATAGAGGTGTGTGAAGTCACAGAATGGAGGTGTGTGAATTCACAGATTGGAAGTGTGTGAAGGGAAAAAGGAGGTGTGTGAAGTCACAGAATGGAGGTGTGTGAAGTCACAGAATGGAGGTGTGTGAAGTCAAAAAGGTGGGGTGTGAAGTCACAGAATGGAGGTTTGTGAAGTCATAGAATGGAGGTGTGTGAAATCACAGAATGGAGTTATGTGAAGTCGGAATGGAGGTGTGTGAAGTCACAGAATTGAGGTGTGTGAAGTCACAGAATGGATGTGTGTGAAGTCAGAATGAAGGTGTGTGAAGTCACAGAATGTAGGTGTGTGAAGTCACACAATGGATGTTTGTGAAGTAAGAATGAAGGTGTTTGAAGTCATAGAGTGGAGGTGTGTGAATTCACACAATGGAGGTGTGTGAAGTCATAGAATGTAGGTGTGTGAAGTCATAGAATTGAGGTGTGTGAAGTCATAGAATGGAGGTGTGTGATGTCATAAAATGGAGGTGTGTGAACTCATAGAATGGAGGTGTGTGAAGTCAAAATGGAGTTGTGTGAAGTCATAGAATGGTGTTTTTTGATGTCAACGAATGGAGGTGTGTGAAGTCATAGAATGGAGGTGTGTGACGTCAGATTGGAGGTGTGTGATATCACAGAATGGAGGTGTGTTAAGTCACAGAATGGAGGTGTGTGAACTCAAATGTAGGTGTGTGAAGCCACAGAATGGAGGTGTGTGAAGTCATAGAATGGAAGTGTGTGAAATCATTGAATGGAGGTGTGTGAAGTCACAGAATTGAGGTGTGTGAAGTCAGAATGGAGGTGTGTGAAGTCAGAATGGAGGTGAGTGAAGTCATAGAATGGAGGTGTGTGAAGTCATAGAATGGAGGTCTGTGAACTCAGAATGGAGGTTTGTGAAGTCATAGCATGGAGGTGTGTGAAGTCACAGAATGGAGGTGTGTGAAGTCATAGAATGGAGGTGTGTGAAGTTATAAAATGGAGGTGTGTGAATTCATAGAATGGAGGTCTGTGAAGTCACAATGGAGTTGTGTGAAGTCATGGAATGGTTGTTTTTGATGTCAACGAATGGAGGTGTGTGAAGTCATAGAATGGAGGTGAGTGAAGTCAGATTGGAGGTGTGTGAAATCACAGAATGGAGGTGTGTCAACTCAGAAATGAGGTGTGTGAAGTCATAGAATGGAGGTGTGTGAAGTCATAGAATGGAAGTGTGGGAAATCATAGAATGGAGGTGTGTGAAGTCAAAGAATTGAGGTGTGTGAAGTCAGAATGGAGGTGTGTGAAGTCAGAATGGAGGTGTGTGAAGTCATAGAATGGAAGTGTGTGAAGTCATAGAATGGAGGTCTGTGAACTCAGAATGGGGGTTTGTGAAGTCATAGAATGGAGGTGTGTGAAGTCACAGAATGGAGGTGTGTGAAGTCATAGAATGGAGGTGTGTGAAGTCATAGGATCGAGGTGTGTGAAGTCATAGGATCGAGGTGTGTGAAGTCACAGAATGGAGGTGTGTGAAGTCACAGAATGGAGGTGTGTGAAGTCAGTATGGAGGTGTGTGAAGCCACAGAATGGAGGTGTGTGAAGTCACAGAATGGAGGTTTGTGAAGTCATAGAATGGACGTGTGTGAAGTCAGAAAATGGATGTTTCTGAAGTAAGAATGAAGGTGTGTGAAGTCATAGAATGGAGGTGTGTGAAGTCAAATTGGAGGTGTGTGAACTCATAGAATGGAGGTGTGTGAAATCATAGAATGGAGGTTTGTGAAGTCATGGAATGGCGATGTGTGAAATCAAAGAATGGAGGTGTGTGAAGTGAAACAATAGAGGTGTGTGAAGTCACAGAATTGAGGTGTGTGAAGTCACAGAATGGAGGTGTGTGAAGTCAAAAAGGTGGTGTGTGAAGTCACAGAATGGAGGTGTGTGAATTCATAGAATGGAGCTGTGTGAAGTCAGAATGGAGGTGTGTGAAGTCAGAATGGAGGGGTGTGCAGTCAGAATGGAGGTGTGTGAAGTCACAGAATGGAGGTGTGTGAAGTCATAGAATGGAGGTGTGTGAAATCATAGAATGGAGGTGTGTGAAGTCAGAATGGAGGTGTGTCAAGTCACAGAATTGAGGTGTGTGAAGTCAGAGAATGGAGGTGTGTGAAGTCAGAATGAAGGTGTGTGATGTCACAGAAAGGAGGTCTGTGAAGTCACAGAATGGATGTTTGGGAAGTAAGAATGAAGGTGTTTGAAGTCATAGAATGAGGTGTGTGAAGTCACAGAATTTAGGTGTGTGAAGCCATAGAATGGAGGGGTGTGAAGTCATAGAATTCAGGTGTGTGAAGTCATAGAATGGAGGTGTGTGAAGTCACAGAATGGAGGTGTGTGAAGTCAGAATGGAGGTGTGTGAAGTCATAGACTGAGGTGGGTGAAGTCATAGAAAGGAGGTGTGCGAAGTCATAGAATGGAGGAGTGTGAAGTCATAGAGTGGAGGTGAGTGAAGTCACAGATTCGAGGTCTGTGATGTCATAGAATGGAGGTGTGTGAAGTCAGAATAGAGGTGTGTGAAATCATAGAATGGAGATGTGTGAACTCATAGAATGGAGGTGTGTGAAGTCACAATGGAGGTGTGTGAAGTCATAGAATTTAGGTGTGTGAAGTCACAAAATGGAGGTATGTGAAGTCAAAGAATGGAGGTGTGTGAAGTCATAGAATGGAGGTGTGTGAAGTCAGAATGGAGGTGTGTGAAGTCACAGAATTGAGGTGTGTGAAGTCACAGAATGGAGGTGTGTGAAGTCAGAATGAAGGTGTGTGAAATCACAGAATGGAAGTGTGTGAAGTCACAGAATGGATGTTGTGAAGTAAGAATGAAGGTGTTTGAAGTCATAGAGTGGAGGTGGGTGAAGTCACAGAATGGAGGTGTGTGAAGTCATAGAATGGAGATGTGTGAAGTCATAGAATTGAGGTGTGTAAAGTCATAGAATGGAGGTGTGTGAAGTCATAAAATGGAGGTGTGTGAACTCATAGAATGGAGGTGTGTGAAGTTAAAATGGAGTTGTGTGAAGTCATAGAATGGTGGTTTTTGATGTCAACGAATGGAGGTGTGTGAAGTCACAGAATGGAGATGTGTGAACTCAGAAAGGAGGTGTGTGAAGTCACAGAATGGAGGTTTGTGAAGTCAAAGAATGGAGGTGTGTGAAGTGAAACAATAGAGGTGTGTGAAGTCACAGAATGGAGGTGTGTGAAGTCACAGATTGTAAGTGTGTGAAGTCAAAATGGAGGTGTGTGAAGTCACAGAATGGATTTGTGTGAAGTCACAGAATGGAGGTGTGTGAAGTCAAAAAGGTGGTGTGTGAAGTCACAGAATGGAGGTGTGTGAAGTCATAGAATGGAGGTGTGTGAAATCATAGAATGGAGGTATGTGAAGTCAGAATGGAGGTGTGTGAAGTCACAGAATTGAGGTGTGTGAAGTCACAGAATGGAGGTGTGTGAAGTCAGAATGTAGGTGTGTGAAGTCACAGAATGGAGGTGTGTGAAGTTACAGAATGGATGTTTGTGAAGTAAGAATGAAGGTGTTTGAAGTCATAGAGTGGAGGTGTGTGAAGTCACAGAATGGAGGTGTGTGAAGTCATAGAATGGAGGTGTGTGAAGTCACAGAATTGAGGTGTGTGAAGTCAGAATGGAGGTGTGTGAAGTCAGAATGGAGGTGAGTGAACTCATAGAATGGAGGTGTGTGAAGTCATAGAATGGAGGTCTGTGAACTCAGAATGGAGGTTTGTGAAGTCACAGAATGGAGGTGTGTGAAGTCATAGAATGGGGGTGTGTGAAGTCATAGAATGGGGGTGTGTGAAGTCATAAAATGGAGGTGTGTGAATTCATAGAATGGAGGTGTGTGAAGTCACAATGGAGTTGTGTGAAGTCATAGAATGGTTGTTTTTGATGTCAACGAATGGAGGTGTGTGAAGTCATAGAATGCAGGTGAGTGAAGTCAGATTGGAGGTGTGTGAAATCACAGAATGGAGGTGTGTCAACTCAGAAATGAGGTGTGTGAAGTCATAGAATGGAGGTGTGTGAAGTCATAGAATGGAAGTGTGTGAAATCATAGAATGGAGGTATGTGAAGTCAAAGAATTGAGGTGTGTGAAATCAGAATTGAGGTGTGTGAAGTCAGAATGGTGGTGTGTGATGTCATAGAATGGAAGTGTGTGAAGTCATAGAATGGAGGTCTGTGAACTCAGAATGGGGGTTTGTGAAGTCATAGAATGGAGGTGTGTGAACTCAGAATGGAGGTGTGTGAAGTCACAGAATGGAGGTGTGTGAAGTCATAGAATGGAGGTGTGTGAAGTCAGAATGAAGGTGTGTGAAATCACAGAATGGAGGTGTGTGAAGTCACAGAATGGATGTTGTGAAGTAAGAATGAAGGTGTTTGAAGGCATAGAGTGGAGGTGGGTGAAGTCACAGAATGGAGGTGTGTGAAGTCATAGAATGGAGGTGTGTGAAGTCATAGAATTGAGGTGTGTGAAGTCATAGAATGGAGGTGTGTGAAGTCATAAAATGGAGGTGGGTGAACTCATAGAATGGAGGTGTGTGAAGTTAAAATGGAGTTGTGTGAAGTCATAGAATGGTGGTTTTTGATGTCAACGAATGGAGGTGTGTGAAGTCACAGAATGGAGGTGTGTGAACTCAGAATGGAGGTGTGTGAAGTCACAGAATGGAGGTTTGTGAAGTCAAAGAATGGAGGTGTGTGAAGTGAAACAATAGAGGTGTGTGAAGTCACAGAATGGAGGTGTGTGAAGTCACAGATTGGAAGTGTGTGAAGTCAAAACGGAGGTGTGTGAAGTCACAGAATGGAGGTGTGTGAAGTCACAGAATGGAGGTGTGTAAAGTCAAAAAGGTGGTGTGTGAAGTCACAGAATGGAGGTGTGTGAAGTCATAGAATGGAGGTGTGTGAAATCATAGAGTGGAGGTGTGTGAAGTCACAGAATGGAGGTGTGTGAAGTCATAGAATGGAGGTGTGTGAAGTCACAGAATTGAGGTGTGTGAAGTCAGAATGGTGGTGTGTGAAGTCAGAATGGAGGTGAGTGAAGTCATAGAATGGAGGTGTGTGAAGTCATAGAATGGAGGTTTGTGAACTCAGAATGGAGGTTTGTGAAGTCACAGAATGGAGGTGTGTGAAGTCATAGAATGGGAGTGTGTGAAGTCATAGAATGGGGGTGTGTGAAGTCATAAAATGGAGGTGTGTGAAGTCACAATGGAGTTGTGTGAAGTCATAGAATGGTTGTTTTTGATGTCAACGAATGGAGGTGTGTGAAGTCATAGAATGCAGGTGAGTGAAGTCAGATTGGAGGTGTGTGAAATCACAGAATGGAGGTGTGTAACTCAGAAATGAGGTGTGTGAAGTCGTAGAATGGAGGTGTGTGAAGTCATAGAATGGAAGTGTGTGAAATCATAGAATGGAGGTATGTGAAGTCAAAGAATTGAGGTGTGTGAAGTCAGAATTGACGTGTGTGAAGCCAGAATGGTGGTGTGTGAAGTCAGAGAATGGAAGTGTGTGAAGTCATAGAATGGAGGTCTGTGAACTCAGAATGTGGGTTTGTGAAGTCATAGAATGGAGGTGTGTGAACTCAGAATGGAGGTGTGTGAAGTCACAGAATGGAGGTGTGTGAAGTCATAGAATGAAGGTGTGTGAATTCATAGAATGGAGGTGTGTGAATTCATAGGATCGAGGTGTGTGAAGTCACAGAATGGAGGTGTGTGAAGTCACAGAATGGAGGTGTGTGAAGTCACAGAATGGAGGTGTGTGAAGTCACAGAATGGAGGTGTGTGAACTCAGAATATAGGTGTGTGAAGCCACAGAATGGAGGTGTGTGAAGTCATAGAATGGAAGTGTGTGAAGTCATAGGAAGGTGGTGTGTGAACTCAGAATGGAGTTGTGTGAAGTCACAGAATGGAGGTTTGTGAAGTCATAGAATGGAGGTGTGTGAAGTCAGAGAATGGATGTTTCTGAAGTAAGAATGAAGGTGTGTGAAGTCATAGAATGGAGATGTGTGAAGTCAAATTGGAGGTGTGTGAACTCATAGAATGGAGGTGTGTGAACTCATAGAATGGAGGTTTGTGAAGTCATGGAATGGCGGTGTTTGAAGTCAAAGAATGGAGGTGTGTGAAGTCACAGATTGGAAGTGTGTGATGGCAAAACGGAGGTGTGTGAAGTCACAGAATGGAGGTGTGTGAAGTCACAGAATGGAGGTGTGTGAAGTCAGAATGAAGGTGTGTGAAATCACAGAATGGAAGTGTGTGAAGTCACAGAATGGATGTTGTGAAGTAAGAATGAAGGTGTTTGAAGTCATAGAGCGGAGGTGTGTGAAGTCACAGAATGGAGGTGTGTGAAGTCATAGAATGGAGATGTGTGAAGTCATAGAATTGAGGTGTGTAAAGTCATAGAATGGAGGTGTGTGAAGTCATAAAATGGAGGTGTGTGAACTCATAGAATGGAGGTGTGTGAAGTTAAAATGGAGTTGTGTGAAGTCATAGAATGGTGGTTTTTGATGTCAACGAATGGAGGTGTGTGAAGTCACAGAATGGAGATGTGTGAACTCAGAAAGGAGGTGTGTGAAGTCACAGAATGGAGGTTTGTGAAGTCAAAGAATGGAGGTGTGTGAAGTGAAACAATAGAGGTGTGTGAAGTCACAGAATGGAGGTGTGTGAAGTCACAGATTGTACGTGTGTGAAGTCAAAATGGAGGTGTGTGAAGTCACAGAATGGATTTGTGTGAAGTCACAGAATGGAGGTGTGTGAAGTCAAAAAGGTGGTGTGTGAAGTCACAGAATGGAGGTGTGTGAAGTCATAGAATGGAGGTGTGTGAAATCATAGAATGGAGGTATGTGAAGTCAGAATGGAGGTGTGTGAAGTCACAGAATTGAGGTGTGTGAAGTCACAGAATGGAGGTGTGTGAAGTCAGAATGTAGGTGTGTGAAGTCACAGAATGGAGGTGTGTGAAGTTACAGAATGGATGTTTGTGAAGTAAGAATGAAGGTGTTTGAAGTCATAGAGTGGAGGTGTGTGAAGTCACAGAATGGAGGTGTGTGAAGTCATAGAATGGAGGTGTGTGAAGTCACAGAATTGAGGTGTGTGAAGTCAGAATGGAGGTGTGTGAAGTCAGAATGGAGGTGAGTGAACTCATAGAATGGAGGTGTGTGAAGTCATAGAATGGAGGTCTGTGAACTCAGAATGGAGGTTTGTGAAGTCACAGAATGGAGGTGTGTGAAGTCATAGAATGGGGGTGTGTGAAGTCATAGAATGGGGGTGTGTGAAGTCATAAAATGGAGGTGTGTGAATTCATAGAATGGAGGTGTGTGAAGTCACAATGGAGTTGTGTGAAGTCATAGAATGGTTGTTTTTGATGTCAACGAATGGAGGTGTGTGAAGTCATAGAATGCAGGTGAGTGAAGTCAGATTGGAGGTGTGTGAAATCACAGAATGGAGGTGTGTCAACTCAGAAATGAGGTGTGTGAAGTCATAGAATGGAGGTGTGTGAAGTCATAGAATGGAAGTGTGTGAAATCATAGAATGGAGGTATGTGAAGTCAAAGAATTGAGGTGTGTGAAATCAGAATTGAGGTGTGTGAAGTTAGAATGGTGGTGTGTGATGTCATAGAATGGAAGTGTGTGAAGTCATAGAATGGAGGTCTGTGAACTCAGAATGGGGGTTTGTGAAGTCATAGAATGGAGGTGTGTGAACTCAGAATGGAGGTGTGTGAAGTCACAGAATGGAGGTGTGTGAAGTCATAGAATGGAGGTGTGTGAAGTCAGAATGAAGGTGTGTGAAATCACAGAATGGAGGTGTGTGAAGTCACAGAATGGATGTTGTGAAGTAAGAATGAAGGTGTTTGAAGGCATAGAGTGGAGGTGGGTGAAGTCACAGAATGGAGGTGTGTGAAGTCATAGAATGGAGGTGTGTGAAGTCATAGAATTGAGGTGTGTGAAGTCATAGAATGGAGGTGTGTGAAGTCATAAAATGGAGGTGGGTGAACTCATAGAATGGAGGTGTGTGAAGTTAAAATGGAGTTGTGTGAAGTCATAGAATGGTGGTTTTTGATGTCAACGAATGGAGGTGTGTGAAGTCACAGAATGGAGGTGTGTGAACTCAGAATGGAGGTGTGTGAAGTCACAGAATGGAGGTTTGTGAAGTCAAAGAATGGAGGTGTGTGAAGTGAAACAATAGAGGTGTGTGAAGTCACAGAATGGAGGTGTGTGAAGTCACAGATTGGAAGTGTGTGAAGTCAAAACGGAGGTGTGTGAAGTCACAGAATGGAGGTGTGTGAAGTCACAGAATGGAGGTGTGTGAAGTCAAAAAGGTGGTGTGAGAAGTCACAGAATGGAGGTGTGTGAAGTCATAGAATGGAGGTGTGTGAAATCATAGAGTGGAGGTGTGTGAAGTCACAGAATGGAGGTGTGTGAAGTCATAGAATGGAGGTGTGTGAAGTCACAGAATTGAGGTGTGTGAAGTCAGAATGGTGGTGTGTGAAGTCAGAATGGAGGTGAGTGAAGTCATAGAATGGAGGTGTGTGAAGTCATAGAATGGAGGTCTGTGAACTCAGAATGGAGGTTTGTGAAGTCACAGAATGGAGGTGTGTGAAGTCATAGAATGGGAGTGTGTGAAGTCATAGAATGGGGGTGTGTGAAGTCATAAAATGGAGGTGTGTGAAGTCACAATGGAGTTGTGTGAAGTCATAGAATGGTTGTTTTTGATGTCAACGAATGGAGGTGTGTGAAGTCATAGAATGCAGGTGAGTGAAGTCAGATTGGAGGTGTGTGAAATCACAGAATGGAGGTGTGTAACTCAGAAATGAGGTGTGTGAAGTCGTAGAATGGAGGTGTGTGAAGTCATAGAATGGAAGTGTGTGAAATCATAGAATGGAGGTATGTGAAGTCAAAGAATTGAGGTGTGTGAAGTCAGAATTGACGTGTGTGAAGTCAGAATGGTGGTGTGTGAAGTCAGAGAATGGAAGTGTGTGAAGTCATAGAATGGAGGTCTGTGAACTCAGAATGTGGGTTTGTGAAGTCATAGAATGGAGGTGTGTGAACTCAGAATGGAGGTGTGTGAAGTCACAGAATGGAGGTGTGTGAAGTCATAGAATGAAGGTGTGTGAATTCATAGAATGGAGGTGTGTGAATTCATAGGATCGAGGTGTGTGAAGTCACAGAATGGAGGTGTGTGAAGTCACAGAATGGAGGTGTGTGAAGTCACAGAATGGAGGTGTGTGAAGTCACAGAATGGAGGTGTGTGAACTCAGAATATAGGTGTGTGAAGCCACAGAATGGAGGTGTGTGAAGTCATAGAATGGAAGTGTGTGAAGTCATAGGAAGGTGGTGTGTGAACTCAGAATGGAGTTGTGTGAAGTCACAGAATGGAGGTTTGTGAAGTCATAGAATGGAGGTGTGTGAAGTCAGAGAATGGATGTTTCTGAAGTAAGAATGAAGGTGTGTGAAGTCATAGAATGGAGATGTGTGAAGTCAAATTGGAGGTGTGTGAACTCATAGAATGGAGGTGTGTGAACTCATAGAATGGAGGTTTGTGAAGTCATGGAATGGCGGTGTTTGAAGTCAAAGAATGGAGGTGTGTGAAGTCACAGATTGGAAGTGTGTGATGGCAAAACGGAGGTGTGTGAAGTCACAGAATGGAGGTGTGTGAAGTCACAGAATGGAGGTGTGTGAAGTCAGAATGAAGGTGTGTGAAATCACAGAATGGAAGTGTGTGAAGTCACAGAATGGATGTTGTGAAGTAAGAATGAAGGTGTTTGAAGTCATAGAGCGGAGGTGTGTGAAGTCACAGAATGGAGGTGTGTGAAGTCATAGAATGGAGATGTGTGAAGTCATAGAATTGAGGTGTGTAAAGTCATAGAATGGAGGTGTGTGAAGTCATAAAATGGAGGTGTGTGAACTCATAGAATGGAGGTGTGTGAAGTTAAAATGGAGTTGTGTGAAGTCATAGAATGGTGGTTTTTGATGTCAACGAATGGAGGTGTGTGAAGTCACAGAATGGAGATGTGTGAACTCAGAAAGGAGGTGTGTGAAGTCACAGAATGGAGGTTTGTGAAGTCAAAGAATGGAGGTGTGTGAAGTGAAACAATAGAGGTGTGTGAAGTCACAGAATGGAGGTGTGTGAAGTCACAGATTGTACGTGTGTGAAGTCAAAATGGAGGTGTGTGAAGTCACAGAATGGATTTGTGTGAAGTCACAGAATGGAGGTGTGTGAAGTCAAAAAGGTGGTGTGTGAAGTCACAGAATGGAGGTGTGTGAAGTCATAGAATGGAGGTGTGTGAAATCATAGAATGGAGGTATGTGAAGTCAGAATGGAGGTGTGTGAAGTCACAGAATTGAGGTGTGTGAAGTCACAGAATGGAGGTGTGTGAAGTCAGAATGTAGGTGTGTGAAGTCACAGAATGGAGGTGTGTGAAGTTACAGAATGGATGTTTGTGAAGTAAGAATGAAGGTGTTTGAAGTCATAGAGTGGAGGTGTGTGAAGTCACAGAATGGAGGTGTGTGAAGTCATAGAATGGAGGTGTGTGAAGTCACAGAATTGAGGTGTGTGAAGTCAGAATGGAGGTGTGTGAAGTCAGAATGGAGGTGAGTGAACTCATAGAATGGAGGTGTGTGAAGTCATAGAATGGAGGTCTGTGAACTCAGAATGGAGGTTTGTGAAGTCACAGAATGGAGGTGTGTGAAGTCATAGAATGGGGGTGTGTGAAGTCATAGAATGGGGGTGTGTGAAGTCATAAAATGGAGGTGTGTGAATTCATAGAATGGAGGTGTGTGAAGTCACAATGGAGTTGTGTGAAGTCATAGAATGGTTGTTTTTGATGTCAACGAATGGAGGTGTGTGAAGTCATAGAATGCAGGTGAGTGAAGTCAGATTGGAGGTGTGTGAAATCACAGAATGGAGGTGTGTCAACTCAGAAATGAGGTGTGTGAAGTCATAGAATGGAGGTGTGTGAAGTCATAGAATGGAAGTGTGTGAAATCATAGAATGGAGGTATGTGAAGTCAAAGAATTGAGGTGTGTGAAATCAGAATTGAGGTGTGTGAAGTTAGAATGGTGGTGTGTGATGTCATAGAATGGAAGTGTGTGAAGTCATAGAATGGAGGTCTGTGAACTCAGAATGGGGGTTTGTGAAGTCATAGAATGGAGGTGTGTGAACTCAGAATGGAGGTGTGTGAAGTCACAGAATGGAGGTGTGTGAAGTCATAGAATGGAGGTGTGTGAAGTCAGAATGAAGGTGTGTGAAATCACAGAATGGAGGTGTGTGAAGTCACAGAATGGATGTTGTGAAGTAAGAATGAAGGTGTTTGAAGGCATAGAGTGGAGGTGGGTGAAGTCACAGAATGGAGGTGTGTGAAGTCATAGAATGGAGGTGTGTGAAGTCATAGAATTGAGGTGTGTGAAGTCATAGAATGGAGGTGTGTGAAGTCATAAAATGGAGGTGGGTGAACTCATAGAATGGAGGTGTGTGAAGTTAAAATGGAGTTGTGTGAAGTCATAGAATGGTGGTTTTTGATGTCAACGAATGGAGGTGTGTGAAGTCACAGAATGGAGGTGTGTGAACTCAGAATGGAGGTGTGTGAAGTCACAGAATGGAGGTTTGTGAAGTCAAAGAATGGAGGTGTGTGAAGTGAAACAATAGAGGTGTGTGAAGTCACAGAATGGAGGTGTGTGAAGTCACAGATTGGAAGTGTGTGAAGTCAAAACGGAGGTGTGTGAAGTCACAGAATGGAGGTGTGTGAAGTCACAGAATGGAGGTGTGTGAAGTCAAAAAGGTGGTGTGAGAAGTCACAGAATGGAGGTGTGTGAAGTCATAGAATGGAGGTGTGTGAAATCATAGAGTGGAGGTGTGTGAAGTCACAGAATGGAGGTGTGTGAAGTCATAGAATGGAGGTGTGTGAAGTCACAGAATTGAGGTGTGTGAAGTCAGAATGGTGGTGTGTGAAGTCAGAATGGAGGTGAGTGAAGTCATAGAATGGAGGTGTGTGAAGTCATAGAATGGAGGTCTGTGAACTCAGAATGGAGGTTTGTGAAGTCACAGAATGGAGGTGTGTGAAGTCATAGAATGGGAGTGTGTGAAGTCATAGAATGGGGGTGTGTGAAGTCATAAAATGGAGGTGTGTGAAGTCACAATGGAGTTGTGTGAAGTCATAGAATGGTTGTTTTTGATGTCAACGAATGGAGGTGTGTGAAGTCATAGAATGCAGGTGAGTGAAGTCAGATTGGAGGTGTGTGAAATCACAGAATGGAGGTGTGTAACTCAGAAATGAGGTGTGTGAAGTCGTAGAATGGAGGTGTGTGAAGTCATAGAATGGAAGTGTGTGAAATCATAGAATGGAGGTATGTGAAGTCAAAGAATTGAGGTGTGTGAAGTCAGAATTGACGTGTGTGAAGTCAGAATGGTGGTGTGTGAAGTCAGAGAATGGAAGTGTGTGAAGTCATAGAATGGAGGTCTGTGAACTCAGAATGTGGGTTTGTGAAGTCATAGAATGGAGGTGTGTGAACTCAGAATGGAGGTGTGTGAAGTCACAGAATGGAGGTGTGTGAAGTCATAGAATGAAGGTGTGTGAATTCATAGAATGGAGGTGTGTGAATTCATAGGATCGAGGTGTGTGAAGTCACAGAATGGAGGTGTGTGAAGTCACAGAATGGAGGTGTGTGAAGTCACAGAATGGAGGTGTGTGAAGTCACAGAATGGAGGTGTGTGAACTCAGAATATAGGTGTGTGAAGCCACAGAATGGAGGTGTGTGAAGTCATAGAATGGAAGTGTGTGAAGTCATAGGAAGGTGGTGTGTGAACTCAGAATGGAGTTGTGTGAAGTCACAGAATGGAGGTTTGTGAAGTCATAGAATGGAGGTGTGTGAAGTCAGAGAATGGATGTTTCTGAAGTAAGAATGAAGGTGTGTGAAGTCATAGAATGGAGATGTGTGAAGTCAAATTGGAGGTGTGTGAACTCATAGAATGGAGGTGTGTGAACTCATAGAATGGAGGTTTGTGAAGTCATGGAATGGCGGTGTTTGAAGTCAAAGAATGGAGGTGTGTGAAGTCACAGATTGGAAGTGTGTGATGGCAAAACGGAGGTGTGTGAAGTCACAGAATGGAGGTGTGTGAAGTCACAGAATGGAGGTGTGTGAAGTCAGAATGAAGGTGTGTGAAATCACAGAATGGAAGTGTGTGAAGTCACAGAATGGATGTTGTGAAGTAAGAATGAAGGTGTTTGAAGTCATAGAGCGGAGGTGTGTGAAGTCACAGAATGGAGGTGTGTGAAGTCATAGAATGGAGATGTGTGAAGTCATAGAATTGAGGTGTGTAAAGTCATAGAATGGAGGTGTGTGAAGTCATAAAATGGAGGTGTGTGAACTCATAGAATGGAGGTGTGTGAAGTTAAAATGGAGTTGTGTGAAGTCATAGAATGGTGGTTTTTGATGTCAACGAATGGAGGTGTGTGAAGTCACAGAATGGAGATGTGTGAACTCAGAAAGGAGGTGTGTGAAGTCACAGAATGGAGGTTTGTGAAGTCAAAGAATGGAGGTGTGTGAAGTGAAACAATAGAGGTGTGTGAAGTCACAGAATGGAGGTGTGTGAAGTCACAGATTGTACGTGTGTGAAGTCAAAATGGAGGTGTGTGAAGTCACAGAATGGATTTGTGTGAAGTCACAGAATGGAGGTGTGTGAAGTCAAAAAGGTGGTGTGTGAAGTCACAGAATGGAGGTGTGTGAAGTCATAGAATGGAGGTGTGTGAAATCATAGAATGGAGGTATGTGAAGTCAGAATGGAGGTGTGTGAAGTCACAGAATTGAGGTGTGTGAAGTCACAGAATGGAGGTGTGTGAAGTCAGAATGTAGGTGTGTGAAGTCACAGAATGGAGGTGTGTGAAGTTACAGAATGGATGTTTGTGAAGTAAGAATGAAGGTGTTTGAAGTCATAGAGTGGAGGTGTGTGAAGTCACAGAATGGAGGTGTGTGAAGTCATAGAATGGAGGTGTGTGAAGTCACAGAATTGAGGTGTGTGAAGTCAGAATGGAGGTGTGTGAAGTCAGAATGGAGGTGAGTGAACTCATAGAATGGAGGTGTGTGAAGTCATAGAATGGAGGTCTGTGAACTCAGAATGGAGGTTTGTGAAGTCACAGAATGGAGGTGTGTGAAGTCATAGAATGGGGGTGTGTGAAGTCATAGAATGGGGGTGTGTGAAGTCATAAAATGGAGGTGTGTGAATTCATAGAATGGAGGTGTGTTAAGTCACAATGGAGTTGTGTGAAGTCATAGAATGGTTGTTTTTGATGTCAACGAATGGAGGTGTGTGAAGTCATAGAATGCAGGTGAGTGAAGTCAGATTGGAGGTGTGTGAAATCACAGAATGGAGGTGTGTCAACTCAGAAATGAGGTGTGTGAAGACATAGAATGGAGGTGTGTGAAGTCATAGAATGGAAGTGTGTGAAATCATAGAATGGAGGTATGTGAAGTCAAAGAATTGAGGTGTGTGAAATCAGAATTGAGGTGTGTGAAGTCAGAATGGTGGTGTGTGATGTCATAGAATGGAAGTGTGTGAAGTCATAGAATGGAGGTCTGTGAACTCAGAATGGGGGTTTGTGAAGTCATAGAATGGAGGTGTGTGAACTCAGAATGGAGGTGTGTGAAGTCACAGAATGGAGGTGTGTGAAGTCATAGAATGGAGGTGTGTGAAGTCAGAATGAAGGTGTGTGAAATCACAGAATGGAGGTGTGTGAAGTCACAGAATGGATGTTGTGAAGTAAGAATGAAGGTGTTTGAAGGCATAGAGTGGAGGTGGGTGAAGTCACAGAATGGAGGTGTGTGAAGTCATAGAATGGAGGTGTGTGAAGTCATAGAATTGAGGTGTGTGAAGTCATAGAATGGAGGTGTGTGAAGTCATAAAATGGAGGTGGGTGAACTCATAGAATGGAGGTGTGTGAAGTTAAAATGGAGTTGTGTGAAGTCATAGAATGGTGGTTTTTGATGTCAACGAATGGAGGTGTGTGAAGTCACAGAATGGAGGTGTGTGAACTCAGAATGGAGGTGTGTGAAGTCACAGAATGGAGGTTTGTGAAGTCAAAGAATGGAGGTGTGTGAAGTGAAACAATAGAGGTGTGCGAAGTCACAGAATGGAGGTGTGTGAAGTCACAGATTGGAAGTGTGTGAAGTCAAAACGGAGGTGTGTGAAGTCACAGAATGGAGGTGTGTGAAGTCATAGAATGGAGGTGTGTGAAGTCAAAAAGGTGGTGTGTGAAGTCACAGAATGGAGGTGTGTGAAGTCATAGAATGGAGGTGTGTGAAATCATAGAGTGGAGGTGTGTGAAGTCACAGAATGGAGGTGTGTGAAGTCATAGAATGGAGGTGTGTGAAGTCACAGAATTGAGGTGTGTGAAGTCAGAATGGTGGTGTGTGAAGTCAGAATGGAGGTGAGTGAAGTCATAGAATGGAGGTGTGTGAAGTCATAGAATGGAGGTCTGTGAACTCAGAATGGAGGTTTGTGAAGTCACAGAATGGAGGTGTGTGAAGTCATAGAATGGGAGTGTGTGAAGTCATAGAATGGGGGTGTGTGAAGTCATAAAATGGAGGTGTGTGAAGTCACAATGGAGTTGTGTGAAGTCATAGAATGGTTGTTTTTGATGTCAACGAATGGAGGTGTGTGAAGTCATAGAATGCAGGTGAGTGAAGTCAGATTGGAGGTGTGTGAAATCACAGAATGGAGGTGTGTAACTCAGAAATGAGGTGTGTGAAGTCGTAGAATGGAGGTGTGTGAAGTCATAGAATGGAAGTGTGTGAAATCATAGAATGGAGGTATGTGAAGTCAAAGAATTGAGGTGTGTGAAGTCAGAATTGACGTGTGTGAAGTCAGAATGGTGGTGTGTGAAGTCAGAGAATGGAAGTGTGTGAAGTCATAGAATGGAGGTCTGTGAACTCAGAATGTGGGTTTGTGAAGTCATAGAATGGAGGTGTGTGAACTCAGAATGGAGGTGTGTGAAGTCACAGAATGGAGGTGTGTGAAGTCATAGAATGAAGGTGTGTGAATTCATAGAATGGAGGTGTGTGAATTCATAGGATCGAGGTGTGTGAAGTCACAGAATGGAGGTGTGTGAAGTCACAGAATGGAGGTGTGTGAAGTCACAGAATGGAGGTGTGTGAAGTCACAGAATGGAGGTGTGTGAACTCAGAATATAGGTGTGTGAAGCCACAGAATGGAGGTGTGTGAAGTCATAGAATGGAAGTGTGTGAAGTCATAGGAAGGTGGTGTGTGAACTCAGAATGGAGTTGTGTGAAGTCACAGAATGGAGGTTTGTGAAGTCATAGAATGGAGGTGTGTGAAGTCAGAGAATGGATGTTTCTGAAGTAAGTATGAAGGTGTGTGAAGTCATAGAATGGAGATGTGTGAAGTCAAATTGGAGGTGTGTGAACTCATAGAATGGAGGTGTGTGAACTCATAGAATGGAGGTTTGTGAAGTCATGGAATGGCGGTGTGTGAAATCATAGAATGGAGGTATGTGAAGTCAGAATGGAGGTGTGTGAAGTCACAGAATTGAGGTGTGTGAAGTCACAGAATGGAGGTGTGTGAAGTCAGAATGAAGGTATGTGAAGTCACAGAATGTAGGTGTGTGAAGTCACAGAATGGATGTTTGTGAAGTAAGAATGAAGGTGTTTGAAGTCATAGAATGGAGGTGTGTGAATTCACAGAATGGAGGTGTGTGAAGTCATAGAATTTAGGTGTGTGAAGTCATAGAATTGAGGTGTGTGAAGTCATAGAATGGAGGTGTGTGAAGTCATAAATTGGAGGTGTGTGAACTCATAGAATGGAGGTGTGTGAAGTCAAAATGGAGTTGTGTGAAGTCATAGAATGGTGTTTTTTGATGTCAACGAATGGAGGTGTGTGAAGTCATAGAATGGAGGTGTGTGAAGTCAGATTGGAGGTGTGTGAAATCACAGAATGGAGGTGTGTTAAGTCACAGAATGGAGGTGTGTGAAGTCAGAATGGAGGTGTGTGAAGTCAGAATGGAGGTGAGTGAAGTCATAGAATGGAGGTGTGTGAAGTCATAGAATGGAGGTGTGTGAAGTCAGAATGGAGGTTTGTGAAGTCATAGCATGGAGGTGTGTGAAGTCACAGAATGGAGGTGTGAGAAGTCATAGAATGGAGGTGTGTGAAGTCATAAAATGGAGGTGAGTGAAGTCAGAATGGAGGTGTGTCAACTCAGAAATGAGGTGTGTGAAGTCATAGAATGGAGGTGTGTGAAGTCATAGAATGGTAGTGTGTGAAATCTTAGAATGGAGGTGTGTGAAGGTAAAGAATTGAGGTGTGTGAAGTCAGAATGGAGGTGTGTGAAGTCAGAATGGAGGTGTGTGAAGTCATAGAATGGAAGTGTGTGAAGTCATAGAATGGAGGTCTGTGAACTCAGAATGGGGGTTTGTGAAGTCATAGAATGGAGGTGTGTGAACTCAGAATGGAGGTGTGTGAAGTCACAGAATGGAGGTGTGTGAAGTCATAGGATCAAGGTGTGTGAAGTCACAGAATGGAGGTGTGTGAAGTAACAGTATGGAGGTGTGTGAACTCAGAATGGAGTTGTGTGAAGTCACAGAATGGAGGTTTGTGAAGTCATAGAATGGAGGTGTGTGAAGTCAGAGAATGGATGTTTCTGAAGTAAGAATGAAGGTGTGTGAAGTCATAGAATGGAGATGTGTGAAGTCAAATTGGAGGTGTGTGAACTCATAGAATGGAGGTGTGTGAACTCATAGAATGGAGGTTTGTGAAGTCATGGAATGGCGGTGTGTGAAATCATAGAATGGAGGTATGTGAAGTCAGAATGGAGGTGTGTGAAGTCACAGAATTGAGGTGTGTGAAGTCACAGAATGGAGGTGTGTGAAGTCAGAATGAAGGTGTGTGAAGTCACAGAATGTAGGTGTGTGAAGTCACAGAATGGATGTTTGTGAAGTAAGAATGAAGGTGTTTGAAGTCATAGAATGGAGGTGTGTGAATTCACAGAATGGAGGTGTGTGAAGTCATAGAATTTAGGTGTGTGAAGTCATAGAATTGAGGTGTGTGAAGTCATAGAATGGAGGTGTGTGAAGTCATAAATTGGAGGTGTGTGAACTCATAGAATGGAGGTGTGTGAAGTCAAAATGGAGTTGTGTGAAGTCATAGAATGGTGTTTTTTGATGTCAACGAATGGAGGTGTGTGAAGTCATAGAATGGAGGTGTGTGAAGTCAGATTGGAGGTGTGTGAAATCACAGAATGGAGGTGTGTTAAGTCACAGAATGGAGGTGTGTGAAGTCAGAATGGATGTGTGTGAAGTCAGAATGGAGGTGAGTGAAGTCATAGAATGGAGGTGTGTGAAGTCATAGAATGGAGGTGTGTGAAGTCAGAATGGAGGTTTGTGAAGTCATAGCATGGAGGTGTGTGAAGTCACAGAATGGAGGTGTGAGAAGTCATAGAATGGAGGTGTGTGAAGTCATAAAATGGAGGTGAGTGAAGTCAGAATGGAGGTGTGTCAACTCAGAAATGAGGTGTGTGAAGTCATAGAATGGAGGTGTGTGAAGTCATAGAATGGTAGTGTGTGAAATCTTAGAATGGAGGTGTGTGAAGGTAAAGAATTGAGGTGTGTGAAGTCAGAATGGAGGTGTGTGAAGTCAGAATGGAGGTGTGTGAAGTCATAGAATGGAAGTGTGTGAAGTCATAGAATGGAGGTCTGTGAACTCAGAATGGGGGTTTGTGAAGTCATAGAATGGAGGTGTGTGAACTCAGAATGGAGGTGTGTGAAGTCACAGAATGGAGGTGTGTGAAGTCATAGGATCAAGGTGTGTGAAGTCACAGAATGGAGGTGTGTGAAGTAACAGTATGGAGGTGTGTGAAGTCAGAATGGAGGTGTGTGAAGCCACAGAATGGAGGTGTGTGAACTCATAGAATGGAGGTTTGTGATGTCATGGAATGGCGGCGTTTGAAGTCAAAGAATGGAGGTATGTGAAGTGAAACAATAGAGGTGTGTGAAGTCAGAATGGAGGTGTGTGAAGTCATAGAATGGAAGTGTGTGAAGTCATAGAATGGAGGTCTGTGAACTCAGAATGGGGGTTTGTGAAGTCATAGAATGGAGGTGTGTGAACTCAGAATGGAGGTGTGTGAAGTCACAGAATGGAGGTGTGTGAAGTCATAGAATGGAGGTGTGTGAATTCATAGAATGGAGGTGTGTGAAGTCATAGGATCGAGGTGTGTGAAGTCACAGAATGGAGGTGTGTGAAGTAACAGAATGGAGGTGTGTGAAGTCAGAATGGAGGTGTGTGAAGCCACAGAATGGAGGTGTGTGAAGTCACAGAATGGAGGTTTGTGAAGTCATAAAATGGAGGTGTGTGAAGTCAGAGAATGGATGTTTCTGAAGTAAGAATGAAGGTGTGTGAAGTCATAGAATGGAGGTGTGTGAAGTCAAATTGGAGGTGTGTGAACTTATTGAATTGAGGTGTGTGAACTCATAGAATGGAGGTGTGTGAAGTCATGGAATGGAGGTGTGTGAAGTCAAAGAATGGAGGTGTCTGAAGTGAAACAACAGAGGTGTGTGAAGTCACAGAATGGAGGAGTGTGAAGTCACAGAATGGAAGTGTGTGAAGTCAAAACGGAGGTGTGTGAAGCCAAAGAATGGAGGTGTGTGAAGTCACAGAATGGAAGTGTGTGAAGTCAGAATGGAGGTGTGTGAAGTCACAGAATTGAGGTGTATGAAGTCACAGAATGGAGGTGTGTGATGTCACAGATTGTAAGTGTGTGAAGTCAAAATGGAGGTGTGTGAAGTCACAGAATGGATTTGTGTGAAGTCACAAAATGGAGGTGTGTGAAGTCAAAAAGGTGGTGTGTGAAGTCACAGAATGGAGGTGTGTGAAGTCATAGAATGGAGGTGTGTGAAATCATAGAATGGAGGTATGTGAAGTCAGAATGGAGGTGTGTGAAGTCACAGAATTGAGGTGTGTGAAGTCACAGAATGGAGGTGTGTGAAGTCAGAATGTAGGTGTGTGAAGTCACAGAATGGAGGTGTGTGAAGTTACAGAATGGATGTTTGTGAAGTAAGAATGAAGGTGTTTGAAGTCATAGAGTGGAGGTGTGTGAAGTCACAGAATGGAGGTGTGTGAAGTCATAGAATGGAGGTGTGTGAAGTCACAGAATTGAGGTGTGTGAAGTCAGAATGGAGGTGTGTGAAGTCAGAATGGAGGTGAGTGAAGTCATAGAATGGAGGTGTGTGAAGTCATAGAATGGAGGTCTGTGAACTCAGAATGGAGGTTTGTGAAGTCACACAATGGAGGTGTGTGAAGTCATAGAATGGGGGTGTGTGAAGTCATAGAATGGGGGTGTGTGAAGTCATAAAATGGAGGAGTGTGAATTCATAGAATGGAGGTGTGTGAAGTCACAATGGAGTTGTGTGAAGTCATAGAATGGTTGTTTTTGATGTCAACGAATGGAGGTGTGTGAAGTCATAGAATGCAGGTGAGTGAAGTCAGATTGGAGGTGTGTGAAATCACAGAATGGAGGTGTGTCAACTCAGAAATGAGGTGTGTGAAGTCATAGAATGGAGGTGTGTGAAGTCATAGAATGGAAGTGTGTGAAATCATAGAATGGAGGTATGTGAAGTCAAAGAATTGAGGTGTATGAAATCAGAATTGAGGTGTGTGAAGTCAGAATGGTGGTGTGTGATGTCATAGAATGGAAGTGTGTGAAGTCATAGAATGGAGGTCTGTGAACTCAGAATGGGGGTTTGTGAAGTCATACAATGGAGGTGTGTGAACTCAGAATGGAGGTGTGTGAAGTCACAGAATGGAGGTGTGTGAAGTCATAGAATGGAGGTGTGTGAAGTCAGAATGAAGGTGTGTGAAATCACAGAATGGAGGTGTGTGAAGTCACAGATTGGAAGTGTGTGAAGTCAAAACGGAGGTGTGTGAAGTCACAGAATGGAGGTGTGTGAAGTCACAGAATGGAGGTGTGTGAAGTCAAAAAGGTGGTGTGTGAAGTCACAGAATGGAGGTGTGTGAAGTCATAGAATGGAGGTGTGTGAAATCATAGAGTGGAGGTGTGTTAAGTCACAGAATGGAGGTGTGTGAAGTCATAGAATGGAGGTGTGTGAAGTCACAGAATTGAGGTGTGTGAAGTCAGAATGGAGGTGTGTGAAGTCAGAATGGAGGTGAGTGAAGTCATAGAATGGAGGTGTGTGAAGTCATAGAATGGAGGTCTGTGAACTCAGAATGGAGGTTTGTGAAGTCACAGAATGGAGGTGTGTGAAGTCATAGAATGGGAGTGTGTGAAGTCATAGAATGGGGGTGTGTGAAGTCATAAAATGGAGGTGTGTGAAGTCACAATGGAGTTGTGTGAAGTCATAGAATGGTTGTTTTTGATGTCAACGAATGGAGGTGTGTGAAGTCATAGAATGCAGGTGAGTGAAGTCAGATTGGAGGTGTGTGAAATCACAGAATGGAGGTGGGTCAACTCAGAAATGAGGTGTGTGAAGTCATAGAATGGATGTGTGTGAATTCATAGAATGGAAGTGTGTGAAATCATAGAATGGAGGTATGTGAAGTCAAAGAATTGAGGTGTGTGAAGTCAGAATTGACGTGTGTGAAGTCGGAATGGTGGTGTGTGAAGTCAGAGAATGGAAGTGTGTGAAGTCATAGAATGGAGGTCTGTGAACTCAGAATGTGGGTTTGTGAAGTCATAGAATGGAGGTGTGTGAACTCAGAATGGAGGTGTGTGAAGTCACAGAATGGAGGTGTGTGAAGTCATAGAATGAAGGTGTGTGAATTCATAGAATGGAGGTGTGTGAATTCATAGGATCGAGGTGTGTGAAGTCACAGAATGGAGGTGTGTGAAGTCACAGAATGGAGGTGTGTGAAGTCACAGAATGGAGGTGTGTGAAGTCACAGAATGGAGGTGTGTGAACTCAGAATGTAGGTGTGTGAAGCCACAGAATGGAGGTGTGTGAAGTCATAGAATGGAAGTGTGTGAAGTCATAGGAAGGTGGTGTGTGAACTCAGAATGGAGTTGTGTGAAGTCACAGAATGGAGGTTTGTGAAGTCATAGAATGGAGGTGTGTGTAGTCAGAGAATGGATGTTTCTGAAGTAAGAATGAAGGTGTGTGAAGTCATAGAATGGAGATGTGTGAAGTCAAATTGGAGGTGTGTGAACTCATAGACTGGAGGTGTGTGAACTCATAGAATGGAGGTTTGTGAAGTCATGGAATGGCGGTGTTTGAAGTCAAAGAATGGAGGTGTGTGAAGTGAAACAATAGAGGTGTGTGAAGTCACAGAATGGAGGTGTGTGAAGTCACAGATTGGAAGTGTGTGATGGCAAAACGGAGGTGTGTGAAGTCACAGAATGGAGGTGTGTGAAGTCAAAAAGGTGGTGTGTGAAGTCACAGAATGGAGGTGTGTGAAGTCAAAGAAATGAGGTGTGTGAAATCATAGAATGGAGGTATGTGAAGTCAGAATGGAGGTGTGTGAAGTCACAGAATTGAGGTGTGTGAAGTCACAGAATGGAGGTGTGTGAAGTCAGAATGAAGGTGTGTGAAGTCACAGAATGTAGGTGTGTGAAGTCACAGAATGGATGTTTGTGAAGTAAGAATGAAGGTGTTTGAAGTCATAGAATGGAGGTGTGTGAATTCACAGAATGGAGGTGTGTGAAGTCATAGAATGTAGGTGTGTGAAGTCATAGAATTGAGGTGTGTGAAGTCATAGAATGGAGGTGTGTGAAGTCATAAAATGGAGGTGTGTGAACTCATAGAATGGAGGTGTGTGAAGTCAAAATGGAGTTGTATGAAGTCATAGAATGGTGTTTTTTGATGTCAACGAATGGAGGTGTGTGAAGTCATAGAATGGAGGTGTGTGAAGTCAGATTGGAGGTGTGTGAAATCACAGAATGGAGGTGTGTTACGTCACAGAATGGAGGTGTGTGAAGTCAGAATGGAGGTGTGTGAAGTCAGAATGGAGGTGAGTGAAGTCGTAGAATGGAGGTGTGTGAAGTCATAGAATGGAGGTGTGTGAAGTCAGAATGGAGGTTTGTGAAGTCATAGCATGGAGGTTTGTGAAGTCACAGAATGGAGGTGTGTGAAGTCATAGAATGGAGGTGTGTGAAGTCATAAAATGGAGGTGTGTGAATTCATAGAATTGAGGTGTGTGAAGTCACAATGGAGTTGTGTGAAGTCATGGAATGGTTGTTGTTGATGTCAACGAATGGAGGTGTGTGAAGTCATAGAATGGAGGTGAGTGAAGTCAGATTGGAGGTGTGTGAAATCACAGAATGGAGGTGTGTTAAGTCACAGAATGGAGGTGTGTGAAGTCAGAATGGAGGTGTGTGAAGTCAGAATGGAGGTGAGTGAAGTCATAGAATGGAGGTGTGTGAAGTCATAGAATGGAGGTGTGTGAAGTCAGAATGGAGGTTTGTGAAGTCATAGCATGGAGGTGTGTGAAGTCACAGAATGGAGGTGTGAGAAGTCATAGAATGGAGGTGTGTGAAGTCATAAAATGGAGGTGAGTGAAGTCAGAATGGAGGTGTGTCAACTCAGAAATGAGGTGTGTGAAGTCATAGAATGGAGGTGTGTGAAGTCATAGAATGGTAGTGTGTGAAATCTTAGAATGGAGGTGTGTGAAGGTAAAGAATTGAGGTGTGTGAAGTCAGAATGGAGGTGTGTGAAGTCAGAATGGAGGTGTGTGAAGTCATAGAATGGAAGTGTGTGAAGTCATAGAATGGAGGTCTGTGAACTCAGAATGGGGGTTTGTGAAGTCATAGAATGGAGGTGTGTGAACTCAGAATGGAGGTGTGTGAAGTCACAGAATGGAGGTGTGTGAAGTCATAGGATCAAGGTGTGTGAAGTCACAGAATGGAGGTGTGTGAAGTAACAGTATGGAGGTGTGTGAACTCAGAATGGAGTTGTGTGAAGTCACAGAATGGAGGTTTGTGAAGTCATAGAATGGAGGTGTGTGAAGTCAGAGAATGGATGTTTCTGAAGTAAGAATGAAGGTGTGTGAAGTCATAGAATGGAGATGTGTGAAGTCAAATTGGAGGTGTGTGAACTCATAGAATGGAGGTGTGTGAACTCATAGAATGGAGGTTTGTGAAGTCATGGAATGGCGGTGTGTGAAATCATAGAATGGAGGTATGTGAAGTCAGAATGGAGGTGTGTGAAGTCACAGAATTGAGGTGTGTGAAGTCACAGAATGGAGGTGTGTGAAGTCAGAATGAAGGTGTGTGAAGTCACAGAATGTAGGTGTGTGAAGTCACAGAATGGATGTTTGTGAAGTAAGAATGAAGGTGTTTGAAGTCATAGAATGGAGGTGTGTGAATTCACAGAATGGAGGTGTGTGAAGTCATAGAATTTAGGTGTGTGAAGTCATAGAATTGAGGTGTGTGAAGTCATAGAATGGAGGTGTGTGAAGTCATAAATTGGAGGTGTGTGAACTCATAGAATGGAGGTGTGTGAAGTCAAAATGGAGTTGTGTGAAGTCATAGAATGGTGTTTTTTGATGTCAACGAATGGAGGTGTGTGAAGTCATAGAATGGAGGTGTGTGAAGTCAGATTGGAGGTGTGTGAAATCACAGAATGGAGGTGTGTTAAGTCACAGAATGGAGGTGTGTGAAGTCAGAATGGATGTGTGTGAAGTCAGAATGGAGGTGAGTGAAGTCATAGAATGGAGGTGTGTGAAGTCATAGAATGGAGGTGTGTGAAGTCAGAATGGAGGTTTGTGAAGTCATAGCATGGAGGTGTGTGAAGTCACAGAATGGAGGTGTGAGAAGTCATAGAATGGAGGTGTGTGAAGTCATAAAATGGAGGTGAGTGAAGTCAGAATGGAGGTGTGTCAACTCAGAAATGAGGTGTGTGAAGTCATAGAATGGAGGTGTGTGAAGTCATAGAATGGTAGTGTGTGAAATCTTAGAATGGAGGTGTGTGAAGGTAAAGAATTGAGGTGTGTGAAGTCAGAATGGAGGTGTGTGAAGTCAGAATGGAGGTGTGTGAAGTCATAGAATGGAAGTGTGTGAAGTCATAGAATGGAGGTCTGTGAACTCAGAATGGGGGTTTGTGAAGTCATAGAATGGAGGTGTGTGAACTCAGAATGGAGGTGTGTGAAGTCACAGAATGGAGGTGTGTGAAGTCATAGGATCAAGGTGTGTGAAGTCACAGAATGGAGGTGTGTGAAGTAACAGTATGGAGGTGTGTGAAGTCAGAATGGAGGTGTGTGAAGCCACAGAATGGAGGTGTGTGAACTCATAGAATGGAGGTTTGTGATGTCATGGAATGGCGGCGTTTGAAGTCAAAGAATGGAGGTATGTGAAGTGAAACAATAGAGGTGTGTGAAGTCAGAATGGAGGTGTGTGAAGTCATAGAATGGAAGTGTGTGAAGTCATAGAATGGAGGTCTGTGAACTCAGAATGGGGGTTTGTGAAGTCATAGAATGGAGGTGTGTGAACTCAGAATGGAGGTGTGTGAAGTCACAGAATGGAGGTGTGTGAAGTCATAGAATGGAGGTGTGTGAATTCATAGAATGGAGGTGTGTGAAGTCATAGGATCGAGGTGTGTGAAGTCACAGAATGGAGGTGTGTGAAGTAACAGAATGGAGGTGTGTGAAGTCAGAATGGAGGTGTGTGAAGCCACAGAATGGAGGTGTGTGAAGTCACAGAATGGAGGTTTGTGAAGTCATAGAATGGAGGTGTGTGAAGTCAGAGAATGGATGTTTCTGAAGTAAGAATGAAGGTGTGTGAAGTCATAGAATGGAGGTGTGTGAAGTCAAATTGGAGGTGTGTGAACTTATTGAATTGAGGTGTGTGAACTCATAGAATGGAGGTGTGTGAAGTCATGGAATGGAGGTGTGTGAAGTCAAAGAATGGAGGTGTCTGAAGTGAAACAACAGAGGTGTGTGAAGTCACAGAATGGAGGAGTGTGAAGTCACAGAATGGAAGTGTGTGAAGTCAAAACGGAGGTGTGTGAAGCCAAAGAATGGAGGTGTGTGAAGTCACAGAATGGAAGTGTGTGAAGTCAGAATGGAGGTGTGTGAAGTCACAGAATTGAGGTGTATGAAGTCACAGAATGGAGGTGTGTGATGTCACAGATTGTAAGTGTGTGAAGTCAAAATGGAGGTGTGTGAAGTCACAGAATGGATTTGTGTGAAGTCACAGAATGGAGGTGTGTGAAGTCAAAAAGGTGGTGTGTGAAGTCACAAAATGGAGGTGTGTGAAGTCATAGAATGGAGGTGTGTGAAATCATAGAATGAAGGTATGTGAAGTCAGAATGGAGGTGTGTGAAGTCACAGAATTGAGGTGTGTGAAGTCACAGAATGGAGGTGTGTGAAGTCAGAATGTAGGTGTGTGAAGTCACAGAATGGAGGTGTGTGAAGTTACAGAATGGATGTTTGTGAAGTAAGAATGAAGGTGTTTGAAGTCATAGAGTGGAGGTGTGTGAAGTCACAGAATGGAGGTGTGTGAAGTCATAGAATGGAGGTGTGTGAAGTCACAGAATTGAGGTGTGTGAAGTCAGAATGGAGGTGTGTGAAGTCAGAATGGAGGTGAGTGAAGTCATAGAATGGAGGTCTGTGAAGTCATAGAATGGAGGTCTGTGAACTCAGAATGGAGGTTTGTGATGTCACAGAATGGAGGTGTGTGAAGTCATAGAATTTAGGTGTGTGAAGTCACAAAATGGAGGTGTGTGAAGTCATGGAATGGAGGTGTGTGAAGTCATAGAATGAAGGTGTGTGAAGTCAGAATGGAGGTGTGTGAAGTCACAGAATTGAGGTGTGTGAAGTCAGAGAATGGAGGTGTGTGAAGTCAGAATGAAGGTGTGTGAAGTCACAGAAAGGAGATGTGTGAAGTCACAGAATGGATGTTTGTGAAGTAAGAATGAAGGTGTTTGAAGTCATAGAATGGAGGTGTGTGAAGTCACAGAATGGAGGTGTGTGAAGTCATAGAATGGAGGTGTGTGAAGTCATAGAATTGAGGTGTGTGAAGTCATAGAATGGAGGTGTGTGAAGTCATAAAATGGAGGTGGGTGAACTCATAGAATGGAGGTGTGTGAAGTTAAAATGGAGTTGTGTGAAGTCATAGAATGGTGGTTTTTGATGTCAACGAATGGAGGTGTGTGAAGTCACAGAATGGAGGTGTGTGAACTCAGAATGGAGGTGTGTGAAGTCACAGAATGGAGGTTTGTGAAGTCAAAGAATGGAGGTGTGTGAAGTGAAACAATAGAGGTGTGTGAAGTCACAGAATGGAGGTGTGTGAAGTCAAAAAGGTGGTGTGTGAAGTCACAGAATGGAGGTGTGTCAAGTCATAGAATGTAGGTGTGTGAAATCATAGAGTGGAGGTGTGTGAAGTCACAGAATGGAGGTGTGTGAAGTCATAGAATGGAGGTGTGTGAAGTCACAGAATTGAGGTGTGTGAAGTCAGAATGGTGGTGTGTGAAGTCAGAATGGAGGTGAGTGAAGTCATAGAATGGAGGTGTGTGAAGTCATAGAATGGAGGTCTGTGAACTCAGAATGGAGGTTTGTGAAGTCACAGAATGGAGGTGTGTGAAGTCATAGAATGGGAGTGTGTGAAGTCATAGAATGGGGGTGTGTGAAGTCATAAAATGGAGGTGTGTGAAGTCACAATGGAGTTGTGTGAAGTCATAGAATGGTTGTTTTTGATGTCAACGAATGGAGGTGTGTGAAGTCATAGAATGCAGGTGAGTGAAGTCAGATTGGAGGTGTGTGAAATCAGAGAATGGAGGTGTGTAACTCAGAAATGAGGTGTGTGAAGTCATAGAATGGAGGTGTGTGAAGTCATAGAATGGAAGTGTGTGAAATCATAGAATGGAGGTATGTGAAGTCAAAGAATTGAGGTGTGTGAAGTCAGAATTGACGTGTGTGAAGTCAGAATGGTGGTGTGTGAAGTCAGAGAATGGAAGTGTGTGAAGTCATAGAATGGAGGTCTGTGAACTCAGAATGTGGGTTTGTGAAGTCATAGAATGGAGGTGTGTGAACTCAGAATGGAGGTGTGTGAAGTCACAGAATGGAGGTGTGTGAAGTCATAGAATGAAGGTGTGTGAATTCATAGAATGGAGGTGTGTGAATTCATAGGATCGAGGTGTGTGAAGTCACAGAATGGAGGTGTGTGAAGTCACAGAATGGAGGTGTGTGAAGTCACAGAATGGAGGTGTGTGAAGTCACAGAATGGAGGTGTGTGAACTCAGAATATAGGTGTGTGAAGCCACAGAATGGAGGTGTGTGAAGTCATAGAATGGAAGTGTGTGAAGTCATAGGAAGGTGGTGTGTGAACTCAGAATGGAGTTGTGTGAAGTCACAGAATGGAGGTTTGTGAAGTCATAGAATGGAGGTGTGTGAAGTCAGAGAATGGATGTTTCTGAAGTAAGAATGAAGGTGTGTGAAGTCATAGAATGGAGATGTGTGAAGTCAAATTGGAGGTGTGTGAACTCATAGAATGGAGGTGTGTGAACTCATAGAATGGAGGTTTGTGAAGTCATGGAATGGCGGTGTTTGAAGTCAAAGAATGGAGGTGTGTGAAGTGAAACAATAGAGGTGTGTGAAGTCAAAGAATGGAGGTGTGTGAAGTCACAGATTGGAAGTGTGTGATGGCAAAACGGAGGTGTGTGAAGTCAAAAAGGTGGTGTGTGAAGTCACAGAATGGAGGTGTGTGAAGTCATAGAATGGAGGTGTGTGAAATCATAGAATGGAGGTATGTGAAGTCAGAATGGAGGTGTGTGAAGTCACAGAATTGAGGTGTGTGAAGTCACAGAATGGAGGTGTGTGAAGTCAGAATGAAGGTGTGTGAAGTCACAGAATGTAGGTGTGTGAAGTCACAGAATGGATGCTTGTGAAGTAAGAATGAAGGTGTTTGAAGTCATAGAATGGAGGTGTGTGAATTCACAGAATGGAGGTGTGTGAAGCCATAGAATGTAGGTGTGTGAATCATAGAATTGAGGTGTGTGAAGTCATAGAATGGAGGTGTGTGAAGTCATAAAATGGAGGTGTGTGAACTCATAGAATGGAGGTGTGTGAAGTCAAAATGGAGTTGTGTGAAGTCATAGAATGGTGTTTTTTGATGTCAACGAATGGAGGTGTGTGAAGTCATAGAATGGAGGTGTGTGAAGTCAGATTGGAGGTGTGTGAAATCACAGAATGGAGGTGTGTTAAGTCACAGAATGGAGGTGTGTGAAGTCAGAATGGAGGTGTGTGAAGTCAGAATGGAGGTGAGTGAAGTCATAGAATGGAGGTGTGTGAAGTCATAGAATGGAGGTGTGTGAAGTCAGAATGGAGGTTTGTGAAGTCATAGCATGGAGGTGTGTGAAGTCACAGAATGGAGGTGTGAGAAGTCATAGAATGGAGGTGTGTGAAGTCATAAAATGGAGGTGTGTGAATTCATAGAATGGAGGTGTGTGAAGTCACAAGGGAGTTGTGTGAAGTCATGGAATGGTTGTTGTTGATGTCAAAGAATGGAGGTGTGTGAAGTCATAGAATGGAGGTGAGTGAAGTCAGATTGGAGGTGTGTGAAATCACAGAATGGAGGTGTGTCAACTCAGAAATGAGGTGTGTGAAGTCATAGAATGGAGGTGTGTGAAGTCATAGAATGGTAGTGTGTGAAATCTTAGAATGGAGGTGTGTGAAGGTAAAGAATTGAGGTGTGTGAAGTCAGAATGGAGGTGTGTGAAGTCAGAATGGAGGTGTGTGAAGTCATAGAATGGAAGTGTGTGAAGTCATAGAATGGAGGTCTGTGAACTCAGAATGGGGGTTTGTGAAGTCATAGAATGGAGGTGTGTGAACTCAGAATGGAGGTGTGTGAAGTCACAGAATGGAGGTGTGTGAAGTCATAGGATCAAGGTGTGTGAAGTCACAGAATGGAGGTGTGTGAAGTAACAGTATGGAGGTGAGTGAAGTCAGAATGGAGGTGTGTGAAGCCACAGAATGGAGGTGTGTGAACTCATAGAATGGAGGTTTGTGAAGTCATGGAATGGCGGCGTTTGAAGTCAAAGAATGGAGGTATGTGAAGTGAAACAATAGAGGTGTGTGAAGTCAGAATGGAGGTGTGTGAAGTCATAGAATGGAAGTGTGTGAAGTCATAGAATGGAGGTCTGTGAACTCAGAATGGGGGTTTGTGAAGTCATAGAATGGAGGTGTGTGAACTCAGAATGGAGGTGTGTGAAGTCACAGAATGGAGGTGTGTGAAGTCATAGAATGGAGGTGTGTGAATTCATAGAATGGAGGTGTGTGAAGTCATAGGATCGAGGTGTGTGAAGTCACAGAATGGAGGTGTGTGAAGTAACAGAATCGAGGTGTGTGAAGTCAGAATGGAGGTGTGTGAAGCCACAGAATGGAGGTGTGTGAAGTCACAGAATGGAGGTTTGTGAAGTCATAGAATGGAGGTGTGTGAAGTCAGAGAATGGATGTTTCTGAAGTAAGAATGAAGGTGTGTGAAGTCATAGAATGGAGGTGTGTGAAGTCAAATTGGAGGTGTGTGAACTTATTGAATTGAGGTGTGTGAACTCATAGAATGGAGGTGTGTGAAGTCATGGAATGGAGGTGTGTGAAGTCAAAGAATGGAGGTGTCTGAAGTGAAACAACAGAGGTGTGTGAAGTCACAGAATGGAGGGGTGTGAAGTCACAGAATGGAAGTGTGTGAAGTCAAAACGGAGGTGTGTGAAGCCAAAGAATGGAGGTGTGTGAAGTCACAGAATGGAAGTGTGTGAAGTCAGAATGGAGGTGTGTGAAGTCACAGAATTGAGGTGTATGAAGTCACAGAATGGAGGTGTGTGATGTCACAGATTGTAAGTGTGTGAAGTCAAAATGGAGGTGTGTGAAGTCACAGAATGGATTTGTGTGAAGTCACAAAATGGAGGTGTGTGAAGTCAAAAAGGTGGTGTGTGAAGTCACAGAATGGAGGTGTGTGAAGTCATAGAATGGAGGTGTGTGAAATCATAGAATGGAGGTATGTGAAGTCAGAATGGAGGTGTGTGAAGTCACAGAATTGAGGTGTGTGAAGTCACAGAATGGAGGTGTGTGAAGTCAGAATGTAGGTGTGTGAAGTCACAGAATGGAGGTGTGTGAAGTTACAGAATGGATGTTTGTGAAGTAAGAATGAAGGTGTTTGAAGTCATAGAGTGGAGGTGTGTGAAGTCACAGAATGGAGGTGTGTGAAGTCATAGAATGGAGGTGTGTGAAGTCACAGAATTGAGGTGTGTGAAGTCAGAATGGAGGTGTGTGAAGTCAGAATGGAGGTGAGTGAAGTCATAGAATGGAGGTGTGTGAAGTCATAGAATGGAGGTCTGTGAACTCAGAATGGAGGTTTGTGAAGTCACACAATGGAGGTGTGTGAAGTCATAGAATGGGGGTGTGTGAAGTCATAGAATGGGGGTGTGTGAAGTCATAAAATGGAGGAGTGTGAATTCATAGAATGGAGGTGTGTGAAGTCACAATGGAGTTGTGTGAAGTCATAGAATGGTTGTTTTTGATGTCAACGAATGGAGGTGTGTGAAGTCATAGAATGCAGGTGAGTGAAGTCAGATTGGAGGTGTGTGAAATCACAGAATGGAGGTGTGTCAACTCAGAAATGAGGTGTGTGAAGTCATAGAATGGAGGTGTGTGAAGTCATAGAATGGAAGTGTGTGAAATCATAGAATGGAGGTATGTGAAGTCAAAGAATTGAGGTGTATGAAATCAGAATTGAGGTGTGTGAAGTCAGAATGGTGGTGTGTGATGTCATAGAATGGAAGTGTGTGAAGTCATAGAATGGAGGTCTGTGAACTCAGAATGGGGGTTTGTGAAGTCATACAATGGAGGTGTGTGAACTCAGAATGGAGGTGTGTGAAGTCACAGAATGGAGGTGTGTGAAGTCATAGAATGGAGGTGTGTGAAGTCAGAATGAAGGTGTGTGAAATCACAGAATGGAGGTGTGTGAAGTCACAGATTGGAAGTGTGTGAAGTCAAAACGGAGGTGTGTGAAGTCACAGAATGGAGGTGTGTGAAGTCACAGAATGGAGGTGTGTGAAGTCAAAAAGGTGGTGTGTGAAGTCACAGAATGGAGGTGTGTGAAGTCATAGAATGGAGGTGTGTGAAATCATAGAGTGGAGGTGTGTTAAGTCACAGAATGGAGGTGTGTGAAGTCATAGAATGGAGGTGTGTGAAGTCACAGAATTGAGGTGTGTGAAGTCAGAATGGAGGTGTGTGAAGTCAGAATGGAGGTGAGTGAAGTCATAGAATGGAGGTGTGTGAAGTCATAGAATGGAGGTCTGTGAACTCAGAATGGAGGTTTGTGAAGTCACAGAATGGAGGTGTGTGAAGTCATAGAATGGGAGTGTGTGAAGTCATAGAATGGGGGTGTGTGAAGTCATAAAATGGAGGTGTGTGAAGTCACAATGGAGTTGTGTGAAGTCATAGAATGGTTGTTTTTGATGTCAACGAATGGAGGTGTGTGAAGTCATAGAATGCAGGTGAGTGAAGTCAGATTGGAGGTGTGTGAAATCACAGAATGGAGGTGGGTCAACTCAGAAATGAGGTGTGTGAAGTCATAGAATGGATGTGTGTGAATTCATAGAATGGAAGTGTGTGAAATCATAGAATGGAGGTATGTGAAGTCAAAGAATTGAGGTGTGTGAAGTCAGAATTGACGTGTGTGAAGTCGGAATGGTGGTGTGTGAAGTCAGAGAATGGAAGTGTGTGAAGTCATAGAATGGAGGTCTGTGAACTCAGAATGTGGGTTTGTGAAGTCATAGAATGGAGGTGTGTGAACTCAGAATGGAGGTGTGTGAAGTCACAGAATGGAGGTGTGTGAAGTCATAGAATGAAGGTGTGTGAATTCATAGAATGGAGGTGTGTGAATTCATAGGATCGAGGTGTGTGAAGTCACAGAATGGAGGTGTGTGAAGTCACAGAATGGAGGTGTGTGAAGTCACAGAATGGAGGTGTGTGAAGTCACAGAATGGAGGTGTGTGAACTCAGAATGTAGGTGTGTGAAGCCACAGAATGGAGGTGTGTGAAGTCATAGAATGGAAGTGTGTGAAGTCATAGGAAGGTGGTGTGTGAACTCAGAATGGAGTTGTGTGAAGTCACAGAATGGAGGTTTGTGAAGTCATAGAATGGAGGTGTGTGTAGTCAGAGAATGGATGTTTCTGAAGTAAGAATGAAGGTGTGTGAAGTCATAGAATGGAGATGTGTGAAGTCAAATTGGAGGTGTGTGAACTCATAGACTGGAGGTGTGTGAACTCATAGAATGGAGGTTTGTGAAGTCATGGAATGGCGGTGTTTGAAGTCAAAGAATGGAGGTGTGTGAAGTGAAACAATAGAGGTGTGTGAAGTCACAGAATGGAGGTGTGTGAAGTCACAGATTGGAAGTGTGTGATGGCAAAACGGAGGTGTGTGAAGTCACAGAATGGAGGTGTGTGAAGTCAAAAAGGTGGTGTGTGAAGTCACAGAATGGAGGTGTGTGAAGTCAAAGAAATGAGGTGTGTGAAATCATAGAATGGAGGTATGTGAAGTCAGAATGGAGGTGTGTGAAGTCACAGAATTGAGGTGTGTGAAGTCACAGAATGGAGGTGTGTGAAGTCAGAATGAAGGTGTGTGAAGTCACAGAATGTAGGTGTGTGAAGTCACAGAATGGATGTTTGTGAAGTAAGAATGAAGGTGTTTGAAGTCATAGAATGGAGGTGTGTGAATTCACAGAATGGAGGTGTGTGAAGTCATAGAATGTAGGTGTGTGAAGTCATAGAATTGAGGTGTGTGAAGTCATAGAATGGAGGTGTGTGAAGTCATAAAATGGAGGTGTGTGAACTCATAGAATGGAGGTGTGTGAAGTCAAAATGGAGTTGTATGAAGTCATAGAATGGTGTTTTTTGATGTCAACGAATGGAGGTGTGTGAAGTCATAGAATGGAGGTGTGTGAAGTCAGATTGGAGGTGTGTGAAATCACAGAATGGAGGTGTGTTACGTCACAGAATGGAGGTGTGTGAAGTCAGAATGGAGGTGTGTGAAGTCAGAATGGAGGTGAGTGAAGTCGTAGAATGGAGGTGTGTGAAGTCATAGAATGGAGGTGTGTGAAGTCAGAATGGAGGTTTGTGAAGTCATAGCATGGAGGTTTGTGAAGTCACAGAATGGAGGTGTGTGAAGTCATAGAATGGAGGTGTGTGAGGTCATAAAATGGAGGTGTGTGAATTCATAGAATTGAGGTGTGTGAAGTCACAATGGAGTTGTGTGAAGTCATGGAATGGTTGTTGTTGATGTCAACGAATGGAGGTGTGTGAAGTCATAGAATGGAGGTGAGTGAAGTCAGATTGGAGGTGTGTGAAATCACAGAATGGAGGTGTGTCAACTCAGAAATGAGGTGTGTGAAGTCATAGAATGGAGGTGTGTGAAGTCATAGAATGGTAGTGTGTGAAATCTTAGAATGGAAGTGTGTGAAGGTAAAGAATTGAGGTGTGTGAAGTCAGAATGGAGGTGTGTGAAGTCAGAATGGAGGTGTGTGAAGTCATAGAATGGAAGTGTGTGAAGTCATAGAATGGAGGTCTGTGAACTCAGAATGGGGGTTTGTGAAGTCATAGAATGGAGGTGTGTGAACTCAGAATGGAGGTGTGTGAAGTCACAGAATGGAGGTGTGTGAAGTCATAGGATCAAGGTGTGTGAAGTCACAGAATGGAGGTGTGTGAAGTAACAGTATGGAGGTGTGTGAAGTCAGAATGGAGGTGTGTGAAGCCACAGAAAGGAGGTGTGTGAATTCATAGAATGGAGGTGTGTGAAGTCATAGGATCGAGGTGTGTGAAGTCACAGAATGGAGGTGTGTGAAGTCAAATTGGAGGTGTGTGAACTTATTGAATTGAGGTGTGTGAACTCATAGAATGGAGGTGTGTGAAGTCATGGAATGGAGGTGTGTGAAGTCAAAGAATGGAGGTGTCTGAAGTGAAACAACAGAGGTGTGTGAAGTCACAGAATGGAGGGGTGTGAAGTCACAGAATGGAAGTGTGTGAAGTCAAAACGGAGGTGTGTGAAGCCACAGAATGGAGGTGTGTGAAGTCACAGAATGGAAGTGTGTGAAGTCAGAATGGAGGTGTGTGAAGTCACAGAATTGAGGTGTATGAAGTCACAGAATGGAGGTGTGTGAAGTCACAGATTGTAAGTGTGTGAAGTCAAAATGGAGGTGTGTGAAGTCACAGAATGGATTTGTGTGAAGTCACAGAATGGAGGTGTGTGAAGTCAAAAAGGTGGTGTGTGAAGTCACAGAATGGAGGTGTGTGAAGTCATAGAATGGAAGTGTGTGAAATCATAGAATGGAGGTATGTGAAGTCAGAATGGAGGTGTGTGAAGTCACAGAATTGAGGTGTGTGAAGTCACAGAATGGAGGTGTGTGAAGTCAGAATGTAGGTGTGTGAAGTCACAGAATGGAGGTGTGTGAAGTTACAGAATGGATGTTTGTGAAGTAAGAATGAAGGTGTTTGAAGTCATAGAGTGGAGGTGTGTGAAGTCACAGAATGGAGGTGTGTGAAGTCATAGAATGGAGGTGTGTGAAGTCACAGAATTGAGGTTTGTGAAGTCAGAATGGAGGTGTGTGAAGTCAGAATGGAGGTGAGTGAAGTCATAGAATGGAGGTGTGTGAAGTCATAGAATGGAGGTCTGTGAACTCAGAATGGAGGTTTGTGAAGTCACAGAATGGAGGTGTGTGAAGTCATAGAATGGGGGTGTGTGAAGTCATAGAATGGGGGTGTGTGAAGTCATAAAATGGAGGTGTGTGAATTCATAGAATGGAGGTGTGTGAAGTCACAATGGAGTTGTGTGAAGTCATAGAATGGTTGTTTTTGATGTCAACGAATGGTGGAGTGTGAAGTCATAGAATGCAGGTGAGTGAAGTCAGATTGGAGGTGTGTGAAATCACAGAATGCAGGTGTGTCAACTCAGAAATGAGGTGTGTGAAGTCATAGAATGGAGGTGTGTGAAGTCATAGACTGGAAGTGTGTGAAATAATAGAATGGAGGTATGTGAAGTCAAAGAATTGAGGTGTGTGAAGTCAGAATTGAGGTGTATGAAGTCAGAATGGTGGTGTGTGAAGTCATAGAATGGAAGTGTGTGAAGTCATAGAATGGAGGTGTGTGAAATCACAGAATGGAGGTATGTGAAGTCGGAATGGAGGTGTGTGAAGTTACAGAATTGAGGTGTGTGAAGTCACAGAATGGATGTGTGTGAAGTCAGAATGAAGGTTTGTGAAGTCACAGAATGTAGGTGTGTGAAGTCACAGAATGGATGTTTGTGAAGTAAGAATGAAGGTGTTTGAAGTCATAGAGTGGAGGTGTGTGAATTCACAGAATGGAGGTGTGTGAAGTCATAGAATGTAGGTGTGTGAAGTCATAGAATTGAGGTGTGTGAAGTCATAGAATGGAGGTGTGTGAAGTCATAAAATGGAGGTGTGTGAACTCATAGAATGGAGGTGTGTGAAGTCAAAATGGAGTTGTGTGAAGTCATAGAATGGTGTTTTTTGATGTCAACGAATGGAGGTGTGTGAAGTCATAGAATGGAGGTGTGTGAAGTCAGATTGGAGGTGTGTGATATCACAGAATGGAGGTGTGTTAAGTCACAGAATGGAGGTGTGTGAACTCAAATGTAGGTGTGTGAAGCCACAGAATGGAGGTGTGTGAAGTCATAGAATGGAAGTGTGTGAAATCATTGAATGGAGGTGTGTGAAGTCACAGAATTGAGGTGTGTGAAGTCAGAATGGAGGTGTGTGAAGTCAGAATGGAGGTGAGTGAAGTCATAGAATGGAGGTGTGTGAAGTCATAGAATTGAGGTCTGTGAACTCAGAATGGAGGTTTGTGAAGTCATAGCATGGAGGTGTGTGAAGTCACAGAATGGAGGTGTGTGAAGTCATAGAATGGAGGTGTGTGAAGTCATAAAATGGAGGTGTGTGAATTCATAGAATGGAGGTCTGTGAAGTCACAATGGAGTTGTGTGAAGTCATGGAATGGTTGTTTTTGATGTCAACGAATGGAGGTGTGTGAAGTCATAGAATGGAGGTGAGTGAAGTCAGATTGGAGGTGTGTGAAATCACAGAATGGAGGTGTGTCAACTCAGAAATGAGGTGTGTGAAGTCATAGAATGGAGGTGTGTGAAGTCATAGAATGGAAGTGTGGGAAATCATAGAATGGAGGTGTGTGAAGTCAAAGAATTGAGGTGTGTGAAGTCAGAATGGAGGTGTGTGAAGTCAGAATGGAGGTGTGTGAAGTCATAGAATGGAAGTGTGTGAAGTCATAGAATGGAGGTCTGTGAACTCAGAATGGGGGTTTGTGAAGTCATAGAATGGAGGTGTGTGAAGTCACAGAATGGAGGTGTGTGAAGTCATAGAATGGAGGTGTGTGAAGTCATAGGATCGAGGTGTGTGAAGTCATAGGATCCAGGTGTGTGAAGTCACAGAATGGAGGTGTGTGAAGTCACAGAATGGAGGTGTGTGAAGTCAGTATGGAGGTGTGTGAAGCCACAGAATGGAGGTGTGTGAAGTCACAGAATGGAGGTTTGTGAAGTCATAGAATGGAGGTGTGTGAAGTCAGAAAATGGATGTTTCTGAAGTAAGAATGAAGGTGTGTGAAGTCATAGAATGGAGGTGTGTGAAGTCAAATTGGAGGTGTGTGAACTCATAGAATGGAGGTGTGTGAAATCATAGAATGGAGGTTTGTGAAGTCATGGAATGGCGATGTGTGAAATCAAAGAATGGAGGTGTGTGAAGTGAAACAATAGAGGTGTGTGAAGTCACAGAATGGAGGTGTGTGAAGTCACAGAATGGAGGTGTGTGATGTCAAAAAGGTGGTGTGTGAAGTCACAGAATGGAGGTGTGTGAATTCATAGAATGGAGCTGTGTGAAGTCAGAATGGAGGTGTGTGAAGTCAGAATGGAGGGGTGTGAAGTCAGAATGGATGTGTGTGAAGTCACAGAATGGAGGTGTGTGAAGTCATAGAATGGAGGTGTGTGAAATCACAGAATGGAGGTGTGTGAAGTCAGAATGGAGGTGTGTCAAGTCACAGAATTGAGGTGTGTGAAGTCAGAGAATGGAGGTGTGTGAAGTCAGAATGAAGGTGTGTGAAGTCACAGAAAGGAGGTCTGTGAAGTCACAGAATGGATGTTTGGGAAGTAAGAATGAAGGTGTTTGAAGTCATAGAATGGAGGTGTGTGAAGTCACAGAATGGAGGTGTGTGAAGCCATAGAATGGAGGGCTGTGAAGTCATAGAATTGAGGTGTGTGAAGTCATAGAATGGAGGTGTGTGAAGTCACAGAATGGAGGTGTGTGAAGTCAGAATGGAGGTGTGTGAAGTCATAGACTGAGGTGGGTGAAGTAATAGAAAGGAGGTTTGGGAAGTCATAGAATGGAGGAGTGTGAAGTCATAGAGTGGAGGTGAGTGAAGTCACAGATTCGAGGTCTGTGATGTCATAGAATGGAGGTGTGTGAAGTCAGAATAGAGGTGTGTGAAATCATAGAATGGAGATGTGTGAACTCATAGAATGTAGTTGTGTGACAAAGGAAGAACGTGAAGTCATAGAATGGAGGTGTGAGAAGTCACAGAATGGACGTGTGTGAAATCATAGAATGGAGATGTGTGAACTCATAGAATGTAGTTGTGTGACAAAGGAAGAACGTGAAGTCATAGAATGGAGGTGTGAGAAGTCACAGAATGGACGTGTGTGAAGTCATAAAATGAAGGTGTGGGAAGTCAGAATGGAGGTGTGTGAAGTCACAGAATAGAGGTGTGTGAACTCAGAATGGAGGTGTGTGAAGTCATAGATGGAGGTGTGTGAAATAATAATGTGGAGGTGTGTGAAATCACAGAATGGAGTTTTGTGAAGTCACAGAATGGAGCTTTGTGAAGTCAGAACGGAGGTGTGTGAAGTCAGAGAATGGAGGTGTGTGAAGTCAGAATTGAGGTGTGTGAACTCATAGAATGGAGGTGTGTGAAGTCACAATGGAGGTGTGTGAAGTCATAGAATTTAGGTGTGTGAAGTCACAAAATGGAGGTATGTGAAGTCAAAGAATGGAGGTGTGTGAAGTCATAGAATGGAGGTGTGTGAAGTCAGAATGGAGGTGTGTGAAGTCACAGAATTGAGGTGTGTGAAGTCACAGAATGGAGGTGTGTGAAGTCAGAATGAAGGTGTGTGAAATCACAGAATGGAAGTGTGTGAAGTCACAGAATGGATGTTGTGAAGTAAGAATGAAGGTGTTTGAAGTCATAGAGTGGAGGTGGGTGAAGTCACAGAATGGAGGTGTGTGAAGTCATAGAATGGAGATGTGTGAAGTCATAGAATTGAGGTGTGTAAAGTCATAGAATGGAGGTGTGTGAAGTCATAAAATGGAGGTGTGTGAACTCATAGAATGGAGGTGTGTGAAGTTAAAATGGAGTTGTGTGAAGTCATAGAATGGTGGTTTTTGATGTCAACGAATGGAGGTGTGTGAAGTCACAGAATGGAGGTGTGTGAACTCAGAAACGAGTTGTGTGAAGTCACAGAATGGAGGTTTGTGAAGTCAAAGAATGGAGGTGTGTGAAGTGAAACAATAGAGGTGTGTGAAGTCACAGAATGGAGGTGTGTGAAGTCACAGATTGTAAGTGTGTGAAGTCAAAATGGAGGTGTGTGAAGTCACAGAATGGTTTTGTGTGAAGTCACAGAATGGAGGTGTGTGAAGTCAAAAAGGTGGTGTGTGAAGTCACAGAATGGAGGTTTGTGAAGTCATAGAATGGAGGTGTGTGAAATCATAGAATGGAGGTATGTGAAGTCAGAATGGAGGTGTGTGAAGTCACAGAATTGAGGTGTGTGAAGTCACAGAATGGAGGTGTGTGAAGTCAGAATGTAGGTGTGTGAAGTCACAGAATGGAGGTGTGTGAAGTTACAGAATGGATGTTTGTGAAGTAAGAATGAAGGTGTTTGAAGTCATAGAGTGGAGGTGTGTGAAGTCACAGAATGGAGGTGTGTGAAGTCATAGAATGGAGGTGTGTGAAGTCACAGAATTGAGGTGTGTGAAGTCAGAATGGAGGTGTGTGAAGTCAGAATGGAGGTGAGTGAACTCATAGAATGGAGGTGTGTGAAGTCATAGAATGGAGGTCTGTGAACTCAGAATGGAGGTTTGTGAAGTCACAGAATGGAGGTGTGTGAAGACATAGAATGGGGGTGTGTGAAGTCATAGATTGGGGGTGTGTGAATTCATAAAATGGAGGTGTGTGAATTCATAGAATGGAGGTGTGTGAAGTCACAATGGAGTTGTGTGAAGTCATAGAATGGTTGTTTTTGATGTCAACGAATGGAGGTGTGTCAAGTCATAGAATGCAGGTGAGTGAAGTCCGATTGGAGGTGTGTGAAATCACAGAATGGAGGTGTGTCAACTCAGAAATGAGGTGTGTGAAGTCATAGAATGGAGGTGTGTGAAGTCATAGAATGGAAGTGTGTGAAATCATAGAATGGAGGTATGTGAAGTCAAAGAATTGAGGTGTGTGAAATCAGAATTGAGGTGTGTGAAGTCAGAATGGTGGTGTGTGATGTCATAGAATGGAAGTGTGTGAAGTCATAGAATGGAGGTCTGTGAACTCAGAATGGGGGTTTGTGAAGTCATAGAATGGAGGTGTGTGAACACAGAATGGAGGTGTGTGAAGTCACAGAATGGAGGTGTGTGAAGTCATAGAATGGAGGTGTGTGAAGTCAGAATGAAGGTGTGTGAAATCACAGAATGGAGGTGTGTGAAGTCACAGAATGGATGTTGTGAAGTAAGAATGAAGGTGTTTGAAGGCATAGAGTGGAGGTGTGTGAAGTCACAGAATGGAGGTGTGTGAAGTCATAGAATGGAGGTGTGTGAAGTCATAGAATTGAGGTGTGTGAAGTCATAGAATGGAGGTGTGTGAAGTCATAAAATGGAGGTGGGTGAACTCATAGAATGGAGGTGTGTGAAGTTAAAATGGAGTTGTGTGAAGTCATAGAATGGTGGTTTTTGATGTCAACGAATGGAGGTGTGTGAAGTCACAGAATGGAGGTGTGTGAACTCAGAATGGAGGTGTGTGAAGTCACAGAATGGAGGTTTGTGAAGTCAAAGAATGGAGGTGTGTGAAGTGAAACAATAGAGGTGTGTGAAGTCACAGAATGGAGGTGTGTGAAGTCACAGATTGGAAGTGTGTGAAGTCAAAACGGAGGTGTGTGAAGTCACAGAATGGAGGTGTGTGAAGTCACAGAATGGAGGTGTGTGAAGTCAAAAAGGTGGTGTGTGAAGTCACAGAATGGAGGTGTGTGAAGTCATAGAATGGAGGTGTGTGAAATCATAGAGTGGAGTTGTGTGAAGTCACAGAATGGAGGTGTGTGAAGTCATAGAATGGAGGTGTGTGAAGTCACAGAATTGAGGTGTGTGAAGTCAGAATGGAGGTGTGTGAAGTCAGAATGGAGGTGAGTGAAGTCATAGAATGGAGGTGTGTGAAGTCATAGAATGGAGGTCTGTGAACTCAGAATGGAGGTTTGTGAAGTCACAGAATGGAGGTGTGTGAAGTCATAGAATGGGAGTGTGTGAAGTCATAGAATGGGGGTGTGTGAAGTCATAAAATGGAGGTGTGTGAAGTCACAATGGAGTTGTGTGAAGTCATAGAATGGTTGTTTTTGATGTCAACGAATGGAGGTGTGTGAAGTCATAGAATGGAGGTGAGTGAAGTCAGATTGGAGGTGTGTGAAATCACAGAATGGAGGTGTGTCAACTCAGAAATGAGGTGTGTGAAGTCATAGAATGGAGGTGTGTGAAGTCATAGAATGGAAGTGTGTGAAATCATAGAATGGAGGTATGTGAAGTCAAAGAATTGAGGTGTGTGAAGTCAGAATTGACGTGTGTGAAGTCAGAATGGTGGTGTGTGAAGTCATAGAATGGAAGTGTGTGAAGTCATAGAATGGAGGTCTGTGAACTCAGAATGTGGGTTTGTGAAGTCATAGAATGGAGGTGTGTGAACTCAGAATGGAGGTGTGTGAAGTCACAGAATGGAGGTGTGTGAAGTCATAGAATGAAGGTGTGTGAATTCATAGAATGGAGGTGTGTGAATTCATAGGATCGAGGTGTGTGAAGTCACAGAATGGAGGTGTGTGAAGTCACAGAATGGAGGTGTGTGAAGTCACAGAATGGAGGTGTGTGAAGTCACAGAATGGAGGTGTGTGAACTCAGAATGTAGGTGTGTGAAGCCACAGAATGGAGGTGTGTGAAGTCATAGAATGGAAGTGTGTGAAGTCATAGGAAGGTGGTGTGTGAACTCAGAATGGAGTTGTGTGAAGTCACAGAATGGAGGTTTGTGAAGTCATAGAATGGAGGTGTGTGAAGTCAGAGAATGGATGTTTCTGAAGTAAGAATGAAGGTGTGTGAAGTCATAGAATGGAGATGTGTGAAGTCAAATTGGATGTGTGTGAACTCATAGAATGGAGGTGTGTGAACTCATAGAATGGAGGTTTGTGAAGTCATGGAATGGCGGTGTTTGAAGTCAAAGAATGGAGGTGTGTGAAGTGAAACAAAAGAGGTGTGTGAAGTCACAGAATGGAGGTGTGTGAAGTCACAGATTGGAAGTGTGTGATGGCAAACCGAGGTGTGTGAAGTCACAGAATGGAGGTGTGTGAAGTCAAAAAGGTGGTGTGTGAAGTCACAGAATGCAGGTGTGTGAAGTCATAGAATGTAGGTGTGTGAAATCATAGAATGGAGGTATGTGAAGTCAGAATGGAGGTGTGTGAAGTCACAGAATGGAGGTGTGTGAAGTCAGAATGAAGGTGTGTGAAGTCACAGAATGTAGGTGTGTGAAGTCACAGAATGGATGTTTGTGAAGTAAGAATGAAGGTGTTTGAAGTCATAGAATGTAGGTGTGTGAAGTCATAGAATTGAGGTGTGTGAAGTCATAGAATGGAGGTGTGTGAAGTCATAAAATGGAGGTGTGTGAACTCATAGAATGGAGGTGTGTGAAGTCAACATGGAGTTGTGTGAAGTCATAGAATGGTGTTTTTTGATGTCAACGAATGGAGGTGTGTGAAGTCATAGAATGGAGGTGTGTGAAGTCAGATTGGAGGTGTGTGAAATCACAGAATGGAGGTGTGTTAAGTCACAGAATGGAGGTGTGTGAAGTCAGAATGGAGGTGTGTGAAGTCAGAATGGAGGTGAGTGAAGTCATAGAATGGAGGTGTGTGAAGTCATAGAATGGAGGTGTGTGAAGTCAGAATGGAGGTTTGTGAAGTCATAGCATGGAGGTGTGTGAAGTCACAGAATGGAGGTGTGTGAAGTCATAGAATGGAGGAGTTTGAAGTCATAAAATGGAGGTGTGTGAATTCATAGAATGGAGGTGTGTGAAGTCACAATGGAGTTGTGTGAAGTCATGGAATGGTTGTTGTTGATGTCAACTAATGGAGGTGTGTGAAGTCATAGAATGGAGGTGAGTGAAGTCAGATTGGAGGTGTGTGAAATCACAGAATGGAGGAGTGTCAACTCAGAAATGAGGTGTGTGAAGTCATAGAATGGAGGTGTGTGAAGTCATAGAATGGTAGTGTGTGAAATCTTAGAATGGAGGTGTGTGAAGGTAAAGAATTGAGGTGTGTGAAGTCAGAATGGAGGTGTGTGAAGTCAGAATGGAGGTGTGTGAAGTCATAGAATGGAAGTGTGTGAAGTCATAGAATGGAGGTCTGTGAACTCAGAATGGGGGTTTGTGAAGTCATAGAATGGAGGTGTGAGAACTCAGAATGGAGGTGTGTGAAGTCACAGAATGGAGGTGTGTGAAGTCATAGGATCAAGGTGTGTGAAGTCACAAAATGGAGGTGTGTGAAGTAACAGTATGGAGGTGTGTGAAGTCAGAATGGAGGTGTGTGAAGCCACAGAATGGAGGTGTGTGAACTCATAGAATGGAGGTTTGTGAAGTCATGGAATGGCGGCGTTTGAAGTCAAAGAATGGAGGTATGTGAAGTGAAACAATAGAGGTGTGTGAAGTCAGAATGGAGGTGTGTGAAGTCATAGAATGGAAGTGTGTGAAGTCATAGAATGGAGGTCTGTGAACTCAGAATGGGGGTTTGTGAAGTCATAGAATGGAGGTGTGTGAACTCAGAATGGAGGTGTGTGAAGTCACAGAATGGAGGTGTGTGAAGTCATAGAATGGAGGTGTGTGAATTCATAGAATGGAGGTGTGTGAAGTCATAGGATCGAGGTGTGTGAAGTCACAGAATGGAGGTGTGTGAAGTAACAGAATGGAGGGGTGTGAAGTCAGAATGGAGGTGTGTGAAGCCACAGAATGGAGGTGTGTGAAGTCACAGAATGGAGGTTTGTGAAGTCATAGAATGGAGGTGTGTGTAGTCAGAGAATGGATGTTTCTGAAGTAAGAATGAAGGTGTGTGAAGTCATAGAATGGAGGTGTGTGAAGTCAAATTGGAGGTGTGTGAACTTATTGAATTGAGGTGTGTGAACTCATAGAATGGAGGTGTGTGAAGTCATGGAATGGAGGTGTGTGAAGTCAAAGAATGGAGGTGTCTGAAGTGAAACAACAGAGGTGTGTGAAGTCACAGAATGGAGGGGTGTGAAGTCACAGAATGGAAGTGTGTGAAGTCAAAACGGAGGTGTGTGAAGCCAAAGAATGGAGGTGTGTGAAGTCACAGAATGGAAGTGTGTGAAGTCAGAATGGGGGTGTATGAAGTCATAGAATTGAGGTGTATGAAGTCACAGAATGGAGGTGTGTGATGTCACAGATTGTAAGTGTGTGAAGTCAAAATGGAGGTGTGTGAAGTCACAGAATGGATTTGTGTGAAGTCACAGAATGGAGGTGTGTGAAGTCAAAAAGGTGGTGTGTGAAGTCACAGAATGGAGGTGTGTGAAGTCATAGAATGGAGGTGTGTGAAATCATAGAATGGAGGTATGTGAAGTCAGAATGGAGGTGTGTGAAGTCACAGAATTGAGGTGTGTGAAGTCACAGAATGGAGGTTTGTGAAGTCAGAATGTAGGTGTGTGAAGTCACAGAATGGAGGTGTGTGAAGTTACAGAATGGATGTTTGTGAAGTAAGAATGAAGGTGTTTGAAGTCATAGAGTGGAGGTGTGTGAAGTCACAGAATGGAGGTGTGTGAAGTCATAGAATGGAGGTGTGTGAAGTCACAGAATTGAGGTGTGTGAAGTCAGAATGGAGGTGTGTGAAGTCAGAATGAAGGTGAGTGAAGTCATAGAATGGAGGTGTGTGAAGTCATAGAATGGAGGTCTGTGAACTCAGAATGGAGGTTTGTGAAGTCACACAATGGAGTTGTGTGAAGTCATAGAATGGGGGTGTGTGAAGTCATAGAATGGGGGTGTGTGACGTCATAAAATGGAGGTGTGTGAATTCATAGAATGGAGGTGTGTGAAGTCACAATGGAGTTGTGTGAAGTCATAGAATGGTTGTTTTTGATGTCAACGAATGGAGGTGTGTGAAGTCATAGAATGCAGGTGAGTGAAGTCAGATTGGAGGTGTGTGAAATAACAGAATGGAGGTGTGTCAACTCAGAAATGAGGTGTGTGAAGTCATAGAATGGAGGTGTGTGAAGTCATAGAATGGAAGTGTGTGAAATCATAGAATGGAGGTATGTGAAGTCAAAGAATTGAGGTGTGTGAAATCAGAATTGAGGTGTGTGAAGTCAGAATGGTGGTGTGTGATGTCATAGAATGGAAGTGTGTGAAGTCATAGAATGGAGGTGTGTGAAGTCATAGAATGGAGGTGTGTGAAGTCACAGAATGGAGGTGTGTGAAGTCATAGAATGGAGGTGTGTGAAGTCAGAATGAAGATGTGTGAAATCACAGAATGGAGGTGTGTGAAGTCACAGAATGGATGTTGTGAAGTAAGAATGAAGGTGTTTGAAGGCATAGAGTGGAGGTGGATGAAGTCACAGAATGGAGGTGTGTGAAGTCATAGAATGGAGGTGTGTGAAGTCATAGAATTGAGGTGTGTGAAGTCATAGAATGGAGGTGTGTGAAGTCATAAAATGGAGGTGGGTGAACTCATAGAATGGAGGTGTGTGAAGTTAAATGGAGTTGTGTGAAGTCATAGAATGGTGGTTTTTGATGTCAACGAATGGAGGGGTGTGAAGTCACAGAATGGAGGTGTGTGAACTCAGAATGGAGGTGTGTGAAGTCACAGAATGGAGGTTTGTGAAGTCAAAGAATGGAGGTGTGTGAAGTGAAACAATAGAGGTGTGTGAAGTCACAGAATGGAGGTGTGTGAAGTCACAGATTGGAAGTGTGTGAAGTCAAAACGGAGGTGTGTGAAGTCACAGAATGGAGGTGTGTGAAGTCACAGAATGGAGGTGTGTGAAGTCAAAAAGGTGGTGTGTGAAGTCACAGAATGGAGGTGTGAAGTCATAGAATGGAGGTGTGTGAAATCATAGAGTGGAGGTGTGTGAAGTCACAGAATGGAGGTGTGGAAGTCATAGAATGGTGGTGTGTGAAGTCACAGAATTGAGGTGTGTGAAGTCAGAATGGAGGTGAGTGAAGTCAGAATGGAGGTGAGTGAAGTCATAGAATGGAGGTGTGTGAAGTCATAGAATGGAGGTCTGTGAACTCAGAATGGAGGTTTGTGAAGTCACAGAATGGAGGTGTGTGAAGTCATAGAATGGGAGTGTGTGAAGTCATAGAATGGGGGTGTGTGAAGTCATAAAATGGAGGTGTATGAAGTCACAATGGAGTTGTGTGAAGTCATAGAATGGTTGTTTTTGATGTCAACGAATGGAGGTGTGTGAAGTCATAGAATGCAGGTGAGTGAAGTCAGATTGGAGGTGTGTGAAATCACAGAATGGAGGTGTGTCAACTCAGAAATGAGGTGTGTGAAGTCATAGAATGGAGGTGTGTGAAGTCATAGAATGGAAGTGTGTGAAATCATAGAATGGAGTTATGTGAAGTCAAAGAATTGAGGTGTGTGAAGTCAGAAATGACGTGTGTGAAGTCAGAATGGTGGTGTGTGAAGTCATAGAATGGAAGTGTGTGAAGTCATAGAATGGAGGTCTGTGAACTCAGAATGTGGGTTTGTGAAGTCATAGAATGGAGGTGTGTGAACTCAGAATGGAGGTGTGTGAAGTCACAGAATGGAGGTGTGTGAAGTCATAGAATGAAGGTGTGTGAATTCATAGAATGGAGGTGTGTGAATTCATAGGATCGAGGTGTGTGAAGTCACAGAATGGAGGTGTGTGAAGTCACAGAATGGAGGTGTGTGAAGTCACAGAATGGAGGTGTGTGAACTCAGAATGTAGGTGTGTGAAGCCACAGAATGGAGGTGTGTGAAGTCATAGAATGGAAGTGTGTGAAGTCATAGGAAGGTGGTGTGTGAACTCAGAATGGAGGTGTGTGAAGTCACAGAATGGAGGTTTGTGAAGTCATAGAATGGAGGTGTGTGAAGTCAGAGAATGGATGTTTCTGAAGTAAGAATGAAGGTGTGTGAAGTCATAGAATGGAGATGTGTGAAGTCAAATTGGAGGTGTGTGAACTCATAGAATGGAGGTGTGTGAACTCATAGAATGGAGGTTTGTGAAGTCATGGAATGGCGGTGTTTGAAGTCAAAGAATGGAGGTGTGTGAAGTGAAACAATAGAGGTGTGTGAAGTCACAGAATGGAGGTGTGTGAAGTCACAGATTGGAAGTGTGTGATGGCAAAACGGAGGTGTGTGAAGTCACAGAATGGAGGTGTGTGAAGTCAAAAAGGTGGTGTGTGAAGTCACAGAATGGAGGTGTGTGAAGTCATAGAATAGAGGTGTGTGAAATCATAGAATGGAGGTATGTGAAGTCAGAATGGAGGTGTGTGAAGTCACAGAATTGAGGTGTGTGAAGTCACAGAATGGAGGTGTGTGAAGTCAGAATGAAGGTGTGTGAAGTCACAGAATGTAGGTGTGTGAAGTCACAGAATGGATGTTTGTGAAGTAAGAATGAAGGTGTTTGAAGTCATAGAATGGAGGTGTGTGAATTCACAGAATGGAGGTGTGTGAAGTCATAGAATGTAGGTGTGTGAAGTCATAGAATTGAGGTGTGTGAAGTCATAGAATGGAGGTGTGTGAAGTCATAAAATGGAGGTGTGTGAACTCATAGAATGGAGGTGTGTGAAGTCAAAATGGAGTTGTGTGAAGTCATAGAATAGTGTTTTTTGATGTAAACGAATGGAGGTGTGTGAAGTCATAGAATGGAGGTGTGTGAAGCCAGATTGGAGGTGTGTGAAATCACAGAATGGAGGTGTGTTAAGTCACAGAATGGAGGTGTGTGAAGTCAGAATGGAGGTGTGTGAAGTCAGAATGGAGGTGAGTGAAGTCATAGAATGGAGGTGTGTGAAGTCATAGAATGGAGGTGTGTGAAGTCAGAATGGAGGTTAGTGAAGTCATAGCATGGAGGTGTGTGAAGTCACAGAATGGAGGTGTGTGAAGTCATAGAATGGAGGTGTGTGAATTCATAGAATGGAGGTGTGTGAAGTCACAATGGAGTTGTGTGAAGTCATGGAATGGTTGTTTTTGATGTCAACGAATGGAGGTGTGTGAAGTCATAGAATGGAGGTGAGTGAAGTCAGATTGGAGGTGTGTGAAATCACAGAATGGAGGTGTGTCAACTCAGAAATGAGGTGTGTGAAGTCATAGAATGGAGGTGTGTGAAGTCATAGAATGGTAGTGTGTGAAATCTTAGAATGGAGGTGTGTGAAGGTAAAGAATTGAGGTGTGTGAAGTCAGAATGGAGGTGTGTGAAGTCAGATTGGAGGTGTGTGAATTCATAGAATGGAAGTGCGTGAAGTCATAGAATGGAGGTCTGTGAACTCAGAATGGGGGTTTGTGAAGTCATAGAATGGAGGTGTGTGAACTCAGAATGGAGGTGTGTGAAGTCACAGAATGGAGGTGTGTGAAGTCATAGGATCAAGGTGTGTGAAGTCACAGAATGGAGGTGTGTGAAGTAACAGTATGGAGGTGTGTGAAGTCAGAATGGAGGTGTGTGAAGCCACACAATGGAGGTGTGTGAACTCATAGAATGGAGGTTTGTAAAGTCATGGAATGGCGGCGTTTGAAGTCAAAGAATGGAGGTATGTGAAGTGAAACAATAGAGGTGTGTGAAGTCAGAATGGAGGTGTGTGAAGTCATAGAATGGAGGTGTGTGAACTCAGAATGGAGGTGTGTGAAGTCACAGAATGGAGGTGTGTGAAGTCATAGAATGGAGGTGTGTGAATTCATAGAATGGAGGTGTGTGAAGTCATAGGATCGAGGTGTGTGAAGTCACAGAATGGAGGTGTGTGAAGTAACAGAATGGAGGTGTGTGAAGTCAGAATGGAGGTGTGTGAAGCCACAGAATGGAGGTGTGTGAAGTCACAGAATGGATGTTTGTGAAGTCATAGAATGGAGGTGTGTGAAGTCAGAGAATGGATGTTTCTGAAGTAAGAATGAAGGTGTGTGAAGTCATAGAATGGAGGTGTGTGAAGTCAAATTGGAGGTGTGTGAACTTATTGAATTGAGGTGTGTGAACTCATAGAATGGAGGTGTGTGAAGTCATGGAATGGAGGTGTGTGAAGTCAAAGAATGGAGGTGTCTGAAGTGAAACAACAGAGGTGTGTGAAGTCACAGAATGGAGGGGTGTGAAGTCACAGAATGGAAGTGTGTGAAGTCAAACCGAGGTGTGTGAAGCCACAGAATGGAGGTGTGTGAAGTCACAGAATGGAAGTGTGTGAAGTCAGAATGGAGGTGTGTGAAGTCACAGAATTGAGGTGTATGAAGTCACAGAATGGAGGTGTGTGAAGTCAGAATGAAGGTGTGTGAAGTCACAGAATGGAGGTGTGTGAAGTCACAGAATGGATGTTTGTGAAGTAAGAATGAAGGTGTTTGAAGTCATAGAGTGGAGCTGTGTGAAATCACAGAATGGAGGTGTGTGAAGTGAGATTGGAGGTGTGTGATATCACAGAAGAGAGGTGTGTGAAGTCATAGAATGGAGGTGTGTGAAGTCAAAATGGGGTTGTGTGAAGTCATAGAATGGCGTTTTTTGATGTCAACGAATGGAGGTGTGTGAAGTCATAGAATGGAGGTGTGTGAAGTCAGATTGGAGGTGTGTGAAATCACAGAATGGAGGTGTGTGAAGTCACAGAATGGAGGTGTGTAAACTCAGAATGTAGGTGTGTGAAGCCACAGAATGGAGGTGTGTGAAGTCATAGAATTGAAGTGTGTTAAATCATAGAATTGAGGTGTGTGAAGTCACAGAATTGAGGTGTGTGAAGTCAGAATGGAGGTGTGTGAAGTCAGAATGGAGGTGAGTGAAGTCATAGAATGGAGGTGTGTGAAGTCATAGAATGGAGGTCTGTGAACTCAGAATGGAGGTTTGTGAAGTCATAGAATGGAGGTGTGTGAAGCCACAGAATGGAGGTGTGTGAAGTCACAGAATGGAGGTTTGTGAAGTCATAGAATGGAGGTGTGTGAAGTCACAGAATGGATGTTTCTGAAGTAAGAATGAAGGTGTGTGAAGTCATAGAAGGGAGATGTGTGAAGTCAAATTGGAGGTGTGTGAGCTCATAGAATGGAGGTGTGTGAACTCTTGGAATGGAGGTTTGTGAAGTCATGGAATGGCGGTGTGTGAAGTCAAAGAATGGAGGTAAGTGAAGTGAAACAATAGAGGTGTGTGAAGTCACAGAATGGAGGTGTGTGAAGTCACAGATTGGAAGTGTGTGAAGGCAAAACGGAGGTGTGTGAAGTCACAGAATGGAGGTGTGTGAAGTCACAGAATGGAGGTGTGTGAAGTCATAGAATGGAGGTGAGTGAAGTCATAGAATGGAGGTGTGTGAAGTCAGAATGGAGGTTTGTGAAGTCATAGCATGGAGGTGTGTGAAGTCACAGAATGGAGGTGTGTGAAGTCATAGAATGGAGATGTGTGAAGTCACAGAATGGAGGTGTGTGAAGTCATAGAATGGAGGTGTGTGAAGTCATAAAATGGAGGTGTGTGAATTCATAGAATGGAGGTGTGTGAAGTCACAATGGAGTTGTGTGAAGTCATGGAATGGTTGTTTTTGATGTCAACGAATGGAGGTGTGTGAAGTCATAGAATGGAGGTGAGTGAAGTCAGATTGGAGGTGTGTGAAATCACAGAATGGAGGTGTGGCAACTCAGAAATGAGGTGTGTGAAGTCATAGAATGGAGGTGTGTGAAGTCATAGAATGGTAGTGTGTGAAATCATAGAATGGAGGTGTGTGAAGATAAAGAATTGAGGTGTGTGAAGTCAGAATGGAGGTGTGTGAAGTCAGAATGGAGGTGTGTGAAGTCATAGAATGGAAGTGTGTGAAGTCATAGAATGGAGGTCTGTGAACTCAGAATGGGGGTTTGTGAAGTCATAGAATGGAGGTGTGTGAACTCAGAATGGAGGTGTGTGAAGTCACAGAATGGAGGTGTGTGAAGTCATAGGATCGAGGTGTGTGAAGTCACAGAATGGAGGTGTGTGAAGTAACAGTATGGAGGTGTGTGAAGTCAGAATGGAGGTGTGTGAAGCTACAGAATGGAGGTGTGTGAACTCATAGAATGGAGGTTTGTGACGTCATGGAATGGCGGCGTTTGAAGTCAAAGAATGGAGGTATGTGAAGTGAAACAATAGAGGTGTGTGAAGTCAGAATGGAGGTGTGTGAAGTCATAGAATGGAAGTGTGTGAAGTCATAGAATGGAGGTCTGTGAACTCAGAATGGAGGTTTGTGAAGTCACACAATGGAGTTGTGTGAAGTCATAGAATGGGGGTGTGTGAAGTCATAGAATGGGGGTGTGTGAAGTCATAAAATGGAGGTGTGTGAATTCATAGAATGGAGGTGTGTGAAGTCACAATGGAGTTGTGTGAAGTCATAGAATGGTTGTTTTTGATGTCAACGAATGGAGGTGTGTGAAGTCATAGAATGCAGGTGAGTGAAGTCAGATTGGAGGTGTGTGAAATAACAGAATGGAGGTGTGTCAACTCAGAAATGAGGTGTGTGAAGTCATAGAATGGAGGTGTGTGAAGTCATAGAATGGAAGTGTGTGAAATCATAGAATGGAGGTATGTGAAGTCAAAGAATTGAGGTGTGTGAAATCAGAATTGAGGTGTGTGAAGTCAGAATGGTGGTGTGTGATGTCATAGAATGGAAGTGTGTGAAGTCATAGAATGGAGGTGTGTGAAGTCATAGAATGGAGGTGTGTGAAGTCACAGAATGGAGGTGTGTGAAGTCATAGAATGGAGGTGTGTGAAGTCAGAATGAAGATGTGTGAAATCACAGAATGGAGGTGTGTGAAGTCACAGAATGGATGTTGTGAAGTAAGAATGAAGGTGTTTGAAGGCATAGAGTGGAGGTGGATGAAGTCACAGAATGGAGGTGTGTGAAGTCATAGAATGGAGGTGTGTGAAGTCATAGAATTGAGGTGTGTGAAGTCATAGAATGGAGGTGTGTGAAGTCATAAAATGGAGGTGGGTGAACTCATAGAATGGAGGTGTGTGAAGTTAAATGGAGTTGTGTGAAGTCATAGAATGGTGGTTTTTGATGTCAACGAATGGAGGGGTGTGAAGTCACAGAATGGAGGTGTGTGAAGTCACAGAATGGAGGTTTGTGAAGTCAAAGAATGGAGGTGTGTGAAGTGAAACAATAGAGGTGTGTGAAGTCACAGAATGGAGGTGTGTGAAGTCACAGATTGGAAGTGTGTGAAGTCAAAACGGAGGTGTGTGAAGTCACAGAATGGAGGTGTGTGAAGTCACAGAATGGAGGTGTGTGAAGTCAAAAAGGTGGTGTGTGAAGTCACAGAATGGAGGTGTGAAGTCATAGAATGGAGGTGTGTGAAATCATAGAGTGGAGGTGTGTGAAGTCACAGAATGGAGGTGTGGAAGTCATAGAATGGAGGTGTGTGAAGTCACAGAATTGAGGTGTGTGAAGTCAGAATGGAGGTGAGTGAAGTCAGAATGGAGGTGAGTGAAGTCATAGAATGGAGGTGTGTGAAGTCATAGAATGGAGGTCTGTGAACTCAGAATGGAGGTTTGTGAAGTCACAGAATGGAGGTGTGTGAAGTCATAGAATGGGAGTGTGTGAAGTCATAGAATGGGGGTGTGTGAAGTCATAAAATGGAGGTGTGTGAAGTCACAATGGAGTTGTGTGAAGTCATAGAATGGTTGTTTTTGATGTCAACGAATGGAGGTGTGTGAAGTCATAGAATGCAGGTGAGTGAAGTCAGATTGGAGGTGTGTGAAATCACAGAATGGAGGTGTGTCAACTCAGAAATGAGGTGTGTGAAGTCATAGAATGGAGGTGTGTGAAGTCATAGAATGGAAGTGTGTGAAATCATAGAATGGAGTTATGTGAAGTCAAAGAATTGAGGTGTGTGAAGTCAGAAATGACGTGTGTGAAGTCAGAATGGTGGTGTGTGAAGTCATAGAATGGAAGTGTGTGAAGTCATAGAATGGAGGTCTGTGAACTCAGAATGTGGGTTTGTGAAGTCATAGAATGGAGGTGTGTGAACTCAGAATGGAGGTGTGTGAAGTCACAGAATGGAGGTGTGTGAAGTCATAGAATGAAGGTGTGTGAATTCATAGAATGGAGGTGTGTGAATTCATAGGATCGAGGTGTGTGAAGTCACAGAATGGAGGTGTGTGAAGTCACAGAATGGAGGTGTGTGAAGTCACAGAATGGAGGTGTGTGAACTCAGAATGTAGGTGTGTGAAGCCACAGAATGGAGGTGTGTGAAGTCATAGAATGGAAGTGTGTGAAGTCATAGGAAGGTGGTGTGTGAACTCAGAATGGAGGTGTGTGAAGTCACAGAATGGAGGTTTGTGAAGTCATAGAATGGAGGTGTGTGAAGTCAGAGAATGGATGTTTCTGAAGTAAGAATGAAGGTGTGTGAAGTCATAGAATGGAGATGTGTGAAGTCAAATTGGAGGTGTGTGAACTCATAGAATGGAGGTGTGTGAACTCATAGAATGGAGGTTTGTGAAGTCATGGAATGGCGGTGTTTGAAGTCAAAGAATGGAGGTGTGTGAAGTGAAACAATAGAGGTGTGTGAAGTCACAGAATGGAGGTGTGTGAAGTCACAGATTGGAAGTGTGTGATGGCAAAACGGAGGTGTGTGAAGTCACAGAATGGAGGTGTGTGAAGTCAAAAAGGTGGTGTGTGAAGTCACAGAATGGAGGTGTGTGAAGTCATAGAATAGAGGTGTGTGAAATCATAGAATGGAGGTATGTGAAGTCAGAATGGAGGTGTGTGAAGTCACAGAATTGAGGTGTGTGAAGTCACAGAATGGAGGTGTGTGAAGTCAGAATGAAGGTGTGTGAAGTCACAGAATGTAGGTGTGTGAAGTCACAGAATGGATGTTTGTGAAGTAAGAATGAAGGTGTTTGAAGTCATAGAATGGAGGTGTGTGAATTCACAGAATGGAGGTGTGTGAAGTCATAGAATGTAGGTGTGTGAAGTCATAGAATTGAGGTGTGTGAAGTCATAGAATGGAGGTGTGTGAAGTCAAAATGGAGTTGTGTGAAGTCATAGAATAGTGTTTTTTGATGTCAACGAATGGAGGTGTGTGAAGTCATAGAATGGAGGTGTGTGAAGCCAGATTGGAGGTGTGTGAAATCACAGAATGGAGGTGTGTTAAGTCACAGAATGGAGGTGTGTGAAGTCAGAATGGAGGTGTGTGAAGTCAGAATGGAGGTGAGTGAAGTCATAGAATGGAGGTGTGTGAAGTCATAGAATGGAGGTGTGTGAAGTCAGAATGGAGGTTAGTGAAGTCATAGCATGGAGGTGTGTGAAGTCACAGAATGGAGGTGTGTGAAGTCATAGAATGGAGGTGTGTGAATTCATAGAATGGAGGTGTGTGAAGTCACAATGGAGTTGTGTGAAGTCATGGAATGGTTGTTTTTGATGTCAACGAATGGAGGTGTGTGAAGTCATAGAATGGAGGTGAGTGAAGTCAGATTGGAGGTGTGTGAAATCACAGAATGGAGGTGTGTCAACTCAGAAATGAGGTGTGTGAAGTCATAGAATGGAGGTGTGTGAAGTCATAGAATGGTAGTGTGTGAAATCTTAGAATGGAGGTGTGTGAAGGTAAAGAATTGAGGTGTGTGAAGTCAGAATGGAGGTGTGTGAAGTCAGAATGGAGGTGTGTGAATTCATAGAATGGAAGTGCGTGAAGTCATAGAATGGAGGTCTGTGAACTCAGAATGGGGGTTTGTGAAGTCATAGAATGGAGGTGTGTGAACTCAGAATGGAGGTGTGTGAAGTCACAGAATGGAGGTGTGTGAAGTCATAGGATCAAGGTGTGTGAAGTCACAGAATGGAGGTGTGTGAAGTAACAGTATGGAGGTGTGTGAAGTCAGAATGGAGGTGTGTGAAGCCACACAATGGAGGTGTGTGAACTCATAGAATGGAGGTTTGTAAAGTCATGGAATGGCGGCGTTTGAAGTCAAAGAATGGAGGTATGTGAAGTGAAACTATAGAGGTGTGTGAAGTCAGAATGGAGGTGTGTGAAGTCATAGAATGGAGGTGTGTGAACTCAGAATGGAGGTGTGTGAAGTCACAGAATGGAGGTGTGTGAAGTCATAGAATGGAGGTGTGTGAATTCATAGAATGGAGGTGTGTGAAGTCATAGGATCGAGGTGTGTGAAGTCACAGAATGGAGGTGTGTGAAGTAACAGAATGGAGGTGTGTGAAGTCAGAATGGAGGTGTGTGAAGCCACAGAATGGAGGTGTGTGAAGTCACAGAATGGATGTTTGTGAAGTCATAGAATGGAGGTGTGTGAAGTCAGAGAATGGATGTTTCTGAAGTAAGAATGAAGGTGTGTGAAGTCATAGAATGGAGGTGTGTGAAGTCAAATTGGAGGTGTGTGAACTTATTGAATTGAGGTGTGTGAACTCATAGAATGGAGGTGTGTGAAGTCATGGAATGGAGGTGTGTGAAGTCAAAGAATGGAGGTGTCTGAAGTGAAACAACAGAGGTGTGTGAAGTCACAGAATGGAGGGGTGTGAAGTCACAGAATGGAAGTGTGTGAAGTCAAACCGAGGTGTGTGAAGCCACAGAATGGAGGTGTGTGAAGTCACAGAATGGAAGTGTGTGAAGTCAGAATGGAGGTGTGTGAAGTCACAGAATTGAGGTGTATGAAGTCACAGAATGGAGGTGTGTGAAGTCAGAATGAAGGTGTGTGAAGTCACAGAATGGAGGTGTGTGAAGTCACAGAATGGATGTTTGTGAAGTAAGAATGAAGGTGTTTGAAGTCATAGAGTGGAGCTGTGTGAAATCACAGAATGGAGGTGTGTGAAGTGAGATTGGAGGTGTGTGATATCACAGAAGAGAGGTGTGTGAAGTCATAGAATGGAGGTGTGTGAAGTCAAAATGGGGTTGTGTGAAGTCATAGAATGGCGTTTTTTGATGTCAACGAATGGAGGTGTGTGAAGTCATAGAATGGAGGTGTGTGAAGTCAGATTGGAGGTGTGTGAAATCACAGAATGGAGGTGTGTGAAGTCACAGAATGGAGGTGTGTAAACTCAGAATGTAGGTGTGTGAAGCCACAGAATGGAGGTGTGTGAAGTCATAGAATTGAAGTGTGTTAAATCATAGAATTGAGGTGTGTGAAGTCACAGAATTGAGGTGTGTGAAGTCAGAATGGAGGTGTGTGAAGTCAGAATGGAGGTGAGTGAAGTCATAGAATGGAGGTGTGTGAAGTCATAGAATGGAGGTCTGTGAACTCAGAATGGAGGTTTGTGAAGTCATAGAATGGAGGTGTGTGAAGCCACAGAATGGAGGTGTGTGAAGTCACAGAATGGAGGTTTGTGAAGTCATAGAATGGAGGTGTGTGAAGTCACAGAATGGATGTTTCTGAAGTAAGAATGAAGGTGTGTGAAGTCATAGAAGGGAGATGTGTGAAGTCAAATTGGAGGTGTGTGAGCTCATAGAATGGAGGTGTGTGAACTCTTGGAATGGAGGTTTGTGAAGTCATGGAATGGCGGTGTGTGAAGTCAAAGAATGGAGGTAAGTGAAGTGAAACAATAGAGGTGTGTGAAGTCACAGAATGGAGGTGTGTGAAGTCACAGATTGGAAGTGTGTGAAGGCAAAACGGAGGTGTGTGAAGTCACAGAATGGAGGTGTGTGAAGTCACAGAATGGAGGTGTGTGAAGTCATAGAATGAAGGTGTGTGAAGTCATAGAATGGAGGTGTGTGAAGTCAGAATGGAGGTTTGTGAAGTCATAGCATGGAGGTGTGTGAAGTCACAGAATGGAGGTGTGTGAAGTCATAGAATGGAGATGTGTGAAGTCACAGAATGGAGGTGTGTGAAGTCATAGAATGGAGGTGTGTGAAGTCATAAAATGGAGGTGTGTGAATTCATAGAATGGAGGTGTGTGAAGTCACAATGGAGTTGTGTGAAGTCATGGAATGGTTGTTTTTGATGTCAACGAATGGAGGTGTGTGAAGTCATAGAATGGAGGTGAGTGAAGTCAGATTGGAGGTGTGTGAAATCACAGAATGGAGGTGTGGCAACTCAGAAATGAGGTGTGTGAAGTCATAGAATGGAGGTGTGTGAAGTCATAGAATGGTAGTGTGTGAAATCATAGAATGGAGGTGTGTGAAGATAAAGAATTGAGGTGTGTGAAGTCAGAATGGAGGTGTGTGAAGTCAGAATGGAGGTGTGTGAAGTCATAGAATGGAAGTGTGTGAAGTCATAGAATGGAGGTCTGTGAACTCAGAATGGGGGTTTGTGAAGTCATAGAATGGAGGTGTGTGAACTCAGAATGGAGGTGTGTGAAGTCACAGAATGGAGGTGTGTGAAGTCATAGGATCGAGGTGTGTGAAGTCACAGAATGGAGGTGTGTGAAGTAACAGTATGGAGTTGTGTGAAGTCAGAATGGAGGTGTGTGAAGCTACAGAATGGAGGTGTGTGAACTCATAGAATGGAGGTTTGTGACGTCATGGAATGGCGGCGTTTGAAGTCAAAGAATGGAGGTATGTGAAGTGAAACAATAGAGGTGTGTGAAGTCAGAATGGAGGTGTGTGAAGTCATAGAATGGAAGTGTGTGAAGTCATAGAATGGAGGTCTGTGAACTCAGAATGGGGGTTTGTGAAGTCATAGAATGGAGGTGTGTGAACTCAGAATGGAGGTGTGTGAGGTCACAGAATGGAGGTGTGTGAAGTCACAGAATGGATGTTTGTGAAGTAAGAATGAAGGTGTTTGAAGTCATAGAGTGGAGGTGTGTGAAGTCACAGAATGGAGGTGTGTGAAGTGAGATTGGAGGTGTGTGATATCACAGAAGAGAGGTGTGTGAAGTCATAGAATGGAGGTGTGTGAAGTCAAAATGGGGTTGTGTGAAGTCATAGAATGGGGTTTTTGATGTCAACGAATGGAGGTGTGTGAAGTCAAAGAATGGAGGTGTGTGAAGTCAGATTGGAGGTGTGTGAAATCACAGAATGGAGGTGTGTGAAGTCACAGAATGGAAGTGTGTAAACTCAGAATGTAGGTGTGTGCAGCCACAGAATGGAGGTGTGTGAAGTCATAGAATGGAAGTGTGTTAAATCATAGAATTGAGGTGTGTGAAGTCACAGAATTGAGGTGTGTGAAGTCAGAATGGAGGTGTGTGAAGTCAGAATGGAGGTGAGTGAAGTCATAGAATGGAGGTGTGTGAAGTCATAGAATGGAGATCTGTGAACTCAGAATGGAGGTTTGTGAAGTCATAGAATGGAGGTGTGTGAAGCCACAGAATGGAGGTGTGTGAAGTCACAGAATGGAGGTTTGTGAAGTCATAGAATGGAGGTGTGTGAAGTCAGAGAATGGATGTTTCTGAAGTAAGAATGAAGGTGTGTGAAGTCATAGAAGGGAGATGTGTGAAGTCAAATTGGAGGTGTGTGAGCTCATAGAATGGAGGTGTGTGAACTCTTGGAATGGAGGTTTGTGAAGTCATGGAATGGCGGTGTGTGCAGTCAAAGAATGGAGGTGTGTGAAGTGAAACAATAGAGGTGTGTGAAGTCACAGAATGGAGGTGTGTGAAGTCACAGATTGGAAGTGTGTGAAGGCAAAACGGAGGTGTGTGAAATCACAGAATGGAGGTGTGTGAAGTCACAGAATGGAGGTGTGTGAAGTCATAGAATGGAGGTGTGGAAGTCATAGAATGGAGGTGTGTGAAGTCAGAATGGAGGTGTGCGAACTCATAGAATGGAGGTGTGTGAAGTCACAATGGAGGTGTGTGAAGTCATAGAATTTAGGTGTGTGAAGTCACAAAATGGAGGTGTGTGAAGTCATGGAATGGAGGTGTGTGAAGTCATAGAATGAAGGTGTGTGAAGTCAGAATGGAGGTGTGTGAAGTCACAGAATTGAGGTGTGTGAAGTCACAGGATGGAGGTGTGTGAAGTCAGAATGAAGGTGTGTGAAATCACAGAATGGAGGTGTGTAAAGTCGCAGAATGGATGTTTGTGAAGTAAGAATGAAGGTTTTTGAAGTCATAGAGTGGAGGTGTGTGAAGTCACAGAATGGAGGTGTGTGAAGTCATAGAATGGAGGTGTGTGAAGTCATAGAATTGAGGTGTGTGAAGTCATAGAATGGAGGTGTGTGAAGTCATAAAATGGAGGTGTGTGAACTCATAGAATGGATGTGTGTGTAGTTAAAATGGAGTTGTGTGAAGTCATAGAATGGTGGTTTTTGATGTCAACGAATGGAGGTTTGTGAAGTCACAGAATGGAGGTGTGTAAACTCAGAATGGAGGTGTGTGAAGTCACAGAATGGAGGTTTGTGAAGTCATAGAATGGAGGTGTGTGAAGTCAGAGAATGGATGTTTCTGAAGTAAGAATGGAGGTGTGTGAAGTCAAATTGGAGGTGTGTGAACTCATAGAATGGTGGTGTGTGAACTCATAGAATGGAGGTGTGTGAAGTCATGGAATGGAGGTGTGTGAAGTCACAGAATGGAAGTGTGTGAAGTCAAAACGGAGGTGTGGGAAGTCACAGAATGGAGGTGTGTGAAGTCAAATAATGGAGGTGTGTGAAGTCAAAAAGGTGGTGTGTGAAGTCACAGAATGGAGGTGTGTGAAGTCATAGAATGGAGGTGTGTGAAATCATAGAATGGAGGTAAGTGAAGTCAGAATGGAGTTGTATGAAGTCACAGAATTGAGGTGTGTGAAGTCACAGAATGGAGGTGTGTGAAGTCAGAATGAAGGTGTGTGAAGTCAAAGAATGGAGGTGTGTGAAGTCACAAAATGGATGTTTGTGAAGTAAGAATGAAGGTGTTTGAAGTCATAGAGTGGAGGTGTGTGAAGTCACAGAATGGAGGTGTGTGAAGTCATAGAATGGAGGTGTGTGTAGTCATAAAATGGAGATGTGTGATCTCATAGAATGGAGGTGTGTGAAGTCAAAATGGAGTTGCATGAAGTCATAGAATGGTGTTTTTTGATGTCAACGAATGGAGGTGTGTGAAGTCATAGAATGGAGGTTTGTGAAGTCAGATTGTAGGTGTGTGAAATCACAGAATGGAGGTGTGTGAAGTCACAGAATGGAGGTGTGTGAATTCAGAATGTAGGTGTGTGAAGCCACAGAATGGAGGTGTGTGAAGTCATAGAATGGAAGTGTGTGAAATCATTGAATGGAGGTGTGTGAAGTCACAGAATTGAGGTTTGTGAAGTCAGAATGGATGTGTGTGAAGTCAGAATGTAGGTGAGTGAAGTCATAGAATGGAGGTGTGTGAAGTCATAGAATGGAGGTCTGTGAACTCAGAATGGAGGTTTGTGAAGTCATAGAATGGAGGTGTGTGAAGTCACAGAATGGAGGTGTGTGAAGTCATAGAATGCAGGTGTGTGAAGTCATAAAATGGAGGTGTGTGAATTCATAGAGTGGAGGTGTGTGAAGTCACAATGGAGTTGTGTGAAGTCATAGAATGGTTGTTTTTGATGTCAACGAATGGAGGTGAGTGAAGTCAGATTGGAGGTGTGTGAAATCACAGAATGGAGGTGTGTCAACTCAGAAATGAGGTGTGTGAAGTCATAGAATGGAGGTGTGTGAAGTCATAGAATGGAGGTGTGTGAAATCATAGAATGGAGGTGTGTGAATTCAAAGAATTGAGGTGTGTGAAGTCAGAATGGAGGTGTGTGAAGTCAGAATGGAGGTGTGTGAAGTCATAGAATGGAAGTGTGTGAAGTCATAGAATGGAGGTCTGTGAACTCAGAATGGGGGTTTGTGAAGTCATAGAATGGAGGTGTGTGAACTCAGAATGGAGGTGTGTGAAGTCACAAATGGAGGTGTGTGAAGTCATAGAATGGAGGTGTGTGAATTCATAGAATGGAGGTGTGTGAAGTCATAGGATCGAGGTGTGTGAAGTCACAGAATGGAGGTGTGTGAAGTCACAGAATGGACGTGTGTGAAGTCACAGAATGGAGGTGTGTGAACTCAGAATGGAGGTGTGTGAAGCCACAGAATGGAGGTGTGTGAAGTCATAGAATGGAAGTGTGTGAAGTCATAGAATGGAGGTGTGTGAAGGAAGAATGGAGGGGTGTGAAGTCACAGAATGGAGGTGTGTGAATTCAGAATGGAGGTGTGTGAAATTACAGAATGGAGTTTTGTGAAGTCATAGAATGGAGGTGTGTGAAGTCAGAGAATGGATGTTTCTGAAGTAAGAATGAAGGTGTGTGAAGTCATAGAATGGAGGTGTGTGAAGTCAAATTGGAGGTGTGTGAACTCATAGAATGGAGGTGTGTGAAGTCATGGAATGGAGGTGTGTGAAGTCAAAGAATGGATGTGTGTGAAGTGAAACAACAGAGGTGTGTGAAGTCACAGAATGGAGGTGTGTGAAGTCACAGAATGGAAGTGTGTGAAGTCAAAAAGGTGGTGTGTGAAGTCACAGAATGGAGGTGTGTGAAGTCACAGAATGGAGGTGTGTGAAGTCAAAACGGAGGTGTGTGAAGTCAAAGAATGGAGGTGTGACGTCACAGAATGGAGGTGTGTGAAGTCAAAAAGGTGGTGTGTGAAGTCACAGAATGGAGGTGTGTGAAGTCATAGAATGGAGGTTTGTGAAATCATAGAATGGAGGTGTGTGAAGTCAGAATGGAGGTGTGTGAAGTCACCGAATGGAGGTGTGTGAAGTCACAGAATGGATGTTTGTGAAGTAAGAATGAAGGTGTTTGAAGTCATAGAGTGGAGGTGTGCGAAGTCACAGAATGGAGGTGTGTGAAGTCAGATTGGAGGTGTGTGAAATCACAGAATGGAGGTGTGTGAAGTCATAGAATGGAGGTGTGTGAAGTCATAAAATGGAGGTGTATGAACTCATAGAATGGAGGTGTGTGAAGTCAAAATGGAGTTGTGTGAAGTCATAGCATGGTGTTTTTTGATATCAACGAATGGAGGTGTGTGAAGTCATAGAATGGAGGTGTGTGAAGTCAGATTGGACTTGTGTGAAATCACAGAATGGAGGTGTGTGAAGTCACAGAATTGAGGTGTGTAAACTCAGAATGTAGTAGTGTGACGCCACAGAATGGAGGTGTGTGAAGTCATAGAATGGAAGTGTGTGAAATCATAGAATGGAGGTGTGTGAAATCACAGAATTAAGGTGAGTGAAGTCAGAATGGAGGTGTGTGAAGTCAGAATGGAGGTGAGTGAAGTCATAGAATGGAGGTGTGTGAAGTCATAGAATGGAGGTCTGTGAACTCAGAATGGAGGTTTGTGAAGTCATAGAATGGAGGTGTGTGAACTCAGAATGGAGGTGTGTGAAGTCACAGAATGGAGGTGTGTGAAGTCATAGAATGGAGGTTTGTGAACTCACAGAATGGAGGTGTGTTAATTCATAGAATGGAGGTGTGTGAAGTCATAGGATCGAGGTGTGTGAAGTCACAGAATGGAGGTGTGTGAAGTCACAGAATGGACGTGTGTGAAGTCACAGAATGGAGGTGTGTGAACTCAGAATGCAGGTGTGTGAAGCCACAGAATGGAGGTGTGTGAAGTCATAGATTGGAAGTGTGTGAAGACGTAGAAAGGAGGTGTGTGAACTCAGAATGGAGGTGTGTGAAGTCACAGAATGGAGGTTTGTGAAGTCATAGAATGGAGGTGTGTGAAGTCAGAGAATGGATGTTTCTCAAGTAAGAATGAAGGTGTGTGAAGTCATAGAATGGAGATGTGTGAAGTCAAATTGGAGGTGTGTGAACTCATAGAATGGAGGTGTGTGAACTCATAGAATGGAGGTTTGTGAAGTCATGGAATGGCGGTGTTTGAAGTCAAAGAATGGAGGTGTGTGAAGTGAAACAATAGAGGTGTGTGAAGTCACAGAATGGAGGTGTGTGAAGTCCCAGATTGGAAGTGTGTGAAGTCAAAACGGAGGTTTGTGAAGTCATAGAATGGAGGTGTGTGAAGCCACAGAATGGAGGTGTGTGAAGTCACAGAATGGAGGTTTGTGAAGTCATAGAATGGAGGTGTGTGAAGTCAGAGAATGGATGTTTCTGAAGTAAGAATGAAGGTGTGTGAAGTCATAGAAGGGAGATGTGTGAAGTCAAATTGGAGGTGTGTGAGCTCATAGAATGCAGGTGTGTGAACTCTTGGAATGGAGGTTTGTGAAGTCATGGAATGGCGGTGTGTGCAGTCAAAGAATGGAGGTGTGTGAAGTGAAACAATAGAGGTGTGTGAAGTCACAGAATGGAGGTGTGTGAAGTCACGGATTGGAAGTGTGTGAAGGCAAAACGGAGGTGTGTGAAATCACAGAATGGAAGTGTGTGAAGTCACAGAATGGAGGTGTGTGAAGTCATAGAATGGAGGTGTGTGAAGTCAGAATGGAGGTGTGCGAACTCATAGAATGGAGGTGTGTGAAGTCACAATGGAGGTGTGTGAAGTCATAGAATTTAGGTGTGTGAAGTCACAAAATGGAGGTGTGTGAAGTCATGGAATGGAGGTGTGTGAAGTCATAGAATGAAGGTGTGTGAAGTCAGAATGGAGGTGTGTGAAGTCACAGAATTGAGGTGTGTGAAGTCACAGAATGGAGGTGTGTGAAGTCAGAATGAAGGTGTGTGAAATCACAGAATGGAGGTGTGTAAAGTCGCAGAATGGATGTTTGTGAAGTAAGAATGAAGGTTTTTGAAGTCATAGAGTGGAGGTGTGTGAAGTCACAGAATGGAGGTGTGTGAAGTCATAGAATGGAGGTTTGTGAAGTCATAGAATTGAGGTGTGTGAAGTCATAGAATGGAGGTGTGTGAAGTCATAAAATGGAGGTGTGTGAACTCATAGAATGGATGTGTGTGAAGTTAAAATGGAGTTGTGTGAAGTCATAGAATGGTGGTTTTTGATGTCAACGAATGGAGGTTTGTGAAGTCACAGAATGGAGGTGTGTAAACTCAGAATGGAGGTGTGTGAAGTCACAGAATGGAGGTTTGTGAAGTCATAGAATGGAGGTGTGTGAAGTCAGAGAATGGATGTTTCTGAAGTAAGAATGGAGGTGTGTGAAGTCAAATTGGAGGTGTGTGAACTCATAGAATGGAGGTGTGTGAACTCATAGAATGGAGGTGTGTGACGTCATGGAATGGAGGTGTGTGAAGTCACAGAATGGAAGTGTGTGAAGTCAAAACGGAGGTGTGGGAAGTCACAGAATGGAGGTGTGTGAAGTCAAATAATGGAGGTGTGTGAAGTCAAAAAGGTGGTGTGTGAAGTCACAGAATGGAGGTGTGTGAAGTCATAGAATGGAGGTGTGTGAAATCATAGAATGGAGGTAAGTGAAGTCAGAATGGAGTTGTATGAAGTCACAGAATTGAGGTGTGTGAAGTCACAGAATGGAGGTGTGTGAAGTCAGAATGAAGGTGTGTGAAGTCAAAGAATGGAGGTGTGTGAAGTCACAAAATGGATGTTTGTGAAGTAAGAATGAAGGTGTTTGAAGTCATAGAGTGGAGATGTGTGAAGTCACAGAATGGAGGTGTGTGAAGTCATAGAATGGAGGTGTGTGAAGTCATAAAATGGAGATGTGTGATCTCATAGAATGGAGGTGTGTGAAGTCAAAATGGAGTTGCATGAAGTCATAGAATGGTGTTTTTTGATGTCAACGAATGGAGGTGTGTGAAGTCATAGAATGGAGGTTTGTGAAGTCAGATTGTAGGTGTGTGAAATCACAGAATGGAGGTGTGTGAAGTCACAGAATGGAGGTGTGTGAATTCAGAATGTAGGTGTGTGAAGCCACAGAATGGAGGTGTGTGAAGTCATAGAATGGAAGTGTGTGAAATCATTGAATGGAGGTGTGTGAAGTCACAGAATTGAGGTTTGTGAAGTCAGAATGGATGTGTGTGAAGTCAGAATGTAGGTGAGTGAAGTCATAGAATAGAGGTGTGTGAAGTCATAGAATGGAGGTCTGTGAACTCAGAATGGAGGTTTGTGAAGTCATAGAATGGAGGTGTGTGAAGTCACAGAATGGAGGTGTGTGAAGTCATAGAATGCAGGTGTGTGAAGTCATAAAATGGAGGTGTGTGAATTCATAGAGTGGAGGTGTGTGAAGTCACAATGGAGTTGTGTGAAGTCATAGAATGGTTGTTTTTGATGTCAACGAATGGAGGTGAGTGAAGTCAGATTGGAGGTGTGTGAAATCACAGAATGGAGGTGTGTCAACTCAGAAATGAGGTGTGTGAAGTCATAGAATGGAGGTGTGTGAAGTCATAGAATGGAGGTGTGTGAAATCATAGAATGGAGGTGTGTGAATTCAAAGAATTGAGGTGTGTGAAGTCAGAATGGAGGTGTGTGAAGTCAGAATGGAGGTGTGTGAAGTCATAGAATGGAAGTGTGTGAAGTCATAGAATGGAGGTCTGTGAACTCAGAATGGGGGTTTGTGAAGTCATAGAATGGAGGTGTGTGAACTCAGAATGGAGGTGTGTGAAGTCACAAATGGAGGTGTGTGAAGTCATAGAATGGAGGTGTGTGAATTCATAGAATGGAGGTGTGTGAAGTCATAGGATCGAGGTGTGTGAAGTCACAGAATGGAGGTGTGTGAAGTCACAGAATGGACGTGTGTGAAGTCACAGAATGGAGGTGTGTGAACTCAGAATGGAGGTGTGTGAAGTCATAGAATGGAAGTGTGTGAAGTCATAGAATGGAGGTGTGTGAAGGAAGAATGGAGGGGTGTGAAGTCACAGAATGGAGGTGTGTGAATTCAGAATGGAGGTGTGTGAAATTACAGAATGGAGGTTTGTGAAGTCATAGAATGGAGGTGTGTGAAGTCAGAGAATGGATGTTTCTGAAGTAAGAATGAAGGTGTGTGAAGTCATAGAATGGAGGTGTGTGAAGTCAAATTGGAGGTGTGTGAACTCATAGAATGGAGGTGTGTGAAGTCATGGAATGGAGGTGTGTGAAGTCAAAGAATGGATGTGTGTGAAGTGAAACAATAGAGGTGTGTGAAGTCACAGAATGGAGGTGTGTGAAGTCACAGAATGGAAGTGTGTGAAGTCAAAAAGGTGGTGTGTGAAGTCACAGAATGGAGGTGTGTGAAGTCACAGAATGGAGGTGTGTGAAGTCAAAACGGAGGTGTGTGAAGTCACAGAATGGAGGTGTGAAGTCACAGAATGGAGGTGTGTGAAGTCAAAAAGGTGGTGTGTGAAGTCACAGAATGGAGGTGTGTGAAGTCATAGAATGGAGGTGTGTGAAATCATAGAATGGAGGTGTGTGAAGTCAGAATGGAGGTGTGTGAAGTCACCGAATGGAGGTGTGTGAAGTCACAGAATGGATGTTTGTGAAGTAAGAATGAAGGTGTTTGAAGTCATAGAGTGGAGGTGTGCGAAGTCACAGAATGGAGGTGTGTGAAGTCAGATTGGAGGTGTGTGAAATCACAGAATGGAGGTGTGTGAAGTCATAGAATGGAGGTGTGTGAAGTCATAAAATGGAGGTGTATGAACTCATAGAATGGAGGTGTGTGAAGTCAAAATGGAGTTGTGTGAAGTCATAGCATGGTGTTTTTTGATATCAACGAATGGAGGTGTGTGAAGTCATACAATGGAGGTGTGTGAAGTCAGATTGGACGTGTGTGAAATCACAGAATGGAGGTGTGTGAAGTCACAGATTGGAGGTGTGTAAACTCAGAATGTAGTAGTGTGACGCCACAGAATGGAGGTGTGTGAAGTCATAGAATGGAAGTGTGTGAAATCATAGAATGGAGGTGTGTGAAGTCACAGAATTAAGGTGAGTGAAGTCAGAATGGAGGTGTGTGAAGTCAGAATGGAGGTGAGTGAAGTCATAGAATGGAGGTGTGTGAAGTCATAGAATGGAGGTCTGTGAACTCAGAATGGAGGTTTGTGAAGTCATAGAATGGAGGTGTGTGAACTCAGAATGGAGGTGTGTGAAGTCACAGAATGGAGGTGTGTGAAGTCATAGAATGGAGGTTTGTGAACTCACAGAATGGAGGTGTGTTAATTCATAGAATGGAGGTGTGTGAAGTCATAGGATCGAGGTGTGTGAAGTCACAGAATGGAGGTGTGTGAAGTCACAGAATGGAGGTGTGTGAAGTCACAGAATGGAGGTGTCTGAACTCAGAATGTAGGTGTGTGAAGCCACAGAATGGAGGTGTGTGAAGTCATAGATTGGAAGTGTGTGAAGTCGTAGAAAGGAGGTGTGTGAACTCAGAATGGAGGTGTGTGAAGTCACAGAATGGAGGTTTGTGAAGTCATAGAATGGAGGTGTGTGAAGTCAGAGAATGGATGTTTCTGAAGTAAGAATGAAGGTGTGTGAAGTCATAGAATGGAGATGTGTGAAGTCAAATTGGAGGTGTGTGAACTCATAGAATGGAGGTGTGTGAACTCATAGAATGGAGGTTTGTGAAGTCATGGAATGGCGGTGTTTGAAGTCAAAGAATGGAGGTGTGTGAAGTGAAACAATAGAGGTGTGTGAACTCACAGAATGGAGGTGTGTGAAGTCTCAGATTGGAAGTGTGTGAAGTCAAAACGGAGGTTTGTGAAGTCATAGAATGGAGGTGTGTGAAGCCACAGAATGGAGGTGTGTGAAGTCACAGAATGGAGGTTTGTGAAGTCATAGAATGGAGGTGTGTGAAGTCAGAGAATGGATGTTTCTGAAGTAAGAATGAAGGTGTGTGAAGTCATAGAAGGGAGATGTGTGAAGTCAAATTGGAGGTGTGTGAGCTCATAGAATGGAGGTGTGTGAACTCTTGGAATGGAGGTTTGTGAAGTCATGGAATGGCGGTGTGTGCAGTCAAAGAATGGAGGTGTGTGAAGTGAAACAATAGAGGTGTGTGAAGTCACAGAATGGAGGTGTGTGAAGTCACAGATTGGAAGTGTGTGAAGGCAAAACGGAGGTGTGTGAAATCACAGAATGGAGGTGTGTGAAGTCACAGAATGGAGGTGTGTGAAGTCATAGAATGGAGGTGTGGAAGTCATAGAATGGAGGTGTGTGAAGTCAGAATGGAGGTGTGCGAACTCATAGAATGGAGGTGTGTGAAGTCACAATGGAGGTGTGTGAAGTCATAGAATTTAGGTGTGTGAAGTCACAAAATGGAGGTGTGTGAAGTCATGGAATGGAGGTGTGTGAAGTCATAGAATGAAGGTGTGTGAAGTCAGAATGGAGGTGTGTGAAGTCACAGAATTGAGGAGTGTGAAGTCACAGAATGGAGGTGTGTGAAGTCAGAATGAAGGTGTGTGAAATCACAGAATGGAGGTGTGTAAAGTCGCAGAATGGATGTTGGTGAAGTAAGAATGAAGGTTTTTGAAGTCATAGAGTGGAGGTGTGTGAAGTCACAGAATGGAGGTGTGTGAAGTCATAGAATGGAGGTGTGTGAAGTCATAGAATTGAGGTGTGTGAAGTCATAGAATGGAGGTGTGTGAAGTCATAAAATGGAGGTGTGTGAACTCATAGAATGGATGTGTGTGAAGTTAAAATGGAGTTGTGTGAAGTCATAGAATGGTGGTTTTTGATGTCAACGAATGGAGGTTTGTGAAGTCACAGAATGGAGGTGTGTAAACTCAGAATGGAGGTGTGTGAAGTCACAGAATGGAGGTTTGTGAAGTCATAGAATGGAGGTGTGTGAAGTCAGAGAATGGATGTTTCTGAAGTAAGAATGGAGGTGTGTGAAGTCAAATTGGAGGTGTGTGAACTCATAGAATGGAGGTGTGTGAACTCATAGAATGGAGGTGTGTGAAGTCATGGAATGGAGGTGTGTGAAGTCACAGAATGGAAGTGTGTGAAGTCAAAACGGAGGTGTGTGAAGTCACAGAATGGAGGTGTGTGAAGTCAAAGAATGGAGGTGTGTGAAGTCAAAAAGGTGGTGTGTGAAGTCACAGAATGGAGGTGTGTGAAGTCATAGAATGGAGGTGTGTGAAATCATAGAATGGAGGTAAGTGAAGTCAGAATGGAGTTGTATGAAGTCACAGAATTGAGGTGTGTGAAGTCACAGAATGGAGGTGTGTGAAGTCAGAATGAAGGTGTGTGAAGTCACAGAATGGAGGTGTGTGAAGTCACAAAATGGATGTTTGTGAAGTAAGAATGAAGGTGTTTGAAGTCATAGAGTGGAGATGTGTGAATTCACAGAATGGAGGTGTGTGAAGTCATAGAATGGAGGTGTGTGAAGTCATAAAATGGAGATGTGTTATCTCGTAGAATGGAGGTGTGTGAAGTCAAAATGGAGTTGCATGAAGTCATAGAATGGTGTTTTTTGATGTCAACGAATGGAGGTGTGTGAAGTCATAGAATGGAGGTTTGTGAAGTCAGATTGTAGGTGTGTGAAATCACAGAATGGAGGTGTGTGAAGTCACAGAATGGAGGTGTGTGAATTCAGAATGTAGGTGTGTGAAGCCACAGAATGGAGGTGTGTGAAGTCATAGAATGGAAGTGTGTGAAATCATTGAATGGAGGTGTGTGAAGTCACAGAATTGAGGTTTGTGAAGTCAGAATGGATGTGTGTGAAGTCAGAATGTAGGTGAGTGAAGTCATAGAATGGAGGTGTGTGAAGTCATAGAATGGAGGTCTGTGAACTCAGAATGGAGGTTTGTGAAGTCATAGAATGGAGGTGTGTGAAGTCACAGAATGGAGGTGTGTGAAGTCATAGAATGCAGGTGTGTGAAGTCATAAAATAGAGGTGTGTGAATTCATAGATTGGAGGTGTGTGAATTCACAATGGAGTTGTGTGAAGTCATAGAATGGTTGTTTTTGATGTCAACGATTGGAGGTGAGTGAAGTCAGATTGGAGTTGTGTGAAATCACAGAATGGAGGTGTGTCAACTCAGAAATGAGGTGTGTGAAGTCATAGAATGGAGGTGTGTGAAGTCATAGAATGGAGGTGTGTGAAATCATAGAATGGAGGTGTGTGAATTCAAAGAATTGAGGTGTGTGAAGTCAGAATGGAGGTGTGTGAAGTCAGAATGGAGCTGTGTGAAGTCATAGAATGGAAGTGTGTGAAGTCATAGAATGGAGGTCTGTGAACTCAGAATGGGGGTTTGTGAAGTCACAGAATGGAGGTGTGTGAACTCAGAATGGAATTGTGTGAAGTCACAGAATGGAGGTGTGTGAACTCAGAATGGAGGTGTGTGAAGCCACAGAATGGAGGTGTGTGAAGTCATAGAATGGAAGTGTGTGAAGTCATAGAATGGAGGTGTGTGAAGGAAGAATGGAGGGGTGTGAAGTCACAGAATGGAGGTGTGTGAATTCAGAATGGAGGTGTGTGAAATTACAGAATGGAGGTTTGTGAAGTCATAGAATGGAGGTGTGTGAAGTCAGAGAATGGATGTTTCTGAAGTAAGAATGAAGGTGTGTGAAGTCATAGAATGGAGGTGTGTGAAGTCAAATTGGAGGTGTGTGAACTCATAGAATGGAGGTGTGTGAAGTCATGGAATGGAGGTGTGTGAAGTCAAAGAATGGATGTGTGTGAAGTGAAACAATAGAGGTGTGTGAAGTCACAGAATGGAGGTGTGTGAAGTCACAGAATGGAAGTGTGTGAAGTCAAAAAGGTGGTGTGTGAAGTCACAGAATGGAGGTGTGTGAAGTCACAGAATGGAGGTGTGTGAAGTCAAAACGGAGGTGTGTGAAGTCACAGAATGGAGGTGTGAAGTCACAGAATGGAGGTGTGTGAAGTCAAAAAGGTGGTGTGTGAAGTCACAGAATGGAGGTGTGTGAAGTCATAGAATGGAGGTGTGTGAAATCATAGAATGGAGGTGTGTGAAGTCAGAATGGAGGTGTGTGAAGTCACCGAATGGAGGTGTGTGAAGTCACAGAATGGATGTTTGTGAAGTAAGAATGAAGGTGTTTGAAGTCATAGAGTGGAGGTGTGCGAAGTCACAGAATGGAGGTGTGTGAAGTCAGATTGGAGGTGTGTGAAATCACAGAATGGAGGTGTGTGAAGTCATAGAATGGAGGTGTGTGAAGTCATAAAATGGAGGTGTATGAACTCATAGAATGGAGGTGTGTGAAGTCAAAATGGAGTTGTGTGAAGTCATAGCATGGTGTTTTTTGATATCAACGAATGGAGGTGTGTGAAGTCATAAAATGGAGGTGTGTGAAGTCAGATTGGACGTGTGTGAAATCACAGAATGGAGGTGTGTGAAGTCACAGAATGGAGGTGTGTAAACTCAGAATGTAGTAGTGTGACGCCACAGAATGGAGGTGTGTGAAGTCATAGAATGGAAGTGTGTGAAATCATAGAATGGAGGTGTGTGAAGTCACAGAATTAAGGTGAGTGAAGTCAGAATGGAGGTGTGTGAAGTCAGAATGGAGGTGAGTGAAGTCATAGAATGGAGGTCTGTGAACTCAGAATGGAGGTTTGTGAAGTCATAGAATGGAGGTGTGTGAACTCAGAATGGAGGTGTGTGAAGTCACAGAATGGAGGTGTGTGAAGTCATAGAATGGAGGTCTGTGAACTCAGAATGGAGGTTTGTGAAGTCATAGAATGGAGGTGTGTGAACTCAGAATGGAGGTGTGTGAAGTCACAGAATGGAGGTGTGTGAAGTCATAGAATGGAGGTTTGTGAACTCACAGAATGGAGGTGTGTTAATTCATAGAATGGAGGTGTGTGAAGTCATAGGATCGAGGTGTGTGAAGTCACAGAATGGAGGTGTGTGAAGTCACAGAATGGAGGTGTGTGAAGTCACAGAATGGAGGTGTGTGAACTCAGAATGTAGGTGTGTGAAGCCACAGAATGGAGGTGTGTGAAGTCATAGAATGGAAGTGTGTGAAGTCGTAGAAAGGAGGTGTGTGAACTCAGAATGGAGGTGTGTGAAGTCACAGAATGGAGGTTTGTGAAGTCATAGAATGGAGGTGTGTGAAGTCAGAGAATGGATGTTTCTGAAGTAAGAATGAAGGTGTGTGAAGTCATAGAATGGAGATGTGTGAAGTCAAATTGGAGGTGTGTGAACTCATAGAATGGAGGTGTGTGAACTCATAGAATGGAGGTTTGTGAAGTCATGGAATGGCGGTGTTTGAAGTCAAAGAATGGAGGTGTGTGAAGTGAAACAATAGAGGTGTGTGAAGTCATAGAATGAAGGTCTGTGAACTCAGAATGGAGGTTTGTGAAGTCATAGAATGGAGGTGTGTGAACTCAGAATGGAGGTGTGTGAAGTCACAGAATGGAGGTGTGTGAAGTCATAGAATGGAGGTTTGTGAACTCACAGAATGGAGGTGTGTTAATTCATAGAATGGAGGTGTGTGAAGTCATAGGATCGAGGTGTGTGAAGTCACAGAATGGAGGTGTGTGAAGTCACAGAATGGAGGTGTGTGAAGTCACAGAATGGAGGTGTGTGAACTCAGAATGTAGGTGTGTGAAGCCACAGAATGGAGGTGTGTGAAGTCATAGAATGGAAGTGTGTGAAGTCGTAGAAAGGAGGTGTGTGAACTCAGAATGGAGGTGTGTGAAGTCACAGAATGGAGGTTTGTGAAGTCATAGAATGGAGGTGTGTGAAGTCAGAGAATGGATGTTTCTGAAGTAAGAATGAAGGTGTGTGAAGTCATAGAATGGAGATGTGTGAAGTCAAATTGGAGGTGTGTGAACTCATAGAATGGAGGTGTGTGAACTCATAGAATGGAGGTTTGTGAAGTCATGGAATGGCGGTGTTTGAAGTCAAAGAATGGAGGTGTGTGAAGTGAAACAATAGAGGTGTGTGAAGTCACAGAATGGAGGTGTGTGAAGTCCCAGATTGGAAGTGTGTGAAGTCAAAACGGAGGTGTGTGAAGTCACAGAATGGAGGTGTGTGAAGTCACAGAATGGAGGTGTGTGAAGTCAAAAAGGTGGTGTGTGAATTCACAGAATGGAGGTGTGTGAAGTCATAGAATGGAGTTGTGTGAAATCATAGAATGGAGGTATGTGAATTCAGAATGAAGGTGTGTGAAGTCACAGAATTGAGCTGTATGAAGTCACAGAATGGAGGTGTGTGAAGTCAGAATGGAGGTGTGTGAAGTCACAGAATGGAGGTGTGTGAAGTCACAGAATGGATGTTTGTGAAATAAGAATGAAGGTGTTTGAAGTCATAGAGTGGAGGTGTGTGAAGTCACAGAATGGAGGTGTGTGAAGTCATAGAATGGAGGTGTGTGAAGTCATAGAATTGAGGTGTGTGAAGTCATAGAATGGAGGTGTGTGAAGTCATAAAATGGAGGTGTGTGAACTCATAGAATGGAGGTGTGTGAAGTCAAAATGGAGTTGTGTGAAGTCATAGAATGGTGCTTTTCGATGTCAACGAATGGAGGTGTGTGAAGTCATAGAATGGAGGTGTGTGAAGTCAGATTGGAGGTGTGTGAAATCACAGAATGTAGGTGTGTGAAGCCACAGAATGGAGGTGTGTGAAGTCATAGAATGGAAGTGTGTGAAATCATTGAATTGAGGTGTGTGAAGTCACAGAATTTAGGTGTGTGAAGTCAGAATGGAGGTGTGTGAAGTCAGAATGGAGGTGAGTGAAGTCATAGAATGGAGGTGTGTGAAGTCATAGAATGGAGGTCTGTGAACTCAGAATGGAGGTTTGTGAAGTCATAGCATGGAGGTGTGTGAAGTCACAGAATGGAGGTGTGTGAAGTCATAGAATGGACGTGTGTGAAGTCATAAAATGGAGGTGTGTGAATTCATAGAATGGAGGTGTGTGAAGTCACAATGGAGTTGTGTGAAGTCATAGAATGGTTCTTTTTGATGTCAACGAATGGAGGTGTGTGAAGTCATAGAATGGAGGTGAGTGAAGTCAGATTGGAGGTGTGTGAAATCAGAGAATGGGGGTGTGTCAACTCAGAAATGAGGTGTGTGAAGTTATAGAATGGAGGTGTGTGAAGTCATAGAATGGAAGTTTGTGAAATCATAGAATGGAGGTGTGTGAAGTCAAAGAATTGAGGTGTGTGAAGTCAGAATGGAGGTGTGTGAAGTCATAATGGAGGTGTGTGAAGTCATAGAATGGAAGTGTGTGAAGTCATATAATGGAGGTCTGTGAACTCAGAATGGTGGTTTGTGAAGTCATAGAATGGAGGTGTGTGAACTCAGAATGGAGGTGTGTGAAGTCACAGAATGGAGGTGTGTGAAGTCATAGAATGGAGGTGTGTGAATTCATAGAATGGAGGTGTGTGAAGTCATAGGATCGAGGTGTGAGAAGTCACAGAATGGAGGTGTGTGAAGTCACAGAATGGAGTTGTGTGAAGTCAGAATGGAGGTGTGTGAAGCCACAGAATGGAGGTGTGTTAAGTCATAGAATGGAAGTGTGTGATGTCATAGAATGGAGGTGTGTGAAGGAAGAATGGAGGTGTGTGAAGTCACAGAATGGAGGTGTGTGAATTCAGAATGGAGGTGTGTGAAGTCACAGAATGGAGGTTTGTGAAGTCATAGAATGGAGGTGTGTGAAGTCAGAGAATGGATGTTTCTGAAGTAAGAATGAAGGTGTGTGAAGTCATAGAATGGAGGTGTGTGAAGTCAAATTGGAGGTGTGTGAACTCATAGAATCTAGGTGTGTGTATTCATAGAATGGAGGTGTGTGAAGTCATGGAATGGAGGTGTGTGAAGTCAAAGAATGGAGGTGTGTGAAGTGAAACAATAGAGGTGTGTGAAGTCACAGAATTGAGGTGTGTGAAGTCACAGAATGGAAGTGTGTGAAGTCAAAAGGGAGGTGTGTGAAGTCACAGAATGGAGGTGTGAAGTCACAGAATGGAGGTGTGTGAAGTCAGAATGAAGGTGTGTGAAGTCACAGAATTGAGGTGTATGAAGTCACAGAATGGAGGTATGTGAAGTCAGAATGAAGGTGTGTGAAGTCACAGAATGGAGGTGTGTGAAGTGAGATTGGAGGTGTGTGATATCACAGAATGGAGGTGTGTGAAGTCATAGAATGGAGGTGTGTGAAGTCATAAATGGAGGTGTGTGAACTCATAGAATGGAGGTGTGTGAAGTCAAAATGGAGTTGTGTGAAGTCATAGAATGGTGTTTTTTGATGTCAACGAATGGAGATGTGTGAAGTCATAGAATGGAGGTGTGTGAAGTCAGATTGGAGGTGTGCGAAATCACAGAATGGAGGTGTGTGAAGTCACAGAATGGAGGTGTGTAAACTCAGAATGTAGGTGTGTGAAGTCATAGAATGGAAGTGTGTGAAATCATGGAATTGAGGTGTGTGAAGTCACCGAATTGAGGTGTGTGAAGTCAGAATGGAGGTGTGTGAAGTCAGAATGGAGGTGAGTGAAGTCATAGAATGGAGGTGTGTGAAGTCATAGAATGGAGGACTGTGAACTCAGTATGGAGGTTTGTGAAGTCATAGAATGGAGGTGTGTGAACTCAGAATGGAGGTGTGTGAAGTCACAGAATGGAGGTGTGTGAAGTCATAGAATGGAGGTTTGTGAACTCACAGAATGGAGGTGTGTTAATTCATAGAATGGAGGTGTGTGAAGTCATAGGATCGAGGTGTGTGAAGTCACAGAATGGAGGTCTGTGAAGTCACAGAAAGGAGGTGTGTGAAGTCACAGAATGGAGGTGTGTGAACTCAGAATGTAGGTTTTTGAAGCCACAGAATGGAGGTGTGTGAAGTCATAGAATGGAAGTGTGTGAAGTCATAGAAAGGAGGTGTGTGAACTCAGAATGGAGGTGTGTGAACTCACAGAATGGAGGTTTGTGAAGTCATAGTATGGAGGTGTGTGAAGTGAGAGAATGTATGTTTCTGAAGTAAGAATGAAGGTGTGTGAAGTCATAGAATGGAGATGTGTGAAGTCAAATTGGAGGTGTGTGAACTCATAGAATGGAGGTGTGTGAACTCATAGAATGGAGGTGTGTGAAGTGAAACAACAGAGGTGTGTGAAGTCACAGAACGGAGGTGTGTGAAGTCACAGATTGGAAGTGTGTGAAGGCAAAACGGAGGTGTGTGAAGTCACAGAATGGAGGTGTGTGAATTCATAGAATGGAGCCTTGTGAAGTCAGAATGGAGGTGTGTGAAGTCAGAATGGAGGGGTGTGAAGTCAGAATGGAGGTGTGTGAAGTCACAGAATGGAGGTGTGTGAAGTCACAGAATGGAGGTGTGTGAAATCATAGAATGGAGGTGTGTGAATTCAGAATGGAGGTGTGTCAAGTCAAAGAATTGAGGTGTGTGAAGTCAGAGAATGGAGGTGTGTGAAGTCAGAATGAAGGTGTGTGAAGTCACAGAAAGGAGGTGTGTGAAGTCACAGAATGGATGTTTGTGAAGTAGGAATGAAGGTGTTTGAAGTCATAGAATGGAGGTGTGTGAAGTCAAAGAATGGAGGTGTGTGAAGTCATAGAATGGAGGTGGGTGAAGTCAAAGAATTGAGGTGTGTGAAGTCAGAGAATGGAGGTGTGTGAAGTCAAAGAATGGAGGTGGGTGAAGTCATAGAATGGAGGTGTGTGAAGTCATAGAATTGAGGTGTGTGAAGTCATAGAATGGAGGTGTGTGAAGTCACAGAATGGAGGTGTGTGAAGTCAGAATGGAGGTGTGTGAAGTCATAGACCGAGGTGGGTGAAGTCATAGAAAAGAGGTGTGGGAAGTCATAGAATGGAGGAGTGTGAAGACATAGATTGGAGGTGAGTGAAGTCACAGATTCGAGGTCTGTCATGTCATAGAATGGAGGTGTGTGAAGTCAGAATGGAGGTGTCTGAAATCATAGAATGGAGATGTGTGAACACATAGAATGGAGTTGTGTGACGTCACAATGGAAGTGTGTGAAGTCATAGAATGGAGGTGTGAGAAGTCACAGAATGGAGGTGTGTGAAGTCATAAAATGAAGGTGTGTGAAGTCAGAATGGAGGAGTGTGAAGTCATAGAATGGAGGTGTGTGAAGTCAGAAAGGAGGTGTGTGAACTCATAGAATGGAGGTGTGTGAAGTCACAATGTAGGTGTGTGAAGTCATAGAATTTAGGTGTGTGAAGTCACAAAATGGAGGTGTGTGAAGTCATAGAATGGAGGTGTGTGAAAACATACAATGGAGGTGTGTGAAGTCAGAATGAAGGTGTGTGAAGTCACAGAATTGAAGTGTGTGAAGTCACAGAATGGAGGTGTTTGAAGTTATATATTGGAGTTGTGTGAAGTCAAAATGGATGTTTGAAGTCATAGAATGGAGGTGTGTGAAGTCGGAGAATGCAGGTGTGTGAAGTCACAGAATGGAGGTGTGTGAACTCAGAATGTAGGTGTGTGAAGCAACAGAATGGAGGTGTGTGAAGTCATAGAATGGAAGTGTGTGAAGTCATGGATAGGAGGTGTGTGAACTCAGAATGGAGGTGTGTGAAGTCACAGAATGGAGGTTTGTGAAGTCATAGAATGGAGGTGTGTGAAGTCAGAGAATGGATGTTTCTGAAGTAAGAATGAAGGTTTGTGAAGTCAAAGAATGGAGGTGTGTGAAGTCATAGAAGGGACGTGTGTGAATTCACAGAATGGAGGTGTGTGAAGTCAGAATGGAGGTGTGAAGTCATAGAATGGGGTTGGGTGAAGTCATAGAAAGGAGCTGTGGGAAGTCATAGAATGGAGGTATGAGAAGTCACAGAATGGAGGTGTGTGAAGTCATAAAATGAAGGTGTGGGAAGTCAGAATGGAGGTGTGTGAAGTCACAGAATGGAGGTGTGTGAACTCAGAATGGAGGTGTGTGAAGTCATAGATGGAGGTGTGTGAAGTCATAGTATGGAGGTGTGTGAAATCACAGAATGGAGTTTTGTGAAGTCACAGAATGGAGCTGTGTGAAGTCAGAACGGAGGTGTGTGAAGTCATAGAATGGAGGTGTGTGAAGTCAGAATGGAGGTGTGTGAACTCATAGAATGGAGGTGTGTGAAGTCACAATGTAGGTGTGTGAAGTCATAGAATTTAGGTGTGTGAAGTCACAAAATGGAGGTGTGTGAAGTCATAGAATGTAGGTGTGTGAAAACATAGAATGGAGGTGTGTGAAGTCAGAATGAAGGTGTGTGAAGTCAGAGAATTGAGGTGTGTGAAGTCAGAATGGAGGTGTGAAGTCATAGAAGGGGGTTGGGTGAAGTCATAGAAAGGAGGTGTGGGAAGTCATAGAATGGAGGAGTGTGAAGTCATAGAGTGGAGGTGAGTGAAGTCACAGATTCGAGGTCTGTGAAGTCATAGAATGGAGGTGTGTGAAGTCAGAATGCAGGTGTGTGAAGTCATAGTATGGAGTTGTGACAAATCATAGAATGGAGTTTTGTGAAATCACAGAATGGAGCTGTGTGAAGTCAGAAGGGAGGTGTGTGAAGTCATAGAATGGAGGTGTGTGAAGTGAGAATGGAGGTGTGTGAAATCAAAGAATTGAGGTGTGTGAAGTCACAATGGAGTTGTGTGAAGTCATAGAATGGAGGTGTGTGAAGTCACAGAATGGAGGTGTATGAAGTCACAGAATGGAGGTGTGTAAAGTCATAGAATGGAGGTGTGTAAAGTCACAGAATGAAGGTGTGTGAAGTCACAGAATGGAGGTGTGTGAACTCAGAATGGAGGAGGGTGAAGTTACAGAATGGAGGTGTGTGAATTCATAGAATGGAGGTGTGTGAAATCATAAAATGGAAGTGTTTGAAGTCACAGAATGGAGGTGTGTGAAGTCAGAATGGAGGTGTGTGAAGTCATAGAATTGAGGTGTGTGAAGTCACAATGGAGGTGTGTGAACTCATAGAATGGAGGTGTGTGAAATCACAGTGGAGGTGTGTGAAGTCATAGAATGGAGGTGTGTGAAGTCACAGAATGGAGGTGTGTGAAGTCATAGAATGGAGCAGTGTGAAGTCAGAATGGAGGTGTGTGAACTCAAAGAATGGAGGTGTGTGAAATCACAGTGGAGGTGTGTGAAGTCACAGAATGGAGGTGTGTGAAGTCATAGAATGGAGGAGTGTGAAGTCAGAATGGAGGTGTGTGAAGTCAGAATGGAGGTGTGTGAAGTCACAGAATTGAGGTGTGTGAATTCACAGAATAGAGGTGTGTGAAGTCAGAATGCAGGTGTGAAGTCACAGAAGAGAGGTGTGTGAAGTCACAGAATGGATGTTTGTGAAGTCTTAGAATGGAGGTGTGTGAAGTCATAGAATTGAGGTGTGTGAAGTCATAGAATGGAGGTGTGGGAAATCATAAAATGGAGGTGTGTGAACTCATAGAAGGGAGGTGTGTGAAGTGAAAATGGAGTTGTGTGAAGTCATAGAATGGTGGTTTTTGATGTCAACGAATGGAGGTGTGTGAAGTCATAGAATGGAGGTGTGTGAAGTCAGATTGGAGGTGTGTTAAATCACAGAATGGAGGTGTGTCAACTCAGAAATGAGGTGTGTGAAGTCATAGAATGGAGGTGTGTGAAGTCATAGAATGGAAGTGTGTGAAATCATAGAATGGAGGTGTGGGAAGTCACAGAATTGAGGTGTGTGAAGTCAGAATGGAGGTGTGTGAAGTCAGAATGGAGGTGAGTGAAGTCATAGAATGGAGATGTGTGAAGTCATAGAATGGAGGTGTGTGAACTCAGAATGGAGGTGTATGAAGTCACAGAATGGAGGTGTGAAGTCATAGGATCGAGGTGTGTGAAGTCACATCATGGAGGTGTTTGAAGTCACAGAATGGAGGTGTGTGAAGTCACAGAATGGAGGTGTGTGAACTCCGAATGTAGGTGTGTGAAGCCACAGAATGGAGGTGTGTGAAGTCATAGAATGGAAGTGTGTGAAGTCATAGAAAGGAGGTGTGTGAACTCAGAATGGAGGTGTGTGAAGTCACAAAATGGAGGTTTGTGAAGTCATAGAATGGAGGTGTGTAAAGTCAGAGAATGGATGTTTGTGAAGTAAGAATGAAGGTGTGTGAAGTCACAGAATGGAGGTGTGTGAAGTCAGAATGAAGGTGTGAAGTCATAGAATGGGGTTGGGTGAAGTCATAGAAACGAGGTGTGGGAAGTCATAGAATGGAGGAGTGTGAAGTCATAGAGTGGAGGTGAGTGAAGTCACAGATTCGAGGTCTGTGAAGTCATAGAATGGAGGTCTGTGAAGTCAGAATGCAGGTGTGTGAAGTCATAGAATGGAGATGTGTGAACTCATAGAATGGAGGTGTGTGACGTCATAATGGAAGTGTGTGAAGTCACAGAATGGAGGTGTGTGAAGTCATACAATGGAGGTGTGTGAAGTCAGAATGGAGGTGTGTGCAGTCACAGAATGGAGGTGTGTGAACTCAGAATGGAGGTGTGTGAAGTCATAGATGGAGGTGTGTGAAGTCATACTATGGAGGTGTTTGAAATCATAGAATGGAGTTTTGTGAAGTCACACAATGGAGGTGTGTGAAGTCAGAAGGGAGGTGTGTGAAGTCATAGAATGGAGGTGTGTGAAATCATAGAATTGAGTTGTGTGAAGTCACAATGGAGTTGTGTGAAGTCATAGAATGGAGGTGTGTGAAGTCACACAATGGAGGTGTATGAAGTCACAGAATGGAGGTGTGTGAAGTCAAAGAATGGAGGTGTGTGAAGTCACAGAATGAAGGTGTGTGAAATCACAGAATGGAGGTGTGTGAACTCAGAATGGAGGTGGGTGAAGTCACAGAATGGAGGTGTGTGAAGTCATAGAATGGAGGTGTGTGAAGTCACAGAATGGAGGTGTGTGAATTCATAGAATGGAGGTGTGTTAAATCTTAAAATGGAAGTGTTTGAAGTCACAGAATGGAGGTGTGTGAAGTCAGAATGGAGGTGTGTGAAGTCATAGAATTGAGGTGTGTGAAGTCATACAATGGAGGTGTGTGAACTCATAGAATGGAGGTGTGTGAAATCACAGTGGAGGTGTGTGAAGTCACAGAATGATGGTGTGTGAAATCACAGAATGGAGGTGTGTGAACTCAGAATGGAGGTGGGTGAAGTCACAGAATGGAGGTGTGTGAAGTCATAGAATGGAGGTGTGTGAAGTCAGAATGGAGGTGTGTGAAGTCACAGCATGGAGGTGTGTGAAGTCATAGAATGGAGGTGTGTGAAAACATAGAATGGAGGTGTGTGAAGTCAGAATGGAGGAGTGTGAAGGCACAGAATTGAGGTGTTTGAATTCACAGAATATAGGTGTGTGAATTCACAATGCTGTTGTGAAGTCACAGAAGGGAGGTGTGTGAAGTCACAGAATGGATGTTTGTGAAGTAAGAATGAAGGTGTTTGAAATCATAGAATGGAGGTGTGTGACGTCACAGAATGGAGGTGTGTGAAGTTATAGAATGGAGGTGTGTGAAGTCATAGAATTGAGGTGTGTGAAGTCATACAATGAAGGTGTGTGAAGTCAGAATGGAGGTGTGTGAGGTCACAGAATGGAGGTGTGTGAACTCAGAATGGAGGTGTGTGAAGTCATAGATGGAGGTGTGTGAAGACATAGTATGGAGGTGTGTGGAATCACAGAATGGAGTTTTGTGAAGTCACAGAATGGAGCTGTGTGAAGTCAGAATGGAGGTGGGTGAACTCAGAATGGAGATGTGTGAAGTCACATTGGAGGTGTGTGAAATCATAGAATGGAGGTGTGTGAAGTCATAGAATGGATGTTTGTGAAGTAAGAATGAAGGTGTGTGAAGTCATAGAATAGAGGTGTGTGAAGTCAAAGAATGGAGGTGTGTGAAGTCACAGAATGGAGGTGTGTGAAGTCACACAATGGAGGTGTGTGAAGTCTCGAATGGAGGTGTGCGGTCATAGAAGGAAGGTGGGTGAAGTCATAGAAAGGAGGTGTGGAAAGTCATAGAATGGAGGAGTGTGAAGTCATACAGTGGAGGTGACTGAAGACACAGATTCGAGGTCTGTGAAGTCATAGAATGGAGGTGTGTGAAGTGAGAATGGAGGTGTGTGAAATCAAAGAATTGAGGTGTGTGAAGTCACAATGGAGTTGTGTGAAGTCATAGAATGGAGGTGTGTGAAGTCACAGAATGGAGGTGTATGAAGTCACAGAATGGAGGTGTGTAAAGTCATAGAATGGAGGTGTGTAAAGTCACAGAATGAAGGTGTGTGAAGTCACAGAATGGAGGTGTGTGAACTCAGAATGGAGGTGGGTGAAGTTACAGAATGGAGGTGTGTGAATTCATAGAATGGAGGTGTGTGAAATCATAAAATGGAAGTGTTTGAAGTCACAGAATGGAGGTGTGTGAAGTCAGAATGGAGGTGTGTGAAGTCATAGAATTGAGGTGTGTGAAGTCACAATGGAGGTGTGTGAACTCATAGAATGGAGGTGTGTGAAATCACAGTGGAGGTGTGTGAAGTCATAGAATGGAGGTGTGTGAAGTCACAGAATGGAGGTGTGTGAAGTCAGAAGGGATGTGTGTGAAGTCATAGAGTGGAGGTGTGTGAAATCATAGAATTGAGTTGTGTGAAGTCACAATGGAGTTGTGTGAAGTCATAGAAGGGAGGTGTGTGAAGTCAGATTGGAGGTGTGTTAAATCACAGAATGGAGGTGTGTCAACTCAGAAATGAGGTGTGTGAAGTCATAGAATGGAGGTGTGTGAAGTCATATAATGGAAGTGTGTGAAATCATAGAATGGAGGTGTGGGAAGTCACAGAATTGAGGTGTGTGAAGTCAGAATGGAGGTGTGTGAAGTCAGAATGGAGGTGAGTGAAGTCATAGAATGGAGATGTGTGAAGTCATAGAATGGAGGTGTGTGAACTCAGAATGGAGGTGTATGAAGTCACAGAATGGAGGTGTGAAGTCATAGGATCGAGGTGTGTGAAGTCACATCATGGAGGTGTGTGAAGTCACAGAATGGAGGTGTGTGAAGTCACAGAATGGAGGTGTGTGAACTCCGAATGTAGGTGTGTGAAGCCACAGAATGGAGGTGTGTGAAGTCATAGAATGGAAGTGTGTGAAGTCATAGAAAGGAGGTGTGTGAACTCAGAATGGAGGTGTGTGAAGTCACAAAATGGAGGTTTGTGAAGTCATAGAATGGAGGTGTGTAAAGTCAGAGAATGGATGTTTGTGAAGTAAGAATGAAGGTGTGTGAAGTCACAGAATGGAGGTGTGTGAAGTCAGAATGAAGGTGTGAAGTCATAGAATGGGGTTGGGTGAAGTCATAGAAACGAGGTGTGGGAAGTCATAGAATGGAGGAGTGTAAAGTCATAGAGTGGAGGTGAGTGAAGTCACAGATTCGAGGTCTGTGAAGTCATAGAATGGAGGTCTGTGAAGTCAGAATGCAGGTGTGTGAAGTCATAGAATGGAGATGTGTGAACTCATAGAATGGAGGTGTGTGACGTCATAATGGAAGTGTGTGAAGTCACAGAATGGAGGTGTGTGAAGTCATACAATGGAGGTGTGTGAAGTCAGAATGGAGGTGTGTGCAGTCACAGAATGGAGGTGTGTGAACTCAGAATGGAGGTGTGTGAAGTCATAGATGGAGGTGTGTGAAGTCATACTATGGAGGTGTTTGAAATCATAGAATGGAGTTTTGTGAAGTCACAGAATGGAGGTGTGTGAAGTCAGAAGGGAGGTGTGTGAAGTCATAGAATGGAGGTGTGTGAAATCATAGAATTGAGTTGTGTGAAGTCACAATGGAGTTGTGTGAAGTCATAGAATGGAGGTGTGTGAAGTCACACAATGGAGGTGTATGAAGTCACAGAATGGAGGTGTGTGAAGTCAAAGAATGGAGGTGTGTGAAGTCACAGAATGAAGGTGTGTGAAATCACAGAATGGAGGTGTGTGAACTCAGAATGGAGGTGGGTGAAGTCACAGAATGGAGGTGTGTGAAGTCATAGAATGGAGGTGTGTGAAGTCACAGAATGGAGGTGTGTGAATTCATAGAATGGAGGTGTGTTAAATCTTAAAATGGAAGTGTTTGAAGTCACAGAATGGAGGTGTGTGAAGTCAGAATGGAGGTGTGTGAAGTCATAGAATTGAGGTGTGTGAAGTCATACAATGGAGGTGTGTGAACTCATAGAATGGAGGTGTGTGAAATCACAGTGGAGGTGTGTGAAGTCACAGAATGATGGTGTGTGAAATCACAGAATGGAGGTGTGTGAACTCAGAATGGAGGTGGGTGAAGTCACAGAATGGAGGTGTGTGAAGTCATAGAATGGAGGTGTGTGAAGTCAGAATGGAGGTGTGTGAAGTCACAGCATGGAGGTGTGTGAAGTCATAGAATGGAGGTGTGTGAAAACATAGAATGGAGGTGTGTGAAGTCAGAATGGAGGAGTGTGAAGGCACAGAATTGAGGTGTTTGAATTCACAGAATAGAGGTGTGTGAATTCACAATGCAGTTGTGAAGTCACAGAAGGGAGGTGTGTGAAGTCACAGAATGGATGTTTGTGAAGTAAGAATGAAGGTGTTTGAAATCATAGAATGGAGGTGTGTGACGTCACAGAATGGAGGTGTGTGAAGTTATAGAATGGAGGTGTGTGAAGTCATAGAATTGAGGTGTGTGAAGTCATACAATGAAGGTGTGTGAAGTCAGAATGGAGGTGTGTGAGGTCACAGAATGGAGGTGTGTGAACTCAGAATGGAGGTGTGTGAAGTCATAGATGGAGGTGTGTGAAGACATAGTATGGAGGTGTGTGGAATCACAGAATGGAGTTTTGTGAAGTCACAGAATGGAGCTGTGTGAAGTCAGAATGGAGGTGGGTGAACTCAGAATGGAGATGTGTGAAGTCACATTGGAGGTGTGTGAAATCATAGAATGGAGGTGTGTGAAGTCATAGAATGGATGTTTGTGAAGTAAGAATGAAGGTGTGTGAAGTCATAGAATAGAGGTGTGTGAAGTCAAAGAATGGAGGTGTGTGAAGTCACAGAATGGAGGTGTGTGAAGTCACACAATGGAGGTGTGTGAAGTCTCGAATGGAGGTGTGCGGTCATAGAAGGAAGGTGGGTAAAGTCATAGAAAGGAGGTGTGGAAAGTCATAGAATGGAGGAGTGTGAAGTCATACAGTGGAGGTGACTGAAGACACAGATTCGAGGTCTATGAAGTCATAGAATGGAGGTGTGTGAAGTGAGAATGGAGGTGTGTGAAATCAAAGAATTGAGGTGTGTGAAGTCACAATGGAGTTGTGTGAAGTCATAGAATGGAGGTGTGTGAAGTCACAGAATGGAGGTGTATGAAGTCACAGAATGGAGGTGTGTAAAGTCATAGAATGGAGGTGTGTAAAGTCACAGAATGAAGGTGTGTGAAGTCACAGAATGGAGGTGTGTGAACTCAGAATGGAGGTGGGTGAAGATACAGAATGGAGGTGTGTGAATTCATAGAATGGAGGTGTGTGAAATCATAAAATGGAAGTGTTTGAAGTCACAGAATGGAGGTGTGTGAAGTCAGAATGGAGGTGTGTGAAGTCATAGAATTGAGGTGTGTGAAGTCACAATGGAGGTGTGTGAACTCATAGAATGGAGGTGTGTGAAATCACAGTGGAGGTGTGTGAAGTCATAGAATGGAGGTGTGTGAAGTCACAGAATGGAGGTGTGTGAAGTCATAGAATGGAGCAGTGTGAAGTCAGAATGGAGGTGTGTGAACTCAAAGAATGGAGGTGTGTGAAATCACAGTGGAGGTGTGTGAAGTCACAGAATGGAGGTGTGTGAAGTCATAGAATGGAGGAGTGTGAAGTCAGAATGGAGGTGTGTGAAGTCAGAATGGAGGTGTGTGAAGTCACAGAATTGAGGTGTGTGAATTCACAGAATAGAGGTGTGTGAAGTCAGAATGCAGGTGTGAAGTCACAGAAGAGAGGTGTGTGAAGTCACAGAATGGATGTTTGTGAAGTCTTAGAATGGAGGTGTGTGAAGTCATAGAATTGAGGTGTGTGAAGTCATAGAATGGAGGTGTGGGAAATCATAAATTGGAGGTGTGTGAACTCATAGAAGGGAGGTGTGTGAAGTGAAAATGGAGTTGTGTGAAGTCATAGAATGGTGGTTTTTGATGTCAACGAATGGAGGTGTGTGAAGTCATAGAATGGAGGTGTGTGAAGTCAGATTGGAGGTGTGTTAAATCACAGAATGGAGGTGTGTCAAATCAGAAATGAGGTGTGTGAAGTCATAGAATGGAGGTGTGTGAAGTCATAGAATGGAAGTGTGTGAAATCATAGAATGGAGGTGTGGGAAGTCACAGAATTGAGGTGTGTGAAGTCAGAATGGAGGTGTGTGAAGTCAGAATGGAGGTGAGTGAAGTCATAGAATGGAGATGTGTGAAGTCATAGAATGGAGGTGTGTGAACTCAGAATGGAGGTGTATGAAGTCACAGAATGGAGGTGTGAAGTCATAGGATCGAGGTGTGTGAAGTCACATCATGGAGGTGTGTGAAGTCACAGAATGGAGGTGTGTGAAGTCACAGAATGGAGGTGTGTGAACTCCGAATGTAGGTGTGTGAAGCCACAGAATGGAGGTGTGTGAAGTCATAGAATGGAAGTGTGTGAAGTCATAGAAAGGAGGTGTGTGAACTCAGAATGGAGGTGTGTGAAGTCACAAAATGGAGGTTTGTGAAGTCATAGAATGGAGGTGTGTAAAGTCAGAGAATGGATGTTTGTGAAGTAAGAATGAAGGTGTGTGAAGTCACAGAATGGAGGTGTGTGAAGTCAGAATGAAGGTGTGAAGTCATAGAATGGGGTTGGGTGAAGTCATAGAAACGAGGTGTGGGAAGTCATAGAATGGAGGAGTGTGAAGTCATAGAGTGGAGGTGAGTGAAGTCACAGATTCGAGGTCTGTGAAGTCATAGAATGGAGGTCTGTGAAGTCAGAATGCAGGTGTGTGAAGTCATAGAATGGAGATGTGTGAACTCATAGAATGGAGGTGTGTGACGTCATAATGGAAGTGTGTGAAGTCACAGAATGGAGGTGTGTGAAGTCATACAATGGAGGTGTGTGAAGTCAGAATGGAGGTGTGTGCAGTCACAGAATGGAGGTGTGTGAACTCAGAATGGAGGTGTGTGAAGTCATAGATGGAGGTGTGTGAAGTCATACTATGGAGGTGTTTGAAATCATAGAATGGAGTTTTGTGAAGTCACAGAATGGAGGTGTGTGAAGTCAGAAGGGAGGTGTGTGAAGTCATAGAATGGAGGTGTGTGAAATCATAGAATTGAGTTGTGTGAAGTCACAATGGAGTTGTGTGAAGTCATAGAATGGAGGTGTGTGAAGTCACACAATGGAGGTGTATGAAGTCACAGAATGGAGGTGTGTGAAGTCAAAGAATGGAGGTGTGTGAAGTCACAGAATGAAGGTGTGTGAAATCACAGAATGGAGGTGTGTGAACTCAGAATGGAGGTGGGTGAAGTCACAGAATGGAGGTGTGTGAAGTCATAGAATGGAGGTGTGTGAAGTCACAGAATGGAGGTGTGTGAATTCATAGAATGGAGGTGTGTTAAATCTTAAAATGGAAGTGTTTGAAGTCACAGAATGGAGGTGTGTGAAGTCAGAATGGAGGTGTGTGAAGTCATAGAATTGAGGTGTGTGAAGTCATACAATGGAGGTGTGTGAACTCATAGAATGGAGGTGTGTGAAATCACAGTGGAGGTGTGTGAAGTCACAGAATGATGGTGTGTGAAATCACAGAATGGAGGTGTGTGAACTCAGAATGGAGGTGGGTGAAGTCACAGAATGGAGGTGTGTGAAGTCATAGAATGGAGGTGTGTGAAGTCAGAATGGAGGTGTGTGAAGTCACAGCATGGAGGTGTGTGAAGTCATAGAATGGAGGTGTGTGAAAACATAGAATGGAGGTGTGTGAAGTCAGAATGGAGGAGTGTGAAGGCACAGAATTGAGGTGTTTGAATTCACAGAATAGAGGTGTGTGAATTCACAATGCAGTTGTGAAGTCACAGAAGGGAGGTGTGTGAAGTCACAGAATGGATGTTTGTGAAGTAAGAATGAAGGTGTTTGAAATCATAGAATGGAGGTGTGTGACGTCACAGAATGGAGGTGTGTGAAGTTATAGAATGGAGGTGTGTGAAGTCATAGAATTGAGGTGTGTGAAGTCATACAATGAAGGTGTGTGAAGTCAGAATGGAGGTGTGTGAGGTCACAGAATGGAGGTGTGTGAACTCAGAATGGAGGTGTGTGAAGTCATAGATGGAGGTGTGTGAAGACATAGTATGGAGGTGTGTGGAATCACAGAATGGAGTTTTGTGAAGTCACAGAATGGAGCTGTGTGAAGTCAGAATGGAGGTGGGTGAACTCAGAATGGAGATGTGTGAAGTCACATTGGAGGTGTGTGAAATCATAGAATGGAGGTGTGTGAAGTCATAGAATGGATGTTTGTGAAGTAAGAATGAAGGTGTGTGAAGTCATAGAATAGAGGTGTGTGAAGTCAAAGAATGGAGGTGTGTGAAGTCACAGAATGGAGGTGTGTGAAGTCACACAATGGAGGTGTGTGAAGTCTCGAATGGAGGTGTGCGGTCATAGAAGGAAGGTGGGTGAAGTCATAGAAAGGAGGTGTGGAAAGTCATAGAATGGAGGAGTGTGAAGTCATACAGTGGAGGTGACTGAAGACACAGATTCGAGGTCTGTGAAGTCATAGAATGGAGGTGTGTAAAGTCAGAATGGAGGTGTGTGAAGTCATAGAATGGAGATTTGTGAATTCATAGAATGGAGGTGTGTGACGTCACAATTGAAGTGTGTGAAGTCATACAATGGAGGTGTGTGAAGTCACAGAATGGAGGTGAGTGAAGTCATACAATGGAGGTGAGTGAAGTCAGAATGGAGATGTGTGAAGTCACAGAATGGAGGTGTGTGAACTCAGAATGGAGGTGTGTGAAGTCATAGATGGAGGTGTGTGAAGTCATAGTATGGAGGTGTGTGAACTCATAGAATGGAGGTGTGTGAAATCACAGTGGAGGTGTGTGATGTCACAGAATCGAGGTGTGTGAAGTCACAGAATGGACGTGTGTGAAGTCATAGAATGGAGCAGTGTGAAGTCAGAATGGAGGTGTGTGAAGTCAGAATGGAGGTGTGTGAAGTCACAGAATGGAGGTGTGTGAAGTCATAGAATGGAGGTGTGTGAAGTCAGAATGGAGATGTGTGAAGTCACAGAATTGAGGTGTGTGAATTCACAGAATAGAGGTGTGTGAAGTCAGAATGCAGGTGTGAAGTCACAGAAGAGAGGTGTGTGAAGTCACAGAATGGATGTTTGTGAAGTAAGAATGAAGGTGTTTGAAGTCATAGAGTGGAGGTGTGTGAAGTCACAGAATGGAGGTGTGTGAATTCACAGAATAGAGGTGTGTGAAGTCAGAATGCAGGTGTGAAGTCACAGAATGGAGGTGTGTGAAGTCATAGAATGGAGGTGTGTGAAGTCATAGAATTGAGGTGTGTGAAGTCATAGAATGGAGGTGTGTGAAGTCATAAAATGGAGGTGTGTGAACTCATAGAAGGGAGGTGTGTGAAGTCAAAATGGAGTTGTGTGAAGTCATAGAATGGTGGTTTTTGATGTCAACGAATGGAGGTGTGTGAAGTCATAGAATGGAGGTGTGTGAAGTCAGATTGGAGGTGTGTTAAATCACAGAATGGAGGTGTGTCAACTCAGAAATGAGGTGTGTGAAGTCATAGAATGGAGGTGTGTGAAGTCATAGAATGGAAGTGTGTGAAATCATAGAATGGAGGTGTGGGAAGTCACAGAATTGAGGTGTGTGAAGTCAGAATGGAGGTGTGTGAAGTCAGAATGGAGGTGAGTGAAGTCATAGAATGGAGATGTGTGAAGTCATAGAATGGAGGTGTGTGAACTCAGAATGGATGTGTATGAAGTCACAGAATGGAGGTGTGTGAAGTCATAGAATGGAGGTTTGTGAAATCACAAAATGGAGGTGTGTAAATTCATAGAATGGAGGTGTGAAGTCATAGGATCGAGGTGTGTGAAGTCACAGAATGGAGGTGTGTGAAGTCACAGAATGGAGGTGTGTGAAGTCTCAGAATGGAGGTGTGTGAACTCAGAATGTAGGTGTGTGAAGCCACAGAATGGAGGTGTGTGAAGTCATAGAATGGAAGTGTGTGAAGTCATAGAAAGGAGGTGTGTGAACTCAGAATGGAGGTGTGTGAAGTCACAGAATGGAGGTTTGTGAAGTCATAGAATGGAGGTGTGTGAAGTCAGAGAATGGATATTTGTGAAGTAAGAATGAAGGTGTGTGAAGTCACAGAATGGAGGTGTGTGAAGTCAGAATGGAGGTGTGAAGTCATAAAATGGGGTTGGGTGAAGTCATAGAAAGGAGGTGTGGGAAGTCATAGAATGGAGGAGTGTGAAGTCATAGAGTGGAGGTGAGTGAAGTCACAGATTCGAGGTATGTGAAGTCATAGAATGGAGGTGTGTGAAGTCAGAATGCAGGTGTGTGAAGTCATAGAATGGAGATGTGTGACGTCATAATGGAAGTGTGTGAAGTCACAGAATGGAGGTGTGTGAAGTCATACAATGGAGGTGTGTGAAGTCAGAATGGAGGTGTGTGAAGTCACAGAATGGAGGTGTGTGAACTCAGACTGGAGGTGTGTGAAGTCATAGATGGAGGTGTGTGAAGTCATACTATGGAGGTGTATGAAATCATAGAATGGAGTTTTGTGAAGTCACAGAATGGAGGTGTGTGAAGTCAGAAGGGAGGTGTGTCAAGTCACAGTATGAAGGTGTGTGAAATCACAGAATGGAGGTGTGTGAACTCAGAATGGAGGTGGGTGAAGTCACAGAATGGAGGTGTGTGAAGTCATAGAATGGAGGTGTGTGAAGTCACAGAATGGAGGTGTGTGAATTCATAGAATGGAGGTGTGTGAAATCTTAAAATGGAAGTGTTTGAAGTCACAGAATGGAGGTGTGTGAAGTCAGAATGGAGGTGTGTGAAGTCATAGAATTGAGGTGTGTGAAGTCACAATGGAGGTGTGTGAACTCATAGAATGGAGGTGTGTGAAATCACAGTGGAGGTGTGTGAAGTCATAGAATGGAGGTGTGTAAAGTCACAGAATGGATGTATGTGAAGTCATAGAATGGAGCTGTGTGAAGTCAGAATGGAGGTGTGTGAAGTCACAGCATGGAGGTGTGTGAAGTCATAGAATGGAGGTGTGTGAAAACATAGAATGGAGGTGTGTGAAGTCAGAATGGAGGTGTGTGAAGGCACAGAATTGAGGTGTGTGAATTCACAGAATAGAGGTGTGTGAATTCAGAATGCAGTTGTGAAGTCACAGAAGGGAGGTGTATGAAGTCACAGAATGGATGTATGTGAAGTAAGAATGAAGGTGTTTGAAATCATAGAATGGAGGTGTGTGACGTCACAGAATGGAGGTGTGTGAAGTTATAGAATGGAGGTGTGTGAAGTCATAGAATTGAGGTGTGTGACGTCATACAATGAAGGTGTGTGAAGTCAGAATGGAGGTGTGTGAAGTCACACAATGGAGGTGTGTGAACTCAGAATGGAGGTGTGTGAAGTCATAGATGGAGGTGTGTGAAGACATAGTATGTAGGTGTGTGGAATCATAGAATGGAGTTTTGTGAAGTCACAGAATGGAGCTGTGTGAAGTCAGAATGGAGGTGGGTGAACTCATAGAATGGAGATGTGTGAAGTCACAATGGAGGTGTGTGAAATCTTAGAATGGAGGTGTGTGAAGTCAAAAAATGGAGGTGTGTGAAGTCATAGAATGGAGGTGTGTGAAGTCATAGAATGAATTTTTGTGAAATAAGAATGAAGGTGTGTGAAGTCACAGAATGGAGGTGTGTCAACTCAGAATGGAGGTGTGTGAAGTCACAGTCTGGATGTGTGTGATGTCATAGAATGGAGGTGTGTGAAGTCATAGAATGGATGTTTGTGAAGTAAGAATGAAGGTGTGTGAAGTCATAGAATAGAGGTGTGTGAAGTCAAAGAATGGAGGTGTGTGAAGTCACAGAATGGAGGTGTGTGAAGTCACACAATGGAGGTGTGTGAAGTCTCGAATGGAGGTGTGCGGTCATAGAAGGGAGGTGGGTGAAGTCATAGAAAGGAGGTGTGGGAAGTCATAGAATGGAGGAGTGTGAAGTCATACAGTGGAGGTGACTGAAGACACAGATTCGAGGTCTGTGAAGTCATAGAATGGAGGTGTGTAAAGTCAGAATGGAGGTTTGTGAAGTCATAGAATGGAGATTTGTGAATTCATAGAATGGAGGTGTGTGACGTCACAATTGAAGTGTGTGAAGTCATATAATGGAGGTGTGTGAAGTCACAGAATGGAGGTGAGTGAAGTCATACAATGGAGGTGAGTGAAGTCAGAATGGAGGTGTGTGAAGTCACAGAATGGAGGTGTGTGAACTCAGAATGGAGGTGTGTGAAGTCATAGATGGAGGTGTGTGAAGTCATAGTATGGAGGTGTGTGAAATCATAGAATGGAGTTTTGTGAAGTCACACAATGGAGCTGTGTGAAGTCAGAATGGAGGTGTGTGAAGTCATAGAATGGAGGTGTGTGAAGTCAGAATGGAGTTATGTGAAATCATAGAATCAAGGTGTGTGAAGAAACAATGGAGGTGTGTGAAGTCATAGAATGGAGGTGTGTGAAATCATAGAATGGAGTTGTGTGAAGTCACAGAATGGAGGTGTGTGAATTCATAGAATGGAGGTGTGTGAAGTCATAGAATGGAGGTGTGTGAACTCAGAATGGAGGTGGGTGAAGTCACAGAATGGAGGTGTGTGAAGTCATAGAATGGAGGTGTGTGAAGTCAGAGAATGGAGGAGTGTGAATTCATAGAATGGAGGTGTGTGAAGTCAGAATGGACATGTGTGAAGTCACAGAATTGAGGTGTGTGAACCCAGAATGGAGGTGTGTGAAGTCACAGAATGGAGGTTTGTGAAGCCATACAATGGAGGTGTGTGAAGTCATAGAATGGATGTTTCCTAAAGTAAGAATGAAGGTGTGTGAAGTCATAGAATGGAGGTGTGTGAAGTCAAAATGGAGGTCTGTGAACTCATAGAATGGAGGTGTGTGAACTCATAGAATTGAGGTGTGTGAAGTCATGGAATGGATGTGTGTGAAGTCCAAGAATGGAGGTGTGTGAAGTCAAAGAATGGAGGTGTGTGAAGTCACAGAATGGAGGTGTGTGAAGTCACACAATGGAGGTGTGTGAAGTCTCGAATGGAGGTGTGCGGTCATAGAAGGGAGGTGGGTGAAGTCATAGAAAGGAGGTGTGGGAAGTCATAGAATGGAGGAGTGTGAAGTCATACAGTGGAGGTGACTGAAGACACAGATTCGAGGTCTGTGAAGTCATAGAATGGAGGTGTGTAAAGTCAGAATGGAGGTGTGTGAAGTCATAGAATGGAGATTTGTGAATTCATAGAATGGAGGTGTGTGACGTCACAATTGAAGTGTGTGAAGTCATACAATGGAGGTGTTTGAAGTCACAGAATGGAGGTGAGTGAAGTCATACAATGGAGGTGAGTGAAGTCAGAATGGAGATGTGTGAAGTCACAGAATGGAGGTGTGTGAACTCAGAATGGAGGTGTGTGAAATCACAGTGGAGGTGTGTGATGTCACAGAATGGAGGTGTGTGAAGTCACAGAATGGACGTGTGTGAAGTCATAGAATGGAGCAGTGTGAAGTCAGAATTGAGGTGTGTGAAGTCAGAATGGAGGTGTGTGAAGTCACAGAATGGAGGTGTGAAGTCATAGAATGGAGGTGTGTGAAGTCAGAATGGAGATGTGTGAAGTCACAGAATTGAGGTGTGTGAATTCACAGAATAGAGGTGTGTGAAGTCAGAATGCAGGTGTGAAGTCACAGAAGAGAGGTGTGTGAAGTCACAGAATGGATGTTTGTGAAGTAAGAATGAAGGTGTTTGAAGTCATAGAGTGGAGGTGTGTGAAGTCACAGAATGGAGGTGTGTGAAGTCATAGAATGGAGGTGTGTGAAGTCATAGAATTGCGGTGTGTGAAGTCATAGAATGGAGGTGTGTGAAGTCATAAAATGGAGGTGTGTGAACTCATAGAAGGGAGGTGTGTGAAGTCAAAATGGAGTTGTGTGAAGTCATAGAATGGTGATTTTTGATGTCAGCGAATGGAGGTGTGTGAAGTCATAGAATGGAGGTGTGTGAAGTCAGATTGGAGGTGTGTTAAATCACAGAATGGAGGTGTGTCAACTCAGAAATGAGGTGTGTGAAGTCATAGAATGGAGGTGTGAGAAGTCATAGAATGGAAGTGTGTGAAATCATAGAATGGAGGTGTGGGAAGTCACAGAATTGAGGTGTGTGAAGTCAGAATGGAGGTGTGTGAAGTCAGAATGGAGGTGAGTGAAGTCATAGAATGGAGATGTGTGAAGTCATAGAATGGAGGTGTGTGAACTCAGAATGGAGGTGTATGAAGTCACAGAATGGAGGTGTGTGATGTCATAGAATGGAGGTGTGTGAAATCACAAAATGGAGGTGTGTGAATTCATAGAATGGAGGTGTGAAGTCATAGGATCGAGGTGTGTGAAGTCACATCATGGAGGTGTGTGAAGTCACAGAATGGAGGTGTGTGAAGTCACAGAATGGAGGTGTGTGAACTCAGAATGTAGGTGTGTGAAGCCACAGAATGGAGGTGTGTGAAGTCATAGAATGGAAGTGTGTGAAGTCATAGAAAGGAGGTGTGTGAACTCAGAATGGAGGTGTGTGAAGTCACAGAATGGAGGTTTGTGAAGTCATAGAATGGAGGTGTGTGAAGTCAGAGAATGGATGTTTGTGAAGTAAGAATGAAGGTGTGTGAAGTCACAGAATGGAGGTGTGTGAAGTCAGAATGGAGGTGTGAAGTCATAAAATGGGGTTGGGTGAAGTCATAGAAAGGAGGTGTGGGAAGTCATAGAATGGAGGAGTGTGAAGTCATAGAGTGGAGGTGAGTGAAGTCACAGATTCGAGGTATGTGAAGTCATAGAATGGAGGTGTGTGAAGTCAGAATGCAGGTGTGTGAAGTCATAGAATGGAGATGTGTGACGTCATAATGGCAGTGTGTGAAGTCAAAGAATGGAGGTGTGTGATGTCATACAATGGAGGTGTGTGAAGTCAGAATGGAGGTGTGTGAAGTCACAGAATGGAGGTGTGTGAACTCAGAATGTAGGTGTGTGAAGTCATAGATGGAGGTGTGTGAAGTCATACTATGGAGGTGTTTGAAATCATAGAATGGAGTTTTGTGAAGTCACAGAATGGAGGTGTGTGAAGTCAGAAGGGAGGTGTGTGAAGTCATAGAGTGGAGGTGTGTGAAATCATAGAATTGAGTTGTGTGAAGTCACAATGGAGTTGTGTGAAGTCATAGAATGGAGGTGTGTAAAGTAACAGAATGGAGGTGTATGAAGTCACAGAATGGAGGTGTGTGAAGTCAAAGAATGGAGGTGTGTGAAGTCACAGAATGAAGGTGTGTGAAATCACAGAATGGAGGTGTGTGAACTCAGAATGGAGGTGTGTGAAGTCACAGAATGGAGGTGTGTGAAGTCATAGAATGGAGGTGTGTGAAGTCACAGAATGGAGGTGTGTGAATTCATAGAATGGAGGTGTGTGAAATCTTAAAATGGAAGTGTTTGAAGTCACAGAATGGAGGTGTGTGAAGTCAGAATGGAGGTGTGTGAAGTCATAGAATTGAGGTGTGTGAAGTCACAATGGAGGTGTGTGAACTCATAGAATGGAGGTGTGTGAAATCACAGTGGAGGTGTGTGAAGTCATAGAATGGAGGTGTGTGAAGTCACAGAATGGATGTATGTGAAGTCATAGAATGGAGCTGTGTGAAGTCAGAATGGAGGTGTGTGAAGTCACAGCATGGAGGTGTGTGAAGTCATAGAATGGAGGTGTGTGAAAACATAGAATGGAGGTGTGTGAAGTCAGAATCGAGGTGTGTGAAGGCACAGAATTGAGGTGTGTGAATTCACAGAATAGAGGTGTGTGAATTCAGAATGCAGTTGTTAAGTCACAGAAGGGAGGTGTGTGAAGTCACAGAATGGATGTATGTGAAGTAAGAATGAAGGTGTTTGAAATCATAGAATGGAGGTGTGTGACGTCACAGAATGGAGGTGTGTGAAGTTATAGAATGGAGGTGTGTGAAGTCATAGAATTGAGGTGTGTGACGTCATACAATGAAGGTGTGTGAAGTCAGAATGGAGGTGTGTGAAGACACAGAATGGAGGTGTGTGAACTCAGAATGGAGGTGTGTGAAGTCATAGATGGAGGTGTGTGAAGACATAGTATGGAGGTGTGTGGAATCATAGAATGGAGTTTTGTGAAGTCACAGAATGGAGCTGTGTGAAGTCAGAATGGAGGTGGGTGAACTCATAGAATGGAGATGTGTGAAGTCACAATGGAGGTGTGTGAAATCTTAGAATGGAGGTGTGTGAAGTCAAAAAATGGAGGTGTGTGAAGTCATAGAATGGAGGTGTGTGAAGTCATAGAATGAATTTTTGTGAAATAAGAATGAAGGTGTGTAAAGTCACAGAATGGAAGTGTGTCAACTCAGAATGGAGGTGTGTGAAGTCACAGAATGCATGTGTGTGAAGTCATAGAATGGAGGTGTGTGAAGTCAGAATAGAGGTATGTGAAGTCACAATATTGAGGTGTGTGAACACAGAATGCAGGTGAGTGAATCACAGAATGGAGGTGTGTGAAATCATAGAATGGAGGTGTGTGAAGTCATAGAATGGATGTTTGTGAAGTAAGAATGAAGGTGTGTGAAGTCATAGAATAGAGGTGTGTGAAGTCAAAGAATGGAGGTGTGTGAAGTCACAGAATGGAGGTGTGTGAAGTCACACAATGGAGGTGTGTGAAGTCTCGAATGGAGGTGTGCGGTCATAGAAGGGAGGTGGGTGAAGTCATAGAAAGGAGGTGTGGGAAGTCATAGAATGGAGGAGTGTGAAGTCATACAGTGGAGGTGACTGAAGACACAGATTCGAGGTCTGTGAAGTCATAGAATGGAGGTGTGTAAAGTCAGAATGGGGGTGTGTGAAGTCATAGAATGGAGATTTGTGAATTCATAGAATGGAGGTGTGTGATGTCACAATTGAAGTGTGTGAAGTCATACAATGGAGGTGTGTGAAGTCACAGAATGGAGGTGAGTGAAGTCATACAATGGAGGTGAGTGAAGTCAGAATGGAGGTGTGTGAAGTCACAGAATGGAGGTGTGTGAACTCAGAATGGAGGTGTGTGAAGTCATAGATGGAGGTGTGTGAAGTCATAGTATGGAGGTGTGTGAAATCATAGAATGGAGTTTTGTGAAGTCACACAATGGAGCTGTGTGAAGTCAGAATGGAGGTGTGTGAAGTCATAGAATGGAGGTGTGTGAAGTCAGAATGGAGGTATGTGAAATCATAGAATCAAGGTGTGTGAAGTCACAATGGAGGTGTGTGAAGTCATAGAATGGAGGTGTGTGAAATCATAGAATGGAGTTGTGTGAAGTCACAGAATGGAGGTGTGTGAATTCATAGAATGGAGGTGTGGGAAGTCATAGAATGGAGGTGTGTGAAATCAGAATGGAGGTGGGTGAAGTCACAGAATGGAGGTGTGTGAAGTCATAGAATGGAGGTGTGTGAAGTAACAGAATGGAGTTTTTTGAAGTCACAGAATGGAGGTGTGTGAAGTCAGAAGGGAGGTGTGTGAAGTCATAGAGTGGAGGTGTGTGAAATCATAGAATTGAGTTGTGTGAAGTCACAATGGAGTTGTGTGAAGTCATAGAATGGAGGTGTGTGAAGTCACAGAATGGAGGTGTATGAAGTCACAGAATGGAGGTGTGTGAAGTCAAAGAATGGAGGTGTGTGAAGTCACAGAATGAAGGTGTGTGAAATCACAGAATGGAGGTGTGTGAACTCAGAATGGAGGTGGGTGAAGTCACAGAATGGAGGTGTGTGAAGTCATAGAATGGAGGTGTGTGAAGTCACAGAATGGAGGTGTGTGAATTCATAGAATGGAGGTGTGTGAAATCTTAAAATGGAAGTGTTTGAAGTCACAGAATGGAGGTGTGTGAAGTCAGAATGGAGGTGTGTGAAGTCATAGATGGAGGTGTGTGAAGTCATACTATGGAGGTGTTTGAAATCATAGAATGGAGTTTTGTGAAGTCACAGAATGGAGGTGTGTGAAGTCAGAAGGGATGTGTGTGAAGTCATAGAGTGGAGGTGTGTGAAATCATAGAATTGAGTTGTGTGAAGTCACAATGGAGTTGTGTGAAGTCATAGAATGGAGGTGTGTGAAGTCACAGAATGGAGTGTATGAAGTCACAGAATGGAGGTGTGTGAAGTCAAAGAATGGAGGTGTGTGAAGTCACAGAATGAAGGTGTGTGAAATCACAGAATGGAGGTGTGTGAACTCAGAATGGAGGTGGGTGAAGTCACAGAATGGAGGTGTGTGAAGTCATAGAATGGAGGTGTGTGAAGTCACAGAATGGAGGTGTGTGAATTCATAGAATGGAGGTGTGTGAAATCTTAAAATGGAAGTGTTTGAAGTCACAGAATGGAGGTGTGTGAAGTCAGAATGGAGGTGTGTGAAGTCATAGAATTGAGGTGTGTGAAGTCACAATGGAGGTGTGTGAACTCATAGAATGGAGGTGTGTGAAATCACAGTGGAGGTGTGTGAAGTCATAGAATGGAGGTGTGTGAAGTCACAGAATGGATGTATGTGAAGTCATAGAATGGAGCTGTGTGAAGTCAGAATGGAGGTGTGTGAAGTCACAGCATGGAGGTGTGTGAAGTCATAGAATGGAGGTGTGTGAAAAAATAGAATGGACGTGTGTGAAGTCAGAATGGAGGTGTGTGAAGGCACAGAATTGAGGTGTGTGAATTCACAGAATAGATGTGTGTGAATTCAGAATGCAGTTGTGAAGTCACAGAAGGGATGTGTGTGAAGTCACAGAATGGATGTATGTGAAGTAAGAATGAAGGTGTTTGAAATCATAGAATGGAGGTGTGTGACGTCACAGAATGGAGGTGTGTGAAGTTATAGAATGGAGGTGTGTGAAGTCATAGAATTGAGGTGTGTGACGTCATACAATGAAGGTGTGTGAAGTCAGAATGGAGGTGTGTGAAGACACAGAATGGAGGTGTGTGAACTCAGAATGGAGGTGTGTGAAGTCATAGATGGAGGTGTGTGAAGACATAGTATGGAGGTGTGTGGAATCATAGAATGGAGTTTTGTGAAGTCACAGAATGGAGCTGTGTGAAGTCAGAATGGAGGTGGGTGAACTCATAGAATGGAGATGTGTGAAGTCACAATGGAGGTGTGTGAAATCTTAGAATGGAGGTGTGTGAAGTCAAAAAATGGAGGTGTGTGAAGTCATAGAATGGAGGTGTGTGAAGTCATAGAATGAATTTTTGTGAAATAAGAATGAAGGTGTGTAAAGTCACAGAATGGAAGTGTGTCAACTCAGAATGGAGGTGTGTGAAGTCACAGAATGGATGTGTGTGAAGTCATAGAATGGAGGTGTGTGAAGTCAGAATGGAGGTATGTGAAGTCACAATATTGAGGTGTGTGAACACAGAATGCAGGTGTGTGAATCACAGAATGGAGGTGTGTGAAATCATAGAATGGAGGTGTGTGAAGTCATAGAATGGATGTTTGTGAAGTAAGAATGAAGGTGTTTGAAGTCATAGAATAGAGGTGTGTGAAGTCAGAATGGACATGTGTGAAGTCACAGAATTGAGGTGTGTGAACCCAGAATGGAGGTGTGTGAAGTCACAGAATGGAGGTTTGTGAAGTCATACAATGGAGGTGTGTGAAGTCATAGAATGGATGTTTCCTAAAGTAAGAATGAAGGTGTGTGAAGTCATAGAATAGAGGTGTGTGAAGTCAAAATGGAGGTGTGTGAACTCATAGAATTGAGGTGTGTGAAGTCATGGAATGGATGTGTGTGAAGTCCAAGAATGGAGGTGTGTGAAGTCAAAGAATGGAGGTGTGTGAAGTCACAGAATGGAGGTTTCCGGGGCCAACCGGCGGCAAACCAGGGTTCGCAGATTGGGGTTCCTGAAATCGGGGGCAAGGACTAGCAAGAAAGAGAAGAGAGACAGACACAGAGGGTCCGGGATGTCCGCAGTCCAGGTAAAGACTGCCGAGAATGCCTGTTTATTTTCCACTCCCCCTTCTTCCCTCCTCCTATTCCAGGAACCTCCATATGTTACATTCATATGGTAATTCTCAGGTCATTTGCATAGAATAGGGCCAGAAAGCAATAAGACAACAAAGCCATCGTCTGATGCAAGCCAAGGTACAGTTTGATTCCACTCTGGCTCACAACAGGAGGTGTGTGAAGTCACAGAATTGAAGTGTGTGAAGTCAAAATGGAGGTGTGTGAAGTCATAGAATGGAGGTGTGTGAATTCATAGAATGGAGGTGTGTGAAGTCATAGGATCGAGGTGTGTGAAGTGACAGAAAGGAGGTGTGTGAAGTCACAGAATGGAGGTGTGTGAAGTCACAGAATGGAGGTGTGTGAAGTCAGAATGGAGGTGTGAAGTCATAAAATGGGGTTGGGTGAAGTCATAGAAAGGAGGTGTGGGAAGTCATAGAATGGAGGAGTGTGAAGTCATAGAGTGGAGGTGAGTGAAGTCACAGATTCGAGGTATGTGAAGTCATAGAATGGAGGTGTGTGAAGTCAGAATGCAGGTGTGTGAAGTCATAGAATGGAGATGTGTGACGTCATAATGGCAGTGTGTGAAGTCAAAGAATGGAGGTGTGTGATGTCATACAATGGAGGTGTGTGAAGTCAGAATGGAGGTGTGTGAAGTCACAGAATGGAGGTGTGTGAACTCAGAATGTAGGTGTGTGAAGTCATAGATGGAGGTGTGTGAAGTCATACTATGGAGGTGTTTGAAATCATAGAATGGAGTTTTGTGAAGTCACAGAATGGAGGTGTGTGAAGTCAGAAGGGAGGTGTGTGAAGTCATAGAGTGGAGGTGTGTGAAATCATAGAATTGAGTTGTGTGAAGTCACAATGGAGTTGTGTGAAGTCATAGAATGGAGGTGTGTAAAGTAACAGAATGGAGGTGTATGAAGTCACAGAATGGAGGTGTGTGAAGTCAAAGAATGGAGGTGTGTGAAGTCACAGAATGAAGGTGTGTGAAATCACAGAATGGAGGTGTGTGAAATCTTAAAATGGAAGTGTTTGAAGTCACAGAATGGAGGTGTGTGAAGTCAGAATGGAGGTGTGTGAAGTCATAGAATTGAGGTGTGTGAAGTCACAATGGAGGTGTGTGAACTCATAGAATGGAGGTGTGTGAAATCACAGTGGAGGTGTGTGAAGTCATAGAATGGAGGTGTGTGAAGTCACAGAATGGATGTATGTGAAGTCATAGAATGGAGCTGTGTGAAGTCAGAATGGAGGTGTGTGAAGTCACAGCATGGAGGTGTGTGAAGTCATAGAATGGAGGTGTGTGAAAACATAGAATGGAGGTGTGTGAAGTCAGAATCGAGGTGTGTGAAGGCACAGAATTGAGGTGTGTGAATTCACAGAATAGAGGTGTGTGAATTCAGAATGCAGTTGTTAAGTCACAGAAGGGAGGTGTGTGAAGTCACAGAATGGATGTATGTGAAGTAAGAATGAAGGTGTTTGAAATCATAGAATGGAGGTGTGTGACGTCACAGAATGGAGGTGTGTGAAGTTATAGAATGGAGGTGTGTGAAGTCATAGAATTGAGGTGTGTGACGTCATACAATGAAGGTGTGTGAAGTCAGAATGGAGGTGTGTGAAGACACAGAATGGAGGTGTGTGAACTCAGAATGGAGGTGTGTGAAGTCATAGATGGAGGTGTGTGAAGACATAGTATGGAGGTGTGTGGAATCATAGAATGGAGTTTTGTGAAGTCACAGAATGGAGCTGTGTGAAGTCAGAATGGAGGTGGGTGAACTCATAGAATGGAGATGTGTGAAGTCACAATGGAGGTGTGTGAAATCTTAGAATGGAGGTGTGTGAAGTCAAAAAATGGAGGTGTGTGAAGTCATAGAATGGAGGTGTGTGAAGTCATAGAATGAATTTTTGTGAAATAAGAATGAAGGTGTGTAAAGTCACAGAATGGAAGTGTGTCAACTCAGAATGGAGGTGTGTGAAGTCACAGAATGCATGTGTGTGAAGTCATAGAATGGAGGTGTGTGAAGTCAGAATAGAGGTATGTGAAGTCACAATATTGAGGTGTGTGAACACAGAATGCAGGTGAGTGAATCACAGAATGGAGGTGTGTGAAATCATAGAATGGAGGTGTGTGAAGTCATAGAATGGATGTTTGTGAAGTAAGAATGAAGGTGTGTGAAGTCATAGAATAGAGGTGTGTGAAGTCAAAGAATGGAGGTGTGTGAAGTCACAGAATGGAGGTGTGTGAAGTCACACAATGGAGGTGTGTGAAGTCTCGAATGGAGGTGTGCGGTCATAGAAGGGAGGTGGGTGAAGTCATAGAAAGGAGGTGTGGGAAGTCATAGAATGGAGGAGTGTGAAGTCATACAGTGGAGGTGACTGAAGACACAGATTCGAGGTCTGTGAAGTCATAGAATGGAGGTGTGTAAAGTCAGAATGGGGGTGTGTGAAGTCATAGAATGGAGATTTGTGAATTCATAGAATGGAGGTGTGTGATGTCACAATTGAAGTGTGTGAAGTCATACAATGGAGGTGTGTGAAGTCACAGAATGGAGGTGAGTGAAGTCATACAATGGAGGTGAGTGAAGTCAGAATGGAGGTGTGTGAAGTCACAGAATGGAGGTGTGTGAACTCAGAATGGAGGTGTGTGAAGTCATAGATGGAGGTGTGTGAAGTCATAGTATGGAGGTGTGTGAAATCATAGAATGGAGTTTTGTGAAGTCACACAATGGAGCTGTGTGAAGTCAGAATGGAGGTGTGTGAAGTCATAGAATGGAGGTGTGTGAAGTCAGAATGGAGGTATGTGAAATCATAGAATCAAGGTGTGTGAAGTCACAATGGAGGTGTGTGAAGTCATAGAATGGAGGTGTGTGAAATCATAGAATGGAGTTGTGTGAAGTCACAGAATGGAGGTGTGTGAATTCATAGAATGGAGGTGTGGGAAGTCATAGAATGGAGGTGTGTGAAATCAGAATGGAGGTGGGTGAAGTCACAGAATGGAGGTGTGTGAAGTCATAGAATGGAGGTGTGTGAAGTAACAGAATGGAGTTTTTTGAAGTCACAGAATGGAGGTGTGTGAAGTCAGAAGGGAGGTGTGTGAAGTCATAGAGTGGAGGTGTGTGAAATCATAGAATTGAGTTGTGTGAAGTCACAATGGAGTTGTGTGAAGTCATAGAATGGAGGTGTGTGAAGTCACAGAATGGAGGTGTATGAAGTCACAGAATGGAGGTGTGTGAAGTCAAAGAATGGAGGTGTGTGAAGTCACAGAATGAAGGTGTGTGAAATCACAGAATGGAGGTGTGTGAACTCAGAATGGAGGTGGGTGAAGTCACAGAATGGAGGTGTGTGAAGTCATAGAATGGAGGTGTGTGAAGTCACAGAATGGAGGTGTGTGAATTCATAGAATGGAGGTGTGTGAAATCTTAAAATGGAAGTGTTTGAAGTCACAGAATGGAGGTGTGTGAAGTCAGAATGGAGGTGTGTGAAGTCATAGATGGAGGTGTGTGAAGTCATACTATGGAGGTGTTTGAAATCATAGAATGGAGTTTTGTGAAGTCACAGAATGGAGGTGTGTGAAGTCAGAAGGGATGTGTGTGAAGTCATAGAGTGGAGGTGTGTGAAATCATAGAATTGAGTTGTGTGAAGTCACAATGGAGTTGTGTGAAGTCATAGAATGGAGGTGTGTGAAGTCACAGAATGGAGTGTATGAAGTCACAGAATGGAGGTGTGTGAAGTCAAAGAATGGAGGTGTGTGAAGTCACAGAATGAAGGTGTGTGAAATCACAGAATGGAGGTGTGTGAACTCAGAATGGAGGTGGGTGAAGTCACAGAATGGAGGTGTGTGAAGTCATAGAATGGAGGTGTGTGAAGTCACAGAATGGAGGTGTGTGAATTCATAGAATGGAGGTGTGTGAAATCTTAAAATGGAAGTGTTTGAAGTCACAGAATGGAGCTGTGTGAAGTCAGAATGGAGGTGTGTGAAGTCACAGAATGGATGTGTGTGAAGTCATAGAATGGAGGTGTGTGAAGTCAGAATGGAGGTATGTGAAGTCACAATATTGAGGTGTGTGAACACAGAATGCAGGTGTGTGAATCACAGAATGGAGGTGTGTGAAATCATAGAATGGAGGTGTGTGAAGTCATAGAATGGATGTTTGTGAAGTAAGAATGAAGGTGTGTGAAGTCATAGAATAGAGGTGTGTGAAGTCAGAATGGACATGTGTGAAGTCACAGAATTGAGGTGTGTGAACCCAGAATGGAGGTGTGTGAAGTCACAGAATGGAGGTTTGTGAAGTCATACAATGGAGGTGTGTGAAGTCATAGAATGGATGTTTCCTAAAGTAAGAATGAAGGTGTGTGAAGTCATAGAATAGAGGTGTGTGAAGTCAAAATGGAGGTGTGTGAACTCATAGAATTGAGGTGTGTGAAGTCATGGAATGGATGTGTGTGAAGTCCAAGAATGGAGGTGTGTGAAGTCAAAGAATGGAGGTGTGTGAAGTCACAGAATGGAGGTTTCCGGGGCCAACCGGCGGCAAACCAGGGTTCGCAGATTGGGGTTCCTGAAATCGGGGGCAAGGACTAGCAAGAAAGAGAAGAGAGACAGACACAGAGGGTCCGGGATGTCCGCAGTCCAGGTAAAGACTGCCGAGAATGCCTGTTTATTTTCCACTCCCCCTTCTTCCCTCCTCCTATTCCAGGAACCTCCATATGTTACATTCATATGGTAATTCTCAGGTCATTTGCATAGAATAGGGCCAGAAAGCAATAAGACAACAAAGCCATCGTCTGATGCAAGCCAAGGTACAGTTTGATTCCACTCTGGCTCACAACAGGAGGTGTGTGAAGTCACAGAATTGAAGTGTGTGAAGTCAAAATGGAGGTGTGTGAAGTCATAGAATGGAGGTGTGTGAATTCATAGAATGGAGGTGTGTGAAGTCATAGGATCGAGGTGTGTGAAGTGACAGAAAGGAGGTGTGTGAAGTCACAGAATGGAGGTGTGTGAAGTCACAGAATGGAGGTGTGTGAAGTCAGAATGGAGGTGTGAAGTCATAAAATGGGGTTGGGTGAAGTCATAGAAAGGAGGTGTGGGAAGTCATAGAATGGAGGAGTGTGAAGTCATAGAGTGGAGGTGAGTGAAGTCACAGATTCGAGGTATGTGAAGTCATAGAATGGAGGTGTGTGAAGTCAGAATGCAGGTGTGTGAAGTCATAGAATGGAGATGTGTGACGTCATAATGGCAGTGTGTGAAGTCAAAGAATGGAGGTGTGTGATGTCATACAATGGAGGTGTGTGAAGTCAGAATGGAGGTGTGTGAAGTCACAGAATGGAGGTGTGTGAACTCAGAATGTAGGTGTGTGAAGTCATAGATGGAGGTGTGTGAAGTCATACTATGGAGGTGTTTGAAATCATAGAATGGAGTTTTGTGAAGTCACAGAATGGAGGTGTGTGAAGTCAGAAGGGAGGTGTGTGAAGTCATAGAGTGGAGGTGTGTGAAATCATAGAATTGAGTTGTGTGAAGTCACAATGGAGTTGTGTGAAGTCATAGAATGGAGGTGTGTAAAGTAACAGAATGGAGGTGTATGAAGTCACAGAATGGAGGTGTGTGAAGTCAAAGAATGGAGGTGTGTGAAGTCACAGAATGAAGGTGTGTGAAATCACAGAATGGAGGTGTGTGAACTCAGAATGGAGGTGTGTGAAGTCACAGAATGGAGGTGTGTGAAGTCATAGAATGGAGGTGTGTGAAGTCACAGAATGGAGGTGTGTGAATTCATAGAATGGAGGTGTGTGAAATCTTAAAATGGAAGTGTTTGAAGTCACAGAATGGAGGTGTGTGAAGTCAGAATGGAGGTGTGTGAAGTCATAGAATTGAGGTGTGTGAAGTCACAATGGAGGTGTGTGAACTCATAGAATGGAGGTGTGTGAAATCACAGTGGAGGTGTGTGAAGTCATAGAATGGAGGTGTGTGAAGTCACAGAATGGATGTATGTGAAGTCATAGAATGGAGCTGTGTGAAGTCAGAATGGAGGTGTGTGAAGTCACAGCATGGAGGTGTGTGAAGTCATAGAATGGAGGTGTGTGAAAACATAGAATGGAGGTGTGTGAAGTCAGAATGGAGGTGTGTGAAGGCACAGAATTGAGGTGTGTGAATTCACAGAATAGAGGTGTGTGAATTCAGAATGCAGTTGTTAAGTCACAGAAGGGAGGTGTGTGAAGTCACAGAATGGATGTATGTGAAGTAAGAATGAAGGTGTTTGAAATCATAGAATGGAGGTGTGTGACGTCACAGAATGGAGGTGTGTGAAGTTATAGAATGGAGGTGTGTGAAGTCATAGAATTGAGGTGTGTGACGTCATACAATGAAGGTGTGTGAAGTCAGAATGGAGGTGTGTGAAGACACAGAATGGAGGTGTGTGAACTCAGAATGGAGGTGTGTGAAGTCATAGATGGAGGTGTGTGAAGACATAGTATGGAGGTGTGTGGAATCATAGAATGGAGTTTTGTGAAGTCACAGAATGGAGCTGTGTGAAGTCAGAATGGAGGTGGGTGAACTCATAGAATGGAGATGTGTGAAGTCACAATGGAGGTGTGTGAAATCTTAGAATGGAGGTGTGTGAAGTCAAAAAATGGAGGTGTGTGAAGTCATAGAATGGAGGTGTGTGAAGTCATAGAATGAATTTTTGTGAAATAAGAATGAAGGTGTGTAAAGTCACAGAATGGAATTGTGTCAACTCAGAATGGAGGTGTGTGAAGTCACAGAATGCATGTGTGTGAAGTCATAGAATGGAGGTGTGTGAAGTCAGAATAGAGGTATGTGAAGTCACAATATTGAGGTGTGTGAACACAGAATGCAGGTGAGTGAATCACAGAATGGAGGTGTGTGAAATCATAGAATGGAGGTGTGTGAAGTCATAGAATGGATGTTTGTGAAGTAAGAATGAAGGTGTGTGAAGTCATAGAATAGAGGTGTGTGAAGTCAAAGAATGGAGGTGTGTGAAGTCACAGAATGGAGGTGTGTGAAGTCACACAATGGAGGTGTGTGAAGTCTCGAATGGAGGTGTGCGGTCATAGAAGGGAGGTGGGTGAAGTCATAGAAAGGAGGTGTGGGAAGTCATAGAATGGAGGAGTGTGAAGTCATACAGTGGAGGTGACTGAAGACACAGATTCGAGGTCTGTGAAGTCATAGAATGGAGGTGTGTAAAGTCAGAATGGGGGTGTGTGAAGTCATAGAATGGAGATTTGTGAATTCATAGAATGGAGGTGTGTGATGTCACAATTGAAGTGTGTGAAGTCATACAATGGAGGTGTGTGAAGTCACAGAATGGAGGTGAGTGAAGTCATACAATGGAGGTGAGTGAAGTCAGAATGGAGGTGTGTGAAGTCACAGAATGGAGGTGTGTGAACTCAGAATGGAGGTGTGTGAAGTCATAGATGGAGGTGTGTGAAGTCATAGTATGGAGGTGTGTGAAATCATAGAATGGAGTTTTGTGAAGTCACACAATGGAGCTGTGTGAAGTCAGAATGGAGGTGTGTGAAGTCATAGAATGGAGGTGTGTGAAGTCAGAATGGAGGTATGTGAAATCATAGAATCAAGGTGTGTGAAGTCACAATGGAGGTGTGTGAAGTCATAGAATGGAGGTGTGTCAAATCATAGAATGGAGTTGTGTGAAGTCACAGAATGGAGGTGTGTGAATTCATAGAATGGAGGTGTGGGAAGTCATAGAATGGAGGTGTGTGAAATCAGAATGGAGGTGGGTGAAGTCACAGAATGGAGGTGTGTGAAGTCATAGAATGGAGGTGTGTGAAGTAACAGAATGGAGTTTTGTGAAGTCACAGAATGGAGGTGTGTGAAGTCAGAAGGGAGGTGTGTGAAGTCATAGAGTGGAGGTGTGTGAAATCATAGAATTGAGTTGTGTGAAGTCACAATGGAGTTGTGTGAAGTCATAGAATGGAGGTGTGTGAAGTCACAGAATGGAGGTGTATGAAGTCACAGAATGGAGGTGTGTGAAGTCAAAGAATGGAGGTGTGTGAAGTCACAGAATGAAGGTGTGTGAAATCACAGAATGGAGGTGTGTGAACTCAGAATGGAGGTGGGTGAAGTCACAGAATGGAGGTGTGTGAAGTCATAGAATGGAGGTGTGTGAAGTCACAGAATGGAGGTGTGTGAATTCATAGAATGGAGGTGTGTGAAATCTTAAAATGGAAGTGTTTGAAGTCACAGAATGGAGGTGTGTGAAGTCAGAATGGAGGTGTGTGAAGTCATAGATGGAGGTGTGTGAAGTCATACTATGGAGGTGTTTGAAATCATAGAATGGAGTTTTGTGAAGTCACAGAATGGAGGTGTGTGAAGTCAGAAGGGATGTGTGTGAAGTCATAGAGTGGAGGTGTGTGAAATCATAGAATTGAGTTGTGTGAAGTCACAATGGAGTTGTGTGAAGTCATAGAATGGAGGTGTGTGAAGTCACAGAATGGAGTGTATGAAGTCACAGAATGGAGGTGTGTGAAGTCAAAGAATGGAGGTGTGTGAAATCACAGAATGAAGGTGTGTGAAATCACAGAATGGAGGTGTGTGAACTCAGAATGGAGGTGGGTGAAGTCACAGAATGGAGGTGTGTGAAGTCATAGAATGGAGGTGTGTGAAGTCACAGAATGGAGGTGTGTGAATTCATAGAATGGAGGTGTGTGAAATCTTAAAATGGAAGTGTTTGAAGTCACAGAATGGAGGTGTGTGAAGTCAGAATGGAGGTGTGTGAAGTCATAGAATTGAGGTGTGTGAAGTCACAATGGAGGTGTGTGAACTCATAGAATGGAGGTGTGTGAAATCACAGTGGAGGTGTGTGAAGTCATAGAATGGAGGTGTGTGAAGTCACAGAATGGATGTATGTGAAGTCATAGAATGGAGCTGTGTGAAGTCAGAATGGAGGTGTGTGAAGTCACAGCATGGAGGTGTGTGAAGTCATAGAATGGAGGTGTGTGAAAAAATAGAATGGACGTGTGTGAAGTCAGAATGGAGGTGTGTGAAGGCACAGAATTGAGGTGTGTGAATTCACAGAATAGATGTGTGTGAATTCAGAATGCAGTTGTGAAGTCACAGAAGGGATGTGTGTGAAGTCACAGAATGGATGTATGTGAAGTAAGAATGAAGGTGTTTGAAATCATAGAATGGAGGTGTGTGACGTCACAGAATGGAGGTGTGTGAAGTTATAGAATGGAGGTGTGTGAAGTCATAGAATTGAGGTGTGTGACGTCATACAATGAAGGTGTGTGAAGTCAGAATGGAGGTGTGTGAAGACACAGAATGGAGGTGTGTGAACTCAGAATGGAGGTGTGTGAAGTCATAGATGGAGGTGTGTGAAGACATAGTATGGAGGTGTGTGGAATCATAGAATGGAGTTTTGTGAAGTCACAGAATGGAGCTGTGTGAAGTCAGAATGGAGGTGGGTGAACTCATAGAATGGAGATGTGTGAAGTCACAATGGAGGTGTGTGAAATCTTAGAATGGAGGTGTGTGAAGTCAAAAAATGGAGGTGTGTGAAGTCATAGAATGGAGGTGTGTGAAGTCATAGAATGAATTTTTGTGAAATAAGAATGAAGGTGTGTAAAGTCACAGAATGGAAGCGTGTCAACTCAGAATGGAGGTGTGTGAAGTCACAGAATGGATGTGTGTGAAGTCATAGAATGGAGGTGTGTGAAGTCAGAATGGAGGTATGTGAAGTCACAATATTGAGGTGTGTGAACACAGAATGCAGGTGTGTGAATCACAGAATGGAGGTGTGTGAAATCATAGAATGGAGGTGTGTGAAGTCATAGAATGGATGTTTGTGAAGTAAGAATGAAGGTGTGTGAAGTCATAGAATAGAGGTGTGTGAAGTCAGAATGGACATGTGTGAAGTCACAGAATTGAGGTGTGTGAACCCAGAATGGAGGTGTGTGAAGTCACAGAATGGAGGTTTGTGAAGTCATACAATGGAGGTGTGTGAAGTCATAGAATGGATGTTTCCTAAAGTAAGAATGAAGGTGTGTGAAGTCATAGAATAGAGGTGTGTGAAGTCAAAATGGAGGTGTGTGAACTCATAGAATTGAGGTGTGTGAAGTCATGGAATGGATGTGTGTGAAGTCCAAGAATGGAGGTGTGTGAAGTCAAAGAATGGAGGTGTGTGAAGTCACAGAATGGAGGTTTCCGGGGCCAACCGGCGGCAAACCAGGGTTCGCAGATTGGGGTTCCTGAAATCGGGGGCAAGGACTAGCAAGAAAGAGAAGAGAGACAGACACAGAGGGTCCGGGATGTCCGCAGTCCAGGTAAAGACTGCCGAGAATGCCTGTTTATTTTCCACTCCCCCTTCTTCCCTCCTCCTATTCCAGGAACCTCCATATGTTACATTCATATGGTAATTCTCAGGTCATTTGCATAGAATAGGGCCAGAAAGCAATAAGACAACAAAGCCATCGTCTGATGCAAGCCAAGGTACAGTTTGATTCCACTCTGGCTCACAACAGGAGGTGTGTGAAGTCACAGAATTGAAGTGTGTGAAGTCAAAATGGAGGTGTGTGAAGTCATAGAATGGAGGTGTGTGAATTCATAGAATGGAGGTGTGTGAAGTCATAGGATCGAGGTGTGTGAAGTGACAGAAAGGAGGTGTGTGAAGTCACAGAATGGAGGTGTGTGAAGTCACAGAATGGAGGTGTGTGAACTCAGAATGGAGGTGTGTGAAGCCACAGAATGGAGGTGTGTGAAGTCATAGAATGGAAGTGTGTGAAGTCATAGAATGGAGGTGTGTGAAGGAAGAATGGAGGTGTGTGAAGTCACAGAATGGAGGTGTGCGAATTCAGAATGGAGGTGTGTGAAGTCACAGAATGGAGGTTTGTGAAGTCCTAGAATGGAGGTGTGTGAAGTCAAATTGGAGGTGTGTGAACTCATAGAATGGAGGTGTGTTAACTCATAGAATGGAGGTGTGTGAAGTCATGGAATGGAGGTGTGTGAAGTCACAGAATGGAGGTGTGTGAAGTGAAACAATAGGGGTGTGTGAAGTCACAGAATGGAGGTGTGTGAAGTCACAGAATGAAAGTGTGTGAAGTCAAAACGGATGTGTGAAGTCACAGAATGGAGGTGTGTGAAGTCATAGAATGGAGGTGTGTGAAGTCAGAATGGAGGTGTGTGAAGTCACAGAATTGAGGTGTATGAAGTCACAGACTGGAGGTGTGTGAAGTCAGAATGAAGGTGTGTGAAGTCACAGAATGGAGGTGTGTGAAGTCACAGAATGGATGTTTGTGAAGTAAGAATGAAGGTGTTTGAAGTCATAGAGTGGAGGTGTGTGAAGTCACAGAATGGAGGTGTGTGAAGTGAGATTGGAGGTGTGTGATATCACAGAATGGAGGTGTGTGAAGTCATAGAATGGAGGTGTGTGAAGTCATAAAATGGAGGTGTGTGAACTCATAGAATGGAGGTGTGTGAAGTCATAGAATTGAGGTGTGTGAAGTCATAGAATGGAGGTGTGTGAAGTCATAAAATGGAGGTGTGTGAACTCATAGAATGGAGGTGTGTGAAGTCAAAATGGACTTGTGTGAAGTCATAGAATGGTGGTTTTTGATGTCAACGAATGGAGGTGTGTGAAGTCATAGAATGGAAGTGTGTGAAGTCATAGAATCGAGGTGTGTGAAGTTAGAATGGACATGTGTGAAGTCACAGAATTGAGGTGTGTGAACCCAGAATGGAGGTGTGTGAAGTCACAGAATAGAGGTTTGTGAAGTCATACAATGGAGGTGTGTGAAGTCATAGAATGGATGTTTCTAAAGTGAGAATGAAGGTGTGTGAAGTCATAGAATGGAGGTGTGTGAAGTCAGAGAATGGATGTTTCTGAAGTAAGAATGAAGGTGTTTGAAGTCATAGAATGGAGGTGTGTGAAGTCAAATTGTAGGTGTGTGAACTCATAGAATGGAGGTGTGTGAACTCATAGAATGGAGGTTTGTGAAGTCATGGAATGGCGGGGTGTGAAGTCAAAGAATGGAGGTGTGTGAAGTGAAACAATAGAGGTGTGTGAAGTCACAGAATGGAGGTGTGTGAAGTCACAGATTGGAAGTGTGTGAAGTCAAGACGGAGGTGTGTGAAGTCACAGAATGGAGGTGTGTGAAGTCACAGAATGGATGTGTGTGAAGTCAAAAAGGTGGTGTGTGAAGTCACAGAATGGAGGTGTGTGAATTTATAGATTGGAGCTGTGTGAAGTCAGAATGGAGGTGTGTGAAGTCAGAATGGATGGGTGTGAAGTCAGAATGGAGGTGTGTGAAGTCACAGAATGGAGGTGTGTGAAGTCATAGAATGGAGGTGTGTGAAGTCAGAATGGAGGTGTGTCAAGTCACAGAATTGAGGTGTGTGAAGTCAGAGAATGGAGGTGTATGAAGTCAGAATGAAGGTGTGTGAAGTCACAGAAAGGAGATGTGTGAAGTCACAGAATGTATGTTTGTGAAGTCATAAAATGAAGGTGTGTGAAGTCAGAATGGAGGTGTGTGATGTCATAGATGGAGGTGTGTAAAGTCATAGTATGGAGGTTTGTGTAATCACAGAATGGAGTTTTGTGAAGTCACAGAATGGAGGTGTGTCAACTCAGAATGGAGGTGTGTGGAGTCACAGAATGGATGTGTGTGAAGTCATAGAATGGAGGTGTGTGAAGTCAGAATCGAGGTGTGTGAAGTCACAATATTGAGGTGTGTGAACACAGAATGCAGGTGTGTGAATCACAGAATGGAGGTGTGTGAAATCATAGAATGGAGGTGTGTGAAGTCATAGAATCGATGTTTGTGAAGTAAGAATGAAGGTGTGTGAAGTCATAGAGTAGAGGTGTGTGAAGTCAAAGAATGGAGGTGTGTGAAGTCACAGAATGGAGGTGTATGAAGTCACACAATGGAGGTGTGTGAAGTCTCGAATGGAGGTGTGCGGTCATAGAAGGGAGGTGGGTGAAGTCATAGAAAGGAGGTGTGGGAAGTCATAGAATGGAGCAGTGTGAATTCATACAGTGGAGGTGACTGAAGACACAGATTCGAGGTCTGTGAAGTCATAGAATGGAGGTGTGTAAAGTCAGAATGGAGGTGTGTGAAGTCATAGAATGGAGATTTGTGAATTCATAGAATGGAGGTGTGTGACGTCACAATTGAAGTGTGTGAAGTCATAGAATGGAGGTGTGTGAAGTCACAGAATGGAGGTGAGTGAAGTCATACAATGGAGGTGAGTGAAGTCAGAATGGAGGTGTGTGAAGTCACAGAATGGAGGTGTGTGAACTCAGAATGGAGGTGTGTGAAGTCATAGATGGAGGTGTGTGAAGTCATAGTATGGAGGTGTGTGAAATCATAGAATGGAGTTTTGTGAAGTCACACAATGGAGCTGTGTGAAGTTAGAATGGAGGTGTGTGAAGTCATAGAATGGAGGTGTGTGAAGTCAGAATGGAGGTATGTGAAATCATAGAATCAATGTGTGTGAAGTCACAATGGAGGTGTGTGAAGTCATAGAATGGAGGTGTGTGAAATCATAGAATGGAGGGGTGTGAAGTCACAGAATGGAGGTGTGTGAACTCAGAATGGAGGTGGGTGAAGTCACAGAATGGAGGTGTGTGAAGTCATAGAATGGAGGTGTGTGAAGTCACAGAATGGAGGTGTGTGAAGTCACAGAATGAAGGTGTGTGTATCACAGAATGGAGGTATGTGAACTCAGAATGGAGGTGGGTGAAGTCACAGAATGGAGGTGTGTGAAGTCATAAAATGGAGGTGTGTGAAGTCACAGAATGGAGGATTGTGAATTCATAGAATGGAGGTGTGTGAAGTCATAGAATGGAGGTGTGTGAAGTCAAAGAATGGAGGTGTGTGAAGTCATAGAATGGAAGTTTGTGAAGTCATAGAATGGAGGTGTGTGAAGTCAGAATGGACATGTGTGAAGTCACAGAATTGAGGTGTGTGAACCCAGAATGGAGGTGTGTGAATTCACAGAATGGAGGTTTGTGAAGTCATACAATGGAGGTTTATGAAGTCATAGAATGGATGTTTCTAAAGTAAGAATGAAGGTGTGTGAAGTCATAGAATGGAGTTGTGTGAAATCAAAATGGAGGTGTGTGAACTCATAGAATGGAGGTGTGTGAACTCATAGAATTGAGGTGTGTGAAGTCATGGAATGGAGGTGTGTGAAGTCCAAGAATGGAGGTGTGTGCAGTCAAAGAATGGAGGTGTGTGAAGTGAAAAAATAGAGGTGTGTGAAGTCAAAGAATGGAGGTGTGTGAAGTCACAGAATGGAAGTGTGTGAAGTCAAAATGGAGGTGTGTGAAGTCACAGAATGGAGGTGTGTGAAGTGAGATTGGAGGTGTGTGATATCACAGAATAGAGGTGTGTGAACTCATAGAATGGAGGTGTGTGAAGTCACAGAATTGAGGTGTGTGAAGTCATAGAAAGGAGGTGTGTGAAGTCATAAAATGGAGGTGTGTGAACTCATAGAATGGAGGTGTGTGAAGTCAAAATGGACTTGTGTGAAGTCATAGAAGGGTGGTTTTTGATGTCAACGAATGGAGGTGTGTGAAGTCATAGAATGGAAGTGTGTGAAGTCATAGAATGGAGGTGTGTGAAGTCAGAATTGACATGTGTGAAGTCAGAGAATTGAGGTGTGTGAACCCAGAATGGAGGTGTGTGAAGTCACAGAATGGAGGTTTGTGAAGTCATACAATGGAGGTGTGTGAAGTCATAGAATGGATGTTTCTAAAGTAAGAATGAAGGTGTGTGAAGTCATAGAATGGAGGTGTGTGAAGTCAGAGAATGGATGTTTCTGAAGTAAGAATGAAGGTGTTTGAAGTCATAGAATGGAGGTGTGTGAAGTCAAATTGGAGGTGTGTGAACTCATACAATGGAGGTGTGTGAACTCATAGAATGGAGGTTTGTGAAGTCATGGAATGGCGGGGTGTGAAGTCAAAGAATGGAGGTGTGTGAAGTGAAAAAATAGAGGTGTGTGAAGTCACATAATGGAGGTGTGTGAAGTCACAGATTGGAAGTGTGTGAAGTCAAAACGGAGGTGTGTGAAGTCACAGAATGGAGGTGTGTGAAGTCACAGAATGGAGGTGAGTGAAGTCATACAATGGAGGTGAGTGAAGTCAGAATGGAGGTGTGTGAAGTCACAGAATGGAGGTGTGTGAACTCAGAATGGAGGTGTGTGAAGTCATAGATGGAGGTGTGTGAAGTCATAGTATGGAGGTGTGTGAAATCATAGAATGGAGTTTTGTGAAGTCACACAATGGAGCTGTGTGAAGTCAGAATGGAGGTGTGTGAAGTCATAGAATGGAGGTGTTTGAAGTCAGAATGGAGGTATGTGAAATCATAGAATCAAGGTGTGTGAAGTCACAATGGAGGTGTGTGAAGTCATAGAATGGAGGTGTGTAAAATCATAGAATGGAGGTGTGTGAAGTCACAGAATGGAGGTGTGTGAACTCAGAATGGAGGTGGGTGAAGTCACAGAATGGAGGTGTGTGAAGTCATAGAATGGAGGTGTGTGAAGTCACAGAAGGGAGGTGTGTGAAGTCACAGAATGAAGGTGTGTGTATCACAGAATGGAGGTATGTGAACTCAGAATGGAGGTGGGTGAAGTCACAGAACGGAGGTGTGTGAATTCATAGAATGGAGGTGTGTGAAGTCATAGAATGGAGGTGTGTGAAGTCAAAGAATGGAGGTGTGTGAAGTCATAGAATGGAAGTTTGTGAAGTCATAGAATGGAGGTGTGTGAAGTCAGAATGGACATGTGTGAAGTCAAAGTATTGAGGTGTGTGAACCCAGAATGGAGGTGTGTGAATTCACAGAATGGAGGTTTGTGAAGTCATACAATGGAGGTTTGTGAAGTCATAGAATGGATGTTTCTAAAGTAAGAATGAAGGTGTGTGAAGTCATAGAATGGAGGTGTGTGAAATCAAAATGGAGGTGTGTGAACTCATAGAATGGAGGTGTGTGAACTCATAGAATTGAGGTGTGTGAAGTCATGGAATGGAGGTATGTGAAGTCCAAGAATGGAGGTGTGTGCAGTCAAAGAATGGAGGTGTGTGAAGTGAAAAAATAGAGGTGTGTGAAGTCACAGAATGGAGGTGTGTGAAGTCACAGAATGGAAGTGTGTGAAGTCAAAATGGAGGTGTGTGAAGTCACAGAATGGAGGTGTGTGAAGTGAGATTGGAGGTGTGTGATATCACAGAATAGAGGTGTGTGAACTCATAGAATGGAGGTGTGTGAAGTCACAGAATTGAGGTGTGTGAAGTCATAGAAAGGAGGTGTGTGAAGTCATAAAATGGAGGTGTGTGAACTCATAGAATGGAGGTGTGTGAAGTCAAAATGGACTTGTGTGAAGTCATAGAAGGGTGGTTTTTGATGTCAACGAATGGAGGTGTGTGAAGTCATAGAATGGAAGTGTGTGAAATCATAGAATGGAGGTGTGTGAAGTCAGAATTGACATGTGTGAAGTCAGAGAATTGAGGTGTGTGAACCCAGAATGGAGGTGTGTGAAGTCACAGAATGGAGGTTTGTGAAGTCATACAATGGAGGTTTGTGAAGTCATAGAATGGATGTTTCTAAAGTAAGAATGAAGGTGTGTGAAGTCATAGAATGGAGGTGTGTGAAGTCAGAGAATGGATGTTTCTGAAGTAAGAATGAAGGTGTTTGAAGTCATAGAATGGAGGTGTGTGAAGTCAAATTGGAGGTGTGTGAACTCATACAATGGAGGTGTGTGAACTCATAGAATGGAGGTTTGTGAAGTCATGGAATGGCGGGGTGTGAAGTCAAAGAATGGAGGTGTGTGAAGTGAAAAAATAGAGGTGTGTGAAGTCACATAATGGAGGTGTGTGAAGTCACAGATTTAAGTGTGTGAAGTCAAAACGGAGGTGTGTGAAGTCACAGAATGGAGGTGTGTGAAGTCACAGAATGGAGGTGAGTGAAGTCATACAATGGAGGTGAGTGAAGTCAGAATGGAGGTGTGTGAAGTCACAGAATGGAGGTGTGTGAACTCAGAATGGAGGTGTGTGAAGTCATAGATGGAGGTGTGTGAAGTCATAGTATGGAGGTGTGTGAAATCATAGAATGGAGTTTTGTGAAGTCACACAATGGAGCTGTGTGAAGTCAGAATGGAGGTGTGTGAAGTCATAGAATGGAGGTGTTTGAAGTCAGAATGGAGGTATGTGAAATCATAGAATCAAGGTTTGTGAAGTCACAATGCAGGTGTGTGAAGTCATAGAATGGAGGTGTGTAAAATCATAGAATGGAGGTGTGTGAAGTCACAGAATGGAGGTGTGTGAACTCAGAATGGAGGTGTGTGAAGTCACAGAATGGAGGTGTGTGAAGTCACAGAATGAAGGTGTGTGTATCACAGAATGGAGGTATGTGAACTCAGAATGGAGGTGGGTGAAGTCACAGAACGGAGGTGTGTGAATTCATAGAATGGAGGTGTGTGAAGTCATAGAATGGAGGTGTGTGAAGTCAAAGAATGGAGGTGTGTGAAGTCATAGAATGGAAGTTTGTGAAGTCATAGAATGGAGGTGTGTGAAGTCAGAATGGACATGTGTGAAGTCACAGTATTGAGGTGTGTGAACCCAGAATGGAGGTGTGTGAATTCACAGAATGGAGGTTTGTGAAGTCATACAATGGAGGTTTGTGAAGTCATAGAATGGATGTTTCTAAAGTAAGAATGAAGGTGTGTGAAGTCACACAATGGAGGTGTGTGAAATCAAAATGGAGGTGTGTGAACTCATAGAAAGTAGGTGTGTGAACTCATAGAATTGAGGTGTGTGAAGTCATGGAATGAAGGTGTGTGAAGTCCAAGAATGGAGGTGTGTGCAGTCAAAGAATGGAGGTGTGTGAAGTGAAACAATAGAGGTGTGTGAAGTCACAGAATGGAGGTGTGTGAAGTCACGGAATGGAAGTGTGTGAAGTCAAAATGGAGGTGTGTGAAGTCACAGAATGGAGGTGTGTGAAGTCACAGAATGGAGGTGTGTGAAGTGAGATTGGAGGTGTGTGATATCACAGAATAGAGGTGTGTGAACTCATAGAATGGAGGTGTGTGAAGTCACAGAATTGAGGTGTGTGAAGTCATAGAAAGGAGGTGTGTGAAGTCATAAAATGGAGGTGTGTGAACTCATAGAATGGAGGTGTGTGAAGTCAAAATGGACTTGTGTGAAGTCATAGAATGGTGGTTTTTGATGTCAACGAATGGAGGTGTGTGAAGTCATAGAATGGAAGTGTGTGAAGTCATAGAATTGAGGTGTGTGAAGTCAGAATTGACATGTGTGAAGTCACAGAATTGAGGTGTGTGAACCCAGAATGGAGGTGTGTGAAGTCACAGAATGGAGGTTTGTGAAGTCATACAATGGAGGTGTGTGAAGTCATAGAATGGATGTTTCTAAAGTAAGAATGAAGGTGTGTGAAGTCATAGAATGGAGGTGTGTGAAGTCAGAGAATGGATGTTTCTGAAGTAAGAATGAAGGTGTTTGAAGTCATAGAATGGAGGTGTGTGAAGTCAAATTGGAGGTGTGTGAACTCATAGAATGGAGGTGTGTGAACTCATAGAATGGAGGTTTGTGAAGTCATGGAATGGCGGGGTGTGAAGTCAAAGAATGGAGGTGTGTGAAGTGAAAAAATAGAGGTGTGTGAAGTCACAGAATGGAGGTGTGTGAAGTCACAGATTGGAAGTGTGTGAAGTCAAAACGGAGGTGTGTGAAGTCACAGAATGGAGGTGTGTGAAGTCACAGAATGGATGTGTGTGAAGTCAAAAAGGTGGTGTGTGAAGTCACAGAATGGAGGTGTGTGAATTTATAGAATGGAGCTGTGTGAAGTCAGAATGGAGGTGTGTGAAGTCAGAATGGAGGGGTGTGAAGTCAGAATGGAGGTCTGTGAAGTCAGAGAATGGAGGTGTGTGAAGTCATAGAATGGAGGTGTGTGAAATCATAGAATGGAGGTGTGTGAAGTCAGAATGGAGGTGTGTCAAGACACAGAATTGAGGTGTGTGAAGTCAGAGAATGGAGGTGTGTGAAGTCAGAATGATGGTGTGTGAATTCACAGAAAGGAGATGTGTGAAGTCACAGAATGTATGTTTGTGAAGTCATAAAAGGAAGGTGTGTGAAGTCAGAATGGAGGTGTGTGAAGTCACAGAATGGAGGTGTGTCAACTCAGAATGGAGGTGTGTGAAGTCACAGAATGGATGTGTGTGAAGTCATAGAATGGAGGTGTGTGAAGTCAGAATGGAGGTGTGTGAAGTCACAATATTGAGGTGTGTGAAAACAGAATGTAGGTGTGTGAATCGCAGATTGGAGGTGTGTGAAATCATAGAATGGAGGTGTGTGAAGTCATAGAATGGATGTTTGTGAAGTAAGAATGAAGGTGTGTGAAGTCATAGAATAGAGGTGTGTGAAGTCAAAGAATGGAGGTGTGTGAAGTCACAGAATGGAGGTGTGTGAAGTCTCGAATGGAGGTGTGCGGTCATAGAAGGGAGGTGGGTGAAGTCATAGAAAGGAGGTGTGGGAAGTCATAGAATGGAGGAGTGTGAAGTCATACAGTGGAGGTGACTGAAGACACAGATTTGAGGTCTGTGAAGTCATAGAATGGAGGTGTGTAAAGTCAGAATGGAGGTGTGTGAAGTCATAGAATGGAGATTTGTGAATTCATAGAATGGAGGTGTGTGACGTCACAATTGAAGTGTGTGAAGTCATAGAATGGAGGTGTGTGAAGTCACAGAATGGAGGTGAGTGAAGTCATACAATGGAGGTGAGTGAAGTCAGAATGGAGGTGTGTGAAGTCACAGAATGGAGGTGTGTGAACTCAGAATAGAGGTGTTTGAAGTCATAGATGGAGGTGTGTGAAGTCATAGTATGGAGGTGTGTGAAATCATAGAATGGAGTTTTGTGAAGTCACACAATGGAGCTGTGTGAAGTCAGAATGGAGGTGTGTGAAGTCACAGAATGGAGGTGTGTGAAGTCAGAATGGAGGTATGTGAAATCATAGAATCAAGGTGTGTGAAGTCACAGTGGAGGTGTGTGAAGTCATAGAATGGAGGTGTGTGAAATCATAGAATGGAGGTGTGTTAAGTCACAGAATGGAGGTGTGTGAATTCATAGAATGGAGGTGTGTGAAGTCATAGAATGGAGGTGTGTGAAGTCACAGAATGGAGGTGTGTGAAGTCACAGAATGAAGGTGTGTGAATCACAGAATGGAGGTATGTGAACTCAGAATGGAGGTGGGTGAAGTCACAGAATGGAGGTGTGTGAAGTCATAGAATGGAGGTGTGTGAAGTCACAGAATGGAGGAGTGCGAATTCATAGAATGGAGGTGTGTGAAGTCATAGAATTGAGGTGTGTGAAGTCATAGAATGGAGGTGTGTGAAGTCACAGAATGGAGGTTTGTGTACTCAAAATTGAGGTGTTTTAAGTCAAAGAATGGAGGTGTGTGGAAGTCATAGTATGGAGGTGTGTGAAGTCACAGAAAGGAGGTGTGTGAATTCACAGAATGGAGTTGTATGAAGTGACAATGCAGGTGTGTGAAGTCATAGAATGGAGGTGTGTGAAATCAAAGAATGGAGGTTTGTGAAGTCATAGAATCGATTGTGTGTGAAATCACAGAATGGATGTGTGTGAAGTCACAGAATGGAGGTGTGTAAAGTCACAGAGTGGAGGTGTGTGAAGTCACAGAATGGAGGTGTGTGAAGTCATAGAATGGAGGTGTGTGAAGTCACAGAATGCAGTTGTGTGACGTCAGAATAGAGGTGTGCGAAGTCATAGAATGGAGGTGTGTGAAGTTAGAATGGAGCTGTGTGAAGTCATACAATGCAAGTGTATGAAGTCAGAATGGAGGTGTGTGAACTCATAGAATGGAGGTGTATGAAGTCACAATGGAGGTGTGTGAAGTCACAGAATGGATGTGTGTGAACTCAGAAAGGAGGTGTGTAGTCATAGAATGGAGGTCTGTGAAGTCATAGAATGGGGTTTGTGAAATCATAGAATGGAGGTGTGTGAAGTCACAGAATTGAGGTGTGTGAAGTCAGAATGGAGGTGTTTGAAGTCAGAATGGAGGTGTGGGAAGTCAGAGAATGGAGGTGTGTGAAGTAACAATGCAGGTGTGTGAACTCATAGAATGGAGGTGTGAGAAGTCACAATGTAGGTTTCTGAAGTCATAGAATGGAGGTGTGTGAATTAATAGAATGGAGGTGTGTGAAGTCACAGAATGGAGGTGTGTGATGTCATATAACGAGGTTTGTGAAGTCACAGAATGGAGGTGTGTGAAGTCATATAACGAGGTGTGTGAAGTCACAGAATGGAGGTGTGTGAAGACACAGAATGGAGGTGTGTGAACTCAGAGTGGAGGTGTGTGAAGTCACAGAATGGAGGTGTGTGAAGTCATAGAATGGAAGTGTGTGAAGTCATAGAATGGAGGTGTGTGAAGTCAGAATGGAGGTGTGTGAAGTCACAAATGGAGGTGTGTTAACTCAGAATGGAGGTGTGTGAAGTCACAGAATGGAGGTGTGTGAAGTCAAAATTGTGATGTGTGAAGTCACAAATGGAGGTGTGTGAAGTCACGGAATGGATTTGTGTGAAATCAAAATGGAATTTTGTGAAGTCAAAGAAAGGAGTTGTGTGAAGTCATACAATGGATGTGTATGAAGTCATGGAATGGAGGTTGGTGAAGTCAAACATTGGAAGTGTGTGAAATTACACAATAGAGGTGTGTGAAATCAGAGAATGGAGGTGTGTGAAGTCATAAAATGGAGGTGTGTGAAATCACAGAATGGAAGTGTGTGTAGTCACAGAGTGGAGGTGTGTAAAGTCACAGAATGGAGGTGTGTGAAGTCTCAGAATGGAGGTGTGTGAAGTCATAGAATGGAGGTGTTTGAAGTCATAAAATGTTGGTTTTTGAAGTCAGAGAATGGAGGTGTGTGAAGTCATGGAATGGAGGTGTGTGAGGTCAGATTGGAGGTTTGTGAAGTCACAGAATGGAAGTGTGTCAACTCAGAAAGGAGGTGTCTGAAGTCAAGAATGGAGGTGTGTGAACTCAGAATGGAGTTGTGTGAAGTGACAGAATGGAGGTGTGTGAAATCATAGAATGGAGATGTGTGAAGTCACAGAATGGAAGTATGTGAAATCGTAGAATGAAGGTGTGTGAAGTCAGAGAATCAAGGTGTGTGAAGTCACAGAATGGAGGTGTGTGAACTCACAAAGGAGGTGAGTGAAGTCACAGAATGCAGGTGTGTGAAGTCATAGAATGGAAGTGTGTGAACTCATAGAATGTAGGTGTGTGATGTCAGAATGGAGGTGTGTGAAGTCACAGAATGGAGGTGTGTGACGTCATAAATGTTGGTGTGTGAAGTCAGAGAATGGAGATGTGAAGTCATAGAATGGAGGTGTGAAGTCATAGAATGGAGGTGTGTGAAGTCACAGAAGGCAGGTGTGTGGAGTCACAGAATAGAGTTGTGTGAAGTCGCAATGGAGGTGTGTGAATTCATAGAATGGAGATGTGTGAAGTCAAAGAATGGAGGTGTGTGAAGTCATACAATGGAGGTGTGTGAAATCACAAAATGGAGGTGTGTGTAGTCACATTGTGGAGGTGTGTAAAGTCACAGAGTGGAGGTGTGTGAATTCTCAGAATGGAGGTGTGGAAAGTCACAGAGTGGAGGTGTGTGAAGTCAAAGAATGGAGGTGTGTGAATTCATAGAATGGAGGTGTGTGAAGTCAAAGAATGGAGGTGTGTGAAGTCATAGAATGGAGGTGTGTGAAGTCATAGAATGGAGGTGTGTGAGGTCAGATTGGAGGTGTGTGAAGTCACAGAATGGAAGTGTGTCAACTCAGAAAGGTGGTGTGTGAATTCATAGAATGGTGGTGTGTGAAGTCATAGAATGGAGGTGTGTGAAGTCATAGAATGGAGGTGTGTGAGGTCAGATTGGAGGTGTGTGAAGTCACAGAATGGAAGTGTGTCAACTCAGAAAGGAGGTGTGTGAAGTCACAGAATGGAGGTGTGTGAACTCAGATTGGTGGTGTGTGAAGTGACAGAATGGAGGTGTGTGACATCATAGAATGGAGATGTGTGAAGTCACAGAATGGAGGTGTGTGAAATCGTAGAATGGAGGTGTGTGAAGTCAGAGAATCAAGGTGTGTGAAGTCACAGAATGGAGGTGTGTGAACTCACAATGGAGGTGAGTGAAGTCACAGAATGGAGGTGTGTGAAGTCATAGAATGGAAGTGTGTGAAGTCATAGAATGTAGGTGTGTGATGTCAGAATGGAGGTGCGTGAAGTCACAGAATGGAGGTGTGTGAAGTCATAAATGTTGGTGTGTGAAGTCATAGAATGGAGATGTGAAGTCATAGAATGGAGGTGTGATGTCATAGAATGGAGGTGTGTGAAGTCACAGAAGGCAGGTGTGTGAAGTCACATAAAAGAGTTGTGTGAAGTCAAAATGGAGGTTTGTGAATTCATAGAATGGAGATGTGTGAAGTCAAAGAATGGAGGTGTGTGAAGTCATACAATGGAGGTGTGTGAAATCACAAAATGGAGGTGTGTGAGGTCAGATTGGAGGTGTGTGACGTCACAGAATGGAAGTGTGTCAACTCAGAAAGGAGGTGTGTGAAGTCATAGAATGGAGGTGTGTGAAGTTATAGAATGGAGGTGTGTGAACTCATAGGATGGAGGAGTGTGAAGTCATAGAATGGAGGTGTGTGAAGTCACAGAAATGAGGTCTTTGAAGTCAAAATGGAAGTGTGTGAAGTCAGAATGGAGGTGTGTGAAGTCATAGAATGGAGGTGTGTGAAGTCACAGAATAGAGGTGTGTGAACTCATAGAATGGAGGAGTGTGAAGTCATAGAATGGAGGTGTGTGAAGTCACAGATGGAGGGGTGTGAAGTCATAGAATGGAGGTGTGTGAAGTCACAGAATGGAGATGTGTGAACCCAGAATGGAGCTGTGTGAATTAACAGAAGGGAGGTTTGTGAGGTCATATAATGGATGTTTCTGAAGTAAGAATGAAGGTGTGTGAAGTCATAGAATGGAGGTGTGTGAAGTCAAAATGGAGGTGTGTGAAGTCAAACAATGTAGGTGTGTGAAGTCACAGAATGGAGGTGTGTGAAGTCACAGAACGGAAGTGTGTGAAGTCAAAATGGAGGTGTGTGAAGTCAAAGAATGGACGTGTGTGAAGTCAAAATTGTGGTGTGCGAAGTCACAAATGCAGGTGTGTGAAGTCACAGAATGGAGGTGTGTGAAGTCAAAATGGAGGTGTGTGAGGTCAAAGAATGGATGTGTGTGAAGTCATAGAATGGAGGTGTGTGATGTCATAGAATGGAGGTGTGTGAAGTCACAGAATGGAGGTGTGTAAAGGCATAGAATGGAGGTGTGTGAAGTCATAGAATGGAGGTGTGTGAAGTCTTAGAATGGGGGTGTGTGAAGTCACAGAATGGAGGTGTGTGAAGTCACACTATCGAGGGGTGTGAACTCAGATTTGAGGTGTGTGAGGTCAGAGAATGGAGGTGTGTGAAGTCATATAACGAGGTGTGTGAAGTCACAGAATGGAGGTGTGTGAAGACACAGAATGTCGGTGTGTGAACTCAGAGTGGAGATGTGTGAAGTCACAGAATGGAGGTGTGTGAAGTCATAGAATGGAAGTGTGTGAAGTCAGAATGGAGGTGTGTGAAGTCACAAATGGAGGTGTGTTAACTCAGAATGGAGGTGTGTGAAGTCAAAGAATGGAGGTGTGTGAAGTCAAAATTTTGATGTGTGAAGTCACAAATGGAGGTGTGTGAAGTCACAGAGTGGAGGTGTGTGAAATCAAAATGGAATTTTGTGAAGGCAAAGAAAGGAGTTGTGTGAAGTCATAGAATGGATGTGTATGAAGTCATGGAATGGAGGTTGGTGAAGTCAAACATTGGAAGTGTGTGAAGTTACAGAATGGAGGTGTGTGAAGTCATAGAAGGGAGATGTGTGAAGTCATAAATTGGAGCTGTGTGAAGTCAGAATGGAGATGTGTGAAGTCAGAGAATGGAGGTGTGAAGTCAGAATGCACATGTGTGAAGTCATAGAATGGAGGTGTGTCGAGTCACAGAATAGAAGTGTGTGAAGTCATAGAATGGAGGTGTGTGAAGTCATAGAATGGAGTTGTGTGAAGTCATAGAATGGAGGTGTGTGAAATCATAGAATGGAGGTGTGTGAAATCACAGGATGGAGGTGTGTGAAGACACAGAATTGAGGTGTGTAAAGTCACAGAGTGGAGGTGTGTGAAGTCACAGAATGGAGGTGTGTGAAGTCAGAGAATGGAGGTGTGTGAAGTCATAGAATGGAGGTGTGTGAAATCACAGAAAGGAAGTGTGTGTAGTCACAGAGTGGAGGTGTGTAAAGTCACAGAATGGAGGTGTGTGAAGTCTCAGAATGGAGGTGTGTGAAGTCATAGAATGGAGGTGTTGGAAGTCATAGAATGTTGGTTTTTGAAGTCAGAGAATGGAGGTGTGTGAAGTCACAGAATGGAGGTGTGTGAGGTCAGATTGGAGGTGTGTGAAGTCACAGAATGGAAGTGTGTCAACTCAGAAAGGAGTTGTGTGAAGTCATAGAATGGAGGTGTGTGAAGTCATAGAATGGAGGTGTGTGAAATCATAGAATGGAGGTGTGTGAAGTCACAGAAATGACGTGTTTGAAGTCAAAATGGAAGTATATGAAGTCAGAATGGAGGTGTGTGAAGTCATAGAATGGAGGTGTGTGAAGTCACAGAATGGAGGTGTGTGAAGGCATAAAATGGAGGTGTGTGAAGTCATAGAATGGGGGTGTTTGAAGTCATAGAATGGAGGTGTGTGAAGTCACAGAATGGAGGTGTGTGAAGTCACAGTATGGAGGTGTGTGAACTCAGAATGGAGGTGTGTGAAGGCACAGAATGGAGGGGTGTGAAGTCACACTATGGAGGGGTGTGAACTCAGATTTGAGGTGTGTGAGGTCACAGAATGGAGGTGTGTGAAGTCATATAACGAGGTGTGTGAAGTCACAGAATGGAGGTGTGTGAAGACACAGAATGGAGGTGTGTGAACTCAGAGTGGATGTGTGTGAAGTGACAGAATGGATGTGTGTGAAGTCATAGAATGGAAGTGTGTGAAGTCATAGAATGGAGTTGTGTGAAGTCAGAATGGAGGTGTGTGAAATCACACTATGGAGGGGTGTGAACTCAGATTTGAGGTGTGTGAGGTCAGAGAATGGAGGTGTGTGAAGTCATATAACGAGGTGTGTGAAGTCACAGAATGGAGGTGTGTGAAGACACAGAATGTCGGTGTGTGAACTCAGAGTGGAGATGTGTGAAGTCACAGAATGGAGGTGTGTGAAGTCATAGAATGGAAGTGTGTGAAGTCATAGAATGGAGGTGTGTGAAGTCAGAATGGAGGTGTGTGAAGTCACAAATGGAGGTGTGTTAACTCAGAATGGAGGTGTGTGAAATCAAAGAATGGAGGTGTGTGAAGTCAATATTTTGATGTGTGAAGTCACAAATGGATGTGTGTGAAGTCACAGAGTGGAGGTGTGTGAAATCAAAATGGAATTTTGTGAAGTCAAAGAAAGGAGTTATGTGAAGTCATAGAATGGATGTGTATGAAGTCATGGAATGGAGGTTGGTGAAGTCAAACATTGGAAGTGTGTGAAGTTACAGAATGGAGGTGTGTGAAGTCATAGAAGGGAGATGTGTGAAGTCATAGATTGGAGGTGTGTGAAGTCAGAATGGAGATGTGTGAAGTCAGAGAATGGATGTGTGAAGTCAGAATGCACATGTGTGAAGTCATAGAATGGAGGTGTGTGAAGTCATAGAATGGAGGTGTGTCTACTCACAGAATAGAAGTGTGTGAAGTCATAGAATGGAGGTGTGTGAAGTCATAGAATGGAGTTGTGTGAAGTCATAGAATGGAGGTGTGTGAAATCATAGAATGGAGGTGTGTGAAATCACAGGATGGAGGTGTGTGAAGACACAGAATTGAGGTGTGTAAAGTCACAGAGTGGAGGTGTGTGAAGTCACAGAATGGAGGTGTGTGAAGTCAGAGAATGGAGGTGTGTGAAGTCATAGAATGGAGGTGTGTGAAATCACAGAAAGGAAGTGTGTGTAGTCACAGAGTGGAGGTGTGTAAAGTCACAGAATGGAGGTGTGTGAAGTCTCAGAATGGAGGTGTGTGAAGTCATAGAATGGAGGTGTTGGAAGTCATAGAATGTTGGTTTTTGAAGTCAGAGAATGGAGGTGTGTGAAGTCACAGAATGGAGGTGTGTGAGGTCAGATTGGAGGTGTGTGAAGTCACAGAATGGAAGTGTGTCAACTCAGAAAGGAGTTGTGTGAAGTCATAGAATGGAGGTGTGTGAAGTCATAGAATGGAGGTGTGTGAAATCATAGAATGGAGGTGTGTGAAGTCACAGAAATGACGTGTTTGAAGTCAAAATGGAAGTATATGAAGTCAGAATGGAGGTGTGTGAAGTCATAGAATGGAGGTGTGTGAAGTCACAGAATGGAGGTGTGTGAAGGCATAAAATGGAGGTGTGTGAAGTCATAGAATGGAGGTGTTTGAAGTCATAGAATGGAGGTGTGTGAAGTCACAGAATGGAGGTGTGTGAAGTCACAGTATGGAGGTGTGTGAACTCAGAATGGAGGTGTGTGAAGGCACAGAATGGAGGGGTGTGAAGTCACACTATGGAGGGGTGTGAACTCAGATTTGAGGTGTGTGAGGTCACAGAATGGAGGTGTGTGAAGTCATATAACGAGGTGTGTGAAGTCACAGAATGGAGGTGTGTGAAGACACAGAATGGAGGTGTGTGAACTCAGAGTGGATGTGTGTGAAGTGACAGAATCGATGTGTGTGAAGTCATAGAATGGAAGTGTGTGAAGTCATAGAATGGAGTTGTGTGAAGTCAGAATGGAGGTGTGTGAAATCACACTATGGAGGGGTGTGAACTCAGATTTGAGGTGTGTGAGGTCAGAGAATGGAGGTGTGTGAAGTCATATAACGAGGTGTGTGAAGTCACAGAATGGAGGTGTGTGAAGACACAGAATGTCGGTGTGTGAACTCAGAGTGGAGATGTGTGAAGTCACAGAATGGAGGTGTGTGAAGTCACAGTATGGAGGTGTGTGAACTCAGAATGGAGGTGTGTGAAGGCACAGAATGGAGGGGTGTGAAATCAAAGAATGGAGGTATGTGAAGTCACAGAATGGAGGGGTGTGAATTCAGAATAGAGGTGTACGAAGTCATAGAATGGAAGTGTGTGAAGTCAGAATGGAGCTTTGTGAACTCTTAGAATGGAGGTGTGTGAAGTCACAATGGAGATGTGTGAAGTCATAGAATGGTGGTTTTTGAAGTCACAGAATGGAGGTGTGTGAAGTCATAGAATGGAGGTGTGTGAAGTCAGATTGGAGGTATGTGAAGTCACAGAATGGAGGTGTGTCAACTCAGAAATGAGGTATGTGAATTAATAGAATGGAGGTGTGTGAAGTCACAGAATTGAGGTGTGTGAAGTCAAAATGGAGATGTGTGAATTCAGAATGGAGGTGTGTGAAGTCACAGAATGGAGGTGTTTGAACTCACAATGGAGGTGTGTGAAGTGACAGAATGGAGGTGTGTGAAATCAGAGAATGGAGATGTGTGAAGTCACAGAATGGAGGTGTGTGAAATCGTAGAATGGAGGTGTGTGAAGTCAGAGAGTCAAGGTGTGTGAAGTCACAGAATGGAGGTTTGTGAACCCAGAATGGAGGTGAGTGAAGTCACAGAATGGAGGTGTGTGAAGTCATAGAATGGAAGTGTGTGAACTCATAGAATATAGGTGTGTGATGTCAGAATGGAGGTGTGTGAAGTCACAGAATGGAGGTGTGTGACGTCATAAATGTTGGTGTGTGAAGTAATAGAATGGAGATGTGAAGTCACAGAATGGAGGTGTGAAGTCATAGAATGGAGGTGTGTGAAATCATAGAATGGAGGTGTGTGAAGTCACAGAAATGAGGTGTTTGAAGTCAAAATGGAAGTATGTGAAGTCAGAATGGAGGTGTGTGAAGTCATAGAATGGAGGTGTGTGAAGTCACAGAATGGAGGTGTGTGAAGGCATAAAATGATGGTGTGTGAAGTCATAGAATGGGGGTGTTTGAAGTCATAGAATGGAGGTGTGTGAAGTCACAGAATGGAGGTGTGTGAAGTCACAGTATGGAGGTGTGTGAACTCAGAATGGAAGTGTGTGAAGGCACAGAATGGAGGGGTGTGAAGTCACACTATGGAGGGGTGTGAACTCAGATTTGAGGTGTGTGAGGTCACAGAATGGAGGTGTGTGAAGTCATATAACGAGGTGTGTGAAGTCACAGAATGGAGGTGTGTGAAGACACAGAATGGAGGTGTGTGAACTCAGAGTGGATGTGTGTGAAGTGACAGAATGGATGTGTGTGAAGTCATAGAATGGAAGTGTGTGAAGTCATAGAATGGAGTTGTGTGAAGTCAGAATTGAGGTGTGTGAAATCACACTATGGAGGGGTGTGAACTCAGATTTGAGGTGTGTGAGGTCAGAGAATGGAGGTGTGTGAAGTCATATAACGAGGTGTGTGAAGTCACAGAATGGAGGTGTGTGAAGACACAGAATGTCGGTGTGTGAACTCAGAGTGGAGATGTGTGAAGTCACAGAATGGAGGTGTGTGAAGTCATAGAATGGAAGTGTGTGAAGTCATAGAATGGAGGTGTGTGAAGTCAGAATGGAGGTGTGTGAAGTCACAAATGGAGGTGTGTTAACTCAGAATGGAGGTGTGTGAAATCAAAGAATGGAGGTGTGTGAAGTCAAAATTTTGATGTGTGAAGTCACAAATGGAGGTGTGTGAAGTCACAGAGTGGAGGTGTGTGAAATCAAAATGGAATTTTGTGAAGTCAAAGAAAGGAGTTGTGTGAAGTCATTGAATGGATGTGTATGAAGTCATGGAATGGAGGTTGGTGAAGTCAAACATTGGAAGTGTGTGAAGTTACAGAATGGAGGTGTGTGAAGTCATAGAAGGGAGATGTGTTAAGTCATAGATTGGAGGTGTGTGAAGTCAGAATGGAGATGTGTGATGTCAGAGAATGGAGGTGTGAAGTCAGAATGCACATGTGTGAAGTCATAGAATGGAGGTGTGTGAAGTCATAGAATGGAGGTGTGTCTACTCACAGAATAGAAGTGTGTGAAGTCATAGAATGGAGGTGTGTGAAGTCATAGAATGGAGTTGTGTGAAGTCACAGAATGGAGGTGTGTGAAATCATAGAATGGAGGTGTGTGAAATCACAGGATGGAGGTGTGTGAAGACACAGAATTGAGGTGTGTAAAGTCACAGAGTGGAGGTGTGTGAAGTCACAGAATGGAGGTGTGTGAAGTCAGAGAATGGAGGTGTGTGAAGTCATAGAATGGAGATGTGTGAAATCACAGAAAGGAAGTGTGTGTAGACACAGAGTGGAAGTGTGTAAAGTCACAGAATGGAGGTGTGTGAAGTCTCAGAATGGAGGTGTGTGAAGAAATAGAATGGAGGTGTTGGAAGTCATAGAATGTTGGTTTTTGAAGTCAGAGAATGGAGGTGTGAGAAGTCACAGAATGGAGGTGTGTGAGGTCAGATTGGAGGTGTGTGAAGTCACAGAATGGATGTGTGTCAACTCAGAGAGGAGTTGTGTGAAGTCATAGAATGGAGGTGTGTGAAGTCATAGAATGGAGGTGTGTGAAATCATAGAATGGAGGTGTGTGAAGTCACAGTATGGAGGTGTGTGAACTCAGAATGGAGGTGTGTGAAGGCACAGAATGGAGGGGTGTGAAGTCACACTATGGAGGGGTGTGAACTCAGATTTGAGGTGTGTGAGGTCACAGAATGGAGGTGTGTGAAGTCATATAACGAGGTGTGTGAAGTCACAGAATGGAGGTGTGTGAAGACACAGAATGGAGGTGTGTGAACTCAGAGTGGATGTGTGTGAAGTGACAGAATGGATGTGTGTGAAGTCATAGAATGGAAGTGTGTGAAGTCATAGAATGGAGTTGTGTGAAGTCAGAATTGAGGTGTGTGAAATCACACTATGGAGGGGTGTGAACTCAGATTTGAGGTGTGTGAGGTCAGAGAATGGAGGTGTGTGAAGTCATATAACGAGGTGTGTGAAGTCACAGAATGGAGGTGTGTGAAGACACAGAATGTCGGTGTGTGAACTCAGAGTGGAGATGTGTGAAGTCACAGAATGGAGGTGTGTGAAGTCATAGAATGGAAGTGTGTGAAGTCATAGAATGGAGGTGTGTGAAGTCAGAATGGAGGTGTGTGAAGTCACAAATGGAGGTGTGTTAACTCAGAATGGAGGTGTGTGAAATCAAAGAATGGAGGTGTGTGAAGTCAAAATTTTGATGTGTGAAGTCACAAATGGAGGTGTGTGAAGTCACAGAGTTGAGGTGTGTGAAATCAAAATGGAATTTTGTGAAGTCAAAGATAGGAGTTGTGTGAAGTCATTGAATGGATGTGTATGAAGTCATGGAATGGAGGTTGGTGAAGTCAAACATTGGAAGTGTGTGAAGTTACAGAATGGAGGTGTGTGAAGTCATAGAAGGGAGATGTGTTAAGTCATAGATTGGAGGTGTGTGAAGTCAGAATGGAGATGTGTGATGTCAGAGAATGGAGGTGTGAAGTCAGAATGCACATGTGTGAAGTCATAGAATGGAGGTGTGTGAAGTCATAGAATGGAGGTGTGTCTACTCACAGAATAGAAGTGTGTGAAGTCATAGAATGGAGGTGTGTGAAGTCATAGAATGGAGTTGTGTGAAGTCACAGAATGGAGGTGTGTGAAATCATAGAATGGAGGTGTGTGAAATCACAGGATGGAGGTGTGTGAAGACACAGAATTGAGGTGTGTAAAGTCACAGAGTGGAGGTGTGTGAAGTCACAGAATGGAGGTGTGTGAAGTCAGAGAATGGAGGTGTGTGAAGTCATAGAATGGAGATGTGTGAAATCACAGAAAGGAAGTGTGTGTAGACACAGAGTGGAAGTGTGTAAAGTCACAGAATGGAGGTGTGTGAAGTCTCAGAATGGAGGTGTGTGAAGAAATAGAATGGAGGTGTTGGAAGTCATAGAATGTTGGTTTTTGAAGTCAGAGAATGGAGGTGTGAGAAGTCACAGAATGGAGGTGTGTGAGGTCAGATTGGAGGTGTGTGAAGTCACAGAATGGATGTGTGTCAACTCAGAGAGGAGTTGTGTGAAGTCATAGAATGGAGGTGTGTGAAGTCATAGAATGGAGGTGTGTGAAATCATAGAATGGAGGTGTGAGAAGTCACAGAAAGGAGGTGTTTGAAGTCAAAATGGAAGTATGTGAAGTCAGAATGGAGGTGTGTGAAGTCATACAATGGAGGTGTGTGAAGTCACAGAATGGAGGTGTGTGAAGGCATAAAATGGAGGTGTGTGAAGTCATAGAATGGAGGTTTTTGAAGTCATAGAATGGAGGTGTGTGAAGTCACAGAATGGAGGTGTGTGAAGTCACAGTATGGAGGTGTGTGAACTCAGAATGGAGGTGTGTGAAGGCACAGAATGGAGGGGTGTGAAGTCAAAGAATGGAGGTATGTGAAGTCACAGAATGGAGGGGTGTGAATTCAGAATAGAGGTGTACGAAGTCATAGAATGGAAGTGTGTGAAGTCAGAATGGAGCTTTGTGAACTCTTAGAATGGAGGTGTGTGAAGTCACAATGGAGATGTGTGAAGTCATAGAATGGTGGTTTTTGAAGTTACAGAATGGAGGTGTGTGAAGTCATAGAATGGAGGTGTGTGAAGTCAGATTGGAGGTATGTGAAGTCACAGAATGGAGGTGTGTCAACTCAGAAATGAGGTATGTGAATTAATAGAATGGAGGTGTGTGAAGTCACAGAATTGAGGTGTGTGAAGTCAAAATCGAGATGTGTGAATTCAGAATGGAGGTGTGTGAAGTCACAGAATGGAGGTGTTTGAACTCAGAATGGAGGTGTGTGAAGTGACAGAATGGAGGTGTGTGAAATCAGAGAATGGAGATGTGTGAAGTCACAGAATGGAGGTGTGTGAAATCGTAGAATGGAGGTGTGTGAAGTCAGAGAATCAAGGTGTGTGAACTCACAGGATGGAGGTGTGTGAACTCAGAATGGAGGTGAGTGAAGTCACAGAATGAAGGTGTGTGAAGTCATAGAAGGGAAGTGTGTGAACTCATAGAATGTAGGTGTGTGATGTCAGAATGGAGGTGTGTGAAGTCACAGAATGGAGGTGTGTGACGTCATAAATGTTGGTGTGTGAAGTCAGAGAATGGAGATGTGAAGTCATAGAATGGAGGTGTGAAGTCATAGAATGGAGGTGTGTGAAGTCACAGAAGGTAGGTGTGTGAAGTCACAGAATAGAGTTGTGTGAAGTCACAATGGAGGTGTGTGAATTCATAGAATGGAGATGTGTGAAGTCAAAGAATGGAGGTGTGTGAAGTCATAAAATGGAGGTGTGTGAAATCACAAAATGGTGGTGTGTGTAGTCACAGAGTGGAGGTGTGTAAAGTCACAGAGTGGAGGTGTGTGAATTCTCAGAATGGAGGTGTGGGAAGTCACAGAATGGAGGTGTGTGAAGTCAAAGAATGGAGGTGTGTGAATTCATAGAATGGAGTTGTGTGAAGTCAAAGAATGGAGGTGTGTGAAGTCATAGAATGGAGGTGTGTGAGGTCAGATTGGACGTGTGTGAAGTCACAGAATGGAAGTGTGTCAACGCAGAAAGGAGGTGTGTGAAGTCATAGAATGGTGGTGTGTGAAGTCATAGAATGGAGGTGTGTGAAGTCATAGAATGGAGGTGTGTGAGGTCAGATTGGAGGTGTGTGAAGTCACAGAATGGAAGTGTGTCAACTCAGAAAGGAGGTGTGTGAAGTCACAGAATGGAGGTGTGTGAACTCAGATTGGTGGTGTGTGAAGTGACAGAATGGAGGTGTGTGAAATCATAGAATGGAGATGTGTGAAGTCACAGAATGGTGGTGTGTGAAATCGTAGAATGGAGGTGTGTGAAGTCAGAGAATCAAGGTGTGTGAAGTCACAGAATGGAGGTGTGTGAACTCACAATGGATGTGAGTGAAGTCACAGAATGGAGGTGTGTGAAGTCATAGAATGGAAGTGTGTGAAGTCATAGAATGTAGGTGTGTGATGTCAGAATGGAGGTGTGTGAAGTCACAGAATGGAGGTGTGTGAAGTCATAAATGTTGGTGTGTGAAGTCATAGAATGGAGATGTGAAGTCATAGAATGTAGGTGTGATGTCATAGAATGGAGTTCTGTGAAGTCACAGAAGGCAGGTGTGTGAAGTCACAGAATAGAGTTGTGTGAAGTCAAAATGGAGGTGTGGGAATTCATAGAATGGAGATGTGTGAAGTCAAAGAATGGAGGTGTGTGAAGTCATACAATGGAGGTGTGTGAAATCACAAAATGGAGGTGTGTGAGGTCAGATTGGAGGTGTGTGAAGTCACAGAATGGAAGTGTGTCAACTCAGAAGGGAGGTGTGGGAAGTCATAGAATGGAGGTGTGTGAAGTTATAGAATGGAGGTGTGTGAACTCATAGAATGGAGGAGTGTGAAGTCATAGAATCGAGGTGTGTGAAGTCACAGAAATAAGGTCTTTGAAGTCAAAATGGAAGTGTGTGAAGTCAGAATGGAGGTGTGTGAAGTCATAGAATGAAGGTGTGTGAAGTCACAGAATGGAGGTGTGTGAACTCATAGAATGGAGGAGTGTGAAGTCATAGAATGGAGGTGTGTGAAGTCACAGATGGAGGGGTGTGAAGTCATAGAATGGAGGTGTGTGAAGACACAGAATGGAGGTGTGTGAACTCATAGAATGGAGGTGTGTGAAGTCACAGAATGCAGGTGTGTGAAGTCAGAATAGAGGTGTGTGAAGTCCTAGAATGGAGGAGTGTGAAGTCAGATTGGAGCTGTGTGAAGTCATAGAATGGAAGTGTGTGAAGTCAGAATGGAGGTGTGTGAACTCACAGAATGGAGGTGTGTGAAGTCACAATGGAGGTGTGTGAAGTCACAGAATGGATGTTTGTGAACTCAGACTGGAGGTGTGTGAAATCATAGAATGGAGGTGTGTGTAGTCACAGAGTGGAGGTGTGTAAAGTCACAGAGTGGAGGTGTGTGAAGTCTCAGAATGGAGGTGTGTGAAGTCATAGAATGGAGGTGTTTGAAGTCATAGAATATTGGTTTTTGAAGTCAGAGAATGGAGGTGTGTGAAGTCATAGAATGGAGGTGTGTGAGGTCAGATTGGAGGTGTTTGAAGTCAAAATGGAAGTGTGTGAAGTCAGAATGGAAGTGTGTGAAGTCATAGAATGGAGGTGTGTGAAGTCATAGAATGGAGCTGTGTGAAGTCACAGAATGGAGGTGTGTGAACTCATAGAATGGAGGAGTGTGAAGTCATAGAATGGAGGTGTGTGAAGTCACAGAATGGAGGTGTGTGAAGTCACAGAATGTAGGTGTGTGAACCCAGAATGGAGGTGTGTGAATTCACAGAAGGGAGGTTTGTGAAGTCATACAATGGATTGTGTGTGAAATCACAGGATGGAGGTGTGTGAAGTCACAGAATGGAGGTGTGTAAAGTCACAGAGTGGAGGTGTGCGAAGTCATAGAATGGAGGAGTGTGAAGTGAGAATGGAGCTGTGTGAAGTCATAGAATGGAAGTGTGTGAAGTCAGAATGGAGGTGTGTGAACTCATAGAATGGAGGTGTATGAAGTCACAATGGAGGTGTGTGAAGTGAAAGAATGGAGGTGTGTGAACTCAGAAAGGAGGTGTGTAAAGTCATAGAATGGAGGTCTGTGAAGTCACAGAATGGAGGTGTGTGATATCATAGAATGGAGGTGTGTGAAGTCACAGAATTGAGGTGTGTGAAATCAGAATGGAGGTGTGTGAAGTCAGATAATGGAGGTGTGTGAAGTCACAATGCAGGTGTGTGAACTCATAGAATGGAGGTGTGTGAAGTAACAATGTAGGTTTCTGAAGTCATAGAATGTAGGTGTGTGAAGTCATAGAATGGAGGTGTGTGAAGTCACAGAATGGAGGTGTGTGATGTCATAGAATGGAGGTGTGTGAAGTCACAGAATGGAGTTGTGTGAAGGCATAGAATGGAGGTGTGTGAAGTCATAGAATGGAGGTGTGTGAAGTCACAGAATATAGGTGTGTGAAGTCACAGTATGGAGGTGTGTGAACTCATATTTGAGGTGTGTGAAGTCACAGAATGGAGGTGTGTGAAGTCATAGAATTAGGTGTGTGAAGTCACAGAATGGAGGTGTGTGAAGACACAGAATGGAGGTGTGTGAACTCAGTAAGGAGGTGTGTGAAGTCACAGAATGGAGGTGTGTGACGTCATAGAATGGAAGTGTGTGAAGTCATAGAATGGAAGTGTGTGAAGTCATAGAATGGAGGTGTGTGAAGCTAGAATAGAGGTGTGTGAAGTCACAGAATGGAGGTGTGTGAACCCAGAATGGAGGTGTGTGAAGTCACAGAATGGAGGTTTGTGAAGTCATAGAATGGAGGTGTGTGAAGTCATAGAATGTATGTTGCTGAAGTAAGAATGAAGGTGTGTGAAGTCATAGAATGGAGGTGTCTGAAGTCATAGAATGGATGTTGCTGAAGTAAGAATTAAGGTGTGTGAACTCATAGAAAGGAAGTGTGTGAACTCATAGAATGGATGTGGGTGAATTCATGGAACGGAGTTGTGTGAAGTCAAAAAATGGAGGTGTATGATGTCAAACAATGGAAGTGTGTGAAGTCATAGAATGGAGGTGTGTGAAGTCTTAGAATGGAGGTTTGTGAAGTCATAGAATGGAGGTGTGTGATGTCACAGAAGGGAGGTGTGTGAAGTCACAGAATGGAGGTGTATAAAGTCACAGAGTGGAGGTGTGTGAAGGCACAGAATGGAGGGGTGTGAAGTCAAAGAATGGAGGTATGTGAAGTCACAGAATGGAGGGGTGTGAAGTCAAAGAATGGAGGCATGTGAAGTCACAGAATGGAGGGGTGTGAATTCAGAATAGAGGTGTACGAAGTCATAGAATGGAGGTGTGTGAAGTCAGAATTTAGCTGTGTGAACTCATAGAATGGAGGTGTGTGAAGTCACAATAGAGATGTGTGAAGTCATAGAATGGTGGTTTTTGAAGTCACAGAATGGAGGTGTGTGAAGTCATAGAATGGAGGTGTGTGAAGACAGATTGGAGGTATGTGAAGTCACAGAATGGAGGTGTGTCAACTCAGAAATGAGGTATGTGAATTCATAGAATGGAGGTGTGTGAAGTCACAGAATTGAGGTGTGTGAAGTCAGAATGGAGATGTGTTAATTCAGAATGGAGGTGTGTGAAGTCAGAGAATGGAGGTGTGTGAAGTCACAATGCAGGTGTGTGAAGTCATAGAATGGAGGTGTGCGAAGTCATAGAATGGAGGTGTGTGAAGTCACAAAATGGAGGTGTGTGAAGTCATATATTGGAGGTGTGTGTAGTCACAGAATGGAGGTGTGTGTGAAGTCACAATGTAGGTGTGTGAAGTCATAGATTGGAGGTGTGTGAAGTCATAGAATGGAGGTGTGCAAAGTCACAAAATGGAGGTGTGTGAAGTCATATATTGGAGGTATGTGAAGTCACAGAATGGAGGTGTCTGAACTCAGAATGGAGGTGTGTGAAGTCACAGAATGGAGGTGTGTGAAATCATAGAATGGAGATGTGTGAAGTCACAGAATGGAGGTGTGTGAAATCGTAGAATGGAGTTTTGTGAAGTCAGAGAATCAAGGTGTGTGAAGTCACAGAATGGAGGTGTGTGAACTCACAATGGAGGTGAGTGAAGTCACAGAATGGAGGTGTGTGAAGGCAAAGAATGGAGGTGTGTGAAGTCATAGAATGGAGATGTGTGAAGTAATAGAATGGAGGTGTGTGAGGTCAGATTGGAGGTGTGTGAAGTCACAGAATGGAAGTGTGTCATCTCAGAAAGGAGGTGTGTGAAGTCATAGAATGGAGGTGTGTCAAGTCATAGAATGGAGGTGTGTGAAATCATAGAATGGAGGTGTGTGAAGTCACAGAAATGAGGTCTTTGAAGTCAAAATGGAAGTGTGTGAAGTCAGAATGGAGGTGTGTGAAGTCATAGAATGGAGGTGTGTGAAGTCACAGAATGGAGGTGTGTGAACTCATAGAATGGAGGAGTGTGAAGTCATAGAATGGAGGTGTGTGAAGTCACAGATGGAGGGGTGTGAAGTCATAGAATGGAAGTGTGTGAAGTCACAGAATGGAGGTGTGTGAACCCAGAATGTAGGTGTGTGAATTCACAGAAGGGAGGTTTGTGAAGTCATAGAATGGATGTTTCTGAAGTAAGAATGAAGGTGTGTGAAGTCATAGAATGGAGGTGTGTGAAGTCAAAATGGAGGTGTGTGAAGTCAAACAATGTAGGTGTGTGAAGTCACAGAATGGAGGTGTGTGAAGTCACAGAATGGAAGTGTGTGATGTCAAAATGGAGGTGTGTGAAGGCAAAGAATGGACCTGTGTGAAGTCAAAATTGTGGTGTGTGAAGTCACAAATGCAGGTGTGTGAAGTCACAGAACGGAGGTGTGTGAAGTCAAAATGGAGGTGTGTGAGGTCAAAGAATGGATGTGTGTGAAGTCATAGAATGGAGGTGTATGAAGTCATGGAATGGAGGTTTGTGAAGTCAAACATTGGAAGCGTGTGAAGTTACAGAATGGAGGTGTGTGAAGTCATAGAATGGAGGTGTGTGAAGTCAGATAATGGAGGTTTGTGAAGTCAGATTGCAGGTTTGTGAAGTCATAGAATGGAGGTTTGTGAAGTCATAGATTGGAAGTGTGTGAAGTTATAGAATGGAGGTTGTGAAGACATAGATTGAATTCATAGTATGGAGGTGTGTGAAGTCACAGAAAGGAGGTGTGTGAATTCACAGAATGGAGTTGTATGAAGTCACAATGCAGGTGTGTGAAGTCATAGAATGGAGGTGTGTGAAATCAAAGAATGGAGGTTTGTGAAGTCATAGAATGGATTGTGTGTGCCATCACAGAATGGAGGTGTGTGAAGTCACAGAATGGAGGTGTGTAAAGTGACAGAGTGGAGGTGTGTGAAGTCACAGAATGGAGGTGTGTGAAGTCATAGAATGGAGGTGTGTGAAGTCAGAATGGAGCTGTGTGAAGTCATAGAATGGAAGTGTGTGAAGTCAGAATGGAGGTGTGTGAACTCATAGAATGGAGGTGTATGAAGTCACAATGGAGGTGTGTGAAGTCACAGAATGGATGTGTGTGAACTCAGAAAGGAGGTGTGTGAAGTCATAGAATGGAGGTCTGTGAAGTCATAGAATGGAGGTGTGTGAAATCATAGAATGGACGTGTGTGAAGTCACAGAATTGAGGTGTGTGAAGTCAGATTTGAGGTGTGTGAGGTCACAGAATGGAGGTGTGTGAAGTCATATAACGAGGTGTGTGAAGTCACAGAATGGAGGTGTGTGAAGACACAGAATGGAGGTGTGTGAACTCAGAGTGGAGGTGTGTGAAGTCACAGAATGGAGCTGTGTGAAGTCATAGAATGGAAGTGTGTGAAGTCAGAATGGAGGTGTGTGAACTCATAGAATGGAGGTGTATGAAGTCAAAATGGAGGTGTGTGAAGTCACAGAATGGATGTGTGTGAACTCAGAAAGGAGGTGTGTGAAGTCATAGAATGGGGGTCTGTGAAGTCATAGAATGGAGGTGTGTGAAATCATAGAATGCAGGTGTGTGAAGTCACAGAATTGAGGTGTGTGAAGTCAGAATGGAGGTGTGTGAAGTCAGAATGTAGGTGTGTGAAGTCAGAGAATGGAGGTGTGTGAAGTCACAATGCAGGTGTGTGAACTCATAGAATGGAGGTGTGTGAAGTCACAATGTAGGTTTTTGAAGTCACAGAATGGAGGTGTGTGAAGACACAGAATGGAGGTGTGTGAACTCAGAGTGGATGTGTGTGAAGTCACAGAATGGAGGTGTGTGAAGTCATAGAATGGAAGTGTGTGAAGTCATAGAATGGAGGTGTGTGAAGTCAGAATGGAGGTGTGTGAAGTCACAAATGGAGGTGTGATAACTCAGAATGGAGGTGTGTGAAGTCACAGAATGGAGGTGTGTGAAGTCAAAATGTGATGTGTGAAGTCACAAATGAAGGTGTGTGAAGTCACAGAGTGGAGGTGTTTGAAATCAAAATGGAATTTTGTGAAGTCAAAGAAAGGAGTTGTGTGAAGTCATAGAATGGATGTGTATGAAGTCATGGAATGGAGGTTTGTGAAGTCAAACATTGGAAGTGTGTGAAGTTACAGAATGGAGTTGTGTGAAGTCATAGAAGGGAGATGTGTGAAGGCATAGACTGGAGGTGTGTGAAGTCAAAATTGTGGTGTGTGAAGTCACAAATGGAGGTGTGTGAAGTCAAAGAATGGAGGTGTGTGAAGTCAAAATGGAGGTGTGTAAAGTCAAAGAATGGAGGTGTGTGAAGTCAAAGAATGGAGGTGTGTGAAGTCAAAATTGTAATGTGTGAAGTCACAAATGGAGGTGTGTGAAGTCACAGAATGGAGGTGTGTGATGTCAAAATGGAGGTGTGTGAAGTCAAAGAATGGAGGTGTGTCAAGTAACAGAAGGGAGGTGTGTGAAGTCACAGAATGGAGATGTGTGAAGTCACAATGGAGGTGTGAGAGGTCATAGAATGGAGGTGTGTGAAGTCAAAGAATGGAGGTTTGTGAAGTCAAACATTGGAAGTGTGTGAAATTACAGAATGGAGGTGTGTGAAGTCATAGAATGGAGGTGTGTGAAGTCATAGAATGGAGGTGTGTCAAGTCACAGAAGGGAGGTGTGTGAAGTCACAGAACGGAGATGTGTGAAGTCACAATGGAGGTGTGTGAAGTCACAGAATGGAGGTTAGTGAAGTCAAAGAATGGAAGTGTGTCAAGTCATAGAATGGAGGTGTGTGAAGTCACAGAATGGAGGTGTGTGATGTTATAGAATGGAGGTGTGTGAAGTCACAGAATGGAGGTGTGTAAAGGCATAGAATGGAGGTGTGTGAAGTCATAGAATGGAGGTGTGTGAAGACATAGAATGGGGGTGTGTGAAGTCACAGAATGGAGGTGTGTGAAGTCACACTATGGAGGGGTGTGAACTCAGATTTGAGGTGTGTGAGGTCACAGAATGGAGGTGTGTGAAGTCATATAACGAGGTGTGTGAAGTCAAAGAATGGAGGTGTGTGAAGTCACAGAATGGAGGTGTGTGAAGTCATAGAATGGAAGTGTGTGAAGTCACAGAATGGAGTTGTGTGAAGTCACAGAATGGAAGTGTGTGAAGTCAAAATGGAGGTGTGTGAAGTCATAGAATGGAGGTGTATGAAGTCATGGAATGGAGGTTTGTGACGTCAAACATTGGAAGAGTGTGAAATTACAGAATGGAGGTGTGTGAAGTCATAGAATGCAGGTGTGTGAAGTCATGAAATGGAGGTGTGTCAAGTCACAGAAGGGAGGTGTGTGAAGTCACAGAACGGCGATGTGTGAAGTCACAATGGAGGTGTGTGAAGTCATAGAATGGAGGTGTGTGAAGTCACAGAATGGAGGTGTGTGAACTCATAGAATGGAGGAGTGTGAAGTCATAGAATGGAGGTTTGTGAAGTCACAGATGTAGGTGTGTGAAGTCATAGAATGGAGGTGTGTGAAGTCACAGAAATGAGGTGTGTGAACCCAGAATGGAGGTGTGTGAATTCACAGAAGGGAGGTTTGTGAGGTCATAGAATGGATGTTTCTGAAGTAAGAATGAAGGTGTGTGAAGTCATAGAATGGAGGTATGTGAAGTCAAAATGGAGGTGTGTGAAGTCATACAATGTAGGTGTGTGAAGTCACAGAATGGAGGTGTGTGAAGTCACAGAATGGAAGTGTGTGAAGTCAAAATGGAGGTGTGTGAAGTCAAAGAATGGTCGTGTGTGAAGTCAAAATTGTGGTGTGTGAAGTCACAAATGCAGGTGTGTGAAGTCACAGAATGGACGTGTGTGAAGTCAAAATGGAGGTGTGTGAGGTCAAAGAATGGATGTGTGTGAAGTCATAGAATGGAGGTGTATGAAGTCATGGAATGGAGGTTTGTGAAGTCAAACATGGGAAGCGTGTGAAGTTACAGAATGGAGGTGTGTGAAGTCGTAGAATGGAGGTGTGTAAAGTCAGATAATGGAGGTGTGTGAATTCAAATTGCAGGTTTGTGAAGTCATAGAATGGAGGTTTGTGAAGTCATAGATTGGAAGTGTGTGAAGTCATAGAATGGAGGTTGTGAAGTCATAGATTGAAGGTGTGTGGAAGTCAGAGTATGGAGGTGTGTGAAGTCACAGAAAGGAGGTGTGTGAATTCACAGAATGGAGTTGTATGAAGTCACAGTGGAGGTGTGTGAAGTCATAGAATGGAGGTGTGTGAAATCAAAGAATGGAGGTTTGTGAAGTCATAGAATGGATTGTGTGTGAAATCACAGAATGGAGGTATGTAAAGTCACAGAGTGGAGGTGTGTGAAGTCACAGAATGGAGGTGTGTGAAGTCATAGAATGGAGGTGTGTGAAGTCACAGAATGCAGTTTTGTGAAGTCAGAATAGAGGTGTGCGAAGTCATACAATGGAGGTGTGTGAAGTCAGAATGGAGCTGTGTGAAGTCATAGAATGGAAGTGTGTGAAGTCAGAATGGAGGTGTGTGAACTCATAGAATGGAGGTGAATGAAGTCACAATGGAGGTGTGTGAAGTCACAGAATGGATGTGTGTGAACTCAGAAAGGAGGTGTGTGAAGTCATAGAATGGAGGTCTGTGAAGTCATAGAATGGAGGTGTGTGAAATCATAGAATGGAGGTGTGTGAAGTCACAGAATTGAGGTGTGTGAAGTCAGAATGGAGGTTTGTGAAGTCAGAATGGAGGTGTGTGAAGTCAGAGAATGGAGGTGTGTGAAGTCACAATGCAGGTGTGTGAACTCATAGAATGGAGGTGTGTGAAGTCACAATGTAGGTTTCTGAAGTCATAGAATGGAGGTGTGTGAAGTCATAGAATGGAGGTGTGTGAAGTCACAGAATGGAGGTGTGTGATGTTATAGAATGGAGGTGTGTGAAGTCACAGAATGGAGGTGTGTAAAGGCATAGAATGGAGGTGTGAGAAGTCATAGAATGGAGGTGTGTGAAGTCATAGAATGGGGGTGTGTGAAGTCACAGAATGGAGGTGTGTGAAGTCACACTATGGAGGGGTGTGAACTCAGATTTGAGGTGTGTGAGGTCACAGAATGGAGGTGTGTGAAGACAGAGAATGGAGGTGTGTGAACTCAGAGTGGCGGTGTGTGAAGTCACAGAATGGAGGTGTGTGAAGTCATAGAATGGAAGTGTGTAAAGTCATAGAATGGAGGTGTGTGAAGTCAGAATGGAGGTGTGTGAAGTCACAAATGGAGGTGTGTTAACTCAGAATGGACGTGTGTGAAGTCACAGAATGGAAGTGTGTGAAGTCAAAATTGTGATGTGTGAAGTCACAAATGGAGGTGTGTGAAGTCACACTATGGAGGGGTGTGAACTCAGATTTGAGGTGTTTGAGGTCACAGAATGGAGGTGTGTGAAGTCATATAACGAGGTGTGTGAAGTCAAAGAATGGAGGTGTGTGAACCCAGAATGTAGATGTGTGAATTCACAGAAGGGAGGTTTGTGAAGTCATAAAATGGATGTTTCTGACGTAAGAATGAAGGTGTGTGAAGTCATAGAATGGAGGTGTGTGAAGTCAAAATGGAGGTGTGTGAAGTCAAACAATGTAGGTGTGTGAAGTCACAGAATGGAGGTGTGTGAAGTCACATAATGGAAGTGTGTGAAGTCAAAATGGAGGTGTGTGAAGTCAAAGAATGGTCGTGTGTGAAGTCAAAATTGTGGTGTGTGAAGTCACAAATGCAGGTGTGTGAAGTCACAGAATGGACGTGTGTGAAGTCAAAATGGAGGTGTGTGAGGTCAAAGAATGGATGTGTGTGAAGTCATAGAATGGAGGTGTATGAAGTCATGGAATGGAGGTTTGTGAAGTCAAACATGGGAAGCGTGTGAAGTTACAGAATGGAGGTGTGTGAAGTCATAGAATGGAGGTGAGTAAAGTCAGATAATGGAGGTTGTGAAGTCATAGATTGAAGGTGTGTGGAAGTCAGAGTATGGAGGTGTGTGAAGTCACAGAAAGGAGGTGTGTGAATTCATAGAATGGAGTTGTACGAAGTCACAATGGAGTTGTGTGAAGTCATAGAATGGAGGTGTGTGAAATCAAAGAATGGAGGTTTGTGAAGTCATAGAATGGATTGTGTGTGAAATCACAGAATGGAGTTGTATGAAGTCACAATGGAGGTGTGTGAAGTCATAGAATGGAGGTGTGTGAAGTCACAAATGGAGGTGTGTTAACTCAGAATGGAGGTGTGTGAAGTCACAGAATGGAGGTGTGTGAAGTCAAAATGTGATGTGTGAAGTCACAAATGAAGGTGTGTGAAGTCACAGAGTGGAGGTGTGTGAAATCAAAATGGAATTTTGTGAAGTCAAAGAAAGGAGTTGTGTGAAGTCATAGAATGGATGTGTATGAAGTCATGGAATGGAGATTTGTGAAGTCAAACATTGGAAGTGTGTGAAGTTACAGAATGGAGGTGAGTGAAGTCATGGAAGGGAGATGAGTGAAGGCATAGATTGGAGGTGTGTGAAGACAGAATGGAGATATGTGAAGTCAGAGAATGGAGGTGTGAAGTCATAGAATGGAGGTGTGTGAAGTCAGAATGCAGATGTGTGAAGTCATAGAATGGAGGTGTGTGAAGTCATAGAATGGAGGTGTGTCTAGTCACAGAATAGAAGTGTGTGAAGTCATAGACTGGAGGTGTGTGATGTCATGGAATGGAGGTGTGTGAAGTCAAAGAATGGAGGTTTGTGAAATCATAGAATGGAGGTGTGTGAAGTCATAGAATGGAGGTGTGTCTAGTCACAGAATAGAAGTGTGTGAAGTCATAGAATGGAGGTGTGTGAAGTCATAGAATGGAGGTGTGTGAAGTCATAGAATGGAGGTGTGTGAAGTCAGAATAGAGGTGTGCGAAGTCATAGAATGGAGGTGTGTGAAGTCAGAATGGAGGTGTGTGAACTCATTGAATGGATGTGTGTGAAGTCAAAATGGAGGGGTGTGAAGTCATAGAATGGTGGTTTGTGAAGTCACAGAATGGAGGTGTGTGAAGTCATAGAATGGATGTTTCTGAAGTAAGAATGAAGGTGTGAAGTCATTGAATGGAGGTGTGTGAAGTCAAAATTGAGGTGTGTGAACTCATAGAATGGAGGTATGTGAGCTCATAGAATGGAGGTGTGTGATGTCATGGAATGGAGGTGTGTGAAGTCAAAGAATGGAGTTGTGTGTAGTCAAACAATGGAGGTGTGTGAAGTCACAGAATGGAGGTGTGTGAATTCACAGAAAGGAAGTGTGTGAAGTCAAAATGGAGGTGTGTGAAGTCAAAGACTGGAGGTGTGTGAAGTCAAAGAATGGAGGTGTGTGAAGTCAAAATTGTGGTGTGTGAAGTCACAAATGGAAGTGTGTGAAGTCACAGAATGGAGGTGTGTGATGTCAAAATGGAGGTGTGTGAAGTCAAAGAATGGAGGTGTGTCAAGTCACAGAAGGGAGGTGTGTGAAGTCACAGTACGGAGATGTGTGAAGTCACAATGGAGGTGTGAGAGGTCATAGAATGGAGGTGTGTGAAGTCAAAGAATGGAGGTTTGTGAAGTCAAACATTGGAAGTGTGTGAAATTACAGAATGGAGGTGTGGGAAGTCATAGAATGGAGGTGTGTGAAGTCATAGAATGGAGGTGTGTCAAGTCACAGAAGGGAGGTGTGTGAAGTCACAGAACGGAGATGTGTGAAGTCACAATGGAGGTGTGTGAAGTCACAGAATGGAGGTTAGTGTAGTCAAAGAATAGAAGAGTGTGAAGTCATAGAATGGAGGTGTGTGAAATCACAGAATGGCGGTGTGAGAAGTCACAGAATGGAGGTGTGTAAAGTGACAGAGTTGAGGTGTGTGAAGTCACAGAATGGAGGTGTTTGAAGTCATAGAATGGAGGTGTGTGAAGTCACAGAATGGAGGTGTATGAAGTCAGAATAGAGGTATGCGTAGTCGTAGAATGGAGATGTGTTAAGTCAGAATGGATCTGTGGGAATTCATAGAATGGAGGTGTGTGAAGTCAGATTGGAGGTGTGTGAACTCTTAGAATGGAGGTATGTGAAGTCATAATGGAGGTGTGTGAAGTCATAGAATTGTGGTTGTTGAAATCACAGAATGAAGGTGTGTGGAGTCATAGAATGGAGGTGTGTGAAGTCAGATTGGAGGTGTGTGAAGTCAATGAATGGAGGTGTGTGAACTCAGAAAGGAGGTATGTGAAGTCATAGAATGGAGGTGTGTGAAGTCAAAGAATGGAGGTGTGCGAAATCATAGAATGGAGGTGTGTGAAGTCATAGAATTGAGGTGTGTGAAGTCAGAATGGAGGTGTGTGAATTCAGAATGGAGGTGTGTGAAGTCATAGAATGGAGGTGTGTGAAGTCACAATGCCGGTGTGTGAAGTGATAGAACGTAGGTGTTTGAAGTCACAATGTAGGTGTGTGAAGTCATAGAACTGAGGTGTGTGAAGTCATAGAATGGAGGTGTGTGTAGTCACAAAATGGAGGTGTGTGAAGTCAAAATGGAAGTGTGTGAAGTCAAATAATGGACGTGTGAAGTCACAACTGTGGTGTGTGAAGCCACAAATGCAGGTGTGTGAAGTCACAGAATGGAGGTGTGTGAAGTCAAAATGGAGGTGTGTGAGGTCAAAGAATGGATGTGTGTGAAGTCATAGAATTGAGGTGTATGAAGTCATGGAATGGAGGTTTGTGACGTCAAACATTGGAAGCGTGTGAAATTACAGAATGTAGGTGTGTGAAGTAATAGAATGGAGGTGTGTGAAGTCATAAAATGGAGGTGTGTCAAGTCACAGAAGGGAGGGGGTGTGAAGTCACAGAATGGCGATGTGTGAAGTCACAATGGAGGTGTGTGAAGTCATAGAATGGAGGTGAGTGAAGTCAAAGAATGGAGGTGTGTGAAGTCATAGAATGGAGGTGTGTGAAGTCAGATTGGAGGTGTGTGAAGTCAATGAATGGAGGTGTGTGAACTCAGAAAGGAGGTATGTGAAGTCATAGAATAGAGGTGTGTGAAGTCAAAGAATGAAGGTGTGGGAAATCATAGAATGGAGGTGTGTGAAGTCACAGAATTGAGGTGTGTGAAGTCAGAATGGAGGTGCGTGAATTCAGATTGGAGGTGTGTGAAATCATAGAATGGAGGTGTGTGAAGTCACAATGCAGGTGTGTGAACTGATAGAACGTAGGTGTTTGAAGTCACAATGTAGGTGTGTGAAGTCATAGAATGGGGGTGTGTGAAGTCATAGAATGGAAGTGTGTGAAGTCACAAAATGGAGGTGTGTGAAGTCAAAATGGAGGTGCGTGAAGTCAAAGAATGGACGTGTGTGAAGTCACAATTGTGGTGTGTGAAGTCACAAATGCAGGTGTGTGAAGTCACAGAATGGAGGTGTGTGAAGTCAAAATGGAGGTGTGTGAGGTCAAAGAATGGATGTGTGTGAAGTCATAGAATGGAGGTGTATGAAGTCATGGAATGGAGGTTTGTGACGTCAAACATTGGAATCGTGTGAAATTACAGAATGGAGGTGTGTGAAGTCATAGAATGGAGGTGTGTGAAGTCATTAAATGGAGGTGTGTCAAGTCACAGAAGGGAGGTGTGTGAAGTCACAGAACGGCGATGTGTGAAGTCACAATGGAGGTGTGTGAAGTCAGAATGGAGGTGTGTGAAGTCAAAGAATGGAGGTGTGTGAAGTCATAGAATGGAGGCGTGTGAAATCACAGAATGGAGGTGTGAGAAGTCACAGAATGGAGGTGTGTAAAGTGACAGATTTGAGCTGTGTGAAATCACAGAATGGAGGTGTTTGAAGTCATAGAATGGAGGTGTGTGAAGTCACAGAATGGAGGTGTATGAAGTCAGAATACAGGTATGCGAAGTCATAGAATGGAGGTGTGTTAAGTCAGAATGGAGCTGTGGGAATTCATACAATGGAGGTGTGTGAAGTCAGATTGGAGCTGTGTGAACTCTTAGAATGGAGGTATGTGAAGTCACAATGGAGGTGTGTGAAGTCATAGAATTGTGGTTTTTGAAATCACAGAATGGAGGTGTGTGGAGTCATAGAATGGAGGTGTGTGAAGTCAGATTGGAGATGTGTGAAGTCAGAATGTAGCTGTGTGAAGTCATAGAATGGAAGTGTGTGAAGTTAGAATGGAGGTGTGTGAACTCATACAATGGAGGTGTATGAAGTCACGATGGAGGTGTTTGAAGTCACAGAATGGATGTGTGTGAACTCAGAAAGGAGGTGTGTGAAGTCATAGAATGGAGGTCTGTGAAGTCATAGAATGGAGGTGTGTGAAATCATAGAATGGAGGTGTGTTAATTCACAGAATTGAGGTGTGTGAAGTCAGAATGGAGGTGTGTGAAATCAGAATGGAGGTGTGTGAAGTCAGAGAATGGAGGTGGGTGAAGTCACAATGCAGGTGTGTGAACTAATAGAATGGAGGTGTGTGAAGTCACAATATAGGTTTCTGAAGTCATAGAATGGAGGTGTGTGAAGTCATAGAATGGAGGTGTGTGAAGTCACAGAATGGAGGTGTGTGATGGCATAGAATGGAGGTGTGTGAAGTCAAAGAATGGAGGTGTGTAAAGGCATAGAATGGAGGTGTGTGAAGTCATAGAATGGAGGTGTTTGAAGTCATCGAATGGAGGTGTGTGAAGTCACAGAATGGAGGTGTGTGAAGTCACAATTTGGAGGGGTGTGAACTCAGATTTGAGGATTGTGAGGTCACAGAATGGAGGTGTGTGAAGTCATATAACGAGGTGTGTGAAGTCACAGAATGGAGGTGTGTGAAGACACCGAATGGAAGTGTGTGATCTCAGAGGGGAGGTGTGTGAAGTCACAGAATGGAGGTGTGTGAAGTCATAGAATGGAAGTGTGTGAAGTCATAGAATGGAGGTGTGTGAAGTCAGAATGGAGGTGTGTGAAGTCACAAATGGAGGTGTGTTAACTCAGAATGGAGGTGTGTGAGTCACAGAATGGAGGTGTGCGAAGTCAAAATTGTGATGTGTGAAGTCACAAATGGAGGTGTGTGAAGTCACAGAGTGGAGGTGTGTGAAATCAAAATGGAATTTTGTGAAGTCAAAGAATGGAGTTGTGTGAAGTCATAGAATGGATGTGTATGAAGTCATGGAATGGAGGTTTGTGAAGTCAAACATTGGAAGTGTGTGAAGTTACAGAATGGAGGTGTGTGAAGTCAGAGAAGGGAGATGTGTGAAGTCATAGATTGGAGGTGTGTGAAGTCAGAATGGAGATGTGTGAAGTCAGAGAAGGGAGGTGTGCGAAGTCATAGAATGGAGGTGTGTGAAGTCAGAATGCAGATGTGTGAAGTCAGAGAAGGGAGGTGTGTGAAGTCATAGAATGGAAGTGTGTGAAGTCAGAATGTAGGTGTGTGAACTCATAGAATGGAGGTGTATGAAGTCACAATGGAGGTGTGTGAAGTCACAGAATGGATGTATGTGAACTCAGAAAGGAGGTGTGTGAAGTCATAGAATGGAGGTCTGTGAAGTCATAGAATGGAGGTGTGTGAAATCATAGAATGGAGATGTGTGAATTCACAGAATTGAGGTGTGTGAAGTCAGAATGGAGGTGCGTGAAGTCAGAATGGAGGTGTGTGAAGTCAGAGAATGGAGGTGGGTGAAGTCACAATGCAGGTGTGTGAACTAATAGGATGGAGGTGTGTGAAGTCACAATGTAGGTTTCTGAAGTCATAGAATGGAGGTGTTTGAAGTCATAGAATGGAGGTGTGTGAACTCAGAGAATGGAGGTGTGTGAAGTCATAGAATGGAGGTGTGTGAAGTCACAGAATGGAGGTGTGTAAAGGCATAGAATGGAGGTGTGTGAAGTCATAGAATGGAGGTGTGCCAAGTCATAGAATGGAGGTGTGTGAAGTCACAGAATGCAGTTGTGTGAAGTCAAAATAGAGGTGTGCGAAGTCATAGAATGGAGGTGTGTGAAGTCAGAATGGAGCTGTGTGAAGTCATAGAATGGAAGTGTGTGAAGTCACAATGGAGGTGTGTGAAGTCACAGAATGGATGTGTGTGAACTCAGAAAGGAGGTGTGTGAAGTCAGAGAATCGAGTTCTGTGAACTCATAGAATGGAGGTGTGTGAAGTCACAATGTAGGTTTCTGAAGTCATAGAATGGAGGTGTGTGAAGTCATAGAATGGAGGTGTGTGAAGTCACAGAATGGAGGTGTGTGATGTCATACAATGGAGGTGTGTGAAGTCACAGAATGGAGGCGTGTAAAGGCATAGAATGGAGGTGTGTGAAGTCATAGAATGGAGGTGTGTGAAGTCATAGAATGGAGGTGAGTGAAGTCACAGAATGGAGGTGTGTGAAGTCACACTATGGAGGGTTGTGGACTCAGATTTGAGGTGTGTGAGGTCACAGAATATAGGTGTGTGAAGTCATATAACGAGGTGTGTGAAGTCACAGAATGGAGGTGTGTGAAGACACAGAATGGAAGTGTGTGAACTCAGAGTGGAGGTGTGTGAAGTCACAGAATGGAGGTGTGTGAAGTCATAGAATGGAAGTGTGTGAAGTCATAGAATGGAGGTGTGTGAAGTCACAATGCAGGTGTGTGAAGTCACAAATGGAGGTGTGTTAACTCATAATGGAGGTGTGCGAGTCACAGAATGGAGGTGTGTGAAGTCAAAATTGTGATGTGTGAAGTCACAAATGGAGGTGTGTGAAGTCACAGAGTGGAGGTGTGTGAAATCAAAATGGAATTTTGTGAAGTCAAAGAAAGGAGTTGTGTGAAGTCATAGAATGTATGTGTATGAAGTCATGGAATGGAGGTTTGTGAAGTCCAACATTGGAAGTGTGTGAAGTTACAGAATGGAGGTGTGTGAAGTCAGAGAAGGGAGTTGTGTGAAGTCATAGATTGGAGGCGTGTGAAGTCAGAATGGAGATGTGTGAAGTCAGAGAAGGGAGGTGAGCGAAGTCATAGAATGGAGGTGTGTGAAGTCATAGATAGGAAGTCTGTGAAGTCATAGAATGGAGGTTGTGAAGTCATAGATTGAAGGTGTGTGGAAGTCATAGTATGGAGGTGTGTGAAGTCACAGAAAGGAGGTGTGTGAATTCACAGAATGGAGTTGTATGAAGTCACAATGCAGGTGTGTGAAGTCATAGAATGGAGGTGTGTGAAATCAAAGAATGGAGGTTTGTGAAGTCATAGAATGCATTGTGTGTGAAATAACAGAATGGAGGTGTGTGAAGTCACAGAATGGAGGTGTGTAAAGTCACAGAGTGGAGGTGTGTGAAGTCACAGAATGGAGGTGTGTGAAGTCATAGAATGGAGGTGTGTGAAGTCACAGAATGCAGTTGTGTGAAGTCAGAATAGAGGTGTGCGAAGTCATACAATGGAGGTGTGTGAAGTCAGAATGGAGCTGTGTGAAGTCATAGAATGGAAGTGTGTGAAGTCAGAATGGAGGTGTGTGAACTCATAGAATGGAGGTGTATGAAGTCACAATGGAGGTGTGTGAAGTCACAGAATGGATGTGTGTGAACTCAGAAAGGAGGTGTGTGAAGTCATAGAATGGACGTCTGTGAAGTCATAGAATGGAGGTGTGTGAAATCATACAATGGAGGTGTGTGAAGTCACAGAATTGAGGTGTGTGAAGTCAGAATGGAGGTGTGTGAAGTCAGAATGGAGGTGTGTGAAGTCAGAGAATGGAGGTGTGTGAAGTCACAATGCAGGTGTCTGAACTCATAGAATGGAGGTGTGTGAAGTCACAATGTAGGTTTCTGAAGTCATAGAATGGAGGTGTGTGAAGTCATAGAATGGAGGTGTGTGAAGTCACAGAATGGAGGTGTGTGATGTCATAGAATGGAGGTGTGTGAAGTCACAGAATGCAGGTGTGTAAAGGCATAGAATAGAGGTGTGTGAAGTCATAGAATGGAGGTGTGTGAAGACATAGAATGGGGGTTTGTGAAGTCACAGAATGGAGGTGTGTGAAGTCACACTATGGAGGGGTGTAAACTCAGACTTGAGGTGTGTGAGGTCACAGAATGGAGGTGTGTGAAGTCATATAACGAGGTGTGTGAAGTCACAGAATGGAGGTGTGTGAAGACACAGAATGGAGGTGTGTGAACTCAGAGTGGATGTGTGTGAAGTGACAGAATGGATGTGTGTGAAGTCATAGAATGGAAGTGTGTGAAGTCATAGAATGGAGCTGTGTGAAGTCAGAATGGAGGTGTGTGAAGTCACAAATGGAAGTGTGTTAACTCAGAATGGAGGTGTGTGAAGTCACAGAATGGAGGTGTGTGAAGTCAAAATTATGATGTGTGAAGTCACAAATGGAGGTGTGTGAAGTCACAGAGTGGAGGTGTGTGAAATCAAAATGGAATTTTGTGAAGTCAAAGAAAGGAGTTGTGTGAAGTCATAGAATGGATGTGTATGAAGTGATGGAATGGAGGTTTGTGAAGTCAAACATTGGAAGTGTGTGAAGTTACAAAATGGAGGTGTGTGAAGTCATAGAGGGGAGATGTGTGAAGTCATAGATTGGAGGTGTGTGAAGTCAGAATGGAGATGTGTGAAGTCAGAGAATTTTAGGTGTGAAGTCATAGAATGGAGGTGTGTGAAGTCAGAATGCAGATGTGTGAAGTCATAGAATGGAGGTGTGTGAAGTCATACAATGGAGGTGTGTCTAGTCAGAGAATAAAAGTGTGTGAAGTCATAGAATGGAGGTGTGTGAAGTCATAGAATGGAGGTGTGTGAAGTCATAGAATGGAGGTGTGTGAAATCACAGGATGTAGGTGTGTGAAGACACAGAATGCAGGTGTGTAAAGTCACAGACTGGAGGTGTGTGAAGTCACAGAATGGAGGTGTGTGAAGTCAGAGAATGGAGGTGCGTGAAGTCACAGGTTGGAGGTGTGTGAAGTCAGAATAGAGGTGTGCGAAGTCATAGAATGGAGGTGTGTGAAGTTAAAATGGAGGGGTGTGAAGTCATAGAATGGTGGTTTTTGAAGTCACAGAATGGAGGTGTGTGAAGTCATAGAATGGATGTTTCTGAAGTAAGAATGAAGGTGTGTGAAGTCACAGAATGGAGGTGTGTGAAGTCAGATTGGAGGTGTGTGAAGTCAATGAATGGAGGTGTGTGAACTCAGAAAGGAGGTATGTGAAGTCATAGAATGGAGGTGTGTGAAGTCAAAGAATGGAGGTGTGGGAAATCATAGAATGAAGGTGTGTGAAGTCACAGAATTGAGGTGTGTGCAGTCAGAATGGAGGTGCGTGAATTCAGAATGGCGGTGTGTGAATTCACAGAATGGAAGTGTGTGAAGTCAAAATGGAGGTGTGTGAAGTCAAAGAATGGAGGTGTGTGAAGTCAAAGAATGGAGGTGTGTGAAGTCAAAATTGTGGTGTGTGAAGTCACAAATGGAGGTGTGTGAAGTCACAGAATGGAAGTGTGTGAAGTCAGAATGTAGGTGTGTGAACTCATAGAATGGAGGTGTATGAAGTCACAATGGAGGTGTGTGAAGTCACAGAATGGATGTGTGTGAACTCAGAAAGGAGGTGTGTGAAGTCATAGAATGGACGTCTGTGAAGTCATAGAATGGAGGTGTGTGAAATCATACAATGGAGGTGTGTGAAGTCACAGAATGGAGGTGTGTGAAGTCAGAATGGAGGTGTGTGAAGTCAGAATGTAGGTGTGTGAAGTCAGAGAATGGAGGTGTGTGAAGTCACAATGCAGGTGTGTGAACTAATAGAATGGACGTGTGTGAAGTCACAATGTAGGTTTCTGAAGTCATAGAATGGAGGTGTGTGAAGTCATAGAATGGAGGTGTGTGAAGTCACAGAATGGAGGTGTGTGATGTCATAGAATGGAGGTGTGTGAAGTCACAGAATGCAGGTGTGTAAAGGCATAGAATGGAGGTGTGTGAAGTCATAGAATGGAGGTGTGTGAAGACATAGAATGGGGGTTTGTGAAGTCACAGAATGGAGGTGTGTGAAGTCACACTATGGAGGGGTGTAAACTCAGACTTGAGGTGTGTGAGGTCACAGAATGGAGGTGTGTGAAGTCATATAACGAGGTGTGTGAAGTCACAGAATGGAGGTGTGTGAAGACACAGAATGGAGGTGTGTGAACTCAGAGTGGATGTGTGTGAAGTGACAGAATGGATGTGTGTGAAGTCATAGAATGGAAGTGTGTGAAGTCATAGAATGGAGCTGTGTGAAGTCAGAATGGAGGTGTGTGAAGTCACAAATGGAAGTGTGTTAACTCAGAATGTTGGTGTGTGAAATCACAGGATGGGGGTGTGTGAAGTCATAATTATGATGTGTGAAGTCACAAATGGAGGTGTGTGAAGTCACAGAGTGGAGGTGTGTGAAATCAAAATGGAATTTTGTGAAGTCAAAGAAAGGAGTTGTGTGAAGTCATAGAATGGATGTGTATGAAGTGATGGAATGGAGGTTTGTGAAGTCAAACATTGGAAGTGTGTGAAGTTACAAAATGGAGGTGTGTGAAGTCATAGAGGGGAGATGTGTGAAGTCATAGATTGGAGGTGTGTGAAGTCAGAATGGAGATGTGTGAAGTCAGAGAATTTTAGGTGTGAAGTCATAGAACGGAGGTGTGTGAAGTCAGAATGCAGATGTGTGAAGTCATAGAATGGAGGTGTGTGAAGTCATACAATGGAGGTGTGTCTAGTCACAGAATAAAAGTGTGTGAAGTCATAGAATGGAGGTGTGTGAAGTCATAGAATGGAGGTGTGTGAAGTCATAGAATGGAGGTGTGTGAAATCACAGGATGGAGGTGTGTGAAGACACAGAATGGAGGTGTGTAAAGTCACAGACTGGAGGTGTGTGAAGTCACAGAATGGAGGTGTGTGAAGTCAGAGAATGGAGGTGCGTGAAGTCACAGGTTGGAGGTGTGTGAAGTCAGAATAGAGGTGTGCGAAGTCATAGAATGGAGGTGTGTGAAGTCAAAATGGAGGGGTGTGAAGTCATAGAATGGTGGTTTTTGAAGTCACAGAATGGATGTGTGTGAAGTCATAGAATGGATGTTTCTGAAGTAAGAATGAAGGTGTGTGAAGTCACAGAATGGAGGTGTGTGAAGTCAGATTGGAGGTGTGTGAAGTCAATGAATGGAGGTGTGTGAACTCAGAAAGGAGGTATGTGAAGTCCTAGAATGGAGGTGTGTGAAGTCAAAGAATGGAGGTGTGGGAAATCATAGAATGAAGGTGTGTGAAGTCAAAGAATTGAGGTGTGTGCAGTCAGAATGGAGGTGCGTGAATTCAGAATGGCGGTGTGTGAATTCACAGAATGGAAGTGTGTGAAGTCAAAATGGAGGTGTGTGAAGTCAAAGAATGGAGGTGTGTGAAGTCAAAGAATGGAGGTGTGTGAAGTTAAAATTGTGGTGTGTGAAGTCACAAATGGAGGTGTGTGAAGTCACAGAATGGAGGTGTGTGATTTCAAAATGGAGGTGTGAGAAGTCAAAGAATGGAGGTGTGTGAAATCATAGAATGGAGGTGTGTCAAGTCACAGAAGGGAGGTGTGAAGTCACAGAACGGAGATGTGTGAAGTCACAATGGAGGTGTGAGAGGTCATAGAATGGAGGTGTGTGAAGTCAAAGAATGGAGGTTTGTGAAGTCAAACATTGGAAGTGTGTGAAATTACAGAATGGAGGTGTGTGAAGTCATAGAATGGAGGTGTGTGAAGTCATAGAATGGAGGTGTGTCAAGTCACAGAAGGGAGGTGTGTGAAGTCACAGAACGGAGGTGTGTGAAGTCACAGAATGGAGGTGTGTGAAGTCACAGAATGGAGGTGTGTGAAGTCAAAGAATGGAGGTATGTGAAGTCATAGAATGGAGGTGTGTGAAATCACAGAATGGAGGTGTGAGAAGTCACAGAATGGAGGTGTGTAAAGTGACAGAGTTGAGGTGTGTGAAGTCACAGAATGGACGTGTTTGAAGTCATAGAATGGAGGTGTGTGAAGTTACGGAATGGAGGTGTATGAAGTCAGAATAGAGGTATGCGAAGTCGTAGACTGGAGATGTGTTAAGTCAGAATGGAGCTGTGGGAATTCATAGAATGAAGGTGTGTGAAGTCATAGAATTGTGGTTTTTGAAATCACAGAATGGAGGTGTGTGGAGTCATAGAATGGAGGTTTGTGAAGTCAGATTGGAGGTGTGTGAAGTCAATGAATGGAGGTGTGTGAACTCAGAAAGGAGGTATGTGAAGTCATAGAATGGAGGTGTGTGAAGTCAAAGAATGGAGGTGTGGGAAATCATAGAATGGAGGTGTGTGAAGTCACAGAATTGAGGTGTTTGAAGTCAGAATGGAGGTGTGTGAATTCAGAATGGAGGTGTGTGAAGTCATAGAATGGAGGTGTGTGAAGTCACAATGCAGGTGTGTGAACCGATAGAACGTAGGTGATTGAAGTCACAATGTAGGTGTGTGAAGTCATAGAATGGAGGTGTGTGAAGTCATAGAATGGAGGTGTGTGAAGTCACAAAATGGAGGTGTGTGAAGTCAAAATGGAGGTGTGTGAAGTCAAAGAATGGACGTGTGTTAAGTCACAATTGTGGTGTGTGAAGTCACAAATGCAGGTGTGTGAAGTCACAGAATGGAGGTGTGTGAAGTCAAAATGGAGGTGAGTGAGGTCAAAGAATGGATGTGTGTGAAGTCATAGAATGGAGGTGTATGAAGTCATGGAATGGAGGTTTGTGACGTCCAACATTGGAAGCGTGTGAAATTACAAAATGGATGTGTTTTTAGTCATAGAATGGAGGTGTGTGAAGTCATAAAATGGAGGTGTGTCAAGTCACAGAAGGGAGGTGTGTGAAGTCACAGAACGGCGATGTGTGAAGTCACAATGGAGGTGTGTGAAGTCATAGAATGGAGGTGTGTGAAGTCAAAGAATGGAGGTGTGTGAAGTCATAGAATGGAGGTGTGTGAAATCACAGAATGGAGGTGTGAGAAGTCACAGAATGGAGGTGTGTAAAGTGACAGAGTTGAGGTGTGTGAAGTCACAGAATGGAGGTGTGTGAAGTCAGATTGGAGGTGTGTGAAGTCAATGAATGGAGGTGTGTGAACTCAGAAAGGAGGTATGTGAAGTCATAGAATGGAGGTGTGTGAAGTCAAAGAATGGAGGTGTGGGAAATCATAGAATGAAGGTTTGTGAAGTCACAGAATTGACGTGTGTGCAGTCAGAATGGAGGTGCGTGAATTCAAATGGAGGTGTGTGAAGTCACAGAATGGAAGTGTGTGAAGTCACAATGCAGGTGTGTGAACTGATAGAACGTAGGTGTTTGAAGTCACAAAGTAGGTGTGTGAAGTCATAGAATGGAGGTGTGTGAAGTCATAGAAAGAAGGTGTTTGAAGTCACAAAATGGAGGTGTGTGAAGTCAAAATGGAGGTGTGTGAAGTCAAAGAATGGAGGTGTGTGAAGTCATAGAATGGAGGTGTGTGAAGTCACAAAATAGAGGTGTGTGAAGTCAAAATGGAGGTTTGTGAAGTCAAAGAATGGACGTGTGTGAAGTCACAATTGTGTATGAAGTCACAAATGCAGGTGTGTGTAGTCACAGAATGGAGGTGTGTGAAGTGAAAATGGAGGTGTGTGAGGTCAAAGAATGGATGTGTGTGAAGTCATAGAATGGAGGTGTATGAAGTCATGGAATGGAGGTTTGTGACGTCAAACATTGGAAGCGTGTGAAATTACAGAATGGAGGTGTGTGAAGTCATAGAATGGAGCTGTGTGAAGTCATAAAATGGAGATGTGTCAAGTCACAGAAGGGAGGTGTGTGAAGTCACAGAACGGAGATGTGTGAAGTCACAATGGAGGTGTGTGAAGTCATAGAATGGAGGTGTGTGAAGTCAAAGAATGGAGGTGTGTGAAGTCATAGAATGGAGGTGTGTGAAGACACAGAATGGAGGTGTGTAAAGTCACAGAGTGGAAGTGTGTGAAGTCACAGAATGGAGGTGTGTGATGTCAAAATGGAGGTGTGTGAAATCAAAGAATGGAGGTGTGTGAAGTCAAAGAATGGAGGTTTGTGAAGTCAAACATTGGAAGTGTGTGAAATTACAGAATGGAGTTGTGTGAAGTCATAGAATGGAGGTTTGTGAAGTCATAGAATGGAGGTGTGTGAATTCAAAATGGAGGTGTGTGAAGTCACAGAATGGAAGTGTGTGAAGTCACAATGCAGGTGTGTGAACTGATAGAACGTAGGTGTTTGAAGTCACAATGTAGGTGTGTGAAGTCATAGAATGGATGTGTGTGAAATCATAGAATGGAGGTGTGTGACTTCACAAAATGGAGGTGTGTGAAGTCAAAATGGAGGTGTGTGAAGTCAAAGAATGGACGTGTGTGAAGTCACAATTGTGGTGTGTGAAGTCACAAATGCAGGTGTGTGAAGTCACAGAATGGAGGTGTGTGAAGTGAAAATGGAGGTGTGTGAGGTCAAAGATTGGATGTGTGTGAAGTCATAGAATGGAGGTGTATGAAGTCATGGAATGGAGGTTTGTGACGTCAAACATTGGAAGCGTGTGAAATTACAGAATGGAGGTGTGTGAAGTCATAGAATAGAGGTGTGTGAAGTCATAAAATGGAGGTGTGTCAAGTCAGAGAAGGGAGGTGTGTGAAGTCACAGAAAGGCGATGCGTGAAGTCACAATGGAGGTGTGTGAAGTCAGAGAATGGAGGTGTGTGAAGTCAAAGAATGGAGGTGTGTGAAGTCATAGAATGGAGGTGTGTGAAATCACAGAATGGAGGTGTGAGAAGTCACAGAATGGAGGTGTGTAAAGTGACAGAGTTGAGGTGTGTGAAGTCACAGAACAGAGGTGTTTGAAGTCATAGAATGGAGGTGTGTGAAGTCACAGAATGGAGGTGTATGAAGTCAGCATAGAGGTATGCGAAGTCATAGAATGGAGGTGTGTTAAGTCAGAATGGAGCTGTGGGAATTCATAGAATGGAGGTGTGTGAAGTCACAATGGTGGTGTGTGAAGTCATAGAATTGTGGTTTTTGAAATCACAGAATGGAGGTGTGTGGAGTCATAGAATGGAGGTGTGTGAAGTCAGATTGGAGGTGTGTGAAGTCAATGAATGGAGGTGTGTGAACTCAGAAAGGCGTTGTGTGAAGTCATAGAATGGAGCTGTGTGAAATCATAGAATGGAGGTGTGTGAAATCATAGAATGGAGGTGTGTGAAGTCAAAGAGTGGAGGTATGTGAAATCACAGAATGGAGGGGTGTGAAGTCAGAATAGAGGTGTGCGAAGTCATAGAATGGAGGTGTGTGAAGTCAGAATGGAGCTATGTGAACTCATAGAATGGAGGTGTGTGAAGTCACAATGGAGATGTGTGAAGTCATAGAATGGTGGTTTTTGAAGTCACAGAATGGAGGTGTGTGAAGTCATAGAATGGAGGTGTGTGAAGTCAGATTGGAGGTATGTGAAGTCACAGAATGGAGGTTTTTCAACTCAGAAAGGAGGTATGTGAAGTCATAGAATGGAGGTGTGTGAAGTCAAAGAATGGAGGTGTGGGAAATCATAGAATTTAGGTGTGTGAAGTCAGAATGGAGGTGTGTGAATTCAGAAATGAGGTGTGTGAAGTCATAGAATGGAGGTGTGTGAAGTCACAATGCAGGTGCGTGAACTGATAGAACGTAGGTGTGTGAAGTCACAATGTAGGTGTGTGAAGTCATAGAATGGAGGTGTGTGAAGTCATAGAATGGAGGTGTGTGAAGTCACAAAATGGAGGTGTGTGAAGTCAAAATGGAGGTGTGTGAAGTCAAAGAATGGACGTGTGTGAAATCAAAATTGTGGTGTGTGAAGTCACAAATGCAGGTGTGTGAAGTCACAGAATGGAGGTGTGTGAAGTCAAAATGGAGGTGTGTGAGGGCAAAGAATGGATGTGTGTGAGGTCATAGAATGGAGGTGTGTGAAGTCATAGAATGGAGGTGTGTGAAGTCAAAGAATGGACGTGTGTGAAGTCACAATTGTGGTGTGTGAAGTCACAAATGCAGGTGTGTGAAGTCACAGAATGGAGGTGTGCGAAGTCAAAATGGAGGTGTGTGAGCTCAAAGAATGCATGTGTGTGAAGTCATAGAATGGAGGTGTATGAAGTCATAGAATGGAGGTTTGTGACGTCAAACATTGGAAGCGTGTGAAATTACAGAATGGAGGTGTGTGAAGTCATAGAATGGAGCTGTGTGAAGTCATAAAATGGAGATGTGTCAAGTCACAGAAGGGAGGTGTGTGAAGTCACAGAACGGAGATGTGTGAAGTCACAATGGAGGTGTGTGAAGTCATAGAATGGAGGTGTGTGAAGTCAAAGAATGGAGGTGTGTGAAGTCATAGAATGGAGGTGTGTGAAGACACAGAATGGAGGTGTGTAAAGTCACAGAGTGGAAGTGTGTGAAGTCACAGAATGGAGGTGTGTGATGTCAAAATGGAGGTGTGTGAAATCAAAGAATGGAGGTGTGTGAAGTCAAAGAATGGAGGTGTGTCAAGTCACAGAAGGGAGGTGTGTGAAGTCACAGAACGGAGATGTGTGAAGTCAAAGAATGGAGGTTTGTGAAGTCAAACATTGGAAGTGTGTGAAATTACAGAATGGAGTTGTGTGAAGTCATAGAATGGAGGTTTGTGAAGTCATAGAATGGAGGTGTGTGAATTCAAAATGGAGGTGTGTGAAGTCACAGAATGGAAGTGTGTGAAGTCACAATGCAGGTGTGTGAACTGATAGAACGTAGGTGTTTGAAGTCACAATGTAGGTGTGTGAAGTCATAGAATGGATGTGTGTGAAATCATAGAATGGAGGTGTGTGACTTCACAAAATGGAGGTGTGTGAAGTCAAAATGGAGGTGTGTGAAGTCAAAGAATGGACGTGTGTGAAGTCACAATTGTGGTGTGTGAAGTCACAAATGCAGGTGTGTGAAGTCACAGAATGGAGGTGTGTGAAGTGAAAATGGAGGTGTGTGAGGTCAAAGATTGGATGTGTGTGAAGTCATAGAATGGAGGTGTATGAAGTCATGGAATGGAGGTTTGTGACGTCAAACATTGGAAGCGTGTGAAATTACAGAATGGAGGTGTGTGAAGTCATAGAATAGAGGTGTGTGAAGTCATAAAATGGAGGTGTGTCAAGTCAGAGAAGGGAGGTGTGTGAAGTCACAGAAAGGCGATGCGTGAAGTCACAATGGAGGTGTGTGAAGTCAGAGAATGGAGGTGTGTGAAGTCAAAGAATGGAGGTGTGTGAAGTCATAGAATGGAGGTGTGTGAAATCACAGAATGGAGGTGTGAGAAGTCACAGAATGGAGGTGTGTAAAGTGACAGAGTTGAGGTGTGTGAAGTCACAGAACAGAGGTGTTTGAAGTCATAGAATGGAGGTGTGTGAAGTCACAGAATGGAGGTGTATGAAGTCAGCATAGAGGTATGCGAAGTCATAGAATGGAGGTGTGTTAAGTCAGAATGGAGCTGTGGGAATTCATAGAATGGAGGTGTGTGAAGTCACAATGGTGGTGTGTGAAGTCATAGAATTGTGGTTTTTGAAATCACAGAATGGAGGTGTGTGGAGTCATAGAATGGAGGTGTGTGAAGTCAGATTGGAGGTGTGTGAAGTCAATGAATGGAGGTGTGTGAACTCAGAAAGGCGTTGTGTGAAGTCATAGAATGGAGCTGTGTGAAATCATAGAATGGAGGTGTGTGAAATCATAGAATGGAGGTGTGTGAAGTCAAAGAGTGGAGGTATGTGAAATCACAGAATGGAGGGGTGTGAAGTCAGAATAGAGGTGTGCGAAGTCATAGAATGGAGGTGTGTGAAGTCAGAATGGAGCTATGTGAACTCATAGAATGGAGGTGTGTGAAGTCACAATGGAGATGTGTGAAGTCATAGAATGGTGGTTTTTGAAGTCACAGAATGGAGGTGTGTGAAGTCATAGAATGGAGGTGTGTGAAGTCAGATTGGAGGTATGTGAAGTCACAGAATGGAGGTTTTTCAACTCAGAAAGGAGGTATGTGAAGTCATAGAATGGAGGTGTGTGAAGTCAAAGAATGGAGGTGTGGGAAATCATAGAATTTAGGTGTGTGAAGTCAGAATGGAGGTGTGTGAATTCAGAAATGAGGTGTGTGAAGTCATAGAATGGAGGTGTGTGAAGTCACAATGCAGGTGCGTGAACTGATAGAACGTAGGTGTGTGAAGTCACAATGTAGGTGTGTGAAGTCATAGAATGGAGGTGTGTGAAGTCATAGAATGGAGGTGTGTGAAGTCACAAAATGGAGGTGTGTGAAGTCAAAATGGAGGTGTGTGAAGTCAAAGAATGGACGTGTGTGAAATCAAAATTGTGGTGTGTGAAGTCACCAATGCAAGTGTGTGAAGTCACAGAATGGAGGTGTGTGAAGTCAAAATGGAGGTGTGTGAGGTCAAAGAATGGATTGTGTGAAGTCATAGAATGGTGGTGTATGAAGTCATGTAATGGAGGTTTGTGTCGTCAAACATTGGAAGCGTGTGAAGTTACAGAATGGAGGTGTGTGAAGTCATAAAATGGAGGTGTGTGAAGTCAGAGAATGGAGGTGTGTGAAGTGAGATTGCAGGTGTGTGAAGTCATAGAATGGAGGTTTGTGAAGTCATAGATTGGAAGTCTGTGAAGTCATAGAATGGAGGTTGTGAAGTCATAGATTGAAGGTGTGTGGAAGTCATAGTATGGAGGTGTGTGAAGTCACAGAAAGGAGGTGTGTGAATTCACAGAATGGAGTTGTATGAAGTCAAAATGGAGGTGTGTGAAGTCATAGAATGAAGGTGTGTGAAATCAAAGAATGGAGGTTTGTGAAGTCATAGAATGGATTGTGTGTGAAATCACAGAATGGAGGTGTGTGAAGTCACAGAATGGAGGTGTGTAAAGTCACAGAGTGGAGGTGTGTGAAGTCACAGAATGGAGGTGTGTGAAGTCATAGAATGCAGGTGTGTGAAGTCAGAGAATGCAGTTGTGTGAAGTCAGAATAGAGGTGTGCGAAGTCATAGAATGGAGGTTTGTAAAGTGACCGAGTTGAGGTGTGTGAAGTCACAGAATGGAGGTGTGTGAAGTCATAAAATGGAGGTGTGTCAAGTCACAGAAGGGAGGTGTGTGAAGTCACAAAACGGCGATGTTTGAAGTCACAATGGAGGTGTGTGAACTCATAGAATAGAGCTGTGTTAAGTCAAAGAACGGAGGTGTGTGAAGTCATAGAATGGAGGTGTATGAAGTCATGGAATGGAGGTTTGTGGCGTCAAACATTGGAAGCGTGTGAAATTACAGAATGGAGGTGTGTGAAGTCATAGAATGGAGGTTTGTGAAGTCATAAAATGGAGGTGTGTCAAGTCAGAGAAGGGAGGTGTGTGAAGTCACAGAAAGGCGATGCGTGAAGTCACAATGGAGGTGTGTGAAGTCAGAGAATGGAGGTGTGTGAAGTCAAAGAATGGAGGTGTGTGAAGTCATAGAATGGAGGTGTGTGAAATCACAGAATGGAGGTGTGAGAAGTCACAGAATGGAGGTGTGTAAAGTGACAGAGTTGAGTTGTGTGAAGTCACAGAACAGAGGTGTTTGAAGTCATAGAATGGAGGTGTGTGAAGTCACAGAATGGAGGTGTATGAAGTCAGCATAGAGGTATGCGAAGTCATAGAATGGAGGTGTGTTAAGTCAGAATGGAGCTGTGGGAATTCATAGAATGTTGGTGTGTGAAGTCACAATGGTGGTGTGTGAAGTCATAGAATTGTGGTTTTTGAAATCACAGAATGGAGGTGTGTGGAGTCATAGAATGGAGGTGTGTGAAGTCAGATTGGAGGTGTGTGAAGTCAATGAATGGAGGTGTGTGAACTCAGAAAGGCGTTGTGTGAAGTCATAGAATGGAGCTGTGTGAAATCATAGAATGGAGGTGTGTGAAATCATAGAATGGAGGTGTGTGAAGTCAAAGAGTGGAGGTATGTGAAATCACAGAATGGAGGGGTGTGAAGTCAGAATAGAGGTGTGCGAAGTCATAGAATGGAGGTGTGTGAAGTCAGAATGGAGCTATGTGAACTCATAGAATGGAGGTGTGTGAAGTCACAATGGAGATGTGTGAAGTCATAGAATGGTGGTTTTTGAAGTCACAGAATGGAGGTGTGTGAAGTCATAGAATGGAGGTGTGTGAAGTCAGATTGGAGGTATGTGAAGTCACAGAATGGAGGTTTTTCAACTCAGAAAGGAGGTATGTGAAGTCATAGAATGGAGGTGTGTGAAGTCAAAGAATGGAGGTGTGGGAAATCATAGAATTTAGGTGTGTGAAGTCAGAATGGAGGTGTGTGAATTCAGAAATGAGGTGTGTGAAGTCATAGAATGGAGGTGTGTGAAGTCACAATGCAGGTGCGTGAACTGGTAGAACGTAGGTGTGTGAAGTCACAATGTAGGTGTGTGAAGTCATAGAATGGAGGTGTGTGAAGTCATAGAATGGAGGTGTGTGAAGTCACAAAATGGAGGTGTGTGAAGTCAAAATGGAGGTGTGTGAAGTCAAAGAATGGACGTGTGTGAAATCAAAATTGTGGTGTGTGAAGTCACCAATGCAAGTGTGTGAAGTCACAGAATGGAGGTGTGTGAAGTCAAAATGGAGGTGTGTGAGGTCAAAGAATGGATTGTGTGAAGTCATAGAATGGTGGTGTATGAAGTCATGTAATGGAGGTTTGTGTCGTCAAACATTGGAAGCGTGTGAAGGTACAAAATGGAGGTGTGTGAAGTCATAAAATGGAGGTGTGTGAAGTCAGAGAATGGAGGTGTGTGAAGTGAGATTGCAGGTGTGTGAAGTAATAGAATGGAGGTTTGTGAAGTCATAGATTGGAAGTCTGTGAAGTCATAGAATGGAGGTTGTGAAGTCATAGATTGAAGGTGTGTGGAAGTCATAGTATGGAGGTGTGTGAAGTCACAGAAAGGAGGTGTGTGAATTCACAGAATGGAGTTGTATGAAGTCACAATGGAGGTGTGTGAAGTCATAGAATGAAGGTGTGTGAAATCAAAGAATGGAGGTTTGTGAAGTCATAGAATGGATTGTGTGTGAAATCACAGAATGGAGGTGTGTGAAGTCACAGAATGGAGGTGTGTAAAGTCACAGAGTGGAGGTGTGTGAAGTCACAGAATGGAGGTGTGTGAAGTCATAGAATGCAGGTGTGTGAAGTCAGAGAATGCAGTTGTGTGAAGTCAGAATAGAGATGTGCGAAGTCATAGAATGGAGGTTTGTAAAGTGACAGAGTTGAGGTGTGTGAAGTCACAGAATGGAGGTGTTTGAAGTCATGGAATGGAGGTGTGTGAAGTCATAAAATGGAGGTGTGTCAAGTCACAGAAGGGAGGTGTGTGAAGTCACAGAACGGCGATGTTTGAAATCACAATGGAGGTGTGTGAACTCATAGAATAGAGGTGTGTTAAGTCAAAGAACGGAGGTGTGTGAAGTCATAGAATGGAGGTGTGTGAAATCACAGAATGGAGGTGTGAGAAGTCACAGAATGGAGGTGTGCAAAGTGACAGAGTTGAGGTGTGTGAAGTCACAGAATGCAGGTGTTTGAAGTCATAGAATGGAGGTGTGTGAAGTCACAGAATGGAGGTGTATGAAGTCAGAATAGAGGTATGCGAAGTCGTGGAATGGAGATGTGTTAAGTCAGAATGGAGCTGTGCGAATTCATACAATGGAGGAGTGTGAAGTCAGATTGGAGGTGTGTGAACTCTTAGAATGGAGGTATGTGAAGTCACAATGGAGGTATGTGAAGTCATAGAATTGTGGTTTTTGAAATCACAGAATGGAGGTGTGTGGAGACATAGAATGGAGGTGTGTGAAGTCAGATTGGAGGTGTGTGAAGTCAATGAATGGAGGTGTGTGAACTCAGAAAGGAGGTATGTGAAGTCATAGAATGGAGGTGTGTGAAGTCAAAGAATGGAGGTGTGGGAAATCATAGAATGGAGGTGTGTGAAGTCACAGAATTGAGGTGTGTGAAGTCAGAATGGTGGTGTGTGAATTCAGAATGGAGGTGTGTGAAGTCACGGAATGGAGGTGTGTGAAGTCACAATGCAGGTGTGTGAACTGATAGAATGTAGGTGTTTGAAGTCACAATATAGGTGTGTGAAGTAATAGAATGGAGGTGTGTGAAGTCATAGAAAGGAAGTGTGTGAAGTCAAAGAATGGACGTGTGTGAAGTCACAATTGTGGTGTGTGAAGTCACAAATGCAGGTGTGTGAAATCACAGAATGGAGGTGTGTGAAGTCAAAATGGTGGTGTGTGAGGTCAAAGAATGGATGTGTGTGAAGTCATAGAATGGAGGTGTATGAAGTCATGGAATGGAGGTTTGTGACGTCAACCATTGGAAGCGTGTGAAGTTACAGAATGGAGGTGTGTGAAGTCATAGAATGGAGGTGTGTGAAGTCATAAAATGGAGGTGTGTCAAGTCAGAGAAGGGAGGTGTGTGAAGTCACAGAAAGGTGATGCGTGAAGTCAAAATGGAGGTGTGTGAAGTCATAGAATGGAGGTGTGTGATGTCAAAGAATGGAGGTGTGTGAAGTCATAGAATGGAGGTGTTTGAAATCACAGAATGGAGGTGTGAGAAGTCACAGAATGGAGGTGTGTAAAGTGACAGAGTTGAGGTGTGTGAAGTCACAGAACAGAGGTGTTTGAAGTCATAGAATGGAGGTGTGTGAAGTCACAGAATGGAGGTGTATGAATTCAGCATAGAGGTATGCGAAGTCATAGAATGGAGGTGTGTTAAGTCAGAATGGGGCTGTGGGAATTCATAGAATGGAGGTGTGTGAAGTCACAATGGTGGTGTGTGAAGTCATAGAATTGTGGTTTTTGAAATCACAGAATGGAGGTGTGTGGAGTCATAGAATGGAGGTGTGTGAAGTCAGATTGGAGGTGTGTGAAGTCAATGAATGGAGGTGTGTGAACTCAGAAAGGCGTTGTGTGAAGTCATAGAATGGAGCTGTGTGAAATCATAGAATGGAGGTGTGTGAACTCATAGAATGGAGGTGTGTGAAGTCAAAGAGTGGAGGTATGTGAAATCACAGATTGGAGGGGTGTGAAGTCAGAATAGAGGTGTGCGAAGTCATAGAATGGAGGTGTGTGAAGTCAGAATGGAGCTATGTGAACTCATAGAATGGAGGTGTGTGAAGTCACAATGGAGATGTGTGAAGTCATAGAATGGTGGTTTTTGAAGTCACAGAATGGAGGTGTGTGAAGTCATCGAATGGAGGTATGTGAAGTCAGACTGGAGGTATGTGAAGTCACAGAATGGAGGTGTGTCAACTCAGAAAGGAGGTATGTGAAGTCATAGAATGGAGGTGTGTGAAGTCAAAGAATGGAGGTGTGGGAAATCATAGAATTTAGGTGTGTGAAGTCAGAATGGAGGTGTGTGAATTCAGAAAGGAGGTGTGTGAAATCATAGAATGGAGGTGTGTGAAGTCACAATGCAGGTGTGTGAACTGATAGAAGGTAGGTGTGTGAAGTCACAATGGAGGTGTGTGAAGTCATAGAATGGAGGTGTGTGAAGTCATAGAATGGAGGTGTGTGAAGTCACAAAATGGAGGTGTGTGAAGTCAAAATGTAGGTGTGTGAAGTCAAAGAATGGACGTGTGTGAAATCAAAATTGTGGTGTGTGAAGTCACCAATGCAAGTGTGTGAAGTCACAGAATGGAGGTGTGTGAAGTCAAAATGGAGGTGTGTGAGGTCAAAGAATGGATGTGTGTGAAGTCATAGAATGGTGGTGTATGAAGTCATGGAATGGAGGTATGTGAAGTCAAAGAATGGACGTGTGTGAAGTCACAATTGTGGTGTGTGAAGTCACAAATGCAGGTGTGTGAAGTCACAGAATGGAGGTGTGTGAAGTCAAAATGGAGGTGTGTGAGGGCAAAGAATGGATGTGTGTGAGGTCATAGAATGGAGGTGTGTGAAGTCATAGAATGGAGGTGTGTGAAGTCAAAGAATGGACGTGTGTGAAGTCACAATTGTGGTGTGTGAAGTCACAAATGCAGGTGTGTGAAGTCACAGAATGGAGGTGTGCGAAGTCAAAATGGAGGTGTGTGAGCTCAAAGAATGCATGTGTGTGAAGTCATAGAATGGAGGTGTATGAAGTCATAGAATGGAGGTTTGTGACGTCAAACATTGGAAGCGTGTGAAATTACAGAATGGAGGTGTGTGAAGTCATAGAATGGAGGTGTGTGAAGTCATAAAATGGAGGTGTGTCAAGTCACAGAAGGGAGGTGTGTGAAGTCACAATGGAGGTGTGTGAAGTCATAGAATGGAGGTGTGTGAAGTCACAGAATGGAAGTGTGTGAACTCATAGAATGGAGGAGTGTGAAGTCATAGAATGGAGGTGTGTGAAGTCACAGAAAGGAGGTGTGTGAACCCAGAATGGAGGTGTGTGAATTCACAGAAGGGAGGTTTGTGAAGTCATAGAATGGATGTTTCTGAAGTAAGAATGAAGGTGTGTGAAGTCATAGAATGGAGGTGTGTGAAGTCAAAATGGAGGGGTGTGAACTCAAACAATGTAGGTGTGTGAAGTCACAGAATGGAGGTGTGTGAAGTCACAGAATGGAAGTGTGTGAAGTCAAAATGGAGGTGTGTGAAGTCAAAGAATGGTCGTGTGTGAAGTCAAAATTGTGGTGTGTGAAGTCACAAATGCAGGTGTGTGAAGTCACAGAATGGAGGTGTGTGAAGTCAAAATGGAGGTGTGTGAGGTCAAAGAATGGATGTGTGTGAAGTCATAGAATGGAGGTGTATGAAGTCATGGAATGGAGGTTTGTGAAGTCAAACATTGGAAGCGTGTGAAGTTACAGAATGGAGGTGTGTGAAGTCATAGAATGGAGGTGTGTAAAGTCAGATAATGGAGGTGTGTGAATTCAAATTGCAGGTTTGTGAAGTCATAGAATGGAGGTTTGTGAAGTCATAGATTGGAAGTGTGTGAAGTCATAGAATGGAGGTTGTGAAGTCATAGATTGAAGGTGTGTGTAAATCATAGTATGGAGGTGTGTGAAGTCACAGAAAGGAGGTGTGTGAATTCACAGAATGGAGTTGTATGAAGTCACAATGCAGGTGTGTGAAGTCATAGAATGGAGCTGTGTGAAATCAAAGAATGGAGGTTTGTGAAGTCATAGAATGCATTGTGTGTGAAATCACAGAATGGAGGTGTGTGAAGTCACAGAATGGAGGTGTGTAAAGTCACAGAGTGGAGGTGTGTGAAGTCAGAATAGAGGTGTGCAAAGTAATAGAATGGAGGTGTGTGAAGTCAGAATGGAGCTGTGTGAAGTCATACAATGGAAGTGTGTGAAGTCAGAATGGAAGTGTGTGAACTTATAGAATGGAGGTGTATGAAGTCACAATGGAGGTGTGTGAAGTCACAGAATGGATGTGTGTGAACTCAGAAAGGAGGTGTGTTAAGTCATAGAATGGAGGTGTGTGAAATCATAGAATGGAGGTGTGTGAAATCACAGAATTGAGGTGTGTGAAGTCAGAATGGAGGTTTGTGAAGTCAGAATGGAGGTGTGTGAAGTCAGAGAATGGAGGTGTGTGAAGTCACAATGCAGGTGTGTGAACTCATAGAATGGAGGTGTGTGAAGTCACAATGTAGGTTTCTGAAGTCATAGAATGGAGGTGTGTGAAGTCATAGAATCGAGGTGTGTGAAGTCACAGAATGGAGGTGTGTGATGTTATAGAATGGAGGTGTGTGAAGTCACAGAATGGAGGTGTGTAAAGGCATAGAATGGAGGTGTGTGAAGTCATAGAATGGAGGTGTGTGAAGTCATAGAATGGGGGTGTGTGAAGTCACAGAATGGAGGTGTGTGAAGTCACACTATGGAGGGGTGTGAACTCAGATTGAGGTGTGTGAGGTCACAGAATGGAGGTGTGTGAAGTCACAGAATGGAGGTGTGTAAAGTCACAGAGTGGAGGTGTGTGAAGTCACAGAATGGAGGTGTGTGAAGTCATAGAATGGAGGTGTGTGAAGTCACAGAATGCAGTTGTGAAAAGTCAGAATGTAGGTGTGTTAAGACACAGAATGGAGGTGTGTGAACTCAGAGTGGAGGTGTGTGAATTCACAGAATGGTGGTGTGTGACGTCATAGAATGGAAGTCTGTGAGGTCATAGAATGGAGGTGTGTGAAGTCACAATGCAGGTGTGTGAACTTATAGAACGTAGGTGTGTGAAGTCACAATGTAGGTGTGTGAAGTCATAGAATGGAGGTGTGGGAAGTCAAAGAATGGACGTGTGTGAAGTAAAAATTGTGGTGTGTGAAGTCACAAATGCAGGTGTGTGAAGTCACAGAATGGAGGTGTGTGAAGTCAAAATGGAGGTGTGTGAGGTCAAAGAATGGATGTGTGTAAAGTCATAGAATGGGGGTGTATGAAGTCATGGAATGGAGGTTTGTGACATCAAACATTGGAAGCGTGTGAAGTTACAGAATGGAGGTGTGTGAAGTCATAAAATGGAGGTGTGTGGAGTCAGAGAATGGAGGTGTGTGAAGTGAGATTGCAGGTGTGTGAAGTCATAGAATGGAGGTTTGTGAAGTCATAGATTGGAAGTCTGTGAAGTCATAGAATGGAGGTTGTGAAGTCATAGATTGAAGGTGTGTGGAAGTCATAGTATGGAGGTGTGTGAAGTCACAGAAAGGAGGTGTGTGAATTCACAGAATGGAGTTGTATGAAGTCACAATGGAGGTGTGTGAAGTCATAGAATGGAGGTGTATGAAATCAAAGAATGGAGGTTTGTGAAGTCATAGAATGGATTGTGTGTGAAATCACAGAATGGAGGTGTGTGAATTCACAGAATGGAGGTGTGTAATGTCACAGAGTGGAGGTGTGTGAAGTCATGGAATGGAGGTGTGTGAAGTCATAAAATGGAGGTGTGTCAAGTCACAGAAGGGAGGTGTGTGAAGTCACAGAACGGCGATGTGTGAAGTCACAATGGAGGTGTGTGAACTCATAGAATGGAGGTGTGTTAAGTCAAAGAACAGAGGTGTGTGAAGTCATAGAATGGAGGTGTGTGAAATCACAGAATGGAGGTGTGAGAAGTCACAGAATGGAGGTGTGCAAAGTGACAGAGTTGAGGTGTGTGAAGTCACAGAATGGAGGTGTTTGAAGTCATAGAATGGAGGTGTGCGAAGTCACAAAATGGAGGTGTATGAAGTCAGAATAGAGGTATGCGAAGTCATGGAATGGAGATGTGTTAAGTCAGAATGGAGCTGTGGGAATTCATAAAATGGAGGTGTGTGAAGTCAGATTGGAGGTGTGTGAACTCTTAGAATGGAGGTAATTGAAGTCACAGTGGACGTATGTGAAGTCATAGAATTGTGGTTTTTGAAATCACAGAATGGAGGTGTGTGGAGACATAGAATGGAGGTGTGTGAAGTCAGATTGGAGGTGTGTGAAGTCAATGAATGGAGGTGTGTGAAGTCAGAAAGGAGGTATGTGAAGTCATAGAATGGAGGTGTGTGAAGTCAAAGAATGGAGGTGTGGGAAATCATAGAATGGAGGTGTGTGAAGTCACAGAATTGAGGTGTGTGAAGTCAGAATGGAAGTGTGTGAATTCAGAATGGAGGTGTGGGAAGTCATAGAATGGAGGTGTGTGAAGTCACAATGCAGGTGTGTGAACTGATAGAACGTAGGTGTTTGAAGTCACAATATAGGTGTGTGTATTCATAGAATGGAGGTGTGTGAAGTCATAGAATGGAGGTGTGTGAAGTCAAAGAATGGACGTGTGTGAAGTCACAATTGTGGTGTGTGAAGTCACAAATGCAGGTGTGTGAAGTCACAGAATGGAGGTCTGTGAAGTCAAAATGGAGGTGTGTGAGGTCAAAGAATGCATGTGTGTGAAGTCATAGAATGGAGGTGTATGAAGTCATGGAATGGAGGTTTGTGACGTCAAACATTGGAATCGTGTGAAATTACAGAATGGAGGTGTGTGAAGTCATAGAATGGAGGTGTGTGAAGTCATAAAATGGAGGTGTGTCAAGTCACAGAAGGGAGGTGTGTGAAGTCACAAAACGGCGATATGTGAAGTCACAATGGAGGTGTGTGAAGTCATAGAATGGAGGTGTTTGAAGTCACAGAATGGAGGTGTGTGAACTCATAGAATGGAGGAGTGTGAAGTCATAGAATGGAGGTGTCTGAAGTCACAGAAAGGAGGTGTGTGAACCCAGAATGGAGGTGTGTGAATTCACAGAAGGGAGGTTTGTGAAGTCATAGAATGGATGTTTCTGAACTAAGAATGAAGTTGTGTGAAGTCATAGAATGGAGGTGTGTGAAGTCAAAATGGAGGGGTGTGAAGTCAAGCAATGTAGGTGTGTGAAGTCACAGAATGGAGGTGTGTGAAGTCACAGAATGGAAGTGTGTGAAGTCAAAATGGAGGTGTGTGAAGTCAAAGAATGGTCGTGTGTGAAGTCAAAATTGTGGTGTGTGAAGTCACAAATGCAGGTGTGTGAAGTCACAGAATGGAGGTGTGTGAAGTCAAAATGGAGGTGTGTGAGGTCAAAGAATGGATGTGTGTGAAGTCATAGAATGGAGGTGTATGAAGTCATGGAATGGAGGTTTGTGAAGTCAAACATTGGAAGCGTGTGAAGTTACAGAATGGAGGTGTGTGAAGTCATAGAATGGAGGTGTGTAAAGTCAGATAATGGAGGTGTGTGAATTCAAATTGCAGGTTTGTGAAGTCATAGAATGGAGGTTTGTGAAGTCATAGATTGGAAGTGTGTGAAGTCATAGAATGGAGGTTGTGAAGTCATAGATTGAAGGTGTGTGTAAATCATAGTATGGAGGTGTGTGAAGTCACAGAAAGGAGGTGTGTGAATTCACAGAATGGAGTTGTATGAAGTCACAATGCAGGTGTGTGAAGTCATAGAATGGAGCTGTGTGAAATCAAAGAATGGAGGTTTGTGAAGTCATAGAATGCATTGTGTGTGAAATCACAGAATGGAGGTGTGTGAAGTCACAGAATGGAGGTGTGTAAAGTCACAGAGTGGAGGTGTGTGAAGTCACAGAATGGAGGGGTGTGAAGTCATAGAATGGAGGTGTGTGAAGTCACAGAATGCAGTTGTGTGAAGTGAGAATAGAGGTGTGCGAAGTCATAGAATGGAGGTGTGTGAAGTCAGAATGGAGGTCTGTGAAGTCACAGAATGGAGGTGTGTGAAGTCATAGAATGGAGGTGTGTGAAGTCACAGAATTGAGGTGTGTGAAGTCAGAATGGAGGTTTGTGAAGTCAGAATGGAGGTGTGTGAAGTCAGAGAATGGAGGTGTGTGAAGTCACAATGCAGGTGTGTGAACTCATAGAATGGAGGTGTGGGAAGTCACAATGTAGGTTTCTGAAGTAATAGAATGGAGGTGTGTGAAGTCATAGAATGGAGGTGTGTGAAGTCACAGAATGGAGGTGTGTGATGTTATAGAATGGAGGTGTGTGAAGTCACAGAATGGAGGTGTGTAAAGGCATAGAATGGAGGTGTGTGAAGTCATAGAATGGAGGTGTGTGAAGTCATAGAATGGGAATGTGTGAAGTCACAGAATGGAGGTGTGTGAAGTCACACTATGGAGGGGTGTGAACTCAGATTTGAGGTGTGTGAGGACACAGAATTGAGGTGTGTGAAGTCACAGAATGGAGGTGTGTAAAGTCACAGAGTGGAGGTGTGTGAAGTCAAAGAATGGAGGTGTGTGAAGTCATAGAATGGAGGTGTGTGAAGTCACAGAATGCAGTTGTGTGAAGTCAGAATGGAGGTGTGTGAAGACACAGAATGGAGGTGTGTGAACTCAGAGTGGAGGTGTGTGAAGTCACAGAATGGAGGTGTGTGACGTCATAGAATGGAAGTGTGTGAGGTCATAGAATGGAGGTGTGTGAAGTCAGAATGGAGGTGTGTGAAGTCAAAAATGGAGGTGTGTTAACTCAGAATGGAGGTGTGTGAATTCAAATTGCAGGTGTGTGAAGTCATAGAATGGAGCTGTGTGAAATCAAAGAATGGAGGTTTGTGAAGTCATAGAATGCATTGTGTGTGAAATCACAGAATGGAGGTGTGTGAAGTCACAGAATGGAGGTGTGTAAAGTCACAGAGTGGAGGTGTGTGAAGTCACAGAATGGAGGTGTGTGAAGTCATAGAATGGAGGTGTGTGAAGTCACAGAATGCTGTTGTGTGAAGTCAGAATAGAGGTGTGCGAAGTAATAGAATGGAGGTGTGTGAAGTCAGAATGGAGCTGTGTGAAGTCATACAATGGAAGTGTGTGAAGTCAGAATGGAAGTGTGTGAACTTATAGAATGGAGGTGTATGAAGTCACAATGGAGGTGTGTGAAGTCACAGAATGGATGTGTGTGAACTCAGAAAGGAGGTGTGTTAAGTCATAGAATGGAGGTGTGTGAAATCATAGAATGGAGGTGTGTGAAGTCACAGAATTGAGGTGTGTGAAGTCAGAATGGAGGTTTGTGAAGTCAGAATGGAGGTGTGTGAAGTCAGAGAATGGAGGTGTGTGAAGTCACAATGCAGGTGTGTGAACTCATAGAATGGAGGTGTGTGAAGTCACAATGTAGGTTTCTGAAGTCATAGAATGGAGGTGTGTGAAGTCATAGAATCGAGGTGTGTGAAGTCACAGAATGGAGGTGTGTGATGTTATAGAATGGAGGTGTGTGAAGTCACAGAATGGAGGTGTGTAAAGGCATAGAATGGAGGTGTGTGAAGTCATAGAATGGAGGTGTGTGAAGTCATAGAATGGGGGTGTGTGAAGTCACAGAATGGAGGTGTGTGAAGTCACACTATGGAGGGGTGTGAACTCAGATTGAGGTGTGTGAGGTCACAGAATGGAGGTGTGTGAAGTCACAGAATGGAGGTGTGTAAAGTCACAGAGTGGAGGTGTGTGAAGTCACAGAATGGAGGTGTGTGAAGTCATAGAATGGAGGTGTGTGAAGTCACAGAATGCAGTTGTGAAAAGTCAGAATGTAGGTGTGTTAAGACACAGAATGGAGGTGTGTGAACTCAGAGTGGAGGTGTGTGAAGTCACAGAATGGTGGTGTGTGACGTCATAGAATGGAAGTCTGTGAGGTCATAGAATGGAGGTTTGTGAATTCAGAAAGGTGGTTTGTGAAGTCATAGAATGGAGGTGTGTGAAGTCACAATGCAGGTGTGTGAACTGATAGAACGTAGGTGTGTGAAGTCACAATGTAGGTGTGTGAACTCATAGAATGGAGGTGTGGGAAGTCAAAGAATGGACGTGTGTGAAGTAAAAATTGTGGTGTGTGAAGTCACAAATGCAGGTGTGTGAAGTCACAGAATGGAGGTGTGTGAAGTCAAAATGGAGGTGTGTGAGGTCAAAGAATGGATGTGTGTAAAGTCATAGAATGGGGGTGTATGAAGTCATGGAATGGAGGTTTGTGACATCAAACATTGGAAGCGTGTGAAGTTACAGAATGGAGGTGTGTGAAGTCATAAAATGGAGTTGTGTGGAGTCAGAGAATGGAGGTGTGTGAAGTGAGATTGCAGGTGTGTGAAGTCATAGAATGGAGGTTTGTGAAGTCATAGATTGGAAGTCTGTGAAGTCATAGAATGGAGGTTGTGAAGTCATAGATTGAAGGTGTGTGGAAGTCATAGTATGGAGGTGTGTGAAGTCACAGAAAGGAGGTGTGTGAATTCACAGAATGGAGTTGTATGAAGTCACAATGAAGGTGTGTGAAGTCATAGAATGGAGGTGTATGAAATCAAAGAATGGAGGTTTGTGAAGTCATAGAATGGATTGTGTGTGAAATCACAGAATGGAGGTGTGTGAATTCACAGAATGGAGGTGTGTAAAGTCACAGAGTAGAGGTGTGTGAAGTCATGGAATGGAGGTGTGTGAAGTCATAAAATGGAGGTGTGTCAAGTCACAGAAGGGAGGTGTGTGAAGTCACAGAACGGCGATGTGTGAAGTCACAATGGAGGTGTGTGAACTCATAGAATGGAGGTGTGTTAAGTCAAAGAACAGAGGTGTGTGAAGTCATAGAATGGAGGTGTGTGAAATCACAGAATGGAGGTGTGAGAAGTCACAGAATGGAGGTGTGCAAAGTGACAGAGTTGAGGTGTGTGAAGTCACAGAATGGAGGTGTTTGAAGTCATAGAATGGAGGTGTGCGAAGTCACAAAATGGAGGTGTATGAAGTCAGAATAGAGGTATGCGAAGTCGTGGAATGGAGATGTGTTAAGTCAGAATGGAGCTGTGGGAATTCATAAAATGGAGGTGTGTGAAGTCAGATTGGAGGTGTGTGAACTCTTAGAATGGAGGTAAGTGAAGTCACAGTGGACGTATGTGAAGTCATAGAATTGTGGTTTTTGAAATCACAGAATGGAGGTGTGTGGAGACATAGAATGGAGGTGTGTGAAGTCAGATTGGAGGTGTGTGAAGTCAATGAATGGAGGTGTGTGAAGTCAGAAAGGAGGTATGTGAAGTCATAGAATGGAGGTGTGTGAAGTCAAAGAATGGAGGTGTGGGAAATCATAGAATGGAGGTGTGTGAAGTCACAGAATTGAGGTGTGTGAAGTCAGAATGGAAGTGTGTGAATTCAGAATGGAGGTGTGGGAAGTCATAGAATGGAGGTGTGTGAAGTCACAATGCAGGTGTGTGAACTGATAGAACGTAGGTGTTTGAAGTCAAAATATAGGTGTGTGTAGTCATAGAATGGAGGTGTGTGAAGTCATAGAATGGAGGTGTGTGAAGTCAAAGAATGGACGTGTGTGAAGTCACAATTGTGGTGTGTGAAGTCACAAATGCAGGTGTGTGAAGTCACAGAATGGAGGTCTGTGAAGTCAAAATGGAGGTGTGTGAGGTCAAAGAATGCATGTGTGTGAAGTCATAGAATGGAGGTGTATGAAGTCATGGAATGGAGGTTTGTGACGTCAAACATTGGAAGCGTGTGAAATTACAGAATGGAGGTGTGTGAAGTCATAGAATGGAGGTGTGTGAAGTCATAAAATGGAGGTGTGTCAAGTCACAGAAGGGAGGTGTGTGAAGTCACAAAACGGCGATATGTGAAGTCACAATGGAGGTGTGTGAAGTCATAGAATGGAGGTGTTTGAAGTCACAGAATGGAGGTGTGTGAACTCATAGAATGGAGGAGTGTGAAGTCATAGAATGGAGGTGTGTGAAGTCACAGAAAGGAGGTGTGTGAACCCAGAATGGAGGTGTGTGAATTCACAGAAGGGAGGTTTGTGAAGTCATAGAATGGATGTTTCTGAAGTAAGAATGAAGTTGTGTGAAGTCATAGAATGGAGGTGTGTGAAGTCAAAATGGAGGGGTGTGAAGTCAAGCAATGTAGGTGTGTGAAGTCACAGAATGGAGGTGTGTGAAGTCACAGAATGGAAGTGTGTGAAGTCAAAATGGAGGTGTGTGAAGTCAAAGAATGGTCGTGTGTGAAGTCAAAATTGTGGTGTGTGAAGTCACAAATGCAGGTGTGTGAAGTCACAGAATGGAGGTGTGTGAAGTCAAAATGGAGGTGTGTGAGGTCAAAGAATGGATGTGTGTGAAGTCATAGAATGGAGGTGTATGAAGTCATGGAATGGAGGTTTGTGAAGTCAAACATTGGAAGCGTGTGAAGTTACAGAATGGAGGTGTGTGAAGTCATAGAATGGAGGTGTGTAAAGTCAGATAATGGAGGTGTGTGAATTCAAATTGCAGGTTTGTGAAGTCATAGAATGGAGGTTTGTGAAGTCATAGATTGGAAGTGTGTGAAGTCATAGAATGGAGGTTGTGAAGTCATAGATTGAAGGTGTGTGTAAATCATAGTATGGAGGTGTGTGAAGTCACAGAAAGGAGGTGTGTGAATTCACAGAATGGAGTTGTATGAAGTCACAATGCAGGTGTGTGAAGTCATAGAATGGAGCTGTGTGAAATCAAAGAATGGAGGTTTGTGAAGTCATAGAATGCATTGTGTGTGAAATCACAGAATGGAGGTGTGTAAAGTCACAGAGTGGAGGTGTGTGAAGTCACAGAATGGAGGTGTGTGAAGTCATAGAATGGAGGTGTGTGAAGTCACAGAATGCAGTTGTGTGAAGTCAGAATAGAGGTGTGCGAAGTCATAGAATGGAGGTGTGTGAAGTCAGAATGGAGGTCTGTGAAGTCACAGAATGGAGGTGTGTGAAGTCATAGAATGGAGGTGTGTGAAGTCACAGAATTGAGGTGTGTGAAGTCAGAATGGAGGTTTGTGAAGTCAGAATGGAGGTGTGTGAAGTCAGAGAATGGAGGTGTGTGAAGTCACAATGCAGGTGTGTGAACTCATAGAATGGAGGTGTGGGAAGTCACAATGTAGGTTTCTGAAGTAATAGAATGGAGGTGTGTGAAGTCATAGAATGGAGGTGTGTGAAGTCACAGAATGGAGGTGTGTGATGTTATAGAATGGAGGTGTGTGAAGTCACAGAATGGAGGTGTGTAAAGGCATAGAATGGAGGTGTGTGAAGTCATATAATGGAGGTGTGTGAAGTCATAGAATGGGAATGTGTGAAGTCACAGAATGGAGGTGTGTGAAGTCACACTATGGAGGGGTGTGAACTCAGATTTGAGGTGTGTGAGGACACAGAATGGAGGTGTGTGAAGTCACAGAATGGAGGTGTGTAAAGTCACAGAGTGGAGGTGTGTGAAGTCAAAGAATGGAGGTGTGTGAAGTCATAGAATGGAGGTGTGTGAAGTCACAGAATGCAGTTGTGTGAAGTGAGAATGGAGGTGTGTGAAGACACAGAATGGAGGTGTGTGAACTCAGAGTGGAGGTGTGTGAAGTCACAGAATGGAGGTGTGTGACGTCATAGAATGGAAGTTTGTGAGGTCATAGAATGGAGGTGTGTGAAGTCAGAATGGAGGTGTGTGAAGTCAAAAATGGAGGTGTGTTAACTCAGAATGGAGGTGTGTGAAGTCACAGAATGGAGGTGTGTGAAGTCAAAATTGTGATGTGTGAAGTCACAAATGGAGGTGTGTGAAGTCACAGAGTGGAGGTGTGTGAAATCAAAATGGAATTTTGTGAGTCAAAGAAAGGAGTTGTGTGAAGTCATAGAATGGATGTGTATGAAGTCATGGAATGGAGGTTTGTGAAGTCAAATATTGGAAGTGTGTGAAGTTACAGAATGTAAGTGTGTGAAGTCATAGAAGGGAGATGTGTGAAGGCATAGATTAGAGGTGTGTGAAGTTAGAATGGAGATGTGTGAAGTCAGAGATGGAGGTGTGAAGTCATAGAATGGAGGTGTGTGAAGTCAGAATGCAGATGTGTGAAGTCATAGAATGGAGGTGTGTGAAGTCATAAAATGGAGGGGTGTCTAGTCACAGAATAGAAGTGTGTGAAGTCATAGAATGGAGGTGTGTGAAGTCATAGAATGGAGGTGTGTGAAGTCATAGAATGGAGGTGTGTGAAGTCATAGAATGGAGGTGTGTGAAATCACAGGATGGAGGTGTGTGAAGACACAGAATGGAGGTGTGTAATGTCACAGAGTGGAGGTGTGTGAAGTCACAGAATGGAGGTGTGTGAAGTCAGAGAATGGAGGTGTGTGAAGTCACAGGATGGAGGTGTGTGAAATCACAGGATGGAGGTGTATGAAGTCTCAGAATGGAGGTGTGTGAAGTCAGAGAATGGAGGTGTGTGAAGTCACAGAATGGAGGTGTGTGATGTCATGGAATGGAGGTGTGTGAAGTCAAAGAATGGAGTTGTGTGTAGTCAAACAATGGAGGTGTGTGAAGTCACAGAATGGAGGTGTGTGAATTTACAGAATGGAAGTGTGTGTAGTCAAAATTGAGGTGTGTGAAGTCAAAGAATGGAGGTGTGTGAAGTCAAAATTGTGGTGTGTGAAGTCACAAATGGAGGTGTGTGAAGTCACAGAATGGAGGTGTGTGATGTCAAAATGGAGGTGTGTGAAGTCAAAGAATGGAGGTGTGTGAAGTCATAGAATGGTGGTGTGTCAAGTCACAGAAGGGAGGTGTGTGAAGTCACAGAACGGAGATGTGTGAAGTCACAATGGAGGTGTGAGAGGTCATAGAATGGAGGTGTGTGAAGTCAAAGAATGGAGGTTTGTGAAGTCAAACAATAGAAGTGTGTGAAATTACAGAATGGAGGTGTGTGAAGTCATAGAATGGAGGTGTGTGAAGTCATAGAATGGAGGTGTGTCAAGTCACAGAAGGGAGGTGTGTGAAGTCACAGAACGGAGATGTGTGAAGTCACAATGGAGGTGTGTGAAGTCACAGAATGGAGGTGTGTGAAGTCAAAGAATGGAGGTGTGTGAAGTCATAGAATGGAGGTGTGTGAAATCACAGAATGGCGGTGTGAGAAGTCACAGAATGGAGGTGTGTAAAGTGACAGAGTTGAGGTGTGTGAAGTCACAGAATGGAGGTGTTTGAAGTCATAGAATGGAGGTGTATGAAGTCACAGAATGGAGGTGTATGAAGTCAGAATAGAGGTATGCGAAGTCGTAGAATGGAGATGTGGTAAGTCAGAATGGAGCTGTGGGAATTCATACAATGGAGGTGTGTGAAGTCAGATTGGAGGTGTGTGAACTCTTAGAATGGAGGTATGTGAAGTCACAATGGAGGTGTGTGAAGTCATAGAATTGTGGTTTTTCAAATCACAGAATGGAGGTGTGTGGAGTCATAGAATGGAGGTGTGTGAAGTCAGATTGGAGGTGTGTGAACTCAGAAAGGAGGTATGTGAAGTCTTAGAATGGAGGTGTGTGAAGTCAAAGAATGGAGGTGTGGGAAATCATAGAATTGTGGTTTTTGAAATCACAGAATGGATGTGTGTGGAGTCATAGAATGGAGGTGTGGGAAGTCAGATTGGAGGTGTGTGAAGTCAATGAATGGAGGTGTGTGAACTCAGAAAGGAGGTATCTGAAGTCATAGAATGGAGCTGTGTGAAATCATAGAATGGAGGTGTGTGAAATCATAGAATGGAGGTGTGTGAAGTCAAAGAGTAGAGGTATGTGAAATCACAGAATGGAGAGGTGTGAAGTCAGAATAGAGGTGTGCGAACTCATAGAATGGAGGTGTGTGAAGTCAGAATGGAGCTATGTGAACTCATAGAATGGAGGTGTGTGAAGTCACAATGGAGATCTGTGAAGTCATAGAATGGTGGGTTTTGAAGTCACACAATGGAGGTGTGTGAAGTCATAGAATGGAGGTGTGTGAAGTCAGATTGGAGGTATGTGAAGTCACAGAATGGAGGTGTGTCAACTCAGAAAGGAGGTATGTGAAGTCATAGAATGGAGGTGTGTGAAGTCAAAGAATGGAGGTGTGGGAAATCATAGAATGGAGGTGTGTGAAGTCACAGAATTGAGGTGTGTTAAGTCAGAATGGAGGTGTGTGAATTCAGAATGGAGGTGTGTGAATTCATAGAATGGAGGTGTTTGAAGTCACAATGCAGGTGTGTGAACTGATAGAACGTAGGTGTGTGAAGTCACAATGTAGGTGTGTGAAGTCATAGAATGGAGGTGTGTGAAGTCATAGAATGGAGGTGTGTGAAGTCACAAAATGGAGGTGTGTGAAGTCAAAATGGAGGTGTGTGAAGTCAAAGAATGGACGTGTGTGAAGTCAAAATTGTGGTGTGTGAAGTCACAAATGCAGGTGTGTGAAGTCACAGAATGGAGGTGTGTGAAGTCAAAATGGAGGTGTGTGAGGTCAAAGAATGGATGTGTGTGAAGTCATAGAATGGAGGTGTATGAAGTCATGGAATGGAGGTTTGTGACGTCAAACATTGGAAGCGTGTGAAGTTACAGAATGGAGGTGTGTGAAGTCATAGAATGGAGGTGTGTGAAGTCAGAGAATGGAGGTGTGTGAAGTCAGATTGCAGGTGTGTGAAGTCATAGAATGGAGGTTTGTGAAGTCATAGATTGGAAGTCTGTGAAGTAATAGAATGGAGGTTGTGAAGTCATAGAATGGAGGTGTGTGAAATCATAGAATGGAGGTGTGTGAAGTCACAGAATTGAGGTGTGTGAAGTCAGAATGGAGGTTTGTGAAGTCAGAATGGAGGTGTGTGAAGTCAGAGAATGGAGGTGAGTGAAGTCACAATGCAGGTGTATGAACTCATAGAATGGAGGTGTGTGAAGTCACAATGTAGGTTTCTGAAGTAATAGAATGGAGGTGTGTGAAGTCATAGAATGGAGGTGTGTGAAGTCACAGAATGGAGGTGTGTGATGTTATAGATTGGAGGTGTGTGAAGTCACAGAATGGAGGTGTGTAAAAGCATAGAATGGAGGTGTGTGAAGTCATAGAATGGAGGTGTGTGAAGTCATAGAATGGGGGTGTGTGAAGTCACAGAACGGAGATTTGTGAAGTCACAATGGAGGTGTGAGAGGTCATAGAATGGAGGTGTGTGAAGTCAAAGAATGGAGGTTTGTGAAGTCAAACAATAGAAGTGTGTGAAATTACAGAATGGAGGTGTGTGAAGTCATAGAATGGGGGTGTGTGAAGTCACAGAATGGAGGTGTGTGAAGTCACACTATGGAGGGGTGTGAACTCAGATTTGAGGTGTGTGAGGTCACAGAATGGAGGTGTGTGAAGTCACAGAATGGAAGTGTAAAGTCACAGAGTGGAGGTGTGTGAAGTCACAGAATGGAGGTGTGTGAAGTCATAGAATGGAGGTGTGTGAAGTCACAGAATGCAGTTGTGTGAAGTCAGAATGGAGGTGTGTGAAGACACAGAATGGAGGTGTGTGAACTCAGAGTGGAGGTGTGTGAAGTCACAGAATGGAGGTGTGTGACGTCATAGAATGGAAGTGTGTGAGGTCATAGAATGGAGGTGTGTGAAGTCAGAATGGAGGTGTGTGAAGTCAAAAATGGAGGTGTGTTAACTCAGAATGGAGGTGTGTGAAGTCACAGAATGGAAGTGTGTGAAGTCAAAATTGTGATGTGTGAAGTCACAAATGGAGGTGTGTGAAGTCACAGAGTGGAGGTGTGTGAAATCAAAATGGAATTTTGTGAGTCAAAGAAAGGAGTTGTGTGAAGTCATAGAATGGATGTGTATGAAGTCATGGAATGGAGGTTTGTGAAGTCAAACATTGGAAGTGTGTGAAGTTACAGAATGGAAGTGTGTGAAGTCATAGAAGGGAGATGTGTGAAGGCATAGATTAGAGGTGTGTGAAGTCAGAATGGAGATGTGTGAAGTCAGAGATGGAGGTGTGAAGTCATAGAATGGAGGTGTGTGAAGTCAGAATGCAGATGTGTGAAGTCATAGAATGGAGGTGTGTGAAGTCATACAATGGAGGGGTGTCTAGTCACAGAATAGAAGTGTGTGAAGTCATAGAATGGAGGTGTGTGAAGTCATAGAATGGAGGTGTGTGAAGTCATAGAATGGAGGTGTGTGAAGTCATAGAATGGAGGTGTGTGAAATCACAGGATGGAGGTGTGTGAAGACACAGAATGGAGGTGTGTAATGTCACAGAGTGGAGGTGTGTGAAGTCACAGAATGGAGTTGTGTGAAGTCAGAGAATGGAGGTGTGTGAAGTCACAGGATGGAGGTGTGTGAAATCACAGGATGGAGGTGTATGAAGTCTCAGAATGGAGGTGTGTGAAGTCAGAGAATGGAGGTGTTTGAAGTCACAGAATGGAGGTGTGTGATGTCATGGAATGGAGGTGTGTGAAGTCAAAGAATGGAGTTGTGTGTAGTCAAACAATGGAGGTGTGTGAAGTCACAGAATGGAGGTGTGTGAATTCACAGAATGGAAGTGTGTGTAGTCAAAATTGAGGTGTGTGAAGTCAAAGAATGGAGGTGTGTGAAGTCAAAATTGTGGTGTGTGAAGTCACAAATGTAGGTGTGTGAAGTCACAGAATGGAGGTGTGTGATGTCAAAATGGAGGTGTGTGAAGTCAAAGAATGGAGGTGTGTGAAGTCATAGAATGGAGGTGTGTCAAGTCACAGAAGGGAGGTGTGTGAAGTCACAGAACGGAGATTTGTGAAGTCACAATGGAGGTGTGAGAGGTCATAGAATGGAGGTGTGTGAAGTCAAAGAATGGAGGTTTGTGAAATCAAACAATAGAAGTGTGTGAAATTACAGAATGGAGGTGTGTGAAGTCATAGAATGGAGGTGTGTGAAGTCATAGAATGGAGGTGTGTCAAGTCACAGAAGGGAGGTGTGTGAAGTCACAGAACGGAGATGTGTGAAGTCACAATGGAGGTGTGTGAAGTCACAGAATGGAGGTGTGTGAAGTCAAAGAATGGAGGTGTGTGAAGTCATAGAATGGAGGTGTGTGAAATCACAGAATGGCGGTGTGAGAAGTCACAGAATGGAGGTGTGTAAAGTGACAGAGTTGAGGTGTGTGAAGTCACAGAATGGAGGTGTTTGAAGTCATAGAATGGAGGTGTGTGAAGTCACAGAATGGAGGTGTATGAAGTCAGAATAGAGGTATGCGAAGTCGTAGAATGGAGATGTGGTAAGTCAGAATGGAGCTGTGGGAATTCATACAATGGAGGTGTGTGAAGTCAGATTGGAGGTGTGTGAACTCTTAGAATGGAGGTATGTGAAGTCACAATGGAGGTGTGTGAAGTCATAGAATTTTGGTTTTTCAAATCACAGAATGGAGGTGTGTGGAGTCATAGAATGGAGGTGTGTGAAGTCAGATTGGAGGTGTGTGAACTCAGAAAGGAGGTATGTGAAGTCTTAGAATGGAGGTGTGTGAAGTCAAAGAATGGAGGTGTGGGAAATCATAGAATGGAGGTGTGTGAAGTCACAGAATTGAGGTGTGTGAAGTCAGAATGGAGGTGTGTGAATTCAGAATGGAGGTGTGTGAAGTCATAGAATGGAGGTGTGTGAAGTCACAATGCAGGTGTGTGAACTGATAGAACGTAGGTGTGTGAAGTCACAATGTAGGTGCGTGAAGTCATAGAATGGAGGTGTGTGAAGTCATAGAATGGAGGTGTGTGAAGTCACAAAATGGAGGTGTGTGAAATCAAAATGGAGGTGTGTGAAGTCAAAGAATGGACGTGTGTGAAGTCACAATTGTGGTGTGTGAAGTCACAAATGCAGGTGTGTGAAGTCACAGAATGGAGGTGTGTGAAGTCAAAATGGAGGTGTGTGAGGTCAAAGAATGGATGTGTGTGAAGTCATAGAATGGAGGTGTATGAAGTCATGGAATAGAGGCTTGTGACGGCCAACATTGGAAGCGTGTGAAATTACAGAATGGAGGTGTGTGAAGTCATAGAATGGAGGTGTGTGAAGTCATAAAATGGAGGTGTGTCAAGTCACAGAAGGGAGGTGTGTGAAGTCAGAGAACGGCGATGTGTGAAGTCACAATGGAGGTGTGTGAAGTCATAGAATGGAGGTGTGTGAAGTCATAGAATGGACGTGTGTGAAATCACAGAATGGAGGTGTGAGAAGTCACAGAATTGAGGTGTGTAAAGTGACAGAGGTGAGGTGTGTGAAGTCACAGAATGGAGGTGTATGAAGTCAGAATAGAGGTATGCGAAGTCATAGAATGGAGTGTGTTAAGTCAGAATGAAGCTTTGGGAATTCATAGAATGGAGGTATGTGAAGTCACAATGGAGGTGTGTGAAGTCATAGAATTGTGGTTTTTGAAATCACAGAATGGATGTGTGTGGAGTCATAGAATGGAGGTGTGTGAAGTCAGATTGGAGGTGTGTGAATTCAATGAATGGAGGTGTGTGAACTCAGAAAGGAGGTATGTGAAGTCATAGAATGGAGCTGTGTGAAATCATAGATTGGAGGTGTGTGAAATCATAGAATGGAGGTGTGTGAAGTCAAAGAGTAGAGGTATGTGAAATCACAGAATGGAGGGGTGTGAATTCAGAATAGAGGTGTGCGAAGTCATAGAATGGAGGTGTGTGAAGTCAGAATGGAGCTATGTGAACTCATAGAATGGAGGTGTGTGAAGTCACAATGGAGATCTGTGAAGTCATAGAATGGTGGGTTTTGAAGTCACACAATGGAGGTGTGTGAAGTCATAGAATGGAGGTGTGTGAAGTCAGACTGGAGGTATGTGAAGTCACAGAATGGAGGTGTGTCAACTCAGAAAGGATGTATGTGAAGTCATAGAATGGAGGTGTGTGAAGTCAAAGAATGGAGGTGTGGGAAATCATAGAATGGAGGTGTGTGAAGTCACAGAATTGAGGTGTGTTAAGTCAGAATGGAGGTGTGTGAATTCAGAATGGAGGTGTGTGAGGTCAAAGAATGGATGTGTGTGAAGTCATAGAATGGAGGTCTATGAAGTCATGGAATGGAGGTTTGTGACGTCAAACATTGGAAGCGTGTGAAGTTACAGAATGGAGGTGTGTGAAGTCATAGAACGGAGGTGTGTGAAGTCAGAGAATGGAGGTGTGTGAAGTCAGATTGCAGGTGTGTGAAGTCATAGAATGGAGGTTTGTGAAGTCATAGATTGGAAGTCTGTGAAGTAATAGAATGGAGGTTGTGAAGTCATAGATTGAAGGTGTGTGGAAGTCATAGTATGGAGGTGTGTCAAGTCACAGAAGGGAAGTGTGTGAAGTCACAGAACGGCGATGGGTGAAGTCACAATGGAGGTGTGTGAAGTCATAGAATGGAGGTGTGTGAAGTCACAGAATGGAGGTGTGTGAAGTCATAGATTGGAGGTGTGTGAAATCACAGAATGGAGGTGTGAGAAGTCACAGAATGGAGGTGTGTAAAGTGACAGAGTTGAGGTGTGTGAAGTCACAGAATGGAGGTGTTCGAAGTCATAGAATGGAGGTGTGTGAAGTCACAGAATTGAGGTGTGTTAAGTCAGAATGGAGGTGTGTGAATTCAGAATGGAGGTGTGTGAAGTCATAGAATGGAGGTGTGTGAAGTCACAATGCAGGTGTGTGAAGTCATAGAATGGAGGTGTGTGAAGTCACAGAATGGAGGTGTGTAAAGGCATAGAATGGAGGTGTGTGAAGTCATAGAATGGAGGTGTGTGAAGTCACAGAATGCAGTAGTGTGAAGTCAAACTAGAGGTGTGCGAAGTCATAGAATGGAGGTGTGTGAAGTCAGAATGGAGCTGTGTGAAGTCATAGAATGGAAGTGTGTGAAGTCAGAATGGGGGTTTGTGAACTCATAGAGTGGAGGTGTATGAAGTCACAATGGAGGTGTGTGAAGTCACAGAATGGATGTGTGTGAACTCAGAAAGGAGGTGTGTGAAGTCAGAGAATGGAGGTGTGTGAAGTCATAGAATGGAGGTGTGTGAAATCATACAATGGAGGTGTGTGAAGTCACAGATTTGAGGTGTGTGAAGTCAGAATGGAGGAGTGTGAAGTCACAGAATGGAGGTGTGTGAAGTCAGAGAATGGAGGTGGGTGAAGTCACAATGAAGGTGTGTGAACTCATAGAATGGAGGTGTGTGAAGTCACAATATAGGTTTCTGAAGTCATAGAATGGAGGTGTGTGAAGTCATAGAATGGAGGTGTGAAGTCACAGAATGGAGGTGTGTGATGTCATAGAATGAAGGTGTGTGAAATCACAGAATGGAGGTGTGTAAAGGCATAGAATGGAGGTGTGTGAACTCATAGAATGGAGGTGTGTGAACTCATAGAATGGAGGTGTGTGAAGTCATGGAATGGAGGTGTGTGAAGTGAAACAATAGAGGTGTGTGAAGTCACAGAATGGAGGTGTGTGAAGTCACAGTATGGAATGTGTGAAGTCAAAACGGAGGTGTGTGAAGTCACAGAATGGAGGTGTGTGAAGTCACAGAATGGAGGTGTGTGAAGTCAAAAAGGTGGTGTGTGAAGTCACAGAATGGAGGTGTGTGAAGTCATAGAATGGAGGTGTGTGAAATCATAGAATGGAGGTATGTGAAGTCAGAATGGAGGTGTGTGAAGTCACAGAATTGAGGTGTGTGAAGTCAGAGAATGGATGTTTGTGAAGTAAGAATGAAGGTGTTTGAAGTCATAGAGTGGAAGTGTGTGAAGTCACAGAATGGAGGTGTGTGAACTCATAGAATGGAGGTGTGTGAAGTCAGAATGAAGGTGTGTGAAGTCACAGAATGGAGGTGTGTGAAGTCACAGAATGGATGTTTGTGAAGTAAGAATGAAGGTGTTTGAAGTCATAGAGTGGAAGTGTGTGAAGTCACAGAATGGAGGTGTGTGAACTCATAGAATGGAGGTGTGTGAAGTCTAAATGGAGTTGTGTGAAGTCATAGAATGGTGTTTTTTGATGTCAACGAATGGAGGTGTGTGAAGTCATAGAATGGAGGTGTGTGAAGTCACAGAATGGAGGTGTGTGAACTCACAATGTAGGTGTGTGAAGCCACAGAATGGAGGTGTGTGAAGTCATAGAATGGAAGTGTGTGAAATCATTGAATGGAGGTGTGTGAAGTCACAGAATTGAGGTGTGTGAAGTCAGAATGGATGTGTGTGAAGTCAGAATAGAGGTCAGTGAAGTCATAGAATGGAGGTGTGTGAAGTCATAGATTGGAGGTCTGTGAACTCAGAATGGAAGTTTGTGAAGTCATAGAATGGAGGTGTGTGAAGTCAAAGAATGGAGGTGTGTGAAGTCATATAATGGAGGTGTGTGAAGTCATAAAATGGAGGTGTGTGAATTCATAGAATGGAGGTGTGTGAAGTCACAATGGAGTTGTGTGAAGTCATAGAATGGTTGTTTTTGATGTCAATGAATGGAGGTGTGTGAACTCATAGAATGGAGGTGTGTGAAGTCAGAATGGAGGTGTGTGAAATCACAGAATGGAGGTGTGTCAACTCAGAAATGAGGTGTGTGAAGTCATAGAATGGAGGTGTGTGAAGTCATAGAATGGAAGTGTGTGAAATCATAGAATGGAGGTGTGTGAAGTCAAAGAATTGAGGTGTGTGAAGTCAGAATGGAGGTGTGTGAAGTCAGAATGGAGGTGTGTGAAGTCATAGAATGGAAGTGTGTGAAGTCATAGAATGGAGGTGTGTGAAATAACAGAATGGAGGTGTGTGAAGTCACAGAATGGAGGTGTGTGAAGTCACAGAATGGAGGTGTGTGAACTCAGAATGGAGGTGTGTGAAGTCACAGAATGGAGGTGTGTGAACTCAGAATGGAGGTGTGTGAAGCCACAGAATGGAGGTTTGTGAAGTCATAGAATGGAGGTGTGTGAAGGGAGAATGGATGTATCTGAAGTAAGAATGAAGGTGTGTGAAGTCATAGAATGGAGGTGTGTGAAGTCAAATTGGAGGTGTGTGAACTCATAGAATGGAGGTGTGTGAACTCATAGAATGGAGGTGTGTGAAGTCATGGAATGGAGGTGTGTGAAGTCAAAGAATGGAAGTGTGTGAAGTGAAACAATAGAGGTGTGTGAAGTCACAGAATGGAGGTGTGTGAAGTTAAAGAATGGAAGTGTGTGAAGTTAAAACGGAGGTGTGTGGAGTCACAAAATGGAGTTGTGTGAAGTCACAGAATGGAGGTGTGTGAAGTCATAGAATGGAGGTGTGTGAAATCATAGAATGGAGGTGTGTGAAGTCAGAATGGAGGTGTGTGAAGTCACAGAATGGAGGTGTGTCAAGTCACAGAATGGAGGTGTGTGAACTCAGAATGGAGGTGTGTGAAGTCATAGATGGAGGTGTGTGAAGTAATAGTGTGGAGGTGTGTGAAATCACAGAATGGAGTTTTGTGAAGTCACAGAATGGAGCTTTGTGAAATCAGAACGGAGGTGTGTGAAGTCATAGAATGGAGGTGTGTGAAGTCAGAATGGAGGTGTGTGAACTCATAGAATGGAGGTGTGTGAAGTCACAATGGAGGTGTGTGAAGTCATAGAATTTAGGTGTGTGAAGTCACAAAATGGAGGTGTGTGAAGTCATAGAATGGAGGTGTGTGAAGTCATAGAATGGAGGTGTGTGAAGTCAGAATGGAGGTGTGTGAAGTCACAGAATTGAGGTGTGTGAAGTCACAGAATGGAGGTGTGTGAAGTCAGAATGAAGGTGTGTGAAATCACAGAATGGAGGTGTGTGAAGTCACAGAATGGATGTTTGTGAAGTAAGAATGAAGGTGTTTGAAGTCATAGAGTGGAGGTGGGTGAAGTCACAGAATGGAGGTGTGTGAAGTCATAGAATGGAGGTGTGTGAAGTCATAGAATTGAGGTGTGTGAAGTCATAGAATGGAGGTGTGTGAAGTCATAAAAGGAGGTGTGTGAACTCATAGAATGGAGGTGTGTGAAGTTAAAATGGAGTTGTGTGAAGTCATAGAATGGTGGTTTTTGATGTCAACGAATGGAGGTGTGTGAAGGCACAGAATGGAGGTGTGTGAACTCAGAATGGAGGTGTGTGAAGTCACAGAATGGAGGTTTGTGAAGTCATAGAATGGAGGTGTGTGAAGTCAGAGAATGGATGTTTCTGAAGTAAGAATGAATGTGTGTGAAGTCATAGAATGGAGGTGTGTAAAGTCAAATTGGAGGTGTGTGAACTCATAGAATGGAGGTGTGTGAACTCATAGAATGGAGGTGTGTGAAGTCATGGAATGGAGGTGTGTGAAGTGAAACAATAGAGGTGTGTGAAGTCACAGAATGGAGGTGTGTGAAGTCACAGTATGGAAGGTGTGAAGTCAAAACGGAGGTGTGTGAAGTCACAGAATGGAGGTGTGTGAAGTCACAGAATGGAGGTGTGTGAAGTCAAAAAGGTGGTGTGTGAAGTCACAGAATGGAGGTGTGTGAAGTCATAGAATGGAGGTGTGTGAAATCATAGAATGGAGGTATGTGAAGTCAGAATGGAGGTGTGTGAAGTCACAGAATTGAGGTGTGTGAAGTCAGAGAATGGATGTTTGTGAAGTAAGAATGAAGGTGTTTGAAGTCATAGAGTGGAAGTGTGTGAAGTCACAGAATGGAGGTGTGTGAACTCATAGAATGGAGGTGTGTGAAGTCAGAATGAAGGTGTGTGAAGTCACAGAATGGAGGTGTGTGAAGTCACAGAATGGATGTTTGTGAAGTAAGAATGAAGGTGTTTGAAGTCATAGAGTGGAAGTGTGTGAAGTCATAGAATGGAGGTGTGTGAACTCATAGAATGGAGGTGTGTGAAGTCTAAATGGAGTTGTGTGAAGTCATAGAATGGTGTTTTTTGATGTCAACGAATGGAGGTGTGTGAAGTCATAGAATGGAGGTGTGTGAAGTCACAGAATGGAGGTGTGTGAACTCACAATGTAGGTGTGTGAAGCCACAGAATGGAGGTGTGTTAAGTCATAGAATGGAAGTGTGTGAAATCATTGAATGGAGGTGTGTGAAGTCACAGAATTGAGGTGTGTGAAGTCAGAATGGATGTGTGTGAAGTCAGAATAGAGGTCAGTGAAGTCATAGAATGGAGGTGTGTGAAGTCATAGATTGGAGGTCTGTGAACTCAGAATGGAAGTTTGTGAAGTCATAGAATGGAGGTGTGTGAAGTCAAAGAATGGAGGTGTGTGAAGTCATATAATGGAGGTGTGTGAAGTCATAAAATGGAGGTGTGTGAATTCATAGAATGGAGGTGTGTGAAGTCACAATGGAGTTGTGTGAAGTCATAGAATGGTTGTTTTTGATGTCAATGAATGGAGGTGTGTGAACTCATAGAATGGAGGTGTGTGAAGTCAGAATGGAGGTGTGTGAAATCACAGAATGGAGGTGTGTCAACTCAGAAATGAGGTGTGTGAAGTCATAGAATGGAGGTGTGTGAAGTCATAGAATGGAAGTGTGTGAAATCATAGAATGGAGGTGTGTGAAGTCAAAGAATTGAGGTGTGTGAAGTCAGAATGGAGGTGTGTGAAGTCAGAATGGAGGTGTGTGAAGTCATAGAATGGAAGTGTGTGAAGTCATAGAATGGAGGTGTGTGAAATAACAGAATGGAGGTGTGTGAAGTCACAGAATGGAGGTGTGTGAAGTCACAGAATGGAGGTGTGTGAACTCAGAATGGAGGTGTGTGAAGTCACAGAATGGAGGTGTGTGAACTCAGAATGGAGGTGTGTGAAGCCACAGAATGGAGGTTTGTGAAGTCATAGAATGGAGGTGTGTGAAGGGAGAATGGATGTATCTGAAGTAAGAATGAAGGTGTGTGAAGTCATAGAATGGAGGTGTGTGAAGTCAAATTGGAGGTGTGTGAACTCATAGAATGGAGGTGTGTGAACTCATAGAATGGAGGTGTGTGAAGTCATGGAATGGAGGTGTGTGAAGTCAAAGAATGGAAGTGTGTGAAGTGAAACAATAGAGGTGTGTGAAGTCACAGAATGGAGGTGTGTGAAGTTAAAGAATGGAAGTGTGTGAAGTTAAAACGGAGGTGTGTGGAGTCACAAAATGGAGTTGTGTGAAGTCACAGAATGGAGGTGTGTGAAGTCATAGAATGGAGGTGTGTGAAATCATAGAATGGAGGTGTGTGAAGTCAGAATGGAGGTGTGTGAAGTCACAGAATGGAGGTGTGTCAAGTCACAGAATGGAGGTGTGTGAACTCAGAATGGAGGTGTGTGAAGTCATAGATGGAGGTGTGTGAAGTAATAGTGTGGAGGTGTGTGAAATCACAGAATGGAGTTTTGTGAAGTCACAGAATGGAGCTTTGTGAAATCAGAACGGAGGTGTGTGAAGTCATAGAATGGAGGTGTGTGAAGTCAGAATGGAGGTGTGTGAACTCATAGAATGGAGGTGTGTGAAGTCACAATGGAGGTGTGTGAAGTCATAGAATTTAGGTGTGTGAAGTCACAAAATGGAGGTGTGTGAAGTCATAGAATGGAGGTGTGTGAAGTCATAGAATGGAGGTGTGTGAAGTCAGAATGGAGGTGTGTGAAGTCACAGAATTGAGGTGTGTGAAGTCACAGAATGGAGGTGTGTGAAGTCAGAATGAAGGTGTGTGAAATCACAGAATGGAGGTGTGTGAAGTCACAGAATGGATGTTGTGAAGGAAGAATGAAGGTGTTTGAAGTCATAGAGTGGAGGTGGGTGAAGTCACAGAATGGAGGTGTGTGAAGTCATAGAATGGAGGTGTGTGAAGTCACAGAATTGAGGTGTGTGAAGTCATAGAATGGAGGTGTGTGAAGTCATAAAATGGAGGTGTGTGAACTCATAGAATGGAGGTGTGTGAAGTCACAATGCAGGTGTGTGAAGTCATAGAATGGAGGTGTGTGAAGTCACAGAATGGAGGTGTGTAAAGGCATAGAATGTAGGTGTGTGAAGTCATAGAATGGAGGTGTGTGAAGTCATAGAATGGAGGTGTGTGAAGTCACAGAATGCAGTTGTGTGAAGTCAAACTAGAGGTGTGCGAAGTCATAGAATGGAGGTGTGTGAAGTCAGAATGGAGCTGTGTGAAGTCATAGAATGGAAGTGTGTGAAGTCAGAATGGGGGTGTGTGAACTCATAGAGTGGAGGTGTATGAAGTCACAATGGAGGTGTGTGAAGTCACAGAATGGATGTGTGTGAACTCAGAAAAGAGGTGTGTGAAGTCAGAGAATGGAGGTGTGTGAAATCATAGAATGGAGGTGTGTGAAATCATACAATGGAGGTGTGTGAAGTCACAGATTTGAGGTGTGTGAAGTCAGAATGGAGGTGTGTGAAGTCAGAATGGAGGTGTGTGAAGTCAGAGAATGGAGGTGGGTGAAGTCACAATGCAGGTGTGTGAACTCATAGAATGGAGGTGTGTGAAGTCACAATACAGGTTTCTGAAGTCATAGAATGGAGGTGTGTGAAGTCATAGAATGGAGGTGTGAAGTCACAGAATGGAGGTGTGTGATGTCATAGAATGGAGGTGTGTGAAATCACAGAATGGAGGTGTGTAAAGGCATAGAATGGATGTGTGTGAAGTCACAGAATGGAGGTGTGTGAAGTCATAGAATGGAGGTGTGTGAAGTCACAGAATGGAGGTGTGTGAAGTCACACTATGGAGGGGTGTGAACTCAGATTTGAGGTGTGTGAGGTCACAGAATGGAGGTGTGTGAAGTCATATAACGAGGTGTGTGAAGTCACAGAATGGAGGTGTGTGAAGACAAAGAATGGAAGTGTGTGAACTCAGAGTGGAGGTGTGTGAAGTCACAGAATGGAGGTGTGTGAAGTCATAGAATGGAAGTATGTGAAGTCATAGAATGGAGGTGTGTGAAGTCAGAATGGAGGTGTGTGAAGTCACAGAATGGAGGTGTGTGAATTCACAGAATGGAAGTGTGTGAAGTCAAAATGGAGGTGTGTGAAGTCAAAGAATGGAGGTGTGTGAAGTCAAAATTGTGGTGTGTGAAGTCACAAATGGAGGTGTGTGAAGTCACAGAATCGAGGTGTGTGATGTCAAAATGGAGGTGTGGGAAGTCAAAGAATGGACGTTTGTGAAGTCATAGAATGGAGGTGTGTCAAGTCACAGAAGGGAGGTGTGTGAAGTCAGAGAACGGAGATGTGTGAAGTCACAATGGAGGTGTGAGAGGTCATAGAATGGAGGTGTGTGAAGTCAAAGAATGGAGGTTTGTGAAGTCAAACATTGGAAGTCTGTGAAATTACAGAATGGAGGTGTGTGGAGACATAGAATGGAGGTGTGTGAAGTCAGATTGGAGGTGTGTGAAGTCAATTAATGGAGGTGTGTGAACTCAGAAAGGAGGTATGTGAAGTCATAGAATGCAGGTGTGTGAAGTCAAAGAATGGAGGTGTGGGAAATCATAGAATGGAGTTGTGTGAAGTCACAGAATTGAGGTGTGGGAAGTCAGAATAGAGGTGTGTGAATTCAGAATGGAGGTGTGTGAAGTCATAGAATGGAGGTGTGTGAAGTCACAATGCAGGTGTGTGAACTGATAGAACGTAGGTGTTTGAAGTCACAATATAGGTGTGTGAAGTCATAGAATGGAGGTGTGTGAAGTCATAGAATGGTGGTGTGTGAAGTCAAAGAATGGACGTGTGTGAAGTCACAATTGTGGTGTGTGAAGTCAGAAATGCAGGTGTGTGAAGTCACAGAATGGAGGTGTGTGAAGTGAAAATGGAGGTGTGTGAGGTCAAAGAATGGATGTGTGTGAAGTCATAGAATGGAGGTGTATGAAGTCATGGAATGAAGGTTTGTGACGTCAAACATTGGAAGCGTGTGAAATTACAGAATGGAGGTGTGTGAAGTCATAGAATGGAGGTGTGTGAAGTCATAAAATGGAGGTGTGTCAAGTCACAGAAGGGAGGTGTGTGAATTCACAGAACGGCGATGTGTGAAGTCACAATGGAGGTGTGTGAAGTCATAGATGGAGGTGTGTGAAGTCACAGAATGGAGGTGTGTGAACTCATAGAATGGAGGAGTGTGAAGTCATAGAATGGAGGTGTGTGAAGTCACAGAAGGGAGGTTTGTGAAGTCATAGAATGGATGTTTCTGAAGTAAGAATGAAGGTGTGTGAAGTCATAGAATGGAGGTGTGTGAAGTCAAAATGGAGGTGTGTGAAGTCAAACAATGTAGGTGTGTGAAGTCACAGAATGGAGGTGTGTGAAGTCACAGAATGGAAGTGTGTGAAGTCAAAATGGAGGTGTGTGAAGTCAAAGAATGGTCGTGTGTGAAGTCAAAATTGTGGTGTGTGAAGTCAAAAATGCAGGTGTGTGAAGTCACAGAATGGAGGTGTGTGAAGTCAAAATGGAGGTGTGTGAGGTCAAAGAATGGATGTGTGTGAAGTCATAGAATGGAGGTGTATGAAGTCATGGAATGGAGGTTTGTGAACTCAAGCATTGGAAGCGTGTGAAGTTACAGAATGGAGGTGTGTGAAGTCATAGAATGGAGGTGTGTAAAGTCAGATAATGGAGGTGTGTGAATTCAAATTGCAGGTTTGTGAAGTCATAGAATGCACGTTTGTGAAGTCATAGATTGGAAGTGTGTGAAGTTATAGAATGGAGGTTGTGAAGTCATAGATTGAAGGTGTGTGGAAGTCATAGTATGGAGGTGTGTGAAGTCACAGAAAGGAGGTGTGTGAATTCACAGAATGGAGTTGTATGAAGTCACAATGCAGGTGTGTGAAGTCATAGAATGGAGGTGTGTGAAATCAAAGAATGGAGGTTTGTGAAGTCACAGAATGGATCGTGTGTGAAATCACAGAATGGAGGTGTGTGAAGTCACAGAATGGAGGTGTGTAAAGTCACAGAGTGGAGGTGTGTGAAGTCACAGAATGGAGGTGTGTGAAGTCATAGAATGGAGGTGTGTGAAGTCACAGAATGCAGTTGTGTGAAGTCAGAATAGAGGTGTGCGAAGTCATACAATGGAGGTGTGTGAAGTCAGAATGGAGGTGTGTGAAGTCATACAATGGAAGTGTGTGAAGTCAGAATGGAGGTGTGTGAAGTCATAGAATGGAGGTGTATGAAGTCACAATGGAGGTGTGTGATGTCATAGAATGGAGGTGTGTGAAATCACAGAATGGAGGTGTGTAAAGGCATAGAATGGATGTGTGTGAAGTCATAGAATGGAGGTGTGTGAAGTCATAGAATGGAGGTGTGTGAAGTCACACTATGGAGGGGTGTGAACTCAGATTTGAGGTGTGTGAGGTCACAGAATGGAGGTGTGTGAAGTCATATAACGAGGTGTGTGAAGTCACAGAATGGAGGTGTGTGAAGACAAAGAATGGAAGTGTGTGAACTCAGAGTGGAGGTGTGTGAAGTCACAGAATGGAGGTGTGTGAAGTCATAGAATGGAAGTGTGTGAAGTCATAGAATGGAGGTGTGTGAAGTCAGAGTGGAGGTGTGTGAAGTCACAGAATGGAGGTGTGTGAATTCACAGAATGGAAGTGTGTGAAGTCAAAATGGAGGTGTGTGAAGTCAAAGAATGGAGGTGTGTGAAGTCAAAATTGTGGTGTGTGAAGTCACAAATGGAGGTGTGTGAAGTCACAGAATGGAGGTGTGTGATGTCAAAATGGAGGTGTGGGAAGTCAAAGAATGTAGGTTTGTGAAGTCATAGAATGGAGGTGTGTCAAGTCACAGAAGGGAGGTGTGTGAAGTCACAGAACGGAGATGTGTGAAGTCACAATGGAGGTGTGAGAGGTCATAGAATGGAGGTGTGTGAAGTCAAAGAATGGAGGTTTGTGAAGTCAAACATTGGAAGTCTGTGAAATTACAGAATGAAGGTGTGTGGAGACATAGAATGGAGGTGTGTGAAGTCAGATTGGAGGTGTGTGAAGTCAATTAATGGAGGTGTGTGAACTCAGAAAGGAGGTATGTGAAGTCATAGAATGCAGGTGTGTGAAGTCAAAGAATGGAGGTGTGGGAAATCATAGAATGGAGTTGTGTGAAGTCACAGAATTGAGGTGTGGGAAGTCAGAATGGAGGTGTGTGAATTCAGAATGGAGGTGTGTGAAGTCATAGAATGGAGGTGTGTGAAGTCACAATGCAGGTGTGTGAACTGATAGAACGTAGGTGTTTGAAGTCACAATATAGGTGTGTGAAGTCATAGAATGGAGGTGTGTGAAGTCATAGAATGGTGGTGTGTGAAGTCAAAGAATGGACGTGTGTGAAGTCACAATTGTGGTGTGTGAAGTCACAAATGCAGGTGTGTGAAGTCACAGAATGGAGGTGTGTGAAGTGAAAATGGAGGTGTGTGAGGTCAAAGAATGGATGTGTGTGAAGTCATAGAATGGAGGTGTATGAAGTCATGGAATGAAGGTTTGTGACGTCAAACATTGGAAGCGTGTGAAATTACAGAATGGAGGTGTGTGAAGTCATAGAATGGAGGTGTGTGAAGTCATAAAATGGAGGTGTGTCAAGTCACAGAAGGGAGGTGTGTGAATTCACAGAACGGCGATGTGTGAAGTCACAATGGAGGTGTGTGAAGTCATAGATGGAGGTGTGTGAAGTCACAGAATGGAGGTGTGTGAACTCATAGAATGGAGGAGTGTGAAGTCATAGAATGGAGGTGTGTGAAGTCACAGAAGGGAGGTTTGTGAAGTCATAGAATGGATGTTTCTGAAGTAAGAATGAAGGTGTGTGAAGTCATAGAATGGAGGTGTGTGAAGTCAAAATGGAGGTGTGTGAAGTCAAACAATGTAGGTGTGTGAAGTCACAGAATGGAGGTGTGTGAAGTCACAGAATGGAAGTGTGTGAAGTCAAAATGGAGGTGTGTGAAGTCAAAGAATGGTCGTGTGTGAAGTCAAAATTGTGGTGTGTGAAGTCAAAAATGCAGGTGTGTGAAGTCACAGAATGGAGGTGTGTGAAGTCAAAATGGAGGTGTGTGAGGTCAAAGAATGGATGTGTGTGAAGTCATAGAATGGAGGTGTATGAAGTCATGGAATGGAGGTTTGTGAACTCAAGCATTGGAAGCGTGTGAAGTTACAGAATGGAGGTGTGTGAAGTCATAGAATGGAGGTGTGTAAAGTCAGATAATGGAGGTGTGTGAATTCAAATTGCAGGTTTGTGAAGTCATAGAATGCACGTTTGTGAAGTCATAGATTGGAAGTGTGTGAAGTTATAGAATGGAGGTTGTGAAGTCATAGATTGAAGGTGTGTGGAAGTCATAGTATGGAGGTGTGTGAAGTCACAGAAAGGAGGTGTGTGAATTCACAGAATGGAGTTGTATGAAGTCACAATGCAGGTGTGTGAGGTCATAGAATGGAGGTGTGTCAAATCAAAGAATGGAGGTTTGTGAAGTCATAGAATGGATTGTGTGTGAAATCACAGAATGGAGGTGTGTGAAGTCACAGAATGGAGGTGTGTAAAGTCACAGAGTGGAGGTGTGTGAAGTCACAGAATGGAGGTGTGTGAAGTCATAGAATGGAGGTGTGTGAAGTCACAGAATGCAGTTGTGTGAAGTCAGAATAGAGGTGTGCGAAGTCATACAATGGAGGTGTGTGAAGTCAGAATGGAGGTGTGTGAAGTCATACAATGGAAGTGTGTGAAGTCAGAATGGAGGTGTGTGAAGTCATAGAATGGAGGTGTATGAAGTCACAATGGAGGTGTGTGATGTCATAGAATGGAGGTGTGTGAAATCACAGAATGGAAGTGTGTAAAGGCATAGAATGGATGTGTGTGAAGTCACAGAATGGAGGTGTGTGAAGTCATAGAATGGAGGTGTGTGAAGTCACAGAATGGAGGTGTGTGAAGTCACACTATGGAGGGGTGTGAACTCAGATTTGAGGTGTGTGAGGTCACAGAATGGAGGTGTGTGAAGTCATATAACGAGGTGTGTGAAGTCACAGAATGGAGGTGTGTGAAGACAAAGAATGGAAGTGTGTGAACTCAGAGTGGAGGTGTGTGAAGTCACAGAATGGAGGTGTGTGAAGTCATAGAATGGAAGTGTGTGAAGTCATAGAATGGAGGTGTGTGAAGTCAGAGTGGAGGTGTGTGAAGTCACAGAATGGAGGTGTGTGAATTCACAGAATGGAAGTGTGTGAAGTCAAAATGGAGGTGTGTGAAGTCAAAGAATGGAGGTGTGTGAAGTCAAAATTGTGGTGTGTGAAGTCACAAATGGAGGTGTGTGAAGTCACAGAATGGAGGTGTGTGATGTCAAAATGGAGGTGTGGGAAGTCAAAGAATGTAGGTTTGTGAAGTCATAGAATGGAGGTGTGTCAAGTCACAGAAGGGAGGTGTGTGAAGTCACAGAACGGAGATGTGTGAAGTCACAATGGAGGTGTGAGAGGTCATAGAATGGAGGTGTGTGAAGTCAAAGAATGGAGGTTTGTGAAGTCAAACATTGGAAGTCTGTGAAATTACAGAATGAAGGTGTGTGGAGACATAGAATGGAGGTGTGTGAAGTCAGATTGGAGGTGTGTGAAGTCAATTAATGGAGGTGTGTGAACTCAGAAAGGAGGTATGTGAAGTCATAGAATGCAGGTGTGTGAAGTCAAAGAATGGAGGTGTGGGAAATCATAGAATGGAGTTGTGTGAAGTCACAGAATTGAGGTGTGGGAAGTCAGAATGGAGGTGTGTGAATTCAGAATGGAGGTGTGTGAAGTCATAGAATGGAGGTGTGTGAAGTCACAATGCAGGTGTGTGAACTGATAGAACGTAGGTGTTTGAAGTCACAATATAGGTGTGTGAAGTCATAGAATGGAGGTGTGTGAAGTCATAGAATGGTGGTGTGTGAAGTCAAAGAATGGACGTGTGTGAAGTCACAATTGTGGTGTATGAAGTCACAAATGCAGGTGTGTGAAGTCACAGAATGGAGGTGTGTGAAGCGAAAATGGAGGTGTGCGAGGTCAAAGAATGGATGTGTGTGAAGTCATAGAATGGAGGTGTATGAAGTCATGGAATGAAGGTTTGTGACGTCAAACATTGGAAGCGTGTGAAATTACAGAATGGAGGTGTGTGAAGTCATAGAATGGAGGTGTGTGAAGTCATAAAATGGAGGTGTGTCAAGTCACAGAAGGGAGGTGTGTGAATTCACAGAACGGCGATGTGTGAAGTCACAATGGAGGTGTGTGAAGTCATAGATGGAGGTGTGTGAAGTCACAGAATGGAGGTGTGTGAACTCATAGAATGGAGGAGTGTGAAGTCATAGAATGGAGGTGTGTGAAGTCACAGAAGGGAGGTTTGTGAAGTCATAGAATGGATGTTTCTGAAGTAAGAATGAAGGTGTGTGAAGTCATAGAATGGAGGTGTGTGAAGTCAAAATGGAGGTGTGTGAAGTCAAACAATGTAGGTGTGTGAAGTCACAGAATGGAGGTGTGTGAAGTCACAGAATGGAAGTGTGTGAAGTCAAAATGGAGGTGTGTGAAGTCAAAGAATGGTCGTGTGTGAAGTCAAAATTGTGGTGTGTGAAGTCAAAAATGCAGGTGTGTGAAGTCACAGAATGGAGGTGTGTGAAGTCAAAATGGAGGTGTGTGAGGTCAAAGAATGGATGTGTGTGAAGTCATAGAATGGAGGTGTATGAAGTCATGGAATGGAGGTTTGTGAACTCAAACATTGGAAGCGTGTGAAGTTACAGAATGGAGGTGTGTGAAGTCATAGAATGGAGGTGTGTAAAGTCAGATAATGGAGGTGTGTGAATTCAAATTGCAGGTTTGTGAAGTCATAGAATGCACGTTTGTGAAGTCATAGATTGGAAGTGTGTGAAGTTATAGAATGGAGGTTGTGAAGTCATAGATTGAAGGTGTGTGGAAGTCATAGTATGGAGGTGTGTGAAGTCACAGAAAGGAGGTGTGTGAATTCACAGAATGGAGTTGTATGAAGTCACAATGCAGGTGTGTGAAGTCATAGAATGGAGGTGTGTGAAATCAAAGAATGGAGGTTTGTGAAGTCACAGAATGGATCGTGTGTGAAATCACAGAATGGAGGTGTGTGAAGTCACAGAATGGAGGTGTGTAAAGTCACAGAGTGGAGGTGTGTGAAGTCACAGAATGGAGGTGTGTGAAGTCATAGAATGGAGGTGTGTGAAGTCACAGAATGCAGTTGTGTGAAGTCAGAATAGAGGTGTGCGAAGTCATACAATGGAGGTGTGTGAAGTCAGAATGGAGGTGTGTGAAGTCATACAATGGAAGTGTGTGAAGTCAGAATGGAGGTGTGTGAAGTCATAGAATGGAGGTGTATGAAGTCACAATGGAGGTGTGTGATGTCATAGAATGGAGGTGTGTGAAATCACAGAATGGAGGTGTGTAAAGGCATAGAATGGATGTGTGTGAAGTCATAGAATGGAGGTGTGTGAAGTCATAGAATGGAGGTGTGTGAAGTCACACTATGGAGGGGTGTGAACTCAGATTTGAGGTGTGTGAGGTCACAGAATGGAGGTGTGTGAAGTCATATAACGAGGTGTGTGAAGTCACAGAATGGAGGTGTGTGAAGACAAAGAATGGAAGTGTGTGAACTCAGAGTGGAGGTGTGTGAAGTCACAGAATGGAGGTGTGTGAAGTCATAGAATGGAAGTGTGTGAAGTCATAGAATGGAGGTGTGTGAAGTCAGAGTGGAGGTGTGTGAAGTCACAGAATGGAGGTGTGTGAATTCACAGAATGGAAGTGTGTGAAGTCAAAATGGAGGTGTGTGAAGTCAAAGAATGGAGGTGTGTGAAGTCAAAATTGTGGTGTGTGAAGTCACAAATGGAGGTGTGTGAAGTCACAGAATGGAGGTGTGTGATGTCAAAATGGAGGTGTGGGAAGTCAAAGAATGGAGGTTTGTGAAGTCATAGAATGGAGGTGTGTCAAGTCACAGAAGGGAGGTGTGTGAAGTCACAGAACGGAGATGTGTGAAGTCACAATGGAGGTGTGAGAGGTCATAGAATGGAGGTGTGTGAAGTCAAAGAATGGAGGTTTGTGAAGTCAAACATTGGAAGTCTGTGAAATTACAGAATGGAGGTGTGTGGAGACATAGAATGGAGGTGTGTGAAGTCAGATTGGAGGTGTGTGAAGTCAATTAATGGAGGTGTGTGAACTCAGAAAGGAGGTATGTGAAGTCATAGAATGCAGGTGTGTGAAGTCAAAGAATGGAGGTGTGGGAAATCATAGATTGGAGTTGTGTGAAGTCACAGAATTGAGGTGTGGGAAGTCAGAATGGAGGTGTGTGAATTCAGAATGGAGGTGTGTGAAGTCATAGAATGGAGGTGTGTGAAGTCACAATGCAGGTGTGTGAACTGATAGAACGTAGGTGTTTGAAGTCACAATATAGGTGTGTGAAGTCATAGAATGGAGGTGTGTGAAGTCATAGAATGGTGGTGTGTGAAGTCAAAGAATGGACGTGTGTGAAGTCACAATTGTGGTGTATGAAGTCACAAATGCAGGTGTGTGAAGTCACAGAATGGAGGTGTGTGAAGTGAAAATGGAGGTGTGCGAGGTCAAAGAATGGATGTGTGTGAAGTCATAGAATGGAGGTGTATGAAGTCATGGAATGAAGGTTTGTGACGTCAAACATTGGAAGCGTGTGAAATTACAGAATGGAGGTGTGTGAAGTCATAGAATGGAGGTGTGTGAAGTCATAAAATGGAGGTGTGTCAAGTCACAGAAGGGAGGTGTGTGAATTCACAGAACGGCGATGTGTGAAGTCACAATGGAGGTGTGTGAAGTCATAGATGGAGGTGTGTGAAGTCACAGAATGGAGGTGTGTGAACTCATAGAATGGAGGAGTGTGAAGTCATAGAATGGAGGTGTGTGAAGTCACAGAAGGGAGGTTTGTGAAGTCATAGAATGGATGTTTCTGAAGTAAGAATGAAGGTGTGTGAAGTCATAGAATGGAGGTGTGTGAAGTCAAAATGGAGGTGTGTGAAGTCAAACAATGTAGGTGTGTGAAGTCACAGAATGGAGGTGTGTGAAGTCACAGAATGGAAGTGTGTGAAGTCAAAATGGAGGTGTGTGAAGTCAAAGAATGGTCGTGTGTGAAGTCAAAATTGTGGTGTGTGAAGTCAAAAATGCAGGTGTGTGAAGTCACAGAATGGAGGTGTGTGAAGTCAAAATGGAGGTGTGTGAGGTCAAAGAATGGATGTGTGTGAAGTCATAGAATGGAGGTGTATGAAGTCATGGAATGGAGGTTTGTGAACTCAAACATTGGAAGCGTGTGAAGTTACAGAATGGAGGTGTGTGAAGTCATAGAATGGAGGTGTGTAAAGTCAGATAATGGAGGTGTGTGAATTCAAATTGCAGGTTTGTGAAGTCATAGAATGCACGTTTGTGAAGTCATAGATTGGAAGTGTGTGAAGTTATAGAATGGAGGTTGTGAAGTCATAGATTGAAGGTGTGTGGAAGTCATAGTATGGAGGTGTGTGAAGTCACAGAAAGGAGGTGTGTGAATTCACAGAATGGAGTTGTATGAAGTCACAATGCAGGTGTGTGAAGTCATAGAATGGAGGTGTGTGAAATCAAAGAATGGAGGTTTGTGAAGTCACAGAATGGATCGTGTGTGAAATCACAGAATGGAGGTGTGTGAAGTCACAGAATGGAGGTGTGTAAAGTCACAGAGTGGAGGTGTGTGAAGTCACAGAATGGAGGTGTGTGAAGTCACAGAATGCAGTTGTGTGAAGTCAGAATAGAGGTGTGCGAAGTCATACAATGGAGGTGTGTGAAGTCAGAATGGAGGTGTGTGAAGTCATACAATGGAAGTGTGTGAAGTCAGAATGGAGGTGTGTGAAGTCATAGAATGGAGGTGTATGAAGTCACAATGGAGGTGTGTGATGTCATAGAATGGAGGTGTGTGAAATCACAGAATGGAGGTGTGTAAAGGCATAGAATGGATGTGTGTGAAGTCATAGAATGGAGGTGTGTGAAGTCATAGAATGGAGGTGTGTGAAGTCACACTATGGAGGGGTGTGAACTCAGATTTGAGGTGTGTGAGGTCACAGAATGGAGGTGTGTGAAGTCATATAACGAGGTGTGTGAAGTCACAGAATGGAGGTGTGTGAAGACAAAGAATGGAAGTGTGTGAACTCAGAGTGGAGGTGTGTGAAGTCACAGAATGGAGGTGTGTGAAGTCATAGAATGGAAGTGTGTGAAGTCATAGAATGGAGGTGTGTGAAGTCAGAGTGGAGGTGTGTGAAGTCACAGAATGGAGGTGTGTGAATTCACAGAATGGAAGTGTGTGAAGTCAAAATGGAGGTGTGTGAAGTCAAAGAATGGAGGTGTGTGAAGTCAAAATTGTGGTGTGTGAAGTCACAAATGGAGGTGTGTGAAGTCACAGAATGGAGGTGTGTGATGTCAAAATGGAGGTGTGGGAAGTCAAAGAATGGAGGTTTGTGAAGTCATAGAATGGAGGTGTGTCAAGTCACAGAAGGGAGGTGTGTGAAGTCACAGAACGGAGATGTGTGAAGTCACAATGGAGGTGTGAGAGGTCATAGAATGGAGGTGTGTGAAGTCAAAGAATGGAGGTTTGTGAAGTCAAACATTGGATGTCTGTGAAATTACAGAATGGAGGTGTGTGGAGACATAGAATGGAGGTGTGTGAAGTCAGATTGGAGGTGTGTGAAGTCAATTAATGGAGGTGTGTGAACTCAGAAAGGAGGTATGTGAAGTCATAGAATGCAGGTGTGTGAAGTCAAAGAATGGAGGTGTGGGAAATCATAGATTGGAGTTGTGTGAAGTCACAGAATTGAGGTGTGGGAAGTCAGAATGGAGGTGTGTGAATTCAGAATGGAGGTGTGTGAAGTCATAGAATGGAGGTGTGTGAAGTCACAATGCAGGTGTGTGAACTGATAGAACGTAGGTGTTTGAAGTCACAATATAGGTGTGTGAAGTCATAGAATGGAGGTGTGTGAAGTCATAGAATGGTGGTGTGTGAAGTCAAAGAATGGACGTGTGTGAAGTCACAATTGTGTTGTGTGACGTCACAAATGCAGGTGTGTGAAGTCACAGAATGGAGGTGTGTGAAGTGAAAATGGAGGTGTGTGAGGTCAAAGAATGGATGTGTGTGAAGTCATAGAATGGAGGTGTATGAAGTCATGGAATGAAGGTTTGTGACGTCAAACATTGGAAGCGTGTGAAATTACAGAATGGAGGTGTGTGAAGTCATAGAATGGAGGTGTGTGAAGTCATAAAATGGAGGTGTGTCAAGTCACAGAAGGGAGGTGTGTGAATTCACAGAACGGCGATGTGTGAAGTCACAATGGAGGTGTGTGAAGTCATAGATGGAGGTGTGTGAAGTCACAGAATGGAGGTGTGTGAACTCATAGAATGGAGGAGTGTGAAGTCATAGAATGGAGGTGTGTGAAGTCACAGAAGGGAGGTTTGTGAAGTCATAGAATGGATGTTTCTGAAGTAAGAATGAAGGTGTGTGAAGTCATAGAATGGAGGTGTGTGAAGTCAAAATGGAGGTGTGTGAAGTCAAACAATGTAGGTGTGTGAAGTCACAGAATGGAGGTGTGTGAAGTCACAGAATGGAAGTGTGTGAAGTCAAAATGGAGGTGTGTGAAGTCAAAGAATGGTCGTGTGTGAAGTCAAAATTGTGGTGTGTGAAGTCAAAAATGCAGGTGTGTGAAGTCACAGAATGGAGGTGTGTGAAGTCAAAATGGAGGTGTGTGAAGTCATAGAATGGAGGTGTGTGAAATCATACAATGGAGGTGTGTGAAGTCACAGATTTGAGGTGTGTGAAGTCAGAATGGAGGTGTGTGAAGTCAGAATGGAGGTGTGTGAAGTCAGAGAATGGAGGTGGGTGAAGTCACAATGCAGGTGTGTGAACTCATAGAATGGAGGTGTGTGAAGTCACAATATAGGTTTCTGAAGTCATAGAATGGAGGTGTGTGAAGTCATAGAATGGAGGTGTGAAGTCACAGAATGGAGGTGTGTGATGTCATAGAATGGAGGTGTGTGAAATCACAGAATGGAGGTGTGTAAAGGCATAGAATGGATGTGTGTGAAGTCATAGAATGGAGGTGTGTGAAGTCATAGAATGGAGGTGTGTGAAGTCACAGAATGGAGGTGTGTGAAGTCACACTATGGAGGGGTGTGAACTCAGATTTGAGGTGTGTGAGGTCACAGAATGGAGGTGTGTGAAGTCATATAACGAGGTGTGTGAAGTCACAGAATGGAGGTGTGTGAAGACAAAGAATGGAAGTGTGTGAACTCAGAGTGGAGGTGTGTGAAGTCACAGAATGGAGGTGTGTGAAGTCATAGAATGGAAGTATGTGAAGTCATAGAATGGAGGTGTGTGAAGTCAGAATGGAGGTGTGTGAAGTCACAGAATGGAGGTGTGTGAATTCACAGAATGGAAGTGTGTGAAGTCAAAATGGAGGTGTGTGAAGTCAAAGAATGGAGGTGTGTGAAGTCAAAATTGTGGTGTGTGAAGTCACAAATTGAGGTGTGTGAAGTCACAGAATGGAGGTGTGTGATGTCAAAATTGAGGTGTGGGAAGTCAAAGAATGTAGGTTTGTGAAGTCATAGAATGGAGGTGTGTCAAGACACAGAAGGGAGGTGTGTGAAGTCACAGAACGGAGATGTGTGAAGTCACAATGGAGGTGTGAGAGGTCATAGAATGGAGGTGTGTGAAGTCAAAGAATGGAGCTTTGTGAAGTCAAACATTGGAAGTCTGTGAAATTACAGAATGGAGGTGTGTGGAGACATAGAATGGAGGTGTGTGAAGTCAGATTGGAGGTGTGTGAAGTCAATTAATGGAGGTGTGTGAACTCAGAAAGGAGGTATGTGAAGTCATAGAATGCAGGTGTGTGAAGTCAAAGAATGGAGGTGTGGGAAATCATAGAATGGAGTTGTGTGAAGTCACAGAATTGAGGTGTGGGAAGTCAGAATGGAGGTGTGTGAATTCAGAATGGAGGTGTGTGAAGTCATAGAATGGAGGTGTGTGAAGTCACAATGCAGGTGTGTGAACTGATAGAACGTAGGTGTTTGAAGTCACAATATAGGTGTGTGAAGTCATAGAATGGAGGTGTGTGAAGTCATAGAATGGTGGTGTGTGAAGTCAAAGAATGGACGTGTGTGAAGTCACAATTGTGGTGTGTGAAGTCACAAATGCAGGTGTGTGAAGTCACAGAATGGAGGTGTGTGAAGTGAAAATGGAGGTGTGTGAGGTCAAAGAATGGATGTGTGTGAAGTCATAGAATGGAGGTGTATGAAGTCATGGAATGAAGGTTTGTGACGTCAAACATTGGAAGCGTGTGAAATTACAGAATGGAGGTGTGTGAAGTCATAGAATGGAGGTGTGTGAAGTCATAAAATGGAGGTGTGTCAAGTCACAGAAGGGAGGTGTGTGAATTCACAGAACGGCGATGTGTGAAGTCACAATGGAGGTGTGTGAAGTCATAGATGGAGGTGTGTGAAGTCACAGAATGGAGGTGTGTGAACTCATAGAATGGAGGAGTGTGAAGTCATAGAATGGAGGTGTGTGAAGTCACAGAAGGGAGGTTTGTGAAGTCATAGAATGGATGTTTCTGAAGTAAGAATGAAGGTGTGTGAAGTCATAGAATGGAGGTGTGTGAAGTCAAAATGGAGGTGTGTGAAGTCAAACAATGTAGGTGTGTGAAGTCACAGAATGGAGGTGTGTGAAGTCACAGAATGGAAGTGTGTGAAGTCAAAATGGAGGTGTGTGAAGTCAAAGAATGGTCGTGTGTGAAGTCAAAATTGTGGTGTGTGAAGTCAAAAATGCAGGTGTGTGAAGTCACAGAATGGAGGTGTGTGAAGTCAAAATGGAGGTGTGTGAGGTCAAAGAATGGATGTGTGTGAAGTCATAGAATGGAGGTGTATGAAGTCATGGAATGGAGGTTTGTGAACTCAAACATTGGAAGCGTGTGAAGTTACAGAATGGAGGTGTGTGAAGTCATAGAATGGAGGTGTGTAAAGTCAGATAATGGAGGTGTGTGAATTCAAATTGCAGGTTTGTGAAGTCATAGAATGCACGTTTGTGAAGTCATAGATTGGAAGTGTGTGAAGTTATAGAATGGAGGTTGTGAAGTCATAGATTGAAGGTGAGTGGAAGTCATAGTATGGAGGTGTGTGAAGTCACAGAAAGGAGGTGTGTGAATTCACAGAATGGAGTTGTATGAAGTCACAATGCAGGTGTGTGAAGTCATAGAATGGAGGTGTGTGAAATCAAAGAATGGAGGTTTGTGAAGTCATAGAATGGATTGTGTGTGAAATCACAGAATGGAGGTGTGTGAAGTCACAGAATGGAGGTGTGTAAAGTCACAGAGTGGAGGTGTGTGAAGTCACAGAATGGAGGTGTGTGAAGTCATAGAATGGAGGTGTGTGAAGTCACAGAATGCAGTTGTGTGAAGTCAGAATAGAGGTGTGCGAAGTCATACAATGGAGGTGTGTGAAGTCAGAATGGAGGTGTGTGAAGTCATACAATGGAAGTGTGTGAAGTCAGAATGGAGGTGTGTGAAGTCATAGAATGGAGGTGTATGAAGTCACAATGGAGGTGTGTGATGTCATAGAATGGAGGTGTGTGAAATCACAGAATGGAGGTGTGTAAAGCCATAGAATGGATGTGTGTGAAGTCATAGAATGGAGGTGTGTGAAGTCATAGAATGGAGGTGTGTGAAGTCACAGAATGGAGGTGTGTGAAGTCACACTATGGAGGGGTGTGAACTCAGATTTGAGGTGTGTGAGGTCACAGAATGGAGGTGTGTGAAGTCATATAACGAGGTGTGTGAAGTCACAGAATGGAGGTGTGTGAAGACAAAGAATGGAAGTGTGTGAACTCAGAGTGGAGGTGTGTGAAGTCACAGAATGGAGGTGTGTGAAGTCATAGAATGGAAGTGTGTGAAGTCATAGAATGGAGGTGTGTGAAGTCAGAGTGGAGGTGTGTGAAGTCACAGAATGGAGGTGTGTGAATTCACAGAATGGAAGTGTGTGAAGTCAAAATGGAGGTGTGTGAAGTCAAAGAATGGAGGTGTGTGAAGTCAAAATTGTGGTGTGTGAAGTCACAAATGGAGGTGTGTGAAGTCACAGAATGGAGGTGTGTGATGTCAAAATGGAGGTGTGGGAAGTCAAAGAATGGAGGTTTGTGAAGTCATAGAATGGAGGTGTGTGAAGTCAAAGAATGGAGGTTTGTGAAGTCAAAGATTGGAAGTCTGTGAAATTACAGAATGGAGGTGTGTGGAGACATAGAATGGAGGTGTGTGAAGTCAGATTGGAGGTGTGTGAAGTCAATTAATGGAGGTGTGTGAACTCAGAAAGGAGGTAGGTGAAGTCATAGAATGCAGGTGTGTGAAGTCAAAGAATGGAGGTGTGGGAAATCATAGAATGGAGTTGTGTGAAGTCACAGAATTGAGGTGTGGGAAGTCAGAATGGAGGTGTGTGAATTCAGAATGGAGGTGTGTGAAGTCATAGAATGGAGGTGTGTGAAGTCACAATGCAGGTGTGTGAACTGATAGAACGTAGGTGTTTGAAGTCACAATATAGGTGTGTGAAGTCATAGAATGGAGGTGTGTGAAGTGATAGAATGGTGGTGTGTGAAGTCAAAGAATGGACGTGTGTGAAGTCACAATTGTGGTGTGTGAAGTCACAAATGCAGGTGTGTGAAGTCACAGAATGGAGGTGTGTGAAGTGAAAATGGAGGTGTGTGAGGTCAAAGAATGGATGTGTGTGAAGTCATAGAATGGAGGTGTATGAAGTCATGGAATGAAGGTTTCTGACGTCAAACATTGGAAGCGTGTGAAATTACAGAATGGAGGTGTGTGAAGTCATAGAATGGAGGTGTGTGAAGTCATAAAATGGAGGTGTGTCAAGTCACAGAAGGGAGGTGTGTGAATTCACAGAACGGCGATGTGTGAAGTCACAATGGAGGTGTGTGAAGTCATAGATGGAGGTGTGTGAAGTCACAGAATGGATGTTTCTGAAGTAAGAATGAATGTGTGTGAAGTCATAGAATGGAGGTGTGTGAAGTCAAATTGGAGGTGTGTGAACTCATAGAATGGAGGTTTGTGAACTCATAAAATGGAGGTGTGTGAAGTCATGGAATGGAGGTGTGTGAAGTGAAACAATAGAGGTGTGTGAAGTCACAGAAAGGAGGTGTGTGAAGTCACAGTATGGAATGTGTGAAGTCAAAACGGAGGTGTGTGAAGTCACAGAATGGAGGTGTGTGAAGTCACAGAATGGAGGTGTGTGAAGTCAAAGAATGGAGGTGTGTGAAGTCATATAATGGAGGTGTGTGAAGTCATAAAATGGAGGTGTGTGAATTCATAGAATGGAGGTGTGTGAAGTCACAGTGGAGTTGTGTGAAGTCATAGAATGGTTGTTTTTGATGTCAATGAATGGAGGTGTGTGAACTCATAGAATGGAGGTGTGTGAAGTCAGAATGGAGGTGTGTGAAATCACAGAATGGAGGTGTGTCAACTCAGAAATGAGGTGTGTGAAGTCATAGAATGGAGGTGTGTGAAGTCAAAGAATTGAGCTGTGTGAAGTCAGAATGGAGGTTTGTGAACTCAGAATGGAGGTGTGTGAAGTCACAGAATGGAGGTGTGTGAAGTCATAGAATGGAGGAGTGTGAAGTCACAGAATGGAGGTGTGTGAAGTCACAGAATGGAGGTGTGTGAAGTCACAGAATGGAGGTGTGTGAACTCAGAATGGAGGTGTTTAAAGCCACAGAATGGAGGTGTGTGAAGTCATAGAATGGAAGTGTGTGAAGTCATAGAATGGATGTGTGAATTCAGAATGGAGGTGTGTGAAGTCAAAGAATGGAGGTGTGTGAAGTGAAACAATAGATGTGTGTGAAGTCACAGAAAGGAGGTGTGTGAAGTCACAGATTGGAAGTGTCTGAAGTCAAAACGGAGGTGTGTGAAGTCACAGAATGGAGGTGTGTGAAGTCAGAGAATGGAGGTGTGTGAAGTCAAAAAGGTGGTGTGTGAAGTCACAGAATGGAGGTGTGTGAATTCATAGAATGGAGCTGTGTGAAGTCAGAATGGAGGTGTGTGAAGTCAGAATGGAGGTGTGTGAAGTCAGAATGGAGGTGTGTGAAGTCACACAATGGAAGTGTGTGAAGTCACAGAATGGAGGTGTGTGAAATCATAGAATGGAGGTGTGTGAAGTCAGAATGGAGGTGTGTGAAGTCACAGAAAGGAGATGTGTGAAGTCACAGAATGGATGTTTGTGAAGTAAGAATGAAGGTGTTTGAAGTCATAGAATGGAGGTGTGTGAAGTCACAGAATGGAGGTGTGTGAAGTCATAGAATGGAGGTGTGTGAAGTCATAGAATTGAGGTGTGTGAAGTCATAGAATGGAGGTGTGTGAAGTCACAGAATGGAGGTGTGTGAAGTCAGAATGGAGGTGTGTGAAGTCATAGACTGAGGTGGGTGATGTCATAGAAAGGAGGTGTGGGAAGTCATAGAATGGAGGAGTGTGAAGTCATAGAGTGGAGGTGAGTGAAGTCACAGATTCGAGGTCTGTGATGTCATAGAATGGAGGTGTGTGAAGTCAGAATAGAGGTGTGTGAAATCATAGAATGGAGATGAGTGAACTCATAGAATGGAGTTGTGTGACGTCACAATGGAAGAATGTGAAGTCATAGAATGGAGGTGTGAGAAGTCAGAGAATGGACGTGTGTGAAGTCATAAAATGAAGGTGTGGGAAGTCAGAATGGAGGTGTGTGAAGTCACAGAATGGAGGTGTGTGAAATCAGAATGGAGGTGTGTGAAGTCATAGATGGAGTTGTGTGAAGTAATAGTGTGGAGGTGTGTGAAATCACAGAATGGAGTTTTGTGAAGTCACAGAATGGAGCTTTGTGAAGTCAGAACGGAGGTGTGTGAAGTCATAGAATGGAGGTGTGTGAAGTCAGAATGGAGGTGTGTGAACTCATAGAATGGAGATGTGTGAAGTCACAATGGAGGTGTGTGAAGTCATAGAATTTAGGCGTGTGAAGTCACAAAATGGAGGTGTGTGAAGTCATAGAATGGAGGTGTGTGAAGTCATAGAATGGAGGTGTGTGAAGTCAGAATGGAGGTGTGTGAAGTCACAGAATTGAGGTGTGTGATGTCACAAAATGGAGGTGTGTGAAGTCAGAATGAAGGTGTGTGAAATCACAGAATGGAGGTGTGTGAAGTCACAGATGGATGTTGTGAAGTAAGAATGAAGGTGTTTGAAGTCATAGAGTGGAGGTGGGTGAAGTCACAGAATGGAGGTGTGTGAAGTCATAGAATGGAGGTGTGTGAAGTCATAGAATTGAGGTGTGTGAAGTCATAGAATGGAGGTGTGTGAAGTCATAAAATGGAGGAGTGTGAACTCATAGAATGGAGGTGTGTGAAGTTAAAATGGAGTTGTGTGAAGTCATAGAATGGTGGTTTTTGATGTCAACGAATGGAGGTGTGTGAAGGCACAGAATGGAGGTTTGTGAAGTCATAGAATGGAGGTGTGTGAAGTCAGAGAATGGATGTTTCTGAAGTAAGAATGAATGTGTGTGAAGTCATAGAATGGAGGTGTGTGAAGTCAAATTGGAGGTGTGTGAACTCATAGAATGGAGGTGTGTGAACTCATAGAATGGAGGTGTGTGAAGTCATGGAATGGAGGTGTGTGAAGTGAAACAATAGAGGTGTGTGAAGTCACAGAATGGAGGTGTGTGAAGTCACAGTATGGAATGTGTGAAGTCAAAACGGAGGTGTGTGAAGTCACAGAATGGAGGTGTGTGAAGTCACAGAATGGAGGTGTGTGAAGTCAAAAAGGTGGTGTGTGAAGTCACAGAATGGAGGTGTATGAAGTCATATAATGGAGGTGTGTGAAATCATAGAATGGAGGTATGTGAAGTCAGAATGGAGGTGTGTGAAGTCACAGAATTGAGGTGTGTGTAGTCAGAGAATGGAGGTGTGTGAAGTCAGAATGAAGGTGTGTGAAGTCACAGAATGGAGGTGTGTGAAGTCACAGAATGGATGTTTGTGAAGTAAGAATGAAGGTGTTTGAAGTCATAGAGTGGAGGTGTGTGAAGTCACAGAATGGAGGTGTGTGAACTCATAGAATGGAGGTGTGTGAAGTCAAAATGGAGTTGTGTGAAGTCATAGAATGGTGTTTTTTGATGTCAACGAATGGAGGTGTGTGAAGTCATAGAATGGAGGTGTGTGAAGTCACAGAATGGAGGTGTGTGAACTCAGAATGTAGGTGTGTGAAGCCACAGAATGGAGGTGTGTGAAGTCATAGAATGGTATTGTGTGAAATCATTGAACGGAGGTGTGTGAAGTCACAGAATTGAGGTGTGTGAAGTCAGAATGGATGTGTGTGAAGTCAGAATAGAGGTGAGTGAAGTCATAGAATGGAGGTGTGTGAAGTCATAGATTGGAGGTCTGTGAACTCAGAATGGAGGTTTGTGAAGTCATAGAATGGAGGTATGTTAAGTCAAAGAATGGAGGTGTGTGAAGTCATATAATGGAGGTGTGTGAAGTCATAAAATGGAGGTGTGTGAATTCATAGAATGGAGGTGTGTGAAGTCTCAATGGAGTTGTGTGAAGTCATAGAATGTTTGTTTTTGATGTCAATGAATGGAGGTGTGTGAACTCATAGAATGGAGGTGTGTGAAGTCAGAATGGAGGTGTGTGAAGTCACAGAATTGAGGTGTGTGAAGTCACAAAATGGAGGTGTGTGAAGTCAGAATGAAGGTGTGTGAAATCACAGAATGGAGGTGTGTGAAGTCACAGATGGATGTTGTGAAGTAAGAATGAAGGTGTTTGAAGTCATAGAGTGGAGGTGGGTGAAGTCACAGAATGGAGGTGTGTGAAGTCATAGAATGGAGGTGTGTGAAGTCATAGAATTGAGGTGTGTGAAGTCATAGAATGGAGGTGTGTGAAGTCATAAAATGGAGGTGTGTGAACTCATAGAATGGAGGTGTGTGAAGTTAAAATGGAGTTGTGTGAAGTCATAGAATGGTGGTTTTTGATGTCAACGAATGGAGGTGTGTGAAGGCACAGAATGGAGGTGTGTGAACTCAGAATGGAGGTGTGTGAAGTCACAGAATGGAGGTTTGTGAAGTCATAGAATGGAGGTGTGTGAAGTCAGAGAATGGATGTTTCTGAAGTAAGAATGAATGTGTGTGAAGTCATAGAATGGAGGTGTGTGAAGTCAAATTGGAGGTGTGTGAACTCATAGAATGGAGGTGTGTGAACTCATAGAATGGAGGTGTGTGAAGTCATGGAATGGAGGTGTGTGAAGTGAAACAATAGAGGTGTGTGAAGTCACAGAATGGAGGTGTGTGAAGTCACAGTATGGAATGTGTGAAGTCAAAACGGAGGTGTGTGAAGTCACAGAATGGAGGTGTGTGAAGTCACAGAATGGAGGTGTGTGAAGTCAAAAAGGTGGTGTGTGAAGTCACAGAATGGAGGTGTGTGAAGTCATATAATGGAGGTGTGTGAAATCATAGAATGGAGGTATGTGAAGTCAGAATTGAGGTGTGTGAAGTCACAGAATTGAGGTGTGTGTAGTCAGAGAATGGAGGTGTGTGAAGTCAGAATGAAGGTGTGTGAAGTCACAGAATGGAGGTGTGTGAAGTCACAGAATGGATGTTTGTGAAGTAAGAATGAAGGTGTTTGAAGTCATAGAGTGGAGGTGTGTGAAGTCACAGAATGGAGGTGTGTGAACTCATAGAATGGAGGTGTGTGAAGTCAAAATGGAGTTGTGTGAAGTCATAGAATGGTGTTTTTTGATGTCAACGAATGGAGGTGTGTGAAGTCATAGAATGGAGGTGTGTGAAGTCACAGAATGGAGGTGTGTGAACTCAGAATGTAGGTGTGTGAAGCCACAGAATGGAGGTGTGTGAAGTCATAGAATGGAAGTGTGTGAAATCATTGAATGGAGGTGTGTGAAGTCACAGAATTGAGGTGTGTGAAGTCAGAATGGATGTGTGTGAAGTCAGAATAGAGGTGAGTGAAGTCATAGAATGGAGGTGTGTGAAGTCATAGATTGGAGGTCTGTGAACTCAGAATGGAGGTTTGTGAAGTCATAGAATGGAGGTGTGTTAAGTCAAAGAATGGAGGTGTGTGAAGTCATATAATGTAGGTGTGTGAAGTCATAAAATGGAGGTGTGTGAATTCATAGAATGGAGGTGTGTGAAGTCACAATGGAGTTGTGTGAAGTCATAGAATGGTTGTTTTTGATGTCAATGAATGGAGGTGTGTGAACTCATAGAATGGAGGTGTGTGAAGTCAGAATGGAGGTGTGTGAAATCACAGAATGGAGGTGTGTCAACTCAGAAATGAGGTGTGTGAAGTCATAGAATGGAGGTGTGTGAAGTCATAGAATGGAAGTGTGTGAAATCATAGAATGGAGGTGTGTGAAGTCAAAGAATTGAGGTGTGTGAAGTCAGAATGGAGGTGTGTGAAGTCAGAATGGAGGTGTGTGAAGTCATAGAATGGAAGTGTGTGAAGTCATAGAATGGAGGTGTGTAAAATAACAGAATGGAGGTGTGTGAATTCATAGAATGGAGGTGTGTGAAGTCATACGATCGAGGTGTGTGAAGTCACAGAATGGAGGTGTGTGAAGTCAAAGAATGGAGGTGTGTGAAGTCACAGAATGGAGGTGTGTGAACTCAGAATGGAGGTGTGTGAAGCCACAGAATGGAGGTGTGTGAACTCAGAATGGAGGTGTGTGAAGCCACAGAATGGAGGTTTGTGAAGTCATAGAATGGAGGTGTGTGAAGTCAGAGAATGGATGTTTCTGAAGTAAGAATGAAGGTGTGTGAAGTCATAGAATGGAGGTGTGTGAAGTCAAATTGGAGGTGTGTGAACTCATAGAATGGAGGTGTGTGAAGTCATGGAATGGAGGTGTGTGAAGTCAAAGAATGGAAGTGTGTGAAGTGAAACAATTGAGGTGTGTGAAGTCACAGAATGGAGGTGTGTGAAGTTAAAGAATGGAAGTGTGTGAAGTCAAAACGGAGGTGTGTGGAGTCACAAAATGGAGTTGTGTGAAGTCACAGAATGGAGGTGTGTGAAGTCATAGAATGGAGGTGTGTGAAATCATAGAATGGAGGTGTGTGAAGTCAGAATGGAGGTGTGTGAAGTCACAGAATGGAGGTGGGTCAAGTCACAGAATGGACGTGTGTGAACTCAGAATGGAGGTGTGTGAAGTCATAGATGGAGGTGTGTGAAGTAATAGTGTGGAGGTGTGTGAAATCACAGAATGGAGTTTTGTGAAGTCACAGAATGGAGCTTTGTGAAGTCAGAACGGAGGTGTGTGAAGTCATAGAATGGAGGTGTGTGAAGTCAGAATGGAGGTGTGTGAACTCATAGAATGGAGGTGTGTGAAGTCACAATGGAGGTGTGTGAAGTCATAGAATTTAGGTGTGTGAAGTCACAAAATGGAGGTGTGTGAAGTCATAGAATGGAGGTGTGTGAAGTCATAGAATGGAGGTGTGTGAAGTCAGAATGGAGGTGTGTGAAGTCACAGAATTGAGGTGTATGAAGTCACAGAATGGAGGTGTGTGAAGTCAGAATGAAGGTGTGTGAAATCACAGAATGGAGCTGTGTGAAGTCACAGAATGGATGTTGTGAAGTAAGAATGAAGGTGTTTGAAGTCATAGAGTGGAGGTGGGTGAAGTCACAGAATGGATGTGTGTGAAGTCATAGAATGGAGGTGTGTGAAGTCACAGAATTGAGGTGTGTGAAGTCATAGAATGGAGGTGTGTGAAGTCATAAAATGGAGGTGTGTGAACTCATAGAATGGAGGTGTGTGAAGTCACAATGCAGGTGTGTGAAGTCATAGAATGGTGGTTTTTGATGTCAACGAATGGAGGTGTGTAAAGTCACAGAATAGAGGTGTGTAAACTCAGAATGGAGGTGTGTGAAGTCACAGAATGGAGGTTTGTGAAGTCATAGAATGGAGGTGTGTGAAGTCAGAGAATGGATGTTTCTGAAGAATGAATGTGTGTGAAGTCATAGAATGGAGGTGTGTGAAGTCAAATTGGAGGTGTGTGAACTCATAGAATGGAGGTGTGTGAACTCATAGAATGGAGGTGTGTGAAGTCATGGAATGGAGGGGTGTGAAGTGAAACAATAGAGGTGTGTGAAGTCACAGAATGGAGGTGTGTGAAGTCACAGTATGGAATGTGTGAAGTCAAAACGGAGGTGTGTGAAGTCACAGAATGGAGGTGTGTGAAGTCACAGAATGGAGGTGTGTGAAGTCAAAAAGGTGGTGTGTGAAGTCACAGAATGGATGTGTGTGAAGTCATATAATGGAGGTGTGTGAAATCATAGAATGGAGGTATGTGAAGTCAGAATGGAGGTGTGTGAAGTCAAAGAATTGAGGTGTGTGAAGTCACAGAATGGAGGTGTGTGAAGTCAGAATGAAGGTGTGTGAAGTCACAGAATGGAGGTGTGTGAAGTCACAGAATGGATGTTTGTGAAGTAAGAATGAAGGTGTTTGAAGTCATAGAGTGGAGGTGTGTGAAGTCACAGAATGGAGGTGTGTGAAGTCATAGAATGGAGGTGTGTGAAGTCATAGAATTGAGGTGTGTGAAGTCATAGAATGGAGGTGTGTGAAGTCATAAAATGGAGGTGTGTGAACTCATAGAATGGAGGTGTGTGAAGTCTAAATGGAGTTGTGTGAAGTCATAGAATGGTGTTTTTTGATGTCAACGAATGGAGGTGTGTGAAGTCATAGAATGGAGGTGTGTGAAGTCACAGAATGGAGGTGTGTGAACTCAGAATGTAGGTGTGTGAAGCCACAGAATGGAGGTGTGTGAAGTCATAGAATGGAAGTGTGTGAAATCATTGAATGGAGGTGTGTGAAGTCACAGAATTGACGTGTGTGAAGTCAGAATGGATGTGTGTGAAGTCAGAATAGAGGTCAGTGAAGTCATAGAATGGAGGTGTGTGAAGTCATAGAATGGAGGTCTGTGAACTCAGAATGGAGGTTTGTGAAGTCATAGAATGGAGGTGTGTGAAGTCAAAGAATGGAGGTGTGTGAAGTCATATAATGGAGGTGTGTGAAGTCATAAAATGGAGGTGTGTGAATTCATAGAATGGAGGTGTTTGAAGTCACAATGGAGTTGTGTGAAGTCATAGAATGGTTGTTTTTGATGTCAATGAATGGAGGTGTGTGAACTCATAGAATGGAGGTGTGTGAAGTCAGAATGGAGGTGTGTGAAATCACAGAATGGAGGTGTGTCAACTCAGAAATGAGGTGTGTGAAGTCATAGAATGGAGGTGTGTGAAGTCAAAGAATTGAGCTGTGTGAAGTCAGAATGGAGGTGTGTGAACTCAGAATGGAGGTGTGTGAAGTCACAGAATGGAGGTGTGTGAAGTCATAGAATGGAGGTGTGTGAAGTCACAGAATGGAGGAGTGTGAAGTCACAGAATGGAGGTGTGTGAAGTCACAGAATGGAGGTGTGTGAACTCAGAATGGAGGTGTTTGAAGCCACAGAATGGAGGTGTGTGAAGTCATAGAATGGAAGTGTGTGAAGTCATAGAATGGAGGTGTGTGAAGGAAGAATGGAGGTGTGTGAAGTCACAGAATGGATGTGTGACTTCAGAATGGAGGTGTGTGAAGTCACAGAATGGAGGTTTGTGAAGTCATAGAATGGAGGTGTGTGAAGTCAGAGAATGGATGTTTCTGAAGTAAGAATGAAGGTGTGTGAAGTCATAGAATGGAGGTGTGTGAAGTCAAATTGGAGGTGTGTGAACTCATAGAATGGAGGTGTGTGAACTCATAGAATGGAGGTGTGTGAAGTCATGGAATGGAGGTGTGTGAAGTCAAAGAATGGAGGTGTGGGAAGTGAAACAATGGAGGGGTTTGAAGTCATAGAGTGGAGGTGGTTGAAGTCACAGAATGGAGGTGTGTGAAGTCATAGAATGGAGGTGTGTGAAGTCATAAAATGGAGGTGTGTGAACTCATAGAATGGAGGTGTGTGAAGTTAAAATGGAGTTGTGTGAAGTCATAGAATGGTGGTTTTTGATGTCAACGAATGGAGGTGTGTGAAGTCACAGAATAGAGGTGTGTGAACTCAGAATGGAGGTGTGTGAAGTCACAGAATGGAGGTTTGTGAAGTCATAGAATGGAGGTGTGTGAAGTCAGAGAATGGATGTTTCTGAAGTAAGAATGAATGTGTGTGAAGTCATAGAATGGAGGTGTGTGAAGTCAAATTGGAGGTGTGTGAACTCATAGAATGGAGGTGTGTGAACTCATAGAATGGAGGTGTGTGAAGTCATGGAATGGAGGGGTGTGAAGTGAAACAATAGAGGTGTGTGAAGTCACAGAATGGAGGTGTGTGAAGTCACAGTATGGAATGTGTGAAGTCAAAACGGAGGTGTGTGAAGTCACAGAATGGAGGTGTGTGAAGTCACAGAATGGAGGTGTGTGAAGTCAAAATGTGGTGTGTGAAGTCACAGAATGGAGGTGTGTGAAGTCATATAATGGAGGTGTGTGAAATCATAGAATGGAGGTATGTGAAGTCAGAATGGAGGTGTGTGAAGTCACAGAATTGAGGTGTGTGAAGTCACAGAATGGAGGTGTGTGAAGTCAGAATGAAGGTGTGTGAAGTCATAGAATGGAGGTGTGTGAAGTCACAGAATGGATGTTTGTGAAGTAAGAATGAAGGTGTTTGAAGTCATAGAGTGGAGGTGTGTAAAGTCACAGAATGGAGGTGTGTGAAGTCATAGAATGGAGGTGTGTGAAGTCATAGAATTGAGGTGTGTGAAGTCATAGAATGGAGGTGTGTGAAGTCATAAAATGGAGGTGTGTGAACTCATAGAATGGAGGTGTGTGAAGTCTAAATGGAATTGTGTGAAGTCATAGAATGGTGTTCTTTGATGTCAACGAATGGAGGTGTGTGAAGTCATAGAATGGAGGTGTGTGAAGTCACAGAATGGAGGTGTGTGAACTCATAATGTAGGTGTGTGAAGCCACAGAATGGAGGTGTGTGAAGTCACAGAATAGTGGTGTGTGAAGTCAGAATGGATGTGTGTGAAGTCAGAATAGAGGTCAGTGAAGTCATAGAATGGAGGTGTGTGAATTCATAGAACAGAGGTCTGTGAACTCAGAATGGAGGTTTGTGAAGTCATAGAATGGAGGTGTGTGAAGTCAAAGAATGGAGGTGTGTGAAGTCATATAATGGAGGTGTGTGAAGTCATAAAATGGAGGTGTGTGAATTCATAGAATGGAGGTGTGTGAAGTCAGAATGGAGTTGTGTGAAGTCATAGAATGGTTGTTTTTGATGTCAATGAATGGAGGTGTGTGAACTCATAGAATGGAGGTGTGTGAAGTCAGAATGGAGGTGTGTGAAATCACAGAATGGAGGTGTGTCAACTCAGAAATGAGGTGTGTGAAGTCATAGAATGGAAGTGTGTGAAATCATAGAATGGAGGTGTGTGAAGTCAAAGAATTGAGGTGTGTGAAGTCAGAATGGAGGTGTGTGAAGTCAGAATGGAGGTGTGTGAAGTCATAGAATGGAAGTGTGTGAAATCATAGAATGGAGGTCTGTAAACTCAGAATGGGGGTTTGTGAAATCATAGAATGGAGGTGTGTGAACTCAGAATGGAGGTGTGTGAAGTCACAGAATGGAGGTGTGTGAAGTCATAGAGTGGAGGTGTGTGAAATCACAGAATGGAGGTGTGTGAATTCATAGAATGGAGGTGTGTAAAGTCATAGGATCGAGGTGTGTGAAGTCCCAGAATGGAGGTGTGTGAAGTCACAGAATGGAGGTGTGTGAAGTCACAGAATGGAGGTGTGTGAACTCAGAATGGAGGTGTTTGAAGTCACAGAATGGAGGTGTGTGAAGTCATAGAATGGAAGTGTGTGAAGTCATAGAATGGAGGTGTGTGAACTCAGAATGGAGGTGTGTGAAGTCACAGAATGGAGGTGGGTGAATTCAGAATGGAGGTGTGTGAAGTCACAGAATGGAGGTTTGTGAAGTCATAGAATGGAGGTGTGTGAAGTCAGAGAATGGATGTTTCTGAAGTAAGAATGAAGGTGTGTGAACTCATAGAATGGAGGTGTGTGAAGTCATGGAATGGAGGTGTGTGAAGTCAAAGAATGGAGATGTGTGAAGTGAAACAATAGAGGTGTGTGAAGTCACAGAATGGAGGGGTGTGAAGTCACAGAATGGAAGTATGTGAAGTCAAAACGGAGGTGTGTGAAGCCACAGAATGCAGGTGTGTGAAGTCACAGAATGGAGGTGTGTGAAGTCAGAATGGAGGTGTGTGAAGTCACAGAATTGAGGTGTATGAAGTCACAGAATGGAGGTGTGTGAAGAAGAATGAAGGTGTGTGAAGTCACAGAATGGAGGTGTGTGAAGTCACAGAATGGATGTTTGTGAAGTAAGAATGAAGGTGTTTGAAGTCATAGAGTGGAGGTGTGTGAAATCACAGAATGGAGGTGTGTGAAGTCATAGAATGTAGGTGTGTGAAGTCATAAAATGGAGGTGTGTGAACTCACAGAATGGAGGTGTGTGAAGTCAAAATGGGTTGTGTGAAGTCATAGAATGGTGTTTTTTGATGTCAACGAATGGAGGTGTGTGAAGTCATAGAATGGAGGTGTGTGAAGTCAGATTGGAGGTGTGTGAAATCACAGAATGGAGGTGTGTGAAGTCACAGAATGGAGGTGTGTAAACTCAGAATGTAGGTGTGTGAAGCCACAGAATGGAGCTGTGTGAAGTCGTAGAATGGAAGTGTGTTAAATCATAGAATTGAGGTGTGTGAAGTCACAGTATTGAGGTGTGTGAAGTCAGAATGGAGGTGTGTGAAGTCAGAATGGAGGTGAGTGAAGTCATAGAATGGAGGTGTGTGAAGTCATAGAATGGAGGTCTGTGAACTCAGAATGGAGGTTTGTGAAGTCATAGAATGGAGGTGTGTGAAGTCACAGAATGGAGGTGTGTGAAGTCATAGAATGGAGGTGTGTGAAGTCACAATGGAGTTGTGTGAAGTCATAGAATGGTTGTTTTTGATGTCAACGAATGGAGGTGAGTGAAGTCAGATTGGAGGTGTGTGAAATCACAGAATGGAGGTGTGTCAACTCAGAAATGAGGTGTGTGAAGTCATAGAATGGAGGTGTGTGAAGTCATAGAATGGAGGTGTGTGAAATCACGGAATGGAGGTGTCTGAATTCAAAGAATTGAGGTGTGTGAAGTCAGAATGGAGGTCTGTGAAGTCAGAATGGAGGTGTGTGAAGTCATAGAATGGAAGCGTGTGAAGTCATAGAATGGAGGTCTGTGAACTCAGAATGGGGGTTTGTGAAGTCATAGGATGGAGGTGTGTGAACTCAGAATGGAGGTGTGTGAAGTCACAGAATGGAGGTGTGTGAAGTAATAGAATGGAGGTGTGTGAATTCATAGAATGGAGGTGTGTGAAGTCATAGGATCGAGGTGTGTGAAGTCACAGAATGGAGGTGTGTGAAGTCACAGAATGGAGGTGTGTGAAGTCACAGAATTTAGGTGTGTGAACTCAGAATGGAGGTGTGTGAAGCCACAGAATGGAGGTGTGTGAAGTCATAGAATGGAAGTGTGTGAAGTCATAGAATGGAGGTGTGTGAAGGAAGAATGGAGGGGTGTGAAGTCACAGAATGGAGGTGTATGAATTCAGAATGGAGGTGTGTGAATTTACAGAATGGAGGTTTGTGAAGTCATAGAATGGAGGTGTGTGAAGTCAAATTGGAGGTGTGTGAACTCATAGAATGGAGGTGTGTGAAGTCATGGAATGGAGGTGTGTGAAGTGAAACAATACAGGTGTGTGAAGTCACAGAATGGAGGTGTGTGAAGTCACAGAATGGAAGTGTGTGAAGTCAAAACGGAGGTGTGTGAAGTCACAGAATGGAGGTGTGTGAACTCACAGAATGGAGGTGTGTGAAGTCAAAAAGGTGGTGTGTGAAGTCACAGAATGGAGGTGTGTGAAGTCATAGAATGGAGGTGTGTCAAATCATAGAATGGAGGTGTGTGAAGTCAGAATGGAGGTGTGTGAAGTCACAGAATTGAGGTGTATGAAGTCACAGAATGGAGGTGTGTGAAGTCAGCATGAAGGTGTGTGAAGTCACAGAATGGCGGTGTGTGAAGTCACAGAATGGATGTTTGTGAAGTAAGAATGAAGGTGTTTGAAGTCATAGAGTGGAGGTGTGTGAAGTCACAGAATGGAGGTGTGTGAAGTCAGATTGGAGGTGTGTGAAATCACAGAATGGAGGTGTGTGAAGTCACAGAATGGAGGTGTGAGAAGTCATAAAATGGAGGTGTGTGAACTCATAGAATGGAGGTGTGTGAAGTCAAAATGGAGTTGTGTGAAGTCACAGCATGGTGTTTTTTGATATCAACGAATGGAGGTGTGTGAAGTCATAGAATGGAGGTGTGTGAAGTCAGATTGGAGGTGTTTGAAATCACAGAATGATGGTGTGTGAAGTCACAGAATGGAGGTGTGTAAACTCAGAATGTAGGTGTGTGACGCCACAGAATGGAGGTGTGTGAAGTCATAGAATGGAAGTGTGTGAAATCATAGAATGGAGGTGTGTGAAGTCACAGAATTAAGGTGTGTGAAGTCAGAATGGAGGTGTGTGAAGTCAGAATGGAGGTGAGTGAAGTCATAGAATGGAGGTGTGTGAACTCATAGAATGGAGGTCTGTGAACTCAGAATGGAGGTTTGTGAAGTCATAGAATGGAGGTGTGTGAACTCAGAATGGAGGTGTGTGAAGTCACAGAATGGAGGTGTGTGAAGTCATAGAATGGAGGTTTGTGAACTCACAGAATGGAGGTGTGTTAATTGATAGAATGGAGGTGTGTGAAGTCATAGGATCGAGGTGTGTGAAGTCACAGAATGGAGGTGTGTGAAGTCACAGAATGGAGGTGTGTGAACTCAGAATGTAGGTGTGTGAAGCCACAGAATATTGGTGTTTGAATTCATAGAATGGAAGTGTGTGAAGTCATAGAAAGGAGGTGTGTGAACTCAGAATGGAGGTGTGTGAAGTCACAGAATGGAGGTTTGTGAAGTCATACAATGGAGGTCTGTGAACTCAGAATGGAGGTTTGTGAGGTCACAGAATGGAGGTGTGTGAAGTCATAGACTGGGGGTGTGTGAAGTCATAAAATGGAGGTGTGTGAATTCATAGAATGGAGGTGTGTGAAGTCACAATGGAGTTGTGTGAAGTCATAGAATGGTTGTTTTTGATGTCAACGAATGGAGGTGTGTGAAGTCATAGAACGCAGGTGAGTGAAGTCAGATTGGAGGTGTGTGAAATCACAGAATGGAGGTGTGTCAACTCAGAAATGAGGTGTGTGAAGTCATAGAATGGAGGTGTGTGAAGTCATAGAATGGAAGTGTGTGAAATCATAGAATGGAGGTATGTGAAGTCAAAGAATTGAGGTGTGTGAAGTCAGAATTGAGGTGTGTGAAGTCAGAATGGTGGTGTGTGAAGTCATAGAATGGAAGTGTGTGAAGTCATAGAATGGAGGTCTGTGAACTCAGAATGGGGGTTTGTGAAGTCATAGAATGGAGGTGTGTGAACTCAGAATGGAGGTGTGTGAAGTCACAGAATGGAGGTGTGTGAAGTCATAGAATGGAGGTGTGTGAATTCATAGAATGGAGGTGTGTGAATTCATAGGATCGAGGTGTGTGAAGTCACAGAATGGAGGTGTGTGAAGTCACAGAATGTAGGTGTGTGAAGTCAAAACGGAGGTGTGTGAAGCCACAGAATGCAGGTGTGTGAAGTCACAGAATGGAGGTGTGTGAAGTCAGAATGGAGGTGTGTTAAGTGAAACAATAGAGGTGTGTGAAGTCACAGAATGGAGGGGTGTGAAGTCACAGAATGGAAGTGTGTGAAGTCAAAACGGAGGTGTGTGAAGCCACAGAATGCAGGTGTGTGAAGTCACAGAATGGAGGTGTGAGAAGTCAGAATGGAGGTGTGTGAAGTCACAGAATTGAGGTGTATGAAGTCACAGAATGGAGGTTTGTGAACTCACAGAATGGAGGTGTGTTAATTCATAGAATGGAGGTGTGTGAAGTCATAGGATGGAGGTGTGTGAACTCAGAATGGAGGTGTGTGAAGCCACAGAATGGAGGTGTGTGAAGTCATAGAATGGAAGTGTGTGAAGTCATAGAATGGAGGTGTGTTAAGGAAGAATGGAGGGGTGTGAAGTCACAGAATGGAGGTGTATGAATTCAGAATGGAGGTGTGTGAATTTACAGAATGGAGGTTTGTGAAGTCATAGAATGGAGGTGTGTGAAGTCAAATTGGAGGTGTGTGAACTCATAGAATGGAGGTGTGTGAAGTCATGGAATGGAGGTGTGTGAAGTGAAACAATAGAGGTGTGTGAAGCCACAGAATGGATGTGTGTGAAGTCACAGAATGGAAGTGTGTGAAGTCAAAACGGAGGTGTGTGAAGTCACAGAATGGAGGTGTGTGAACTCACAGAATGGAGGTGTGTGACGTCAAAAAGGTGGTGTGTGAAGTCACAGAATGGAGGTGTGTGAAGTCATAGAATGGAGGTGTGTCAAATCATAAAATGGAGGTGTGTGAAGTCAGAATGGAGGTGTGTGAAGTCACAGAATTGAGGTGTATGAAGTCACAGAATGGAGGTGTGTGAAGTCAGAATGAAGGTGTGTGAAGTCACAGAATGGAGGTGTGTGAAGTCACAGAATGGATGTTTGTGAAGTAAAATGAAGGTGTTTGAAGTCATAGAGTGGAGGTGTGTGAAGTCACAGAATGGAGGTGTGTGAAGTCAGATTGGAGGTGTGTGAAATCACAGAATGGAGGTGTGTGAAGTCATAGAATGCAGATGTGAGAAGTCATAAAATGGAGGTGTGTGAACTCATAGAATGGAGGTGTGTGAAGTCAAAATGGAGTTGTGTGAAGTCACAGCATGGTGTTTTTTGATATCAACGAATGGAGGTGTGTGAAGTCATAGAATGGAGGTGTGTGAAGTCAGATTGGAGGTGTTTGAAATCACAGAATGGAGGTGTGTGAAGTCACAGAATGGAGGTGTGAAAACTCAGAATGTAGGTGTGTGACGCCACAGAATGGAGGTGTGTGAAGTCATAGAATGGAAGTGTGTGAAATCATAGAATGGAGGTGTGTGAAGTCACAGAATTAAGGTGTGTGAAGTCAGAATGGAGGTGTGTGAAGTCAGAATGGAGGTGAGTGAAGTCATAGAATGGAGGTGTGTGAACTCATAGAATGGAGGTCTGTGAACTCAGAATGGAGGTTTGTGAAGTCATAGAATGGAGGTGTGTGAACTCAGAATGGAGGTGTGTGAAGTCACAGAATGGAGGTGTGTGAAGTCATAGAATGGAGGTTTGTGAACTCACAGAATGGAGGTGTGTTAATTGATAGAATGGAGGTGTGTGAAGTCATAGGATCGAGGTGTGTGAAGTCACATAATGGAGTTGTGTGAAGTCACAGAATGGAGGTGTGTGAAGTCACAGAATGGAGGTGTGTGAACTCAGAATGTAGGTGTGTGAAGCCACAGAATATTGGTGTTTGAATTCATAGAATGGAAGTGTGTGAAGTCATAGAAAGGAGGTGTGTGAACTCAGAATGGAGGTGTGTGAAGTCACAGAATGGAGGTTTGTGAAGTCATACAATGGAGGTCTGTGAACTCAGAATGGAGGTTTGTGAGGTCACAGAATGGAGGTGTGTGAAGTCATAGACTGGGGGTGTGTGAAGTCATAGAATGGAGGTGTGTGAATTCATAGAATGGAGGTGTGTGAATTCATAGGATCGAGGTGTGTGAAGTCACAGAATGGAGGTGTGTGAAGTCACAGAATGTAGGTGTGTGAAGTCAAAACGGAGGTGTGTGAAGCCACAGAATGCAGGTGTGTGAAGTCACAGAATGGAGGTGTGTGAAGTCAGAATGGAGGTGTGTTAAGTGAAACAATAGAGGTGTGTGAAGTCACAGAATGGAGGGGTGTGAAGTCACAGAATGGAAGTGTGTGAAGTCAAAACGGAGGTGTGTGAAGCCACAGAATGCAGGTGTGTGAAGTCACAGAATGGAGGTGTGAGAAGTCAGAATGGAGGTGTGTGAAGTCACAGAATTGAGGTGTATGAAGTCACAGAATGGAGGTTTGTGAACTCACAGAATGGAGGTGTGTTAATTCATAGAATGGAGGTGTGTGAAGTCATAGGATGGAGGTGTGTGAACTCAGAATGGAGGTGTGTGAAGCCACAGAATGGAGGTGTGTGAAGTCATAGAATGGAAGTGTGTGAAGTCATAGAATGGAGGTGTGTTAAGGAAGAATGGAGGGGTGTGAAGTCACAGAATGGAGGTGTATGAATTCAGAATGGAGGTGTGTGAATTTACAGAATGGAGGTTTGTGAAGTCATAGAATGGAGGTGTGTGAAGTCAAATTGGAGGTGTGTGAACTCATAGAATGGAGGTGTGTGAAATCATGGAATGGAGGTGTGTGAAGTGAAACAATAGAGGTGTGTGAAGCCACAGAATGGATGTGTGTGAAGTCACAGAATGGAAGTGTGTGAAGTCAAAACGGAGGTGTGTGAAGTCACAGAATGGAGGTGTGTGAACTCACAGAATGGAGGTGTGTGAAGTCAAAAAGGTGGTGTGTGAAGTCACAGAATGGAGGTGTGTGAAGTCATAGAATGGAGGTGTGTCAAATCATAAAATGGAGGTGTGTGAAGTCAGAATGGAGGTGTGTGAAGTCACAGAATTGAGGTGTATGAAGTCACAGAATGGAGGTGTGTGAAGTCAGAATGAAGGTGTGTGAAGTCACAGAATGGAGGTGTGTGAAGTCACAGAATGGATGTTTGTGAAGTAAAATGAAGGTGTTTGAAGTCATAGAGTGGAGGTGTGTGAAGTCACAGAATGGAGGTGTGTGAAGTCAGATTGGAGGTGTGTGAAATCACAGAATGGAGGTGTGTGAAGTCATAGAATGGAGATGTGTGAAGTCAAAATGGAGTTGTGTGAAGTCACAGCATGGTGTTTTTTGATATCAACGAATGGAGGTGTGTGAAGTCATAGAATGGAGGTGTGTGAAGTCAGATTGGAGGTGTTTGAAATCACAGAATGGAGGTGTGTGAAGTCACAGAATGGAGGTGTGTAAACTCAGAATGTAGGTGTGTGACGCCACAGAATGGAGGTGTGTGAAGTCATAGAATGGAAGTGTGTGAAATCATAGAATGGAGGTGTGTGAAGTCACAGAATTAAGGTGTGTGAAGTCAGAATGGAGGTGTGTGAAGTCAGAATGGAGGTGAGTGAAGTCATAGAATGGAGGTGTGTGAACTCATAGAATGGAGGTCTGTGAACTCAGAATGGAGGTTTGTGAAGTCATAGAATGGAGGTGTGTGAACTCAGAATGGAGGTGTGTGAAGTCACAGAATGGAGGTGTGTGAAGTCATAGAATGGAGGTTTGTGAACTCACAGAATGGAGGTGTGTTAATTGATAGAATGGAGGTGTGTGAAGTCATAGGATCGAGGTGTGTGAAGTCACATAATGGAGTTGTGTGAAGTCACAGAATGGAGGTGTGTGAAGTCACAGAATGGAGGTGTGTGAACTCAGAATGTAGGTGTGTGAAGCCACAGAATATTGGTGTTTGAATTCATAGAATGGAAGTGTGTGAAGTCATAGAAAGGAGGTGTGTGAACTCAGAATGGAGGTGTGTGAAGTCACAGAATGGAGGTTTGTGAAGTCATACAATGGAGGTCTGTGAACTCAGAATGGAGGTTTGTGAGGTCACAGAATGGAGGTGTGTGAAGTCATAGACTGGGGGTGTGTGAAGTCATAAAATGGAGGTGTGTGAATTCATAGAATGGAGGTGTGTGAAGTCACAATGGAGTTGTGTGAAGTCATAGAATGGTTGTTTTTGATGTCAACGAATGGAGGTGTGTGAAGTCATAGAACGCAGGTGAGTGAAGTCAGATTGGAGGTGTGTGAAATCACAGAATGGAGGTGTGTCAACTCAGAAATGAGGTGTGTGAAGTCATAGAATGGAGGTGTGTGAAGTCATAGAATGGAAGTGTGTGAAATCATAGAATGGAGGTATGTGAAGTCAAAGAATTGAGGTGTGTGAAGTCAGAATTGAGGTGTGTGAAGTCAGAATGGTGGTGTGTGAAGTCATAGAATGGAAGTGTGTGAAGTCATAGAATGGAGGTCTGTGAACTCAGAATGGGGGTTTGTGAAGTCATAGAATGGAGGTGTGTGAACTCAGAATGGAGGTGTGTGAAGTCACAGAATGGAGGTGTGTGAAGTCATAGAATGGAGGTGTGTGAATTCATAGAATGGAGGTGTGTGAATTCATAGGATCGAGGTGTGTGAAGTCACAGAATGGAGGTGTGTGAAGTCACAGAATGTAGGTGTGTGAAGTCAAAACGGAGGTGTGTGAAGCCACAGAATGCAGGTGTGTGAAGTCACAGAATGGAGGTGTGTGAAGTCAGAATGGAGGTGTGTGAAGTGAAACAATAGAGGTGTGTGAAGTCACAGAATGGAGGGGTGTGAAGTCACAGAATGGAAGTGTGTGAAGTCAAAACGGAGGTGTGTGAAGCCACAGAATGCAGGTGTGTGAAGTCACAGAATGGAGGTGTGTGAAGTCAGAATGGAGGTGTGTGAAGTCACAGAATTGAGGTGTATGAAGTCACAGAATGGAGGTTTGTGAACTCACAGAATGGAGGTGTGTTAATTCATAGAATGGAGGTGTGTGAAGTCATAGGATCGAGGTGTGTGAAGTCACAGAATGGAGTTGTGTGAAGTCACAGAATGGAGGTGTGTGAAGTCACAGAATGGAGGTGTGTGAAGTGAAACAATAGAGGTGTGTGAAGTCACAGAATGGAGGTGGGTGAAGTCACAGATTGGAAGTGTGTGAAGTCAAAACGGAGGTGTGTGAAGTCACAGAATGGAGGTGTGTGAAGTCACAGAATGGAGGTGTGTGAAGTCATAGAATGGAGGTGTGTGAATTCATAGAATGGAGGTGTGTGAATTCATACGATCGAGGTGTGTGAAGTCACAGAATGGAGGTGTGTGAAGTCACAGAATGGAGGTGTGTGAAGTCACAGAATGGAGGTGTGTGAAGTCACAGAATGGAGGTGTGTGAACTCAGAATGTAGGTGTGTGAAGCCACAGAATGGATGTGTGTGAAGTCATAGAATGGAAGTGTGTGAAGTCATAGAAAGGCGCTGTGTGAACTCAGAATGGAGTTGTGTGAAGTCACAGAATGGAGGTTTGTGAAGTCATAGAATGGAGGTGTGTGAAGTCAGAGAATGGATGTTTCTGAAGTAAGAATGAAGGTGTGTGAAGTCATAGAATGGAGATGTGTGAAGTCAAATTGGAGGTGTGTGAACTCATAGAATGGAGGTGTGTGAACTCATAGAATGGAGGTTTGTGAAGTCATGGAATGGCGGTGTTTGAAGTCAAAGAATGGAGATGTGTGAAGTGAAACAATAGAGGTGTGTGAAGTCACAGAATGGAGGTGTGTGAAGTCACAGATTGGAAGTGTGTGCAGGCAAAACGGAGGTGTGTGAAGTCACAGAATGGAGGTGTGTGAAGTCACAGAATGGAGGTGTGTGAAGTCAAAAAGGTGGTGTGTGAAGTCACAGAATGGAGGTGTGTGAAGTCATAGAACGGAGGTGTGTGAAATCATAGAATGGAGGTATGTGAAGTCAGAATGGAGGTGTGTGAAGTCACAGAATTGAGGTGTGTGAAGTCACAGAATGGACGTGTGTGAAGTCAGAATGAAGGTGTGTGAAGTCACAGAATGTAGGTGTGTGAAGTCACAGAATGGATGTTTGTGAAGTAAGAATGAAGGTGTTTGAAGTCATAGAGTGGAGGTGTGTGAATTCACAGAATGGAGGTTTGTGAAGTCATAGAATGGAGGTGTGTGAAGTCATAGTATTGAGGTGTGTGAAGTCATAGAACGGTGGTGTGTTAAGTCATAAAATGGAGGTGTGTGAACTCATAGAATGGAGGTGTGTGAAGTCAAAATGGAGTTGTGTGAAGTCATAGAATGGTGTTTTTTGATGTCAACGAATGGAGGTGTGTGAAGTCATAGAATGGAGGTGTGTGAAGTCCGATTGGAGTTGTGTGAAATCACAGAATGGAGGTGTGTTAAGTCACAGAATGGAGGTGTGTGAACTCAGAATGTAGGTGTGTGAAGCCACAGAATGGAGGTGTGTGAAGTCATAGAATGGAAGTGTGAAATCATTGAATGGAGGTGTGTGAAGTCACAGAACTGAGGTGTGTGAAGTCAGAATGGAGGTGAGTGAAGTCATAGAATGGAGGTGTGTGAAGTCATAGAATGGAGGTCTGTGAACTCAGAATGGAGGTTTGTGAAGTCATAGCATGGAGGTGTGTGAAGTCACAGAATGGAGGTGTGTGAAGTCATAGAATGGAGGTGTGTGAAGTCATAAAATGGAGGTGTGTGAATTCATAGAATGGAGGTGTGTGAAGTCATAATGGAGGTGTGTGAAGTCATAGAATGGTTGTTTTGATGTCAACGAATTGAGGTGTGTGAAATCATAGAATGGAAGTGAGTGAAGTCAGATTGGAGGTGTGTGAAATCACAGAATGGAGGTGTGTCAACTCAGAAATGAGGTGTGTGAAGTCATAGAATGGAGGTGTGTGAAGTCATAGAATGGAAGTGTGTGAAATCATAGAATGGAGTGTGTGAAGTCAAAGAATTGAGGTGTGTGAGGTCAGAATGGAGGTGTGTGAAGTCAGAATGGAGGTGTGTGAAGTCATAGAATGGAAGTGTGTGAAGTCATAGAATGGAGGTCTGTGAACTCAGAATGGGGGTTTGTGAAGTCATAGAATGGAGGTGTGTGAACTCAGAATGGAGGTGTGTGAAGTCACAGAATGGAGGTGTGTGAAGTCATAGAATGGAGGTGTGTGAATTCATAGAATGGAGGTGTGTGAAGTCATAGGATCGAGGTGTGTGAAGTCACAGAATGGAGGTTTGTGAAGTCATAGAATGGAGGTGTGTGAAGTCAGAGAATGGATGTTTCTGAAGTAAGAATGAAGGTGTGTGAAGTCATAGAATGGAGGAGTGTGAAGTCAAATTGGAGGTGTGTGAACTTATAGAATTGAGGTGTGTGAACTCATAGAATGGAGGTCTGTGAAGTCATGGAATGGAGGTGTGTGAAATCAAAGAATGGAGGTGTGTGAAGTGAAACAATAGAGGTGTGTGAAGTCACAGAATGGAGGGGTGTGAAGTCACAGAATGGAAGTGAGTGAAGTCAAAATGGAGGTGTGTGAAACCACAGAATGGAGGTGTGTGAAGTCACAGAATGGAGGTGTGTGAAGTCAGAATGGAGGTGTGTGAAGTCACAGAATTGACGTGTATGAAGTCACAGAATGGAGGTGTGTGAAGTCAGAATGAAGGTGTGTGAAGTCACAGAATGGAGGTGTGTGAATTCACAGAATGGATGTTTGTGAAGTAAGAATGAAGGTGTTTGAAGTCATAGTGTGCAGGTGAGTGAAGTCACAGAATGGAGGTGTGTGAAGTGAGATTGGAGGTGTGTGATATCACAGAATGGAGGTGTGTGAAGTCATAGAATGGAGGTGTGTTAAGTCATAAAATGGAGGTGTGTGAACTCATAGAATGGAGATGTGTGAAGTGAAAATGGGGTTGTGTGAAGTCATAGAGTGGTGTTATTTGATGTCAACGAATGGAGGTGTGTGAAGTCATAGAATGGAGGTGTGTGAAGTAAGATTGGAGGTGTGTGAAATCACAGAATGGAGGTGTGTGAAGTCACAGAATGGAGGTGTGTAAACTCAGAATGTAGGTGTGTGAAGCCACAGAAAGGAGGTGTGTGAAGTCATAGAATGGAAGTGTGTGAAATCATAGAATTGAGGTGTGTGAAGTCACAGAATTGAGGTGTGTGAAGTCAGAATGGAGGTGTGTGAAGTCAGAATGGAGGTGAGTGAAGTCATAGAATGGAGGTGTGTGAAGTTATAGAATGGAGGTCTGTGAACTCAGAATGGAGGTTTGCGAAGACATAGAATGGAGGTGTGTGAACTCAGAATGGAGGTGTGTGAAGTCACAGAATGGAGGTGTGTGAAGTCATAGAATGGAGGTTTGTGAACTCACAGAATGGAGGTGTGTTAATTCATAGAATGGAGGTGTGTGAAGTCATAGCATCGAGGTGTGTGAAGTCACAGAATTGAGGTGTGTGAAGTCACAGAATGGAGGTGTGTGAAGTCACAGAATGGAGGTGTGTGAACTCAGAATGTAGGTGTGTGAAGTCATAGAATGGAGGTGTGTGAAGTCATAGAATGGAAGTGTGTGAAGTCATAGAAAGGAGGTGTGTGAACTCAGAATGGAGGTGTGTGAAGTCACAGAATGGAGGTTTGTGAAGTCATAGAATGGAGGTGTGTGAAGTCAGAGAATGGATGTTTCTGAAGTAAGAATGAAGGTGTGTGAAGTCATAGAATGGAGATGTGTGAAGTCAAATTGGAGGTGTGTGAGCTCATAGAATGGAGGTGTGTGAACTCATAGAATGGAGGTTTGTGAAGTCATGGAATGGCGGTGTGTGAAGTCAAAGAATGGAGGTGTGTGAAGTGAAACAATAGAGGTGTGTGAAGTCACAGAATGGAGGTGTGTGAAGTCACAGATTGGAAGTGTGTGAAGGCAAAATGGAGGTGTGTGAAGTCACAAAATGGAGGTGTGTGAAGTCACAGAATGGAGGTGTGTGAAGTCATAGAATGGAGGTGTGTGAAGTCATAGAATGAAGGTGTGTGAAGTCAGAATGGAGGTGTGTGTAGTCACAGAATTGAGGTGTGTGAAGTCACAGAATGGAGGTGTGTGATGTCAGAATGAAGGTGTGTGAAATCACAGAATGGAGGTGTGTGAAGTCACAGAATGGATGTTTGTGAAGTAAGAATGAAGGTTTTTGAAGTCGTACAGTGGAGGTGTGTGAAGTCATAGAATGGAGGTGTGTGAAGTCATAGAATGGAGGTGTGTGAAGTCATAGAATTGAGGTGTGTGAAGTCATAGAATGGAGGTGTGTGAAGTCATAAAATGGAGGTGTGTGAACTCATAGAATGGATGTGTGTGAAGTTAAAATGGAGTTGTGTGAAGTCATAGAATGGTGGTTTTTGATGTCAACGAATGGAGGTGTGTGAAGTCACAGAATGGAGGTGTGTGAACTCAGAATGGAGGTGTGTGAAGTCACAGAATGGAGGTTTGTGAAGTCATAGAATGGAGGTGTGTGAAGTCAGAGAATGGATGTTTCTGAAGTAAGAATGGAGGTGTGTGAAGTCAAATTGGAGGTGTGTGAACCCATAGAATGGAGGTGTGTGAACTCATAGAATGGAGGTGTGTGAAGTCATGGAATGGAGGTGTGTGAAGTCACAGAATGGAAGTGTGTGAAGTCAAAACGGAGGTGTGTGAAGTCACAGAATGGAGGTGTGTGAAGTCAAAGAATGGAGGTGTGTGAAGTCAAAAAGGTGGTGTGTGAAGTCACAGAATGGAGGTGTGTGAAGTCATAGAATGGAGGTGTGTGAAATCATAGAATGGAGGTAAGTGAAGTCAGAATGGAGTTGTATGAAGTCACAGAATTGAGGTGTGTGAAGTCACAGAATGTAGGTGTGTGAAGTCAGAATGAAGTTGTGTGAAGTCACAGAATGGAGGTGTGTGAAGTCACAAAATGGATGTTTGTGAAGTAAGAATGAAGTTGTTTGAAGTCATAGAGTGGAGGTGTGTGAAGTCACAGAATGGAGGTGTGTGAAGTCATAGAATGGAGGTGTGTGAAGCCATAAAATGGAGATGTGTGATCTCATAGAATGGAGGTGTGTGAAGTCAAAATGGAGTTGTGTGAAGTCAGAGAATGGTGTCTTTTGATGTCAACGAATGGAGGTGTGTGAAGTCATAGAATGGAGGTGTGTGAAGTCCGATTGGAGTTGTGTGAAATCACAGAATGGAGGTGTGTTAAGTCACAGAATGGAGGTGTGTGAACTCAGAATGTAGGTGTGTGAAGCAACAGAATGGAGGTGTGTGAAATCATAGAATGGAAGTGTGAAATCATTGAATGGAGGTGTGTGAAGTCACAGAACTGAGGTGTGTGAAGTCAGAATGGAGGTGTGTGAAGTCAGAATGGAGGTTTGTGAAGTCATAGAATGGAGGTGTGTGAAGTCATAGAATGGAGGTCTGTGAACTCAGAATGGAGGTTTGTGAAGTCATAGCATGGAGGTGTGTGAAGTCACAGAATGGAGGTGTGTGAAGTCAGAGAATGGAGGTGTGTGAAGTCATAAAATGGAGGTGTGTGAATTCATAGAATGGAGGTGTGTGAAGTCATAATGGAGGTGTGTGAAGTCATAGAATGGTTGTTTTTGATGTCAACGAATTGAGGTGTGTGAAATCATAGAATGGAAGTGAGTGAAGTCAGATTGGAGGTGTGTGAAATCACAGAATGGAGGTGTGTCAACTCAGAAATGAGGTGTGTGAAGTCATAGAATGGAGGTGTGTGAAGTCATAGAATGGAAGTGTGTGAAATCATAGAATGGAGTGTGTGAAGTCAAAGAATTGAGGTGTGTGAGGTCAGAATGGAGGTGTGTGAAGTCAGAATGGAGGTGTGTGAAGTCATAGAATGGAAGTGTGTGAAGTCATAGAATGGAGGTCTGTGAACTCAGAATGGGGGTTTGTGAAGTCATAGAATGGAGGTGTGTGAACTCAGAATGGAGGTGTGTGAAGTCACAGAATGGAGGTGTGTGAAGTCATAGAATGGAGGTGTGTGAATTCATAGAATGGAGGTGTGTGAAGTCATAGGATCGAGGTGTGTGAAGTCACAGAATGGAGGTTTGTGAAGTCATAGAATGGAGGTGTGTGAAGTCAGAGAATGGATGTTTCTGAAGTAAGAATGAAGGTGTGTGAAGTCATAGAATGGAGGAGTGTGAAGTCAAATTGGAGGTGTGTGAACTTATAGAATTGAGGTGTGTGAACTCATAGAATGGAGGTCTGTGAAGTCATGGAATGGAGGTGTGTGAAATCAAAGAATGGAGGTGTGTGAAGTGAAACAATAGAGGTGTGTGAAGTCACAGAATGGAGGGGTGTGAAGTCACAGAATGGAAGTGAGTGAAGTCAAAACGGAGGTGTGTGAAACCACAGAATGGAGGTGTGTGAAGTCACAGAATGGAGGTGTGTGAAGTCAGAATGGAGGTGTGTGAAGTCACAGAATTGACGTGTATGAAGTCACAGAATGGAGGTGTGTGAAGTCAGAATGAAGGTGTGTGAAGTCACAGAATGGAGGTGTGTGAATTCACAGAATGGATGTTTGTGAAGTAAGAATGAAGGTGTTTGAAGTCATAGAGTGCAGGTGAGTGAAGTCACAGAATGGAGGTGTGTGAAGTGAGATTGGAGGTGTGTGATATCACAGAATGGAGGTGTGTGAAGTCATAGAATGGAGGTGTGTTAAGTCATAAAATGGAGGTGTGTGAACTCATAGAATGGAGATGTGTGAAGTGAAAATGGGGTTGTGTGAAGTCATAGAGTGGTGTTATTTGATGTCAACGAATGGAGGTGTGTGAAGTCATAGAATGGAGGTGTGTGAAGTCAGATTGGAGGTGTGTGAAATCACAGAATGGAGGTGTGTGAAGTCACAGAATGGAGGTGTGTAAATTCAGAATGTAGGTGTGTGAAGCCACAGAAAGGAGGTGTGTGAAGTCATAGAATGGAAGTGTGTGAAATCATAGAATTGAGGTGTGTGAAGTCACAGAACTGAGGTGTGTGAAGTCAGAATGGAGGTGTGTGAAGTCAGAATGGAGGTGAGTGAAGTCATAGAATGGAGGTGTGTGAAGTTATAGAATGGAGGTCTGTGAACTCAGAATGGAGGTTTGCGAAGACATAGAATGGAGGTGTGTGAACTCAGAATGGAGGTGTGTGAAGTCACAGAATGGAGGTGTGTGAAGTCATAGAATGGAGGTTTGTAAACTCACAGAATGGAGGTGTGTTAATTCATAGAATGGAGGTGTGTGAAGTCATAGCATCGAGGTGTGTGAAGTCACAGAATTGAGGTGTGTGAAGTCACAGAATGGAGGTGTGTGAAGTCACAGAATGGAGGTGTGTGAAGTCATAGAATGGAGGTGTGTGAAGTCATAGAATGGAAGTGTGTGAAGTCATAGAAAGGAGGTGTGTGAACTCAGAATGGAGGTGTGTGAAGTCACAGAATGGAGGTTTGTGAAGTCATAGAATGGAGGTGTGTGAAGTCAGAGAATGGATGTTTCTGAAGTAAGAATGAAGGTGTGTGAAGTCATAGAATGGAGATGTGTGAAGTCAAATTGGAGGTGTGTGAGCTCATAGAATGGAGGTGTGTGAACTCATAGAATGGAGGTTTGTGAAGTCATGGAATGGCGGTGTGTGAAGTCAAAGAATGGAGGTGTGTGAAGTGAAACAATAGAGGTGTGTGAAGTCACAGAATGGAGGTGTGTGAAGTCACAGATTGGAAGTGTGTGAAGGCAAAATGGAGGTGTGTGAAGTCACAAAATGGAGGTGTGTGAAGTCACAGAATGGAGGTGTGTGAAGTCATAGAATGGAGGTGTGTGAAGTCATAGAATGAAGGTGTGTGAAGTCAGAATGGAGGTGTGTGAAGTCACAGAATTGAGGTGTGTGAAGTCACAGAATGGAGGTGTGTGAAGTCAGAATGAAGGTGTGTGAAATCACAGAATGGAGGTGTGTGAAGTCACAGAATGGATGTTTGTGAAGTAAGAATGAAGGTTTTTGAAGTCGTACAGTGGAGGTGTGTGAAGTCATAGAATGGAGGTGTGTGAAGTCATAGAATGGAGGTGTGTGAAGTCATAGAATTGAGGTGTGTGAAGTCATAGAATGGAGGTGGGTGAAGTCATAAAATGGAGGTGTGTGAACTCATAGAATGGAGGGGTGTGAAGTTAAAATGGAGTTGTGTGAAGTCATAGAATGGTGGGTTTTGATGTCAACGAATGGAGGTGTGTGAAGTCACAGAATGGAGGTGTGTGAACTCAGAATGGAGGTGTGTGAAGTCACAGAATGGAGGTTTGTGAAGTCATAGAATGGAGGTGTGTGAAGTCAGAGAATGGATGTTTCTGAAGTAAGAATGGAGGTGTGTGAAGTCAAATTGGAGGTGTGTGAACCCATAGAATGGAGGTGTGTGAACTCATAGAATGGAGGTGTGTGAAGTCATGGAATGGAGGTGTGTGAAGTCACAGAATGGAAGTGTGTGAAGTCAAAACGGAGGTGTGTGAAGTCACAGAATGGAGGTGTGTGAAGTCAAAGAATGGAGGTGTGTGAAGTCAAAAAGGTGGTGTGTGAAGTCACAGAATGGAGGTGTGTGAAGTCATAGAATGGAGGTGTGTGAAATCATAGAATGGAGGTAAGTGAAGTCAGAATGGAGTTGTATGAAGTCACAGAATTGAGGTGTGTGAAGTCACAGAATGGAGGTGTGTGAAGTCAGAATGAAGTTGTGTGAAGTCACAGAATGGAGGTGTGTGAAGTCACAAAATGGATGTTTGTGAAGTAAGAATGAAGTTGTTTGAAGTCATAGAGTGGAGGTGTGTGAAGTCACAGAATGGAGGTGTGTGAAGTCATAGAATGGAGGTGTGTGAAGCCATAAAATGGAGATGTGTGATCTCATAGAATGGAGGTGTGTGAAGTGAAAATGGAGTTGTGTGAAGTCATAGAATGGAGGTGTGTGAAGTCAGATTGTAGGTGTGTGAAATCACAGAATGGAGGTGTGTGAAGTCACAGAATGGAGGTGTGTGAATTCAGAATGTAGGTGTGTGGAGCCACAGAATGGAGGTGTGTGAAGTCATAGAATGGAAGTGTGTGAAATCATTGAATGGAGGTGTGTGAAGTCACAGAATTGAGGTGTGTGAAGTCAGAATGGAGGTGTGTGAAGTCAGAATGGAGGTGAGTGAAGTCATAGAATGGAGGTGTGTGAAGTCATAGAATGGAGGTCTGTGAACTCAGAATGGAGGTTTGTGAAGTCATAGAATGGAGGTGTGTGAAGTCACAGAATGGAGGTGTGTGAAGTGATAGAATGCTGGTGTGTGAAGTCATAAAATGGAGGTGTTTGAATTCATAGATTGGAGGTGTGTGATGTCACAATGGAGTTGTGTGAAGTCATAGAATGGTTGTTTTTGATGTCAACGAATGGAGGTGAGTGAAGTCAGATTGGAGGTGTGTGAAATCACAGAATGGAGGTGTCTCAACTCAGAAATGAGGTGTGTGAAGTCATAGAATGGAGGTGTGTGAAGTCATAGAATGGAGGTGTGTGAAATCATAGAATGGAGGTGTGTCAAGTCAAAGAATTGAGGTGTGTGAAGTCAGAATGGAGGTGTGTGAAGTCAGAATGGAGGTGTGTGAAGTTATAGAATGGAAGTGTGTGAAGTCATAGAATGGAGGTCTGTGAACTCAGAATGGGGGTTTGTGAAGTCATAGAATGGAGGTGTGTGAACTCAGAATGGAGGTGTGTGAAGTCACAAATGGAGGTGTGTGAAGTCATAGAATGGAGGTGTGTGAATTCATAGAATGGAGATGTGTGAAGTCACAGGATCGAGGTGTGTGAAGTCACAGAATGGAGGTGTGTGAAGTCACAGAATGGAGGTGTGTGAAGTCACAGAATGGAGGTGTGTGAACTCAGAATGGAGCGGTGTGAAGCCACAGAATGGAGGTGTTTGAAGTCATAGAATGGAAGTGTGTGAAGTCATAGAATGGAGGTTGTGAAGGAAGAATGGAGGGGTGTGAAGTCACAGAATGGAGGTGTGTGAATTCAGAATGGAGGTGTGTGAAGTTACAGAATGGAGGTTTGTGAAGTCATAGAATGGAGGTGTGTGAAGTCAGAGAATGGATGTTTCTGAAGTAAGAATGAAGGTGTGTGAAGTCATAGAATGGAGGTGTGTGAAGTCAAATTAGAGGTGTGTGAACTCATAGAATGGAGCTGTGTGAAGTCATGGAATGGAGGTGTGTGAAGTCAAAGAATGGAGGTGTGTGAAGTGAAACAATAGAGGTGTGTGAAGTCACAGAATGGAGGTATGTGAAGTCACAGAATGGAAGTGTGTGAAGTCAAAAATGTGGTGTGTGAAGTCACAGTATGGAGGTGTGTGAAGTCAAAGAATGGAGGTGTGTGAAGTCAAAACGGAGGTGTGTGAAGTCACAGAATGGAGGTGTGTGAAGTCACAGAATGGAGGTGTGTGAAGTCAAAAACTTGGTGTGTGAAGTCACAGAATGGAGGTTTGTGAAGTCATAGAATGGAGGTGTGTGAAATCATAGAATGGAGGTGTGTGAAGTCAGAATGGAGGTTTGTGAAGTCACAGAATTGAGGTGTATGAAGTCACAGAATGGACGTGTGTGAAGTCAGAATGAATGTGTGTGAAGTCACCGAATGGAGGTGTGTGAAGACACAGAATGGATGTTTGTGAAGTAAGAATGAAGGTGTTTGAAGTCATAGAGTGGAGGTGTGCGAAGTCACAGAATGGAGGTGTGTGAAGTCAGATTGGAGGTGTGTGAAATCACAGAATGGAGGTGTGTGAAGTCATAGAATGGAGGTGTGTGAAGTCATAAATTGGAGGTGTGTGAACTCATAGAATGGAGGTGTGTGAAGTCAAAATGGAGTTGTGTGAAGTCATAGCATGGTGTTTTTTGATATCAACGAATGGAGGTGTGTGAAGTCATAGAATGGAGGTGTGTGAAGTCAGATTGGAGGTGTGTGAAATCACAGAATGGAGGTGTGTGAAGTCACAGAATGGAGGTGTGTAAACTCAGAATGTAGTAGTGTGACGCCACAGAATGGAGGTGTGTGAAGTCATAGAATGGAAGTGTGTGAAATCATAGAATGGAGGTGTGTGAAGTCACAGAATTAAGGTGTGTGAAGTCAGAATGGAGGTGTGTGAAGTCAGAATGGAGGTGAGTGAAGTCATAGAATGGAAGTGTGTGAAGTCATAGAATGGAGGTCTGTGAACTCAGAATGGAGGTTTCTGAAGTCATAGAATGGAGGTGTGTGAACTCAGAATGGAGGTGTGTGAAGTCACAGAATGGAGGTGTGTGAAGTCATAGAATGGAGGTTTGTGAACTCACAGAATGGAGGTGTGTTAATTCATAGAATGGAGGTGTGTGAAGTCATAGGATCGAGGTGTGTGAAGTCACAGAATGGAGGTGTGTGAAGTCACAGAATGGAGGTGTGTGAAGTCACAGAATGGAGGTGTGTGAACTCCGAATGTAGGTGTGTGAAGCCACAGAATGGAGGTGTGTGAAGTCATAGAATGGAAGTGTGTGAAGTCATAGAAAGGAGGTGTGTGAACTCAGAATGGAGGTGTGTGAAGTCACAGAATGGAGGTTTGTGAAGTCATAGAATGGAGGTGTGTGAAGTCAGAGAATGGATGTTTCTGAAGTAAGAATGAAGGTGTGTGAAGTCATAGAATGGAGATGTGTGAAGTCAAATTGGAGGTGTGTGAACTCATAGAATGGAGGTGTGTGAACTCATAGAATGGAGGTTTGTGAAGTCATGGAATGGCGGTGTTTGAAGTCAAAGAATGGAGTGTGTGAAGTGAAACAATAGAGGTGTGTGAAGTCACAGAATGGAGGTGTGTGAAGTCCCAGATTGGAAGTGTGTGAAGTCAAAACGGAGGTGTGTGAAGTCACAGAATGGAGGTGTGTGAAGCCAGAGAATGGAGGTGTGTGAAGTCAAAAAGGTGGTGTGTGAAGTCACAGAATGGAGGTGTGGGAAGTCATAGAATGGAGGTGTGTGAAATCATAGAATGGAGGTATGTGAAGTCAAAATGGAGGTGTGTGAAGTCACAGAATTGAGGTGTGTGAAGTCACAGAATGGAGGTGTGTGAAGTCACAGAATGGATGTTTGTGAAGTAAGAATGAAGGTGTTTGAAGTCATAGAGTGGAGGTGTGTGAAGTCACAGAATGGAGGTGTGTGAAGTCATAGAATGGAGGTGTGTGAAGTCATAGAATTGAGGTGTGTGAACTCATAGAATGGAGGTGTGTGAACTCATAGAATGGAGGTGAGTGAAGTCAAAACGGAGGTGTGTGAAACCACAGAATGGAGGTGTGTGAAGTCACAGAATGGAGGTGTGTGAAGTCAGAATGGAGGTGTGTGAAGTCACAGAATTGACGTGTATGAAGTCACAGAATGGAGGTGTGTGAAGTCAGAATGAAGGTGTGTGAAGTCACAGAATGGAGGTGTGTGAATTCACAGAATGGATGTTTGTGAAGTAAGAATGAAGGTGTTTGAAGTCATAGAGTGCAGGTGAGTGAAGTCACAGAATGGAGGTGTGTGAAGTGAGATTGGAGGTGTGTGATATCACAGAATGGAGGTGTGTGAAGTCATAGAATGGAGGTGTGTTAAGTCATAAAATGGAGGTGTGTGAACTCATAGAATGGAGATGTGTGAAGTGAAAATGGGGTTGTGTGAAGTCATAGAGTGGTGTTATTTGATGTCAACGAATGGAGGTGTGTGAAGTCATAGAATGGAGGTGTGTGAAGTCATAGAATGGAGGTCTGTGAACTCAGAATGGGGGTTTGTGAAGTCATAGAATGGAGGTGTGTGAACTCAGAATGGAGGTGTGTGAAGTCACAAATGGAGGTGTGTGAAGTCATAGAATGGAGGTGTGTGAATTCATAGAATGGAGATGTGTGAAGTCACAGGATCGAGGTGTGTGAAGTCACAGAATGGAGGTGTGTGAAGTCACAGAATGGAGGTGTGTGAAGTCACAGAATGGAGGTGTGTGAACTCAGAATGGAGCGGTGTGAAGCCACAGAATGGAGGTGTCTGAAGTCATAGAATGGAAGTGTGTGAAGTCATAGAATGGAGGTGTGTGAAGGAAGAATGGAGGGGTGTGAAGTCACAGAATGGAGGTGTGTGAATTCAGAATGGAGGTGTGTGAAGTTACAGAATGGAGGTTTGTGAAGTCATAGAATGGCGGTGTGTGAAGTCAGAGAATGGATGTTTCTGAAGTAAGAATGAAGGTGTGTGAAGTCATAGAATGGAGGTGTGTGAAGTCAAATTAGAGGTGTGTGAACTCATAGAATGGAGCTGTGTGAAGTCATGGAATGGAGGTGTGTGAAGTCAAAGAATGGAGGTGTGTGAAGTGAAACAATAGAGGTGTGTGAAGTCACAGAATGGAGGTATGTGAAGTCACAGAATGGAAGTGTGTGAAGTCAAAAAGGTGGTGTGTGAAGTCACAGTATGGAGGTGTGTGAAGTCAAAGAATGGAGGTGTGTGAAGTCAAAACGGAGGTGTGTGAAGTCACAGAATGGAGGTGTGTGAAGTCACAGATTGGAAGTGTGTGAAGGCAAAAACTTGGTGTGTGAAGTCACAGAATGGAGGTTTGTGAAGTCATAGAATGGAGGTGTGTGAAATCATAGAATGGAGGTGTGTGAAGTCAGAATGGAGGTTTGTGAAGTCACAGAATTGAGGTGTATGAAGTCACAGAATGGACGTGTGTGAAGTCAGAATGAATGTGTGTGAAGTCACCGAATGGAGGTGTGTGAAGACACAGAATGGATGTTTGTGAAGTAAGAATGAAGGTGTTTGAAGTCATAGAGTGGAGGTGTGCGAAGTCACAGAATGGAGGTGTGTGAAGTCAGATTGGAGGTGTGTGAAATCACAGAATGGAGGTGTGTGAAGTCATAGAATGGAGGTGTGTGAAGTCATAAATTGGAGGTGTGTGAACTCATAGAATGGAGGTGTGTGAAGTCAAAATGGAGTTGTGTGAAGTCTTAGCATGGTGTTTTTTGATATCAACGAATGGAGGTGTGTGAAGTCATAGAATGGAGGTGTGTGAAGTCAGATTGGAGGTGTGTGAAATCACAGAATGGAGGTGTGTGAAGTCACAGAATGGAGGTGTGTAAACTCAGAATGTAGTAGTGTGACGCCACAGAATGGAGGTGTGTGAAGTCATAGAATGGAAGTGTGTGAAATCATAGAATGGAGGTGTGTGAAGTCACAGAATTAAGGTGTGTGAAGTCAGAATGGAGGTGTGTGAAGTCAGAATGGAGGTGAGTGAAGTCATAGAATGGAAGTCTGTGAAGTCATAGAATGGAGGTCTGTGAACTCAGAATGGAGGTTTCTGAAGTCATAGAATGGAGGTGTGTGAACTCAGAATGGAGGTGTGTGAAGTCACAGAATGGAGGTGTGTGAAGTCATAGGATCGAGGTGTGTGAAGTCACAGAATGGAGGTGTGTGAAGTCACAGAATGGAGGTGTGTGAAGTCACAGAATGGAGGTGTGTGAACTCCGAATGTAGGTGTGTGAAGCCACAGAATGGAGGTGTGTGAAGTCATAGAATGGAAGTGTGTGAAGTCATAGAAAGGAGGTGTGTGAACTCAGAATGGAGGTGTGTGAAGTCACAGAATGGAGGTTTGTGAAGTCATAGAATGGAGGTGTGTGAAGTCAGAGAATGGATGTTTCTGAAGTAAGAATGAAGGTGTGTGAAGTCATAGAATGGAGATGTGTGAAGTCAAATTGGAGGTGTGTGAACTCATAGAATGGAGGTGTGTGAACTCATAGAATGGAGGTTTGTGAAGTCATGGAATGGCGGTGTTTGAAGTCAAAGAATGGAGTGTGTGAAGTGAAACAATAGAGGTGTGTGAAGTCACAGAATGGAGGTGTGTGAAGTCCCAGATTGGAAGTGTGTGAAGTCAAAACGGAGGTGTGTGAAGTCACAGAATGGAGGTGTGTGAAGCCAGAGAATGGAGGTGTGTGAAGTCAAAAAGGTGGTTTGTGAAGTCACAGAATGGAGGTGTGGGAAGTCATAGAATGGAGGTGTGTGAAATCATAGAATGGAGGTATGTGAAGTCAAAATGGAGGTGTGTGAAGTCACAGAATTGAGGTGTGTGAAGTCACAGAATGGAGGTGTGTGAAGTCACAGAATGGATGTTTGTGAAGTAAGAATGAAGGTGTTTGAAGTCATAGAGTGGAGGTGTGTGAAGTCACAGAATGGAGGTGTGTGAAGTCATAGAATGGAGGTGTGTGAAGTCATAGAATTGAGGTGTGTGAACTCATAGAATGGAGGTGTGTGAACTCATAGAATGGAGGTGAGTGAAGTCAAAACGGAGGTGTGTGAAACCACAGAATGGAGGTGTGTGAAGTCACAGAATGGAGGTGTGTGAAGTCAGAATGGAGGTGTGTGAAATCACAGAATTGACGTGTATGAAGTCACAGAATGGAGGTGTGTGAAGTCAGAATGAAGGTGTGTGAAGTCACAGAATGGAGGTGTGTGAATTCACAGAATGGATGTTTGTGAAGTAAGAATGAAGGTGTTTGAAGTCATAGAGTGCAGGTGAGTGAAGTCACAGAATGGAGGTGTGTGAAGTGAGATTGGAGGTGTGTGATATCACAGAATGGAGGTGTGTGAAGTCATAGAATGGAGGTGTGTTAAGTCATAAAATGGAGGTGTGTGAACTCATAGAATGGAGATGTGTGAAGTGAAAATGGGGTTGTGTGAAGTCATAGAGTGGTGTTATTTGATGTCAACGAATGGAGGTGTGTGAAGTCATAGAATGGAGGTGTGTGAAGTCAGATTGGAGGTGTGTGAAATCACAGAATGTAGGTGTGTGAAGCCACAGAAAGGAGGTGTGTGAAGTCATAGAATGGAAGTGTGTGAAATCATAGAATTGAGGTGTGTGAAGTCACAGAACTGAGGTGTGTGAAGTCAGAATGGAGGTGTGTGAAGTCAGAATGGAGGTGAGTGAAGTCATAGAATGGAGGTGTGTGAAGTTATAGAATGGAGGTCTGTGAACTCAGAATGGAGGTTTGCGAAGACATAGAATGGAGGTGTGTGAACTCAGAATGGAGTTGTGTGAAGTCACAGAATGGAGGTGTGTGAAGTCATAGAATGGAGGTTTGTAAACTCACAGAATGGAGGTGTGTTAATTCATAGAATGGAGGTGTGTGAAGTCATAGCATCGAGGTGTGTGAAGTCACAGAATTGAGGTGTGTGAAGTCACAGAATGGAGGTGTGTGAAGTCACAGAATGGAGGTGTGTGAAGTCATAGAATGGAGGTGTGTGAAGTCATAGAATGGAAGTGTGTGAAGTCATAGAAAGGAGGTGTGTGAACTCAGAATGGAGGTGTGTGAAGTCACAGAATGGAGGTTTGTGAAGTCATAGAATGGAGGTGTGTGAAGTCAGAGAATGGATGTTTCTGAAGTAAGAATGAAGGTGTGTGAAGTCATAGAATGGAGATGTGTGAAGTCAAATTGGAGGTGTGTGAGCTCATAGAATGGAGGTGTGTGAACTCATAGAATGGAGGTTTGTGAAGTCATGGAATGGCGGTGTGTGAAGTCAAAGAATGGAGGTGTGTGAAGTGAAACAATAGAGGTGTGTGAAGTCACAGAATGGAGGTGTGTGAAGTCACAGATTGGAAGTGTGTGAAGGCAAAATGGAGGTGTGTGAAGTCACAAAATGGAGGTGTGTGAAGTCACAGAATGGAGGTGTGTGAAGTCATAGAATGGAGGTGTGTGAAGTCATAGAATGAAGGTGTGTGAAGTCAGAATGGAGGTGTGTGAAGTCACAGAATTGAGGTGTGTGAAGTCACAGAATGGAGGTGTGTGAAGTCAGAATGAAGGTGTGTGAAATCACAGAATGGAGGTGTGTGAAGTCACAGAATGGATGTTTGTGAAGTAAGAATGAAGGTTTTTGAAGTCGTACAGTGGAGGTGTGTGAAGTCATAGAATGGAGGTGTGTGAAGTCATAGAATGGAGGTGTGTGAAGTCATAGAATTGAGGTGTGTGAAGTCATAGAATGGAGGTGTGTGAAGTCATAAAATGGAGGTGTGTGAACTCATAGAATGGAGGGGTGTGAAGTTAAAATGGAGTTGTGTGAAGTCATAGAATGGTGGGTTTTGATGTCAACGAATGGAGGTGTGTGAAGTCATAGAATGGAGGTGTGTGAACTCAGAATGGAGGTGTGTGAAGTCACAGAATGGAGGTTTGTGAAGTCATAGAATGGAGGTGTGTGAAGTCAGAGAATGGATGTTTCTGAAGTAAGAATGGAGGTGTGTGAAGTCAAATTGGAGGTGTGTGAACCCATAGAATGGAGGTGTGTGAACTCATAGAATGGAGGTGTGTGAAGTCATGGAATGGAGGTGTGTGAAGTCACAGAATGGAAGTGTGTGAAGTCAAAACGGAGGTGTGTGAAGTCACAGAATGGAGGTGTGTGAAGTCAAAGAATGGAGGTGTGTGAAGTCAAAAAGGTGGTGTGTGAAGTCACAGAATGGAGGTGTGTGAAGTCATAGAATGGAGGTGTGTGAAATCATAGAATGGAGGTAAGTGAAGTCAGAATGGAGTTGTATGAAGTCACAGAATTGAGGTGTGTGAAGTCACAGAATGGAGGTGTGTGAAGTCAGAATGAAGTTGTGTGAAGTCACAGAATGGAGGTGTGTGAAGTCACAAAATGGATGTTTGTGAAGTAAGAATGAAGTTGTTTGAAGTCATAGAGTGGAGGTGTGTGAAGTCACAGAATGGAGGTGTGTGAAGTCATAGAATGGAGGTGTGTGAAGCCATAAAATGGAGATGTGTGATCTCATAGAATGGAGGTGTGTGAAGTGAAAATGGAGTTGTGTGAAGTCATAGAATGGAGGTGTGTGAAGTCAGATTGTAGGTGTGTGAAATCACAGAATGGAGGTGTGTGAAGTCACAGAATGGAGGTGTGTGAATTCAGAATGTAGGTGTGTGGAGCCACAGAATGGAGGTGTGTGAAGTCATAGAATGGAAGTGTGTGAAATCATTGAATGGAGGTGTGTGAAGTCACAGAATTGAGGTGTGTGAAGTCAGAATGGAGGTGTGTGAAGTCATAGAATGGAGGTGTGTGAAGTCATAGAATGGAGGTCTGTGAACTCAGAATGGAGGTTTGTGAAGTCATAGAATGGAGGTGTGTGAAGTCACAGAATGGAGGTGTGTGAAGTCATAGAATGCAGGTGTGTGAAGTCATAAAATGGAGGTGTGTGAATTCATAGATTGGAGGTGTGTGATGTCACAATGGAGATGTGTGAAGTCATAGAATGGTTGTTTTTGATGTCAACGAATGGAGGTGAGTGAAGTCAGATTGGAGGTGTGTGAAATCACAGAATGGAGGTGTCTCAACTCAGAAATGAGGTGTGTGAAGTCATAGAATGGAGGTGTGTGAAGTCATAGAATGGAGGTGTGTGAAATCATAGAATGGAGGTGTGTCAAGTCAAAGAATTGAGGTGTGTGAAGTCAGAATGGAGGTGTGTGAAGTCAGAATGGAGGTGTGTGAAGTTATAGAATGGAAGTGTGTGAAGTCATAGAATGGAGGTCTGTGAACTCAGAATGGGGGTTTGTGAAGTCATAGAATGGAGGTGTGTGAACTCAGAATGGAGGTGTGTGAAGTCACAAATGGAGGTGTGTGAAGTCATAGAATGGAGGTGTGTGAATTCATAGAATGGAGATGTGTGAAGTCACAGGATCGAGGTGTGTGAAGTCACAGAATGGAGGTGTGTGAAGTCACAGAATGGAGGTGTGTGAAGTCACAGAATGGAGGTGTGTGAACTCAGAATGGAGCGGTGTGAAGCCACAGAATGGAGGTGTCTGAAGTCATAGAATGGAAGTGTGTGAAGTCATAGAATGGAGGTGTGTGAAGGAAGAATGGAGGGGTGTGAAGTCACAGAATGGAGGTGTGTGAATTCAGAATGGAGGTGTGTGAAGTTACAGAATGGAGGTTTGTGAAGTCATAGAATGGAGGTGTGTGAAGTCAGAGAATGGATGTTTCTGAAGTAAGAATGAAGGTGTGTGAAGTCATAGAATGGAGGTGTGTGAAGTCAAATTAGAGGTGTGTGAACTCATAGAATGGAGCTGTGTGAAGTCATGGAATGGAGGTGTGTGAAGTCAAAGAATGGAGGTGTGTGAAGTGAAACAATAGAGGTGTGTGAAGTCACAGAATGGAGGTATGTGAAGTCACAGAATGGAAGTGTGTGAAGTCAAAAAGGTGGTTTGTGAAGTCACAGCATGGAGGTGTGTGAAGTCAAAGAATGGAGGTGTGTGAAGTCAAAACGGAGGTGTGTGAAGTCACAGAATGGAGGTGTGTGAAGTCACAGAATGGAGGTGTGTGAAGTCAAAAACTTGGTGTGTGAAGTCACAGAATGGAGGTTTGTGAAGTCATAGAATGGAGGTGTGTGAAATCATAGAATGGAGGTGTGTGAAGTCAGAATGGAGGTTTGTGAAGTCACAGAATTGAGGTGTATGAAGTCACAGAATGGACGTGTGTGAAGTCAGAATGAATGTGTGTGAAGTCACCGAATGGAGGTGTGTGAAGTCACAGAATGGATGTTTGTGAAGTAAGAATGAAGGTGTTTGAAGTCATAGAGTGGAGGTGTGCGAAGTCACAGAATGGAGGTGTGTGAAGTCAGATTGGAGGTGTGTGAAATCACAGAATGGAGGTGTGTGAAGTCATAGAATGGAGGTGTGTGAAGTCATAAATTGGAGGTGTGTGAACTCATAGAATGGAGGTGTGTGAAGTCAAAATGGAGTTGTGTGAAGTCATAGCATGGTGTTTTTTGATATCAACGAATGGAGGTGTGTGAAGTCATAGAATGGAGGTGTGTGAAGTCAGATTGGAGGTGTGTGAAATCACAGAATGGAGGTGTGTGAAGTCACAGAATGGAGGTGTGTAAACTCAGAATGTAGTAGTGTGACGCCACAGAATGGAGGTGTGTGAAGTCATAGAATGGAAGTGTGTGAAATCATAGAATGGAGGTGTGTGAAGTCACAGAATTAAGGTGTGTGAAGTCAGAATGGAGGTGTGTGAAGTCAGAATGGAGGTGAGTGAAGTCATAGAATGGAAGTGTGTGAAGTCATAGAATGGAGGTCTGTGAACTCAGAATGGAGGTTTCTGAAGTCATAGAATGGAGGTGTGTGAACTCAGAATGGAGGTGTGTGAAGTCACAGAATGGAGGTGTGTGAAGTCATAGAATGGAGGTTTGTGAACTCACAGAATGGAGGTGTGTTAATTCATAGAATGGAGGTGTGTGAAGTCATAGGATCGAGGTGTGTGAAGTCACAGAATGGAGGTGTGTGAAGTCACAGAATGGAGGTGTGTGAAGTCACAGAATGGAGGTGTGTGAACTCCGAATGTAGGTGTGTGAAGCCACAGAATGGAGGTGTGTGAAGTCATAGAATGGAAGTGTGTGAAGTCATAGAAAGGAGGTGTGTGAAGTCAGAATGGAGGTGTGTGAAGTCACAGAATGGAGGTTTGTGAAGTCATAGAATGGAGGTGTGTGAAGTCAGAGAATGGATGTTTCTGAAGTAAGAATGAAGGTGTGTGAAGTCATAGAATGGAGATGTGTGAAGTCAAATTGGAGGTGTGTGAACTCATAGAATGGAGGTGTGTGAACTCATAGAATGGAGGTTTGTGAAGTCATGGAATGGCGGTGTTTGAAGTCAAAGAATGGAGTGTGTGAAGTGAAACAATAGAGGTGTGTGAAGTCACAGAATGGAGGTGTGTGAAGTCCCAGATTGGAAGTGTGTGAAGTCAAAACGGAGGTGTGTGAAGTCACAGAATGGAGGTGTGTGAAGCCAGAGAATGGAGGTGTGTGAAGTCAAAAAGGTGGTGTGTGAAGTCACAGAATGGAGGTGTGGGAAGTCATAGAATGGAGGTGTGTGAAATCATAGAATGGAGGTATGTGAAGTCAAAATGGAGGTGTGTGAAGTCACAGAATTGAGGTGTGTGAAGTCACAGAATGGAGGTGTGTGAAGTCACAGAATGGATGTTTGTGAAGTAAGAATGAAGGTGTTTGAAGTCATAGAGTGGAGGTGTGTGAAGTCACAGAATGGAGGTGTGTGAAGTCATAGAATGGAGGTGTGTGAAGTCATAGAATTGAGGTGTGTGAAGTCATAGAATGGAGGTGTGTGATGTCATAAAATGGAGGTGTGTGAACTCATAGAATGGAGGTGTGTGAAGTCAAAATGGAGTTGTGTGAAGTCATAGAATGGTGTTTTTCGATGTCAACGAATGGAGGTGTGTGAAGTCATAGAATGGAGGTGTGTGAAGTCAGATTGGAGGTGTGTGAAATCACAGAATGTAGGTGTGTGAAGCCACAGAATGGAGGTGTGTGAAGTCATAGAATGGAAGTGTGTGAAATCATTGAATGGAGGTGTGTGAAGTCATAGAATGGTTGTTTTTGACGTCAACGAATGGAGGTGTGTGAAGTCAGAATGGAGGTGAGTGAAGTCATAGAATGGAGGTGTGTGAAGTCATAGAATGGAGGTCTGTGAACTCAGAATGGAGGTTTGTGAAGTCATAGCATGGAGGTGTGTGAAGTCACAGAATGGAGGTGTGTGAAGTCATAGAATGGACGTGTGTGAAGTCATAAAATGGAGGTGTGTGAATTCATAGAATGGAGGTGTGTGAAGTCACAATGGAGTTGTGTGAAGTCATAGAATGGTTGTTTTTGATGTCAACGAATGGAGGTGTGTGAAGTCATAGAATGGAGGTGAGTGACGTCAGATTGGAGGTGTGTGAAATCACAGAATGGAGGTGTGTCAACTCAGAAATGAGGTGTGTGAAGTTATAGAATGGAGGTGTGTGAAGTCATAGAATGGAAGTGTGTGAAATCATAGAATGGAGGTGTGTGAAGTCAAAGAATTGAGGTGTGTGAAGTCAGAATGGAGGTGTGTGAAGTCAGAATGGAGGTGTGTGAAGTCATAGAATGGAAGTGTGTGAAGTCATATAATGGAGGTCTGTAAACTGAGAATGGTGGTGTGTGAAGTCATAGAATGGAGGTGTGTGAACTCAGAATGGAGGTGTGTGAAGTCATAGAATGGAGGTGTGTGAAGTCATAGAATGGAGGTGTGTGAATTCATAGAATGGAGGTGTGTGAAGTCATAGGATCGAGGTGTGAGAAGTCACAGAATGGAGGTGTGTGAAGTCACAGAATGGAGGTGTGTGAAGTCAGAATGGAGGTGTGTGAAGCCACAGAATGGAGGTGTGTGAAGTCATAGAATGGAAGTGTGTGAAGTCATAGAATGGAGGTGTGTGAAGGAAGAATGGAGGTGTGTGAAGTCACAGAATTTAGGTGTGTGAATTCAGAATGGAGGTGTGTGAAGTCACAGAATGGAGGTTTGTGAAGTCATAGAATGGAGGTGTGTGAAGTCAGAGAATGGATGTTTCTGAAGTAAGAATGAAGGTGTGTGAAGTCATAGAATGGAGGTGTGTGAAGTCAAATTGGAGGTGTGTGAACTCATAGAATGGAGGTGTGTGAACTCATAGAATGGAGGTGTGTGAAGTCATGGAATGGAGGTGTGTGAAGTCAAAGAATGGAGGTGTGTGAAGTGAAACAATAGAGGTGTGTGAAGTCACAGAATGGAGGTGTGTGAAGTCACAGAATGGAAGTGTGTGAAGTCAAAACGGAGGTGTGTGAAGTCACAGAATGGAGGTGTGTGAAGTCACAGAATGGAGGTGTGTGAAGTCAGAATGGAGGTGTGTGAAGTCACAGAATTGAGGTGTATGAAGTCACAGAATGGAGGTGTGTGAAGTCAGAATGAAGGTGTGTGAAGTCACAGAATGGAGGTGTGTGAAGTCACAGAATGGATGTTTGTGAAGTAAGAATGGAGGTTTGTGAAGTCATAGAATGGAGGTGTGTGAAGTCACAGAATGGAGGTGTGTGAAGTGAGATTGGAGGTTTGTGATATCACAGAATGGAGGTGTGTGAAGTCATAGAATGGAGGTGTGTGAAGTCATAAAAAGGAGGTGTGTGAACTCATAGAATGGAGGTGTGTGAAGTCAAAATGGAGTTGTGTGAAGTCATATAATGGTGTTTTTTGATGTCAACGAATAGAAGTGTGTGAAGTCATAGAATGGAGGTGTGTGAAGTCAGATTGGAGGTGTGCAAAATCACAAAATGGAGGTGTGTGAAGTCACAGATTGGAGGTGTGTATACTCAGAATGTAGGTGTGTGAAGCCACAGAATGGAGGTGTGTGAAGTCATAGAATGGAAGTGTGTGAAATCATAGAATTGAGGTGTGTGAAGTCATAGAATGGAGGTCTGTGACCTCAGTATGGAGGTTTGTGAAGTCATAGAATGGAGGTTTGTGAAGTCATAGAATGGATGTTTGTGAACTCACAAAATGGAGGTGTGTTAATTCATAGAATGGAGGTGTGTGAAGTCATAGGATCGAGGTGTGTGAAGTCACAGAATGGAGGTCTGTGAAGTCACAGAATGGAGGTGTGTGAAGTCAAAGAATGGAGGTGTGTGAACTCAGAATGTAGGTGTTTGAAGCCACAGAATGGAGGTGTGTGAAGTCATAGAATGGAAGTGTGTGAAGTCATAGAAAGGAGGTGTGTGAACTCAGAATGGAGGTGTGTGAAGTCACAGAATGGAGGTTTGTGAAGTCATAGAATGGAGGTGTGTGAAGTCAGAGAATGGATGTTTCTGAAGTAAGAATGAAGGTGTGTGAAGTCAGAATGGAGGTGTGCCAAGTCACAGAATTGAGGTGTGTGAAGTCATAGAATGGAGGTGTGTGAAGTCACAGAATGGATGTTTGTGAAGTAAGAATGAAGGTGTTTGAAGTCATAGAATGGAGGTGTGTGAAGTCAAATAGTGGAGGTGTGGGAAGTCAAAGAATTGAGGTGTGTGAAGTCAGAATGGAGGTGTGTGAAGTCAGAATGGAGGTGTGTGAGGTCATAGAATGGAAGTGTGTGAAGTCATATAATGGAGGTCTGTGAACTCAGAATGGTGGTGTGTGAAGTCATAGAATGGAGGTGTGTGAACTCAGAATGGAGGTGTGTGAAGTCACAGAATGGAGGTGTGTGAAGTCATAGAATGGAGGTGTGTGAATTCATAGAATGGAGGTGTGTGAAGTCATAGGATCGAGGTGTGAGAAGTCACAGAATGGAGGTGTGTGAAGTCACAGAATGGAGGTGTGTGAAGTCAGAATGGAGGTGTGTGAAGCCACAGAATGGAGGTGTGTGAAGTCATAGAATGGAAGTGTGTGAAGTCATAGAATGGAGGTGTGTGAAGGAAGAATGGAGGTGTGTGAAGTCACAGAATGGAGGTGTGTGAATTCAGAATGGAGGTGTGTGAAGTCACAGAATGGAGGTTTGTGAAGTCATAGAATGGAGGTGTGTGAAGTCAGAGAATGGATGTTTCTGAAGTAAGAATGAAGGTGTGTGAAGTCATAGAATGGAGGTGTGTGAAGTCAAATTGGAGGTGTGTGAACTCATAGAATGGAGGTGTGTGAACTCATAGAATGGAGGTGTGTGAAGTCATGGAATGGCGGTGTTTGAAGTCAAAGAATGGAGTGTGTGAAGTGAAACAATAGAGGTGTGTGAAGTCACAGAATGGAGGTGTGTGAAGTCCCAGATTGGAAGTGTGTGAAGTCAAAACGGAGGTGTGTGAAGTCACAGAATGGAGGTGTGTGAAGCCAGAGAATGGAGGTGTGTGAAGTCAAAAAGGTGGTGTGTGAAGTCACAGAATGGAGGTGTGGGAAGTCATAGAATGGAGGTGTGTGAAATCATAGAATGGAGGTATGTGAAGTCAAAATGGAGGTGTGTGAAGTCACAGAATTGAGGTGTGTGAAGTCACAGAATGGAGGTGTGTGAAGTCACAGAATGGATGTTTGTGAAGTAAGAATGAAGGTGTTTGAAGTCATAGAGTGGAGGTGTGTGAAGTCACAGAATGGAGGTGTGTGAAGTCATAGAATGGAGGTGTGTGAAGTCATAGAATTGAGGTGTGTGAAGTCATAGAATGGAGGTGTGTGATGTCATAAAATGGAGGTGTGTGAACTCATAGAATGGAGGTGTGTGAAGTCAAAATGGAGTTGTGTGAAGTCATAGAATGGTGTTTTTCGATGTCAACGAATGGAGGTGTGTGAAGTCATAGAATGGAGGTGTGTGAAGTCAGATTGGAGGTGTGTGAAATCACAGAATGTAGGTGTGTGAAGCCACAGAATGGAGGTGTGTGAAGTCATAGAATGGAAGTGTGTGAAATCATTGAATGGAGGTGTGTGAAGTCATAGAATGGTTGTTTTTGACGTCAACGAATGGAGGTGTGTGAAGTCAGAATGGAGGTGAGTGAAGTCATAGAATGGAGGTGTGTGAAGTCATAGAATGGAGGTCTGTGAACTCAGAATGGAGGTTTGTGAAGTCATAGCATGGAGGTGTGTGAAGTCACAGAATGGAGGTGTGTGAAGTCATAGAATGGACGTGTGTGAAGTCATAAAATGGAGGTGTGTGAATTCATAGAATGGAGGTGTGTGAAGTCACAATGGAGTTGTGTGAAGTCATAGAATGGTTGTTTTTGATGTCAACGAATGGAGGTGTGTGAAGTCATAGAATGGAGGTGAGTGACGTCAGATTGGAGGTGTGTGAAATCACAGAATGGAGGTGTGTCAACTCAGAAATGAGGTGTGTGAAGTTATAGAATGGAGGTGTGTGAAGTCATAGAATGGAAGTGTGTGAAATCATAGAATGGAGGTGTGTGAAGTCAAAGAATTGAGGTGTGTGAAGTCAGAATGGAGGTGTGTGAAGTCAGAATGGAGGTGTGTGAAGTCATAGAATGGAAGTGTGTGAAGTCATATAATGGAGGTCTGTAAACTGAGAATGGTGGTGTGTGAAGTCATAGAATGGAGGTGTGTGAACTCAGAATGGAGGTGTGTGAAGTCATAGAATGGAGGTGTGTGAAGTCATAGAATGGAGGTGTGTGAATTCATAGAATGGAGGTGTGTGAAGTCATAGGATCGAGGTGTGAGAAGTCACAGAATGGAGGTGTGTGAAGTCACAGAATGGAGGTGTGTGAAGTCAGAATGGAGGTGTGTGAAGCCACAGAATGGAGGTGTGTGAAGTCATAGAATGGAAGTGTGTGAAGTCATAGAATGGAGGTGTGTGAAGGAAGAATGGAGGTGTGTGAAGTCACAGAATTTAGGTGTGTGAATTCAGAATGGAGGTGTGTGAAGTCACAGAATGGAGGTTTGTGAAGTCATAGAATGGAGGTGTGTGAAGTCAGAGAATGGATGTTTCTGAAGTAAGAATGAAGGTGTGTGAAGTCATAGAATGGAGGTGTGTGAAGTCAAATTGGAGGTGTGTGAACTCATAGAATGGAGGTGTGTGAACTCATAGAATGGAGGTGTGTGAAGTCATGGAATGGAGGTGTGTGAAGTCAAAGAATGGAGGTGTGTGAAGTGAAACAATAGAGGTGTGTGAAGTCACAGAATGGAGGTGTGTGAAGTCACAGAATGGAAGTGTGTGAAGTCAAAACGGAGGTGTGTGAAGTCACAGAATGGAGGTGTGTGAAGTCACAGAATGGAGGTGTGTGAAGTCAGAATGGAGGTGTGTGAAGTCACAGAATTGAGGTGTATGAAGTCACAGAATGGAGGTGTGTGAAGTCAGAATGAAGGTGTGTGAAGTCACAGAATGGAGGTGTGTGAAGTCACAGAATGGATGTTTGTGAAGTAAGAATGGAGGTTTGTGAAGTCATAGAATGGAGGTGTGTGAAGTCACAGAATGGAGGTGTGTGAAGTGAGATTGGAGGTTTGTGATATCACAGAATGGAGGTGTGTGAAGTCATAGAATGGAGGTGTGTGAAGTCATAAAAAGGAGGTGTGTGAACTCATAGAATGGAGGTGTGTGAAGTCAAAATGGAGTTGTGTGAAGTCATATAATGGTGTTTTTTGATGTCAACGAATAGAAGTGTGTGAAGTCATAGAATGGAGGTGTGTGAAGTCAGATTGGAGGTGTGCAAAATCACAAAATGGAGGTGTGTGAAGTCACAGATTGGAGGTGTGTATACTCAGAATGTAGGTGTGTGAAGCCACAGAATGGAGGTGTGTGAAGTCATAGAATGGAAGTGTGTGAAATCATAGAATTGAGGTGTGTGAAGTCATAGAATGGAGGTCTGTGACCTCAGTATGGAGGTTTGTGAAGTCATAGAATGGAGGTTTGTGAAGTCATAGAATGGATGTTTGTGAACTCACAAAATGGAGGTGTGTTAATTCATAGAATGGAGGTGTGTGAAGTCATAGGATCGAGGTGTGTGAAGTCACAGAATGGAGGTCTGTGAAGTCACAGAATGGAGGTGTGTGAAGTCAAAGAATGGAGGTGTGTGAACTCAGAATGTAGGTGTTTGAAGCCACAGAATGGAGGTGTGTGAAGTCATAGAATGGAAGTGTGTGAAGTCATAGAAAGGAGGTGTGTGAACTCAGAATGGAGGTGTGTGAAGTCACAGAATGGAGGTTTGTGAAGTCATAGAATGGAGGTGTGTGAAGTCAGAGAATGGATGTTTCTGAAGTAAGAATGAAGGTGTGTGAAGTCAGAATGGAGGTGTGCCAAGTCACAGAATTGAGGTGTGTGAAGTCATAGAATGGAGGTGTGTGAAGTCACAGAATGGATGTTTGTGAAGTAAGAATGAAGGTGTTTGAAGTCATAGAATGGAGGTGTGTGAAGTCAAATAGTGGAGGTGTGGGAAGTCAAAGAATTGAGGTGTGTGAAGTCAGAATGGAGGTGTGTGAAGTCAGAATGGAGGTGTGTGAGGTCATAGAATGGAAGTGTGTGAAGTCATATAATGGAGGTCTGTGAACTCAGAATGGTGGTGTGTGAAGTCATAGAATGGAGGTGTGTGAACTCAGAATGGAGGTGTGTGAAGTCACAGAATGGAGGTGTGTGAAGTCATAGAATGGAGGTGTGTGAATTCATAGAATGGAGGTGTGTGAAGTCATAGGATCGAGGTGTGAGAAGTCACAGAATGGAGGTGTGTGAAGTCACAGAATGGAGGTGTGTGAAGTCAGAATGGAGGTGTGTGAAGCCACAGAATGGAGGTGTGTGAAGTCATAGAATGGAAGTGTGTGAAGTCATAGAATGGAGGTGTGTGAAGGAAGAATGGAGGTGTGTGAAGTCACAGAATGGAGGTGTGTGAATTCAGAATGGAGGTGTGTGAAGTCACAGAATGGAGGTTTGTGAAGTCATAGAATGGAGGTGTGTGAAGTCAGAGAATGGATGTTTCTGAAGTAAGAATGAAGGTGTGTGAAGTCATAGAATGGAGGTGTGTGAAGTCAAATTGGAGGTGTGTGAACTCATAGAATGGAGGTGTGTGAACTCATAGAATGGAGGTGTGTGAAGTCATGGAATGGAGGTGTGTGAAGTCAAAGAATGGAGGTGTGTGAAGTGAAACAATAGAGGTGTGTGAAGTCACAGAATGGAGGTGTGTGAAGTCACAGAATGGAAGTGTGTGAAGTCAAAACGGAGGTGTGTGAAGTCACAGAATGGAGGTGTGTGAAGTCACAGAATGGAGGTGTGTGAAGTCAGAATGGAGGTGTGTGAAGTCACAGAATTGAGGTGTATGAAGTCACAGAATGGAGGTGTGTGAAGTCAGAATGAAGGTGTGTGAAGTCACAGAATGGAGGTGTGTGAAGTGAGATTGGAGGTGTGTGATATCACAGAATGGAGGTGTGTGAAGTCATAGAATGGAGGTGTGTGAAGTCATAAAAAGGAGGTGTGTGAACTCATAGAATGGAGGTGTGTGAAGTCAAAATGGAGTTGTGTGAAGTCATATAATGGTGTTTTTTGATGTCAACGAATAGAAGTGTGTGAAGTCATAGAATGGAGGTGTGTGAAGTCAGATTGGAGGTGTGCAAAATCACAGAATGGAGGTGTGTGAAGTCACAGATTGGAGGTGTGTATACTCAGAATGTAGGTGTGTGAAGCCACAGAATGGAGGTGTGTGAAGTCATAGAATGGAAGTGTGTGAAATCATAGAATTGAGGTGTGTGAAGTCATAGAATGGAGGTGTGTGAACTCAGTATGGAGGTTTGTGAAGTCATAGAATGGAGGTTTGAGAAGTCATAGAATGGATGTTTGTGAACTCACAGAATGGAGGTGTGTTAATTCATAGAATGGAGGTGTGTGAAGTCATAGGATCGAGGTGTGTGAAGTCACAGAATCGAGGTCTGTGAAGTCACAGAATGGAGGTGTGTGAAGTCAAAGAATGGAGGTGTGTGAACTCAGAATGTAGGTGTTTGAAGCCACAGAATGGAGTTGTGTGAAGTCCTAGAATGGAAGAGTGTGAAGTCATAGAAAGGAGGTGTGTGAAGTCAGAATGGAGGGGTGTGAAGTCAGAATGGAGGTGTGTGAAGTCACAGAATGGAGGTGTGTGAAGTCAGAATGGAGGTATGTGAAATCATAGAATGGAGGTGTGTGAAGTCAGAATGGAGGTGTGCCAAGTCACAGAATTGAGGTGTGTGAAGTCATAGAATGGAGGTGTGTGAAGTCACAGAATGGATGTTTGTGAAGTAAGAATGAAGGTGTTTGAAGTCATAGAATGGAGGTGTGTGAAGTCAAAGAGTGGAGGTGTGTGAAGTCATAGAATGGAGGTGTGTGAAGTCATAGAATTGAGGTGTGTGAAGTCATAGAATGGAGGTGTGAGAAGTCACAGAATGGAGGTGTGTGAAGTCATAAAATGAAGGTGTGTGAAGTCAGAATGGAGGTGTGTGAAGTCACAGAATGGAGGTGTGTGAACTCAGAATGGAGGTGTGTGAAGTCATAGATGGAGGTGTGTGAAGTCATAGTATGGAGGTGTGTGAAATCACAGAATGGAGTTTTGTGAAGTCACAGAATGGAGCTGTGTGAAGTCAGAACGGAGGTGTGTGAAGTCATAGAATGGAGGTGTGTGAAGTCAGAATGGAGGTGTGTGAACTCATAGAATGGAGGTGTGTGAAGTCACAATGGAGGTGTGTGAAGTCATATAATTTAGGTGTGTGAAGTCACAAAATGGAGGTGTGTGAAGTCATAGAATGGAGGTGTGTGAAAACATAGAATGGAGGTGTGTGAACTCAGGATGAAGGTGTGTGAAATCACAGAATTGAGGTGTGTGAAGTCACAGAATGGAGGTGTTTGAAGTTATATATTGGAGTTGTGTGAAGTCAAAATGGATGTTTGAAGTCATAGAATGGAGGTGTGTGAAGTCGGAGAATGGAGGTGTGTGAAGTCACAGAATGGAGGTGTGTGAACTCAGAATGTAGGTGTGTGAAGCAACAGAATGCATGTGTGTGAAGTCATAGAATGGAAGTGTGTGAAGTCATGGATAGGAGGTGTGTGAACTCAGAATGGAGGTGTGTGAAGTCACAGAATGGAGGTTTGTGAAGTCATAGAATGGAGGTGTGTGAAGTCAGAGAATGGATGTTTCTGAAGTAAGAATAAAGGTTTGTGAAGTCAAAGAATGGAGATATGTGAAGTCATAGAAGGGAGGTGTGTGAAGTCACAGAATTGAGGTGTATGAAGTCACAGAATGGAGGTGTGTGAAGTCAGAATGCAGGTGTGTGAAGTCACAGAATGGAGGTGTGTGAATTCACAGAATGGATGTTTGTGAAGTAAGAATGAAGGTGTTTGAAGTCATAGAGTGCAGGTGAGTGAAGTCACAGAATGGAGGTTTGTGAAGTGAGATTGGAGGTGTGTGATATCACAGAAGGGAGGTGTGTGAAGTCATAGAATGGAGGTGTGTTAAGTCATAAAATGGAGGTGTGTGAACTCATAGAATGGAGGTGTGTGAAGTCAAAATGGGGTTGTGTGAAGTCATAGAATGGTGTTTTTTGATGTCAACGAATGGAGGTGTGTGAAGTCATAGAATTGAGGTGTGTGAAGTCAGATTGGAGGTGTGTGAAATCACAGAATGGAGGTGTGTGAAGTCACAGAATGGAGGTGTGTAAACTCAGAATGTAGGTGTGTGAAGCCACAGAAAGGAGGTGTGTGAAGTCATAGAATGTAAGTGTGTGAAATCATAGAATTGAGGTGTGTGAAGTCACAGAATTGAGGTGTGTGAAGTCAGAATGGAGGTGTGTGAAGTCAGAATGGAGGTGAGTGAAGTCATAGAATGGAGGTGTGTGAAGTCCTAGAATGGAGGTCTGTGAACTCAGAATGGAGGTTTGCGAAGACATAGAATGGAGGTGTGTGAACTCAGAATGGAGGTGTTTGAAGTCACAGAATTGAGGTGTGTGAAGTCATAGAATGGAGGTTTGTGAACTCACAGAATGGAGGTGTGTTAATTCATAGAATGGAGGTGTGTGAAGTCATAGGATCGAGGTGTGTGAAGTCACAGAATTGAGGTGTGTGAAGTCACAGAATGGAGGTGTGTGAAGTCACAGAATGGAGGTGTGTGAACTCAGAATGTAGGTGTGTGAAGCCACAGAATGGAGGTGTGTGAAGTCACAGATTGGAAGTGTGTGAAGGCAAAATGGAGGTGTGTGAAGTCACAAAATGGAGGTGTGTGAAGTCACAGAATGGAGGTGTGTGAAGTCATAGAATGGAGGTGTGTGAAGTCATAGAATGAAGGTGTGTGAAGTCAGAATGGAGGTGTGTGAAGTCACAGAATTGAGGTGTGTGAAGTCACAGAATGGAGGTGTGTGAAGTCAGAATGAAGGTGTGTGAAATCACAGAATGGAGGTGTGTGAAGTCACAGAATGGATGTTTGTGAAGTAAGAATGAAGGTTTTTGAAGTCATAGAGTGGAGGTGTGTGAAGTCATAGAATGGAGGTGTGTGAAGTCATAGAATGGAGGTGTGTGAAGTCATAGAATTGAGGTGTGTGAAGTCATAGAATGGAGGTGTGTGAAGTCATAAAATGGAGGTGTGTGAACTCATAGAATGGATGTGTGTGAAGTTAAAATGGAGTTGTGTGAAGTCATAGAATGGTGGTTTTTGATGTCAACGAATGGAGGTGTGTGAAGTCACAGAATGGAGGTGTGTGAACTCAGAATGGAGGTGTGTGAAGTCACAGAATGGAGGTTTGTGAAGTCATAGAATGGAGGTTTGTGAAGTCAGAGAATGGATGTTTCTGAAGTAAGAATGGAGGTGTGTGAAGTCAAATTGGAGGTGTGTGAACTCATAGAATGGAGGTGTGTGAACTCATAGAATGGAGGTGTGTGAAGTCATGGAATGGAGGTGTGTGAAGTCACAGAATGGAAGTGTGTGAAGTCAAAACGGAGGTGTGTGAAGTCACAGAATGGAGGTGTGTGAAGTCAAAGAATGGAGGTGTGTGAAGTCAAAAAGGTGGTGTGTGAAGTCACAGAATGGAGGTGTGTGAAGTCATAGAATGGAGGTGTGTGAAATCATAGAATGGAGGTAAGTGAAGTCAGAATGGAGTTGTATGAAGTCACAGTATTGAGGTGTGTGAAGTCACAGAATGGAGGTGTGTGAAGTCAGAATGAAGTTGTGTGAAGTCACAGAATGGAGGTGTGTGAAGTCACCAAATGGATGTTTGTGAAGTAAGAATGAAGTTGTTTGAAGTCATAGAGTGGAGGTGTGTGAAGTCACAGAATGGAGGTGTGTGAAGTCATAGAATGGAGGTGTGTGAAGTCATAAAATGGAGATGTGTGATCTCATAGAATGGAGGTGTGTGAAGTCAAAATGGAGTTGTGTGAAGTCATAGAATGGTGTTTTTTGATGTCAACGAATGGAGGTGTGTGAAGTCATAGAATGGAGTTTTGTGAAGTCAGATTGTAGGTGTGTGAAATCACAGAATGGAGGTGTGTGAAGTCACAGAATGGAGGTGTGTGAAGCCACAGAATGGAGGTGTGTGAAGTCATAGAATGGAAGTGTGTGAAATCATTGAATGGAGGTGTGTGAAGTCACAGAATTGAGGTGTGTGAAGTGAATGGAGGTGTGTGAAGTCAGAATGGAGGTGAGTGAAGTCATAGAATGGAGGTGTGTGAAGTCATAGAATGGAGGTCTGTGAACTCAGAATGGAGGTTGTGAAGTCTTAGAATGGAGGTGTGTGAAGTCACAGAATGGAGGTGTGTGAAGTCATAGAATGCAGGTGTGTGAAGTCATAAAATGGAGGTGTGTGAATTCATAGAATGGAGGTGTGTGAAGTCACAATGGAGTTGTGTGAAGTCATAGAATGGTTGTTTTTGATGTCAACGAATGGAGGTGAGTGAAGTCAGATTGGAGGTGTGTGAAATCACAGAATGGAGGTGTCTCAACTCAGAAATGAGGTGTGTGAAGTCATAGAATGGAGGTGTGTGAAGTCATAGAATGGAGGTGTGTGAAATCATAGAATGGAGGTGTGTCAAGTCAAAGAATTGAGGTGTGTGAAGTCAGAATGGAGGTGTGTGAAGTCAGAATGGAGGTGTGTGAAGTCATAGAATGGAAGTGTGTGAAGTCATAGAATGGAGGTCTGTGAACTCAGAATGGGGGTTTCTGAAGTCATAGAATGGAGGTGTGTGAACTCAGAATGGAGGTGTGTGAAGTCACAAATGGAGGTGTGTGAAGTCATAGAATGGAGGTGTGTGAATTCATAGAATGGAGATGTGTGAAGTCACAGGATCGAGGTGTGTGAAGTCACAGAATGGAGGTGTGTGAAGTCACAGAATGGAGGTGTGTGAAGTCACAGAATGGAGGTGTGTGAACTCAGAATGGAGGTGTGTGAAGTCACAGAATGGAGGTTTGTGAAGTCATAGAATGGAGGTGTGTGAAGTCAGAGAATGGATGTTTCTGAAGTAAGAATGAAGGTGTGTGAAGTCATAGAATGGAGATGTGTGAAGTCAAATTGGAGGTGTGTGAACTCATAGAATGGAGGTGTGTGAACTCATAGAATGGAGGTTTGTGAAGTCATGGAAAGGCGGTGTTTGAAGTCAAAGAATGGAGTGTGTGAAGTGAAACAATAGAGGTGTGTGAAGTCACAGAATGGAGGTGTGTGAAGTCCCAGATTTGAAGTGTGTGAAGTCAAAACGGAGGTGTGTGAAGTCACAGAATGGAGGTGTGTGAAGTCACAGAATGGAGGTGTGTGAAGTCAAAAAGGTGGTGTGTGAAGTCACAGAATGGAGGTGTGGGAAGTCATAGAATGGAGGTGTGTGAAATCATAGAATGGAGGTATGTGAAGTCAGAATGGAGGTGTGTGAAGTCATAGAATTGAGGTGTGTGAAATCACAGAATGGAGGTGTGTGAAGTCAGAATGAAGGTGTGTGAAGTAACAGAATGGAGGTGTGTGAAGTCACAGAATGGATGTTTGTGAAGTAAGAATGAAGGTGTTTGAAGTCAAAGAGTGGAGGTGTGTGAAGTCACAGAATGGAGGTGTGTGAAGTCATAGAATGGAGGTGTGTGAAGTCATAGAATTGAGGTGTGTGAAGTCATAGAATGGAGGTGTGTGATGTCATAAAATGGAGGTGTGTGAACTCATAGAATGGAGGTGTGTGAAGTCAAAATGGAGTTGTGTGAAGTCATAGAATGGTGTTTTTCGATGTCAACGAATGGAGGTGTGTGAAGTCATAGAATGGAGGTGTGTGAAGTCAGATTGGAGGTGTGGGAAATCACAGAATGTAGGTGTGTGAAGCCACAGAATGGAGGTGTGTGAAGTCATAGAATGGAAGTGTGTGAAATCATTGAATGGAGGTGTGTGAAGTCACAGAATTGAGGTGTGTGAAGTCAGAATGGAGGTGTGTGAAGTCAGAATGGAGGTGAGTGAAGTCATAGAATGGAGGTGTGTGAAGTCATAGAATGGAGGTCTGTGAACTCAGAATGGAGGTTTGTGAAGTCATAGCATGGAGGTGTGTGAAGTCACAGAATGGAGGTGTGTGAAGTCATAGAATGGACGTGTGTGAAGTCATAAAATGGAGGTGTGTGAATTCATAGAATGGAGGTGTGTGAAGTCACAATGGAGTTGTGTGAAGTCATAGAATGGTTGTTTTTGATGTCAACGAATGGAGGTGTGTGAAGACATAGAATGGAGTTGAGTGACGTCAGATTGGAAGTGTGTGAAATCACAGAATGGAGGTGTGTCAACTCAGAAATGAGGTGTGTGAAGTTATAGAATGGAGGTGTGTGAAGTCATAGAATGGAAGTGTGTGAAATCATAGAATGGAGGTGTGTGAAGTCAAAGAATTGAGGTGTGTGAAGTCAGAATGGAGGTGTGTGAAGTCAGAATGGAGGTGTGTGAAGTCATAGAATGGAAGTGTGTGAAGTCATAGAATGGAGGTCTGTGAACTCAGAATGGTGGTGTGTGAAGTCATAGAATGGAGGTGTGTGAACTCAGAATGGAGGTGTGTGAAGTCACAGAATGGAGGTGTGTGAAGTCATAGAATGGAGGTGTGTGAATTCATAGAATGGAGGTGTATGAAGTAATAGGATCGAGGTGTGAGAAGTCACAGAATGGAGGTGTGTGAAGTCACAGAATGGAGGTGTGTGAAGTCAGAATGGAGGTGTGTGAAGCCACAGAATGGAGGTGTGTGAAGTCATAGAATGGAAGTGTGTGAAGTCATAGAATGGAGGTGTGTGAAGGAAGAATGGAGGTGTGTGAAGTCACAGAATGGAGGTGTGTGAATTCAGAATGGAGGTGTGTGAAGTCATAGAATGGAGGTGTGTGAAGTCAGAGAATGGATGTTTCTGAAGTAAGAATGAAGGTGTTTGAAGTCATAGAATGGAGGTGTGTGAAGTCAAATTGGAGGTGTGTGAACTCATAGAATGGAGGTGTGTGAACTCATAGAATGGAGGTGTGTGAAGTCATCGAATGGAGGTGTGTGAAGTCAAAGAATGGAGGTGTGTGAAGTGAAACAATAGAGGTGTGTGAAGTCACAGAATGGAGGTGTGTGAAGTCACAGAATGGAAGTGTGTGAAGTCAAAAGGGAGGTGTGTGAAGTCACAGAATGGAGGTGTGTGAAGTCACAGAATGGAGGTGTGTGAAGTCAGAATGAAGGTGTGTGAAGTCACAAAATTCAGGTGTATGAAGTCACAGAATGGAGGTGTGTGAAGTCAGAATGAACGTGTGTGAAGTCACAGAATGGAGGTGTGTGAAGTCACAGAATGGATGTTTGTGATATAAGAATGAAGGTGTTTGAAGTCATAGAGTGGAGGTGTGTGAAGTCACAGAATGGAGGTGTGTGAAGTGAGATTGGAGGTGTGTGATATCACAGAATGGAGGTGTGTGAAGTCATACAATGGAGGTGTGTGAAGTCATAAAAAGGAGGTGTGTGAACTCATAGAATGGAGGTGTGTGAAGTCAAAATGGAGTTGTGTGAAGTCATAGAATGGTGTTTTTTGATGTCAACAAATAGAGGTGTGTGAAGTCATAGAATGGAGGTGTGTGAAGTCAGATTGGAGGTGTGCAAAATCACAGAATGGAGGTGTGTGAAGTCACAGAATGGAGGTGTGTATACTCAGAATGAAGGTGTGTGAAGCCACAGAATGGAGGTGTGTGAAGTCATAGAATGGAAGTGTGTGAAATCATAGAATTGAGGTGTGTGAAGTCCCCGAATTGAGGTGTGTGAAGTCAGAATGCAGGTGTGTGAAGTCAGAATGGAGGTGAGTGAAGTCATAGAATGGAGGTGTGTGAAGTCATAGAATGGAGGTCTGTGAACTCAGTATGGAGGTTTGTGAAGTCATAGAATGGAGGTGTGTGAACTCAGAATGGAGGTGTGTGAAGTCACAGAATGGAGGTGTGTGAAGTCATAGAATGGAGGATTGTGAACTCACAGAATGGAGGTGTGTTAATTCATAGAATGGAGGTGTGTGAAGTCATAGGATCGAGGTGTGTGAAGTCACAGAATGGAGGTCTGTGAAGTCACAGAATGGAGGTGTGTGAAGTCACAGAATGGAGGTGTGTGAACTCAGAATGTAGGTGTTTGAAGCCACAGAATGGAGGTGTGTGAAGTCCTAGAATGGAAGTGTGTGAAGTCATAGAAAGGAGGTGTGTGAAGTCAGAATGGAGGGGTGTGAAGTCAGAATGGAGGTGTGTGAAGTAACAGAATGGAGGTGTGTGAAGTCATAGAATGGAGGTTTGTGAAATCATAGAATGGAGGTGTGTGAAGTCAGAATGGAGGTGTGCCAAGTCACAGAATTGAGGTGTGTGAAGTCATAAAATGGAGGTGTGTGAAGTAACAGAATGGATGTTTGTGAAGTGAGAATGAAGGTGTTTGAAGTCATAGAATGGAGGTGTGTGAAGTCAAAGAATGGAGGTGTGTGAAGTCATAGAATGGAGGTGTGTGAAGTCATAGAATTGAGGTGTGTGAAGTCATAGAATGGAGGTGTGAGAAGTCACAGAATGGAGGTGTGTGAAGTCATACAATGAAGGTGTGTGAAGTCAGAATGGAGGTGTGTGAAGTCACAGAATGGAGGTGTGTGAACTCAGAATGGAGGTGTGTGAAGTCATAGATGGAGGTGTGTGAAGTCATAGTATGGAGGTGTGTGAAATCACAGAATGGAGTTTTGTGAAGTCACAGAATGGAGCTGTGTGAAGTCAGAACGGAGGTGTGTGAAGTCATAGAATGGAGGTGTGTGAAGTCAGAATGGAGGTGTGTGAACTCATAGAATGGAGGTGTGTGAAGTCACAATGTAGGTGTGTGAAGTCATAGAATTTAGGTTTGTGAAGTCACAAAATGGAGGTGTGTGAAGTCATAGAATGGAGGTGTGTGAAAACATAGAATGGAGGTGTGTGAAGTCAGAATGAAGGTGTGTGAAATCACAGAATTGAGGTGTGTGAAGTCACAGAATGGAGGTGTTTGAAGTTATATATTGGAGTTGTGTGAAGTCAAAATGGATGTTTGAAGTCATAGAATGGAGGTGTGTGAAGTCGGAGAATGGAGGTGTGTGAAGTCACAGAATGGAGGTGTGTGAACTCAGAATGTAGGTGTGTGAAGCAACAGAATGCATGTGTGTGAAGTCATAGAATGGAAGTGTGTGAAGTCATGGATAGGAGGTGTATGAACTCAGAATGGAGGTGTGTGAAGTCACAGGATGGAGGTTTGTGAAGTCATAGAATGGAGGTGTGTGAAGTCAGAGAATGGATGTTTCTGCAGTAAGAATGAAGGTTTGTGAAGTCAAAGAATGGAGATGTGTGAAGTCATAGAAGGGAGGTGTGTGAATTCACAGAATGGAGGTGTGTGAAGTCAGAATGGAGGTGTGAAGTCATAGAATGGGGTTGGGTGAAGTCATAGAAAGGAGCTGTGGGAAGTCATAGAATGGAGAAGTGTGAAGTCATAGAGTGGGGGTGAGTGAAGTCACACATTCGAGGTGTGTGAAGTCATAGAATGGAGATGTGTGAACTCATAGAATGGAGGTGTTTGACGTCATAATGGAAGTGTGTGAAGTCACAGAATGGAGGTGTGTGAAGTCATACAATGGAGGTGTGTGAAGTCAGAATGGAGGTGTGTGAAGTCAGATTGGGGGTGTGTGAAATCACAGAATGGAGGTGTGTCAACTCAGAAATGAGGTGTGTGAAGTCATAGAATGTAGGTGTGTGAAATCATAGAATGGAAGTTTGTGAAGTCATAGAATGGAGGTGTGGGAAGTCACAGAATTGAGGTGTGTGAAGTCAGAATGGATGTGTGTGAAGTCAGAATGGAGGTGAGTGAAGTCATAGAATGGAGATGTGTGAAGTCATAGAATGGAGGTCTGTGAACTCAGAATGGAGGTTTGTGAAGTCATAGAATGGAGGTGTGTGAAGTCACAGAATGGAGGTGTGTGAAGTCATAGAATGCAGGTGTGTGAAGTCATAAAATGGAGGTGTGTGAATTCATAGAATGGAGGTGGGTGAAGTCACAGAATGGAGGTGTGTGAAGTCATAGAATGGAGGTTTGTGAACTCACAGAATGGAGGTGTGTTAATTCATAGAATGGAGGTGTGTGAAGTCATAGGATCGACGTGTGTGAAGTCACAGAATGGAGGTGTGTGAAGTCACAGAATGGAGGTGTGTGAAGTCACAGAATGGAGGTGTGAAAACTCAGAATGTAGGTGTGTGAAGCCACAGAATGGAGGTGTGTGAAGTCATAGAATGGAAGTGTGTGAAGACATAGAAAGGAGGTGTGTGAACTCAGAATGGAGGTGTGTGAAGTCACAGAATGGAGGTTTGTGAAGTCATAGAAAGGAGGTGTGTGAAGTCAGAGAATAGATGTTTCTGAAGTAAGAATGAAGGTGTGTGAAGTCATAGAATGGAGATGTGTGAAGTCAAATTGGAGGTGTGTGAACTCATAGAATGGAGGTGTGTGAACTCATAGAATGGAGGTTTGTGAAGTCATGGAATGGCGGTGTGTGAAGTCAAAGAATGGAGGTGTGTGTAGTGAAACAACAGAGGTGTGTGAAGACACAGAATGGAGGTGTGTGAAGTCACAGATTGGAAGTGTGTGAAGGCAAAACGGAGGTGTGTGAAGTCACAGAATGGAGGTGTGTGAATTCATAGAATGGAGCCGTGTGAGGTCAGAATGGAGGTGTGTGACGTCAGAATGGAGGGGTGTGAAGTCAGAATGGAGGTGTGTGAAGTTACAGAATGGAGGTGTGTGAAGTCATAGAATGGAGGTGTGTGAAAACATAGAATGGAGGTGTGTGAAGTCAGAATGGAGGTGTGTCAAGTCACAGAACTGAGGTGTGTGAAGTCAGAGAATGGAGGTGTGTGAAGTCACAGAATGGATGTTTGTGAAGTAAGAATGAAGGTGTTTGAAGTCATAGAATGGAGGTGTGTGAAGTCAAAGAATGGAGGTGTGTGAAGTCATAGAATGGAGGTGTGTGAAGTCATAGAATTGAGGTGTGTGAAGTCATAGAATGGAGGTGTGTGAAGTCACAGAATGGAGGTGTGTGAAGTCAGAATGGAGGTGTGTGAAGTCATAGACTGAGGTGTGTGAAGTCATAGAAAGGAGGTGTGGGAAGTCATAGAATGGAGGAGTGTGAAGTCATAGAGTGGAGGTGAGTGAAGTCACAGATTCTAGGTCTGTCATGTCATAGAATGGAAGTGTGTGAAGTCAGAATGGAGGTGTGTGAAATCATGGAATGGAGATGTGTGAACACATAGAATGGAGTTGTGTGACGTCACAATGGAAGTGTGTGAAGTCATAGAATGGAGGTGTGAGAAGTCACAGAATGGAGGTGTGTGAAGTCATAAAATGAAGGTGTGTGAAGTCAGAATGGAGGTGTGTGAAGTCACAGAATGGAGGTGTGTGAACTCAGAATGGAGGTGTGTGAAGTCATAGATGGAGGTGTGTGAAGTCATAGTATGGAGGTGTGTGAAATCACAGAATGGAGTTTTGTGAAGTCACAGAATGGAGCTGTGTGAAGTCAGAACGGAGGTGTGTGAAGTCATAGAATGGAGGTGTGTGAACTCAGAATGGAGGTGTGTGAACTCATAGAATGGAGGTGTGTGAAGTCACAATGTAGGTGTGTGAAGTCATAGAATTTAGGTGTGTGAAGTCACAAAATGGAGGTGTGTGAAGTCATAGAATGGAGGTGTGTGAAAACATAGAATGGAGGTGTGTGAAGTCAGAATGAAGGTGTGTGAAGTCACAGAATTGAGGTGTGTGAAGTCAGAATGGAGGTGTGAAGTCATAGAATGGGGTTTGTGAAGTCATAGAAAGGAGGTGTGGGAAGTCATAGAATGGAGGAGTGTGAAGTCATAGAGTGGAGGTGAGTGAAGTCACAGATTCGAGGTCTGTGAAGTCATAGAATGGAGGTGTGTGAAGTCAGAATGCAGGTGTGTGAAGTCATAGAATGGAGATGTGTGAACTCCTAGAATGGAGGTGTGTGACGTCATAATGGAAGTGTGTGAAGTCACAGAATGGAGGTGTGTGAAGTCATACAATGGAGGTGTGTGAAGTCAGAAATGAGGTCTGTGAAGTCACAAAATGGAGGTGTTTGAACTCAGAATGGAGGTGTGTGAACTCAGAATGGAGGTGGGTGAAGTCACAGAATGGAGGTGTATGAAGTCACAGAATGGAGGTGTGTAAAGTCATAGAATGGAGGTGTGTGAAGTCACAGAATGAAGGTGTGTGAAGTCACAGAATGGAGGAGTGTGAAGTCATAGAGTGGAGGTGAGTGAAGTCACAGATTCGAGGTCTGTGAAGTCATAGAATGGAGGTGTGTGAAGTCATAGATGGAGGTGTGTGATGTCATAGTATGGAGTTGTGTCAAATCATAGAATGGAGTTTTGTGAAATCACAGAATGGAGCTGTGTGAAGTCAGAAGGGAGGTGTGTGAAGTCATAGAATGGAGGTGTGTGAAGTCAGAATGGAGGTGTGTGAAATCAAAGAATTGAGGTGTGTGAAGTCACAATGGAGTTGTGTGAAGTCATAGAATGGAGGTGTATGAAGTCACAGAATGGAGGTGTGTAAAGTCATAGAATGGAGGTGTGTGAAGTCACAGAATGAAGGTGTGTGAAGTCACAGAATGGAGGTGTGTGAATTCATAGAATGGAGGTGTGTGAAATCATAAAATGGAAGTGTTTGAAGTCACAGAATGGAGGTGTGTGAAGTCAGAATGGAGGTGTGTGAAGTCATAGAATTGAGGTGTGTGAAGTCACAATGGAGGTGTGTGAACTCATAGAATGGAGGTGTGTGAAATCACAGTGGAGGTGTGTGAAGTCATAGAATGGAGGTGTGTGAAGTCACAGAATGGAGGTGTGTGAAGTCATAGAATGGAGCAGTGTGAAGTCAGAATGGAGGTGTGTGAAGTCAGAATGGATGTGTGTGAAGTCACAGAATGGAGGTGTGTGAAGTCATAGAATGGAGGTGTGTGAAGTCAGAATGGAGGTGTGTGAAGTCACAGAATTGAGGTGTGTGAATTCACAGAATAGAGGTGTGTGAAGTCAGAATGCAGGTGTGAAGTTACAGAAGAGAGGTGTGTGAAGTCACAGAATGGATGTTTGTGAAGTAAGAATGAAGGTGTTTGAAGTCATAGAGTGGAGGTGTGTGAAGTCACAAAATGGAGGTGTGTGAAGTCATAGAATGGAGGTGTGTGAAGTCATAGAATTGAGGTGTGTGAAGTCATAAAATGGAGGTGTGTGAACTCATAGAAGGGAGGTGTGTGAAGTCAAAATGGAGTTGTGTGAAGTCATAGAATGGTCGTTTTTGATGGCAACGAATGGAGGTGTGTGAAGTCATAGAATGGAGGTGTGTGAAGTCAGATTGGAGGTGTGTTAAATCACAGAATGGAGGTGTGTCAACTCAGAAATGAGGTGTGTGAAGTCATAGAATGGAGGTGTGTGAAGTCTAAGAATGCAAGTGTGTGAAATCATAGAATGGAGGTGTGGGAAGTCACAGAATTGAGGTGTGTGAAGTCAGAATGGAGGTGTGTGAAGTCAGAATGGAGGTGAGTGAAGTCATAGAATGGAGATGTGTGAAGTCATAGAATGGAGGTGTGTGAACTCAGAATGGAGGTGTATGAAGTCACAGAATGGAAGTGTGTGAAGTCATAGAATGGAGGTTTGTGAAATCACAAAATGGAGGTGTGTGAATTCATAGATTGGAGGTGTGAAGTCATAGGATCGAGGTGTGTGAAGTCACAGAATGGAGGTGTGTGAAGTCACAGAATGGAGGTGTGTGAAGTCACAGAATGGAGGTGTGTGAACTCAGAATGTAGGTGTGTGAAGCCACAGAATGGAGGTGTGTGAAGTCATAGAAGGGAAGTGTGTGAAGTCATAGAAAGGAGGTGTGTGAACTCAGAATTGAGGTGTGTGAAGTCACAGAATGGAGGTTTGTGAAGTCATAGAATGGAGGTGTGTGAAGTCAGAGAATGGATGTTTGTGAAATAAGAATGAAGGTGTGTGAAATCACAGAATGGAGGTGTGTGAAGTCAGAATGGAGGTGTGAAGTCATAGAATGGGGTTGGGTGAAGTCATAGAAAGGAGGTGTGGGAAGTCATAGAATGGAGGAGTGTGAAGTCATAGAGTGGAGGTGAGTGAAGTCACAGATTCGAGGTCTGTGAAGTCATAGAATGGAGGTGTGTGAAGTCAGAATGCAGGTGTGTGAAGTCATAGAATGGAGATGTGTGAACTCATAGAATGGAGGTGTGTGACGTCATAATGGAAGTGTGTGAAGTCACAGAATGGAGGTGTGTGAGTCATACAATGGAGGTGTGTGAAGTCAGAATGGAGGTGTGTGAAGTCACAGAATGGAGGTGTGTGAACTCAGAATGGAGGTGTGTGAAGTCATAGATGGAGGTGTGTGAAGTCATACTATGGAGGTGTTTGAAATCATAGAATGGAGTTTTGTGAAGTCACAGAATGGAGGTGTGTGAAGTCAGAAAGGAGGTGTGTGAAGTCATAGAATGAAGGTGTGTGAAATCATAGAATTGAGTTGTGTGAAGTCACTATGGAGTTGTGTGAAGTCATAGAATGGAGGTGTGTGAAGTCACAGAATGGAGGTGTATGAAGTCACAGAATGGAGGTGTGTGAAGTCATAGAATGGAGGTGTGTGAAGTCACACAATGAAGGTGTGTGAAATCACAGAATGGAGGTGTGTGAACTCAGAACGGAGGTGGGTGAAGTCACAGAATGGAGGTGTGTGAAGTCATAGAATGGAGGTGTGTGAAGTCACAGAATGGAGGTGTGTGAATTCATAGAATGGAGGTGTGTGAAATCTTAAAATGGAAGTGTTTGAAGTCACAGAATAGAGGTGTGTGAAGTCAGAATGGAGGTGTGTGAAGTCATAGAATTGAGGTGTGTGAAGTCACAATGGAGGTGTTTGAACTAATAGAATGGAGGTGTGTGAAATCACAGTGGAGGTGTGTGAAGTCATAGAATGGAGGTGTGTGAAGTCACAGAATGGATGTGTGTGAAGTCATAGAATGGAGCTGTGTGAAGACAGAATCGAGGTGTGTGAAGTCAGAATGGAGGTGTGTGAAGTCACAGAATGGAGGTGTGTGAAGTCATAGAATGGAGGTGTGTGAAAACATAGAATGGAGGTGTGTGAAGTCAGAATGGAGGTGTGTGAAGGCACAGAATTGAGGTGTGTGAATTCACAGAATAGAGGTGTGTGAATTCAGAATGCAGTTGTGAAGTCACAGAAGGGAGGTGTGTGAAGTCACAGAATGGATGTTTGTGAAGTAAGAATGAAGGTGTTTGAAATCATAGAATGGAGGTGTGTGACGTCACAGAATGGAGGTGTGTGAAGTTATAGAATGGAGGTGTGTGAAGTCATAGAATTGAGGTGTGTGAAGTCATACAATGAAGGTGTGTGAAGTCAGAATGGAGGTGTGTGAAGTCACAGAATGGAGGTGTGTGAACTCAGAATGGAGGTGTGTGAAGTCATAGATGGAGGTGTGTGAAGACATAGTATGGAGGTGTGTGGAATCATAGAATGGAGTTTTGTGAAGTCACAGAATGGAGCTGTGTGAAGTCAGAATGGAGGTGGGTGAACTCATAGAATGGAGATGTGTGAAGTCACAATGGAGGTGTGTGAAATCTTAGAATGGAAGTGTGTGAAATCAAAAAATGGAGGTGTGTGAAGTCATAGAATGGAGGTGTGTCAACTCAGAATGGAGGTGTGTGAAGTCACAGAATGGATGTGTGTGAAGTCATAGAATGGAGGTGTGTGAAGTCAGAATGGAGGTATGTGAAGTCACAATATTGAGGTGTGTGAACACAGAATGCAGGTGTGTGAATCACAGAATGGAGGTGTGTGAAATCATAGAATGGAGGTGTGTGAAGTAATAGAGTGGATGTTTGTGAAGTAAGAATGAAGGTGTGTGAAGTCATAGAATAGAGGTGTGTGAAGTCAAATAATGGAGGTGTGTGAAGTCACAGAATGGAGGTGTGTGAAGTCACACAATGGAGGTGTGTGAAGTCTCGAATGGAGGTGTGAAGTCATAGAATGGGGTTTGTGAAGTCATAGAAAGGAGGTGTGGGAAGTCATAGAATGGAGGAGTGTGAAGTCATACAGTGGAGGTGACTGAAGACACTGATTCGAGGTCCGTGAAGTCATAGAATGGAGGTGTGTAAAGTCAGAATAGAGGTGTGTGAAGTCATAGAATGGAGATTTGTGAAGTCATAGAATGGAGGTGTGTGAAGTCACAGAATGGTGGTGAGTGAAGTCATACAATGGAGGTGAGTGAAGTCAGAATGGAGGTGTGTGAAGTCACAGAATGGAGGTGTGTGAACTCAGAATGGAGGTGTGTGAAGTCATAGATGGAGGTGTGTGAAGTCATAGTATGGAGGTGTGTGAAATCATAGAATGGAGTTTTGTTAAGTCACACAATGGAGCTGTGTGAAGTCAGAATGGAGGTGTGTGAAGTCAGAGAATGGATATTTGTGAATTCATAGAATGGAGGTGTGTGACGTCACAATTGAAGTGTGTGAAGTCATAGAATGGAGGTGTGTGAAGTCACAGAATGGAGGTGAGTGAAGTCATACAATGGAGGTGAGTGAAGTCAGAATGGAGGTGTGTGAAGTCCCAGAATGGAGGTGTGTGAACTCAGAATGGAGGTGTGTGAAGTCATAGATGGAGGTGTGTGAAGTCATAGAATGGAGGTGTGTGAAATCATAGAATGGAGTTTTGTGAAGTCACACAATGGAGCTGTGTGAAGTCAGAATGCAGGTGTGTGAAGTCATAGAATGGAGGTGTGTGAAGTCACAGAATGGAGGTGTGTGAATTTATAGAATGGAGGTGTGTGAAGTCATAGAATGGAGGTGTGTGAACTCAGAATGGAGGTGGGTGAAGTCACAGAATGGAGGTGTGTGAAGTCATAGAATGGAGGTGTGTGAAGTCACAGAATGGAGGTGTGTGAAGTCACAGAATGAAGGTGTGTGAATCACAGAATGGAGGTATGTGAACTCAGAATGGAGGTGGGTGAATTCACAGAATGGAGGTGTGTGAAGTCATAGAATGGAGGTGTGTGTAGTCACAGAATGGAGGAGTGTGAATTCATAGAATGGAGGTGTGTGAAGTCATAGAATGGAGGTGTGTGAAGTCATAGAATGGAGGTGTGTGAATTCATAGAATGGAGGTGTGTGAAGTCACAGAATGGAGGTTTGTGTACTCAAAATTGAGCTGTTTGAAGTCAAAGAATGGAGGTGTGTGAAGTCATAGAATGGAAGTGTGTGAAGTCATAGAATGGAGGTGTGTGAAGTCAGAATGGACATGTGTGAAGTCACAGAATTGAGGTGTGTGAACCCAGAATGGAGGTGTGTGAAGTCACAGAATGGAGGTTTGTGAAGTCATACAATGGAGGTGTGTGAAGTCATAGAATGGATGTTTCCTAAAGTAAGAATGAAGGTGTGTGAAGTCACAGAATGGAGGTGTGTCAACTCAGAATGGAGGTGAGTGAAGTCACAGAATGGATGTGTGTGAAGTCATAGAATGGAGGTGTGTGAAGTCAGAATGGAGGTATGTGAAGTCACAATATTGAGGTGTGTGAACACAGAATGCAGGTGTGTGAATCACAGAATGGAGGTGTGTGAAATCATAGAATGGAGGTGTGTGAAGTCATAGAATGGATGTTTGTGAAGTAAGAATGAAGGTGTGTGAAGTCATAGAGTAGAGGTGTGTGAAGTCAAAGAATGGAGGTGTGTGAAGTCACAGAATGGAGGTGTGTGAAGTCACACAATGGAGGTGTGTGAAGTCTCGAATGGAGGTGTGCGGTCATAGAAGGGAGGTGGGTGAAGTCATAGAAAGGAGGTGTGGGAAGTCATAGAATGGAGCAGTGTGAAGTCATACAGTGGAGGTGACTGAAGACACAGATTCGAGGTCTGTGAAGTCATAGAATGGAGGTGTGTAAAGTCAGAATGGAGGTGTGTGAAGTCATAGAATGGAGATTTGTGAATTCATAGAATGGAGGTGTGTGACGTCACAATTGAAGTGTGTGAAGTCATACAATGGAGGTGTGTGAAGTCACAGAATGGAGGTGAGTGAAGTCATACAATGGAGGTGAGTGAAGTCAGAATGGAGGTGTGTGAAGTCACAGAATGGAGGTGTGTGAACTCAGAATGGAGGTGTGTGAAGTCATAGATGGAGGGGTGTGAAGTCATAGTATGGAGGTGTGTGAAATCATAGAATGGAGTTTTGTGAAGTCACACAATGGAGCTGTGTGAAGTCAGAATGGAGGTGTGTGAAGTCATAGAATGGAGGTGTGTGAAGTCAGAATGGAGGTATGTGAAATCATAGAATCAAGGTGTGTGAAGTCACAATGGAGGTGTGTGAAGTCATAGAATGGAGGTTTGTGAAATCATAGAATGGAGTTGTGTGAAGTCACAGAATGGAGGTGTGTGAATTCATAGAATGGAGGTGTGTGAAGTCATAGAATGGAGGTGTGTGAACTCAGAATGGAGGTGGGTGCAGTCACAGAATGGAGGTGAGTGAAGTCATAGAATGGAGGTGTGTGAAGTCACAGAATGGAGGTGTGTGAAGTCACAGAATGAAGGTGTGTGAATCACAGAATGGAGGTATGTGAACTCAGAATGGAGGTGGGTGAATTCACAGAATAGATGTGTGTGAAGTCATAGAATGGAGGTGTGTGAAGTCACAGAATGGAGGAGTGTGAATTCATAGAATGGAGGTGTGTGAAGTCATAGAATGGAGGTGTGTGAATTCATAGAATGGAGGTGTGTGAATTCATAGAATGGAGGTGTGTGAAGTCACAGAATGGAGGTTTGTGTACTCAAAATTGAGCTGTTTGAAGTCAAAGAATGGAGGTGTGTGAAGTCATAGAATGGAAGTGTGTGAAGTCATAGAATGGAGGTGTGTGAAGTCAGAATGGACATGTGTGAAGTCACAGAATTGAGGTGTGTGAACCCAGAATGGAGGTGTGTGAAGTCACAGAATGGAGGTTTGTGAAGTCATACAATGGAGGTGTGTGAAGTCATAGAATGGATGTTTCCTAAAGTAAGAATGAAGGTGTGTGAAGTCATAGAATGGAGGTGTGTGAAGTCAAAATGGAGGTGTGTGAACTCATAGAATTGAGGTGTGTGAAGTCATGGAATGGATGTGTGTGAAGTCCAAGAATGGAGGTGTGTGAAGTCACAGAATGGAGGTTGCCGGGGCCAACCGGCGGCAAACCAGGGTTCGCAGATTGGGGTTCCTGAAATCGGGGGCAAGGACTAGCAAGAAAGAGAAGAGAGACAGACACAGAGGGTCCGGGATGTCCGCAGTCCAGGTAAAGACTGCCGAGACTGCCTGTTTATTTTCCACTCCCGCTTCTTCCCTCCTCCTGATCCAGGAACCTCCAGATGTTACATTCATATGGTAATTCTCAGGTCATTTGCATAGAATAGGGCCAGAAAGCAATAGGACAACAAAGCCATCGTCTGATGCAAGCCAAGTTACAGTTTGATTCCACTCTGGCTCACAACAGGAGGTGTGTGAAGTCACAGAATTGAAGTGTGTGAAGTCAAAATGGAGGTGTGTGAAGTCATAGAATGGAGGTGTGTGAATTCATAGAATGGAGGTGTGTGAAGTCATAGGATTGAGGTGTGTGAAGTGACAGAAAGGAGGTGTGTGAAGTCACAGAATGGAGGTGTGTGAAGTCACAGAATGGAGGTGTGTGAACTCAGAATGGAGGTGTGTGAAGCCACAGAATGGAGGTGTGTGAAGTCATAGAATGGAAGTGTGTGAAGTCATAGAATGGAGGTGTGTGAAGTCAGAATGGAGGTGTGTGAAATCATAGAATCGAGGTGTGTGAAGTCACAATGGAGGTGTGTGAAGTCATAGAATGGAGGTTTGTGAAATCATAGAATGGAGTTGTGTGAAGTCACAGAATGGAGGTGTGTGAATTCATAGAATGGAGGTGTGTGAAGTCATAGAATGGAGGTGTGTGAACTCAGAATGGAGGTGGGTGCAGTCACAGAATGGAGGTGAGTGAAGTCATAGAATGGAGGTGTGTGAAGTCACAGAATGGAGGTGTGTGAAGTCACAGAATGAAGGTGTGTGAATCACAGAATGGAGGTATGTGAACTCAGAATGGAGGTGGGTGAATTCACAGAATAGATGTGTGTGAAGTCATAGAATGGAGGTGTGTGAAGTCACAGAATGGAGGAGTGTGAATTCATAGAATGGAGGTGTGTGAAGTCATAGAATGGAGGTGTGTGAATTCATAGAATGGAGGTGTGTGAATTCATAGAATGGAGGTGTGTGAAGTCACAGAATGGAGGTTTGTGTACTCAAAATTGAGCTGTTTGAAGTCAAAGAATGGAGGTGTGTGAAGTCATAGAATGGAAGTGTGTGAAGTCATAGAATGGAGGTGTGTGAAGTCAGAATGGACATGTGTGAAGTCACAGAATTGAGGTGTGTGAACCCAGAATGGAGGTGTGTGAAGTCACAGAATGGAGGTTTGTGAAGTCATACAATGGAGGTGTGTGAAGTCATAGAATGGATGTTTCCTAAAGTAAGAATGAAGGTGTGTGAAGTCATAGAATGGAGGTGTGTGAAGTCAAAATGGAGGTGTGTGAACTCATAGAATTGAGGTGTGTGAAGTCATGGAATGGATGTGTGTGAAGTCCAAGAATGGAGGTGTGTGAAGTCACAGAATGGAGGTTGCCGGGGCCAACCGGCGGCAAACCAGGGTTCGCAGATTGGGGTTCCTGAAATCGGGGGCAAGGACTAGCAAGAAAGAGAAGAGAGACAGACACAGAGGGTCCGGGATGTCCGCAGTCCAGGTAAAGACTGCCGTGACTGCCTGTTTATTTTCCACTCCCGCTTCTTCCCTCCTCCTGATCCAGGAACCTCCAGATGTTACATTCATATGGTAATTCTCAGGTCATTTGCATAGAATAGGGCCAGAAAGCAATAGGACAACAAAGCCATCGTCTGATGCAAGCCAAGTTACAGTTTGATTCCACTCTGGCTCACAACAGGAGGTGTGTGAAGTCACAGAATTGAAGTGTGTGAAGTCAAAATGGAGGTGTGTGAAGTCATAGAATGGAGGTGTGTGAATTCATAGAATGGAGGTGTGTGAAGTCATAGGATTGAGGTGTGTGAAGTGACAGAAAGGAGGTGTGTGAAGTCACAGAATGGAGGTGTGTGAAGTCACAGAATGGAGGTGTGTGAACTCAGAATGGAGGTGTGTGAAGCCACAGAATGGAGGTGTGTGAAGTCATAGAATGGAAGTGTGTGAAGTCATAGAATGGAGGTGTGTGAAGGAAGAATGGAGGTGTGTGAAGTCACAGAATGGAGGTGTGTGAATTCAGAATGGAGGTGCGTGAAGTCACAGAATGGAGGTTTGTGAAGTCATAGAATGGAGGTGTGTGAAGTCAGAGAATGGATGTTTCTGAAGTAAGAATGAAGGTGTGTGAAGTCATAGAATGGAGGTGTGTGAAGTCAAATTGGAGGTGTGTGAACTCATAGAATGGAGGTGTGTGAACTCATAGAATGGAGGTGTGTGAAGTCATGGAATGGAGGTGCGTGAAGTCAAAGAATGGAGGTGTGTGAAGTGAAACAATAGAGGTGTGTGAAGTCACAGAATGGAGGTGTGTGAAGTCACAGAATGGAAGTGTGTGAAGTCAAAACGGAGGTGTGTGAAGTCACAGAATGGAGGTGTGTGAAGTCACTGAATGGAGGTGTGTGAAGTCAGAATGGAGGTGTGTGAAGTCACAGAATTGATGTGTATGAAGTCACAGAATGGAGGTGTGTGAAGTCAGAATGAAGGTGTGTGAAATCACAGAATGGAGGTGTGTGAAGTCACAGAATGGATGTTTGTGAAGTAAGAATGAAGGTGATTGAAGTCATAGAGTGGAGGTGTGTGAAGTCAGAGAATGGAGGTGTGTGAAGTGAGATTGGAGGTGTGTGATATCACAGAATGGAGGTGTGTGAAGTCATAGAATGGAGGTGTGTGAAGTCATAAAATGGAGGTGTGTGAAGTCATAGAATGGAGGTGTGTGAAGTCATAGAATTGAGGTGTGTGAAGTCATAGAATGGAGGTGTGTGAAGTCATAAAATGGAGGTGTGTGAACTCATAGAATGGAGGTGTGTGAAGTCAAAATGGACTTGTGTGAAGTCATAGAATGGTGGTTTTTGATGTCAACGAATGGAGGTGTGTGAAGTCATAGAATGGAAGTGTGTGAAGTCATAGAATGGAGGTGTGTGAAGTTAGAATGGACATGTGTGAAGTCACAGAATTGAGGTGTGTGAACCCAGAATGGAGGTGTGTGAAGTCACAGAATGGAGGTTTGTGAAGTCATACAATGGAGGTGTGTGAAGTCATAGAATGTATGTTTCTAAAGTAAGAATGAAGGTGTGTGAAGTCATAGAATGGAGGTGTGTGAAGTCAGAGAATGGATGTTTCTGAAGTAAGAATGAAGGTGTTTGAAGTCATAGAATGGACGTGTGTGAAGTCAAATTGGAGGTGTGTGAACTCATAGAATGGAGGTGTGTGAACTCATAGAATGGAGGTTTGTGAAGTCATGGAATGGCGGGGTGTGAAGTCAAAGAATGGAGGTGTGTGAAGTGAAACAATAGAGGTGTGTGAAGTCACAGAATGGAGGTGTGTGAAGTCACAGATTGGAAGTGTGTAAAGTCAAAACAGAGGTGTGTGAAGTCACAGAATGGAGGTGTGTGAAGTCACAGAAAGGATGTGTGTGAAGTCAAAAAGGTGGTGTGTGAAGTCACAGAATGGAGGTGTGTGAATTTATAGAATGGAGCTGTGTGAAGTCAGAATGGAGGTGTGTGAAGTCAGAATGGATGGGTGTGAAGTCAGAATGGAGGTGTGTGAAGTCATAGAATGGAGGTGTGTGAAATCATAGAATGGAGGTGTGTGAAGTCAGAATGGATGTGTGTCAAGTCACAGAATTGATGTGTGAAGTCAGAGAATGGAGGTGTATGAAGTCAGAATGAAGGTGTGTGAAGTCACAGAAAGGAGATGTGTGAAGTCACAGGATGTATGTTTGTGAAGTCATAAAATGAAGGTGTGTGAAGTCAGAATGGAGCTGTGTGAAGTCACAGAATGGAGGTGTGTGAAGTCAAAATGGAGGTGTGTGAACTCATAGAATGGAGGTGTGTGAACTCATAGAATTGAGGTGTGTGAAGTCATGGAATGGAGGTGTGTGAAGTCCAAGAATGGAGGTGTGTGAAATCACAGAATGGAGGTGTGTCAACTCAGAATGGAGGTGTGTGAAGTCACAGAATGGATGTGTGTGAAGTCATAGAATGGAGGTGTGTGAAGTTAGAATGGACATGTGTGAAGTCACAGAATTGAGGTGTGTGAACCCAGAATGGAGGTGTGTGAAGTCACAGAATGGTAGTTTGTGAAGTCATACAATGGAGGTGTGTGAAGTCATAGAATGGATGTTTCTAAAGTAAGAATGAAGGTGTGTGAAGTCATAGAATGGAGGTGTGTGAAGTCAGAGAATGGATGTTTCTGAAGTAAGAATGAAGGTGTTTGAAGTCATAGAATGGACGTGTGTGAAGTCAAATTGGAGGTGTGTGAACTCATAGAATGGAGGTGTGTGAACTCATAGAATGGAGGTTTGTGAAGTCATGGAATGGCGGGGTGTGAAGTCAAAGAATGGAGGTGTGTGAAGTGAAACAATAGAGGTGTGTGAAGTCACAGAATGGAGGTGTGTGAAGTCACAGATTGGAAGTGTGCGAAGTCAAAACGGAGGTGTGTGAAGTCACAGAATGGAGGTGTGTGAAGTCACAGAATGGATGTGTGTGAAGTCAAAACGGTGGTGTGTGAAGTCACAGAATGGAGGTGTGTGAATTTATAGAATGGAGCTGTGTGAAGTCAGAATGGAGGTGTGTGAAGTCAGAATGGATGGGTGTGAAGTCAGAATGGAGGTGTGTGAAGTCATAGAATGGAGGTGTGTGAAATCATAGAATGGAGGTGTGTGAAGTCAGAATGGATGTGTGTCAAGTCACAGAATTGATGTGTGAAGTCAGAGAATGGAGGTGTATGAAGTCAGAATGAAGGTGTGTGAAGTCACAGAAAGAAGATGTGTGAAGTCACAGGATGTATGTTTGTGAAGTCATAAAATGAAGGTGTGTGAAGTCAGAATGGAGCTGTGTGAAGTCACAGAATGGAGGTGTGTGAAGTCAAAATGGAGGTGTGTGAACTCATAGAATGGAGGTGTGTGAACTCATAGAATTGAGGTGTGTGAAGTCATGGAATGGAGGTGTGTGAAGTCCAAGAATGGAGGTGTGTGAAATCACAGAATGGAGGTGTGTCAACTCAGAATGGAGGTGTGTGAAGTCACAGAATGGATGTGTGTGAAGTCATAGAATGGAGGTGTGTGAAGTCAGAATGGAGGTGTGTGAAGTCACAATATTGAGCTGTGTGAACACAGAATGCAGGTGTGTGAATCACAGAATGGAGGTGTGTGAAATCATAGAATGGAGGTGTGTGAAGTCATAGAATCGATGTTTGTGAAGTAAGAATGAAGGTGTGTGAAGTCATAGAGTTGAGGTGTGTGAAGTAAATGAATGGAGGTGTGTGAAGTCACAGAATGGAGGTGTATGAAGTCACACAATGGAGGTGTGTGAAGTCTCGAATGGAGGTGTGCGGTCATAGAAGGGAGGTGGGTGAAGTCATAGAAAGGAGGTGTGGGAAGTCATAGAATGGAGCAGTGTGAAGTCATACAGTGGAGGTGACTGAAGACACAGATTCGAGGTCTGTGAAGTGATAGAATGGAGGTGTGTAAAGTCAGAATGGAGGTGTGTGAAGTCATAGAATGGAGATTTGTGAATTCATAGAATGGAGGTGTGTGACGTCACAATTGAAGTGTGTGAAGTCATAGAATGGAGGTGTGTGAAGTCACAGAATGCAGGTGAGTGAAGTCATACAATGGAGGTGAGTGAAGTCAGAATGGAGGTGTGTGAAGTCACAGAATGGAGGTGTGTGAACTCAGAATGGAGGTGTGTGAAGTCATAGATGGAGGTGTGTGAAGTCATAGTATGGAGGTGTGTGAAATCATAGAATGGAGTTTTGTGAAGTCACACAATGGAGCTGTGTGAAGTCAGAATGGAGGTGTGTGAAGTCATAGAATGGAGGTGTGTGAAGTCAGAATGGAGGTATGTGAAATCATAGAATCAAGGTGTGTGAAGTCACAATGGAGGTGTGTGAAGTCATAGAATGGAGGTGTTTGAAATCATAGAATGGAGGTGTGTGAAGTCACAGAATGGAGGTGTGTGAACTCAGAATGGAGGTGGGTGAAGTCACAGAATGGAGGTGTGTGAAGTCATAGAATGGAGGTGTGTGAAGTCACATAATGGAGGTGTGTGAAGTCACAGAATGAAGGTGTGTGTATCACAGAATGGAGGTATGTGAACTCAGAATGGAGGTGGGTGAAGTCACAGAATGGAGGTGTGTGAAGTCATAGAATGGAGGTGTGTGAAGTCACAGAATGGAGGAGTGTGAATTCATAGAATGGAGGTGTGTGAAGTCATAAAATGGAGGTGTGTGAACTCATAGAAGGGAGGTGTGTGAAGTCAAAATGGAGTTGTGTGAAGTCATAGAATGGTGGTTTTTGATGTGAACGAATGGAGGTGTGTGAAGTCATAGAATGGAGGTGTGTGAAGTCAGATTGGAGGTGTGTTAAATCACAGAATGGAGGTGTGTCAACTCAGAAATGAGGTGTGTGAAGTCATAGAATGGAGGTCTGTGAAGTCATAGAATGGAAGTGTGTGAAATCATAGAATGGAGGTGTGGGAAGTCACAGAATTGAGGTGTGTGAAATCAGAATGGAGGTGTGTGAAGTCAGAATGGAGGTGAGTGAAGTCATAGAATGGAGATGTGTGAAGTCATAGAATGGAGGTGTGTGAACTCAGAATGGAGGTGTATGAAGTCACAGAATGGAGGTGTGTGAAGTCATAGAATGGAGGTTTGTGAAATCACAAAATGGAGGTGTGTGAATTCATAGAATGGAGGTGTGAAGTCATAGGATCGAGGTGTGTGAAGTCACAGAATAGAGGTGTGTGAAGTCACAGAATGGAGGTGTGTGAAGTCACAGAATGGAGGTGAGTGAACTCAGAATGTAGGTATGTGAAGCCACAGAATGGAGGTGTGTGAAGTCATAGAATGGAAGTGTGTGAAGTCATAGAAAGGAGGTGTGTGAACTCAGAATGGAGGTGTGTGAAGTCACAGAATGGAGGTTTGTGAAGTCATAGAATGGAGGTGTGTGAAGTCAGAGAATGGATGTTTGTGAAATAAGAATGAAGGTGTGTGAAATCACAGAATGGAGGTGTGTGAAGTCAGAATGGAGGTGTGAAGTCATAGAATGGGGTTGGGTGAAGTCATAGAAAGGAGGTGTGGGAAGTCATAGAATGGAGGAGTGTGAAGTCATAGAGTGGAGGTGAGTGAAGTCACAGATTCGAGGTCTGTGAAGTCATAGAATGGAGGTGTGTGAAGTCAGAATGGAGATGTGTGAACTCATAGAATGGAGGTGTGTGACGTCATAATGGAATTGTGTGAAGTCACAGAATGGAGGTGTGTGAAGTCATAAAATGGAGGTGTGTGAAGTCAGAATGGAGGTGTGTGAAGTCACAGAATGGAGGTGTGTGAACTCAGAATGGAGGTGTGTGAAGTCATAGATGGAGGTGTGTGAAGTCATACTATGGAGGTGTTTGAAATCATAGAATGGAGTTTTGTGAAGTCACAGAATGGAGGTGTGTGAAGTCAGAAGGGAGGTGTGTGAAGTCATAGAATGGAGGTGTGTGAAATCATGAAATTGAGTTGTGTGAAGTCACAATGGAGTTGTGTGAAGTCATAGAATGGAGGTGTGTGAAGTCACAGAATGGAGGTCTATGAAGTCACAGAATGGAGGTGTGTGAAGTCATAGAATGGAGGTGTGTGAAGTCACACAATGAAGGTGTGTGAAATCACAGAATGGAGGTGTGTGAACTCAGAACGGAGGTGGGTGAAGTCACAGAATGGAGGTGTGTGAAGTCATAGAATGGAGGTGTGTGAAGTCACAGAATGGAGGTGTGTGAATTCTTAGAATGGAGGTGTGTGAAATCTTAAAATGGAAGTGTTTGAAGTCACAGAATAGAGGTGTGTGAAGTCAGAATGGAGGTGTGTGAAGTCATAGAATTGAGGTGTGTGAAGTCACAATGGAGGTGTGTGAACTCATAGAATGGAGGTGTGTGAAATCACAGTGGAGGTGTGTGAAGTCATAGAATGGAGGTGTGTGAAGTCACAGAATGGATGTGTGTGAAGTCATAGAATGGAGCTGTGTGATGTCAGAATGGAGGTGTGTGAAGTCAGAATGGAGGTGTGTGAAGTCACAGAATGGAGGTGTGTGAAGTCATAGAATGGAGGTGTGTGAAAACATAGAATGGAGGTGTGTGAAGTCAGAATGGAGGTGTGTGAAGGCACAGAATTGAGGTGTGTGAATTCACAGAATAGAGGTGTGTGAATTCAGAATGCAGTTGTGAAGTCACAGAAGGGAGGTGTGTGAAGTCACAGAATGGATGTTTGTGAAGTAAGAATGAAGGTGTTTGAAATCATAGAATGGAGGTGTGTGACGTCACAGAATGGAGGTGTGTGAAGTTATAGAATGGAGGTGTGTGAAGTCATAGAATTGAGGTGTGTGAAGTCATACAATGAAGGTGTGTGAAGTCAGAATGGAGGTGTGTGAAGTCACAGAATGGAGGTGTGTGAACTCAGAATGGAGGTGTGTGAAGTCATAGATGGAGGTGTGTGAAGACATAGTATGGAGGTGTGTGGAATCATAGAATGGAGTTTTGTGAAGTCACAGAATGGAGCTGTGTGAAGTCAGAATGGAGGTGGGTGAACTCATAGAATGGAGATGTGTGAGGTCACAATGGAGGTGTGTGAAATCTTAGAATGGAAGTGTGTGAAATCAAAAAATGGAGGTGTGTGAAGTCATAGAATGGAGGTGTGTGAAGTCATAGAATGAATTTTTGTGAAATAAGAATGAAGGTGTGTGAAGTCACAGAATGGAGGTGTGTCAACTCAGAATGGAGGTGTGTGAAGTCACAGAATGGATGTGTGTGAAGTCATAGAATGGAGGTGTGTGAAGTCAGAATGGAGGTATATGAAGTCACAATATTGAGGTGTGTGAACACAGAATGCAGGTGTGTGAATCACAGAATGGAGGTGTGTAAAATCATAGAATGGAGGTGTGTGAAGTAATAGAATGGATGTTTGTGAAGTAAGAATGAAGGTGTGTGAAGTCATAGAATAGAGGTGTGTGAAGTCAAATAATGGAGGTGTGTGAAGTCACAGAATGGAGGTGTGTGAAGTCACACAATGGAGGTGTGTGAAGTCTCGAATGGAGGTGTGCGGTCATAGAAGGGAGGTGGGTGAAGTCATAGAAAGGAGGTGTGGGAAGTCATAGAATGGAGGAGTGTGAAGTCAAACAGTGGAGGTGACTGAAGACACAGATTCGAGGTCTGTGAAGTCATAGAATGGAGGTGTGTAAAGTCAGAATAGAGGTGTGTGAAGTCATAGAATGGAGATTTGTGAAGTCATAGAATGGAGGTGTGTGAAGTCACAGAATGGTGGTGAGTGAAGTCATACAATGGAGGTGAGTGAAGTCAGAATGGAGGTGTGTGAAGTCACAGAATGGAGGTGTGTGAACTCAGAATGGAGGTGTGTGAAGTCATAGATGGAGGTGTGTGAAGTCATAGTATGGAGGTGTGTGAAATCATAGAATGGAGTTTTGTGAAGTCACACAATGGAGCTGTGTGAACTCAGAATGGAGGTGTGTGAAGCCATAGAATGGAGGTGTGTGAAGTCAGAATGGAGGTATGTGAAATCATAGAATCAAGGTGTGTGAAGTCACAATGGAGGTGTGTGAAGTCATAAAATGGAGGTGTGTGAAATCATAGAATGGAGTTGTGTGAAGTCACAGAATGGAGGTGTGTGAATTCATAGAATGGAGGTGTGTGAAGTCATAGAATGGAGGTGTGTGAAATCAGAATGGAGGTGGGTGAAGTCACAGAATGGAGGTGTGTGAAGTCATAGAATGGAGGTGTGTGAAGTCACAGAATGGAGGTGTGTGAAGTCACAGAATGAAGGTGTGTGAATCACAGAATGGAGGTATGTGAACTCAGAATGGAGGTGGGTGAAGTCACAGAATGGAGGTGTGTGAAGTCATAGAATGGAGGTGTGTGAAGTCACAGAATGGAGGAGTGTGAATTCATAGAATGGAGGTGTGTGAAGTCATAGAATGGAGGTGTGTGAAGTCATAGAATGGAGGTGTGTGAATTCATAGAATGGAGGTGTGTGAAGTCACAGAATGGAGGTTTGTGTACTCAAAATTGAGGTGTTTGAAGTCAAATAATGGAGGTGTGTGAAGTCATAGAATGGAACTGTGTGAAGTCATACAATGGAGGTGTGTGAAGTCAGAATGGACATGTGTGAAGTCACAGAATTGAGGTGTGTGAACCCAGAATGGAGGTGTGTGAAGTCACAGAATGGAGGTTTGTGAAGTCATACAATGGAGGTGTGTGAAGTCATAGAATGGATGTTTCCTAAAGTAAGAATGAAGGTGTGTGAAGTCACAGAATGGAGGTGTGTCACCTCAGAATGGAGGTGTGTGAAGTCACAGAATGGATGTGTGTGAAGTCATAGAATGGAGGTGTGTGAAGTCAGAATGGAGGTATGTGAAGTCACAATATTGAGGTGTGTGAACACAGAATGCAGGTGTGTGAATCACAGAATGGAGGTGTGTGAAATCATAGAATGGCGGTGTGTGAAGTCATAGAATGGATGTTTGTGAAGTAAGAATGAAGGTGTGTGAAGTCATAGAGTAGAGGTGTGTGAAGTCAAAGAATGGAGGTGTGTGAAGTCACAGAATGGAGGTGTGTGAAGTCACACAATGGAGGTGTGTGAAGTCTCGAATGGAGGTGTGCGGTCATAGAAGGGAGGTGGGTGAAGTCATAGAAAGGAGGTGTGGGAAGTCATAGAATGGAGGTGTGTGAAGTCATACAGTGGAGGTGACTGAAGACACAGATTCGAGGTCTGTGAAGTCATAGAATGGAGGTGTGTAAAGTCAGAATGGAGGTGTGTGAAGTCATAGAATGGAGATTTGTGAATTCATAGAATGGAGGTGTGTGACGTCACAATTGAAGTGTGTGAAGTCATACAATGGAGGTGTGTGAAGTCACAGAATGGAGGTGAGTGAAGTCATACAATGGAGGTGAGTGAAGTCAGAATGGAGGTGTGTGAAGTCACAGAATGGAGGTGTGTGAACTCAGAATGGAGGTGTGTGAAGTCATAGATGGAGGTGTGTGAAGTCATAGTATGGAGGTGTGTGAAATCATAGAATGGAGTTTTGTGAAGTCACACAATGGAGCTGTGTGAAGTCAGAATGGAGGTGTGTGAAGTCATAGAATGGAGGTGTGTGAAGTCAGAATGGAGGTATGTGAAATCATAGAATCAAGGTGTGTGAAGTCACAATGGAGGTGTGTGAAGTCATAGAATGGAGGTGTGTGAAATCATAGAATGGAGTTGTGTGAAGTCACAGAATGGAGGTGTGTGAATTCATAGAATGGAGGTGTGTGAAGTCATAGAATGGAGGTGTGTGAACTCAGAATGGAGGTGGGTGAAGTCACAGAATGGAGGTGTGTGAAGTCATAGAATGGAGGTGTGTGAAGTCACAGAATGGAGGTGTGTGAAGTCACAGAATGAAGGTGTGTGAATCACAGAATGGAGGTATGTGAACTCAGAAGGGAGGTGGGTGAATTCACAGAATGGAGGTGTGTGAAGTCATAGAATGGAGGTGTGTGAAGTCACAGAATGGAGGAGTGTGAATTCATAGAATGGAGGTGTGTGAAGTCATAGAATGGAGGTGTGTGAAGTCATAGAATGGAGGTGTGTGAATTCATAGAATGGAGGTGTGTGAAGTCACAGAATGGAGGTTTGTGTACTCAAAATTGAGCTGTTTGAAGTCAAAGTATGGAGGTGTGTGAAGTCATAGAATGGAAGTGTGTGAAGTCATAGAATGGAGGTGTGTGAAGTCAGAATGGACATGTGTGAAGTCACAGAATTGAGGTGTGTGAAGTCATAGATGGAGGTGTGTGAAGTCATAGTATGGAGGTGTGTGAAATCATAGAATGGAGTTTTGTGAAGTCACACAATGGAGCTGTGTGAACTCAGAATGGAGGTGTGTGAAGTCATAGAATGGAGGTGTGTGAAGTCAGAATGGAGGTATGTGAAATCATAGAATCAAGGTGTGTGAAGTCACAATGGAGGTGTGTGAAGTCATAAAATGGAGGTGTGTGAAATCATAGAATGGAGTTGTGTGAAGTCACAGAATGGAGGTGTGTGAATTCATAGAATGGAGGTGTGTGAAGTCATAGAATGGAGGTGTGTGAAATCAGAATGGAGGTGGGTGAAGTCACAGAATGGAGGTGTGTGAAGTCATAGAATGGAGGTGTGTGAAGTCACAGAATGGAGGTGTGTGAAGTCACAGAATGAAGGTGTGTGAATCACAGAATGGAGGTATGTGAACTCAGAATGGAGGTGGGTGAAGTCACAGAATGGAGGTGTGTGAAGTCATAGAATGGAGGTGTGTGAAGTCACAGAATGGAGGAGTGTGAATTCATAGAATGGAGGTGTGTGAAGTCATAGAATGGAGGTGTGTGAAGTCATAGAATGGAGGTGTGTGAATTCATAGAATGGAGGTGTGTGAAGTCACAGAATGGAGGTTTGTGTACTCAAAATTGAGGTGTTTGAAGTCAAATAATGGAGGTGTGTGAAGTCATAGAATGGAACTGTGTGAAGTCATACAATGGAGGTGTGTGAAGTCAGAATGGACATGTGTGAAGTCACAGAATTGAGGTGTGTGAACCCAGAATGGAGGTGTGTGAAGTCACAGAATGGAGGTTTGTGAAGTCATACAATGGAGGTGTGTGAAGTCATAGAATGGATGTTTCCTAAAGTAAGAATGAAGGTGTGTGAAGTCACAGAATGGAGGTGTGTCAACTCAGAATGGAGGTGTGTGAAGTCACAGAATGGATGTGTGTGAAATCATAGAATGGAGGTTTGTGAAGTCACAGAATGGAGGAGTGTGAATTCATAGAATGGAGGTGTGTGAAGTCATAAAATGGAGGTGTGTGAACTCATAGAAGGGAGGTGTGTGAAGTCAAAATGGAGTTGTGTGAAGTCATAGAATGGTGGTTTTTGATGTGAACGAATGGAGGTGTGTGAAGTCATAGAATGGAGGTGTGTGAAGTCAGATTGGAGGTGTGTTAAATCACAGAATGGAGGTGTGTCAACTCAGAAATGAGGTGTGTGAAATCATAGAATGGAGGTTTGTGAAGTCATAGAATGGAGGTGTGTGAAGTCAGAGAATGGATGTTTGTGAAATAAGAATGAAGGTGTGTGAAATCACAGAATGGAGGTGTGTGAAGTCAGAATGGAGGTGTGAAGTCATAGAATGGGGTTGGGTGAAGTCATAGAAAGGAGGTGTGGGAAGTCATAGAATGGAGGAGTGTGAAGTCATAGAGTGGAGGTGAGTGAAGTCACAGATTCGAGGTCTGTGAAGTCATAGAATGGAGGTGTGTGAAGTCAGAATGGAGATGTGTGAACTCATAGAATGGAGGTGTGTGACGTCATAATGGAAGTGTGTGAAGTCACAGAATGGAGGTGTGTGAAGTCATACAATGGAGGTGTGTGAAGTCAGAATGGAGGTGTGTGAAGTCACAGAATGGAGGTGTGTGAACTCAGAATGGAGGTGTGTGAAGTCATAGATGGAGGTGTGTGAAGTCATACTATGGAGGTGTTTGAAATCATAGAATGGAGTTTTGTGAAGTCACAGAATGGAGGTGTGTGAAGTCAGAAGGGAGGTGTGTGAAGTCATAGAATGGAGGTGTGTGAAATCATAAAATTGAGTTGTGTGAAGTCACAATGGAGTTGTGTGAAGTCATAGAATGGAGGTGTGTGAAGTCACAGAATGGAGGTCTATGAAGTCACAGAATGGAGGTGTGTGAAGTCATAGAATGGAGGTGTGTGAAGTCACACAATGAAGGTGTGTGAAATCACAGAATGGAGGTGTGTGAACTCAGAACGGAGGTGGGTGAAGTCACAGAATGGAGGTGTGTGAAGTCATAGAATGGAGGTGTGTGAAGTCACAGAATGGAGGTGTGTGAATTCTTAGAATGGAGGTGTGTGAAATCTTAAAATGGAAGTGTTTGAAGTCACAGAATAGAGGTGTGTGAAGTCAGAATGGAGGTGTGTGAAGTCATAGAATTGAGGTGTGTGAAGTCACAATGGAGGTGTGTGAACTCATAGAATGGAGGTGTGTGAAATCACAGTGGAGGTGTGTGAAGTCATAGAATGGAGGTGTGTGAAGTCACAGAATGGATGTGTGTGAAGTCATAGAATGGAGCTGTGTGATGTCAGAATGGAGGTGTGTGAAGTCAGAATGGAGGTGTGTGAATTCACAGAATGGAGGTGTGTGAAGTCATAGAATGGAGGTGTGTGAAAACATAGAATGGAGGTGTGTGAAGTCAGAATGGAGGTGTGTGAAGGCACAGAATTGAGGTGTGTGAATTCACAGAATAGAGGTGTGTGAATTCAGAATGCAGTTGTGAAGTCACAGAAGGGAGGTGTGTGAAGTCACAGAATGGATGTTTGTGAAGTAAGAATGAAGGTGTTTGAAATCATAGAATGGAGGTGTGTGACGTCACAGAATGGAGGTGTGTGAAGTTATAGAATGGAGGTGTGTGAAGTCATAGAATTGAGGTGTGTGAAGTCATACAATGAAGGTGTGTGAAGTCAGAATGGAGGTGTGTGAAGTCACAGAATGGAGGTGTGTGAACTCAGAATGGAGGTGTGTGAAGTCATAGATGGAGGTGTGTGAAGACATAGTATGGAGGTGTGTGGAATCATAGAATGGAGTTTTGTGAAGTCACAGAATGGAGCTGTGTGAAGTCAGAATGGAGGTGGGTGAACTCATAGAATGGAGATGTGTGAAGTCACAATGGAGGTGTGTGAAATCTTAGAATGGAAGTGTGTGAAATCAAAAAATGGAGGTGTGTGAAGTCATAGAATGGAGGTGTGTGAAGTCATAGAATGAATTTTTGTGAAATAAGAATGAAGGTGTGTGAAGTCACAGAATGGAGGTGTGTCAACTCAGAATGGATGTGTGTGAAGTCATAGAATGGAGGTGTGTGAAGTCAGAATGGAGGTATATGAAGTCACAATATTGAGGTGTGTGAACACAGAATGCAGGTGTGTGAATCACAGAATGGAGGTGTGTAAAATCATAGAATGGAGGTGTGTGAAGTAATAGAATGGATGTTTGTGAAGTAAGAATGAAGGTGTGTGAAGTCATAGAATAGAGGTGTGTGAAGTCAAATAATGGAGGTGTGTGAAGTCACAGAATGGAGGTGTGTGAAGTCACACAATGGAGGTGTGTGAAGTCTCGAATGGAGGTGTGCGGTCATAGAAGGGAGGTGGGTGAAGTCATAGAAAGGAGGTGTGGGAAGTCATAGAATGGAGGAGTGTGAAGTCAAACAGTGGAGGTGACTGAAGACACAGATTCGAGGTCTGTGAAGTCATAGAATGGAGGTGTGTAAAGTCAGAATAGAGGTGTGTGAAGTCATAGAATGGAGATTTGTGAAGTCATAGAATGGAGGTGTGTGAAGTCACAGAATGGTGGTGAGTGAAGTCATACAATGGAGGTGAGTGAAGTCAGAATGGAGGTGTGTGAAGTCACAGAATGGAGGTGTGTGAACTCAGAATGGAGGTGTGTGAAGTCATAGATGGAGGTGTGTGAAGTCATAGTATGGAGGTGTGTGAAATCATAGAATGGAGTTTTGTGAAGTCACACAATGGAGCTGTGTGAACTCAGAATGGAGGTGTGTGAAGTCATAGAATGGAGGTGTGTGAAGTCAGAATGGAGGTATGTGAAATCATAGAATCAAGGTGTGTGAAGTCACAATGGAGGTGTGTGAAGTCATAAAATGGAGGTGTGTGAAATCATAGAATGGAGTTGTGTGAAGTCACAGAATGGAGGTGTGTGAATTCATAGAATGGAGGTGTGTGAAGTCATAGAATGGAGGTGTGTGAAATCAGAATGGAGGTCGGTGAAGTCACAGAATGGAGGTGTGTGAAGTCATAGAATGGAGGTGTGTGAAGTCACAGAATGGAGGTGTGTGAAGTCAAAGAATGAAGGTGTGTGAATCACAGAATGGAGGTATGTGAACTCAGAATGGAGGTGGGTGAAGTCACAGAATGGAGGTGTGTGAAGTCATAGAATGGAGGTGTGTGAAGTCACAGAATGGAGGAGTGTGAATTCATAGAATGGAGGTGTGTGAAGTCATAGAATGGAGGTGTGTGAAGTCATAGAATGGAGGTGTGTGAATTCATAGAATGGAGGTGTGTGAAGTCACAGAATGGAGGTTTGTGTACTCAAAATTGAGGTGTTTGAAGTCAAATAATGGAGGTGGGTGAAGTCATAGAATGGAACTGTGTGAAGTCATACAATGGAGGTGTGTGAAGTCAGAATGGACATGTGTGAAGTCACAGAATTGAGGTGTGTGAACCCAGAATGGAGGTGTGTGAAGTCACAGAATGGAGGTTTGTGAAGTCATACAATGGAGGTGTGTGAAGTCATAGAATGGATGTTTCCTAAAGTAAGAATGAAGGTGTGTGAAGTCACAGAATGGAGGTGTGTCAACTCAGAATGGAGGTGTGTGAAGTCACAGAATGGATGTGTGTGAAGTCATAGAATGGAGGTGTGTGAAGTCAGAATGGAGGTATGTGAAGTCACAATATTGAGGTGTGTGAACACAGAATGCAGGTGTGTGAATCACAGAATGGAGGTGTGTGAAATCATAGAATGGAGGTGTGTGAAGTCATAGAATGGATGTTTGTGAAGTAAGAATGAAGGTGTGTGAAGTCATAGAGTAGAGGTGTGTGAAGTCAAAGAATGGAGGTGTGTGAAGTCACAGAATGGAGGTGTGTGAAGTCACACAATGGAGGTGTGTGAAGTCTCGAATGGAGGTGTGCGGTCATAGAAGGGAGGTGGGTGAAGTCATAGAAAGGAGGTGTGGGAAGTCATAGAATGGAGGTGTGTGAAGTCATACAGTGGAGGTGACTGAAGACACAGATTCGAGGTCTGTGAAGTCATAGAATGGAGGTGTGTAAAGTCAGAATGGAGGTGTGTGAAGTCATAGAATGGAGATTTGTGAATTCATAGAATGGAGGTGTGTGACGTCACAATTGAAGTGTGTGAAGTCATACAATGGAGGTGTGTGAAGTCACAGAATGGAGGTGAGTGAAGTCATACAATGGAGGTGAGTGAAGTCAGAATGGAGGTGTGTGAAGTCACAGAATGGAGGTGTGTGAACTCAGAATGGAGGTGTATGAAGTCATAGATGGAGGTGTGTGAAGTCATAGTATGGAGGTGTGTGAAATCATAGAATGGAGTTTTGTGAAGTCACACAATGGAGCTGTGTGAAGTCAGAATGGAGGTGTGTGAAGTCATAGAATGGAGGTGTGTGAAGTCAGAATGGAGGTATGTGAAATCATAGAATCAAGGTGTGTGAAGTCACAATGGAGGTGTGTGAAGTCATAGAATGGAGGTGTGTGAAATCATAGAATGGAGTTGTGTGAAGTCACAGAATGGAGGTGTGTGAATTCATAGAATGGAGGTGTGTGAAGTCATAGAATGGAGGTGTGTGAACGCAGAAGGGAGGTGGGTGAATTCACAGAATGGAGGTGTGTGAAGTCATAGAATGGAGGTGTGTGAAGTCACAGAATGGAGGAGTGTGAATTCATAGAATGGAGGTGTGTGAAGTCATAGAATGGAGGTGTGTGAAATCATAGAATGGAGGTGTGTGAATTCATAGAATGGAGGTGTGTGAAGTCACAGAATGGAGGTTTGTGTACTCAAAATTGAGCTGTTTGAAGTCAAAGTATGGAGGTGTGTGAAGTCATAGAATGGAAGTGTGTGAAGTCATAGAATGGAGGTGTGTGAAGTCAGAATGGACATGTGTGAAGTCACAGAATTGAGGTGTGTGAAGTCATAGATGGAGGTGTGTGAAGTCATAGTATGGAGGTGTGTGAAATCATACAATGGAGTTTTGTGAAGTCACACAATGGAGCTGTGTGAACTCAGAATGGAGGTGTGTGAAGTCATAGAATGGAGGTGTGTGAAGTCAGAATGGAGGTATGTGAAATCATAGAATCAAGGTGTGTGAAGTCACAATGGAGGTGTGTGAAGTCATAAAATGGAGGTGTGTGAAATCATAGAATGGAGTTGTGTGAAGTCACAGAATGGAGGTGTGTGAATTCATAGAATGGAGGTGTGTGAAGTCATAGAATGGAGGTGTGTGAAATCAGAATGGAGGTGGGTGAAGTCACAGAATGGAGGTGTGTGAAGTCATAGAATGGAGGTGTGTGAAGTCACAGAATGGAGGTGTGTGAAGTCACAGAATGAAGGTGTGTGAATCACAGAATGGAGGTATGTGAACTCAGAATGGAGGTGGGTGAAGTCACAGAATGGAGGTGTGTGAAGTCATAGAATGGAGGTGTGTGAAGTCACAGAATGGAGGAGTGTGAATTCATAGAATGGAGGTGTGTGAAGTCATAGAATGGAGGTGTGTGAAGTCATAGAATGGAGGTGTGTGAATTCATAGAATGGAGGTGTGTGAAGTCACAGAATGGAGGTTTGTGTACTCAAAATTGAGGTGTTTGAAGTCAAATAATGGAGGTGTGTGAAGTCATAGAATGGAACTGTGTGAAGTCATACAATGGAGGTGTGTGAAGTCAGAATGGACATGTGTGAAGTCACAGAATTGAGGTGTGTGAACCCAGAATGGAGGTGTGTGAAGTCACAGAATGGAGGTTTGTGAAGTCATACAATGGAGGTGTGTGAAGTCATAGAATGGATGTTTCCTAAAGTAAGAATGAAGGTGTGTGAAGTCACAGAATGGAGGTGTGTCAACTCAGAATGGAGGTGTGTGAAGTCACAGAATGGATGTGTGTGAAATCATAGAATGGAGGTTTGTGAAGTCACAGAATGGAGGAGTGTGAATTCATAGAATGGAGGTGTGTGAAGTCATAAAATGGAGGTGTGTGAACTCATAGAAGGGAGGTGTGTGAAGTCAAAATGGAGTTGTGTGAAGTCATAGAATGGTGGTTTTTGATGTGAACGAATGGAGGTGTGTGAAGTCATAGAATGGAGGTGTGTGAAGTCAGATTGGAGGTGTGTTAAATCACAGAATGGAGGTGTGTCAACTCAGAAATGAGGTGTGTGAAGTCATAGAATGGAGGTCTGTGAAGTCATAGAATGGAAGTGTGTGAAATCATAGAATGGAGGTGTGGGAAGTCACAGAATTGAGGTGTGTGAAATCAGAATGGAGGTGTGTGAAGTCAGAATGGAGGTGAGTGAAGTCATAGAATGGAGATGTGTGAAGTCATAGAATGGAGGTGTGTGAACTCAGAATGGAGGTGTATGAAGTCACAGAATGGAGGTGTGTGAAGTCATAGAATGGAGGTTTGTGAAATCACAAAATGGAGGTGTGTGAATTCATAGAATGGAGGTGTGAAGTCATAGGATCGAGGTGTGTGAAGTCACAGAATAGAGGTGTGTGAAGTCACAGAATGGAGGTGTGTGAAGTCACAGAATGGAGGTGAGTGAACTCAGAATGTAGGTATGTGAAGCCACAGAATGGAGGTGTGTGAAGTCATAGAATGGAAGTGTGTGAAGTCATAGAAAGGAGGTGTGTGAACTCAGAATGGAGGTGTGTGAAGTCACAGAATGGAGGTTTGTGAAGTCATAGAATGGAGGTGTGTGAAGTCAGAGAATGGATGTTTGTGAAATAAGAATGAAGGTGTGTGAAATCACAGAATGGAGGTGTGTGAAGTCAGAATGGAGGTGTGAAGTCATAGAATGGGGTTGGGTGAAGTCATAGAAAGGAGGTGTGGGAAGTCATAGAATGGAGGAGTGTGAAGTCATAGAGTGGAGGTGAGTGAAGTCACAGATTCGAGGTCTGTGAAGTCATAGAATGGAGGTGTGTGAAGTCAGAATGGAGATGTGTGAACTCATAGAATGGAGGTGTGTGACGTCATAATGGAAGTGTGTGAAGTCACAGAATGGAGGTGTGTGAAGTCATACAATGGAGGTGTGTGAAGTCAGAATGGAGGTGTGTGAAGTCACAGAATGGAGGTGTGTGAACTCAGAATGGAGGTGTGTGAAGTCATAGATGGAGGTGTGTGAAGTCATACTATGGAGGTGTTTGAAATCATAGAATGGAGTTTTGTGAAGTCACAGAATGGAGGTGTGTGAAGTCAGAAGGGAGGTGTGTGAAGTCATAGAATGGAGGTGTGTGAAATCATAAAATTGAGTTGTGTGAAGTCACAATGGAGTTGTGTGAAGTCATAGAATGGAGGTGTGTGAAGTCACAGAATGGAGGTCTATGAAGTCACAGAATGGAGGTGTGTGAAGTCATAGAATAGAGGTGTGTGAAGTCACACAATGAAGGTGTGTGAAATCACAGAATGGAGGTGTGTGAACTCAGAACGGAGGTGGGTGAAGTCACAGAATGGAGGTGTGTGAAGTCATAGAATGGAGGTGTGTGAAGTCACAGAATGGAGGTGTGTGAATTCTTAGAATGGAGGTGTGTGAAATCTTAAAATGGAAGTGTTTGAAGTCACAGAATAGAGGTGTGTGAAGTCAGAATGGAGGTGTGTGAAGTCATAGAATTGAGGTGTGTGAAGTCACAATGGAGGTGTGTGAACTCATAGAATGGAGGTGTGTGAAATCACAGTGGAGGTGTGTGAAGTCATAGAATGGAGGTGTGTGAAGTCACAGAATGGATGTGTGTGAAGTCATAGAATGGAGCTGTGTGATGTCAGAATGGAGGTGTGTGAAGTCAGAATGGAGGTGTGTGAAGTCACAGAATGGAGGTGTGTGAAGTCATAGAATGGAGGTGTGTGAAAACATAGAATGGAGGTGTGTGAAGTCAGAATGGAGGTGTGTGAAGGCACAGAATTGAGGTGTGTGAATTCACAGAATAGAGGTGTGTGAATTCAGAATGCAGTTGTGAAGTCACAGAAGGGAGGTGTGTGAAGTCACAGAATGGATGTTTGTGAAGTAAGAATGAAGGTGTTTGAAATCATAGAATGGAGGTGTGTGACGTCACAGAATGGAGGTGTGTGAAGTTATAGAATGGAGGTGTGTGAAGTCATAGAATTGAGGTGTGTGAAGTCATACAATGAAGGTGTGTGAAGTCAGAATGGAGGTGTGTGAAGTCACAGAATGGAGGTGTGTGAACTCAGAATGGAGGTGTGTGAAGTCATAGATGGAGGTGTGTGAAGACATAGTATGGAGGTGTGTGGAATCATAGAATGGAGTTTTGTGAAGTCACAGAATGGAGCTGTGTGAAGTCAGAATGGAGGTGGGTGAACTCATAGAATGGAGATGTGTGAAGTCACAATGGAGGTGTGTGAAATCTTAGAATGGAAGTGTGTGAAATCAAAAAATGGAGGTGTGTGAAGTCATAGAATGGAGGTGTGTGAAGTCAAAGAATGAATTTTTGTGAAATAAGAATGAAGGTGTGTGAAGTCACAGAATGGAGGTGTGTCAACTCAGAATGGAGGTGTGTGAAGTCACAGAATGGATGTGTGTGAAGTCATAGAATGGAGGTGTGTGAAGTCAGAATGGAGGTATATGAAGTCACAATATTGAGGTGTGTGAACACAGAATGCAGGTGTGTGAATCACAGAATGGAGGTGTGTAAAATCATAGAATGGAGGTGTGTGAAGTAATAGAATGGATGTTTGTGAAGTAAGAATGAAGGTGTGTGAAGTCATAGAATAGAGGTGTGTGAAGTCAAATAATGGAGGTGTGTGAAGTCACAGAATGGAGGTGTGTGAAGTCACACAATGGAGGTGTGTGAAGTCTCGAATGGAGGTGTGCGGTCATAGAAGGGAGGTGGGTGAAGTCATAGAAAGGAGGTGTGGGAAGTCATAGAATGGAGGAGTGTGAAGTCAAACAGTGGAGGTGACTGAAGACACAGATTCGAGGTCTGTGAAGTCATAGAATGGAGGTGTGTAAAGTCAGAATAGAGGTGTGTGAAGTCATAGAATGGAGATTTGTGAAGTCATAGAATGGAGGTGTGTGAAGTCACAGAATGGTGGTGAGTGGAGTCATACAATGGAGGTGAGTGAAGTCAGAATGGAGGTGTGTGAAGTCACAGAATGGAGGTGTGTGAACTCAGAATGGAGGTGTGTGAAGTCATAGATGGAGGTGTGTGAAGTCATAGTATGGAGGTGTGTGAAATCATAGAATGGAGTTTTGTGAAGTCACACAATGGAGCTGTGTGAAGTCACAGAATGGAGGTGTGTGAATTCATAGAATGGAGGTGTGTGAAGTCATAGAATGGAGGTGTGTGAAATCAGAATGGAGGTGGGTGAAGTCACAGAATGGAGGTGTGTGAAGTCATAGAATGGAGGTGTGTGAAGTCACAGAATGGAGGTGTGTGAAGTCACAGAATGAAGGTGTGTGAATCACAGAATGGAGGTATGTGAACTCAGAATGGAGGTGGGTGAAGTCACAGAATGGAGGTGTGTGAAGTCATAGAATGGAGGTGTGTGAAGTCACAGAATGGAGGAGTGTGAATTCATAGAATGGAGGTGTGTGAAGTCATAGAATGGAGGTGTGTGAAGTCATAGAATGGAGGTGTGTGAATTCATAGAATGGAGGTGTGTGAAGTCACAGAATGGAGGTTTGTGTACTCAAAATTGAGGTGTTTGAAGTCAAATAATGGAGGTGTGTGAAGTCATAGAATGGAAGTGTGTGAAGTCATAGAATGGAGGTGTGTGAAGTCAGAATGGACATGTGTGAAGTCACAGAATTGAGGTGTGTGAACCCAGAATGGAGGTGTGTGAAGTCACAGAATGGAGGTTTGTGAAGTCATACAATGGAGGTGTGTGAAGTCATTGAATGGATGTTTCCTAAAGTAAGAATGAAGGTGTGTGAAGTCATAGAATGGAGGTGTGTGAAGTCAAAATGGAGGTGTGTGAACTCATAGAATGGAGGTGTGTGAACTCATAGAATTGAGGTGTGTGAAGTCATGGAATGGATGTGTGTGAAGTCCAAGAATGGAGGTGTGTGAAGTCACAGAATGGAGGTTGCCGGGGCCAACCGGCGGCAAACCAGGGTTCGCAGATTGGGGTTCCTGAAATCGGGGGCAAGGACTAGCAAGAAAGAGAAGAGAGACAGACACAGAGGGTCCGGGATGTCCGCAGTCCAGGTAAAGACTGCCGAGACTGCCTGTTTATTTTCCACTCCCGCTTCTTCCCTCCTCCTGATCCAGGAACCTCCAGATGTTACATTCATATGGTAATTCTCAGGTCATTTGCATAGAATAGGGCCAGAAAGCAATAGGACAACAAAGCCATCGTCTGATGCAAGCCAAGGTACAGTTTGATTCCACTCTGGCTCACAACAGGAGGTGTGTGAAGTCACAGAATTGAAGTGTGTGAAGTCAAAATGGAGGTGTGTGAAGTCATAGAATGGAGGTGTGTGAATTCATAGAATGGAGGTGTGTGAAGTCATAGGATTGAGGTGTGTGAAGTGACAGAAAGGAGGTGTGTGAAGTCACAGAATGGAGGTGTGTGAAGTCACAGAATGGAGGTGTGTGAACTCAGAATGGAGGTGTGTGAAGCCACAGAATGGAGGTGTGTGAAGTCATAGAATGGAAGTGTGTGAAGTCATAGAATGGAGGTGTGTGAAGGAAGAATGGAGGTGTGTGAAGTCACAGAATGGAGGTGTGTGAATTCAGAATGGAGGTGTGTGAAGTCACAGAATGGAGGTTTGTGAAGTCATAAAATGGAGGTGTGTGAAGTCAGAGAATGGATGTTTCTGAAGTAAGAATGAAGGTGTGTGAAGTCATAGAATGGAGGTGTGTGAAGTCAAATTGGAGGTGTGTGAACTCATAGAATGGAGGTGTGTGAACTCATAGAATGGAGGTGTGTGAAGTCATGGAATGGAGGTGTGTGAAGTCAAAGAATGGAGGTGTGTGAAGTGAAACAATAGAGGTGTGTGAAGTCACAGAATGGAGGTGTGTGAAGTCACAGAATGGAAGTGTGTGAAGTCAAAACGGAGGTGTGTGAAGTCACAGAATGGAGGTGTGTGAAGTCACAGAATGGAGGTGTGTGAAGTCAGAATGGAGGTGTGTGAAGTCACAGAATTGAGGTGTATGAAGTCACAGAATGGAGGTGTGTGAAGTCAGAATGAAGGTGTGTGAAGTCACAGAATGGAGGTGTGTGAAGTCACAGAATGGATGTTTGTGAAGTAAGAATGAAGGTGATTTAAGTCATAGAGTGGAGGTGTGTGAAGTCACAGAATGGAGGTGTGTGAAGTGAGATTGGAGGTGTGTGATATCACAGAATGGAGGTGTGTGAAGTCATAAAATGGAGGTGTGTGAAGTCATAGAATGGAGGTGTGTGAAGTCATAGAATTGAGGTGTGTGAAGTCATAGAATGGAGGTATGTGAAGTCATAAAATGGAGGTGTGTGAACTCATAGAATGGAGGTGTGTGAAGTCAAAATGGACTTGTGTGAAGTCATAGAATGGTGGTTTTTGATGTCAACGAATGGAGGTGTGTGAAGTCATAGAATGGAAGTGTGTGAAGTCATAGAATGGAGGTGTGTGAAGTTAGAATGGACTTGTGTGAAGTCACAGAATTGAGGTGTGTGAACCCAGAATGGAGGTGTGTGAAGTCACAGAATGGAGGTCTGTGAAGTCATACAATGGAGGTGTGTGAAGTCATAGAATGGATGTTTCTAAAGTAAGAATGAAGGTGTGTGAAGTCATAGAATGGAGGTGTGTGAAGTCAGAGAATGGATGTTTCTGAAGTAAGAATGAAGGTGTTTGAAGTCATAGAATGGACGTGTGTGAAGTCAAATTGGAGGTGTGTGAACTCATAGAATGGAGGTGTGTGAACTCATAGAATGGAGGTTTGTGAAGTCATGGAATGGCGGGGTGTGAAGTCAAAGAATGGAGGTGTGTGAAGTGAAACAATAGAGGTGTGTGAAGTCACAGAATGGAGGTGTGTGAAGTCACAGATTGGAAGTGTGTGAAGTCAAAACGGAGGTGTATGAAGTCACAGAATGGAGGTGTGTGAAGTCACAGAATGGATGTGTGTGAAGTCAAAAAGGTGGTGTGTGAAGTCACAGAATGGAGGTGTGTGAATTTATAGAATGGAGCTGTGTGAAGTCAGAATGGAGGTGTGTGAAGTCAGAATGGATGGGTGTGAAGTCAGAATGGAGGTGTGTGAAGTCATAGAATGGAGGTGTGTGAAATCATAGAATGGAGGTGTGTGAAGTCAGAATGGATGTGTGTGAAGTCAGAATGGATGGGTGTGAAGTCAGAATGGAGGTGTGTGAAGTCATAGAATGGAGGTGTGTGAAATCATAGAATGGAGGTGTATGAAGTCAGAATGAAGGTGTGTGAAGTCACAGAAAGGAGATGTGTGAAGTCACAGGATATATGTTTGTGAAGTCATAAAATGAAGGTGTGTGAAGTCAGAATGGAGCTGTGTGAAGTCACAGAATGGAGGTGTGTGAACTCAGAATGGAGGTGTGTGAAGTCATAGACGGAGGTGTGTGAAGTCATAGTATGGAGGTGTGTGAAATCACAGAATGGAGTTTTGTGAAGTCACAGAATGGAGGTGTGTGAAGTCAAAATGGAGGTGTGTGAACTCATGGAATGGAGGTGTGTGAACTCATAGAATTGAGGTGTGTGAAGTCATGGAATGGAGGTGTGTGAAGTCCAAGAATGGAGGTGTGTGAAATCACAGAATGGAGGTGTGTCAACTCAGAATGGAGGTGTGTGAAGTCACAGAATGGATGTGTGTGAAGTCATAGAATGGAGGTGTGTGAAGTCAGAATGGAGGTGTGTGAAGTCACAATATTGAGCTGTGTGAACACAGAATGCAGGTGTGTGAATCACAGAATGGAGGTGTGTGAAGTCACAGAATGAAGGTGTGTGAATCACAGAATGGAGGTATGTGAACTCAGAATGGAGGTGGGTGAAGTCACAGAATGGAGGTGTGTGAAGTCATAGAATGGAGGTGTGTGAAGTCACAGAATGGAGGAGTGTGAATTCATAGAATGGAGGTGTGTGAAGTCATAGAATGGAGGTGTGTGAAGTCATAGAATGGAGGTGTGTGAATTCATAGAATGGAGGTGTGTGAAGTCACAGAATGGAGGTTTGTGTACTCAAAATTGAGGTGTTTGAAGTCAAATAATGGAGGTGTGTGAAGTCATAGAATGGAAGTGTGTGAAGTCATAGAATGGAGGTGTGTGAAGTCAGAATGGACATGTGTGAAGTCACAGAATTGAGGTGTGTGAACCCAGAATGGAGGTGTGTGAAGTCACAGAATGGAGGTTTGTGAAGTCATACAATGGAGGTGTGTGAAGTCATTGAATGGATGTTTCCTAAAGTAAGAATGAAGGTGTGTGAAGTCATAGAATGGAGGTGTGTGAAGTCAAAATGGAGGTGTGTGAACTCATAGAATGGAGGTGTGTGAACTCATAGAATTGAGGTGTGTGAAGTCATGGAATGGATGTGTGTGAAGTCCAAGAATGGAGGTGTGTGAAGTCACAGAATGGAGGTTGCCGGGGCCAACCGGCGGCAAACCAGGGTTCGCAGATTGGGGTTCCTGAAATCGGGGGCAAGGACTAGCAAGAAAGAGAAGAGAGACAGACACAGAGGGTCCGGGATGTCCGCAGTCCAGGTAAAGACTGCCGAGACTGCCTGTTTATTTTCCACTCCCGCTTCTTCCCTCCTCCTGATCCAGGAACCTCCAGATGTTACATTCATATGGTAATTCTCAGGTCATTTGCATAGAATAGGGCCAGAAAGCAATAGGACAACAAAGCCATCGTCTGATGCAAGCCAAGGTACAGTTTGATTCCACTCTGGCTCACAACAGGAGGTGTGTGAAGTCACAGAATTGAAGTGTGTGAAGTCAAAATGGAGGTGTGTGAAGTCATAGAATGGAGGTGTGTGAATTCATAGAATGGAGGTGTGTGAAGTCATAGGATTGAGGTGTGTGAAGTGACAGAAAGGAGGTGTGTGAAGTCACAGAATGGAGGTGTGTGAAGTCACAGAATGGAGGTGTGTGAACTCAGAATGGAGGTGTGTGAAGCCACAGAATGGAGGTGTGTGAAGTCATAGAATGGAAGTGTGTGAAGTCATAGAATGGAGGTGTGTGAAGGAAGAATGGAGGTGTGTGAAGTCACAGAATGGAGGTGTGTGAATTCAGAATGGAGGTGTGTGAAGTCACAGAATGGAGGTTTGTGAAGTCATAAAATGGAGGTGTGTGAAGTCAGAGAATGGATGTTTCTGAAGTAAGAATGAAGGTGTGTGAAGTCATAGAATGGAGGTGTGTGAAGTCAAATTGGAGGTGTGTGAACTCATAGAATGGAGGTGTGTGAACTCATAGAATGGAGGTGTGTGAAGTCATGGAATGGAGGTGTGTGAAGTCAAAGAATGGAGGTGTGTGAAGTGAAACAATAGAGGTGTGTGAAGTCACAGAATGGAGGTGTGTGAAGTCACAGAATGGAAGTGTGTGAAGTCAAAACGGAGGTGTGTGAAGTCACAGAATGGAGGTGTGTGAAGTCACAGAATGGAGGTGTGTGAAGTCAGAATGGAGGTGTGTGAAGTCACAGAATTGAGGTGTATGAAGTCACAGAATGGAGGTGTGTGAAGTCAGAATGAAGGTGTGTGAAGTCACAGAATGGAGGTGTGTGAAGTCACAGAATGGATGTTTGTGAAGTAAGAATGAAGGTGATTTAAGTCATAGAGTGGAGGTGTGTGAAGTCACAGAATGGAGGTGTGTGAAGTGAGATTGGAGGTGTGTGATATCACAGAATGGAGGTGTGTGAAGTCATAAAATGGAGGTGTGTGAAGTCATAGAATGGAGGTGTGTGAAGTCATAGAATTGAGGTGTGTGAAGTCATAGAATGGAGGTATGTGAAGTCATAAAATGGAGGTGTGTGAACTCATAGAATGGAGGTGTGTGAAGTCAAAATGGACTTGTGTGAAGTCATAGAATGGTGGTTTTTGATGTCAACGAATGGAGGTGTGTGAAGTCATAGAATGGAAGTGTGTGAAGTCATAGAATGGAGGTGTGTGAAGTTAGAATGGACTTGTGTGAAGTCACAGAATTGAGGTGTGTGAACCCAGAATGGAGGTGTGTGAAGTCACAGAATGGAGGTCTGTGAAGTCATACAATGGAGGTGTGTGAAGTCATAGAATGGATGTTTCTAAAGTAAGAATGAAGGTGTGTGAAGTCATAGAATGGAGGTGTGTGAAGTCAGAGAATGGATGTTTCTGAAGTAAGAATGAAGGTGTTTGAAGTCATAGAATGGACGTGTGTGAAGTCAAATTGGAGGTGTGTGAACTCATAGAATGGAGGTGTGTGAACTCATAGAATGGAGGTTTGTGAAGTCATGGAATGGCGGGGTGTGAAGTCAAAGAATGGAGGTGTGTGAAGTGAAACAATAGAGGTGTGTGAAGTCACAGAATGGAGGTGTGTGAAGTCACAGATTGGAAGTGTGTGAAGTCAAAACGGAGGTGTATGAAGTCACAGAATGGAGGTGTGTGAAGTCACAGAATGGATGTGTGTGAAGTCAAAAAGGTGGTGTGTGAAGTCACAGAATGGAGGTGTGTGAATTTATAGAATGGAGCTGTGTGAAGTCAGAATGGAGGTGTGTGAAGTCAGAATGGATGGGTGTGAAGTCAGAATGGAGGTGTGTGAAGTCATAGAATGGAGGTGTGTGAAATCATAGAATGGAGGTGTGTGAAGTCAGAATGGATGTGTGTGAAGTCAGAATGGATGGGTGTGAAGTCAGAATGGAGGTGTGTGAAGTCATAGAATGGAGGTGTGTGAAATCATAGAATGGAGGTGTATGAAGTCAGAATGAAGGTGTGTGAAGTCACAGAAAGGAGATGTGTGAAGTCACAGGATATATGTTTGTGAAGTCATAAAATGAAGGTGTGTGAAGTCAGAATGGAGCTGTGTGAAGTCACAGAATGGAGGTGTGTGAACTCAGAATGGAGGTGTGTGAAGTCATAGACGGAGGTGTGTGAAGTCATAGTATGGAGGTGTGTGAAATCACAGAATGGAGTTTTGTGAAGTCACAGAATGGAGGTGTGTGAAGTCAAAATGGAGGTGTGTGAACTCATGGAATGGAGGTGTGTGAACTCATAGAATTGAGGTGTGTGAAGTCATGGAATGGAGGTGTGTGAAGTCCAAGAATGGAGGTGTGTGAAATCACAGAATGGAGGTGTGTCAACTCAGAATGGAGGTGTGTGAAGTCACAGAATGGATGTGTGTGAAGTCATAGAATGGAGGTGTGTGAAGTCAGAATGGAGGTGTGTGAAGTCACAATATTGAGCTGTGTGAACACAGAATGCAGGTGTGTGAATCACAGAATGGAGGTGTGTGAAATCATAGAATGGAGGTGTGTGAAGTCATAGAATCGATGTTTGTGAAGTAAGAATGAAGGTGTGTGAAGTCATAGAGTAGAGGGGTGTGAAGTCAACAAATGGAGGTGTGTGAAGTCACAGAATGGAGGTGTATGAAGTCACACAATGGAGGTGTGTGAAGTCTCGAATGTAGGTGTGCAGTCATAGAAGGGAGGTGGGTGAAGTCATAGAAAGGAGGTGTGGGAAGTCATAGAATGGAGGAGTGTGAAGTCATAGAGTGGAGGTGAGTGAAGTCAAAGATTCGAGGTCTGTGAAGTCATAGAATGAAGGTGTGTGAAGTCAGAATGGAGATGTGTGAACTCATAGAATGGAGGTGTGTGACGTCATAATGGAAGTGTGTGAAGTCACAGAATGGAGGTGTGTGAAGTCATACAATGGAGGTGTGTGAAGTCAGAATGGAGGTGTGTGAAGTCACAGAATGGAGGTGTGTGAACTCAGAATGGAGGTGTGTGAAGTCATAGATGGAGGTGTGTGAAGTCATACTATGGAGGTGTTTGAAATCATAGAATGGAGTTTTGTGAAGTCACAGAATGGAGGTGTGTGAAGTCAGAAGGGAGGTGTGTGAAGTCATAGAATGGAGGTGTGTGAAATCATAGAATTGAGTTGTGTGAAGTCACAATGGAGTTGTGTGAAGTCATAGAATGGAGGTGTGTGAAGTCACAGAATGGAGGTGAGTGAAGTCATACAATGGAGGTGAGTGAAGTCAGAATGGAGGTGTGTGAAGTCACAGAATGGAGGTGTGTGAACTCAGAATGGAGGTGTGTGAAGTCATAGATGGAGGTGTGTGAAGTCATAGTATGGAGGTGTGTGAAATCATAGAATGGAGTTTTGTGAAGTCACACAATGGAGCTGTGTGAAGTCAGAATGGAGGTGTGTGAAGTCATAGAATGGAGGTGTGTGAAGTCAGAATGGAGGTATGTGAAATCATAGAATTAAGGTGTGTGAAGTCACAATGGAGGTGTGTGAAGTCATAGAATGGAGGTGTTTGAAATCATAGAATGGAGGTGTGTGAAGTCACAGAATGGAGGTGTGTGAACTCAGAATGGAGGTGGGTGAAGTCACAGAATGGAGGTGTGTGAATTCATAGAATGGAGGTGTGTGAAGTCACAGAATGGAGGTGTGTGAAGTCACAGAATGAAGGTGTGTGTATCACAGAATGGAGGTATGTGAACTCAGAATGGAGGTGGGTGAAGTCACAGAATTGAGGTGTGTGAAGTCATAGAATGGAGGTGTGTGAAGTCACAGAATGGAGGAGTGTGAATTCATAGAATGGAGGTGTGTGAAGTCACAGAATGGAGGTGTGTGAAGACAGAATGGAGGTGTGTGAAGTCACAGAATTGAGGTGTATGAAGTCACAGAATGGAGGTGTGTGAAGTCAGAATGAAGGTGTGTGAAGTCACAGATTGGAGGTGTGTGAAGTCACAGAATGGATGTTTGTGAAGTAAGAATGAAGGTGATTGAAGTCGTAGAGTGGAGGTGTGTGAAGTCACAGAATGGAGGTGTGTGAAGTGAGATTGGAGGTGTGTGATATCACAGAATGGAGGTGTGTGAAGTCATAGAATGGAGGTGTGTGAAGTCATAAAATGGAGGTGTGTGAACTCATAGAATGGAGGTGTGTGAAGTCATAGAATTGAGGTGTGTGAAGTCATAGAATGGAGGTGTGTGAAGTCATAAAATGGAGGTGTGTGAACTCATAGAATGGAGGTGTGTGAAGTCAAAATGGACTTGTGTGAAGTCATAGAATGGTATGGTGGTTTTTGATGTCAACGAATGGAGATGTGTGAAGTCATAGAATGTAAGTGTGTGAAGTCATAGAATGGAGGGGTGTGAAGTTAGAATGGACATGTGTGAAGTCACAGAATTGAGGTGTGTGAACCCAGAATGGAGGTGTGTGAAGTCACAGAATGGAGGTTTGTGAAGTCATACAATGGAGGTGTGTGAAGTCATAGACTGGATGTTTCTAAAGTAAGAATGAAGGTGTGTGAAGTCATAGAATGGAGGTGTGTGAAGTCAGAGAATGGATGTTTGTGAAGTAAGAATGAAGGTGTGTGAAGTCATAGAGTAGAGGTGTGTGAATCACAGAATGGAGGTGTGTGAAATCATAGAATGGAGGTGTGTGTAGTCATAGAATCGATGTTTGTGAAGTAAGTATGAAGGTGTGTGAAGTCATAGAGTAGAGGTGTGTGAAGTCAACGAATGGAGGTGTGTGAAATCACAGAATGGAGGTGTATGAAGTCACACAATGGAGGTGTGTGAAGTCTCGAATGGAGGTGTGCGGTCATAGAAGGGAGGTGGGTGAAGTCATAGAAAGGAGGTGTGGGAAGTCATAGAATGGAGCAGTGTGAAGTCATACAGTGGAGGTGACTGAAGACACAGATTCGAGGTCTGTGAAGTGATAGAATGGAGGTGTGTTAAGTCAGAATGGAGGTGTGTGAAGTCATAGAATGGAGATTTGTGAATTCATAGAATGGAGGTGTGTGACGTCACAATTGAAGTGTGTGAAGTCATAGAATGGAGGTGTGTGAAGTCACAGAATGGAGGTGAGTGAAGTCATACAATGGAGGTGAGTGAAGTCAGAATGGAGGTGTGTGAAGTCCCAGAATGGAGGTGTGTGAACTCAGAATGGAGGTGTGTGAAGTCATAGATGGAGGTGTGTGAAGTCATAGTATGGAGGTGTGTGAAATCATAGAATGGAGTTTTGTGAAGTCACACAATGGAGCTGTGTGAAGTCAGAATGGAGGTGTGTGAAGTCATAGAATGGAGGTGTGTGAAGTCAGAATGGAGGTATGTGAAATCATAGAATCAAGGTGTGTGAAGACACAATGGAGGTGTGTGAAGTCATAGAATGGAGGTGTTTGAAATCATAGAATGGAGGTGTGTGAAGTCACAGAATGGAGGTGTGTGAACTCAGAATGGAGGTGGGTGAAGTCACAGAGTGGAGGTGTGTGAAGTCATAGAATGGAGGTGTGTGAAGTCACAGAATGGAGGTGTGTGAAGTCACAGAATGAAGGTGTGTGTATCACAGAATGGAGTTATGTGAACTCAGAATGGAGGTGGGTGAAGTCACAGAATGGAGGTGTGTGAAGTCATAGAATGGAGGTGTGTGAAGTCACAGAATGGAGGAGTGTGAATTCATAGAATGGAGGTGTGTGAAGTCACAGAATGGAGGTGTGTGAAGTCAGAATGGAGGTGTGTGAAGTCACAGAATTGAGGTGTATGAAGTCACAGAATGGAGGTGTGTGAAGTCAGAATGAAGGTGTGTGAAGTCACAGAATGGAGGTGTGTGAAGTCACAGAATGGATGTTTGTGAAGTAAGAATGAAGGTGATTGAAGTCATAGAGTGGAGGTGTGTGAAGTCACAGAATGGAGGTGTGTGAAGTGAGATTGGAGGTGTGTGATATCACAGAATGGAGGTGTGTGAAGTCATAGAATGGAGGTGTGTGAAGTCATAAAATGGAGGTGTGTGAAGTCATAGAATGGAGGTGTGTGAAGTCATAGAATTGAGGTGTGTGAAGTCATAGAATGGAGGTGTGTGAAGTCATAAAATGGAGGTGTGTGAACTCATAGAATGGAGGTGTGTGAAGTCAAAATGGACTTGTGTGAAGTCATAGAATGGTGGTTTTTGATGTCAACGAATGGAGATGTGTGAAGTCATAGAATGTAAGTGTGTGAAGTCATAGAATGGAGGTGTGTGAAGTTAGAATGGACATGTGTGAAGTCACAGAATTGAGGTGTGTGAACCCAGAATGGAGGTGTGTGAAGTCACAGAATGGAGGTTTGTGAAGTCATACAATGGAGGTGTGTGAAGTCATAGAATGGATGTTTCTAAAGTAAGAATGAAGGTGTGTGAAGTCATAGAATGGAGGTGTGTGAAGTCAGAGAATGGATGTTTCTGAAGTAAGAATGAAGGTGTATGAAGTCATAGAATGGACGTGTGTGAAGTCAAATTGGAGGTGTGTGAACTCATAGAATGGAGGTGTGTGAACTCATAGAATGGAGGTTTGTGAAGTCATGGAATGGCGGGGTGTGAAGTCAAAGAATGGAGGTGTGTGAAGTGAAACAATAGAGGTGTGTGAAGTCACAGAATGGAGGTGTGTGAAGTCACAGATTGGAAGTGTGTGAAGTCAAAACGGAGGTGTGTGAAGTCACAGAATGGAGGTGTGTGAAGTCACAGAATGGATGTGTGTGAAGTCAAAAAGGTGGTGTGTGAAGTCACAGAATGGAGGTGTGTGAATTTATAGAATGGAGCTGTGTGAAGTCAGAATGGAGGTGTGTGAAGTCAGAATGGATGGGTGTGAAGTCAGAATGGAGGTGTGTGAAGTCATAGAATGGAGGTGTGTGAAATCATAGAATGGAGGTGTGTGAAGTCAGAATGGATGTGTGTCAAGTCACAGAATTGATGTGTGAAGTCAGAGAATGGAGGTGTATGAAGTCAGAATGAAGGTGTGTGAAGTCACAGAAAGGAGATGTGTGAAGTCACAGGATGTATGTTTGTGAAGTCATAAAATGAAGGTGTGTGAAGTCAGAATGGAGCTGTGTGAAGTCACAGAATGGAGGTGTGTGAACTCAGAATGGAGGTGTGTGAAGTCATAGACGGAGGTGTGTGAAGTCATAGTATGGAGGTGTGTGAAATCACAGAATGGAGTTTTGTGAAGTCACAGAATGGAGGTGTGTGAAGTCAAAATGGAGGTGTGTGAACTCATAGAATGGAGGTGTGTGAACTCATAGAATTGAGGGGTGTGAAGTCATGGAATGGAGGTGTGTGAAGTCCAAGAATGGAGGTGTGTGAAATCACAGAATGGAGGTGTGTCAACTCAGAATGTAGGTGTGTGAAGTCACAGAATGGATGTGTGTGAAGTCATAGAAGGGAGGTGTGTGAAGTCAGAATGGAGGTGTGTGAAGTCACATTATTGAGCTGTGTGGACACAGAATGCAGGTGTGTGAATCACAGAATGGAGGTGTGTGAAATCATAGAATGGAGGTGTGTGAAGTCATAGAATCGATGTTTGTGAAGTAAGAATGAAGGTGTGTGAAGTCATAGAGTAGAGGTGTGTGAAGTCAACGAATGGAGGTGTGTGAAGTCACAGAATGGAGGTGTATGAAGTCACACAATGGAGGTGTGTGAAGTCTCGAATGGAGGTGTGCGGTCATAGAAGGGAGGTGGGTGAAGTCATAGAAAGGAGGTGTGGGAAGTCATAGAATGGAGCAGTGTGAAGTCATACAGTGGAGGTGACTGAAGACACAGATTCGAGGTCTGTGAAGTGATAGAATGGAGGTGTGTTAAGTCAGAATGGAGGTGTGTGAAGTCATAGAATGGAGATTTGTGAATTCATAGAATGGAGGTGTGTGACGTCACAATTGAAGTGTGTGAAGTCATAGAATGGAGGTGTGTGAAGTCACAGAATGGAGGTGAGTGAAGTCATACAATGGAGGTGAGTGAAGTCAGAATGGAGGTGTGTGAAGTCCCAGAATGGAGGTGTGTGAACTCAGAATGGATGTGTGTGAAGTCATAGATGGAGGTGTGTGAAGTCATAGTATGGAGGTGTGTGAAATCATAGAATGGAGTTTTGTGAAGTCACACAATGGAGCTGTGTGAAGTCAGAATGGAGGTGTGTGAAGTCAGAGAATGGAGGTGTGTGAAGTCAGAATGGAGGTATGTGAAATCATAGAATCAAGGTGTGTGAAGTCACAATGGAGGTGTGTGAAGTCATAGAATGGAGGTGTTTGAAATCATAGAATGGAGGTGTGTGAAGTCACAGAATGGAGGTGTGTGAACTCAGAATGGAGGTGGGTGAAGTCACAGAATGGAGGTGTGTGAATTCATAGAATGGAGGTGTGTGAAGTCACAGAATGGAGGTGTGTGAAGTCACAGAATGAAGGTGTGTGTATCACAGAATGGAGGTATGTGAACTCAGAATGGAGGTGGGTGAAGTCACAGAATGGAGGTGTGTGAAGTCATAGAATGGAGGTTTGTGAAGTCACAGAATGGAGGAGTGTGAATTCATAGAATGGAGGTGTGTGAAGTCATAAAATGGAGGTGTGTGAACTCATAGAAGGGAGGTGTGTGAAGTCAAAATGGAGTTGTGTGAAGTCATAGAATGGTGGTTTTTGATGTGAACGAATGGAGGTGTGTGAAGTCATAGAATGGAGGTGTGTGAAGTCAGATTGGAGGTGTGTTAAATCACAGAATGGAGGTGTGTCAACTCAGAAATGAGGTGTGTGAAGTCATAGAATGGAGGTCTGTGAAGTCATAGAATGGAAGTGTGTGAAATCAAAGAATGGAGGTGTGGGAAGTCACAGAATTGAGGTGTGTGAAGTCAGAATGGAGGTGTGTGAAGTCAGAATGGAGGTGAGTGAAGTCATAGAATGGAGATGTGTGAAGTCATAGAATGGAGGTGTGTGAACTCAGAATGGAGGTGTATGAAGTCACAGAATGGAGGTGTGTGAAGTCATAGAATGGAGGTTTGTGAAATCACAAAATGGAGGTGTGTGAATTCATAGAATGGAGGTGTGAAGTCATAGGATCGAGGTGTGTGAAGTCACAGAATAGAGGTGTGTGAAGTCACAGAATGGAGGTGTGTGAAGTCACAGAATGGAGGTGAGTGAACTCAGAATGTAGGTGTGTGAAGCCACAGAATGGAGGTGTGTGAAGTCATAGAATGGAAGTGTGTGAAGTCATAGAAAGGAGGTGTGTGAACTCAGAATGGAGGTGTGTGAAGTCACAGAATGGAGGTTTGTGAAGTCATAGAATGGAGGTGTGTGAAGTCAGAGAATGGATGTTTGTGAAATAAGAATGAAGGTGTGTGAAATCACAGAATGGAGGTGTGTGAAGTCAGAATGGAGGTGTGAAGTCATAGAATGGGGTTGGGTGAAGTCATAGAAAGGAGGTGTGGGAAGTCATAGAATGGAGCAGTGTGAAGTCATAGAGTGGAGGTGAGTGAAGTCACAGATTCGAGGTCTGTGAAGTCATAGAATGGAGGTGTGTGAAGTCAGAATGGAGATGTGTGAACTCATAGAATGGAGGTGTGTGACGTCATAATGGAAGTGTGTGAAGTCACAGAATGGAGGTGTGTGAAGTCATACAATGGAGGTGTGTGAAGTCAGAATGGAGGTGTGTGAAGTCACAGAATGGAGGTGTGTGAACTCAGAATGGAGGTGTGTGAAGTCATAGATGGAGGTGTGTGAAGTCATACTATGGAGGTGTTTGAAATCATAGAATGGAGTTTTGTGAAGTCACAGAATGGAGGTGTGTGAAGTCAGAAGGGAGGTGTGTGAAGTCATAGAATGGAGGTGTGTGAAATCATAGAATTGAGTTGTGTGAAGTCACAATGGAGTTGTGTGAAGTCATAGAATGGAGGTGTGTGAAATCAAAGAATTGAGGTGTGTGAAGTCACAATGGAGTTGTGTGGAGTCATAGAATGGAGGTGTATGAAGTCACAGAATGGAGGTGTGTAAAGTCATAGAATGGAGGTGTGTGAAGTCACAGAATGAAGGTGTGTGAAGTCACAGAATGGAGGTGTGTGAATTCATAGAATGGAGGTGTGTGAAATCATAAAATGGAAGTGTTTGAAGTCACAGAATGGAGGTGTGTGAAGTCAGAATGGAGGTGTGTGAAGTCATAGAATTGAGGTGTGTGAAGTCACAATGGAGGTGTGTGAACTCATAGAATGGAGGTGTGTGAAATCACAGTGGAGGTGTGTGAAGTCATAGAATGGAGGTGTGTGAAGTCACAGAATGGAGGTGTGTGAAGTCATAGAATGGAGCAGTGTGAAGTCAGAATGGAGGTGTGTGAAGTCAGAATGGATGTGTGTGAAGTCACAGAATGGAGGTGTGTGAAGTCATAGAATGGAGGTGTGTGAAGTCAGAATGGAGGTGTGTGAAGTCACAGAATTGAGGTGTGTGAATTCACAGAATAGAGGTGTGTGAAGTCAGAATGCAGGTGTGAAGTTACAGAAGAGAGGTGTGTGAAGTCACAGAATGGATGTTTGTGAAGTAAGAATGAAGGTGTTTGAAGTCATAGAGTGGAGGTGTGTGAAGTCACAAAATGGAGGTGTGTGAAGTCATAGAATGGAGGTGTGTGAAGTCATAGAATTGAGGTGTGTGAAGTCATAAAATGGAGGTGTGTGAACTCATAGAAGGGAGGTGTGTGAAGTCAAAATGGAGTTGTGTGAAGTCATAGAATGGTCGTTTTTGATGGCAACGAATGGAGGTGTGTGAAGTCATAGAATGGAGGTGTGTGAATTCAGATTGGAGGTGTGTTAAATCACAGAATGGAGGTGTGTCAACTCAGAAATGAGGTGTGTGAAGTCATAGAATGGAGGTGTGTGAAGTCTAAGAATGCAAGTGTGTGAAATCATAGAATGGAGGTGTGGGAAGTCACAGAATTGAGGTGTGTGAAGTCAGAATGGAGGTGTGTGAAGTCAGAATGGAGGTGAGTGAAGTCATAGAATGGAGATGTGTGAAGTCATAGAATGGAGGTGTGTGAACTCAGAATGGAGGTGTATGAAGTCACAGAATGGAAGTGTGTGAAGTCATAGAATGGAGGTTTGTGAAATCACAAAATGGAGGTGTGTGAATTCATAGATTGGAGGTGTGAAGTCATAGGATCGAGGTGTGTGAAGTCACAGAATGGAGGTGTGTGAAGTCACAGAATGGAGGTGTGTGAAGTCACAGAATGGAGGTGTGTGAACTCAGAATGTAGGTGTGTGAAGCCACAGAATGGAGGTGTGTGAAGTCATAGAAGGGAAGTGTGTGAAGTCATAGAAAGGAGGTGTGTGAACTCAGAATTGAGGTGTGTGAAGTCACAGAATGGAGGTTTGTGAAGTCATAGAATGGAGGTGTGTGAAGTCAGAGAATGGATGTTTGTGAAATAAGAATGAAGGTGTGTGAAATCACAGAATGGAGGTGTGTGAAGTCAGAATGGAGGTGTGAAGTCATAGAATGGGGTTGGGTGAAGTCATAGAAAGGAGGTGTGGGAAGTCATAGAATGGAGGAGTGTGAAGTCATAGAGTGGAAGTGAGTGAAGTCACAGATTCGAGGTCTGTGAAGTCATAGAATGGAGGTGTGTGAAGTCAGAATGCAGGTGTGTGAAGTCATAGAATGGAGATGTGTGAACTCATAGAATGGAGGTGTGTGACGTCATAATGGAAGTGTGTGAAGTCACAGAATGGAGGTGTGTGAGTCATACAATGGAGGTGTGTGAAGTCAGAATGGAGGTGTGTGAAGTCACAGAATGGAGGTGTGTGAACTCAGAATGGAGGTGTGTGAAGTCATAGATGGAGGTGTGTGAAGTCATACTATGGAGGTGTTTGAAATCATAGAATGGAGTTTTGTGAAGTCACAGAATGGAGGTGTGTGAAGTCAGAAAGGAGGTGTGTGAAGTCATAGAATGAAGGTGTGTGAAATCATAGAATTGAGTTGTGTGAAGTCACTATGGAGTTGTGTGAAGTCATAGAATGGAGGTGTGTGAAGTCACAGAATGGAGGTGTATGAAGTCACAGAATGGAGGTGTGTGAAGTCATAGAATGGAGGTGTGTGAAGTCACACAATGAAGGTGTGTGAAATCACAGAATGGAGGTGTGTGAACTCAGAACGGAGGTGGGTGAAGTCACAGAATGGAGGTGTGTGAAGTCATAGAATGGAGGTGTGTGAAGTCACAGAATGGAGGTGTGTGAATTCATAGAATGGAGGTGTGTGAAATCTTAAAATGGAAGTGTTTGAAGTCACAGAATAGAGGTGTGTGAAGTCAGAATGGAGGTGTGTGAAGTCATAGAATTGAGGTGTGTGAAGTCACAATGGAGGTGTTTGAACTAATAGAATGGAGGTGTGTGAAATCACAGTGGAGGTGTGTGAAGTCATAGAATGGAGGTGTGTGAAGTCACAGAATGGATGTGTGTGAAGTCATAGAATGGAGCTGTGTGAAGACAGAATCGAGGTGTGTGAAGTCAGAATGGAGGTGTGTGAAGTCACAGAATGGAGGTGTGTGAAGTCATAGAATGGAGGTGTGTGAAAACATAGAATGGAGGTGTGTGAAGTCAGAATGGAGGTGTGTGAAGGCACAGAATTGAGGTGTGTGAATTCACAGAATAGAGGTGTGTGAATTCAGAATGCAGTTGTGAAGTCACAGAAGGGAGGTGTGTGAAGTCACAGAATGGATGTTTGTGAAGTAAGAATGAAGGTGTTTGAAATCATAGAATGGAGGTGTGTGACGTCACAGAATGGAGGTGTGTGAAGTTATAGAATGGAGGTGTGTGAAGTCATAGAATTGAGGTGTGTGAAGTCATACAATGAAGGTGTGTGAAGTCAGAATGGAGGTGTGTGAAGTCACAGAATGGAGGTGTGTGAACTCAGAATGGAGGTGTGTGAAGTCATAGATGGAGGTGTGTGAAGACATAGTATGGAGGTGTGTGGAATCATAGAATGGAGTTTTGTGAAGTCACAGAATGGAGCTGTGTGAAGTCAGAATGGAGGTGGGTGAACTCATAGAATGGAGATGTGTGAAGTCACAATGGAGGTGTGTGAAATCTTAGAATGGAAGTGTGTGAAATCAAAAAATGGAGGTGTGTGAAGTCATAGAATGGAGGTGTGTGAAGTCATAGAATGAATTTTTGTGAAATAAGAATGAAGGTGTGTGAAGTCACAGAATGGAGGTGTGTCAACTCAGAATGGATGTGTGTGAAGTCATAGAATGGAGGTGTGTGAAGTCAGAATGGAGGTATATGAAGTCACAATATTGAGGTGTGTGAACACAGAATGCAGGTGTGTGAATCACAGAATGGAGGTGTGTAAAATCATAGAATGGAGGTGTGTGAAGTAATAGAATGGATGTTTGTGAAGTAAGAATGAAGGTGTGTGAAGTCATAGAATAGAGGTGTGTGAAGTCAAATAATGGAGGTGTGTGAAGTCACAGAATGGAGGTGTGTGAAGTCACACAATGGAGGTGTGTGAAGTCTCGAATGGAGGTGTGCGGTCATAGAAGGGAGGTGGGTGAAGTCATAGAAAGGAGGTGTGGGAAGTCATAGAATGGAGGAGTGTGAAGTCAAACAGTGGAGGTGACTGAAGACACAGATTCGAGGTCTGTGAAGTCATAGAATGGAGGTGTGTAAAGTCAGAATAGAGGTGTGTGAAGTCATAGAATGGAGATTTGTGAAGTCATAGAATGGAGGTGTGTGAAGTCACAGAATGGTGGTGAGTGAAGTCATACAATGGAGGTGAGTGAAGTCAGAATGGAGGTGTGTGAAGTCACAGAATGGAGGTGTGTGAACTCAGAATGGAGGTGTGTGAAGTCATAGATGGAGGTGTGTGAAGTCATAGTATGGAGGTGTGTGAAATCATAGAATGGAGTTTTGTGAAGTCACACAATGGAGCTGTGTGAACTCAGAATGGAGGTGTGTGAAGTCATAGAATGGAGGTGTGTGAAGTCAGAATGGAGGTATGTGAAATCATAGAATCAAGGTGTGTGAAGTCACAATGGAGGTGTGTGAAGTCATAAAATGGAGGTGTGTGAAATCATAGAATGGAGTTGTGTGAAGTCACAGAATGGAGGTGTGTGAATTCATAGAATGGAGGTGTGTGAAGTCATAGAATGGAGGTGTGTGAAATCAGAATGGAGGTGGGTGAAGTCACAGAATGGAGGTGTGTGAAGTCATAGAATGGAGGTGTGTGAAGTCACAGAATGGAGGTGTGTGAAGTCAAAGAATGAAGGTGTGTGAATCACAGAATGGAGGTATGTGAACTCAGAATGGAGGTGGGTGAAGTCACAGAATGGAGGTGTGTGAAGTCACAGAATGGAGGTGTGTGAACTCAGAATGTAGGTGTGTGAAGCCACAGAATGGAGGTGTGTGAAGTCATAGAAGGGAAGTGTGTGAAGTCATAGAAAGGAGGTGTGTGAACTCAGAATTGAGGTGTGTGAAGTCACAGAATGGAGGTTTGTGAAGTCATAGAATGGAGGTGTGTGAAGTCAGAGAATGGATGTTTGTGAAATAAGAATGAAGGTGTGTGAAATCACAGAATGGAGGTGTGTGAAGTCAGAATGGAGGTGTGAAGTCATAGAATGGGGTTGGGTGAAGTCATAGAAAGGAGGTGTGGGAAGTCATAGAATGGAGGAGTGTGAAGTCATAGAGTGGAAGTGAGTGAAGTCACAGATTCGAGGTCTGTGAAGTCATAGAATGGAGGTGTGTGAAGTCAGAATGCAGGTGTGTGAAGTCATAGAATGGAGATGTGTGAACTCATAGAATGGAGGTGTGTGACGTCATAATGGAAGTGTGTGAAGTCACAGAATGGAGGTGTGTGAGTCATACAATGGAGGTGTGTGAAGTCAGAATGGAGGTGTGTGAAGTCACAGAATGGAGGTGTGTGAACTCAGAATGGAGGTGTGTGAAGTCATAGATGGAGGTGTGTGAAGTCATACTATGGAGGTGTTTGAAATCATAGAATGGAGTTTTGTGAAGTCACAGAATGGAGGTGTGTGAAGTCAGAAAGGAGGTGTGTGAAGTCATAGAATGAAGGTGTGTGAAATCATAGAATTGAGTTGTGTGAAGTCACTATGGAGTTGTGTGAAGTCATAGAATGGAGGTGTGTGAAGTCACAGAATGGAGGTGTATGAAGTCACAGAATGGAGGTGTGTGAAGTCATAGAATGGAGGTGTGTGAAGTCACACAATGAAGGTGTGTGAAATCACAGAATGGAGGTGTGTGAACTCAGAACGGAGGTGGGTGAAGTCACAGAATGGAGGTGTGTGAAGTCATAGAATGGAGGTGTGTGAAGTCACAGAATGGAGGTGTGTGAATTCATAGAATGGAGGTGTGTGAAATCTTAAAATGGAAGTGTTTGAAGTCACAGAATAGAGGTGTGTGAAGTCAGAATGGAGGTGTGTGAAGTCATAGAATTGAGGTGTGTGAAGTCACAATGGAGGTGTTTGAACTAATAGAATGGAGGTGTGTGAAATCACAGTGGAGGTGTGTGAAGTCATAGAATGGAGGTGTGTGAAGTCACAGAATGGATGTGTGTGAAGTCATAGAATGGAGCTGTGTGAAGACAGAATCGAGGTGTGTGAAGTCAGAATGGAGGTGTGTGAAGTCACAGAATGGAGGTGTGTGAAGTCATAGAATGGAGGTGTGTGAAAACATAGAATGGAGGTGTGTGAAGTCAGAAAGGAGGTGTGTGAAGGCACAGAATTGAGGTGTGTGAATTCACAGAATAGAGGTGTGTGAATTCAGAATGCAGTTGTGAAGTCACAGAAGGGAGGTGTGTGAAGTCACAGAATGGATGTTTGTGAAGTAAGAATGAAGGTGTTTGAAATCATAGAATGGAGGTGTGTGACGTCACAGAATGGAGGTGTGTGAAGTTATAGAATGGAGGTGTGTGAAGTCATAGAATTGAGGTGTGTGAAGTCATACAATGAAGGTGTGTGAAGTCAGAATGGAGGTGTGTGAAGTCACAGAATGGAGGTGTGTGAACTCAGAATGGAGGTGTGTGAAGTCATAGATGGAGGTGTGTGAAGACATAGTATGGAGGTGTGTGGAATCATAGAATGGAGTTTTGTGAAGTCACAGAATGGAGCTGTGTGAAGTCAGAATGGAGGTGGGTGAACTCATAGAATGGAGATGTGTGAAGTCACAATGGAGGTGTGTGAAATCTTAGAATGGAAGTGTGTGAAATCAAAAAATGGAGGTGTGTGAAGTCATAGAATGGAGGTGTGTCAACTCAGAATGGAGGTGTGTGAAGTCACAGAATGGATGTGTGTGAAGTCATAGAATGGAGGTGTGTGAAGTCAGAATGGAGGTATGTGAAGTCACAATATTGAGGTGTGTGAACACAGAATGCAGGTGTGTGAATCACAGAATGGAGGTGTGTGAAATCATAGAATGGAGGTGTGTGAAGTAATAGAGTGGATGTTTGTGAAGTAAGAATGAAGGTGTGTGAAGTCATAGAATAGAGGTGTGTGAAGTCAAATAATGGAGGTGTGTGAAGTCACAGAATGGAGGTGTGTGAAGTCACACAATGGAGGTGTGTGAAGTCTCGAATGGAGGTGTGAAGTCATAGAATGGGGTTTGTGAAGTCATAGAAAGGAGGTGTGGGAAGTCATAGAATGGAGGAGTGTGAAGTCATACAGTGGAGGTGACTGAAGACACTGATTCGAGGTCCGTGAAGTCATAGAATGGAGGTGTGTAAAGTCAGAATAGAGGTGTGTGAAGTCATAGAATGGAGATTTGTGAAGTCATAGAATGGAGGTGTGTGAAGTCACAGAATGGTGGTGAGTGAAGTCATACAATGGAGGTGAGTGAAGTCAGAATGGAGGTGTGTGAAGTCACAGAATGGAGGTGTGTGAACTCAGAATGGAGGTGTGTGAAGTCATAGATGGAGGTGTGTGAAGTCATAGTATGGAGGTGTGTGAAATCATAGAATGGAGTTTTGTTAAGTCACACAATGGAGCTGTGTGAAGTCAGAATGGAGGTGTGTGAAGTCAGAGAATGGATATTTGTGAATTCATAGAATGGAGGTGTGTGACGTCACAATTGAAGTGTGTGAAGTCATAGAATGGAGGTGTGTGAAGTCACAGAATGGAGGTGAGTGAAGTCATACAATGGAGGTGAGTGAAGTCAGAATGGAGGTGTGTGAAGTCCCAGAATGGAGGTGTGTGAACTCAGAATGGAGGTGTGTGAAGTCATAGATGGAGGTGTGTGAAGTCATAGAATGGAGGTGTGTGAAATCATAGAATGGAGTTTTGTGAAGTCACACAATGGAGCTGTGTGAAGTCAGAATGCAGGTGTGTGAAGTCATAGAATGGAGGTGTGTGAAGTCACAGAATGGAGGTGTGTGAATTTATAGAATGGAGGTGTGTGAAGTCATAGAATGGAGGTGTGTGAACTCAGAATGGAGGTGGGTGAAGTCACAGAATGGAGGTGTGTGAAGTCATAGAATGGAGGTGTGTGAAGTCACAGAATGGAGGTGTGTGAAGTCACAGAATGAAGGTGTGTGAATCACAGAATGGAGGTATGTGAACTCAGAATGGAGGTGGGTGAATTCACAGAATGGAGGTGTGTGAAGTCATAGAATGGAGGTGTGTGTAGTCACAGAATGGAGGAGTGTGAATTCATAGAATGGAGGTGTGTGAAGTCATAGAATGGAGGTGTGTGAAGTCATAGAATGGAGGTGTGTGAATTCATAGAATGGAGGTGTGTGAAGTCACAGAATGGAGGTTTGTGTACTCAAAATTGAGCTGTTTGAAGTCAAAGAATGGAGGTGTGTGAAGTCATAGAATGGATGTGTGTGAAGTCATAGAATGGAGGTGTGTGAAGTCAGAATGGACATGTGTGAAGTCACAGAATTGAGGTGTGTGAACCCAGAATGGAGGTGTGTGAAGTCACAGAATGGAGGTTTGTGAAGTCATACAATGGAGGTGTGTGAAGTCATAGAATGGATGTTTCCTAAAGTAAGAATGAAGGTGTGTGAAGTCACAGAATGGAGGTGTGTCAACTCAGAATGGAGGTGAGTGAAGTCACAGAATGGATGTGTGTGAAGTCATAGAATGGAGGTGTGTGAAGTCAGAATGGAGGTATGTGAAGTCACAATATTGAGGTGTGTGAACACAGAATGCAGGTGTGTGAATCACAGAATGGAGGTGTGTGAAATCATAGAATGGAGGTGTGTGAAGTCATAGAATGGATGTTTGTGAAGTAAGAATGAAGGTGTGTGAAGTCATAGAGTAGAGGTGTGTGAAGTCAAAGAATGGAGGTGTATGAAGTCACAGAATGGAGGTGTGTGAAGTCACACAATGGAGGTGTGTGAAGTCTCGAATGGAGGTGTGCGGTCATAGAAGGGAGGTGGGTGAAGTCATAGAAAGGAGGTGTGGGAAGTCATAGAATGGAGCAGTGTGAAGTCATACAGTGGAGGTGACTGAAGACACAGATTCGAGGTCTGTGAAGTCATAGAATGGAGGTGTGTAAAGTCAGAATGGAGGTGTGTGAAGTCATAGAATGGAGATTTGTGAATTCATAGAATGGAGGTGTGTGACGTCACAATTGAAGTGTGTGAAGTCATACAATGGAGGTGTGTGAAGTCACAGAATGGAGGTGAGTGAAGTCATACAATGGAGGTGAGTGAAGTCAGAATGGAGGTGTGTGAAGTCACAGAATGGAGGTGTGTGAACTCAGAATGGAGGTGTGTGAAGTCATAGATGGAGGGGTGTGAAGTCATAGTATGGAGGTGTGTGAAATCATAGAATGGAGTTTTGTGAAGTCACACAATGGAGCTGTGTGAAGTCAGAATGGAGGTGTGTGAAGTCATAGAATGGAGGTGTGTGAAGTCAGAATGGAGGTATGTGAAATCATAGAATCAAGGTGTGTGAAGTCACAATGGAGGTGTGTGAAGTCATAGAATGGAGGTTTGTGAAATCATAGAATGGAGTTGTGTGAAGTCACAGAATGGAGGTGTGTGAATTCATAGAATGGAGGTGTGTGAAGTCATAGAATGGAGGTGTGTGAACTCAGAATGGAGGTGGGTGCAGTCACAGAATGGAGGTGAGTGAAGTCATAGAATGGAGGTGTGTGAAGTCACAGAATGGAGGTGTGTGAAGTCACAGAATGAAGGTGTGTGAATCACAGAATGGAGGTATGTGAACTCAGAATGGAGGTGGGTGAATTCACAGAATAGATGTGTGTGAAGTCATAGAATGGAGGTGTGTGAAGTCACAGAATGGAGGAGTGTGAATTCATAGAATGGAGGTGTGTGAAGTCATAGAATGGAGGTGTGTGAATTCATAGAATGGAGGTGTGTGAATTCATAGAATGGAGGTGTGTGAAGTCACAGAATGGAGGTTTGTGTACTCAAAATTGAGCTGTTTGAAGTCAAAGAATGGAGGTGTGTGAAGTCATAGAATGGAAGTGTGTGAAGTCATAGAATGGAGGTGTGTGAAGTCAGAATGGACATGTGTGAAGTCACAGAATTGAGGTGTGTGAACCCAGAATGGAGGTGTGTGAAGTCACAGAATGGAGGTTTGTGAAGTCATACAATGGAGGTGTGTGAAGTCATAGAATGGATGTTTCCTAAAGTAAGAATGAAGGTGTGTGAAGTCATAGAATGGAGGTGTGTGAAGTCAAAATGGAGGTGTGTGAACTCATAGAATTGAGGTGTGTGAAGTCATGGAATGGATGTGTGTGAAGTCCAAGAATGGAGGTGTGTGAAGTCACAGAATGGAGGTTGCCGGGGCCAACCGGCGGCAAACCAGGGTTCGCAGATTGGGGTTCCTGAAATCGGGGGCAAGGACTAGCAAGAAAGAGAAGAGAGACAGACACAGAGGGTCCGGGATGTCCGCAGTCCAGGTAAAGACTGCCGAGACTGCCTGTTTATTTTCCACTCCCGCTTCTTCCCTCCTCCTGATCCAGGAACCTCCAGATGTTACATTCATATGGTAATTCTCAGGTCATTTGCATAGAATAGGGCCAGAAAGCAATAGGACAACAAAGCCATCGTCTGATGCAAGCCAAGTTACAGTTTGATTCCACTCTGGCTCACAACAGGAGGTGTGTGAAGTCACAGAATTGAAGTGTGTGAAGTCAAAATGGAGGTGTGTGAAGTCATAGAATGGAGGTGTGTGAATTCATAGAATGGAGGTGTGTGAAGTCATAGGATTGAGGTGTGTGAAGTGACAGAAAGGAGGTGTGTGAAGTCACAGAATGGAGGTGTGTGAAGTCACAGAATGGAGGTGTGTGAACTCAGAATGGAGGTGTGTGAAGCCACAGAATGGAGGTGTGTGAAGTCATAGAATGGAAGTGTGTGAAGTCATAGAATGGAGGTGTGTGAAGGAAGAATGGAGGTGTGTGAAGTCACAGAATGGAGGTGTGTGAATTCAGAATGGAGGTGCGTGAAGTCACAGAATGGAGGTTTGTGAAGTCATAGAATGGAGGTGTGTGAAGTCAGAGAATGGATGTTTCTGAAGTAAGAATGAAGGTGTGTGAAGTCATAGAATGGAGGTGTGTGAAGTCAAATTGGAGGTGTGTGAACTCATAGAATGGAGGTGTGTGAACTCATAGAATGGAGGTGTGTGAAGTCATGGAATGGAGGTGCGTGAAGTCAAAGAATGGAGGTGTGTGAAGTGAAACAATAGAGGTGTGTGAAGTCACAGAATGGAGGTGTGTGAAGTCACAGAATGGAAGTGTGTGAAGTCAAAACGGAGGTGTGTGAAGTCACAGAATGGAGGTGTGTGAAGTCACTGAATGGAGGTGTGTGAAGTCAGAATGGAGGTGTGTGAAGTCACAGAATTGATGTGTATGAAGTCACAGAATGGAGGTGTGTGAAGTCAGAATGAAGGTGTGTGAAGTCACAGAATGGAGGTGTGTGAAGTCACAGAATGGATGTTTGTGAAGTAAGAATGAAGGTGATTGAAGTCATAGAGTGGAGGTGTGTGAAGTCAGAGAATGGAGGTGTGTGAAGTGAGATTGGAAGTGTGTGATATCACAGAATGGAGGTGTGTGAAGTCATAGAATGGAGGTGTGTGAAGTCATAAAATGGAGGTGTGTGAAGTCATAGAATGGAGGTGTGTGAAGTCATAGAATTGAGGTGTGTGAAGTCATAAAATGGAGGTGTGTGAAGTCATAAAATGGAGGTGTGTGAACTCATAGAATGGAGGTGTGTGAAGTCAAAATGGACTTGTGTGAAGTCATAGAATGGTGGTTTTTGATGTCAACGAATGGAGGTGTGTGAAGTCATAGAATGGAAGTGTGTGAAGTCATAGAATGGAGGTGTGTGAAGTTAGAATGGACATGTGTGAAGTCACAGAATTGAGGTGTGTGAACCCAGAATGGAGGTGTGTGAAGTCACAGAATGGAGGTTTGTGAAGTCATAGAATGGAGGTGTGTGAAGTCATAGAATGTATGTTTCTAAAGTAAGAATGAAGGTGTGTGAAGTCATAGAATGGAGGTCTGTGAAGTCAGAGAATGGATGTTTCTGAAGTAAGAATGAAGGTGTTTGAAGTCATAGAATGGACGTGTGTGAAGTCAAATTGGAGTGTGTGAACTCATAGAATGGAGGTGTGTGAACTCATAGAATGGAGGTTTGTGAAGTCATGGAATGGCGGGGTGTGAAGTCAAAGAATGGAGGTGTGTGAAGTGAAACAATAGAGGTGTGTGAAGTCACAGAATGGAGGTGTGTGAATTTATAGATTGGAGCTGTGTGAAGTCAGAATGGAGGTGTGTGAAGTCAGAATGGATGGGTGTGAAGTCAGAATGGAGGTGTGTGAAGTCATAGAATGGAGGTGTGTGAAATCATAGAATGGAGGTGTGTGAAGTCAGAATGGATGTGTGTCAAGTCACAGAATTGATGTGTGAAGTCAGAGAATGGAGGTGTATGAAGTCAGAATGAAGGTGTGTGAAGTCACAGAAAGGAGATGTGTGAAGTCACAGGATGTATGTTTGTGAAGTCATAAAATGAAGGTGTGTGAAGTCAGAATGGAGCTGTGTGAAGTCACAGAATGGAGGTGTGTGAAGTCAAAATGGAGGTGTGTGAACTCATAGAATGGAGGTGTGTGAACTCATAGAATTGAGGTGTGTGAAGTCATGGAATGGAGGTGTGTGAAGTCCAAGAATGGAGGTGTGTGAAATCACAGAATGGAGGTGTGTCAACTCAGAATGGAGGTGTGTGAAGTCACAGAATGGATGTGTGTGAAGTCATAGAATGGAGGTGTGTGAAGTTAGAATGGACATGTGTGAAGTCACAGAATTGAGGTGTGTGAACCCAGAATGGAGGTGTGTGAAGTCACAGAATGGTAGTTTGTGAAGTCATACAATGGAGGTGTGTGAAGTCATAGAATGGATGTTTCTAAAGTAAGAATGAAGGTGTGTGAAGTCATAGAATGGAGGTGTGTGAAGTCAGAGAATGGATGTTTCTGAAGTAAGAATGAAGGTGTTTGAAGTCATAGAATGGACGTGTGTGAAGTCAAATTGGAGGTGTGTGAACTCATAGAATGGAGGTGTGTGAACTCATAGAATGGAGGTTTGTGAAGTCATGGAATGGCGGGGTGTGAAGTCAAAGAATGGAGGTGTGTGAAGTGAAACAATAGAGGTGTGTGAAGTCACAGAATGGAGGTGTGTGAAGTCACAGATTGGAAGTGTGCGAAGTCAAAACGGAGGTGTGTGAAGTCACAGAATGGAGGTGTGTGAAGTCACAGAATGGATGTGTGTGAAGTCAAAACGGTGGTGTGTGAAGTCACAGAATGGAGGTGTGTGAATTTATAGAATGGAGCTGTGTGAAGTCAGAATGGAGGTGTGTGAAGTCAGAATGGATGGGTGTGAAGTCAGAATGGAGGTGTGTGAAGTCATAGAATGGAGGTGTGTGAAATCATAGAATGGAGGTGTGTGAAGTCAGAATGGATGTGTGTCAAGTCACAGAATTGATGTGTGAAGTCAGAGAATGGAGGTGTATGAAGTCAGAATGAAGGTGTGTGAAGTCACAGAAAGAAGATGTGTGAAGTCACAGGATGTATGTTTGTGAAGTCATAAAATGAAGGTGTGTGAAGTCAGAATGGAGCTGTGTGAAGTCACAGAATGGAGGTGTGTGAAGTCAAAATGGAGGTGTGTGAACTCATAGAATTGAGGTGTGTGAAGTCATGGAATGGAGGTGTGTGAAGTCCAAGAATGGAGGTGTGTGAAATCACAGAATGGAGGTGTGTCAACTCAGAATGGAGGTGTGTGAAGTCACAGAATGGATGTGTGTGAAGTCATAGAATGGAGGTGTGTGAAGTCAGAATGGAGGTGTGTGAAGTCACAATATTGAGCTGTGTGAACACAGAATGCAGGTGTGTGAATCACAGAATGGAGGTGTGTGAAATCATAGAATGGAGGTGTGTGAAGTCATAGAATCGATGTTTGTGAAGTAAGAATGAAGGTGTGTGAAGTCATAGAGTTGAGGTGTGTGAAGTAAATGAATGGAGGTGTGTGAAGTCACAGAATGGAGGTGTATGAAGTCACACAATGGAGGTGTGTGAAGTCTCGAATGGAGGTGTGCGGTCATAGAAGGGAGGTGGGTGAAGTCATAGAAAGGAGGTGTGGGAAGTCATAGAATGGAGCAGTGTGAAGTCATACAGTGGAGGTGACTGAAGACACAGATTCGAGGTCTGTGAAGTGATAGAATGGAGGTGTGTAAAGTCAGAATGGAGGTGTGTGAAGTCATAGAATGGAGATTTGTGAATTCATAGAATGGAGGTGTGTGACGTCACAATTGAAGTGTGTGAAGTCATAGAATGGAGGTGTGTGAAGTCACAGAATGCAGGTGAGTGAAGTCATACAATGGAGGTGAGTGAAGTCAGAATGGAGGTGTGTGAAGTCACAGAATGGAGGTGTGTGAACTCAGAATGGAGGTGTGTGAAGTCATAGATGGAGGTGTGTGAAGTCATAGTATGGAGGTGTGTGAAATCATAGAATGGAGTTTTGTGAAGTCACACAATGGAGCTGTGTGAAGTCAGAATGGAGGTGTGTGAAGTCATAGAATGGAGGTGTGTGAAGTCAGAATGGAGGTATGTGAAATCATAGAATCAAGGTGTGTGAAGTCACAATGGAGGTGTGTGAAGTCATAGAATGGAGGTGTTTGAAATCATAGAATGGAGGTGTGTGAAGTCACAGAATGGAGGTGTGTGAACTCAGAATGGAGGTGGGTGAAGTCACAGAATGGAGGTGTGTGAAGTCATAGAATGGAGGTGTGTGAAGTCACATAATGGAGGTGTGTGAAGTCACAGAATGAAGGTGTGTGTATCACAGAATGGAGGTATGTGAACTCAGAATGGAGGTGGGTGAAGTCACAGAATGGAGGTGTGTGAAGTCATAGAATGGAGGTGTGTGAAGTCACAGAATGGAGGAGTGTGAATTCATAGAATGGAGGTGTGTGAAGTCATAAAATGGAGGTGTGTGAACTCATAGAAGGGAGGTGTGTGAAGTCAAAATGGAGTTGTGTGAAGTCATAGAATGGTGGTTTTTGATGTGAACGAATGGAGGTGTGTGAAGTCATAGAATGGAGGTGTGTGAAGTCAGATTGGAGGTGTGTTAAATCACAGAATGGAGGTGTGTCAACTCAGAAATGAGGTGTGTGAAGTCATAGAATGGAGGTCTGTGAAGTCATAGAATGGAAGTGTGTGAAATCATAGAATGGAGGTGTGGGAAGTCACAGAATTGAGGTGTGTGAAATCAGAATGGAGGTGTGTGAAGTCAGAATGGAGGTGAGTGAAGTCATAGAATGGAGATGTGTGAAGTCATAGAATGGAGGTGTGTGAACTCAGAATGGAGGTGTATGAAGTCACAGAATGGAGGTGTGTGAAGTCATAGAATGGAGGTTTGTGAAATCACAAAATGGAGGTGTGTGAATTCATAGAATGGAGGTGTGAAGTCATAGGATCGAGGTGTGTGAAGTCACAGAATAGAGGTGTGTGAAGTCACAGAATGGAGGTGTGTGAAGTCACAGAATGGAGGTGAGTGAACTCAGAATGTAGGTATGTGAAGCCACAGAATGGAGGTGTGTGAAGTCATAGAATGGAAGTGTGTGAAGTCATAGAAAGGAGGTGTGTGAACTCAGAATGGAGGTGTGTGAAGTCACAGAATGGAGGTTTGTGAAGTCATAGAATGGAGGTGTGTGAAGTCAGAGAATGGATGTTTGTGAAATAAGAATGAAGGTGTGTGAAATCACAGAATGGAGGTGTGTGAAGTCAGAATGGAGGTGTGAAGTCATAGAATGGGGTTGGGTGAAGTCATAGAAAGGAGGTGTGGGAAGTCATAGAATGGAGGAGTGTGAAGTCATAGAGTGGAGGTGAGTGAAGTCACAGATTCGAGGTCTGTGAAGTCATAGAATGGAGGTGTGTGAAGTCAGAATGGAGATGTGTGAACTCATAGAATGGAGGTGTGTGACGTCATAATGGAATTGTGTGAAGTCACAGAATGGAGGTGTGTGAAGTCATAAAATGGAGGTGTGTGAAGTCAGAATGGAGGTGTGTGAAGTCACAGAATGGAGGTGTGTGAACTCAGAATGGAGGTGTGTGAAGTCATAGATGGAGGTGTGTGAAGTCATACTATGGAGGTGTTTGAAATCATAGAATGGAGTTTTGTGAAGTCACAGAATGGAGGTGTGTGAAGTCATAGAATGGAGGTGTGTGAAGTCACACAATGAAGGTGTGTGAAATCACAGAATGGAGGTGTGTGAACTCAGAACGGAGGTGGGTGAAGTCACAGAATGGAGGTGTGTGAAGTCATAGAATGGAGGTGTGTGAAGTCACAGAATGGAGGTGTGTGAATTCTTAGAATGGAGGTGTGTGAAATCTTAAAATGGAAGTGTTTGAAGTCACAGAATAGAGGTGTGTGAAGTCAGAATGGAGGTGTGTGAAGTCATAGAATTGAGGTGTGTGAAGTCACAATGGAGGTGTGTGAACTCATAGAATGGAGGTGTGTGAAATCACAGTGGAGGTGTGTGAAGTCATAGAATGGAGGTGTGTGAAGTCACAGAATGGATGTGTGTGAAGTCATAGAATGGAGCTGTGTGATGTCAGAATGGAGGTGTGTGAAGTCAGAATGGAGGTGTGTGAAGTCACAGAATGGAGGTGTGTGAAGTCATAGAATGGAGGTGTGTGAAAACATAGAATGGAGGTGTGTGAAGTCAGAATGGAGGTGTGTGAAGGCACAGAATTGAGGTGTGTGAATTCACAGAATAGAGGTGTGTGAATTCAGAATGCAGTTGTGAAGTCACAGAAGGGAGGTGTGTGAAGTCACAGAATGGATGTTTGTGAAGTAAGAATGAAGGTGTTTGAAATCATAGAATGGAGGTGTGTGACGTCACAGAATGGAGGTGTGTGAAGTTATAGAATGGAGGTGTGTGAAGTCATAGAATTGAGGTGTGTGAAGTCATACAATGAAGGTGTGTGAAGTCAGAATGGAGGTGTGTGAAGTCACAGAATGGAGGTGTGTGAACTCAGAATGGAGGTGTGTGAAGTCATAGATGGAGGTGTGTGAAGACATAGTATGGAGGTGTGTGGAATCATAGAATGGAGTTTTGTGAAGTCACAGAATGGAGCTGTGTGAAGTCAGAATGGAGGTGGGTGAACTCATAGAATGGAGATGTGTGAAGTCACAATGGAGGTGTGTGAAATCTTAGAATGGAAGTGTGTGAAATCAAAAAATGGAGGTGTGTGAAGTCATAGAATGGAGGTGTGTGAAGTCATAGAATGAATTTTTGTGAAATAAGAATGAAGGTGTGTGAAGTCACAGAATGGAGGTGTGTCAACTCAGAATGGAGGTGTGTGAAGTCACAGAATGGATGTGTGTGAAGTCATAGAATGGAGGTGTGTGAAGTCAGAATGGAGGTATATGAAGTCACAATATTGAGGTGTGTGAACACAGAATGCAGGTGTGTGAATCACAGAATGGAGGTGTGTAAAATCATAGAATGGAGGTGTGTGAAGTAATAGAATGGATGTTTGTGAAGTAAGAATGAAGGTGTGTGAAGTCATAGAATAGAGGTGTGTGAAGTCAAATAATGGAGGTGTGTGAAGTCACAGAATGGAGGTGTGTGAAGTCACAAAATGGAGGTGTGTGAAGTCTCGAATGGAGGTGTGCGGTCATAGAAGGGAGGTGGGTGAAGTCATAGAAAGGAGGTGTGGGAAGTCATAGAATGGAGGAGTGTGAAGTCAAACAGTGGAGGTGACTGAAGACACAGATTCGAGGTCTGTGAAGTCATAGAATGGAGGTGTGTAAAGTCAGAATAGAGGTGTGTGAAGTCATAGAATGGAGATTTGTGAAGTCATAGAATGGAGGTGTGTGAAGTCACAGAATGGTGGTGAGTGAAGTCATACAATGGAGGTGAGTGAAGTCAGAATGGAGGTGTGTGAAGTCACAGAATGGAGGTGTGTGAACTCAGAATGGAGGTGTGTGAAGTCATAGATGGAGGTGTGTGAAGTCATAGTATGGAGGTGTGTGAAATCATAGAATGGAGTTTTGTGAAGTCACACAATGGAGCTGTGTGAACTCAGAATGGAGGTGTGTGAAGCCATAGAATGGAGGTGTGTGAAGTCAGAATGGAGGTATGTGAAATCATAGAATCAAGGTGTGTGAAGTCACAATGGAGGTGTGTGAAGTCATAAAATGGAGGTGTGTGAAATCATAGAATGGAGTTGTGTGAAGTCACAGAATGGAGGTGTGTGAATTCATAGAATGGAGGTGTGTGAAGTCATAGAATGGAGGTGTGTGAAATCAGAATGGAGGTGGGTGAAGTCACAGAATGGAGGTGTGTGAAGTCATAGAATGGAGGTGTGTGAAGTCACAGAATGGAGGTGTGTGAAGTCACAGAATGAAGGTGTGTGAATCACAGAATGGAGGTATGTGAACACAGAATGGAGGTGGGTGAAGTCACAGAATGGAGGTGTGTGAAGTCATAGAATGGAGGTGTGTGAAGTCACAGAATGGAGGAGTGTGAATTCATAGAATGGAGGTGTGTGAAGTCATAGAATGGAGGTGTGTGAAGTCATAGAATGGAGGTGTGTGAATTCATAGAATGGAGGTGTGTGAAGTCACAGAATGGAGGTTTGTGTACTCAAAATTGAGGTGTTTGAAGTCAAATAATGGAGGTGTGTGAAGTCATAGAATGGAACTGTGTGAAGTCATACAATGGAGGTGTGTGAAGTCAGAATGGACATGTGTGAAGTCACAGAATTGAGGTGTGTGAACCCAGAATGGAGGTGTGTGAAGTCACAGAATGGAGGTTTGTGAAGTCATACAATGGAGGTGTGTGAAGTCATAGAATGGATGTTTCCTAAAGTAAGAATGAAGGTGTGTGAAGTCACAGAATGGAGGTGTGTCAACTCAGAATGGAGGTGTGTGAAGTCACAGAATGGATGTGTGTGAAGTCATAGAATGGAGGTGTGTGAAGTCAGAATGGAGGTATGTGAAGTCACAATATTGAGGTGTGTGAACACAGAATGCAGGTGTGTGAATCACAGAATGGAGGTGTGTGAAATCATAGAATGGCGGTGTGTGAAGTCATAGAATGGATGTTTGTGAAGTAAGAATGAAGGTGTGTGAAGTCATAGAGTAGAGGTGTGTGAAGTCAAAGAATGGAGGTGTGTGAAGTCACAGAATGGAGGTGTGTGAAGTCACACAATGGAGGTGTGTGAAGTCTCGAATGGAGGTGTGCGGTCATAGAAGGGAGGTGGGTGAAGTCATAGAAAGGAGGTGTGGGAAGTCATAGAATGGAGGTGTGTGAAGTCATACAGTGGAGGTGACTGAAGACACAGATTCGAGGTCTGTGAAGTCATAGAATGGAGGTGTGTAAAGTCAGAATGGAGGTGTGTGAAGTCATAGAATGGAGATTTGTGAATTCATAGAATGGAGGTGTGTGACGTCACAATTGAAGTGTGTGAAGTCATACAATGGAGGTGTGTGAAGTCACAGAATGGAGGTGAGTGAAGTCATACAATGGAGGTGAGTGAAGTCAGAATGGAGGTGTGTGAAGTCACAGAATGGAGGTGTGTGAACTCAGAATGGAGGTGTGTGAAGTCATAGATGGAGGTGTGTGAAGTCATAGTATGGAGGTGTGTGAAATCATAGAATGGAGTTTTGTGAAGTCACACAATGGAGCTGTGTGAAGTCAGAATGGAGGTGTGTGAAGTCATAGAATGGAGGTGTGTGAAGTCAGAATGGAGGTATGTGAAATCATAGAATCAAGGTGTGTGAAGTCACAATGGAGGTGTGTGAAGTCATAGAATGGAGGTGTGTGAAATCATAGAATGGAGTTGTGTGAAGTCACAGAATGGAGGTGTGTGAATTCATAGAATGGAGGTGTGTGAAGTCATAGAATGGAGGTGTGTGAACTCAGAATGGAGGTGGGTGAAGTCACAGAATGGAGGTGTGTGAAGTCATAGAATGGAGGTGTGTGAAGTCACAGAATGGAGGTGTGTGAAGTCACAGAATGAAGGTGTGTGAATCACAGAATGGAGGTATGTGAACTCAGAAGGGAGGTGGGTGAATTCACAGAATGGAGGTGTGTGAAGTCATAGAATGGAGGTGTGTGAAGTCACAGAATGGAGGAGTGTGAATTCATAGAATGGAGGTGTGTGAAGTCATAGAATGGAGGTGTGTGAAGTCATAGAATGGAGGTGTGTGAATTCATAGAATGGAGGTGTGTGAAGTCACAGAATGGAGGTTTGTGTACTCAAAATTGAGCTGTTTGAAGTCAAAGTATGGAGGTGTGTGAAGTCATAGAATGGAAGTGTGTGAAGTCATAGAATGGAGGTGTGTGAAGTCAGAATGGACATGTGTGAAGTCACAGAATTGAGGTGTGTGAAGTCATAGATGGAGGTGTGTGAAGTCATAGTATGGAGGTGTGTGAAATCATACAATGGAGTTTTGTGAAGTCACACAATGGAGCTGTGTGAACTCAGAATGGAGGTGTGTGAAGTCATAGAATGGAGGTGTGTGAAGTCAGAATGGAGGTATGTGAAATCATAGAATCAAGGTGTGTGAAGTCACAATGGAGGTGTGTGAAGTCATAAAATGGAGGTGTGTGAAATCATAGAATGGAGTTGTGTGAAGTCACAGAATGGAGGTGTGTGAATTCATAGAATGGAGGTGTGTGAAGTCATAGAATGGAGGTGTGTGAAATCAGAATGGAGGTGGGTGAAGTCACAGAATGGAGGTGTGTGAAGTCATAGAATGGAGGTGTGTGAAGTCACAGAATGGAGGTGTGTGAAGTCACAGAATGAAGGTGTGTGAATCACAGAATGGAGGTATGTGAACTCAGAATGGAGGTGGGTGAAGTCACAGAATGGAGGTGTGTGAAGTCATAGAATGGAGGTGTGTGAAGTCACAGAATGGAGGAGTGTGAATTCATAGAATGGAGGTGTGTGAAGTCATAGAATGGAGGTGTGTGAAGTCATAGAATGGAGGTGTGTGAATTCATAGAATGGAGGTGTGTGAAGTCACAGAATGGAGGTTTGTGTACTCAAAATTGAGGTGTTTGAAGTCAAATAATGGAGGTGTGTGAAGTCATAGAATGGAACTGTGTGAAGTCATACAATGGAGGTGTGTGAAGTCAGAATGGACATGTGTGAAGTCACAGAATTGAGGTGTGTGAACCCAGAATGGAGGTGTGTGAAGTCACAGAATGGAGGTTTGTGAAGTCATACAATGGAGGTGTGTGAAGTCATAGAATGGATGTTTCCTAAAGTAAGAATGAAGGTGTGTGAAGTCACAGAATGGAGGTGTGTCAACTCAGAATGGAGGTGTGTGAAGTCACAGAATGGATGTGTGTGAAATCATAGAATGGAGGTTTGTGAAGTCACAGAATGGAGGAGTGTGAATTCATAGAATGGAGGTGTGTGAAGTCATAAAATGGAGGTGTGTGAACTCATAGAAGGGAGGTGTGTGAAGTCAAAATGGAGTTGTGTGAAGTCATAGAATGGTGGTTTTTGATGTGAACGAATGGAGGTGTGTGAAGTCATAGAATGGAGGTGTGTGAAGTCAGATTGGAGGTGTGTTAAATCACAGAATGGAGGTGTGTCAACTCAGAAATGAGGTGTGTGAAATCATAGAATGGAGGTTTGTGAAGTCATAGAATGGAGGTGTGTGAAGTCAGAGAATGGATGTTTGTGAAATAAGAATGAAGGTGTGTGAAATCACAGAATGGAGGTGTGTGAAGTCAGAATGGAGGTGTGAAGTCATAGAATGGGGTTGGGTGAAGTCATAGAAAGGAGGTGTGGGAAGTCATAGAATGGAGGAGTGTGAAGTCATAGAGTGGAGGTGAGTGAAGTCACAGATTCGAGGTCTGTGAAGTCATAGAATGGAGGTGTGTGAAGTCAGAATGGAGATGTGTGAACTCATAGAATGGAGGTGTGTGACGTCATAATGGAAGTGTGTGAAGTCACAGAATGGAGGTGTGTGAAGTCATACAATGGAGGTGTGTGAAGTCAGAATGGAGGTGTGTGAAGTCACAGAATGGAGGTGTGTGAACTCAGAATGGAGGTGTGTGAAGTCATAGATGGAGGTGTGTGAAGTCATACTATGGAGGTGTTTGAAATCATAGAATGGAGTTTTGTGAAGTCACAGAATGGAGGTGTGTGAAGTCAGAAGGGAGGTGTGTGAAGTCATAGAATGGAGGTGTGTGAAATCATAAAATTGAGTTGTGTGAAGTCACAATGGAGTTGTGTGAAGTCATAGAATGGAGGTGTGTGAAGTCACAGAATGGAGGTCTATGAAGTCACAGAATGGAGGTGTGTGAAGTCATAGAATGGAGGTGTGTGAAGTCACACAATGAAGGTGTGTGAAATCACAGAATGGAGGTGTGTGAACTCAGAACGGAGGTGGGTGAAGTCACAGAATGGAGGTGTGTGAAGTCATAGAATGGAGGTGTGTGAAGTCACAGAATGGAGGTGTGTGAATTCTTAGAATGGAGGTGTGTGAAATCTTAAAATGGAAGTGTTTGAAGTCACAGAATAGAGGTGTGTGAAGTCAGAATGGAGGTGTGTGAAGTCATAGAATTGAGGTGTGTGAAGTCACAATGGAGGTGTGTGAACTCATAGAATGGAGGTGTGTGAAATCACAGTGGAGGTGTGTGAAGTCATAGAATGGAGGTGTGTGAAGTCACAGAATGGATGTGTGTGAAGTCATAGAATGGAGCTGTGTGATGTCAGAATGGAGGTGTGTGAAGTCAGAATGGAGGTGTGTGAATTCACAGAATGGAGGTGTGTGAAGTCATAGAATGGAGGTGTGTGAAAACATAGAATGGAGGTGTGTGAAGTCAGAATGGAGGTGTGTGAAGGCACAGAATTGAGGTGTGTGAATTCACAGAATAGAGGTGTGTGAATTCAGAATGCAGTTGTGAAGTCACAGAAGGGAGGTGTGTGAAGTCACAGAATGGATGTTTGTGAAGTAAGAATGAAGGTGTTTGAAATCATAGAATGGAGGTGTGTGACGTCACAGAATGGAGGTGTGTGAAGTTATAGAATGGAGGTGTGTGAAGTCATAGAATTGAGGTGTGTGAAGTCATACAATGAAGGTGTGTGAAGTCAGAATGGAGGTGTGTGAAGTCACAGAATGGAGGTGTGTGAACTCAGAATGGAGGTGTGTGAAGTCATAGATGGAGGTGTGTGAAGACATAGTATGGAGGTGTGTGGAATCATAGAATGGAGTTTTGTGAAGTCACAGAATGGAGCTGTGTGAAGTCAGAATGGAGGTGGGTGAACTCATAGAATGGAGATGTGTGAAGTCACAATGGAGGTGTGTGAAATCTTAGAATGGAAGTGTGTGAAATCAAAAAATGGAGGTGTGTGAAGTCATAGAATGGAGGTGTGTGAAGTCATAGAATGAATTTTTGTGAAATAAGAATGAAGGTGTGTGAAGTCACAGAATGGAGGTGTGTCAACTCAGAATGGAGGTGTGTGAAGTCACAGAATGGATGTGTGTGAAGTCATAGAATGGAGGTGTGTGAAGTCAGAATGGAGGTATATGAAGTCACAATATTGATGTGTGTGAACACAGAATGCAGGTGTGTGAATCACAGAATGGAGGTGTGTAAAATCATAGAATGGAGGTGTGTGAAGTAATAGAATGGATGTTTGTGAAGTAAGAATGAAGGTGTGTGAAGTCATAGAATAGAGGTGTGTGAAGTCAAATAATGGAGGTGTGTGAAGTCACAGAATGGAGGTGTGTGAAGTCACACAATGGAGGTGTGTGAAGTCTCGAATGGAGGTGTGCGGTCATAGAAGGGAGGTGGGTGAAGTCATAGAAAGGAGGTGTGGGAAGTCATAGAATGGAGGAGTGTGAAGTCAAACAGTGGAGGTGACTGAAGACACAGATTCGAGGTCTGTGAAGTCATAGAATGGAGGTGTGTAAAGTCAGAATAGAGGTGTGTGAAGTCATAGAATGGAGATTTGTGAAGTCATAGAATGGAGGTGTGTGAAGTCACAGAATGGTGGTGAGTGAAGTCATACAATGGAGGTGAGTGAAGTCAGAATGGAGGTGTGTGAAGTCACAGAATGGAGGTGTGTGAACTCAGAATGGAGGTGTGTGAAGTCATAGATGGAGGTGTGTGAAGTCATAGTATGGAGGTGTGTGAAATCATAGAATGGAGTTTTGTGAAGTCACACAATGGAGCTGTGTGAACTCAGAATGGAGGTGTGTGAAGTCATAGAATGGAGGTGTGTGAAGTCAGAATGGAGGTATGTGAAATCATAGAATCAAGGTGTGTGAAGTCACAATGGAGGTGTGTGAAGTCATAAAATGGAGGTGTGTGAAATCATAGAATGGAGTTGTGTGAAGTCACAGAATGGAGGTGTGTGAATTCATAGAATGGAGGTGTGTGAAGTCATAGAATGGAGGTGTGTGAAATCAGAATGGAGGTGGGTGAAGTCACAGAATGGAGGTGTGTGAAGTCATAGAATGGAGGTGTGTGAAGTCACAGAATGGAGGTGTGTGAAGTCAAAGAATGAAGGTGTGTGAATCACAGAATGGAGGTATGTGAACTCAGAATGGAGGTGGGTGAAGTCACAGAATGGAGGTGTGTGAAGTCATAGAATGGAGGTGTGTGAAGTCACAGAATGGAGGAGTGTGAATTCATAGAATGGAGGTGTGTGAAGTCATAGAATGGAGGTGTGTGAAGTCATAGAATGGAGGTGTGTGAATTCATAGAATGGAGGTGTGTGAAGTCACAGAATGGAGGTTTGTGTACTCAAAATTGAGGTGTTTGAAGTCAAATAATGGAGGTGGGTGAAGTCATAGAATGGAACTGTGTGAAGTCATACAATGGAGGTGTGTGAAGTCAGAATGGACATGTGTGAAGTCACAGAATTGAGGTGTGTGAACCCAGAATGGAGGTGTGTGAAGTCACAGAATGGAGGTTTGTGAAGTCATACAATGGAGGTGTGTGAAGTCATAGAATGGATGTTTCCTAAAGTAAGAATGAAGGTGTGTGAAGTCACAGAATGGAGGTGTGTCAACTCAGAATGGAGGTGTGTGAAGTCACAGAATGGATGTGTGTGAAGTCATAGAATGGAGGTGTGTGAAGTCAGAATGGAGGTATGTGAAGTCACAATATTGAGGTGTGTGAACACAGAATGCAGGTGTGTGAATCACAGAATGGAGGTGTGTGAAATCATAGAATGGAGGTGTGTGAAGTCATAGAATGGATGTTTGTGAAGTAAGAATGAAGGTGTGTGAAGTCATAGAGTAGAGGTGTGTGAAGTCAAAGAATGGAGGTGTGTGAAGTCACAGAATGGAGGTGTGTGAAGTCACACAATGGAGGTGTGTGAAGTCTCGAATGGAGGTGTGCGGTCATAGAAGGGAGGTGGGTGAAGTCATAGAAAGGAGGTGTGGGAAGTCATAGAATGGAGGTGTGTGAAGTCATACAGTGGAGGTGACTGAAGACACAGATTCGAGGTCTGTGAAGTCATAGAATGGAGGTGTGTAAAGTCAGAATGGAGGTGTGTGAAGTCATAGAATGGAGATTTGTGAATTCATAGAATGGAGGTGTGTGACGTCACAATTGAAGTGTGTGAAGTCATACAATGGAGGTGTGTGAAGTCACAGAATGGAGGTGAGTGAAGTCATACAATGGAGGTGAGTGAAGTCAGAATGGAGGTGTGTGAAGTCACAGAATGGAGGTGTGTGAACTCAGAATGGAGGTGTATGAAGTCATAGATGGAGGTGTGTGAAGTCATAGTATGGAGGTGTGTGAAATCATAGAATGGAGTTTTGTGAAGTCACACAATGGAGCTGTGTGAAGTCAGAATGGAGGTGTGTGAAGTCATAGAATGGAGGTGTGTGAAGTCAGAATGGAGGTATGTGAAATCATAGAATCAAGGTGTGTGAAGTCACAATGGAGGTGTGTGAAGTCATAGAATGGAGGTGTGTGAAATCATAGAATGGAGTTGTGTGAAGTCACAGAATGGAGGTGTGTGAATTCATAGAATGGAGGTGTGTGAAGTCATAGAATGGAGGTGTGTGAACTCAGAATGGAGGTGGGTGAAGTCACAGAATGGAGGTGTGTGAAGTCATAGAATGGAGGTGTGTGAAGTCACAGAATGGAGGTGTGTGAAGTCACAGAATGAAGGTGTGTGAATCACAGAATGGAGGTATGTGAACTCAGAAGGGAGGTGGGTGAATTCACAGAATGGAGGTGTGTGAAGTCATAGAATGGAGGTGTGTGAAGTCACAGAATGGAGGAGTGTGAATTCATAGAATGGAGGTGTGTGAAGTCATAGAATGGAGGTGTGTGAAATCATAGAATGGAGGTGTGTGAATTCATAGAATGGAGGTGTGTGAAGTCACAGAATGGAGGTTTGTGTACTCAAAATTGAGCTGTTTGAAGTCAAAGTATGGAGGTGTGTGAAGTCATAGAATGGAAGTGTGTGAAGTCATAGAATGGAGGTGTGTGAAGTCAGAATGGACATGTGTGAAGTCACAGAATTGAGGTGTGTGAAGTCATAGATGGAGGTGTGTGAAGTCATAGTATGGAGGTGTGTGAAATCATACAATGGAGTTTTGTGAAGTCACACAATGGAGCTGTGTGAACTCAGAATGGAGGTGTGTGAAGTCATAGAATGGAGGTGTGTGAAGTCAGAATGGAGGTATGTGAAATCATAGAATCAAGGTGTGTGAAGTCACAATGGAGGTGTGTGAAGTCATAAAATGGAGGTGTGTGAAATCATAGAATGGAGTTGTGTGAAGTCACAGAATGGAGGTGTGTGAATTCATAGAATGGAGGTGTGTGAAGTCATAGAATGGAGGTGTGTGAAATCAGAATGGAGGTGGGTGAAGTCACAGAATGGAGGTGTGTGAAGTCATAGAATGGAGGTGTGTGAAGTCACAGAATGGAGGTGTGTGAAGTCACAGAATGAAGGTGTGTGAATCACAGAATGGAGGTATGTGAACTCAGAATGGAGGTGGGTGAAGTCACAGAATGGAGGTGTGTGAAGTCATAGAATGGAGGTGTGTGAAGTCACAGAATGGAGGAGTGTGAATTCATAGAATGGAGGTGTGTGAAGTCATAGAATGGAGGTGTGTGAAGTCATAGAATGGAGGTGTGTGAATTCATAGAATGGAGGTGTGTGAAGTCACAGAATGGAGGTTTGTGTACTCAAAATTGAGGTGTTTGAAGTCAAATAATGGAGGTGTGTGAAGTCATAGAATGGAACTGTGTGAAGTCATACAATGGAGGTGTGTGAAGTCAGAATGGACATGTGTGAAGTCACAGAATTGAGGTGTGTGAACCCAGAATGGAGGTGTGTGAAGTCACAGAATGGAGGTTTGTGAAGTCATACAATGGAGGTGTGTGAAGTCATAGAATGGATGTTTCCTAAAGTAAGAATGAAGGTGTGTGAAGTCACAGAATGGAGGTGTGTCAACTCAGAATGGAGGTGTGTGAAGTCACAGAATGGATGTGTGTGAAATCATAGAATGGAGGTTTGTGAAGTCACAGAATGGAGGAGTGTGAATTCATAGAATGGAGGTGTGTGAAGTCATAAAATGGAGGTGTGTGAACTCATAGAAGGGAGGTGTGTGAAGTCAAAATGGAGTTGTGTGAAGTCATAGAATGGTGGTTTTTGATGTGAACGAATGGAGGTGTGTGAAGTCATAGAATGGAGGTGTGTGAAGTCAGATTGGAGGTGTGTTAAATCACAGAATGGAGGTGTGTCAACTCAGAAATGAGGTGTGTGAAGTCATAGAATGGAGGTCTGTGAAGTCATAGAATGGAAGTGTGTGAAATCATAGAATGGAGGTGTGGGAAGTCACAGAATTGAGGTGTGTGAAATCAGAATGGAGGTGTGTGAAGTCAGAATGGAGGTGAGTGAAGTCATAGAATGGAGATGTGTGAAGTCATAGAATGGAGGTGTGTGAACTCAGAATGGAGGTGTATGAAGTCACAGAATGGAGGTGTGTGAAGTCATAGAATGGAGGTTTGTGAAATCACAAAATGGAGGTGTGTGAATTCATAGAATGGAGGTGTGAAGTCATAGGATCGAGGTGTGTGAAGTCACAGAATAGAGGTGTGTGAAGTCACAGAATGGAGGTGTGTGAAGTCACAGAATGGAGGTGAGTGAACTCAGAATGTAGGTATGTGAAGCCACAGAATGGAGGTGTGTGAAGTCATAGAATGGAAGTGTGTGAAGTCATAGAAAGGAGGTGTGTGAACTCAGAATGGAGGTGTGTGAAGTCACAGAATGGAGGTTTGTGAAGTCATAGAATGGAGGTGTGTGAAGTCAGAGAATGGATGTTTGTGAAATAAGAATGAAGGTGTGTGAAATCACAGAATGGAGGTGTGTGAAGTCAGAATGGAGGTGTGAAGTCATAGAATGGGGTTGGGTGAAGTCATAGAAAGGAGGTGTGGGAAGTCATAGAATGGAGGAGTGTGAAGTCATAGAGTGGAGGTGAGTGAAGTCACAGATTCGAGGTCTGTGAAGTCATAGAATGGAGGTGTGTGAAGTCAGAATGGAGATGTGTGAACTCATAGAATGGAGGTGTGTGACGTCATAATGGAAGTGTGTGAAGTCACAGAATGGAGGTGTGTGAAGTCATACAATGGAGGTGTGTGAAGTCAGAATGGAGGTGTGTGAAGTCACAGAATGGAGGTGTGTGAACTCAGAATGGAGGTGTGTGAAGTCATAGATGGAGGTGTGTGAAGTCATACTATGGAGGTGTTTGAAATCATAGAATGGAGTTTTGTGAAGTCACAGAATGGAGGTGTGTGAAGTCAGAAGGGAGGTGTGTGAAGTCATAGAATGGAGGTGTGTGAAATCATAAAATTGAGTTGTGTGAAGTCACAATGGAGTTGTGTGAAGTCATAGAATGGAGGTGTGTGAAGTCACAGAATGGAGGTCTATGAAGTCACAGAATGGAGGTGTGTGAAGTCATAGAATAGAGGTGTGTGAAGTCACACAATGAAGGTGTGTGAAATCACAGAATGGAGGTGTGTGAACTCAGAACGGAGGTGGGTGAAGTCACAGAATGGAGGTGTGTGAAGTCATAGAATGGAGGTGTGTGAAGTCACAGAATGGAGGTGTGTGAATTCTTAGAATGGAGGTGTGTGAAATCTTAAAATAGAAGTGTTTGAAGTCACAGAATAGAGGTGTGTGAAGTCAGAATGGAGGTGTGTGAAGTCATAGAATTGAGGTGTGTGAAGTCACAATGGAGGTGTGTGAACTCATAGAATGGAGGTGTGTGAAATCACAGTGGAGGTGTGTGAAGTCATAGAATGGAGGTGTGTGAAGTCACAGAATGGATGTGTGTGAAGTCATAGAATGGAGCTGTGTGATGTCAGAATGGAGGTGTGTGAAGTCAGAATGGAGGTGTGTGAAGTCACAGAATGGAGGTGTGTGAAGTCATAGAATGGAGGTGTGTGAAAACATAGAATGGAGGTGTGTGAAGTCAGAATGGAGGTGTGTGAAGGCACAGAATTGAGGTGTGTGAATTCACAGAATAGAGGTGTGTGAATTCAGAATGCAGTTGTGAAGTCACAGAAGGGAGGTGTGTGAAGTCACAGAATGGATGTTTGTGAAGTAAGAATGAAGGTGTTTGAAATCATAGAATGGAGGTGTGTGACGTCACAGAATGGAGGTGTGTGAAGTTATAGAATGGAGGTGTGTGAAGTCATAGAATTGAGGTGTGTGAAGTCATACAATGAAGGTGTGTGAAGTCAGAATGGAGGTGTGTGAAGTCACAGAATGGAGGTGTGTGAACTCAGAATGGAGGTGTGTGAAGTCATAGATGGAGGTGTGTGAAGACATAGTATGGAGGTGTGTGGAATCATAGAATGGACTTTTGTGAAGTCACAGAATGGAGCTGTGTGAAGTCAGAATGGAGGTGGGTGAACTCATAGAATGGAGATGTGTGAAGTCACAATGGAGGTGTGTGAAATCTTAGAATGGAAGTGTGTGAAATCAAAAAATGGAGGTGTGTGAAGTCATAGAATGGAGGTGTGTGAAGTCAAAGAATGAATTTTTGTGAAATAAGAATGAAGGTGTGTGAAGTCACAGAATGGAGGTGTGTCAACTCAGAATGGAGGTGTGTGAAGTCACAGAATGGATGTGTGTGAAGTCATAGAATGGAGGTGTGTGAAGTCAGAATGGAGGTATATGAAGTCACAATATTGAGGTGTGTGAACACAGAATGCAGGTGTGTGAAGTCACAGAATGGAGGTGTGTAAAATCATACAATGGAGGTGTGTGAAGTAATAGAATGGATGTTTGTGAAGTAAGAATGAAGGTGTGTGAAGTCATAGAATAGAGGTGTGTGAAGTCAAATAATGGAGGTGTGTGAAGTCACAGAATGGAGGTGTGTGAAGTCACACAATGGAGGTGTGTGAAGTCTCGAATGGAGGTGTGCGGTCATAGAAGGGAGGTGGGTGAAGTCATAGAAAGGAGGTGTGGGAAGTCATAGAATGGAGGAGTGTGAAGTCAAACAGTGGAGGTGACTGAAGACACAGATTCGAGGTCTGTGAAGTCATAGAATGGAGGTGTGTAAAGTCAGAATAGAGGTGTGTGAAGTCATAGAATGGAGATTTGTGAAGTCATAGAATGGAGGTGTGTGAAGTCACAGAATGTTGGTGAGTGGAGTCATACAATGGAGGTGAGTGAAGTCAGAATGGAGGTGTGTGAAGTCACAGAATGGAGGTGTGTGAACTCAGAATGGAGGTGTGTGAAGTCATAGATGGAGGTGTGTGAAGTCATAGTATGGAGGTGTGTGAAATCATAGAATGGAGTTTTGTGAAGTCACACAATGGAGCTGTGTGAAGTCACAGAATGGAGGTGTGTGAATTCATAGAATGGAGGTGTGTGAAGTCATAGAATGGAGGTGTGTGAAATCAGAATGGAGGTGGGTGAAGTCACAGAATGGAGGTGTGTGAAGTCATAGAATGGAGGTGTGTGAAGTCACAGAATGGAGGTGTGTGAAGTCACAGAATGAAGGTGTGTGAATCACAGAATGGAGGTATGTGAACTCAGAATGGAGGTGTGTGAAGTCAGAATGGAGGTGTGTGAAGTCATAGAATGGAGGTGTGTGAAGTCACAGAATGGAGGAGTGTGAATTCATAGAATGGAGGTGTGTGAAGTCATAGAATGGAGGTGTGTGAAGTCATAGAATGGAGGTGTGTGAATTCATAGAATGGAGGTGTGTGAAGTCACAGAATGGAGGTTTGTGTACTCAAAATTGAGGTGTTTGAAGTCAAATAATGGAGGTGTGTGAAGTCATAGAATGGAAGTGTGTGAAGTCATAGAATGGAGGTGTGTGAAGTCAGAATGGACATGTGTGAAGTCACAGAATTGAGGTGTGTGAACCCAGAATGGAGGTGTGTGAAGTCACAGAATGGAGGTTTGTGAAGTCATACAATGGAGGTGTGTGAAGTCATTGAATGGATGTTTCCTAAAGTAAGAATGAATGTGTGTGAAGTCATAGAATGGAGGTGTGTGAAGTCAAAATGGAGGTGTGTGAACTCATAGAATGGAGGTGTGTGAACTCATAGAATTGAGGTGTGTGAAGTCATGGAATGGATGTGTGTGAAGTCCAAGAATGGAGGTGTGTGAAGTCACAGAATGGAGGTTGCCGGGGCCAACCGGCGGCAAACCAGGGTTCGCAGATTGGGGTTCCTGAAATCGGGGGCAAGGACTAGCAAGAAAGAGAAGAGAGACAGACACAGAGGGTCCGGGATGTCCGCAGTCCAGGTAAAGACTGCCGAGACTGCCTGTTTATTTTCCACTCCCGCTTCTTCCCTCCTCCTGATCCAGGAACCTCCAGATGTTACATTCATATGGTAATTCTCAGGTCATTTGCATAGAATAGGGCCAGAAAGCAATAGGACAACAAAGCCATCGTCTGATGCAAGCCAAGGTACAGTTTGATTCCACTCTGGCTCACAACAGGAGGTGTGTGAAGTCACAGAATTGAAGTGTGTGAAGTCAAAATGGAGGTGTGTGAAGTCATAGAATGGAGGTGTGTGAATTCATAGAATGGAGGTGTGTGAAGTCATAGGATTGAGGTGTGTGAAGTGACAGAAAGGAGGTGTGTGAAGTCACAGAATGGAGGTGTGTGAAGTCACAGAATGGAGGTGTGTGAACTCAGAATGGAGGTGTGTGAAGCCACAGAATGGAGGTGTGTGAAGTCATAGAATGGAAGTGTGTGAAGTCATAGAATGGAGGTGTGTGAAGGAAGAATGGAGGTGTGTGAAGTCACAGAATGGAGGTGTGTGAATTCAGAATGGAGGTGTGTGAAGTCACAGAATGGAGGTTTGTGAAGTCATAAAATGGAGGTGTGTGAAGTCAGAGAATGGATGTTTCTGAAGTAAGAATGAAGGTGTGTGAAGTCATAGAATGGAGGTGTGTGAAGTCAAATTGGAGGTGTGTGAACTCATAGAATGGAGGTGTGTGAACTCATAGAATGGAGGTGTGTGAAGTCATGGAATGGAGGTGTGTGAAGTCAAAGAATGGAGGTGTGTGAAGTGAAACAATAGAGGTGTGTGAAGTCACAGAATGGAGGTGTGTGAAGTCACAGAATGGAAGTGTGTGAAGTCAAAACGGAGGTGTGTGAAGTCACAGAATGGAGGTGTGTGAAGTCACAGAATGGAGGTGTGTGAAGTCAGAATGGAGGTGTGTGAAGTCACAGAATTGAGGTGTATGAAGTCACAGAATGGAGGTGTGTGAAGTCAGAATGAAGGTGTGTGAAGTCACAGAATGGAGGTGTGTGAAGTCACAGAATGGATGTTTGTGAAGTAAGAATGAAGGTGATTTAAGTCATAGAGTGGAGGTGTGTGAAGTCACAGAATGGAGGTGTGTGAAGTGAGATTGGAGGTGTGTGATATCACAGAATGGAGGTGTGTGAAGTCATAAAATGGAGGTGTGTGAAGTCATAGAATGGAGGTGTGTGAAGTCATAGAATTGAGGTGTGTGAAGTCATAGAATGGAGGTATGTGAAGTCATAAAATGGAGGTGTGTGAACTCATAGAGTGGAGGTGTGTGAAGTCAAAATGGACTTGTGTGAAGTCATAGAATGGTGGTTTTTGATGTCAACGAATGGAGGTGTGTGAAGTCATAGAATGGAAGTGTGTGAAGTCATAGAATGGAGGTGTGTGAAGTTAGAATGGACTTGTGTGAAGTCACAGAATTGAGGTGTGTGAACCCAGAATGGAGGTGTGTGAAGTCACAGAATGGAGGTCTGTGAAGTCATACAATGGAGGTGTGTGAAGTCATAGAATGGATGTTTCTAAAGTAAGAATGAAGGTGTGTGAAGTCATAGAATGGAGGTGTGTGAAGTCAGAGAATGGATGTTTCTGAAGTAAGAATGAAGGTGTTTGAAGTCATAGAATGGACGTGTGTGAAGTCAAATTGGAGGTGTGTGAACTCATAGAATGGAGGTGTGTGAACTCATAGAATGGAGGTTTGTGAAGTCATGGAATGGCGGGGTGTGAAGTCAAAGAATGGAGGTGTGTGAAGTGAAACAATAGAGGTGTGTGAAGTCACAGAATGGAGGTGTGTGAAGTCACAGATTGGAAGTGTGTGAAGTCAAAACGGAGGTGTATGAAGTCACAGAATGGAGGTGTGTGAAGTCACAGAATGGATGTGTGTGAAGTCAAAAAGGTGGTGTGTGAAGTCACAGAATGGAGGTGTGTGAATTTATAGAATGGAGCTGTGTGAAGTCAGAATGGAGGTGTGTGAAGTCAGAATGGATGGGTGTGAAGTCAGAATGGAGGTGTGTGAAGTCATAGAATGGAGGTGTGTGAAATCATAGAATGGAGGTGTATGAAGTCAGAATGAAGGTGTGTGAAGTCACAGAAAGGAGATGTGTGAAGTCACAGGATATATGTTTGTGAAGTCATAAAATGAAGGTGTGTGAAGTCAGAATGGAGCTGTGTGAAGTCACAGAATGGAGGTGTGTGAACTCAGAATGGAGGTGTGTGAAGTCATAGACGGAGGTGTGTGAAGTCATAGTATGGAGGTGTGTGAAATCACAGAATGGAGTTTTGTGAAGTCACAGAATGGAGGTGTGTGAAGTCAAAATGGAGGTGTGTGAACTCATGGAATGGAGGTGTGTGAACTCATAGAATTGAGGTGTGTGAAGTCATGGAATGGAGGTGTGTGAAGTCCAAGAATGGAGGTGTGTGAAATCACAGAATGGAGGTGTGTCAACTCAGAATGGAGGTGTGTGAAGTCACAGAATGGATGTGTGTGAAGTCATAGAATGGAGGTGTGTGAAGTCAGAATGGAGGTGTGTGAAGTCACAATATTGAGCTGTGTGAACACAGAATGCAGGTGTGTGAATCACAGAATGGAGGTGTGTGAAATCATAGAATGGAGGTGTGTGAAGTCATAGAATCGATGTTTGTGAAGTAAGAATGAAGGTGTGTGAAGTCATAGAGTAGAGGGGTGTGAAGTCAACAAATGGAGGTGTGTGAAGTCACAGAATGGAGGTGTATGAAGTCACACAATGGAGGTGTGTGAAGTCTCGAATGTAGGTGTGCAGTCATAGAAGGGAGGTGGGTGAAGTCATAGAAAGGAGGTGTGGGAAGTCATAGAATGGAGGAGTGTGAAGTCATAGAGTGGAGGTGAGTGAAGTCAAAGATTCGAGGTCTGTGAAGTCATAGAATGAAGGTGTGTGAAGTCAGAATGGAGATGTGTGAACTCATAGAATGGAGGTGTGTGACGTCATAATGGAAGTGTGTGAAGTCACAGAATGGAGGTGTGTGAAGTCATACAATGGAGGTGTGTGAAGTCAGAATGGAGGTGTGTGAAGTCACAGAATGGAGGTGTGTGAACTCAGAATGGAGGTGTGTGAAGTCATAGATGGAGGTGTGTGAAGTCATACTATGGAGGTGTTTGAAATCATAGAATGGAGTTTTGTGAAGTCACAGAATGGAGGTGTGTGAAGTCAGAAGGGAGGTGTGTGAAGTCATAGAATGGAGGTGTGTGAAATCATAGAATTGAGTTGTGTGAAGTCACAATGGAGTTGTGTGAAGTCATAGAATGGAGGTGTGTGAAGTCACAGAATGGAGGTGAGTGAAGTCATACAATGGAGGTGAGTGAAGTCAGAATGGAGGTGTGTGAAGTCACAGAATGGAGGTGTGTGAACTCAGAATGGAGGTGTGTGAAGTCATAGATGGAGGTGTGTGAAGTCATAGTATGGAGGTGTGTGAAATCATAGAATGGAGTTTTGTGAAGTCACACAATGGAGCTGTGTGAAGTCAGAATGGAGGTGTGTGAAGTCATAGAATGGAGGTGTGTGAAGTCAGAATGGAGGTATGTGAAATCATAGAATTAAGGTGTGTGAAGTCACAATGGAGGTGTGTGAAGTCATAGAATGGAGGTGTTTGAAATCATAGAATGGAGGTGTGTGAAGTCACAGAATGGAGGTGTGTGAACTCAGAATGGAGGTGGGTGAAGTCACAGAATGGAGGTGTGTGAATTCATAGAATGGAGGTGTGTGAAGTCACAGAATGGAGGTGTGTGAAGTCACAGAATGAAGGTGTGTGTATCACAGAATGGAGGTATGTGAACTCAGAATGGAGGTGGGTGAAGTCACAGAATTGAGGTGTGTGAAGTCATAGAATGGAGGTGTGTGAAGTCACAGAATGGAGGAGTGTGAATTCATAGAATGGAGGTGTGTGAAGTCACAGAATGGAGGTGTGTGAAGTCAGAATGGAGGTGTGTGAAGTCACAGAATTGAGGTGTATGAAGTCACAGAATGGAGGTGTGTGAAGTCAGAATGAAGGTGTGTGAAGTCACAGATTGGAGGTGTGTGAAGTCACAGAATGGATGTTTGTGAAGTAAGAATGAAGGTGATTGAAGTCGTAGAGTGGAGGTGTGTGAAGTCACAGAATGGAGGTGTGTGAAGTGAGATTGGAGGTGTGTGATATCACAGAATGGAGGTGTGTGAAGTCATAGAATGGAGGTGTGTGAAGTCATAAAATGGAGGTGTGTGAACTCATAGAATGGAGGTGTGTGAAGTCATAGAATTGAGGTGTGTGAAGTCATAGAATGGAGGTGTGTGAAGTCATAAAATGGAGGTGTGTGAACTCATAGAATGGAGGTGTGTGAAGTCAAAATGGACTTGTGTGAAGTCATAGAATGGTATGGTGGTTTTTGATGTCAACGAATGGAGATGTGTGAAGTCATAGAATGGAAGTGTGTGAAGTCATAGAATGGAGGTGTGTGAAGTTAGAATGGACATGTGTGAAGTCACAGAATTGAGGTGTGTGAACCCAGAATGGAGGTGTGTGAAGTCACAGAATGGAGGTTTGTGAAGTCATACAATGGAGGTGTGTGAAGTCATAGACTGGATGTTTCTAAAGTAAGAATGAAGGTGTGTGAAGTCATAGAATGGAGGTGTGTGAAGTCAGAGAATGGATGTTTGTGAAGTAAGAATGAAGGTGTGTGAAGTCATAGAGTAGAGGTGTGTGAATCACAGAATGGAGGTGTGTGAAATCATAGAATGGAGGTGTGTGTAGTCATAGAATCGATGTTTGTGAAGTAAGAATGAAGGTGTGTGAAGTCATAGAGTAGAGGTGTGTGAAGTCAACGAATGGAGGTGTGTGAAATCACAGAATGGAGGTGTATGAAGTCACACAATGGAGGTGTGTGAAGTCTCGAATGGAGGTGTGCGGTCATAGAAGGGAGGTGGGTGAAGTCATAGAAAGGAGGTGTGGGAAGTCATAGAATGGAGCAGTGTGAAGTCATACAGTGGAGGTGACTGAAGACACAGATTCGAGGTCTGTGAAGTGATAGAATGGAGGTGTGTTAAGTCAGAATGGAGGTGTGTGAAGTCATAGAATGGAGATTTGTGAATTCATAGAATGGAGGTGTGTGACGTCACAATTGAAGTGTGTGAAGTCATAGAATGGAGGTGTGTGAAGTCACAGAATGGAGGTGAGTGAAGTCATACAATGGAGGTGAGTGAAGTCAGAATGGAGGTGTGTGAAGTCCCAGAATGGAGGTGTGTGAACTCAGAATGGAGGTGTGTGAAGTCATAGATGGAGGTGTGTGAAGTCATAGTATGGAGGTGTGTGAAATCATAGAATGGAGTTTTGTGAAGTCACACAATGGAGCTGTGTGAAGTCAGAATGGAGGTGTGTGAAGCCATAGAATGGAGGTGTGTGAAGTCAGAATGGAGGTATGTGAAATCATAGAATCAAGGTGTGTGAAGACACAATGGAGGTGTGTGAAGTCATAGAATGGAGGTGTTTGAAATCATAGAATGGAGGTGTGTGAAGTCACAGAATGGAGGTGTGTGAACTCAGAATGGAGGTGGGTGAAGTCACAGAGTGGAGGTGTGTGAAGTCATAGAATGGAGGTGTGTGAAGTCACAGAATGGAGGTGTGTGAAGTCACAGAATGAAGGTGTGTGTATCACAGAATGGAGTTATGTGAACTCAGAATGGAGGTGGGTGAAGTCACAGAATGGAGGTGTGTGAAGTCATAGAATGGAGGTGTGTGAAGTCACAGAATGGAGGAGTGTGAATTCATAGAATGGAGGTGTGTGAAGTCACAGAATGGAGGTGTGTGAAGTCAGAATGGAGGTGTGTGAAGTCACAGAATTGAGGTGTATGAAGTCACAGAATGGAGGTGTGTGAAGTCAGAATGAAGGTGTGTGAAGTCACAGAATGGAGGTGTGTGAAGTCACAGAATGGATGTTTGTGAAGTAAGAATGAAGGTGATTGAAGTCATAGAGTGGAGGTGTGTGAAGTCACAGAATGGAGGTGTGTGAAGTGAGATTGGAGGTGTGTGATATCACAGAATGGAGGTGTGTGAAGTCATAGAATGGAGGTGTGTGAAGTCATAAAATGGAGGTGTGTGAAGTCATAGAATGGAGGTGTGTGAAGTCATAGAATTGAGGTGTGTGAAGTCATAGAATGGAGGTGTGTGAAGTCATAAAATGGAGGTGTGTGAACTCATAGAATGGAGGTGTGTGAAGTCAAAATGGACTTGTGTGAAGTCATAGAATGGTGGTTTTTGATGTCAACGAATGGAGATGTGTGAAGTCATAGAATGTAAGTGTGTGAAGTCATAGAATGGAGGTGTGTGAAGTTAGAATGGACATGTGTGAAGTCACAGAATTGAGGTGTGTGAACCCAGAATGGAGGTGTGTGAAGTCACAGAATGGAGGTTTGTGAAGTCATACAATGGAGGTGTGTGAAGTCATAGAATGGATGTTTCTAAAGTAAGAATGAAGGTGTGTGAAGTCATAGAATGGAGGTGTGTGAAGTCAGATAATGGATGTTTCTGAAGTAAGAATGAAGGTGTTTGAAGTCATAGAATGGACGTGTGTGAAGTCAAATTGGAGGTGTGTGAACTCATAGAATGGAGGTGTGTGAACTCATAGAATGGAGGTTTGTGAAGTCATGGAATGGCGGGGTGTGAAGTCAAAGAATGGAGGTGTGTGAAGTGAAACAATAGAGGTGTGTGAAGTCACAGAATGGAGGTGTGTGAAGTCACAGATTGGAAGTGTGTGAAGTCAAAACGGAGGTGTGTGAAGTCACAGAATGGAGGTGTGTGAAGTCACAGAATGGATGTGTGTGAAGTCAAAAAGGTGGTGTGTGAAGTCACAGAATGGAGGTGTGTGAATTTATAGAATGGAGCTGTGTGAAGTCAGAATGGAGGTGTGTGAAGTCAGAATGGATGGGTGTGAAGTCAGAATGGAGGTGTGTGAAGTCATAGAATGGAGGTGTGTGAAATCATAGAATGGAGGTGTGTGAAGTCAGAATGGATGTGTGTCAAGTCACAGAATTGATGTGTGAAGTCAGAGAATGGAGGTGTATGAAGTCAGAATGAAGGTGTGTGAAGTCACAGAAAGGAGATGTGTGAAGTCACAGGATGTATGTTTGTGAAGTCATAAAATGAAGGTGTGTGAAGTCAGAATGGAGCTGTGTGAAGTCACAGAATGGAGGTGTGTGAACTCAGAATGGAGGTGTGTGAAGTCATAGACGGAGGTGTGTGAAGTCATAGTATGGAGGTGTGTGAAATCACAGAATGGAGTTTTGTGAAGTCACAGAATGGAGGTGTGTGAAGTCAAAATGGAGGTGTGTGAACTCATAGAATGGAGGTGTGTGAACTCATAGAATTGAGGGGTGTGAAGTCATGGAATGGAGGTGTGTGAAGTCCAAGAATGGAGGTGTGTGAAATCACAGAATGGAGGTGTGTCAACTCAGAATGTAGGTGTGTGAAGTCACAGAATGGATGTGTGTGAAGTCATAGAAGGGAGGTGTGTGAAGTCAGAATGGAGGTGTGTGAAGTCACATTATTGAGCTGTGTGGACACAGAATGCAGGTGTGTGAATCACAGAATGGAGGTGTGTGAAATCATAGAATGGAGGTGTGTGAAGTCATAGAATCGATGTTTGTGAAGTAAGAATGAAGGTGTGTGAAGTCATAGAGTAGAGGTGTGTGAAGTCAACGAATGGAGGTGTGTGAAGTCACAGAATGGAGGTGTATGAAGTCACACAATGGAGGTGTGTGAAGTCTCGAATGGAGGTGTGCGGTCATAGAAGGGAGGTGGGTGAAGTCATAGAAAGGAGGTGTGGGAAGTCATAGAATGGAGCAGTGTGAAGTCATACAGTGGAGGTGACTGAAGACACAGATTCGAGGTCTGTGAAGTGATAGAATGGAGGTGTGTTAAGTCAGAATGGAGGTGTGTGAAGTCATAGAATGGAGATTTGTGAATTCATAGAATGGAGGTGTGTGACGTCACAATTGAAGTGTGTGAAGTCATAGAATGGAGGTGTGTGAAGTCACAGAATGGAGGTGAGTGAAGTCATACAATGGAGGTGAGTGAAGTCAGAATGGAGGTGTGTGAAGTCCCAGAATGGAGGTGTGTGAACTCAGAATGGATGTGTGTGAAGTCATAGATGGAGGTGTGTGAAGTCATAGTATGGAGGTGTGTGAAATCATAGAATGGAGTTTTGTGAAGTCACACAATGGAGCTGTGTGAAGTCAGAATGGAGGTGTATGAAGTCAGAGAATGGAGGTGTGTGAAGTCAGAATGGAGGTATGTGAAATCATAGAATCAAGGTGTGTGAAGTCACAATGGAGGTGTGTGAAGTCATAGAATGGAGGTGTTTGAAATCATAGAATGGAGGTGTGTGAAGTCACAGAATGGAGGTGTGTGAACTCAGAATGGAGGTGGGTGAAGTCACAGAATGGAGGTGTGTGAATTCATAGAATGGAGGTGTGTGAAGTCACAGAATGGAGGTGTGTGAAGTCACAGAATGAAGGTGTGTGTATCACAGAATGGAGGTATGTGAACTCAGAATGGAGGTGGGTGAAGTCACAGAATGGAGGTGTGTGAAGTCATAGAATGGAGGTTTGTGAAGTCACAGAATGGAGGAGTGTGAATTCATAGAATGGAGGTGTGTGAAGTCATAAAATGGAGGTGTGTGAACTCATAGAAGGGAGGTGTGTGAAGTCAAAATGGAGTTGTGTGAAGTCATAGAATGGTGGTTTTTGATGTGAACGAATGGAGGTGTGTGAAGTCATAGAATGGAGGTGTGTGAAGTCAGATTGGAGGTGTGTTAAATCACAGAATGGAGGTGTGTCAACTCAGAAATGAGGTGTGTGAAGTCATAGAATGGAGGTCTGTGAAGTCATAGAATGGAAGTGTGTGAAATCAAAGAATGGAGGTGTGGGAAGTCACAGAATTGAGGTGTGTGAAGTCAGAATGGAGGTGTGTGAAGTCAGAATGGAGGTGAGTGAAGTCATAGAATGGAGATGTGTGAAGTCATAGAATGGAGGTGTGTGAACTCAGAATGGAGGTGTATGAAGTCACAGAATGGAGGTGTGTGAAGTCATAGAATGGAGGTTTGTGAAATCACAAAATGGAGGTGTGTGAATTCATAGAATGGAGGTGTGAAGTCATAGGATCGAGGTGTGTGAAGTCACAGAATAGAGGTGTGTGAAGTCACAGAATGGAGGTGTGTGAAGTCACAGAATGGAGGTGAGTGAACTCAGAATGTAGGTGTGTGAAGCCACAGAATGGAGGTGTGTGAAGTCATAGAATGGAAGTGTGTGAAGTCATAGAAAGGAGGTGTGTGAACTCAGAATGGAGGTGTGTGAAGTCACAGAATGGAGGTTTGTGAAGTCATAGAATGGAGGTGTGTGAAGTCAGAGAATGGATGTTTGTGAAATAAGAATGAAGGTGTGTGAAATCACAGAATGGAGGTGTGTGAAGTCAGAATGGAGGTGTGAAGTCATAGAATGGGGTTGGGTGAAGTCATAGAAAGGAGGTGTGGGAAGTCATAGAATGGAGCAGTGTGAAGTCATAGAGTGGAGGTGAGTGAAGTCACAGATTCGAGGTCTGTGAAGTCATAGAATGGAGGTGTGTGAAGTCAGAATGGAGATGTGTGAACTCATAGAATGGAGGTGTGTGACGTCATAATGGAAGTGTGTGAAGTCACAGAATGGAGGTGTGTGAAGTCATACAATGGAGGTGTGTGAAGTCATACTATGGAGGTGTTTGAAATCATAGAATGGAGTTTTGTGAAGTCACAGAATGGAGGTGTGTGAAGTCAGAAGGGAGGTGTGTGAAGTCATAGAATGGAGGTGTGTGAAATCATAGAATTGAGTTGTGTGAAGTCACAATGGAGTTGTGTGAAGTCATAGAATGGAGGTGTGTGAAGTCACAGAATGGAGGTGTATGAAGTCACAGAATGGAGGTGTGTGAAGTCATAGAATGGAGGTGTGTGAATTCATAGAATGGAGGTGTGTGAAGTCATAGAATGGAGGTGTGTGAAGTCACAGAATGGAGGTTTGTGTACTCAAAATTGAGCTGTTTGAAGTCAAAGAATGGAGGTGTGTGAAGTCATAGAATGGAAGTGTGTGAAGTCATAGAATGGAGGTGTGTGAAGTCAGAATGGACATGTGTGAAGTCACAGAATTGAGGTGTGTGAACCCAGAATGGAGGTGTGTATAGTCACAGAATGGAGGTTTGTGAAGTCATACAATGGAGGTGTGTGAAGTCATAGAATGGATGTTTCCTAAAGTAAGAATGAAGGTGTGTGAAGTCACAGAATGGAGGTGTGTCAACTCAGAATGGAGGTGTGTGAAGTCACAGAATGGATGTGTGTGAAGTCATAGAATGGAGGTGTGTGAAGTCAGAATGGAGGTATGTGAAGTCACAATATTGAGGTGTGTGAACACAGAATGCAGGTGTGTGAATCACAGAATGGAGGTGTGTGAAATCATAGAATGGAGGTGTGTGAAGTCATAGAATGGATGTTTGTGAAGTAAGAATGAAGGTGTGTGAAGTCATAGAGTAGAGGTGTGTGAAGTCAAAGAATGGAGGTGTGTGAAGTCACAGAATGGAGGTGTGTGAAGTCACACAATGGAGGTGTGTGAAGTCTCGAATGGAGGTGTGCGGTCATAGAAGGGAGGTGGGTGAAGTCATAGAAAGGAGGTGTGGGAAGTCATAGAATGGAGCAGTGTGAAGTCATACAGTGGAGGTGACTGAAGACACAGATTCGAGGTCTGTGAAGTCATAGAATGGAGGTATGTAAAGTCAGAATGGAGGTGTGTGAAGTCATAGAATGGAGATTTGTGAATTCATAGAATGGAGGTGTGTGACGTCACAATTGAAGTGTGTGAAGTCATACAATGGAGGTGTGTGAAGTCACAGAATGGAGGTGAGTGAAGTCATACAATGGAGGTGAGTGAAGTCAGAATGGAGGTGTGTGAAGTCACAGAATGGAGGTGTGTGAACTCAGAATGGAGGTGTGTGAAGTCATAGATGGAGGTGTGTGAAGTCATAGTATGGAGGTGTGTGAAATCATAGAATGGAGTTTTGTGAAGTCACACAATGGAGCTGTGTGAAGTCAGAATGGAGGTGTGTGAAGTCATAGAATGGAGGTGTGTGAAGTCAGAATGGAGGTATGTGAAATCATAGAATCAAGGTGTGTGAAGTCACAATGGAGGTGTGTGAAGTCATAGAATGGAGGTGTGTGAAATCATAGAATGGAGTTGTGTGAAGTCACAGAATGGAGGTGTGTGAATTCATAGAATGGAGGTGTGTGAAGTCATAGAATGGAGGTGTGTGAACTCAGAATGGAGGTGGGTGAAGTCACAGAATGGAGGTGTGTGAAGTCATAGAATGGAGGTGTGTGAAGTCACAGAATGGAGGTGTGTGAAGTCACAGAATGAAGGTGTGTGAATCACAGAATGGAGGTATGTGAACTCAGAATGGAGGTGGGTGAATTCACAGAATGGAGGTGTGTGAAGTCATAGAATGGAGGTGTGTGAAGTCACAGAATGGAGGAGTGTGAATTCATAGAATGGAGGTGTGTGAAGTCATAGAATGGAGGTGTGTGAAGTCATAGAATGGGGGTGTGTGAATTCATAGAATGGAGGTGTGTGAAGTCACAGAATGGAGGTTTGTGTACTCAAAATTGAGCTGTTTGAAGTCAAAGAATGGAGGTGTGTGAAGTCATAGAATGGAAGTGTGTGAAGTCATAGAATGGAGGTGTGTGAAGTCAGAATGGACATGTGTGAAGTCACAGAATTGAGGTGTGTGAACCCAGAATGGAGGTGTGTGAAGTCACAGAATGGAGGTTTGTGAAGTCATACAATGGAGGTGTGTGAAGTCATAGAATGGATGTTTCCTAAAGTAAGAATGAAGGTGTGTGAAGTCATAGAATGGAGGTGTGTGAAGTCAAAATGGAGGTGTGTGAACTCATAGAATGGAGGTGTGTGAACTCATAGAATTGAGGTGTGTGAAGTCATGGAATGGATGTGTGTGAAGTCCAAGAATGGAGGTGTGTGAAGTCACAGAATGGAGGTTGCCGGGGCCAACCGGCGGCAAACCAGGGTTCGCAGATTGGGGTTCCTGAAATCGGGGGCAAGGACTAGCAAGAAAGAGAAGAGAGACAGACACAGAGGGTCCGGGATGTCCGCAGTCCAGGTAAAGACTGCCGAGACTGCCTGTTTATTTTCCACTCCCGCTTCTTCCCTCCTCCTGATCCAGGAACCTCCAGATGTTACATTCATATGGTAATTCTCAGGTCATTTGCATAGAATAGGGCCAGAAAGCAATAAGACAACAAAGCCTTCGTCTGATGCAAGCCAAGGTACAGTTTGATTCCACTCTGGCTCACAACAGGAGGTGTGTGAAGTCACAGAATTGAAGTGTGTGAAGTCAAAATGGAGGTGTGTGAAGTCATAGAATGGAGGTGTGTGAATTCATAGAATGGAGGTGTGTGAAGTCATAGGATTGAGGTGTGTGAAGTGACAGAAAGGAGGTGTGTGAAGTCACAGAATGGAGGTGTGTGAAGTCACAGAATGGAGGTGTGTGAACTCAGAATGGAGGTGTGTGAAGCCACAGAATGGAGGTGTGTGAAGTCATAGAATGGAAGTGTGTGAAGTCATAGAATGGAGGTGTGTGAAGGAAGAATGGAGGTGTGTGAAGTCACAGAATGGAGGTGTGTGAATTCAGAATGGAGGTGTGTGAAGTCACAGAATGGAGGTTTGTGAAGTCATAGAATGGAGGTGTGTGAAGTCAGAGAATGGATGTTTCTGAAGTAAGAATGAAGGTGTGTGAAGTCATAGAATGGAGGTGTGTGAAGTCAAATTGGAGGTGTGTGAACTCATAGAATGGAGGTGTGTGAACTCATAGAATGGAGGTGTGTGAAGTCATGGAATGGAGGTGTGTGAAGTCATGGAATGGAGGTGTGTGAAGTCAAAGAATGGAGGTGTGTGAAGTGAAACAATAGAGGTGTGTGAAGTCACAGAATGGAAGTGTGTGAAGTCAAAACGGAGGTGTGTGAAGTCACAGAATGGAGGTGTGTGAAGTCACAGAATGGAGGTGTGTGAAGTCAGAGTGGAGGTGTGTGAAGTCACAGAATTGAGGTGTATGAAGTCACAGAATGGAGGTGTGTGAAGTCAGAATGAAGGTGTGTGAAGTCACAGAATGGAGGTGTGTGAAGTCACAGAATGGATGTTTGTGAAGTAAGAATGAAGGTGATTGAAGTCATAGAGTGGAGGTGTGTGAAGTCACAGAATGGAGGTGTGTGAAGTGAGATTGGAGGTGTGTGATATCACAGAATGGAGGTTTGTGAAGTCATACAATGGAGGTGTGTGAAGTCATAGAATGGATGTTTCCTAAAGTAAGAAAGAAGGTGTGTGAAGTCACAGAATGGAGGTGTGTCAACTCAGAATGGAGGTGTGTGAAGTCACAGAATGGATGTGTGTGAAGTCATAGAAGGGAGGTGTGTGAAGTCAGAATGGAGGTATGTGAAGTCACAATATTGAGGTGTGTGAACACAAAATGCAGGTGTGTGAATCACAGAATGGAGGTGTGTGAAATCATAGAATGGAGGTGTGTGAAGTCATAGAATGTATGTTTGTGAAGTAAGAATGAAGGTGTGTGAAGTCATAGAGTAGAGGTGTGTGAAGTCACAGAATGGAGGTGTGTGAAGTCACAGAATGGAGGTGTGTGAAGTCACACAATGGAGGTGTGTGAAGTCTCGAATGGAGGTGTGCGGTCATAGAAGGGAGGTGTGTGAAGTCATAGAATGGAGATTTGTGAATTCATAGAATGGAGGTGTGTGACGTCACAATTGAAGTGTGTGAAGTCATACAATGGAGGTGTGTGAAGTCACAGAATGGAGGTGAGTGAAGTCATACAATGGAGGTGAGTGAAGTCAGAATGGAGGTGTGTGAAGTCACAGAATGGAGGTGTGTGAACTCAGAATGGAGGTGTGTGAAGTCATAGATGGAGGTGTGTGAAGTCATAGTATGGAGGTGTGTGAAATCATAGAATGGAGTTTTGTGAAGTCACACAATGGAGCTGTGTGAAGTCAGAATGGAGGTGTGTGAAGTCATAGAATGGAGGTGTGTGAAGTCAGAATGGAGGTATGTGAAATCATAGAATCAAGGTGTGTGAAGTCACAATGGAGGTGTGTGAAGTCATAGAATGGAGGTGTGTGAAATCATAGAATGGAGTTGTGTGAAGTCACAGAATGGAGGTGTGTGAATTTATAGAATGGAGGTGTGTGAAGTCATAGAATGGAGGTGTGTGAACCCAGAATGGAGGTGTGTGAAGTCACAGAATGGAGGTTTGTGAAGTCATACAATGGAGGTGTGTGAAGTCATAGAATGGATGTTTCCTAAAGTAAGAATGAAGGTGTGTGAAGTCATAGAATGGAGGTGTGTGAAGTCAAAATGGAGGTGTGTGAACTCATAGAATGGAGGTGTGTGAACTCATAGAATTGAGGTGTGTGAAGTCATGGAATGGATGTGTGTGAAGTCCAAGAATGGAGGTGTGTGAAGTCACAGAATGGAGGTTGCCGGGGCCAACCGGCGGCAAACCAGGGTTCGCAGATTGGGGTTCCTGTAATCGGGGGCAAGGACTAGCAAGGAAGAGAAGAGAGACAGACACAGAGGGTCCGGGATGTCCGCAGTCCAGGTAAAGACTGCCGAGACTGCCTGTTTATTTTCCACTCCCGCTTCTTCCCTCCTCCTGATCCAGGAACCTCCAGATGTTACATTCATATGGTAATTCTCAGGTCATTTGCATAGAATAGGGCCAGAAAGCAATAAGACAACAAAGCCATCGTCTGATGCAAGCCAAGGTACAGTTTGATTCCACTCTGGCTCACAACAGGAGGTGTGTGAAGTCACAGAATTGAAGTGTGTGAAGTCAAAATGGAGGTGTGTGAAGTCATAGAATGGAGGTGTGTGAATTCAAAGAATGGAGGTGTGTGAAGTCATAGGATTGAGGTGTGTGAAGTGACAGAAAGGAGGTGTGTGAAGTCACAGAATGGAGGTGTGTGAAGTCACAGAATGGAGGTGTGTGAACTTAGAATGGAGGTGTGTGAAGCCACAGAATGGAGGTGTGTGAAGTCATAGAATGGAAGTGTGTGAAGTCATAGAATGGAGGTGTGTGAAGGAAGAATGGAGGTGTGTGAAGTCACAGAATGGAGGTGTGTGAATTCAGAATGGAGGTGTGTGAAGTCACAGAATGGAGGTTTGTGAAGTCATAGAATGGAGGTGTGTGAAGTCAGAGAATGGATGTTTCTGAAGTAAGAATGAAGGTGTGTGAAGTCATAGAATGGAGGTGTGTGAAGTCAAATTGGAGGTGTGTGAACTCATAGAATGGAGGTGTGTGAACTCATAGAATGGAGGTGTGTGAAGTCATGGAATGGAGGTGTGTGAAGTCAAAGAATGGAGGTGTGTGAAGTCATAGAATGGAGATTTGTGAATTCATAGAATGGAGGTGTGTGACGTCACAATTGAAGTGTGTGAAGTCATACAATGGAGGTGTGTGAAGTCACAGAATGGAGGTGAGTGAAGTCATACAATGGAGGTGAGTGAAGTCAGAATGGAGGTGTGTGAAGTCACAGAATGGAGGTGTGTGAACTCAGAATGGAGGTGTGTGAAGTCATAGATGGAGGTGTGTGAAGTCATAGTATGGAGGTGTGTGAAATCATAGAATGGAGTTTTGTGAAGTCACACAATGGAGCTGTGTGAAGTCAGAATGGAGGTGTGTGAAGTCATAGAATGGAGGTGTGTGAAGTCAGAATGGAGGTATGTGAAATCATAGAATCAAGGTGTGTGAAGTCACAATGGAGGTGTGTGAAGTCATAGAATGGAGGTGTGTGAAATCATAGAATGGAGTTGTGTGAAGTCACAGAATGGAGGTGTGTGAATTTATAGAATGGAGGTGTGTGAAGTCATAGAATGGAGGTGTGTGAACTCAGAATGGAGGTGGGTGAAGTCACAGAATGGAGGTGTGTGAAGTCATAGAATGGAGGTGTGTGAAGTCACAGAATGGAGGTGTGTGAAGTCACAGAATGAAGGTGTGTGAATCACAGAATGGAGGTATGTGAACTCAGAATGGAGGTGGGTGAATTCACACAATGGAGGTGTGTGAAGTCATAGAATGGAGGTGTGTGAAGTCACAGAATGGAGGAGTGTGAATTCATAGAATGGAGGTGTGTGAAATCATAGAATGGATGTGTGTGAAGTCATAGAATGGAGGTGTGTGAATTCATAGAATGGAGGTGTGTGAAGTCACAGAATGGAGGTTTGTGTACTCAAAATTGAGCTGTTTGAAGTCAAAGAATGGAGGTGTGTGAAGTCATAGAATGGAAGTGTGTGAAGTCATAGAATGGAGGTGTGTGAAGTCAGAATGGACATGTGTGAAGTCACAGAATTGAGGTGTGTGAACCCAGAATGGAGGTGTGTGAAGTCACAGAATGGAGGTTTGTGAAGTCATACAATGGAGGTGTGTGAAGTCATAGAATGGATGTTTCCTAAAGTAAGAATGAAGGTGTGTGAAGTCATAGAATGGAGGTGTGTGAAGTCAAAATGGAGGTGTGTGAACTCATAGAATGGAGGTGTGTGAACTCATAGAATTGAGGTGTGTGAAGTCATGGAATGGATGTGTGTGAAGTCCAAGAATGGAGGTGTGTGAAGTCACAGAATGGAGGTTGCCGGGGCCAACCGGCGGCAAACCAGGGTTCGCAGATTGGGGTTCCTGTAATCGGGGGCAAGGACTAGCAAGAAAGAGAAGAGAGACAGACACAGAGGGTCCGGGATGTCCGCAGTCCAGGTAAAGACTGCCGAGACTGCCTGTTTATTTTCCACTCCCGCTTCTTCCCTCCTCCTGATCCAGGAACCTCCAGATGTTACATTCATATGGTAATTCTCAGGTCATTTGCATAGAATAGGGCCAGAAAGCAATAAGACAACAAAGCCATTGTCTGATGCAAGCCAAGGTACAGTTTGATTCCACTCTGGCTCACAACAGGAGGTGTGTGAAGTCACAGAATTGAAGTGTGTGAAGTCAAAATGGAGGTGTGTGAAGTCATAGAATGGAGGTGTGTGAATTCATAGAATGGAAGTGTGTGAAGTCATAGGATTGAGGTGTGTGAAGTGACAGAAAGGAGGTGTGTGAAGTCACAGAATGGAGGTGTGTGAAGTCACAGAATGGAGGTGTGTGAACTCAGAATGGAGGTGTGTGAAGCCACAGAATGGAGGTGTGTGAAGTCATAGAATGGAAGTGTGTGAAGTCATAGAATGGAGGTGTGTGAAGGAAGAATGGAGGTGTGTGAAGTCACAGAATGGAGGTGTGTGAATTCAGAATGGAGGTGTGTGAAGTCACAGAATGGAGGTTTGTGAAGTCATAGAATGGAGGTGTGTGAAGTCAGAGAATGGATGTTTCTGAAGTAAGAATGAAGGTGTGTGAAGTCATAGAATGGAGGTGTGTGAAGTCAAATTGGAGGTGTGTGAACTCATAGAATGGAGGTGTGTGAACTCATAGAATGGAGGTGGGTGAAGTCATGGAATGGAGGTGTGTGAAGTCATGGAATGGAGGTGTGTGAAGTCAAAGAATGGAGGTGTGTGAAGTGAAACAATAGAGGTGTGTGAAGTCACAGAATGGAAGTGTGTGAAGTCAAAACGGAGGTGTGTGAAGTCACAGAATGGAGGTGTGTGAAGTCACAGAATGGAGGTGTGTGAAGTCAGAATGGAGGTGTGTGAAGTCACAGAATTGAGGTGTATGAAGTCACAGAATGGAGGTTTGTGAAGTCAGAATGAAGGTGTGTGAAGTCACAGAATGGAGGTGTGTGAAGTCACAGAATGGATGTTTGTGAAGTAAGAATGAAGGTGATTGAAGTCATAGAGTGGAGGTGTGTGAAGTCATAGAATGGAGGTGTGTGAAGTGAGATTGGAGGTGTGTGATATCACAGAATGGAGGTGTGTGAAGTCATAGAATGGAGGTGTGTGAAGTCATAAAATGGAGGTGTGTGAAGTCATAGAATGGAGGTGTGTGAAGTCATAGAATTGAGGTGTGTGAAGTCATAGAATGGAGGTGTGTGAAGTCATAAAATGGAGGTGTGTGAACTCATAGAATGGAGGTGTGTGAAATCAAAATGGACTTGTGTGAAGTCATAGAATGGTATGGTGGTTTTTGATGTCAACGAATGGAGATGTGTGAAGTCATAGAATGGAAGTGTGTGAAGTCATAGAATGGAGGTGTGTGAAGTTAGAATGGACATGTGTGAAGTCACAGAATTGAGGTGTGTGAACCCAAAATGGAGGTGTGTGAAGTCACAGAATGGAGGTTTGTGAAGTCATACAATGGAGGTGTGTGAAGTCATAGAATGGATGTTTCTAAAGTAAGAATGAAGGTGTGTGAAGTCATAGAATGGAGGTGTGTGAAGTCAGAGAATGGATGTTTCTGAAGTAAGAATGAAGGTGTTTGAAGTCATAGAATGGACGTGTGTGAAGTCAAATTGGAGGTGTGTGAACTCATAGAATGGAGGTGTGTGAACGCATAGAATGGAGGTTTGTGAAGTCATGGAATGGCGGGGTGTGAAGTCAAAGAATGGAGGTGTGTGAAGTGAAACAATAGAGGTGTGTGAAGTCACAGAATGGAGGTGTGTGAAGTCACAGATTGGAAGTGTGTGAAGTCAAAACGGAGGTGTGTGAAGTCACAGAATGGAGGTGTGTGAAGTCACAGAATGGATGTTTGTGAAGTCAAAAAGGTGGTGTGTGAAGTCACAGAATGGAGGTGTGTGAATTTATAGAATGGAGCTGTGTGAAGTCAGAATGGAGGTGTGTGAAGTCAGAATGGATGGGTGTGAAGTCAGAATGGAGGTGTGTGAAGTCATAGAATGGAGGTGTTTGAAATCATAGAATGGAGGTGTGTGAAGTCAGAATGGATGTGTGTCAAGTCACAGAATTGATGTGTGAAGTCAGAGAATGGAGGTGTATGAAGTCAGAATGAAGGTGTGTGAAGTCACAGAAAGGAGATGTGTGAAGTCACAGGATGTATGTTTGTGAAGTCATAAAATGAAGGTGTGTGAAGTCAGAATGGAGCTGTGTGAAGTCACAGAATGGAGGTGTGTGAACTCAGAATGGAGGTGTGTGAAGTCATAGACGGAGGTGTGTGAAGTCATAGGATGGAGGTGTGTGAAATCACAGAATGGAGTTTTGTGAAGTCACAGAATGGAGGTGTGTGAAGTCAAAATGGAGGTGTGTGAACTCATAGAATGGAGGTGTGTGAACTCATAGAATTGAGGTGTGTGAAGTCATGGAATGGAGGTGTGTGAAGTCCAAGAATGGAGGTGTGTGAAATCACAGAATGGAGGTGTGTCAACTCAGAATGGAGGTGTGTGAAGTCACAGAATGGATGTGTGTGAAGTCATAGAATGGAGGTGTGTGAAGTCAGAATGGAGGTGTGTGAAGTCACAATATTGAGCTGTGTGAACACAGAATGCAGGTGTGTGAATCACAGAATGGAGGTGTGTGAAATCATAGAATGGAGGTGTGTGTAGTCATAGAATCGATGTTTGTGAAGTAAGAATGAAGGTGTGTGAAGTCATAGAGTAGAGGTGTGTGAAGTCAACGAATGGAGGTGTGTGAAGTCACAGAATGGAGGTGTATGAAGTCACACAATGGAGGTGTGTGAAGTCTCGAATGGAGGTGTGCGGTCATAGAAGGGAGGTGGGTGAAGTCATAGAAAGGAGGTGTGGGAAGTCATAGAATGGAGCAGTGTGAAGTCATACAGTGGAGGTGACTGAAGACACAGATTCGAGGTCTGTGAAGTGATAGAATGGAGGTGTGTTAAGTCAGAATGGAGGTGTGTGAAGTCAAAGAATGGAGATTTGTGAATTCATAGAATGGAGGTGTGTGACGTCACAATTGAAGTGTGTGAAGTCATAGAATGGAGGTGTGTGAAGTCACAGAATGGAGGTGAGTGAAGTCATACAATGGAGGTGAGTGAAGTCAGAATGGAGGTGTGTGAAGTCACAGAATGGAGGTGTGTGAACTCAGAATGGAGGTGTGTGAAGTCATAGATGGAGGTGTGTGAAGTCATAGTATGGAGGTGTGTGAAATCATAGAATGGAGTTTTGTGAAGTCACACAATGGAGCTGTGTGAAGTCAGAATGGAGGTGTGTGAAGTCATAGAATGGAGGTGTGTGAAGTCAGAATGGAGGTATGTGAAATCATAGAATCAAGGTGTGTGAAGACACAATGGAGGTGTGTGAAATCATAGAATGGAGGTGTTTGAAATCATAGAATGGAGGTGTGTGAAGTCACAGAATGGAGGTGTGTGAACTCAGAATGGAGGTGGGTGAAGTCACAGAATGGAGGTGTGTGAAGTCATAGAATGGAGGTGTGTGAAGTCACAGAATGGAGGTGTGTGAAGTCACAAAATGAAGGTGTGTGTATCACAGAATGGAGGTATGTGAACTCAGAATGGAGGTGGGTGAAGTCACAGAATGGAGGTGTGTGAAGTCATAGAATGGAGGTGTGTGAAGTCACAGAATGGAGGAGTGTGAATTCATAGAATGGAGGTGTGTGAAGTCACAGAATGGAGGTGTGTGAAGTCAGAATGGAGGTGTGTGAAGTCACAGAATTGAGGTGTATGAAGTCACAGAATGGAGGTGTGTGAAGTCAGAATGAAGGTGTGTGAAGTCACAGAATGGAGGTGTGTGAAGTCACAGAATGGATGTTTGTGAAGTAAGAATGAAGGTGATTGAAGTCATAGAGTGGAGGTGTGTGAAGTCACAGAATGGAGGTGTGTGAAGTGAGATTGGAGGTGTGTGATATCACAGAATGGAGGTGTGTGAAGTCATAGAATGGAGGTGTGTGAAGTCATAAAATGGAGGTGTGTGAACTCATAGAATGGAGGTGTGTGAAGTCATAGAATTGAGGTGTGTGAAGTCATAGAATGGAGGTGTGTGAAGTCATAAAATGGAGGTGTGTGAACTCATAGAATGGAGGTGTGTGAAGTCAAAATGGACTTGTGTGAAGTCATAGAATGGTGGTTTTTGATGTCAACGAATGGAGATGTGTGAAGTCATAGAATGTAAGTGTGTGAAGTCATAGAATGGAGGTGTGTGAAGTTAGAATGGACATGTGTGAAGTCACAGAATTGAGGTGTGTGAACACAGAATGGAGGTGTGTGAAGTCACAGAATGGAGGTTTGTGAAGTCATACAATGGAGGTGTGTGAAGTCATAGAATGGATGTTTCTAAAGTAAGAATGAAGGTGTGTGAAGTCATTGAATGGAGGTGTGTTAAGTCAGAGAATGGATGTTTCTGAAGTAAGAATGAAGGTGTTTGAAGTCATAGAATGGACGTGTGTGAAGTCAAATTGGAGGTGTGTGAACTCATAGAATGGAGGTGTGTGAACTCATAGAATGGAGGTTTGTGAAGTCATGGAATGGCGGGGTGTGAAGTCAAAGAATGGAGGTGTGTGAAGTGAAACAATAGAGGTGTGTGAAGTCACAGAATGGAGGTGTGTGAAGTCACAGATTGGAAGTGTGTGAAGTCAAAACGGAGGTGTGTGAAGTCACAGAATGGAGGTGTGTGAAGTCACAGAATGGATGTGTGTGAAGTCAAAAAGGTGGTGTGTGAAGTCACAGAATGGAGGTGTGTGAATTTATAGAATGGAGCTGTGTGAAGTCAGAATGGAGGTGTGTGAAGTCAGAATGGATGGGTGTGAAGTCAGAGTGGAGGTGTGTGAAGTCATAGAATGGAGGTGTGTGAAATCATAGAATGGAGGTGTGTGAAGTCAGAATGGATGTGTGTCAAGTCACAGAACTGATGTGTGAAGTCAGAGAATGGAGGTGTATGAAGTCAGAATGAAGGTGTGTGAAGTCACAGAAAGGAGATGTGTGAAGTCACAGGATGTATGTTTGTGAAGTCATAAAATGAAGGTGTGTGAAGTCAGAATGGAGCTGTGTGAAGTCACAGAATGGAGGTGTGTGAACTCAGAATGGAGGTGTGTGAAGTCATAGACGGAGGTGTGTGAAGTCATAGTATGGAGGTGTGTGAAATCACAGAATGGAGTTTTGTGAAGTCACAGAATGGAGGTGTGTGAAGTCAAAATGGAGGTGTGTGAACTCATAGAATGGAGGTGTGGGAACTCATAGAATTGAGGTGTGTGAAGTCATGGAATGGAGGTGTGTGAAGTCCAAGAATGGAGGTGTGTGAAATCACAGAATGGAGGTGTGTCAACTCAGAATGGAGGTGTGTGAAGTCACAGAATGGATGTGTGTGAAGTCATAGAAGGGAGGTGTGTGAAGTCAGAATGGAGGTGTGTGAAGTCACAATATTGAGCTGTGTGGACACAGAATGCAGGTGTGTGAATCACAGAATGGAGGTGTGTGAAATCATAGAATGGAGGTGTGTGAAGTCATAGAATCGATGTTTGTGAAGTAAGAATGAAGGTGTGTGAAGTCATAGAGTAGAGGTGTGTGAAGTCTCGAATGGAGGTGTGCGGTCATAGAAGGGAGGTGGGTGAAGTCATAGAAAGGAGGTGTGGGAAGTCATAGAATGGAGCAGTGTGAAGTCATACAGTGGAGGTGACTGAAGACACAGATTCGAGGTCTGTGAAGTGATAGAATGGAGGTGTGTTAAGTCAGAATGGAGGTGTGTGAAGTCATAGAATGGAGATTTGTGAATTCATAGAATGGAGGTGTGTGACGTCACAATTGAAGTGTGTGAAGTCATAGAATGGAGGTGTGTGAAGTCACAGAATGGAGGTGAGTGAAGTCATACAATGGAGGTGAGTGAAGTCAGAATGGAGGTGTGTGAAGTCACAGAATGGAGGTGTGTGAACTCAGAATGGAGGTGTGTGAAGTCATAGATGGAGGTGTGTGAAGTCATAGTATGGAGGTGTGTGAAATCATAGAATGTAGTTTTGTGAAGTCACACAATGGAGCTGTGTGAAGTCAGAATGGAGGTGTGTGAAGTCATAGAATGGAGGTGTGTGAAGTCAGAATTGAGGTATGTGAAATCATAGAATCAAGGTGTGTGAAGTCACAATGGAGGTGTGTGAAGTCATAGAATGGAGGTGTTTGAAATCATAGAATGGAGGTGTGTGAAGTCACAGAATGGAGGTGTGTGAACTCAGAATGGAGGTGGGTGAAGTCACAGAATGGAGGTGTGTGAATTCATAGAATGGAGGTGTGTGAAGTCACAGAATGGAGGTGTGTGAAGTCACAGAATGAAGGTGTGTGTATCACAGAATGGAGGTATGTGAACTCAGAATGGAGGTGGGTGAAGTCACAGAATGGAGGTGTGTGAAGTCATAGAATGGAGGTTTGTGAAGTCACAGAATGGAGGAGTGTGAATTCATAGAATGGAGGTGTGCGAAGTCATAAAATGGAGGTGTGTGAACTCATAGAAGGGAGGTGTGTGAAGTCAAAATGGAGTTGTGTGAAGTCATAGAATGGTGGTTTTTGATGTGAACGAATGGAGGTGTGTGAAGTCATAGAATGGAGGTGTGTGAAGTCAGATTGGAGGTGTGTTAAATCACAGAATGGAGGTGTGTCAACTCAGAAATGAGATGTGTGAAGTCATAGAATGGAGGTCTGTGAAGTCATAGAATGGAAGTGTGTGAAATCATAGAATGGAGGTGTGGGAAGTCACAGAATTGAGGTGTGTGAAGTCAGAATGGAGGTGTGTGAAGTCAGAATGGAGGTGAGTGAAGTCATAGAATGGAGATGTGTGAAGTCATAGAATGGAGGTGTGTGAACTCAGAATGGAGGTGTATGAAGTCACAGAATGGAGGTGTGTGAAGTCATAGAATGGAGGTTTGTGAAATCACAAAATGGAGGTGTGTGAATTCATAGAATGGAGGTGTGAAGTCATAGGATCGAGGTGTGTGAAGTCACAGAATAGAGGTGTGTGAAGTCACAGAATGGAGGTGTGTGAAGTCACAGAATGGAGGTGAGTGAACTCAGAATGTAGGTGTGTGAAGCCACAGAATGGAGGTGTGTGAAGTCATAGAATGGAAGTGTGTGAAGTCATAGAAAGGAGGTGTGTGAACTCAGAATGGAGGTGTGTAAAGTCACAGAATGGAGGTTTGTGAAGTCATAGAATGGAGGTGTGTGAAGTCAGAGAATGGATGTTTGTGAAATAAGAATGAAGGTGTGTGAAATCACAGAATGGAGGTGTGTGAAGTCAGAATGGAGATGTGTGAACTCATAGAATGGAGGTGTGTGACGTCATAATGGAAGTGTGTGAAGTCACAGAATGGAGGTGTGTGAAGTCATACAATGGAGGTGTGTGAAGTCAGAATGGAGGTGTGTGAAGTCACAGAATGGAGGTGTGTGAACTCAGAATGGAGGTGTGTGAAGTCATAGATGGAGGTGTGGGAAGTCATACTATGGAGGTGTTTGAAATCATAGAATGGAGTTTTGTGAAGTCACAGAATGGAGGTGTGTGAAGTCAGAAGGGAGGTGTGTGAAGTCATAGAATGGAGGTGTGTGAAATCATAGAATTGAGTTGTGTGAAGTCACAATGGAGTTGTGTGAAGTCATAGAATGGAGGTGTGTGAAGTCACAGAATGGAGGTGTATGAAGTCACAGAATGGAGGTGTGTGAAGTCATAGAATGGAGGTGTGTGAATTCATAGAATGGAGGTGTGTGAAGTCACAGAATGGAGGTTTGTGTACTCAAAATTGAGCTGTTTGAAGTCAAAGAATGGAGGTGTGTGAAGTCATAGAATGGAAGTGTGTGAAGTCATAGAATGGAGGTGTGTGAAGTCAGAATGGACATGTGTGAAGTCACAGAATTGAGGTGTGTGAACCCAGAATGGAGGTGTGTGAAGTCACAGAATGAAGGTTTGTGAAGTCATACAATGGAGGTGTGTGAAGTCATAGAATGGATGTTTCCTAAAGTAAGAATGAAGGTGTGTGAAGTCACAGAATGGAGGTGTGTCAACTCAGAATGGAGGTGTGTGAAGTCACAGAATGGATGTGTGTGAAGTCATAGAATGGAGGTGTGTGAAGTCAGAATGGAGGTATGTGAAGTCACAATATTGAGGTGTGTGAACACAGAATGCAGGTGTGTGAATCACAGAATGGAGGTGTGTGAAATCATAGAATGGAGGTGTGTGAAGTCATAGAATGGATGTTTGTGAAGTAAGAATGAAGGTGTGTGAAGTCATAGAGTAGAGGTGTGTGAAGTCAAAGAATGGAGGTGTGTGAAGTCACAGAATGGAGGTGTGTGAAGTCACACAATGGAGGTGTGTGAAGTCTCGAATGGAGGTGTGCGGTCATAGAAGGGAGGTGGGTGAAGTCATAGAAAGGAGGTGTGGGAAGTCATAGAATGGAGCAGTGTGAAGTCATACAGTGGAGGTGACTGAAGACACAGATTCGAGGTCTGTGAAGTCATAGAATGGAGGTGTGTAAAGTCAGAATGGAGGTGTGTGAAGTCATAGAATGGAGATGTGTGAATTCATAGAATGGAGGTGTGTGACGTCACAATTGAAGTGTGTGAAGTCATACAATGGAGGTGTGTGAAGTCACAGAATGGAGGTGAGTGAAGTCATACAATGGAGGTGAGTGAAGTCAGAATGGAGGTGTGTGAAGTCACAGAATGGAGGTGTGTGAACTCAGAATGGAGGTGTGTGAAGTCATAGATGGAGGTGTGTGAAGTCATAGTATGGAGGTGTGTGAAATCATAGAATGGAGTTTTGTGAAGTCACACAATGGAGCTGTGTGAAGTCAGAATGGAGGTGTGTGAAGTCATAGAATGGAGGTGTGTGAAGTCAGAATGGAGGTATGTGAAATCATAGAATCAAGGTGTGTGAAGTCACAATGGAGGTGTGTGAAGTCATAGAATGGAGGTGTGTGAAATCATAGAATGGAGTTGTGTGAAGTCACAGAATGGAGGTGTGTGAATTCATAGAATGGAGGTGTGTGAAGTCATAGAATGGAGGTGTGTGAACTCAGAATGGAGGTGGGTGAAGTCACAGAATGGAGGTGTGTGAAGTCATAGAATGGAGGTGTGTGAAGTCACAGAATGGAGGTGTGTGAAGTCACAGAATGAAGGTGTGTGAATCACAGAATGGAGGTATGTGAACTCAGAATGGAGGTGGGTGAATTCACAGAATGGAGGTGTGTGAAGTCATAGAATGGAGGTGTGTGAAGTCACAGAATGGAGGAGTGTGAATTCATAGAATGGAGGTGTGTGAAGTCATAGAATGGAGGTGTGTGAAGTCATAGAATGGGGGTGTGTGAATTCATAGAATGGAGGTGTGTGAAGTCACAGAATGGAGGTTTGTGTACTCAAAATTGAGCTGTTTGAAGTCAAAGAATGGAGGTGTGTGAAGTCATAGAATGGAAGTGTGTGAAGTCATAGAATGGAGGTGTGTGAAGTCAGAATGGACATGTGTGAAGTCACAGAATTGAGGTGTGTGAACCCAGAATGGAGGTGTGTGAAGTCACAGAATGGAGGTTTGTGAAGTCATACAATGGAGGTGTGTGAAGTCATAGAATGGATGTTTCCTAAAGTAAGAATGAAGGTGTGTGAAGTCATAGAATGGAGGTGTGTGAAGTCAAAATGGAGGTGTGTGAACTCGTAGAGTGGAGGTGTGTGAACTCATAGAATTGAGGTGTGTGAAGTCATGGAATGGATGTGTGTGAAGTCCAAGAATGGAGGTGTGTGAAGTCACAGAATTGAGGTTGCCGGGGCCAACCGGCGGCAAACCAGGGTTCGCAGATTGGGGTTCCTGAAATCGGGGGCAAGGACTAGCAAGAAAGAGAAGAGAGACAGACACAGAGGGTCCGGGATGTCCGCAGTCCAGGTAAAGACTGCCGAGACTGCCTGTTTATTTTCCACTCCCGCTTCTTCCCTCCTCCTGATCCAGGAACCTCCAGATGTTACATTCATAGGGTAATTCTCAGGTCATTTGCATAGAATAGGGCCAGAAAGCAATAAGACAACAAAGCCATCGTCTGATGCAAGCCAAGGTACAGTTTGATTCCACTCTGGCTCACAACAGGAGGTGTGTGAAGTCACAGAATTGAAGTGTGTGAAGTCAAAATGGAGGTGTGTGAAGTCATAGAATGGAGGTGTGTGAATTCATAGAATGGAGGTGTGTGAAGTCATAGGATTGAGGTGTGTGAAGTGACAGAAAGGAGGCGTGTGAAGTCACAGAATGGAGGTGTGTGAAGTCACAGAATGGAGGTGTGTGAACTCAGAATGGAGGTGTGTGAAGCCACAGAATGGAGGTGTGTGAAGTCATAGAATGGAAGTGTGTGAAGTCATAGAATGGAGGTGTGTGAAGGAAGAATGGAGGTGTGTGAAGTCACAGAATGGAGGTGTGTGAATTCAGAATGGAGGTGTGTGAAGTCACAGAATGGAGGTTTGTGAAGTCATAGAATGGATGTGTGTGAAGTCAGAGAATGGATGTTTCTGAAGTAAGAATGAAGGTGTGTGAAGTCATAGAATGGAGGTGTGTGAAGTCAAATTGGAGGTGTGTGAACTTATAGAATGGAGGTGTGTGAACTCATAGAATGGAGGTGTGTGAAGTCATGGAATGGAGGTGTGTGAAGTCAAAGAATGGAGGTGTGTGAAGTGAAACAATAGAGGTGTGTGAAGTCACGGAATGGAGGTGTGTGAAGTCACAGAATGGAAGTGTGTGAAGTCAAAACGGAGGTGTGTGAAGTCACAGAATGGAGGTGTGTGAAGTCACAGAATGGAGGTGTGTGAAGTCAGAATGGAGGTGTGTGAAGTCACAGAATTGAGGTGTATGAAGTCACAGAATGGAGGTGTGTGAAGTCAGAATGAAGGTGTGTGAAGTCACAGAATGTAGGTGTGTGAAGTCACAGAATGGATGTTTGTGAAGTAAGAATGAAGGTGATTGAAGTCATAGAGTGGAGGTGTGTGAAGTCATAGAATGGAGGTGTGTGAAGTGAGATTGGAGGTGTGTGATATCACAGAATGGAGGTGTGTGAAGTCATAGAATGGAGGTGTGTGAAGTCATAAAATGGAGGTGTGTGAAGTCATAGAATGGAGGTGTGTGAAGTCATAGAATTGAGGTGTGTGAAGTCATAGAATGGAGGTGTGTGAAGTCATAAAATGGAGGTGTGTGAACTCATAGAATGGAGGTGTGTGAAGTCAAAATGGACTTGTGTGAAGTCATAGAATGGTGGTTTTTGATGTCAACGAATGGAGGTGTGTGAAGTCATAGAATGGAAGTGTGTGAAGTCATAGAATGGAGGTGTGTGAAGTTAGAATGTACATGTGTGAAGTCACAGAATTGAGGTGTGTGAACCCAGAATGGAGGTGTGTGAAGTCACAGAATGGAGGTTTGTGAAGTCATACAATGGAGGTGTGTGAAGTCATAGAATGGATGTTTCTAAAGTAAGAATGAAGGTGTGTGAAGTCATAGAATGGAGGTGTGTGAAGTCAGAGAATGGATGTTTCTGAAGTAAGAATGAAGGTGTTTGAAGTCATAGAATGGACGTGTGTGAAGTCAAATTGGAGGTGTGTGAACTCATAGAATGGAGGTGTGTGAACTCATAGAATGGAGGTTTGTGAAGTCATGGAATGGCGGGGTGTGAAATCAAAGAATGGAGGTGTGTGAAGTGAAACAATAGAGGTGTGTGAAGTCACAGAATGGAGGTGTGTGAAGTCACAGATTGGAAGTGTGTGTACTCAAAATTGAGCTGTTTGAAGTCAAAGAATGGAGGTGTGTGAAGTCATAGAATGGAAGTGTGTGAATTCATAGAATGGAGGTGTGTGAAGTCACAGAATGGAGGTTTGTGTACTCAAAATTGAGCTGTTTGAAGTCAAAGAATGGAGGTGTGTGAAGTCATAGAATGGAAGTGTGTGAAGTCATAGAATGAAGGTGTGTGAAGTCAGAATGGACATGTGTGAAGTCACAGAATTGAGGTGTGTGAACCCAGAATGGAGGTGTGTGAAGTCACAGAATGGAGGTTTGTGAAGTCATACAATGGAGGTGTGTGAAGTCATAGAATGGATGTTTCCTAAAGTAAGAATGAAGGTGTGTGAAGTCATAGAATGGAGGTGTGTGAAGTCAAAATGGAGGTGTGTGAACTCATAGAATGGAGGTGTGTGAACTCATAGAATTGAGGTGTGTGAAGTCATGGAATGGATGTGTGTGAAGTCCAAGAATGGAGGTGTGTGAAGTCACAGAATGGAGGTTGCCGGGGCCAACCGGCGGCAAACCAGGGTTCGCAGATTGGGGTTCCTGAAATCGGGGGCAAGGACTAGCAAGAAAGAGAAGAGAGACAGACACAGAGGGTCCGGGATGTCCGCAGTCCAGGTGAAGACTGCCGAGACTGCCTGTTTATTTTCCACTCCCGCTTCTTCCCTCCTCCTGATCCAGGAACCTCCAGATGTTACATTCATAGGGTAATTCTCAGGTCATTTGCATAGAATAGGGCCAGAAAGCAATAAGACAACAAAGCCATCGTCTGATGCAGGCCAAGGTACAGTTTGATTCCACTCTGGCTCACAACAGGAGGTGTGTGAAGTCACAGAATTGAAGTGTGTGAAGTCAAAATGGAGGTGTGTGAAGTCATAGAATGGAGGTGTGTGAATTCATAGAATGGAGGTGTGTGAAGTCATAGGATTGAGTTGTGTGAAGTGACAGAAAGGAGGCGTGTGAAGTCACAGAATGGAGGTGTGTGAAGTCACAGAATGGAGGTGTGTGAACTCAGAATGGAGGTGTGTGAAGCCACAGAATGGAGGTGTGTGAAGTCATAGAATGGAAGTGTGTGAAGTCATAGAATGGAGGTGTGTGAAGGAAGAATGGAGGTGTGTGAAGTCACAGAATGGAGGTGTGTGAATTCAGAATGGAGGTGTGTGAAGTCACAGAATGGTGGTTTGTGAAGTCATAGAATGGATGTGTGTGAAGTCAGAGAATGGATGTTTCTGAAGTAAGAATGAAGGTGTGTGAAGTCATAGAATGGAGGTGTGTGAAGTCAAATTGGAGGTGTGTGAACTCATAGAATGGAGGTGTGTGAACTCATAGAATGGAGGTGTGTGAAGTCATGGAATGGAGGTGTGTGAAGTCAAAGAATGGAGGTGTGTGAAGTGAAACAATAGAGGTGTGTGAAGTCACGGAATGGAGGTGTGTGAAGTCACAGAATGGAAGTGTGTGAAGTCAAAACGGAGGTGTGTGAAGTCACAGAATGGAGGTGTGTGAAGTCACAGAATGGAGGTGTGTGAAGTCAGAATGGAGGTGTGTGAAGTCACAGAATTGAGGTGTATGAAGTCACAGAATGGAGGTGTGTGAAGTCAGAATGAAGGTGTGTGAAGTCACAGAATGGAGGTGTGTGAAGTCACAGAATGGATGTTTGTGAAGTAAGAATGAAGGTGATTGAAGTCATAGAGTGGAGGTGTGTGAAGTCATAGAATGGAGGTGTGTGAAGTGAGATTGGAGGTGTGTGATATCACAGAATGGAGGTGTGTGAAGTCATAGAATGGAGGTGTGTGAAGTCATAAAATGGAGGTGTGTGAACTCATAGAATGGAGGTGTGTGAAGTCATAGAATTGAGGTGTGTGAAGTCATAGAATGGAGGTGTGTGAAGTCATAAAATGGAGGTGTGTGAACTCATAGAATGGAGGTGTGTGAAGTCAAAATGGACTTGTGTGAAGTCATAGAATGGTGGTTTTTGATGTCAACGAATGGAGATGTGTGAAGTCATAGAATGTAAGTGTGTGAAGTCATAGAATGGAGGTGTGTGAAGTTAGAATGTACATGTGTGAAGTCACAGAATTGAGGTGTGTGAACCCAGAATGGAGGTGTGTGAAGTCACAGAATGGAGGTTTGTGAAGTCATACAATGGAGGTGTGTGAAGTCATAGAATGGATGTTTCTAAAGTAAGAATGAAGGTGTGTGAAGTCATAGAATGGAGGTGTGTGAAGTCAGAGAATGGATGTTTCTGAAGTAAGAATGAAGGTGTTTGAAGTCATAGAATGGACGTGTGTGAAGTCAAATTGGAGGTGTGTGAACTCATAGAATGGAGGTGTGTGAACTCATAGAATGGAGGTTTGTGAAGTCATGGAATGGCGGGGTGTGAAATCAAAGAATGGAGGTGTGTGAAGTGAAACAATAGAGGTGTGTGAAGTCACAGAATGGAGGTGTGTGAAGTCACAGATTGGAAGTGTGTGTACTCAAAATTGAGCTGTTTGAAGTCAAAGAATGGAGGTGTGTGAAGTCATAGAATGGAAGTGTGTGAATTCATAGAATGGAGGTGTGTGAAGTCACAGAATGGAGGTTTGTGTACTCAAAATTGAGCTGTTTGAAGTCAAAGAATGGAGGTGTGTGAAGTCATAGAATGGAAGTGTGTGAAGTCATAGAATGAAGGTGTGTGAAGTCAGAATGGACATGTGTGAAGTCACAGAATTGAGGTGTGTGAACCCAGAATGGAGGTGTGTGAAGTCACAGAATGGAGGTTTGTGAAGTCATACAATGGAGGTGTGTGAAGTCATAGAATGGATGTTTCCTAAAGTAAGAATGAAGGTGTGTGAAGTCATAGAATGGAGGTGTGTGAAGTCAAAATGGAGGTGTGTGAACTCATAGAATGGAGGTGTGTGAACTCATAGAATTGAGGTGTGTGAAGTCATGGAATGGATGTGTGTGAAGTCCAAGAATGGAGGTGTGTGAAGTCACAGAATGGAGGTTGCCGGGGCCAACCGGCGGCAAACCAGGGTTCGCAGATTGGGGTTCCTGAAATCGGGGGCAAGGACTAGCAAGAAAGAGAAGAGAGACAGACACAGAGGGTCCGGGATGTCCGCAGTCCAGGTGAAGACTGCCGAGACTGCCTGTTTATTTTCCACTCCCGCTTCTTCCCTCCTCCTGATCCAGGAACCTCCAGATGTTACATTCATAGGGTAATTCTCAGGTCATTTGCATAGAATAGGGCCAGAAAGCAATAAGACAACAAAGCCATCGTCTGATGCAGGCCAAGGTACAGTTTGATTCCACTCTGGCTCACAACAGGAGGTGTGTGAAGTCACAGAATTGAAGTGTGTGAAGTCAAAATGGAGGTGTGTGAAGTCATAGAATGGAGGTGTGTGAATTCATAGAATGGAGGTGTGTGAAGTCATAGGATTGAGTTGTGTGAAGTGACAGAAAGGAGGCGTGTGAAGTCACAGAATGGAGGTGTGTGAAGTCACAGAATGGAGGTGTGTGAACTCAGAATGGAGGTGTGTGAAGCCACAGAATGGAGGTGTGTGAAGTCATAGAATGGAAGTGTGTGAAGTCATAGAATGGAGGTGTGTGAAGGAAGAATGGAGGTGTGTGAAGTCACAGAATGGAGGTGTGTGAATTCAGAATGGAGGTGTGTGAAGTCACAGAATGGTGGTTTGTGAAGTCATAGAATGGATGTGTGTGAAGTCAGAGAATGGATGTTTCTGAAGTAAGAATGAAGGTGTGTGAAGTCATAGAATGGAGGTGTGTGAAGTCAAATTGGAGGTGTGTGAACTCATAGAATGGAGGTGTGTGAACTCATAGAATGGAGGTGTGTGAAGTCATGGAATGGAGGTGTGTGAAGTCAAAGAATGGAGGTGTGTGAAGTGAAACAATAGAGGTGTGTGAAGTCACGGAATGGAGGTGTGTGAAGTCACAGAATGGAAGTGTGTGAAGTCAAAACGGAGGTGTGTGAAGTCACAGAATGGAGGTGTGTGAAGTCACAGAATGGAGGTGTGTGAAGTCAGAATGGAGGTGTGTGAAGTCACAGAATTGAGGTGTATGAAGTCACAGAATGGAGGTGTGTGAAGTCAGAATGAAGGTGTGTGAAGTCACAGAATGGAGGTGTGTGAAGTCACAGAATGGATGTTTGTGAAGTAAGAATGAAGGTGATTGAAGTCATAGAGTGGAGGTGTGTGAAGTCATAGAATGGAGGTGTGTGAAGTGAGATTGGAGGTGTGTGATATCACAGAATGGAGGTGTGTGAAGTCATAGAATGGAGGTGTGTGAAGTCATAAAATGGAGGTGTGTGAACTCATAGAATGGAGGTGTGTGAAGTCATAGAATTGAGGTGTGTGAAGTCATAGAATGGAGGTGTGTGAAGTCATAAAATGGAGGTGTGTGAACTCATAGAATGGAGGTGTGTGAAGTCAAAATGGACTTGTGTGAAGTCATAGAATGGTGGTTTTTGATGTCAACGAATGGAGATGTGTGAAGTCATAGAATGTAAGTGTGTGAAGTCATAGAATGGAGGTGTGTGAAGTTAGAATGGACATGTGTGAAGTCACAGAATTGAGGTGTGTGAACCCAGAATGGAGGTGTGTGAAGTCACAGAATGGAGGTTTGTGAAGTCATACAATGGAGGTGTGTGAAGTCATAGAATGGATGTTTCTAAAATAAGAATGAAGGTGTGTGAAGTCATAGAATGGAGGTGTGTGAAGTCAGAGAATGGATGTTTCTGAAGTAAGAATGAAGGTGTTTGAAGTCATAGAATGGACGTGTGTGAAGTCAAATTGGAGGTGTGTGAACTCATAGAATGGAGGTGTGTGAACTCATAGAATGGAGGTTTGTGAAGTCATGGAATTGCGGGGTGTGAAATCAAAGAATGGAGGTGTGTGAAGTGAAACAATAGAGGTGTGTGAAGTCACAGAATGGAGGTGTGTGAAGTCACAGATTGGAAGTGTGTGAAGTCAAAACGGAGGTGTGTGAAGTCACAGAATGGAGGTGTGTGAAGTCACAGAATGGATGTGTGTGAAGTCAAAAAGGTGGTGTGTGAAGTCACAGAATGGAGGTGTGTGAATTTATAGAATGGAGCTGTGTGAAGTCAGAATGGAGGTGTGTGAAGTCAGAATGGATGGGTGTGAAGTCAGAATGGAGGTGTGTGAAGTCATAGAATGGAGGTGTGTGAAATCATAGAATGGAGGTGTGTGAAGTCAGAATGGATGTGTGTCAAGTCACAGAATTGATGTGTGAAGTCAGAGAATGGAGGTGTATGAAGTCAGAATGAAGGTGTGTGAAGTCACAGAAAGGAGATGTGTGAAGTCACAGGATGTATGTTTGTGAAGTCATAAAATGAAGGTGTGTGAAGTCAGAATGGAGCTGTGTGAAGTCACAGAATGGAGGTGTGTGAACTCAGAATGGAGGTGTGTGAAGTCATAGACGGAGGTGTGTGAAGTCATAGTATGGAGGTGTGTGAAATCACAGAATGGAGTTTTGTGAAGTCACAGAATGGAGGTGTGTGAAGTCAAAATGGAGGTGTGTGAACTCATAGAATGGAGGTGTGTGAACTCATAGAATTGAGGTGTGTGAACTCATGGAATGGAGGTGTGTGAAGTCCAAGAATGGAGGTGTGTGAAATCACAGAATGGAGGTGTGTCAACTCAGAATGGAGGTGTGTGAAGTCACAGAATGGATGTGTGTGAAGTCATAGAATGGAGGTGTGTGAAGTCAGAATGGAGGTGTGTGAAGTCACAATATTGAGCTGTGTGAACATAGAATGCAGGTGTGTGAATCACAGAATGGAGGTGTGTGAAATCATAGAATGGAGGTGTGTGAAGTCATAGAATCGATGTTTGTGAAGTAAGAATGAAGGTGTGTGAAGTCATAGAGTAGAGGTGTGTGAAGTCAACGAATGGAGGTGTGTGAAGTCACAGAATGGAGGTGTATGAAGTCACACAATGGAGGTGTGTGAAGTCTCGAATGGAGGTGTGCGGTCATAGAAGGGAGGTGGGTGAAGTCATAGAAAGGAGGTGTGGGAAGTCATAGAATGGAGCAGTGTGAAGTCATACAGTGGAGGTGACTGAAGACACAGATTCGAGGTCTGTGAAGTCATAGAATGGAGGTGTGTAAAGTCAGAATGGAGGTGTGTGAAGTCATAGAATGGAGATTTGTGAATTCATAGAATGGAGGTGTGTGATGTCACAATTGAAGTGTGTGAAGTCATAGAATGGAGGTGTGTGAAGTCACAGAATGGAGGTGAGTGAAGTCATACAATGGAGGTGAGTGAAGTCAGAATGGAGGTGTGTGAAGTCACAGAATGGAGGTGTGTGAACTCAGAATGGAGGTGTGTGAAGTCATAGATGGAGGTGTGTGAAGTCATAGTATGTAGGTGTGTGAAATCATAGAATGGAGTTTTGTGAAGTCACACAATGGAGCTGTGTGAAGTCAGAATGGAGGTGTGTGAAGTCATAGAATGGAGGTGTGTGAAGTCAGAATGGAGGTATGTGAAATCATAGAATCAAGGTGTGTGAAGTCACAATGGAGGTGTGTGAAGTCATAGAATGGAGGTGTTTGAAATCATAGAATGGAGGTGGGTGAAGTCACAGAATGGAGGTGTGTGAAGTCATAGAATGGAGGTGTGTGAAGTCACAGAATGGAGGTGTGTGAAGTCACAGAATGAAGGTGTGTGTATCACAGAATGGAGGTATGTGAACTCAGAATGGAGGTGGGTGAAGTCACAGAATGGAGGTGTGTGAAGTCATAGAATGGAGGTTTTTGAAGTCACAGAATGGAGGAGTGTGAATTCATAGAATGGAGGTGTGTGAAGTCATAAAATGGAGGTGTGTGAACTCATAGAAGGGAGGTGTGTGAAGTCAAAATGGAGTTGTGTGAAGTCATAGAATGGTGGTTTTCGATGTGAACGAATGGAGGTGTGTGAAGTCATAGAATGGAGGTGTGTGAAGTCAGATTGGAGGTGTGTTAAATCACAGAATGGAGGTGTGTCAACTCAGAAATGAGGTGTGTGAAGTCATAGAAAGGAGGTCTGTGAAGTCATAGAATGGAGGTGTGGGAAGTCACAGAATTGAGGTGTGTGAAGTCAGAATGGAGGTGTGTGAAGTCAGAATGGAGGAGAGTGAAGTCATAGAATGGAGATGTGTGAAGTCATAGAATGGAGGTGTGTGAACTCAGAATGGAGGTGTATGAAGTCACAGAATGGAGGTGTGTGAAGTCATAGAATGGAGGTTTGTGAAATCACAAAATGGAGGTGTGTGAATTCATAGAATGGAGGTGTGAAGTCATAGGATCGAGGTGTGTGAAGTCACAGAATAGAGGTGTGTGAAGTCACAGAATGGAGGTGTGTGAAGTCACAGAATGGAGGTGAGTGAACTCAGAATGTAGGTGTGTGAAGCCACAGAATGGAGGTGTGTGAAGTCATAGAATGGAAGTGTGTGAAGTCATAGAAAGGAGGTGTGTGAACTCAGAATGGAGGTGTGTGAAGTCACAGAATGGAGGTTTGTGAAGTCATAGAATGGAGGTGTGTGAAGTCAGAGAATGGATGTTTGTGAAATAAGAATGAAGGTGTGTGAAATCACAGAATGGAGGTGTGTGAAGTCAGAATGGAGGTGTGAAGTCATAGAATGGGGTTGGGTGAAGTCATAGAAAGGAGGTGTGGGAAGTCATAGAATGGAGGAGTGTGAAGTCATAGAGTGGAGGTGTGTGAAGTCACAGAATGGAGGTGTGTGAATTCAGAATGGAGGTGTGTGAAGTCACAGAATGGAGGTTTGTGAAGTCATAGAATGGAGGTGTGTGAAGTCAGAGAATGGATGTTTCTGAAGTAAGAATGAAGGTGTGTGAAATCATAGAATGGAGGTGTGTGAAGTCAAATTGGAGGTGTGTGAACTCATAGAATGGAGGTGTGTGAACTCATTGAATGGAGGTGTGTGAAGTCATGGAATGGAGGTGTGTGAAGTCAAAGAATGGAGGTGTGTGAAGTGAAACAATAGAGGTGTGTGAAGTCACAGAATGGAGGTGTGTGAAGTCACAGAATGGAAGTGTGTGAAGTCAAAACGGAGGTGTGTGAAGTCACAGAATGGAGGTGTGTGAAGTCACAGAATGGAGGTGTGTGAAGTCAGAATGGAGGTGTGTGAAGTCACAGAATTGAGGTGTATGAAGTCACAGAATGGAGGTGTGTGAAGTCAGAATGAAGGTGTGTGAAGTCACAGAATGGAGGTGTGTGAAGTCACAGAATGGAGGTGTGTCAACTCAGAATGGAGGTGTGTGAAGTCAAAATGGAGGTGTGTGAACTCATAGAATGGAGGTGTGTGAACTCATAGAATTGAGGTGTGTGAAGTCATGGAATGGAGGTGTGTGAAGTCCAAGAATGGAGGTGTGTGAAATCACAGAATGGAGGTGTGTCAACTCAGAATGGAGGTGTGTGAAGTCACAGAATGGATGTGTGTGAAGTCATAGAATGGAGGTGTGTGAAGTCAGAATGGAGGTGTGTGAAGTCATAATATTGAGCTGTGTGGACACAGAATGCAGGTGTGTGAATCACAGAATGGAGGTGTGTGAAATCATAGAATGGAGGTGCGTGAAGTCATAGAATCGATGTTTGTGAAGTAAGAATGAAGGTGTGTGAAGTCATAGAGTAGAGGTGTGTGAAGTCAACGAATGGAGGTGTGTGAAGTCACAGAATGGAGGTGTATGAAGTCACACAATGGAGGTGTGTGAAGTCTCGAATGGAGGTGTGCGGTCATAGAAGGGAGGTGGGTGAAGTCATAGAAAGGAGGTGTGGGAAGTCATAGAATGGAGCAGTGTGAAGTCATACAGTGGAGGTGACTGAAGACACAGATTCGAGGTCTGTGAAGTGATAGAATGGAGGTGTGTAAAGTCAGAATGGAGGTGTGTGAAGTCATAGAATGGAGATTTGTGAATTCATAGAATGGAGGTGTGTGACGTCACAATTGAAGTGTGTGAAGTCATAGAATGGAGGTGTGTGAAGTCACAGAATGGAGGTGAGTGAAGTCATACATTGGAGGTGAGTGAAGTCAGAATGGAGGTGTGTGAAGTCACAGAATGGAGGTGTGTGAACTCAGAATGGAGGTGTGTGAAGTCATAGATGGAGGTGTGTGAAGTCATAGTATGGAGGTGTGTGAAATCATAGAATGGAGTTTTGTGAAGTCACACAATGGAGCTGTGTGAAGTCAGAATGGAGGTGTGTGAAGTCATAGAATGGAGGTGTGTGAAGTCAGAATGGAGGTATGTGAAATCATAGAATCAAGGTGTGTGAAGTCACAATGGAGGTGTGTGAAGTCATAGAATGGAGGTGTGTGAAATCATAGAATGGAGTTGTGTGAAGTCACAGAATGGAGGTGTGTGAATTCATAGAATGGAGGTGTGTGAAGTCATAGAATGGAGGTGTGTGAACTCAGAATGGAGGTGGGTGAAGTCACAGAATGGAGGTGTGTGAAGTCATAGAATGGAGGTGTGTGAAGTCACAGAATGGAGGTGTGTGAAGTCACAGAATGAAGGTGTGTGAATCACAGAATGGAGGTATGTGAACTCAGAATGGAGGTGGGTGAATTCACAGAATGGAGGTGTGTGAAGTCATAGAATGGAGGTGTGTGAAGTCACAGAATGGAGGAGTGTGAATTCATAGAATGGAGGTGTGTGAAGTCATAGAATGGAGGTGTGTGAAGTCATAGAATGGGGGTGTGTGAATTCATAGAATGGAGGTGTGTGAAGTCACAGAATGGAGGTTTGTGTACTCAAAATTGAGCTGTTTGAAGTCAAAGAATGGAGGTGTGTGAAGTCATAGAATGGAAGTGTGTGAAGTCATAGAATGGAGGTGTGTGAAGTCAGAATGGACATGTGTGAAGTCACAGAATTGAGGTGTGTGAACCCAGAATGGAGGTGTGTGAAGTCACAGAATGGAGGTTTGTGAAGTCATACAATGGAGGTGTGTGAAGTCATAGAATGGATGTTTCCTAAAGTAAGAATGAAGGTGTGTGAAGTCATAGAATGGAGGTGTGTGAAGTCAAAATGGAGGTGTGTGAACTCGTAGAGTGGAGGTGTGTGAACTCATAGAATTGAGGTGTGTGAAGTCATGGAATGGATGTGTGTGAAGTCCAAGAATGGAGGTGTGTGAAGTCACAGAATTGAGGTTGCCGGGGCCAACCGGCGGCAAACCAGGGTTCGCAGATTGGGGTTCCTGAAATCGGGGGCAAGGACTAGCAAGAAAGAGAAGAGAGACAGACACAGAGGGTCCGGGATGTCCGCAGTCCAGGTAAAGACTGCCGAGACTGCCTGTTTATTTTCCACTCCCGCTTCTTCCCTCCTCCTGATCCAGGAACCTCCAGATGTTACATTCATAGGGTAATTCTCAGGTCATTTGCATAGAATAGGGCCAGAAAGCAATAAGACAACAAAGCCATCGTCTGATGCAAGCCAAGGTACAGTTTGATTCCACTCTGGCTCACAACAGGAGGTGTGTGAAGTCACAGAATTGAAGTGTGTGAAGTCAAAATGGAGGTGTGTGAAGTCATAGAATGGAGGTGTGTGAATTCATAGAATGGAGGTGTGTGAAGTCATAGGATTGAGGTGTGTGAAGTGACAGAAAGGAGGCGTGTGAAGTCACAGAATGGAGGTGTGTGAAGTCACAGAATGGAGGTGTGTGAACTCAGAATGGAGGTGTGTGAAGCCACAGAATGGAGGTGTGTGAAGTCATAGAATGGAAGTGTGTGAAGTCATAGAATGGAGGTGTGTGAAGGAAGAATGGAGGTGTGTGAAGTCACAGAATGGAGGTGTGTGAATTCAGAATGGAGGTGTGTGAAGTCACAGAATGGAGGTTTGTGAAGTCATAGAATGGATGTGTGTGAAGTCAGAGAATGGATGTTTCTGAAGTAAGAATGAAGGTGTGTGAAGTCATAGAATGGAGGTGTGTGAAGTCAAATTGGAGGTGTGTGAACTTATAGAATGGAGGTGTGTGAACTCATAGAATGGAGGTGTGTGAAGTCATGGAATGGAGGTGTGTGAAGTCAAAGAATGGAGGTGTGTGAAGTGAAACAATAGAGGTGTGTGAAGTCACGGAATGGAGGTGTGTGAAGTCACAGAATGGAAGTGTGTGAAGTCAAAACGGAGGTGTGTGAAGTCACAGAATGGAGGTGTGTGAAGTCACAGAATGGAGGTGTGTGAAGTCAGAATGGAGGTGTGTGAAGTCACAGAATTGAGGTGTATGAAGTCACAGAATGGAGGTGTGTGAAGTCAGAATGAAGGTGTGTGAAGTCACAGAATGTAGGTGTGTGAAGTCACAGAATGGATGTTTGTGAAGTAAGAATGAAGGTGATTGAAGTCATAGAGTGGAGGTGTGTGAAGTCATAGAATGGAGGTGTGTGAAGTGAGATTGGAGGTGTGTGATATCACAGAATGGAGGTGTGTGAAGTCATAGAATGGAGGTGTGTGAAGTCATAAAATGGAGGTGTGTGAAGTCATAGAATGGAGGTGTGTGAAGTCATAGAATTGAGGTGTGTGAAGTCATAGAATGGAGGTGTGTGAAGTCATAAAATGGAGGTGTGTGAACTCATAGAATGGAGGTGTTTGAAGTCAAAATGGACTTGTGTGAAGTCATAGAATGGTGGTTTTTGATGTCAACGAATGGAGGTGTGTGAAGTCATAGAATGGAAGTGTGTGAAGTCATAGAATGGAGGTGTGTGAAGTTAGAATGTACATGTGTGAAGTCACAGAATTGAGGTGTGTGAACCCAGAATGGAGGTGTGTGAAGTCACAGAATGGAGGTTTGTGAAGTCATACAATGGAGGTGTGTGAAGTCATAGAATGGATGTTTCTAAAGTAAGAATGAAGGTGTGTGAAGTCATAGAATGGAGGTGTGTGAAGTCAGAGAATGGATGTTTCTGAAGTAAGAATGAAGGTGTTTGAAGTCATAGAATGGACGTGTGTGAAGTCAAATTGGAGGTGTGTGAACTCATAGAATGGAGGTGTGTGAACTCATAGAATGGAGGTTTGTGAAGTCATGGAATGGCGGGGTGTGAAATCAAAGAATGGAGGTGTGTGAAGTGAAACAATAGAGGTGTGTGAAGTCACAGAATGGAGGTGTGTGAAGTCACAGATTGGAAGTGTGTGTACTCAAAATTGAGCTGTTTGAAGTCAAAGAATGGAGGTGTGTGAAGTCATAGAATGGAAGTGTGTGAATTCATAGAATGGAGGTGTGTGAAGTCACAGAATGGAGGTTTGTGTACTCAAAATTGAGCTGTTTGAAGTCAAAGAATGGAGGTGTGTGAAGTCATAGAATGGAAGTGTGTGAAGTCATAGAATGAAGGTGTGTGAAGTCAGAATGGACATGTGTGAAGTCACAGAATTGAGGTGTGTGAACCCAGAATGGAGGTGTGTGAAGTCACAGAATGGAGGTTTGTGAAGTCATACAATGGAGGTGTGTGAAGTCATAGAATGGATGTTTCCTAAAGTAAGAATGAAGGTGTGTGAAGTCATAGAATGGAGGTGTGTGAAGTCAAAATGGAGGTGTGTGAACTCATAGAATGGAGGTGTGTGAACTCATAGAATTGAGGTGTGTGAAGTCATGGAATGGATGTGTGTGAAGTCCAAGAATGGAGGTGTGTGAAGTCACAGAATGGAGGTTGCCGGGGCCAACCGGCGGCAAACCAGGGTTCGCAGATTGGGGTTCCTGAAATCGGGGGCAAGGACTAGCAAGAAAGAGAAGAGAGACAGACACAGAGGGTCCGGGATGTCCGCAGTCCAGGTGAAGACTGCCGAGACTGCCTGTTTATTTTCCACTCCCGCTTCTTCCCTCCTCCTGATCCAGGAACCTCCAGATGTTACATTCATAGGGTAATTCTCAGGTCATTTGCATAGAATAGGGCCAGAAAGCAATAAGACAACAAAGCCATCGTCTGATGCAGGCCAAGGTACAGTTTGATTCCACTCTGGCTCACAACAGGAGGTGTGTGAAGTCACAGAATTGAAGTGTGTGAAGTCAAAATGGAGGTGTGTGAAGTCATAGAATGGAGGTGTGTGAATTCATAGAATGGAGGTGTGTGAAGTCATAGGATTGAGTTGTGTGAAGTGACAGAAAGGAGGCGTGTGAAGTCACAGAATGGAGGTGTGTGAAGTCACAGAATGGAGGTGTGTGAACTCAGAATGGAGGTGTGTGAAGCCACAGAATGGAGGTGTGTGAAGTCATAGAATGGAAGTGTGTGAAGTCATAGAATGGAGGTGTGTGAAGGAAGAATGGAGGTGTGTGAAGTCACAGAATGGAGGTGTGTGAATTCAGAATGGAGGTGTGTGAAGTCACAGAATGGTGGTTTGTGAAGTCATAGAATGGATGTGTGTGAAGTCAGAGAATGGATGTTTCTGAAGTAAGAATGAAGGTGTGTGAAGTCATAGAATGGAGGTGTGTGAAGTCAAATTGGAGGTGTGTGAACTCATAGAATGGAGGTGTGTGAACTCATAGAATGGAGGTGTGTGAAGTCATGGAATGGAGGTGTGTGAAGTCAAAGAATGGAGGTGTGTGAAGTGAAACAATAGAGGTGTGTGAAGTCACGGAATGGAGGTGTGTGAAGTCACAGAATGGAAGTGTGTGAAGTCAAAACGGAGGTGTGTGAAGTCACAGAATGGAGGTGTGTGAAGTCACAGAATGGAGGTGTGTGAAGTCAGAATGGAGGTGTGTGAAGTCACAGAATTGAGGTGTATGAAGTCACAGAATGGAGGTGTGTGAAGTCAGAATGAAGGTGTGTGAAGTCACAGAATGGAGGTGTGTGAAGTCACAGAATGGATGTTTGTGAAGTAAGAATGAAGGTGATTGAAGTCATAGAGTGGAGGTGTGTGAAGTCATAGAATGGAGGTGTGTGAAGTGAGATTGGAGGTGTGTGATATCACAGAATGGAGGTGTGTGAAGTCATAGAATGGAGGTGTGTGAAGTCATAAAATGGAGGTGTGTGAACTCATAGAATGGAGGTGTGTGAAGTCATAGAATTGAGGTGTGTGAAGTCATAGAATGGAGGTGTGTGAAGTCATAAAATGGAGGTGTGTGAACTCATAGAATGGAGGTGTGTGAAGTCAAAATGGACTTGTGTGAAGTCATAGAATGGTGGTTTTTGATGTCAACGAATGGAGATGTGTGAAGTCATAGAATGTAAGTGTGTGAAGTCATAGAATGGAGGTGTGTGAAGTTAGAATGGACATGTGTGAAGTCACAGAATTGAGGTGTGTGAACCCAGAATGGAGGTGTGTGAAGTCACAGAATGGAGGTTTGTGAAGTCATACAATGGAGGTGTGTGAAGTCATAGAATGGATGTTTCTAAAATAAGAATGAAGGTGTGTGAAGTCATAGAATGGAGGTGTGTGAAGTCAGAGAATGGATGTTTCTGAAGTAAGAATGAAGGTGTTTGAAGTCATAGAATGGACGTGTGTGAAGTCAAATTGGAGGTATGTGAACTCATAGAATGGAGGTGTGTGAACTCATAGAATGGAGGTTTGTGAAGTCATGGAATTGCGGGGTGTGAAATCAAAGAATGGAGGTGTGTGAAGTGAAACAATAGAGGTGTGTGAAGTCACAGAATGGAGGTGTGTGAAGTCACAGATTGGAAGTGTGTGAAGTCAAAACGGAGGTGTGTGAAGTCACAGAATGGAGGTGTGTGAAGTCACAGAATGGATGTGTGTGAAGTCAAAAAGGTGGTGTGTGAAGTCACAGAATGGAGGTGTGTGAATTTATAGAATGGAGCTGTGTGAAGTCAGAATGGAGGTGTGTGAAGTCAGAATGGATGGGTGTGAAGTCAGAATGGAGGTGTGTGAAGTCATAGAATGGAGGTGTGTGAAATCATAGAATGGAGGTGTGTGAAGTCAGAATGGATGTGTGTCAAGTCACAGAATTGATGTGTGAAGTCAGAGAATGGAGGTGTATGAAGTCAGAATGAAGGTGTGTGAAGTCACAGAAAGGAGATGTGTGAAGTCACAGGATGTATGTTTGTGAAGTCATAAAATGAAGGTGTGTGAAGTCAGAATGGAGCTGTGTGAAGTCACAGAATGGAGGTGTGTGAACTCAGAATGGAGGTGTGTGAAGTCATAGACGGAGGTGTGTGAAGTCATAGTATGGAGGTGTGTGAAATCACAGAATGGAGTTTTGTGAAGTCACAGAATGGAGGTGTGTGAAGTCAAAATGGAGGTGTGTGAACTCATAGAATGGAGGTGTGTGAACTCATAGAATTGAGGTGTGTGAACTCATGGAATGGAGGTGTGTGAAGTCCAAGAATGGAGGTGTGTGAAATCACAGAATGGAGGTGTGTCAACTCAGAATGGAGGTGTGTGAAGTCACAGAATGGATGTGTGTGAAGTCATAGAATGGAGGTGTGTGAAGTCAGAATGGAGGTGTGTGAAGTCACAATATTGAGCTGTGTGAACATAGAATGCAGGTGTGTGAATCACAGAATGGAGGTGTGTGAAATCATAGAATGGAGGTGTGTGAAGTCATAGAATCGATGTTTGTGAAGTAAGAATGAAGGTGTGTGAAGTCATAGAGTAGAGGTGTGTGAAGTCAACGAATGGAGGTGTGTGAAGTCACAGAATGGAGGTGTATGAAGTCACACAATGGAGGTGTGTGAAGTCTCGAATGGAGGTGTGCGGTCATAGAAGGGAGGTGGGTGAAGTCATAGAAAGGAGGTGTGGGAAGTCATAGAATGGAGCAGTGTGAAGTCATACAGTGGAGGTGACTGAAGACACAGATTCGAGGTCTGTGAAGTGATAGAATGGAGGTGTGTAAAGTCAGAATGGAGGTGTGTGAAGTCATAGAATGGAGATTTGTGAATTCATAGAATGGAGGTGTGTGACGTCACAATTGAAGTGTGTGAAGTCATAGAATGGAGGTGTGTGAAGTCACAGAATGGAGGTGAGTGAAGTCATACAATGGAGGTGAGTGAAGTCAGAATGGAGGTGTGTGAAGTCACAGAATGGAGGTGTGTGAACTCAGAATGGAGGTGTGTGAAGTCATAGATGGAGGTGTGTGAAGTCATAGTATGTAGGTGTGTGAAATCATAGAATGGAGTTTTGTGAAGTCACACAATGGAGCTGTGTGAAGTCAGAATGGAGGTGTGTGAAGTCATAGAATGGAGGTGTGTGAAGTCAGAATGGAGGTATGTGAAATCATAGAATCAAGGTGTGTGAAGTCACAATGGAGGTGTGTGAAGTCATAGAATGGAGGTGTTTGAAATCATAGAATGGAGGTGGGTGAAGTCACAGAATGGAGGTGTGTGAAGTCATAGAATGGAGGTGTGTGAAGTCACAGAATGGAGGTGTGTGAAGTCACAGAATGAAGGTGTGTGTATCACAGAATGGAGGTATGTGAACTCAGAATGGAGGTGGGTGAAGTCACAGAATGGAGGTGTGTGAAGTCATAGAATGGAGGTTTTTGAAGTCACAGAATGGAGGAGTGTGAATTCATAGAATGGAGGTGTGTGAAGTCATAAAATGGAGGTGTGTGAACTCATAGAAGGGAGGTGTGTGAAGTCAAAATGGAGTTGTGTGAAGTCATAGAATGGTGGTTTTCGATGTGAACGAATGGAGGTGTGTGAAGTCATAGAATGGAGGTGTGTGAAGTCAGATTGGAGGTGTGTTAAATCACAGAATGGAGGTGTGTCAACTCAGAAATGAGGTGTGTGAAGTCATAGAAAGGAGGTCTGTGAAGTCATAGAATGGAGGTGTGGGAAGTCACAGAATTGAGGTGTGTGAAGTCAGAATGGAGGTGTGTGAAGTCAGAATGGAGGTGAGTGAAGTCATAGAATGGAGATGTGTGAAGTCATAGAATGGAGGTGTGTGAACTCAGAATGGAGGTGTATGAAGTCACAGAATGGAGGTGTGTGAAGTCATAGAATGGAGGTTTGTGAAATCACAAAATGGAGGTGTGTGAATTCATAGAATGGAGGTGTGAAGTCATAGGATCGAGGTGTGTGAAGTCACAGAATAGAGGTGTGTGAAGTCACAGAATGGAGGTGTGTGAAGTCACAGAATGGAGGTGAGTGAACTCAGAATGTAGGTGTGTGAAGCCACAGAATGGAGGTGTGTGAAGTCATAGAATGGAAGTGTGTGAAGTCATAGAAAGGAGGTGTGTGAACTCAGAATGGAGGTGTGTGAAGTCACAGAATGGAGGTTTGTGAAGTCATAGAATGGAGGTGTGTGAAGTCAGAGAATGGATGTTTGTGAAATAAGAATGAAGGTGTGTGAAATCACAGAATGGAGGTGTGTGAAGTCAGAATGGAGGTGTGAAGTCATAGAATGGGGTTGGGTGAAGTCATAGAAAGGAGGTGTGGGAAGTCATAGAATGGAGGAGTGTGAAGTCATAGAGTGGAGGTGTGTGAAGTCACAGAATGGAGGTGTGTGAATTCAGAATGGAGGTGTGTGAAGTCACAGAATGGAGGTTTGTGAAGTCATAGAATGGAGGTGTGTGAAGTCAGAGAATGGATGTTTCTGAAGTAAGAATGAAGGTGTGTGAAGTCATAGAATGGAGGTGTGTGAAGTCAAATTGGAGGTGTGTGAACTCATAGAATGGAGGTGTGTGAACTCATTGAATGGAGGTGTGTGAAGTCATGGAATGGAGGTGTGTGAAGTCAAAGAATGGAGGTGTGTGAAGTGAAACAATAGAGGTGTGTGAAGTCACAGAATGGAGGTGTGTGAAGTCACAGAATGGAAGTGTGTGAAGTCAAAACGGAGGTGTGTGAAGTCACAGAATGGAGGTGTGTGAAGTCACAGAATGGAGGTGTGTGAAGTCAGAATGGAGGTGTGTGAAGTCACAGAATTGAGGTGTATGAAGTCACAGAATGGAGGTGTGTGAAGTCAGAATGAAGGTGTGTGAAGTCACAGAATGGAGGTGTGTGAAGTCACAGAATGGAGGTGTGTCAACTCAGAATGGAGGTGTGTGAAGTCAAAATGGAGGTGTGTGAACTCATAGAATGGAGGTGTGTGAACTCATAGAATTGAGGTGTGTGAAGTCATGGAATGGAGGTGTGTGAAGTCCAAGAATGGAGGTGTGTGAAATCACAGAATGGAGGTGTGTCAACTCAGAATGGAGGTGTGTGAAGTCACAGAATGGATGTGTGTGAAGTCATAGAATGGAGGTGTGTGAAGTCAGAATGGAGGTGTGTGAAGTCATAATATTGAGCTGTGTGGACACAGAATGCAGGTGTGTGAATCACAGAATGGAGGTGTGTGAAATCATAGAATGGAGGTGCGTGAAGTCATAGAATCGATGTTTGTGAAGTAAGAATGAAGGTGTGTGAAGTCATAGAGTAGAGGTGTGTGAAGTCAACGAATGGAGGTGTGTGAAGTCACAGAATGGAGGTGTATGAAGTCACACAATGGAGGTGTGTGAAGTCTCGAATGGAGGTGTGCGGTCATAGAAGGGAGGTGGGTGAAGTCATAGAAAGGAGGTGTGGGAAGTCATAGAATGGAGCAGTGTGAAGTCATACAGTGGAGGTGACTGAAGACACAGATTCGAGGTCTGTGAAGTGATAGAATGGAGGTGTGTAAAGTCAGAATGGAGGTGTGTGAAGTCATAGAATGGAGATTTGTGAATTCATAGAATGGAGGTGTGTGACGTCACAATTGAAGTGTGTGAAGTCATAGAATGGAGGTGTGTGAAGTCACAGAATGGAGGTGAGTGAAGTCATACATTGGAGGTGAGTGAAGTCAGAATGGAGGTGTGTGAAGTCACAGAATGGAGGTGTGTGAACTCAGAATGGAGGTGTGTGAAGTCATAGATGGAGGTGTGTGAAGTCATAGTATGGAGGTGTGTGAAATCATAGAATGGAGTTTTGTGAAGTCACACAATGGAGCTGTGTGAAGTCAGAATGGAGGTGTGTGAAGTCATAGAATGGAGGTGTGTGAAGTCAGAATGGAGGTATGTGAAATCATAGAATCAAGGTGTGTGAAGTCACAATGGAGGTGTGTGAAGTCATAGAATGGAGGTGTTTGAAATCATAGAATGGAGGTGTGTGAAGTCACAGAATGGAGGTGTGTGAACTCAGAATGGAGGTGGGTGAAGTCACAGAATGGAGGTGTGTGAAGTCATAGAATGGAGGTGTGTGAAGTCACAGAATGGAGGTGTGTGAAGTCACAGAATGAAGGTGTGTGTATCACAGAATGGAGGTATGTGAACTCAGAATGGAGGTGGGTGAAGTCACAGAATGGAGGTGTGTGAAGTCATAGAATGGAGGTGTGTGAAGTCACAGAATGGAGGAGTGTGAATTCATAGAATGGAGGTGTGCGAAGTCATAAAATGGAGGTGTGTGAACTCATAGAAGGGAGGTGTGTGAAGTCAAAATGGAGTTGTGTGAAGTCATAGAATGGTGGTTTTTGATGTGAACGAATGGAGGTGTGTGAAGTCATAGAATGGAGGTGTGTGAAGTCAGATTGGAGGTGTGTTAAATCACAGAATGGAGGTGTGTCAACTCAGAAATGAGGTGTGTGAAGTCATAGAATGGAGGTCTGTGAAGTCATAGAATGGAACTGTGTGAAATCATAGAATGGAGGTGTGGGAAGTCACAGAATTGAGGTGTGTGAAGTCAGAATGGAGGTGTGTGAAGTCAGAATGGAGGTGAGTGAAGTCATAGAATGGAGATGTGTGAAGTCATAGAATGGAGGTGTGTGAACTCAGAATGGAGGTGTATGAAGTCACAGAATGGAGGTGTGTGAAGTCATAGAATGGAGGTTTGTGAAATCACAAAATGGAGGTGTGTGAATTCATAGAATGGAGGTGTGAAGTCATAGGATCGAGGTGTGTGAAGTCACAGAATAGAGGTGTGTGAAGTCACAGAATGGAGGTGTGTGAAGTCACAGAATGGAGGTGAGTGAACTCAGAATGTAGGTTTGTGAAGCCACAGAATGGAGGTGTGTGAAGTCATAGAATGGAAGTTTGTGAAGTCATAGAAAGGAGGTGTGTGAACTCAGAATGGAGGTGTGTGAAGTCACAGAATGGAGGTTTGTGAAGTCATAGAATGGAGGTGTGTGAAGCCAGAGAATGGATGTTTGTGAAATAAGAATGAAGGTGTGTGAAATCACAGAATGGAGGTGTGTGAAGTCAGAATGGAGGTGTGAAGTCATAGAATGGGGTTGGGTGAAGTCATAGAAAGGAGGTGTGGGAAGTCATAGAATGGAGGAGTGTGAAGTCATAGAGTGGAGGTGAGTGAAGTCACAGATTCGAGGTCTGTGAAGTCATAGAATGGAGGTGTGTGAAGTCAGAATGGAGATGTGTGAACTCATAGAATGGAGGTGTGTGACGTCATAATGGAAGTGTGTGAAGTCACAGAATGGAGGTGTGTGAAGTCATACAATGGAGGTGTGTGAAGTTAGAATGGAGGTGTGTGAAGTCACAGAATGGAGTGTGTGAACTCAGAATGGAGGTGTGTGAAGTCATAGATGGAGGTGTGTGAAGTCATACTATGGAGGTGTTTGAAATCATAGAATGGAGTTTTGTGAAGTCACAGAATGGAGGTGTGTGAAGTCAGAAGGGAGGTGTGTGAAGTCATAGAAAGGAGGTGTGTGAAATCATAGAATTGAGTTGTGTGTAGTCACAATGGAGTTGTGTGAAGTCATAGAATGGAGGTGTGTGAAGTCACAGAATGGAGGTGTATGAAGTCACAGAATGGAGGTGTGTGAAGTCATAGAATGGAGGTGTGTGAAGTCACACAATGAAGGTGTGTGAAATCACAGAATGGAGGTGTTTGAACTCAGAACGGTGGTGGGTGAAGTCACAGAATGGAGGTGTGTGAAGTCATAGAATGGAGGTGTGTGAAGTCACAGAATGGAGGTGTGTGAATTCTTAGAATGGAGGTGTGTGAAATCTTAAAATGGAAGTGTTTGAAGTCACAGAATAGAGGTGTGGGAAGTCAGAATGGAGGTGTGTGAAGTCATAGAATTGAGGTGTGTGAAGTCACAATGGAGGTGTGTGAACTCTTAGAATGGAGGTGTGTGAAATCACAGTGGAGGTGTGTGAAGTCATAGAATGGAGGTGTGTGAAGTCACAGAATGGATGTGTGTGAAGTCATAGAATGGAGCTGTGTGAAGTCAGAATGGAGGTGTGTGAAGTCAGAATGGAGGTGTGTGAAGTCACAGAATGGAGGTGTGTGAAGTCATAGAATGGAGGTGTGTGAAAACATAGAATGGAGGTGTGTGAATTCAGAATGGAGGTGTGTGAAGGCACAGAATTGAGGTGTGTGAATTCACAGAATAGAGGTGTGTGAATTCAGAATGCAGTTGTGAAGTCACAGAAGGGAGGTGTGTGAAGTCACAGAATGGATGTTTGTGAAGTAAGAATGAAGGTGTTTGAAATCATAGAATGGAGGTGTGTGACGTCACAGAATGGAGGTGTGTGAAGTTATAGAATGGAGGTGTGTGAAGTCATAGAATTGAGGTGTGTGAAGTCATACAATGAAGGTGTGTGAAGTCAGAATGGAGGTGTGTGAAGTCACAGAATGGAGGTGTGTGAACTCAGAATGGAGGTGTGTGAAGTCATAGATGGAGGTGTGTGAAGACATAGTATGGAGGTGTGTGGAATCATAGAATGGAGTTTTGTGAAGTCACAGAATGGAGCTGTGTGAAGTCAGAATGGAGGTGGGTGAACTCATAGAATGGAGATGTGTGAAGTCACAATGGAGGTGTGTGAAATCTTAGAATGGAAGTGTGTGAAATCAAAAAATGGAGGTGTGTGAAGTCATAGAATGGAGGTGTGTGAAGTCATAGAATGAATTTTTGTGAAATAAGAATGAAGGTGTGTGAAGTCACATAATGGAGGTGTGTCAACTCAGAATGGAGGTGTGTGAAGTCACAGAATGGATGTGTGTGAAGTCATAGAATGGAGGTGTGTGAAGTCAGAATGGAGGTATATGAAGTCACAATATTGAGGTGTGTGAACACAGAATGCAGGTGTGTGAATCACAGAATGGAGGTGTGTAAAATCATAGAATGGAGGTGTGTGAAGTAATAGAATGGATGTTTGTGAAGTAAGAATGAAGGTGTGAAGTCATAGAATAGAGGTGTGTGAAGTCAAATAATGGAGGTGTGTGAAGTCACAGAATGGAGGTGTGTGAAGTCACACAATGGAGATGTGTGAAGTCTCGAATGGAGGTGTGCGGTCATAGAAGGGAGGTGGGTGAAGTCATAGAAAGGAGGTGTGGGAAGTCATAGAATGGAGGAGTGTGAAGTCAAAGAGTGGAGGTGACTGAAGACACAGATTCGAGGTCTGTGAAGTCATAGAATGGAGGTGTGTAAAGTCAGAATAGAGGTGTGTGAAGTCATAGAATGGAGATTTGTGAAGTCATAGAATGGAGGTGTGTGACGTCACAATTGAAGTGTGTGAAGTCATACAATGGAGGTGTGTGAAGTCACAGAATGGAGGTGAGTGAAGTCATACAATGGAGGTGAGTGAAGTCAGAATGGAGGTGTGTGAAGTCACAGAATGGAGGTGTGTGAACTCAGAATGGAGGTGTGTGAAGTCATAGATGGAGGTGTGTGAAGTCATAGTATGGAGGTGTGTGAAATCATAGAATGGAGTTTTGTGAAGTCACACAATGGAGCTGTGTGAAGTCAGAATGGAGGTGTGTGAAGTCATAGAATGGAGGTGTGTGAAGTCAGAATGGAGGTATGTGAAATCATAGAATGAAGGTGTGTGAAGTCACAATGGAGGTGTGTGAAGTCATAAAATGGAGGTGTGTGAAATCATAGAATGGAGTTGTGTGAAGTCACAGAATGGAGGTGTGTGAATTCATAGAATGGAGGTGTGTGAAGTCATAGAATGGAGGTGAGTGAACTCAGAATGGAGGTGGGTGAAGTCACAGAATGGAGGTGTGTGAAGTCATAGAATGGAGGTGTGTGAAGTCACAGAATGGAGGTGTGTGAAGTCACAGAATGAAGGTGTGTGAATCACAGAATGGAGGTATGTGAACTCAGAATGGAGGTGGGTGAATTCACAGAATGGAGGTGTGTGAAGTCATAGAATGGAGGTGTGAGAAGTCACAGAATGGAGGAGTGTGAATTCATAGAATGGAGGTGTGTGAAGTCATAGAATGGAGGTGTGTGAAGTCATAGAATGGAGGTGTGTGAATTCATAGAATGGAGGTGTGTGAAGTCACAGAATGGAGGTTTGTGTACTCAAAATTGAGCTGTTTGAAGTCAAAGAATGGAGGTGTGTGAAGTCATAGAATGGAAGTGTGTGAAGTCATAGAATGGAGGTGTGTGAAGTCAGAATGGACATGTGTGAAGTCACAGAATTGAGGTGTGTGAACCCAGAATGGAGCTGTGTGAAGTCACAGAATGGAGGTTTGTGAAGTTATACAATGGAGGTGTGTGAAGTCAAAGAATGGATGTTTCCTAAAGTAAGAATGAAGGTGTGTGAAGTCATAGAATGGAGGTGTGTGAAGTCAAAATGGAGGTGTGTGAACTCATAGAATGGAGGTGTGTGAACTCATAGAATTGAGGTGTGTGAAGTCATGGAATGGATGTGTGTGAAGTCCAAGAATGGAGGTGTGTGAAGTCACAGAATGGAGGTTGCCGGGGCCAACCGGCGGCAAACCAGGGTTCGCAGATTGGGGTTCCTGAAATCGGGGGCAAGGACTAGCAAGAAAGAGAAGAGAGACAGACACAGAGGGTCCGGGATGTCCGCAGTCCAGGTAAAGACTGCCGAGACTGCCTGTTTATTTTCCACTCCCGCTTCTTCCCTCCTCCTGATCCAGGAACCTCCAGATGTTACATTCATATGGTAATTCTGAGGTCATTTGCATAGAATAGGGCCAGAAAGCAATAAGACAACAAAGCCATCGTCTGATGCAAGCCAAGGTACAGTTTGATTCCACTCTGGCTCACAACAGGAGGTGTGTGAAGTCACAGAATTGAAGTGTGTGAAGTCAAAATGGAGGTGTGTGAAGTCATAGAATGGAGGTGTGTGAATTCATAGAATGGAGGTGTGTGAAGTCATAGGATCGAGGTGTGTGAAGTCACAGAATGGAGGTGTGTGAAGTCACAGAATGGAGGTGTGTGAAGTCACAGAATGGAGGTGTGTGAACTCAGAATGGAGGTGTGTGAAGCCACAGAATGGAGGTGTGTGAAGTCATAGAATGGAAGTGTGTGAAGTCATAGAATGGAGGTGTGTGAAGGAAGAATGGAGGTGTGTGAAGTCACAGAATGGAGGTGTGTGAATTCAGAATGGAGGTGTGTGAAGTCACAGAATGGAGGTTTGTGAAGTCATAGAATGGAGGTGTGTGAAGTCAGAGAATGGATGTCTCTGAAGTAAGAATGAAGGTGTGTGAAGTCATAGAATGGAGATGTGTGAAGTCAAATTGGAGGTGTGTGAACTCATAGAATGGAGGTGTGTGAACTCATAGAATGGAGGTGTGTGAAGTCATGGAATGGAGGTGTGTGAAGTCAAAGAATGGAGGTGTGTGAAGTGAAACAATAGAGGTGTGTGAAGTCACAGAATGGAGGTGTGTGAAGTCACAGAATGGAAGTGTGTGAAGTCAAAACGGAGGTGTGTGAAGTCACAGAATGGAGGTGTGTGAAGTCACAGAATGGAGGTGTGTGAAGTCAGAATGGAGGTGTGTGAAGTCACAGAATTGAGGTGTATGAAGTCACAGAATGGAGGTGTGTGAAGTCAGAATGAAGGTGTGTGAAGTCACAGAATGGAGGTGTGTGAAGTCACAGAATGGATGTTTGTGAAGTAAGAATGAAGGTGATTGAAGTCATAGAGTGGAGATGTGTGAAGTCACAGAATGGAGGTGTGTGAAGTGAGATTGGAGGTGTGTGATATCACAGAATGGAGGTTTGTGAAGTCATACAATGGAGGTGTGTGAAGTCATAGAATGGATGTTTCCTAAAGTAAGAAAGAAGGTGTGTGAAGTCACAGAATGGAGGTGTGTCAACTCAGAATGGAGGTGTGTGAAGTCACAGAATGGATGTGTTTGAAGTCATAGAAGGGAGGTGTGTGAAGTCATAGAAGGGAGGTGTGTGAAGTCAGAATGGAGGGATGTGAAGTCACAATATTGAGGTGTGTGAACACAGAATGCAGGTGTGTGAATCACAGAATGGAGGTGTGTGAAATCATAGAATGGAGGTGTGTGAAGTCATAGAATGTATGTTTGTGAAGTAAGAATGAAGGTGTGTGAAGTCATAGAGTAGAGGTGTGTGAAGTCACAGAATGGAGGTGTGTGAAGTCACAGAATGGAGGTGTGTGAAGTCACACAATGGAGGTGTGTGAAGTCTCGAATGGAGGTGTGCGGTCATAGAAGGGAGGTGGGTGAAGTCATAGAAAGGAGGTGTGGGAAGTGATAGAATGGAGGAGTGTGAATTCATACAGTGGAGGTGACTGAAGACACAGATTCGAGGTCTGTGAAGTCATAGAATGGAGGTGTGTAAAGTCAGAATGGAGGTGTGTGAAGTCATAGAATGGAGATTTGTGAATTCATAGAATGGAGGTGTGTGACGTCACAATTGAAGTGTGTGAAGTCATACAATGGAGGTGTGTGAAGTCACAGAATGGAGGTGAGTGAAGTCATACAATGGAGGTGAGTGAAGTCAGAATGGAGGTGTGTGAAGTCACAGAATGGAGGTGTGTGAACTCAGAATGGAGGTGTGTGAAGTCATAGATGGAGGTGTGTGAAGTCATAGTATGGAGGTGTGTGAAATCATAGAATGGAGTTTTGTGAAGTCACACAATGGAGCTGTGTGAAGTCAGAATGGAGGTGTGTGAAGTCATAGAATAGAGGTGTGTGAAGTCAGAATGGAGGTATGTGAAATCATAGAATCAAGGTGTGTGAAGTCACAATGGAGGTGTGTGAAGTCATAGAATGGAGGTGTGTGAAATCATAGAATGGAGTTGTGTGAAGTCACAGAATGGAGGTGTGTGAATTTATAGAATGGAGGTGTGTGAAGTCATAGAATGGAGGTGTGTGAACTCAGAATGAAGGTGGGTGAAGTCACAGAATGGAGGTGTGTGAAGTCATAGAATGGAGGTGTGTGAAGTCACAGAATGGAGGTGTGTGAAGTCACAGAATGAAGGTGTGTGAATCACAGAATGGAGGTATGTGAACTCAGAATGGATGTGGATGAATTCACAGAATGGAGGTGTGTGAAGTCATAGAATGGAGGTGTGTGAAGTCACAGAATGGAGGAGTGTGAATTCATAGAATGGAGGTGTGTGAAGTCATAGAATGGAGGTGTGTGAAGTCATAGAATGGAGGTGTGTGAATTCATAGAATGGAGGTGTGTGAAGTCACAGAATGGAGGTTTGTGTACTCAAAATTGAGGTGTTTGAAGTCAAAGAATGGAGGTGTGTGAAGTCATAGAATGGAAGTGTGTGAAGTCATAGAATGGAGGTGTGTGAAGTCAGAATGGACATGTGTGAAGTCACAGAATTGAGGTGTGTGAACCCAGAATGGAGGTGTGTGAAGTCACAGAATGGAGGTTTGTGAAGTCATACAATGGAGGTGTGTGAAGTCATAGAATGGATTTTTCCTAAAGTAAGAATGAAGGTGTGTGAAGTCATAGAATGGAGGTGTGTGAAGTCAAAATGGAGGTGTGTGAACTCATAGAATGGAAGTGTGTGAACTCATAGAATAGAGGTGTGTGAAGTCATGGAATGGATGTGTGTGAAGTCCAAGAATGGAGGTGTGTGAAGTCACAGAATGGAGGTTGCCGGGGCCAACCGGCGGCAAACCAGGGTTCGCAGATTGGGGTTCCTGAAATCGGGGGCAAGGACTAGCAAGAAAGAGAAGAGAGACAGACACAGAGGGTCCGGGATGTCCGCAGTCCAGGTAAAGACTGCCGATACTGCCTGTTTATTTTCCACTCCCCCTTCTTCCCCCCCTCCTGATCCAGGAACCTCCAGATGTTACATTCATATGGTAATTCTAAGGTCATTTGCATAGAATAGGGCCAGAAAGCAATAAGACAACAAAGCCATCGTCTGATGCAAGCCAAGGTACAGTTTGATTCCACTCTGGCTCACAACAGGAGGTGTGTGAAGTCACAGAATTGAACTGTGTGAAGTCAAAATGGAGGTGTGTGAAGTCATAGAATGGAGGTGTGTGAATTCATAGAATGGAGGTGTGTGAAGTCATAGGATCGAGGTGTGTGAAGTCACAGAATGGAGGTGTGTGAAGTCACAGAATGGAGGTGTGTGAAGTCACAGATTGGAGGTGTGTGAACTCAGAATAGAGGTGTGTGAAGCCACAGAATGAAGGTGTGTGAATTCATAGAATGGAAGTGTGTGAAGTCATAGAATGGAGGTGTGTGAAGGAAGAATGGAGGTGTGTGAAGTCACAGAATGTAGGTGTGTGAATTCAGAATGGAGGTGTGTGAAGTCACAGAATGGAGGTTTGTGAAGTCATAGAATGGAGGTGTGTGAAGTCAGAGAATGGATGTTTCTGAAGTAAGAATGAAGGTGTGTGAAGTCGTAGAATGGAGGTGTGTGAAGTCAAATTGGAGGTGTGTGAACTCGTAGAATGGAGGTGTGTGAACTCATAGAATGGAGGTGTGTGAAGTCATGGAATGGAGGTGTGTGAAGTCAAAGAATGGAGGTGTGTGAAGTGAAACAATAGAGGTGTGTGAAGTCACAGAATGGAGGTGTGTGAAGTCACAGAATGGAAGTGTGTGAAGTCAAAACTGAGGTGTGTGAAGTCACAGAATGGAGGTGTGTGAAGTCACAGAATGGAGGTGTGTGAAGTCAGAATGGAGGTGTGTGAAGTCACAGAATGGAGGTGTATGAAGTCACAGAATGGAGGTTTGTGAAGTCAGAATGAAGGTGTGTGAAGTCACAGAATGGAGGTGTGTGAAGTCACAGAATGGATGTTTGTGAAGTAAGAATGAAGGTGTTTGAAGTCATAGAGTGGAGGTGTGTGAAGTCACAGAATGGAGGTGTGTGAAGTGAGATTGGAGGTGTGTGATATCACAGAATGGGGGTGTGTGAAGTCATAGAATGGAGGTGTGTGACGTCATAGAAAGGAGGTGTGTGAACTCAGAATGGAGGTGTGTGAAGTCACTGAATGGAGGTTTGTGAAGTCATAGAATGGAGGTGTGTGAAGTCATAGAATGGAAGTGTGTGAAATCATAGAATGGAGGTCTGTGAACTCAGAATGGGGGTTTGTGAAGTCATAGAATGGAGGTGTGTGAACTCAGAATGGAGGTGTGTGAAGTCACAGAATGGAGGTGTGTGAAGTCATAGAATGGAGGTGTGTGAAGTCATAGAATGGAAGTGTGTGAAGTCAGAGAATGGAGGTTTGTGAACTCAGAATGGAGGTGTGTGAAGTCACAGAATGGAGGTGTGTGAAGTCACAGAATGGAGGTGTGTGAAGTCACAGAATGGAGGTGTGTGAAGTCAAAAAGGTGGTGTGTGAAGTCACAGAATTGAGGTGTGTGAAGTCATAGAATGTAGGTGTGTGAAGTCATGGAATGGAGGTGTGTGAAGTCAGAATGGAGGTGTGTGAAGTAACAGAATGGAGGTGTGTGAAGTCAAAAAGGTGGTGTGTGAAGTCACAGAATGGAGGTGTGTGAAGTCATAGAATGTAGGTGTGTGAAGTCATGGAATGGAGGTGTGTGAAGTCAGAATGGAAGTGTGTGAAGTCACAGAATTGAGGTGTGTGAAGTCACAGAATGGAGGTGTGTGAAGTCAGAATGAAGGTGTGTGAAGTCACAGAATGGAGGTGTGTGAAGTCACAGAATGGATGTTTGTGAAGTAAGAATGAAGGTGTTTGAAGTCATAGAGTGGAGGTGTGTGAAGTCACAGAATGGAGGTGTGTGAAGTCAGATTGGAGGTGTGTGAAATCACAGAATGGAGGTGTGTGAAGTCATAGAATGGAGGTGTGTGAAGTCATAAAATGGAGGTGTGTGAACTCATAGAATGGAGGTGTGTGAAGTCAAAATGGAGTTGTGTGAAGTCATAGAATGGTGTTTTTTGATGTCAACGAATGGAGGTGTGTGCAGTCATAGAATGGAGGTGTGTGAAGTCAGATTGGAGGTGTGTGAAATCACAGAATGGAGGTTTGTGAAGTCACAGAATGGAGGTGTGTAAACTCAGAATGTAGGTGTGTGAAGCCACAGAATGGAGGTGTGTGAAGTCTTAGAATGGAAATGTGTGAAATCATAGAATGGAGGTGTGTGAAGTCACAGAATTGAGGTGTGTGAAGTCAGAATGGAGGTGTGTGAAGTCAGAATGGAGGTGAGTGAAGTCATAGAATGGAGGTGTGGGAAGTCATAGAATGGAGGTCTGTGAACTCAGAATGGAGGTTTGTGAGGTCATAGAATGGACGTGTGTGAACTCAGAGTGCAGGTGTGTGAAGTCACAGAATGGAGGTGTGTGAAGTCATAGAATGGAGGTTTGTGAACTCACAGAATGGAGGTGTGTTAGTTCATAGAATGGAGGTGTGTGAAGTCATAGGATCGAGGTGTGTGAAGTCACAGAATGGAGGTGTGTGAACTCACAGAATGGAGGTGTGTGAAGTCACAGAATGGAGGTGTGTGAACTCAGAATGTAGGTGTGTGAAGCCGCAGAATTGAGGTGTGTGAACTCACAGAATGGAAGTCTGTGAAGTCATAGAAAGGAGGTGTGTGAACTCAGAATGGAGGTGTGTGAAGTCACTGAATGGAGGTTTGTGAAGTCATAGAATGGAGGTGTGTGAAGTCAGGGAATGGATGTTTCTGAAGTAAGAATGAAGGTATGTGAAGTCATAGAATGGAGATGTGTGAAGTCAAATTGGAGGTGTGTGAACTCATAGAATGGAGGTGTGTGAACTCATAGAATGGAGGTTCGTGAAGTCATGGAATGGCGGTGTGTGAAGTCAAAGAATGGAGGTGTGTGAAGTGAAACAATAGAGGTGTGTGAAGTAACAGAATGGAGGTGTGTGAAGTCACAGATTGGAAGTGTGTGAAGGCAAAACGGAGGTGTGTGAAGTCTCAGAATGGAGGTGTGTGAAGTCACAGAATGGAGGTGTGTGAAGTCAAAAAGGTGGTGTGTGAAGTCACAGAATGGAGGTGTGTGAATTCATAGAATGGAGCTGTGTGAAGTCAGAATGGAGGTGTGTGAAGTCAGAATGGAGGGGTGTGAAGTCAGAATGGAGGTGTGTGAAGTCACAGAATGGATTTTTGTGAAATCATAGAATGGAGGTGTGTGAAATCATAGAATGGAGGTGTGTGAAGTCAGAATTGAGGGGTGTCAAGTCACAGAATTGAGGTGTGTGAAGTCAGAGAATGGAGGTGTGTGAAGTCAGAATGAAGGTGTGTGAAGTCACAGAAAGGAGGTGTGTGAAGTCAAAGAATGGATGTTTGTGAAGTAAGACTGAAGGTGTTTGAAGTCATAGAATTGAGGTGTGTGAAGTCAAAGAATGGAGGTGTGTGAAGTCATAGAATGGAGGTGTGTGAAGTCATAGTATTGAGGTGTGTGAAGTCATAGAATGGAGGTGTGTGAAGTCACAGAATGGAGGTGGGTGAGGTCAGAATGGAGGTGTGTGAAGTCATAGACTGAGGTGGGTGAAGTCATAGAAAGGAGGTGTGGGAAGTCATAGAATGGAGGAGTGTGAAGTCATAGAGTGGAGGTGAGTGAAGTCACAGATTCGAAGTCTATGATGTCATAGAATGGAGGTGTGTGAAGTCAGAATTGAGGTGTGTGAAATCATATAAAGAAAATGTGTGAACACATAGAATGGAGTTGTGTAACGTCACAATGGAAGTGTGTGAAGTCATAGAATGAAGGTGTGAGAAGTCACAGAATGGAGGTGTGTGAAGTCATAAAATGAAGGTGTGTGAAGTCACAATGGAGGTGTGTGAACTCACAGAATGGAGGTCTGTGAACTCAGAATGGAGGTGTGTGAAGTCATAGATGGAGGTGTGTGAAGTCATAGAATGGAGGTGTGTGAAGTCAGAATGAAGGTGTGTGAAGTCACAGAATTGAGGTGTGTGAACTCAAAATGGAGGTGTGTGAAGTCAAAGAATGGAGGTGTGTGAAGTCATAGAAGGGAAGTGTGTGAAGTCATAGAATGGAGGTGTGTGAAGTGAGAATGGACATGTGTGAAGTCACAGAATTGAGGTGTGTGAACCCAGAATGGAGGTGTGTGAAGTCACAGAATGGAGGTTTGTGAAGTCATACAATGGGGTGTGTGAAGTCATAGAATGGATGTTTCTAAAGTAAGAATTAAGGTGTGTGAATCATAGAATGGAGGTGTGTGAAGTCAAAATGGAGGTGTGTGAACTCATAGAATGGTGGTGTGTGAACTCATAGAATGGTGGTGTATGAAGTCATGGAATGGAGGTGTGTGAAGTCAGAATGAATGTGTGTGAAGTCACAGAAAGGAGGTGTGTGAAGTCACAGAATGGATGTTTTTGAAGTAAGAATGAAGGTGTTTGAAGTCATAGAATGGAGGTGTGTGAAGTCAAAGAATGGAGGTGTGTGAAGTCATAGAATGGAGGTGTGTGAAGTCATAGAATTGAGGTGTGTGAAGTCATAGAATGGAGGTGTGTGAAGTCACAGAATGGAGGTGTGTGAAGTCACAGAATGGATGTTTGTGAAGTAAGAATGAAGGTGTTTGAAGTCATAGAGTGGAGGTGTGTGAAGTCACAGAATGGAGGTGTGTGAAGTCAGATTGGAGGTGTGTGAAATCACAGAATGGAGGTGTGTGAAGTTATAGAATGGAGGTGTGTGAAGTCATAAAATGGAGGTGTGTGAACTCATAGAATGGAGGTGTGTGAAGTCAAAATGGAGTTGTGTGAAGTCATAGAATGGAGGTGTGTGAAGTCACAGAATTGAGGTGTGTGAAGTCAGAAAGAAGGTGTGTGAAGTCACAGAAAGGAGGTGTGTGAAGTCAAAGAATGGATGTTTGTTAAGTAAGAATGAAGGTGTTTGAAGTCATAGAATGGAGGTGTGTGAAGTCAAAGAATGGAGGTGTGTGAAGTCATAGAATGGAGGTGTGTGAAGTCATAGAATTGAGGTGTGTGAAGTCAAAATGGAGTTGTGTGAAGTCATAGAATGGAGGTGTGTGAAGTCACAGAACTGAGGTGTGTGAAGTCAGAATGAAGGTGTGTGAAGTCACAGAAAGGAGGTGTGTGAAGTCAAAGAATGGATGTTTGTGAAGTAAGAATGAAGGTGTTTGAAGTCATAGAATGGAGGTGTGTGAAGTCATAGAATTGAGGTGTGTGAAGTCATGGAATGGAGGTGTGTGAAGTCACAGAATGGAGGTGTGTGGAGTCAGAATGGGGGTGTGTGAAGTCATAGACTGAGGTGGGTGAAGTCATAGAAAGGAGGTGTGGGAAGTCATAGAATGAAGGAGTGTGAAGTCATAGAGTGGAGGTGAGTGAAGTCACAGATTCGAAGTCTGTGATGTCATAGAATGGAGGTGTGTGAAGTCAGAATTGAGGTGTGTGAAATCATATAAAGGAAATGTGTGAACACATAGAATGGAGTTGTGTGACGTCACAATGGAAGTGTGTGAAGTCATAGAATGGTGGTGTGAGAAGTCACAGAAAGGAGGTGTGTGAAGTCATAAAATGAAGGTGTGTGAAGTCAGAATGGAGGTGTGTGAAGTCACAGAATGGAGGTGTGTGAACTCAGAATGGAGGTGTGTGAAGTCATAGATGGAGGTGTGTGAAGTCATAGTATGGAGTTGTGTGAAATCACAGAATGAAGTTTTGTGAAGTCACAGAATGGAGCTGTGTGAAGTCAGAACGGAGGTGTGTGAAGTCATAGAATGGAGGTGTGTGAAGTCAGAATGGAGGTGTGTGAACTCATAGAATGGAGGTGTGTGAAGTCACAATGGAGGTGTGTGAAGTCATAGAATTTAGGTGTGTGAAGTCACAAAATGGAGGTGTGTGAAGTCATAGAATGGAGGTGTGTGAAGTCATAGAATGGAGGTGTGAGAAGTCACAGAATGGAGGTGTGTGAAGTCATAAAATGAAGGTGTGTGAAGTCAGAATGGAGGTGTGTGAAGTCACAGAATTGAGGTGTGTGAACTCAGAATGGAGGTGTGTGAAGTCATAGATGGAGGTGTGTGAAGTCATAGTATGGAGGTGTGTGAAATCACAGAATGAAGTTTGGTGAAGTCACAGAATGGAGCTGTGTGAATTCAGAACGGAGGTGTATCAAGTCATAGGATGGAGGTGTGTGAAGGCACAGAATGGAGGTGTGTGAAGTCAGAATGAATGTGTGTGAAGTCACAGAAAGGAGGTGTGTGAAGTCACAGAATGGATGTTTTTGAAGTAAGAATGAAGGTGTTTGAAGTCATAGAATGGAGGTGTGTGAAGTCAAAGAATGGAGGTGTGTGAACCCAGAATGGAGGTGTGTGAAGTCACAGAATGGAGGTTTGTGAAGTCATACAATGGGGTGTGTGAAGTCATAGAATGGATGTTTCTAAAGTAAGAATTAAGGTGTGTGAATCATAGAATGGAGGTGTGTGAAGTCAAAATGGAGGTGTGTGAACTCATAGAATGGTGGTGTGTGAACTCATAGAATGGTGGTGTATGAAGTCATGGAATGGAGGTGTGTGAAGGCACAGAATGGAGGTGTGTGAAGTCAGAATGAATGTGTGTGAAGTCACAGAAAGGAGGTGTGTGAAGTCACAGAATGGATGTTTTTGAAGTAAGAATGAAGGTGTTTGAAGTCATAGAATGGAGGTGTGTGAAGTCAAAGAATGGAGGTGTGTGAAGTCATAGAATGGAGGTGTGTGAAGTCATAGAATTGAGGTGTGTGAAGTCATAGAATGGAGGTGTGTGAAGTCACAGAATGGAGGTGTGTGAAGTCACAGAATGGATGTTTGTGAAGTAAGAATGAAGGTGTTTGAAGTCATAGAGTGGAGGTGTGTGAAGTCACAGAATGGAGGTGTGTGAAGTCAGATTGGAGGTGTGTGAAATCACAGAATGGAGGTGTGTGAAGTTATAGAATGGAGGTGTGTGAAGTCATAAAATGGAGGTGTGTGAACTCATAGAATGGAGGTGTGTGAAGTCAAAATGGAGTTGTGTGAAGTCATAGAATGGAGGTGTGTGAAGTCACAGAATTGAGGTGTGTGAAGTCAGAAAGAAGGTGTGTGAAGTCACAGAAAGGAGGTGTGTGAAGTCAAAGAATGGATGTTTGTTAAGTAAGAATGAAGGTGTTTGAAGTCATAGAATGGAGGTGTGTGAAGTCAAAGAATGGAGGTGTGTGAAGTCATAGAATGGAGGTGTGTGAAGTCATAGAATTGAGGTGTGTGAAGTCAAAATGGAGTTGTGTGAAGTCATAGAATGGAGGTGTGTGAAGTCACAGAACTGAGGTGTGTGAAGTCAGAATGAAGGTGTGTGAAGTCACAGAAAGGAGGTGTGTGAAGTCAAAGAATGGATGTTTGTGAAGTAAGAATGAAGGTGTTTGAAGTCATAGAATGGAGGTGTGTGAAGTCATAGAATTGAGGTGTGTGAAGTCATGGAATGGAGGTGTGTGAAGTCACAGAATGGAGGTGTGTGAAGTCAGAATGGAGGTGTGTGAAGTCATAGACTGAGGTGGGTGAAGTCATAGAAAGGAGGTGTGGGAAGTCATAGAATGAAGCAGTGTGAAGTCATAGAGTGGAGGTGAGTGAAGTCACAGATTCGAAGTCTGTGATGTCATAGAATGGAGGTGTGTGAAGTCAGAATTGAGGTGTGTGAAATCATATAAAGGAAATGTGTGAACACATAGAATGGAGTTGTGTGACGTCACAATGGAAGTGTGTGAAGTCATAGAATGGTGGTGTGAGAAGTCACAGAAAGGAGGTGTGTGAAGTCATAAAATGAAGGTGTGTGAAGTCAGAATGGAGGTGTGTGAAGTCACAGAATGGAGGTGTGTGAACTCAGAATGGAGGTGTGTGAAGTCATAGATGGAGGTGTGTGAAGTCATAGTATGGAGTTGTGTGAAATCACAGAATGAAGTTTTGTGAAGTCACAGAATGGAGCTGTGTGAAGTCAGAACGGAGGTGTGTGAAGTCATAGAATGGAGGTGTGTGAAGTCAGAATGGAGGTGTGTGAACTCATAGAATGGAGGTGTGTGAAGTCACAATGGAGGTGTGTGAAGTCATAGAATTTAGGTGTGTGAAGTCACAAAATGGAGGTGTGTGAAGTCATAGAATGGAGGTGTGTGAAGTCATAGAATGGAGGTGTGAGAAGTCACAGAATGGAGGTGTGTGAAGTCATAAAATGAAGGTGTGTGAAGTCAGAATGGAGGTGTGTGAAGTCACAGAATTGAGGTGTGTGAACTCAGAATGGAGGTGTGTGAAGTCATAGATGGAGGTGTGTGAAGTCATAGTATGGAGGTGTGTGAAATCACAGAATGAAGTTTGGTGAAGTCACAGAATGGAGCTGTGTGAATTCAGAACGGAGGTGTATGAAGTCATAGGATGGAGGTGTGTGAAGTCAGAATGGAGGTGTGTGAACTCATAGAATGGAAGTGTGTGAAGTCATAGAATGGAGGTGTGTGAAGTGAGAATGGACATGTGTGAAGTCACAGAATTGAGGTGTGTGAACCCAGAATGGAGGTGTGTGAAGTCACAGAATGGAGGTTTGTGAAGTCCTACAATGGGGGTGTGTGAAGTCATAGAATGGAAGTTTCTAAAGTAAGAATTAAGGTGTGTGAAGTCATAGAATGGAGGTGTGTGAAGTCAAAATGGAGGTGTGTGAACTCATAGAATGGTGGTGTGTGAACACATAGAATGGTTGTGTATGAAGTCATGGAATGGAGGTGTGTGAAGGCACAGAATGGAGGTGTGTGAAGTCATAGAATGGAGGTGTGTGAACTCATAAAATGGAGGTGTGTGAACTCGTAGAATGGAGGTGTGTGAAGTCAAAATGAAGCTGTGTGAAGTCATAGAATGGTGGTATTTGATGTCAACGAATGGAGGTGTGTGAAGTCATAGAATGGAGGTGTGTGAAGTCATACAATGGAAGTGTGTGAAATCATAGAATGGAGGTCTGTGAACTCAGAATGGTGGTTTGTGAAGTCATAGACTGGAGGTGTGTAAACTCAGAATGGAGGTGTGTGAAGTCACAGAATGGAGGTGTGTGAAGTCATAGAATGGAGGTGTGTGAAGTCATAGAATGGAAGTGTGTGAAGTCATAGAATGGAGGTTTGTGAACACAGAATGGGGGTTTGTGAAGTCATAGAATGGAGGTTTGTGAACTCAGAATGGAGGTGTGTGAAGTCACAGAATGGAGGTGTGTGAAGTCACAGAATGGAGGTGTGTGAAGTCACAGAATGGAGGTGTGTGAAGTCAAAAAGGTGGTGTGTGAAGTCACAGAATGGAGGTGTGTGAAGTCATAAAATGCAGGTGTGTGAAATCATAGAATGGAGGTGTGTGAAGTCAGAATGGAGGTGTGTGAAATCACAGAATTGAGGTGTGTGAAGTCACAGAATGGAGGTGTGTGAAGTCAGAATGAAGGTGTGTGAAGTCACAGAATGGAGGTGTGTGAAGTCACAGAATGGATGTTTGTGAAGTAAGAATGAAGGTGTTTGAAGTCATGCAATGGAGGTGTGTGAAGTCACAGAATGGAGGTGTGAGAAGTCATAGAATGGAGGTGTGTGAAGTCATAAAATGGAGGTGTGTGAACTCATAGAATGGAGGTGTGTGAAGTCAAAATGGAGTTGTGTGAAGTCATAGAATGGTGTTTTTTGATGTCAACGAATGGAGGTGTGTGAAGTCATAGAATGGAGGTGTGTGAAGTCAGATTGGAGGTGTGTGAAATCACAGAGGGAGGTTTGTGAAGTCACAGAATGGAGGTGTGTAAACTCAGAATGTAGGTGTGTGAAGCCACAGAATGGAGGTGTGTGAAGTCATAAAATGAAGGTGTGTGAAGTCAGAATGGAGGTGTGTGAAGTCACAGAATTGAGGTGTGTGAACGCAGAATGGAGGTGTGTGAAGTCATAGATGGAGGTGTCTGAAGTCATAGTATGGAGGTGTGTGAAATCACAGAATGCAGTTTTGTGAAGTCACAGAATGGAGCTGTGTGAAGTCAGAACGGAGGTGTGTGAAGTCATAGAATGGAGGTGTGTGAAGTCAGAATGGAGGTGTGTGAACTCATAGAATGGAGGTGTGTGAAGTCACAATGGAGGTGTGTGAAGTCATAGAATTTAGGTGTGTGAAGTCACAAAATGGAGGTGTGTGAAGTCATAGAATGGAGGTGTGTGAAGTCATAGAATGGAGGTGTGTGAAGTCAGAATGAAGGTGTGTGAAGTCACAGAATTGAGGTGTGTGAACTCAAAATGGAGGTGTGTGAAGTCACAGAATGGAGGAGTGTGAAGTCATAGAATGGAAGTGTGTGAAGTCATAGAATGGAGGTGTGTGAAGTGAGAATGGACATGTGTGAAGTCACAGAATTGAGGTGTGTGAACCGAGAATGGAGGTGTGTGAAGTCACAGAATGGAGGTTTGTGAAGTCATACAATGGGGGTGTGTGAAGTCATAGAATGGATGTTTCTAAAGTAAGAATTAAGGTGTGTGAAGTCATAGAATGGAGGTGTGTGAAGTCAAAATGGAGGTGTGTGAACTCATAGAATGGTGGTGTGTGAACACATAGAATGGTGGTGTATGAAGTCATGGAGTGGAGGTGTGTGAAGGCACAGAATGGAGGTGTGTGAAGTCATAGAATGGAGGTGTGTGAAGTCATAAAATGGAGGTGTGTGAACTCGTAGAATGGAGGTGTGTGAAGTCAAAATGGAGCTGTGTGAAGTCATAGAATGGTGGTTTTTGATGTCAACGAATGGAGGTGTGTGAAGTCATAGAATGGAGGTGTGTGAAGTCATAGAATGGAAGTGTGTGAAATCATAGAATGGAGGTCTGTGAACTCAGAATGGGGGTTTGTGAAGTCATAGAATGGACGTGTGTGAACTCAGAATGGAGGTGTGTGAAGTCACAGAATGGAGGTGTGGTGAAGTCATAGAATGGAGGTGTGTGAAGTCATAGAATGGAAGTGTGTGAAGTCATAGAATGGAGGTTTGTGAACTCAGAATGGGGGTTTGTGAAGTCATAGAATGGAGGTTTGTGAACTCAGAATGTAGGTGTGTGAAGTCACAGAATGGAGGTGTGAGAAGTCACAGAATGGAGGTGTGTGAAGTCACAGAATGGAGGTGTGTGAAGTCAAAAAGGTGGTGTGTGAAGTCACAGAATGGAGGTGTGTGAAGTCATAAAATGCAGGTGTGTGAAATCATAGAATGGAGGTGTGTGAAGTCAGAATGGAGGTGTGTGAAATCACAGAATTGAGGTGTGTGAAGTCACAGAATGGAGGTGTGTGAAGTCAGAATGAAGGTGTGTGAAGTCACAGAATGGAGGTGTGTGAAGTCACAGAATGGATGTTTGTGAAGTAAGAATGAAGGTGTTTGAAGTCATGCAATGGAGGTGTGTGAAGTCACAGAATGGAGGTGTGAGAAGTCATAGAATGGAGGTGTGTGAAGTCATAAAATGGAGGTGTGTGAACTCATAGAATGGAGGTGTGTGAAGTCAAAATGGAGTTGTGTGAAGTCATAGAATGGTGTTTTTTGATGTCAACGAATGGAGGTGTGTGAAGTCATAGAATGGAGGTGTGTGAAGTCAGATTGGAGGTGTGTGAAATCACAGAGGGAGGTTTGTGAAGTCACAGAATGGAGGTGTGTAAACTCAGAATGTAGGTGTGTGAAGCCACAGAATGGAGGTGTGTGAAGTCATAAAATGAAGGTGTGTGAAGTCAGAATGGAGGTGTGTGAAGTCACAGAATTGAGGTGTGTGAACGCAGAATGGAGGTGTGTGAAGTCATAGATGGAGGTGTCTGAAGTCATAGTATGGAGGTGTGTGAAATCACAGAATGCAGTTTTGTGAAGTCACAGAATGGAGCTGTGTGAAGTCAGAACGGAGGTGTGTGAAGTCATAGAATGGAGGTGTGTGAAGTCAGAATGGAGGTGTGTGAACTCATAGAATGGAGGTGTGTGAAGTCACAATGGAGGTGTGTGAAGTCATAGAATTTAGGTGTGTGAAGTCACAAAATGGAGGTGTGTGAAGTCATAGAATGGAGGTGTGTGAAGTCATAGAATGGAGGTGTGTGAAGTCAGAATGAAGGTGTGTGAAGTCACAGAATTGAGGTGTGTGAACTCAAAATGGAGGTGTGTGAAGTCACAGAATGGAGGAGTGTGAAGTCATAGAATGGAAGTGTGTGAAGTCATAGAATGGAGGTGTGTGAAGTGAGAATGGACATGTGTGAAGTCACAGAATTGAGGTGTGTGAACCGAGAATGGAGGTGTGTGAAGTCACAGAATGGAGGTTTGTGAAGTCATACAATGGGGGTGTGTGAAGTCATAGAATGGATGTTTCTAAAGTAAGAATTAAGGTGTGTGAAGTCATAGAATGGAGGTGTGTGAAGTCAAAATGGAGGTGTGTGAACTCATAGAATGGTGGTGTGTGAACACATAGAATGGTGGTGTATGAAGTCATGGAGTGGAGGTGTGTGAAGGCACAGAATGGAGGTGTGTGAAGTCATAGAATGGAGGTGTGTGAAGTCATAAAATGGAGGTGTGTGAACTCGTAGAATGGAGGTGTGTGAAGTCAAAATGGAGCTGTGTGAAGTCATAGAATGGTGGTTTTTGATGTCAACGAATGGAGGTGTGTGAAGTCATAGAATGGAGGTGTGTGAAGTCATAGAATGGAAGTGTGTGAAATCATAGAATGGAGGTCTGTGAACTCAGAATGGGGGTTTGTGAAGTCATAGAATGGACGTGTGTGAACTCAGAATGGAGGTGTGTGAAGTCACAGAATGGAGGTGTGGTGAAGTCATAGAATGGAGGTGTGTGAAGTCATAGAATGGAAGTGTGTGAAGTCATAGAATGGAGGTTTGTGAACTCAGAATGGGGGTTTGTGAAGTCATAGAATGGAGGTTTGTGAACTCAGAATGTAGGTGTGTGAAGTCACAGAATGGAGGTGTGAGAAGTCACAGAATGGAGGTGTGTGAAGTCACAGAATGGAGGTGTGTGAAGTCAAAAAGGTGGTGTGTGAAGTCACAGAATGGAGGTGTGTGAAGTCATAGAATGGAGGTGTGTGAAATCATAGAATGGAGGTGTGTGAAGTCAGAATGGAGGTGTGTGAAATCACAGAATTGAGGTGTGTGAAGTCACAGAATGGAGGTGTGTGAAGTCAGAATGAAGGTGTGTGAAGTCACAGAATAGAGGTGTGTGAAGTCACAGAATGGATGTTTGTGAAGTAGAAATGAAGGTGTTTGAAGTCATAGAGTGGAGGTGTGTGAAGTCACAGAATGGAGGTGTGTGAAGTCAGATTGGAGGTGTGTGAAATCACAGAATGGAGGTGTGTGAAGTCATAGAATGGAGGTGTGTGAAGTCATAAAATGGAGGTGTGTGAACTCATACAATGGAGGTGTATGAAGTCAAAATGGAGTTGTGTGAAGTCATAGAATGGTGTTTTTGATGTCAACGAATGGAGGTGTGTGAAGTCATAGAATGGAGGTGTGTGAAGTCAGATTGGAGGTGTGTGAAATCACAGAATGGAGGTTTGTGAAGTCACAGAATTGAGGTATGTAAAATCAGAATGTAGGTGTGTGAAGCCACAGAATGGAGGTGTGTGAAGTCTTAGAATGGAAATGTGTGAAATCATAGAATGGAGGTGTGTGAAGTCACAGAATTGAGGTGTGTGAAGTCAGAATGGAGGTGTGTGAAGTCAGAATGGAGGTGAGTGAAGTCATAGAATGGAGGTGTGTGAAGTCATAGAATGGAGGTCTGTGAACTCAGAATGGAGGTTTGGGAGGTCATAGAATGGACGTGTGTGAACTCAGAGTGGAGGTGTGTGAAGTCACAGAATGGAGGTGTGTGAAGTCATAGAATGGAGGTTTGTGAACTCACAGAATGGAGGTGTGTTAATTCATAGAATGGAGGTGTGTGAAGTCATAGGATCGAGGTGTGTGAAGTCACAGAATGGAGGTGTGTGAACTCACAGAATGGGGGTGTGTGAAGTCACAGAATGGAGATGTGTGAACTCAGAATGTAGGTGTGTGAAGCCGCAGAATGGAGGTGTGTGAAGTCATAGAATGGAAGTCTGTGAAGTCATAGAAAGGAGGTGTGTGAACTCAGAATGGAGGTGTGTGAAGTCACAGAATGGAGGTTTGTGAAGTCATAGAATGGAGGTGTGTGAAGTCAGAGAATGGATGTTTCTGAAGTAAGAATGAAGGTCTGTGAAGTCATAGAATGGAGATGTGTGAAGTCAAATTGGAGGTGTGTGAACTCATAGAATGGAGGTGTGTGAACTCATAGAATGGAGGTTTGTGAAGTCATGGAATGGCGGTGTGTGAAGTCAAAGAATGGAGGTGTGTGAAGTGAAACAATAGAGGTGTGTGAAGTCACAGAATGGAGGTGTGTGAAGTCACAGATTGGAAGTGTGTAAAGGCAAAACGGAGGTGTGTGAAGTCACAGAATGGAGGTGTGTGAAGTCACAGAATGGAGGTGTGTGAAGTCAAAAAGGTGGTGTGTGAAGTCACAGAATGGAGGTGTGTGAATTCATAGAATGGAGCTGTGTGAAGTCAGAATGGAGGTGTGTGAAGTCAGAATGGAGGGGTGTGAAGTCAGAATGGAGGTGTGTGAAGTCACAGAATGGAGGTGTGTGAAGTCATAGAATGGAGGTGTGTGAAATCATAGAATGGAGGTGTGTGAAGTCAGAATGGAGGGGTGTCAAGTCACAGAATGGAGGTGTGTGAAGTCACAGAATGGAGGTGTGTGAAGTCAAAAAGGTGGTGTGTGAAGTCACAGAATGGAGGTGTGTGAATTCATAGAATGGAGCTGTGTGAAGTCAGAATGGAGGTGTGTGAAGTCAGAATGGAGGGGTGTGAAGTCAGAATGGAGGTGTGTGAAGTCACAGAATGGAGGTGTGTGAAGTCATAGAATGGAGGTGTGTGAAATCATAGAATGGAGGTGTGTGAAGTCACAGAATGGAGGTTTGTGAAGTCATACAATGGGGGTGTGTGAAGTCATAGAATGGATGTTTCTAAAGTAAGAATTAAGGTGTGTGAAGTCATAGAATGGAGGTGTGTGAAGTCAAAATGGAGGTGTGTGAACTCATAGAATGGTGGTGTGTGAACTCATAGAATGGTGGTGTATGAAGTCATGGAATGGAGGTGTGTGAAGGCACAGAATGGTGGTGTGTGAAATCATAGAATGGAGGTGTGTGAAGTCATAAAATGGAGGTGTGGGAACTCGTAGAATGGAGTTGTGTGAAGTCACAATGGAGCTGTGTGAAGCCATAGAATGGTGGTTTTTGATGTCAACGAATGGAGGTGTGTGAAGTCATAGAATGGAGGTGTGTGAAGTCATAGAATGGAAGTGTGTGAACTCATAGAATGGAGGTTTGTGAACTCAGAATGGGGGTTTGTGAAGTCATAGAATGGAGGTTTGTGAACTCAGAATGGAGGTGTGTGAAGTCACAGAATGGAGGTGTGTGAAGTCACAGAATGGAGGTGTGTGAAGTCACAGAATGGAGGTGTGTGAAGTCATAGAATGGAGGTGTGTGAACTCATAGAATGGAGGTTTGTGAAGTCATGGAATGGCGGTGTGTGAAGTCAAAGAATGGAGGTGTGTGAAGTGAAACAATAGAGGTGTGTGAAGTCACAGAATGGAGGTGTGTGAAGTCACAGATTGGAAGTGTGTGAAGTCAAAACGGAGGTGTGTGAAGTCACAGAATGGAGGTGTGTGAAGTCACAGAATGGAGGTGTGTGAAGTCAAAAAGGTGGTGTGTGAAGTCAAAGAATGGAGGTGTGTGAATTCATAGAATGGAGCTGTGTGAAGTCAGAATGGAGGTGTGTGAAGTCAGAATGGAGGGGTGTGAAGTCAGAATGGAGGTGTGTGAAGTCACAGAATGGAGGTGTGTGAAGTCGTAGAATGGAATTGTGTGAAATCATAGAATGGAGGTGTGTGAAGTCAGAATGGAGGGGTGTCAAGTCACAGAATTGAGGGGTGTGAAGTCAGAGAATGGAGGTGTGTGAAGTCAGAATGAAGGTGTGTGAAGTCACAGAAAGGAGGTGTGTGAAGTCACAGAATGGATGTTTGTGAAGTAAGAATGAAGGTGTTTGAAGTCATAGAATGGAGGTGTGTGAAGTCATAGAATGGAGGTGTGTGAAGTCACAGAATTGAGGTGTGTGAATCATAGAATGGAGTTGTGTGAAGTCACAGAATGGAGGTGTGTGAAGTCACAGAATGGATGTTTGCGAAGTAAGAATGAAGGTGTTTGAAGTCATACAGTGGAGGTGTGTGAAGTCACAGAATGGAGGTGTGTGAAGTCAGATTGGAGGTGTGTGAAATCACAGAATGGAGGTGTGTGAAGTCATAGAATGGAGGTGTGTGAAGTCATAAAATGGAGGTGTGTGAACTCATAGAATGGAGGTGTGTGAAGTCAAAATGGAGTTGTGTGAAGTCATACAATGGAGGTGTGTGAAGTCACAGAATTGAGGTGTGTGAAGTCATAGAATGGAGGTGTGTGAAGTCATAAAATGGAGGTGTGTGAACTCATAGAATGGAGGTGTGTGAAGTCAAAATGGAGTTGTGTGAAGTCATAGAATGGAGGTGTGTGAAGTCACAGAATTGAGGTGTGTGAAGTCAGTATGAAGGTGTGTGAAGTCACAGAAAGGAGGTGTGTGAAGTCAGATTGGAGGTGCGTGAAATCACAGAATGGAGTTGTGTGAAGTCAGAATGGAGGTGTGTGAAGTCAGAATGGAGGGGTGTGAAGTCAGAATGGAGGTGTGTGAAGTCACAGAATGGAGGTGTGTGAAGTCATAGAATGGAGGTGTGTGAAATCATAGAATGGAGGTGTGTGAAGTCACAGAATGGAGGTTTGTGAAGTCATACAATGGGGGTGTGTGAAGTCATAGAATGGATGTTTCTAAATTAAGAATTAAGGTGTGTGAAGTCATAGAATGGAGGTGTGTGAAGTCAAAATGGAGGTGTGTGAACTCATAGAATGGTGGTGTGTGAACTCATAGAATGGTGGTGTATGAAGTCATGGAATGGAGGTGTGTGAAGGCACAGAATGGAGGTGTGTGAAGTCATAGAATGGAGGTGTGTGAAGTCATAAAATGGAGGTGTGGGAACTCGTAGAATGGAGGTGTGTGAAGTCACAATGGAGCTGTGTGTAGCCATAGAATGGTGGTTTTTGATGTCAACGAATGGAGGTGTGTGAAGTCATAGAATGGAGGTGTGTGAAGTCATAGAATGGAAGTGTGTGAAATCATAGAATGGAGGTCTGTGAACTCAGAATGGGGGTTTGTGAAGTCATAGAATGGAGGTGTGTGAACTCAGAATGGAGGTGTGTGAAGTCACAGAATGGAGGTGTGTGAAGTCATAGAATGGAGGTGTGTGAAGTCATAGAATGGAAGTGTGTGAAGTCATAGAATGGAGGTTTGTGAACTCAGAAGGGGGTTTGTGAAGTCATAGAATGGAGGTTTGTGAACTCAGAATGGAGGTGTGTGAAGTCACAGAATGGAGGTGTGTGAAGTCACAGAATGGAGGTGTGTGAAGTCACAGAATGGAGGTGTGTTAAGTCATAGAATGGAGGTGTGTGAACTCATAGAATGGAGGTTTGTGAAGTCAGGAATGGCGGTGTGTGAAGTCAAAGAATGGAGGTGTGTGAAGTGAAAGAATAGAGGTGTGTGAAGTCACAGAATGGAGGTGTGTGAAGTCACAGATTGGAAGTGTGTGAAGGCAAAAGGGAGGTGTGTGAAGTCACAGAATTGAGGTGTGTGAAGTCACAGAATGGAGGTGTGTGAAGTCAAAAATGTGGTGTGTGAAGTCACAGAATGGAGGTGTGTGAATTCATAGAGTGGAGCTGTGTGAAGTCAGAATGGAGGTGTGTGAAGTCAGAATGGAGGGGTGTGAAGTCAGAATGGAGGTGTGTGAAGTCACAGAATGGAGGTATGTGAAGTCATAGAATGGAGGTGTGTGAAATCATAGAATGGAGGTGTGTGAAGTCAGAATGGAGGGGTGTCAAGTCACAGAATTGAGGTGTGTGAAGTCAGAGAATGGAGGTGTGTGAAGTCACAGAATGGAGGTGTGTGAAGTCACAGAATGGATGTTTGTGAAGTAAGAATGAAGGTGTTTGAAGTCATAGAATGGAGGTGTGTGAAGTCAAAGAATGGAGGTGTGTGAAGTCAAAAGGGAGTTGTGTGAAGTCATAGAATGGAGGTGTGTGAAGTCACAGAATTGAGGTGTGTGAAGTCAGAATGAAGGGGTGTGAAGTCACAGAAAGGAGGTGTGTGAAGTCAAAGAATGGATGTTTGTGAAGTAAGAATGAAGGTGTTTGAAGTCATAGAATGGAGGTGTGTGAAGTCATAGAATTGAGGTGTGTGAAGTCATAGAATGGAGGTGTGTGAAGTCACAGAATGGAGGTGTGTGAAGTCACAGAATGGATGTTTGTGAAGTAAGAATGAAGGCGTTTGAAGTCATAGAGTGGAGGTGTGTGAAGTCACAGAATGGAGATGTGTGAAGTCAGATTGGAGGTGTGTGAAATCACAGAATGGAGGTGTGTGAAGTCATAGAATGGAGGTGTGTGAAGTCATAAAATGGAGGTGTGTGAACTCATAGAATGGAGGTGTGTGAAGTCAAAATGGAGTTGTGTGAAGTCATAGAATGGAGGTGTGTGAAGTCACAGAATTGAGGTGTGTGAAGTCAGAAAGAAGGTGTGTGAAGTCACAGAAAGGAGGTGTGTGAAGTCAAAGAATGGATGTTTGTGAAGTAAGAATGAAGGTGTTTGAAGTCATAGAATGGAGGTGTGTGAAGTCAAAGAATGGAGGTGTGTGAAGTCATAAAATGGAGGTGTGTGAAGTCATAGAATTGAGGTGTGTGAAGTCAAAATGGAGTTGTGTGAAGTCATAGAATGGAGGTGTGTGAAGTCACAGAATTGAGGTGTGTGAAGTCAGAATGAAGGTGTGTGAAGTCACACAAAGGAGGTGTGTGAAGTCAAAGAATGGATGTTTGTGAAGTAAGAATGATGGTGTTTGAAGTCATAGAATGGAGGTGTGTGAAGTCAAAGAATGGAGGTGTGTGAAGTCATAGAATGGAGGTGTGTGAAGTCATAGACTGAGGTGGGTGAAGTCATAGAAAGGAGGTGTGGGAAGTCATAGAATGGAGGAGTGTGAAGTCATAGAGTGGAGGTGAGTGAAGTCACAGATTCGAAGTCTGTGATGTCATAGAATGGAGGTGTGTGAAGTCAGAATTGAGGTGTGTGAAATCATATAAAGGAAATGTGTGAACACATAGAATGGAGTTGTGTGACGTCAAAATGGAAGTGTGTGAAGTCATAGAATGGAGGTGTGAGAAGTCACAGAATGGAGGTATGTGAAGTCATAAACTGAAGGTGTGTGAAGTCAGAATGGAGGTGTGTGAAGTCACAGAATGGAGGTGTGTGAACTCAGAATGGAGGTGTGTGAAGTCATAGATGGAGGTGTGTGAAGTCATAGTATGGAGGTGTGTGAAATCACAGAATGAAGTTTTGTGAAGTCACAGAATGGAGCTGTGTGAAGTCAGAACGGAGGTGTGTGAAGTCATAGAATGGAGGTGTGTGAAGTCAGAATGGAGGTGTGTGAACTCATAGAATGGAGGTGTGTGAAGTCACAATGGAGGTGTGTGAAGTCATAGAATTTAGGTGTGTGAAGTCACAAAATGGAGGTGTGTGAAGTCATAGAATGGAGGTGTGTGAAGTCATAGAATGGAGGTGTGAGAAGTCACAGAATGGAGGTGTGTGAAGTCATAAAATGAAGGTGTGTGAAGTCAGAATGGAGGTGTGTGAAGTCACAGAATTGAGGTGTGTGAACTCAGAATGGAGGTGTGTGAAGTCATAGATGGAGGTTTGTGAAGTCATAGTATGGAGGTGTGAAATCACAGAATGAAGTTTTGTGAAGTCACAGAATGGAGCTGTGTGAATTCAGAACGGAGGTGTGTGAAGTCATAGGATGGAGGTGTGTGAAGTCAGAATGGAGGTGTGTGAACTCATAGAATGGAGGTGTGTGAAGTCAGAATGAAGGTGTGTGAAGTCACAGAATGGAGGTGTGTGAAGTCACAGAATGGATGTTTGTGAAGTAAGAATGAAGGTGTTTGAAGTCATGCAATGGAGGTGTGTGAAGTCACAGAATGGAGGTGTGAGAAGTCATAGAATGGAGGTGTGTGAAGTCATAAAATGGAGGTGTGTGAACTCATAGAATGGAGGTGTGTGAAGTCAAAATGGAGTTGTGTGAAGTCATAGAATGGTGTTTTTTGATGTCAACGAATGGAGGTGTGTGAAGTCATAGAATGGAGGTGTGTGAAGTCAGATTGGAGGTGTGTGAAATCACAGAGGGAGGTTTGTGAAGTCACAGAATGGAGGTGTGTAAACTCAGAATGTAGGTGTGTGAAGTCACAGAATGGAGGTGTGTGAAGTCATAAAATGAAGGTGTGTGAAGTCAGAATGGAGGTGTGTGAAGTCACAGTATTGAGGTGTGTGAACGCAGAATGGAGGTGTGTGAAGTCATAGATGGAGGTGTCTGAAGTCATAGTATGGAGGTGTGTGAAATCACAGAATGCAGTTTTGTGAAGTCACAGAATGGAGCTGTGTGAAGTCAGAAAGGAGGTGTGTGAAGTCATAGAATGGAGGTGTGTGAAGTCAGAATGGAGGTGTGTGAACTCATAGAATGGAGGTGTGTGAAGTCACAATGGAGGTGTGTGAAGTCATAGAATTTAGGTGTGTGAAGTCACAAAATGGAGCTGTGTGAAGTCATAGAATGGAGGTGTGTGAAGTCATAGAATGGAGGTGTGTGAAGTCAGAATGAAGGTGTGTGAAGTCACAGAATTGAGGTGTGTGAACTCAAAATGGAGGTGTGTGAAGTCACAGAATGGAGGAGTGTGAAGTCATAGAATGGAAGTGTGTGAAGGCATAGAATGGAGGTGTGTGAAGTGAGAATGGACATGTGTGAAGTCACAGAATTGAGTTGTGTGAACCCAGAATGGAGGTGTGTGAAGTCACAGAATGGAGGTTTGTGAAGTCATACAATGGGGGTGTGTGAAGTCATAGAATGGATGTTTCTAAAGTAAGAATTAAGGTGTGTGAAGTCATAGAATGGAGGTGTGTGAAGTCAAAATGGAGGTGTGTGAACTCATAGAATGGTGGTGTGTGAACACATAGAATGGTGGTGTATGAAGTCATGGAATGGAGGTGTGTGAAGGCACAGAATGGAGGTGTGTGAAGTCATAGAATGGAGGTGTGTGAAGTCATAAAATGGAGGTGTGTGAACTCGTAGAATGGAGGTGTGTGAAGTCAAAATGGAGCTGTGTGAAGTCATAGAATGGTGGTTTTTGATGTCAACGAATGGAGGTGTGTGAAGTCATAGAATGGAGGTGTGTGAAGTCATAGAATGGAAGTGTGTGAAGTCATAGAATGGAGGTTTGTGAACTCAGAATGGGGGTTTGTGAAGTCATAGAATGGAGGTTTGTGAACTCAGAACGTAGGTGTGTGAAGTCACAGAATGGAGGTGTGAGAAGTCACAGAATGGAGGTGTGTGAAGTCACAGAATGGAGGTGTGTGAAGTCAAAAAGGTGGTGTGTGATGTCACAGAATGGAGGTGTGTGAAGTCATAGAATGGAGGTGTGTGAAATCATAGAATGGAGGTGTGTGAAGTCAGAATGGAGGTGTGTGAAATCACAGAATTGAGGTGTGTGAAGTCACAGAATGGAGGTGTGTAAAGTCAGAATGAAGGTGTGTGAAGTCACAGAATGGAGGTGTGTGAAGTCACAGAATGGATGTTTGTGAAGTAAGAATGAAGGTGTTTGAAGTCATAGAATGGAGGTGTGTGAAGTCACAGAATGGAGGTGTGTGAAGTCAGATTGGAGGTGTGTGAAATCACAGAATGGAGGTGTGTGAAGTCATAGAATGGAGGTGTGTGAATTCATAAAATGGAGGTGTGTGAACTCATACAATGGAGGTGTATGAAGTCAAAATGGAGTTGTGTGAAGTCATAGAATGGTGTTTTTGATGTCAACGAATGGAGGTGTGTGAAGTCATAGAATGGAGGTGTGTGAAGTCAGATTGGAGGTGTGTGAAATCACAGAATGGAGGTTTGTGAAGTCACAGAATTGATGTGTGTAAACTCAGAATGTAGGTGTGTGAAGCCACAGAATGGAGGTGTGTGAAGTCTTAGAATGGAAATGTGTGAAATCATAGAATGGAGGTGTGTGAAGTCACAGAATTGAGGTGTGTGAAGTCAGAATGGAGGTGTGTGAAGTCAGAATGGAGGTGAGTGAAGTCATAGAATGGAGGTGTGTGAAGTCATAGAATGGAGGTCTGTGAACTCAGAATGGAGGTTTGTGAGGTCATAGAATGGACGTGTGTGAACTCAGAGTGGAGGTGTGTGAAGTCACAGAATGGAGGTGTGTGAAGTCATAGAATGGAGGTTTGTGAACTCACAGAATGGAGGTGTGTTAATTCATAGAATGGAGGTGTGTGAAGTCATAGGATCGAGGTGTGTGAAGTCACAGAATGGATGTGTGTGAACTCACAGAATGGGGGTGTGTGAAGTCACAGAATGGAGATGTGTGAACTCAGAATGTAGGTGTGTGAAGCCGCAGAATGGAGGTGTGTGAAGTCATAGAATGGAAGTCTGTGAAGTCATAGAAAGGAGGTGTGTGAACTCAGAATGGAGGTGTGTGAAGTCACAGAATGGAGGTTTGTGAAGTCATAGAATGGAGGTGTGTGAAGTCAGAGAATGGATGTTTCTGAAGTAAGAATGAAGGTCTGTGAAGTCATAGAATGGAGATGTGTGAAGTCAAATTGGAGGTGTGTGAACTCATAGAATGGAGGTGTGTGAACTCATAGAATGGAGGTTTGTGAAGTCATGGAATGGCGGTGTGTGAAGTCAAAGAATGGAGGTGTGTGAAGTGAAACAATAGAGGTGTGTGAAGTCACAGAATGGAGGTGTGTGAAGTCAAAAAGGTGGTGTGTGAAGTCACAGAATGGAGGTGTGTGAATTCATAGAATGGAGCTGTGTGAAGTCAGAATGGAGGTGTGTGAAATCAGAATGGAGGGGTGTGAAGTCAGAATGGAGGTGTGTGAAGTCACAGAATGGAGGTGTGTGAAGTCATAGAATGGAGGTGTGTGAAATCATAGAATGGAGGTGTGTGAAGTCACTGAATGGAGGTTTGTGAAGTCATACAATGGGGGTGTGTGAAGTCATAGAATGGATGTTTCTAAAGTAAGAATTAAGGTGTGTGAAGTCATAGAATGGAGGTGTGTGAAGTCAAAATGGAGGTGTGTGAACTCATAGAATGGTGGTGTGTGAACTCATAGAATGGTGGTGTATGAAGTCATGGAATGGAGGTGTGTGAAGGCACAGAATGGAGGTGTGTGAAGTCATAGAATGGAGGTGTGTGAAGTCATAAAATGGAGGTGTGGGAACTCGTAGAATGGAGGTGTGTGAAGTCACAATGGAGCTGTGTGAAGTCATACAATGGTGGTTTTTGATGTCAACGAATGGAGGTGTGTGAAGTCATAGAATGGAGGTGTGTGAAGTCATAGAATGAAAGTGTGTGAAATCATACAATGGAGGTCTGTGAACACAGAATGGGGGTTTCTGAAGTCATAGAATGGAGGTGTGTGAACTCAGAATGGAGGTGTGTGAAGTCACAGAATGGAAGTGTGTGAAGTCATAGAATGGAGGTTTGTGAACTCAGAATGGGGGTTTGTGAAGTCATAGAATGGAGGTTTGTGAACTCAGAATGGAGGTGTGTGAAGTCACAGAATGGAGGTGTGTGAAGTCACAGAATGGAGGTGTGTGAAGTCAAAATGTGGTGTGTGAAGTCACAGAATGGAGGTGTGTGAATTCATAGAGTGGAGCTGTGTGAAGTCAGAATGGAGGTGTGTGAAGTCAGAATGGAGGGGTGTGAAGTCAGAATGGAGGTGTGTGAAGTCACAGAATGGAGGTGTGTGAAGTCATAGAATGGAGGTGTGTGAAATCATAGAATGGAGGTGTGTGAAGTCAGAATGGAGGGGTGTCAAGTCACAGAATTGAGGTGTGTGAAGTCAGAGAATGGAGGTGTGTGAAGTCACAGAATGGAGGTGTGTGAAGTCACAGAATGGATGTTTGTGAAGTAAGAATGAAGGTGTTTGAAGTCATAGAATGGAGGTGTGTGAAGTCAAAGAATGGAGGTGTGTGAAGTCAAAAGGGAGTTGTGTGAAGTCATAGAATGGAGGTGTGTGAAGTCACAGAATTGAGGTGTGTGAAGTCAGAATGAAGGGGTGTGAAGTCACAGAAAGGAGGTGTGTGAAGTCAAAGAATGGATGTTTGTGAAGTAAGAATGAAGGTGTTTGAAGTCATAGAATGGAGGTGTGTGAAGTCATAGAATTGAGGTGTGTGAAGTCATAGAATGGAGGTGTGTGAAGTCACAGAATGGAGGTGTGTGAAGTCACAGAATGGATGTTTGTGAAGTAAGAATGAAGGTGTTTGAAGTCATAGAGTGGAGGTGTGTGAAGTCACAGAATGGAGATGTGTGAAGTCAGATTGGAGGTGTGTGAAATCACAGAATGTAGGTGTGTGAAGTCATAGAATGGAGGTGTGTGAAGTCATTAAATGGAGGTGTGTGAACTCATAGAATGGAGGTGTGTGAAGTCAAAATGGAGTTGTGTGAAGTCATAGAATGGAGGTGTGTGAAGTCACAGAATTGAGGTGTGTGAAGTCAGAAAGAAGGTGTGTGAAGTCACAGAAAGGAGGTGTGTGAAGTCAAAGAATGGATGTTTGTGAAGTAAGAATGAAGGTGTTTGAAGTCATAGAATGGAGGTGTGTGAAGTCAAAGAATGGAGGTGTGTGAAGTCATAAAATGGAGGTGTGTGAAGTCATAGAATTGAGGTGTGTGAAGTCAAAATGGAGTTGTGTGAAGTCATAGAATGGAGGTGTGTGAAGTCACAGAATTGAGGTGTGTGAAGTCAGAATGAAGGTGTGTGAAGTCACAGAAAGGAGGTGTGTGAAGTCAAAGAATGGATGTTTGTGAAGTAAGAATGAAGGTGTTTGAAGTCATAGAATGGAGGTGTGTGAAGTCAAAGAATGGAGGTGTGTGAGTTCATAGAATGGAGGTGTGTGAAGTCATAGACTAAGGTGGGTGAAGTCACAGAAAGGAGGTGTGGGAAGTCATAGAATGGAGGAGTGTGAAGTCATAGAGTGGAGGTGAGTGAAGTCACAGATTCGAAGTCTGTGATGTCATAGAATGGAGGTGTGTGAAGTCAGAATTGAGGTGTGTGAAATCATATAAAGGAAATGTGTGAACACATAGAATGGAGTTGTGTGACGTCACAATGGAAGTGTGTGAAGTGATAGAATGGAGGTGTGAGAAGTCACAGAATGGAGGTATGTGAAGTCATAAACTGAAGGTGTGTGAAGTCAGAATGGAGGTGTGTGAAGTCACAGAATGGAGGTGTGTGAACTCAGAATGGAGGTGTGTGAAGTCATAGATGGAGGTGTGTGAAGTCACAATGGAGGTGTGTGAAGTCATAGAATTTAGGTGTGTGAAGTCACAAAATGGAGGTGTGTGAAGTCATAGAATGGAGGTGTGTGAAGTCATAGAATGGAGGTGTGTGAAGTCATAGACTGAGGTGGGTGAAGTCATAGAAAGGAGGTGTGGGAAGTCATAGAATGGAGGAGTGTGAAGTCATAGAGTGGAGGTGAGTGAAGTCACAGATTCGAAGTCTGTGATGTCATAGAATGGAGGTGTGTGAAGTCAGAATTGAGGTGTGTGAAATCATATAAAGGAAATGTGTGAACACATAGAATGGAGTTGTGTGACGTCAAAATGGAAGTGTGTGAAGTCATAGAATGGAGGTGTGAGAAGTCACAGAATGGAGGTATGTGAAGTCATAAACTGAAGGTGTGTGAAGTCAGAATGGAAGTGTGTGAAGTCACAGAATGGAGGTGTGTGAACTCAGAATGGAGGTGTGTGAAGTCATAGATGGAGGTGTGTGAAGTCATAGTATGGAGGTGTGTGAAATCACAGAATGAAGTTTTGTGAAGTCACAGAATGGAGCTGTGTGAAGTCAGAACGGAGGTGTGTGAAGTCATAGAATGGAGGTGTGTGAAGTCAGAATGGAGGTGTGTGAACTCATAGAATGGAGGTGTGTGAAGTCACAATGGAGGTGTGTGAAGTCATAGAATTTAGGTGTGTGAAGTCACAAAATGGAGGTGTGTGAAGTCATAGAATGGAGGTGTGTGAAGTCATAGAATGGAGGTGTGAGAAGTCACAGAATGGAGGTGTGTGAAGTCATAAAATGAAGGTGTGTGAAGTCAGAATGGAGGTGTGTGAAGTCACAGAATTGAGGTGTGTGAACTCAGAATGGAGGTGTGTGAAGTCATAGATGGAGGTTTGTGAAGTCATAGTATGGAGGTGTGAAATCACAGAATGAAGTTTTGTGAAGTCACAGAATGGAGCTGTGTGAATTCAGAACGGAGGTGTGTGAAGTCATAGGATGGAGGTGTGTGAAGTCAGAATGGAGGTGTGTGAACTCATAGAATGGAGGTGTGTGAAGTCAGAATGAAGGTGTGTGAAGTCACAGAATGGAGGTGTGTGAAGTCACAGAATGGATGTTTGTGAAGTAAGAATGAAGGTGTTTGAAGGCATGCAATGGAGGTGTGTGAAGTCACAGAATGGAGGTGTGAGAAGTCATAGAATGGAGGTGTGTGAAGTCATAAAATGGAGGTGTGTGAACTCATAGAATGGAGGTGTGTGAAGTCAAAATGGAGTTGTGTGAAGTCATAGAATGGTGTCTTTTGATGTCAACGAATGGAGGTGTGTGAAGTCATAGAATGGAGGTGTGTGAAGTCAGGTTGGAGGTGTGTGAAATCACAGAGGGAGGTTTGTGAAGTCACAGAATGGAGGTGTGTAAACTCAGAATGTAGGTGTGTGAAGTCACAGAATGGAGGTGTGTGAAGTCATAAAATGAAGGTGTGTGAAGTCAGAATGGAGGTGTGTGAAGTCACAGAATTGAGGTGTGTGAAGTCAGAATGAAGGGGTGTGAAGTCACAGAAAGGAGGTGTGTGAAGTCAAAGAATGGATGTTTGTGAAGTAAGAATGAAGGTGTTTGAAGTCATAGAATGGAGGTGTGTGAAGTCATAGAATGGAGGTGTGTGAAGTCAGAATGGAGGTGTGTGAACTCATAGAATGGAGGTGTGTGAAGTCACAATGGAGGTGTGTGAAGTCATAGAATTTAGGTGTGTGAAGTCACAAAATGGAGGTGTGTGAAGTCATAGAATGGAGGTGTGTGAAGTCATAGAATGGAGGTGTGTGAAGTCATAGACTGAGGTGGGTGAAGTCATAGAAAGGAGGTGTGGGAAGTCATAGAATGGAGGAGTGTGAAGTCATAGAGTGGAGGTGAGTGAAGCCACAGATTCGAAGTCTGTGATGTCATAGAATGGAGGTGTGTGAAGTCAGAATTGAGGTGTGTGAAATCATATAAAGGAAATGTGTGAACACATAGAATGGAGTTGTGTGACGTCAAAATGGAAGTGTGTGAAGTCATAGAATGGAGGTGTGAGAAGTCACAGAATGGAGGTATGTGAAGTCATAAACTGAAGGTGTGTGAAGTCAGAATGGAGGTGTGTGAAGTCACAGAATGGAGGTGTGTGAACTCAGAATGGAGGTGTGTGAAGTCATAGATGGAGGTGTGTGAAGTCATAGTATGGAGGTGTGTGAAATCACAGAATGAAGTTTTGTGAAGTCACAGAATGGAGCTGTGTGAAGTCAGAACGGAGGTGTGTGAAGTCATAGAATGGAGGTGTGTGAAGTCAGAATGGAGGTGTGTGAACTCATAGAATGGAGGTGTGTGAAGTCACAATGGAGGTGTGTGAAGTCATAGAATTTAGGTGTGTGAAGTCACAAAATGGAGGTGTGTGAAGTCATAGAATGGAGGTGTGTGAAGTCATAGAATGGAGGTGTGAGAAGTCACAGAATGGAGGTGTGTGAAGTCATAAAATGAAGGTGTGTGAAGTCAGAATGGAGGTGTGTGAAGTCACAGAATTGAGGTGTGTGAACTCAGAATGGAGGTGTGTGAAGTCATAGATGGAGGTTTGTGAAGTCATAGTATGGAGGTGTGAAATCACAGAATGAAGTTTTGTGAAGTCACAGAATGGAGCTGTGTGAATTCAGAACGGAGGTGTGTGAAGTCATAGGATGGAGGTGTGTGAAGTCAGAATGGAGGTGTGTGAACTCATAGAATGGAGGTGTGTGAAGTCAGAATGAAGGTGTGTGAAGTCACAGAATGGAGGTGTGTGAAGTCACAGAATGGATGTTTGTGAAGTAAGAATGAAGGTGTTGAAGTCATGCAATGGAGGTGTGTGAAGTCACAGAATGGAGGTGTGAGAAGTCATAGAATGGAGGTGTGTGAAGTCATAAAATGGAGGTGTGTGAACTCATAGAATGGAGGTGTGTGAAGTCAAAATGGAGTTGTGTGAAGTCATAGAATGGTGTTTTTTGATGTCAACGAATGGAGGTGTGTGAAGTCATAGAATGGAGGTGTGTGAAGTCAGGTTGGAGGTGTGTGAAATCACAGAGGGAGGTTTGTGAAGTCACAGAATGGAGGTGTGTAAACTCAGAATGTAGGTTTGTGAAGTCACAGAATGGAGGTGTGTGAAGTCATAAAATGAAGGTGTGTGAAGTCAGAATGGAGGTGTGTGAAGTCACAGAATTGAGGTGTGTGAACGCAGAATGGAGGTGTGTGAAGTCATAGATGGAGGTGTCTGAAGTCATAGTATGGAGGTGTGTGAAACCACAGAATGCAGTTTTGTGAAGTCACAGAATGGAGCTGTGTGAAGTCAGAACGGAGGTGTGTGAAGTCATAGAATGGAGGTGTGTGAAGTCAGAATGGAGGTGTGTGAACTCATAGAATGGAGGTGTGTGAAGTCACAATGGAGGTGTGTGAAGTCATAGAATTTAGGTGTGTGAAGTCACAAAATGGAGGTGTGTGAAGTCATAGAATGGAGGTGTGTGAAGTCATAGAATGGAGGTGTGTGAAGTCAGAATGAAGGTGTGTGAAGTCACAGAATTGAGGTGTGTGAACTCAAAATGGAGGTGTGTGAAGTCACAGAATGGAGGAGTGTGAAGTCATAGAATGGAAGTGTGTGAAGGCATAGAATGGAGGTGTGTGAAGTGAGAATGGACATGTGTGAAGTCACAGAATTGAGTTGTGTGAACCCAGAATGGAGGTGTGTGAAGTCACAGAATGGAGGTTTGTGAAGTCATACAATGGGGGTGTGTGAAGTCATAGAATGGATGTTTCTAAAGTAAGAATTAAGGTGTGTGAAGTCATAGAATGGAGGTGTGTGAAGTCAAAATGGAGGTGTGTGAACTCATAGAATGGTGGTGTGTGAACACATAGAATGGTGGTGTATGAAGTCATGGAATGGAGGTGTGTGAAGGCACAGAATGGAGGTGTGTGAAGTCATAGAATGGAGGTGTGTGAAGTCATAAAATGGAGGTGTGTGAAGTCATAGAATGGTGGTTTTTGATGTCAACGAATGGAGGTGTGTGAAGTCATAGAATGGAGGTGTGTGAAGTCAAAATGGAGCTGTGTGAAGTCATAGAATGGTGGTTTTTGATGTCAACGAATGGAGGTGTGTGAAGTCATAGAATGGAGGTGTGTGAAGTCATAGAATGGAAGTGTGTGAAGTCATAGAATGGAGGTTTGTGAACTCAGAATGGGGGTTTGTGAAGTCATAGAATGGAGGTTTGTGAACTCAGAACGTAGGTGTGTGAAGTCACAGAATGGAGGTGTGAGAAGTCACAGAATGGAGGTGTGTGAAGTCACAGAATGGAGGTGTGTGAAGTCAAAAAGGTGGTGTGTGATGTCACAGAATGGAGGTGTGTGAAGTCATAGAATGGAGGTGTGTGAAATCATAGAATGGAGGTGTGTGAAGTCAGAATGGAGGTGTGTGAAATCACAGAATTGAGGTGTGTGAAGTCACAGAATGGAGGTGTGTAAAGTCAGAATGAAGGTGTGTGAAGTCACAGAATGGAGGTGTGTGAAGTCACAGAATGGATGTTTGTGAAGTAAGAATGAAGGTGTTTGAAGTCATAGAATGGAGGTGTGTGAAGTCACAGAATGGAGGTGTGTGAAGTCAGATTGGAGGTGTGTGAAATCACAGAATGGAGGTGTGTGAAGTCATAGAATGGAGGTGTGTGAATTCATAAAATGGAGGTGTGTGAACTCATACAATGGAGGTGTATGAAGTCAAAATGGAGTTGTGTGAAGTCATAGAATGGTGTTTTTGATGTCAACGAATGGAGGTGTGTGAAGTCATAGAATGGAGGTGTGTGAAGTCAGATTGGAGGTGTGTGAAATCACAGAATGGAGGTTTGTGAAGTCACAGAATTGATGTGTGTAAACTCAGAATGTAGGTGTGTGAAGCCACAGAATGGAGGTGTGTGAAGTCTTAGAATGGAAATGTGTGAAATCATAGAATGGAGGTGTGTGAAGTCACAGAATTGAGGTGTGTGAAGTCAGAATGGAGGTGTGTGAAGTCAGAATGGAGGTGAGTGAAGTCATAGAATGGAGGTGTGTGAAGTCATAGAATGGAGGTCTGTGAACTCAGAATGGAGGTTTGTGAGGTCATAGAATGGACGTGTGTGAACTCAGAGTGGAGGTGTGTGAAGTCACAGAATGGAGGTGTGTGAAGTCATAGAATGGAGGTTTGTGAACTCACAGAATGGAGGTGTGTTAATTCATAGAATGGAGGTGTGTGAAGTCATAGGATCGAAGTGTGTGAAGTCACAGAATGGATGTGTGTGAACTCACAGAATGGGGGTGTGTGAAGTCACAGAATGGAGATGTGTGAACTCAGAATGTAGGTGTGTGAAGCCGCAGAATGGAGGTGTGTGAAGTCATAGAATGGAAGTCTGTGAAGTCATAGAAAGGAGGTGTGTGAACTCAGAATGGAGGTGTGTGAAGTCACAGAATGGAGGTTTGTGAAGTCATAGAATGGAGGTGTGTGAAGTCAGAGAATGGATGTTTCTGAAGTAAGAATGAAGGTCTGTGAAGTCATAGAATGGAGATGTGTGAAGTCAAATTGGAGGTGTGTGAACTCATAGAATGGAGGTGTGTGAACTCATAGAATGGAGGTTTGTGAAGTCATGGAATGGCGGTGTGTGAAGTCAAAGAATGGAGGTGTGTGAAGTGAAACAATAGAGGTGTGTGAAGTCACAGAATGGAGGTGTGTGAAGTCAAAAAGGTGGTGTGTGAAGTCACAGAATGGAGGTGTGTGAATTCATAGAATGGAGCTGTGTGAAGTCAGAATGGAGGTGTGTGAAATCAGAATGGAGGGGTGTGAAGTCAGAATGGAGGTGTGTGAAGTCACAGAATGGAGGTGTGTGAAGTCATAGAATGGAGGTGTGTGAAATCATAGAATGGAGGTGTGTGAAGTCACAGAATGGAGGTTTGTGAAGTCATACAATGGGGGTGTGTGAAGTCATAGAATGGATGTTTCTAAAGTAAGAATTAAGGTGTGTGAAGTCATAGAATGGAGGTGTGTGAGGTCAAAATGGAGGTGTGTGAACTCATAGAATGGTGGTGTGTGAACTCATAGAATGGTGGTGTATGAAGTCATGGAATGGAGGTGTGTGAAGGCACAGAATGGAGGTGTGTGAAGTCATAGAATGGAGGTGTGTGAAGTCATAAAATGGAGGTGTGGGAACTCGTAGAATGGAGGTGTGTGAAGTCACAATGGAGCTGTGTGAAGTCATACAATGGTGGTTTTTGATGTCAACGAATGGAGGTGTGTGAAGTCATAGAATGGAGGTGTGTGAAGTCATAGAATGAAAGTGTGTGAAATCATACAATGGAGGTCTGTGAACACAGAATGGGGGTTTCTGAAGTCATAGAATGGAGGTGTGTGAACTCAGAATGGAGGTGTGTGAAGTCACAGAATGGAGGTGTGTGAAGTCATAGAATGGAGGTGTGTGAAGTCATAGAATGGAAGTGTGTGAAGTCACAGAATGGAGGTGTGTGAAGTCACAGAATGGAGGTGTGTGAAGTCACAGAATGGAGGTGTGTGAAGTCATAGAATGGAGGTGTGTGAACTCATAGAATGGAGGTTTGTGAAGTCATGGAATGGCGGTGTGTGAAGTCAAAGAATGGAGGTGTGTGAAGTGAAACAATAGAGGTGTGTGAAGTCACAGAATGGAGGTGTGTGAAGTCACAGATTGGAAGTGTGTGAAGGCAAAAGGGAGGTGTGTGAAGTCACAGAATTGAGGTGTGTGAAGTCACAGAATGGAGGTGTGTGAAGTCAAAATGTGGTGTGTGAAGTCACAGAATGGAGGTGTGTGAATTCATAGAGTGGAGCTGTGTGAAGTCAGAATGGAGGTGTGTGAAGTCAGAATGGAGGGGTGTGAAGTCAGAATGGAGGTGTGTGAAGTCACAGAATGGAGGTGTGTGAAGTCATAGAATGGAGGTGTGTGAAATCATAGAATGGAGGTGTGTGAAGTCAGAATGGAGGGGTGTCAAGTCACAGAATTGAGGTGTGTGAAGTCAGAGAATGGAGGTGTGTGAAGTCACAGAATGGAGGTGTGTGAAGTCACAGAATGGATGTTTGTGAAGTAAGAATGAAGGTGTTTGAAGTCATAGAATGGAGGTGTGTGAAGTCAAAGAATGGAGGTGTGTGAAGTCAAAATGGAGTTGTGTGAAGTCATAGAATGGAGGTGTGTGAAGTCACAGAATTGAGGTGTGTGAAGTCAGAATGAAGGGGTGTGAAGTCACAGAAAGGAGGTGTGTGAAGTCAAAGAATGGATGTTTGTGAAGTAAGAATGAAGGTGTTTGAAGTCATAGAATGGAGGTGTGTGAAGTCATAGAATTGAGGTGTGTGAAGTCATAGAATGGAGGTGTGTGAAGTCACAGAATGGAGGTGTGTGAAGTCACAGAATGGATGTTCGTGAAGTAAGAATGAAGGTGTTTGAAGTCATAGAGTGGAGGTGTGTGAAGTCACAGAATGGAGATGTGTGAAGTCAGATTGGAGGTGTGTGAAATCACAGAATGTAGGTGTGTGAAGTCATAGAATGGAGGTGTGTGAAGTCATAAAATGGAGGTGTGTGAACTCCTAGAATGGAGGTGTGTGAAGTCAAAATGGAGTTGTGTGAAGTCATAGAATGGAGGTGTGTGAAGTCACAGAATTGAGGTGTGTGAAGTCAGAAAGAAGGTGTGTGAAGTCACAGAAAGGAGGTGTGTGAAGTCAAAGAATGGATGTTTGTGAAGTAAGAATGAAGGTGTTTGAAGTCATAGAATGGAGGTGTGTGAAGTCAAAGAATGGAGGTGTGTGAAGTCATAAAATGGAGGTGTGTGAAGTCATAGAATTGAGGTGTGTGAAGTCAAAATGGAGTTGTGTGAAGTCATAGAATGGAGGTGTGTGAAGTCACAGAATTGAGGTGTGTGAAGTCAAAGAATGGATGTTTGTGAAGTAAGAATGAAGGTGTTTGAAGTCATAGAATGGAGGTGTGTGAAGTCAAAGAATGGAGGTGTGTGAAGTCATAGAATGGAGGTGTGTGAAGTCATAGACTGAGGTGGGTGAAGTCATAGAAAGGAGGTGTGGGAAGTCATAGAATGGAGGAGTGTGAAGTCATAGAGTGGAGGTGAGTGAAGTCACAGTTTCGAAGTCTGTGATGTCATAGAATGGAGGTGTGTGAAGTCAGAATTGAGGTGTGTGAAATCATATAAAGGAAATGTGTGAACACATAGAATGGAGTTGTGTGACGTCACAATGGAAGTGTGTGAAGTGATAGAATGGAGGTGTGAGAAGTCACAGAATGGAGGTATGTGAAGTCATAAACTGAAGGTGTGTGAAGTCAGAATGGAGGTGTGTGAAGTCACAGAATGGAGGTGTGTGAACTCAGAATGGAGGTGTGTGAAGTCATAGATGGAGGTGTGTGAAGTCATAGTATGGAGGTGTGTGAAATCACAGAATGAAGTTTTGTGAAGTCACAGAATGGAGCTGTGTGAAGTCAGAACGGAGGTGTGTGAAGTCATAGAATGGAGGTGTGTGAAGTCAGAATGGAGGTGTGTGAACTCATAGAATGGAGGTGTGTGAAGTCACAATGGAGGTGTGTGAAGTCATAGAATTTAGGTGTGTGAAGTCACAAAATGGAGGTGTGTGAAGTCATAGAATGGAGGTGTGTGAAGTCATAGAATGGAGGTGTGTGAAGTCATAGACTGAGGTGGGTGAAGTCATAGAAAGGAGGTGTGGGAAGTCATAGAATGGAGGAGTGTGAAGTCATAGAGTGGAGGTGAGTGAAGTCACAGATTCGAAGTCTGTGATGTCATAGAATGGAGGTGTGTGAAGTCAGAATTGAGGTGTGTGAAATCATATAAAGGAAATGTGTGAACACATAGAATGGAGTTGTGTGACGTCAAAATGGAAGTGTGTGAAGTCATAGAATGGAGGTGTGAGAAGTCACAGAATGGAGGTATGTGAAGTCATAAACTGAAGGTGTGTGAAGTCAGAATGGAGGTGTGTGAAGTCACAGAATGGAGGTGTGTGAACTCAGAATGGAGGTGTGTGAAGTCATAGATGGAGGTGTGTGAAGTCATAGTATGGAGGTGTGTAAAATCACAGAATGAAGTTTTGTGAAGTCACAGAATGGAGCTGTGTGAAGTCAGAACGGAGGTGTGTGAAGTCATAGAATGGAGGTGTGTGAAGTCAGAATGGAGGTGTGTGAACTCATAGAATGGAGGTGTGTGAAGTCACAATGGAGGTGTGTGAAGTCATAGAATTTAGGTGTGTGAAGTCACAAAATGGAGGTGTGTGAAGTCATAGAATGGAGGTGTGTGAAGTCATAGAATGGAGGTGTGAGAAGTCACAGAATGGAGGTGTGTGAAGTCATAAAATGAAGGTGTGTGAAGTCAGAATGGAGGTGTGTGAAGTCACAGAATTGAGGTGTGTGAACTCAGAATGGAGGTGTGTGAAGTCATAGATGGAGGTTTGTGAAGTCATAGTATGGAGGTGTGAAATCACAGAATGAAGTTTTGTGAAGTCACAGAATGGAGCTGTGTGAATTCAGAACGGAGGTGTGTGAAGTCATAGGATGGAGGTGTGTGAAGTCAGAATGGAGGTGTGTGAACTCATAGAATGGAGGTGTGTGAAGTCAGAATGAAGGTGTGTGAAGTCACAGAATGGAGGTGTGTGAAGTCACAGAATGGATGTTTGTGAAGTAAGAATGAAGGTGTTTGAAGTCATGCAATGGAGGTGTGTGAAGTCACAGAATGGAGGTGTGAGAAGTCATAGAATGGAGGTGTGTGAAGTCATAAAATGGAGGTGTGTGAACTCATAGAATGGAGGTGTGTGAAGTCAAAATGGAGTTGTGTGAAGTCATAGAATGGTGTTTTTTGATGTCAACGAATGGAGGTGTGTGAAGTCATAGAATGGAGGTGTGTGAAGTCAGGTTGGAGGTGTGTGAAATCACAGAGGGAGGTTTGTGAAGTCACAGAATGGAGGTGTGTAAACTCAGAATGTAGGTGTGTGAAGTCACAGAATGGAGGTGTGTGAAGTCATAAAATGAAGGTGTGTGAAGTCAGAATGGAGGTGTGTGAAGTCACAGAATTGAGGTGTGTGAAGTCAGAATGAAGGGGTGTGAAGTCACAGAAAGGAGGTGTGTGAAGTCAAAGAATGGATGTTTGTGAAGTAAGAATGAAGGTGTTTGAAGTCATAGAATGGAGGTGTGTGAAGTCATAGAATTGAGGTGTGTGAAGTCATAGAATGGAGGTGTGGGAAGTCACAGAATGGAGGTGTGTGAAGTCACAGAATGGATGTTCGTGAAGTAAGAATGAAGGTGTTTGAAGTCATAGAGTGGAGGTGTGTGAAGTCACAGAATGGAGATGTGTGAAGTCAGATTGGAGGTGTGTGAAATCACAGAATGTAGGTGTGTGAAGTCATAGAATGGAGGTGTGTGAAGTCATAAAATGGAGGTGTGTGAACTCATAGAATGGAGGTGTGTGAAGTCAAAATGGAGTTGTGTGAAGTCATAGAATGGAGGTGTGTGAAGTCACAGAATTGAGGTGTGTGAAGTCAGAATGAAGGTGTGTGAAGTCACAGAAAGGAGGTGTGTGAAGTCAAAGAATGGATGTTTGTGAAGTAAGAATGAAGGTGTTTGAAGTCATAGAATGGAGGTGTGTGAAGTCAAAGAATGGAGGTGTGTGAAGTCATAGAATGGAGGTGTGTGAAGTCATAGACTGAGGTGGGTGAAGTCATAGAAAGGAGGTGTGGGAAGTCATAGAATGGAGGAGTGTGAAGTCATAGAGTGGAGGTGAGTGAAGTCACAGATTCGAAGTCTGTGATGTCATAGAATGGAGGTGTGTGAAGTCAGAATTGAGGTGTGTGAAATCATATAAAGGAAATGTGTGAACACATAGAATGGAGTTTTGTGACGTCACAATGGAAGTGTGTGAAGTGATAGAATGGAGGTGTGAGAAGTCACAGAATGGAGGTATGTGAAGTCATAAACTGAAGGTGTGTGAAGTCAGAATGGAGGTGTGTGAAGTCACAGAATGGAGGTGTGTGAACTCAGAATGGAGGTGTGTGAAGTCATAGATGGAGGTGTGTGAAGTCATAGTATGGAGGTGTGTGAAATCACAGAATGAAGTTTTGTGAAGTCACAGAATGGAGCTGTGTGAAGTCAGAACGGAGGTGTGTGAAGTCATAGAATGGAGGTGTGTGAAGTCAGAATGGAGGTGTGTGAACTCATAGAATGGAGGTGTGTGAAGTCACAATGGAGGTGTGTGAAGTCATAGAATTTAGGTGTGTGAAGTCACAAAATGGAGGTGTGTGAAGTCATAGAATGGAGGTGTGTGAAGTCATAGAATGGAGGTGTGTGAAGTCATAGACTGAGGTGGGTGAAGTCATAGAAAGGAGGTGTGGGACGTCATAGAATGGAGGAGTGTGAAGTCATAGAGTGGAGGTGAGTGAAGTCACAGATTCGAAGACTGTGATGTCATAGAATGGAGGTGTGTGAAGTCAGAATTGAGGTGTGTGAAATCATATAAAGGAAATGTGTGAACACATAGAATGGAGTTGTGTGACGTCAAAATGGAAGTGTGTGAAGTCATAGAATGGAGGTGTGAGAAGTCACAGAATGGAGGTATGTGAAGTCATAAACTGAAGGTGTGTGAAGTCAGAATGGAGGTGTGTGAAGTCACAGAATGGAGGTGTGTGAACTCAGAATGGAGGTGTGTGAAGTCATAGATGGAGGTGTGTGAAGTCATAGTATGGAGGTGTGTGAAATCACAGAATGAAGTTTTGTGAAGTCACAGAATGGAGCTGTGTGAAGTCAGAACGGAGGTGTGTGAAGTCATAGAATGGAGGTGTGTGAAGTCAGAATGGAGGTGTGTGAACTCATAGAATGGAGGTGTGTGAAGTCACAATGGAGGTGTGTGAAGTCATAGAATTTAGGTGTGTGAAGTCACAAAATGGAGGTGTGTGAAGTCATAGAATGGAGGTGTGTGAAGTCATAGAATGGAGGTGTGAGAAGTCACAGAATGGAGGTGTGTGAAGTCATAAAATGAAGGTGTGTGAAGTCAGAATGGAGGTGTGTGAAGTCACAGAATTGAGGTGTGTGAACTCAGAATGGAGGTGTGTGAAGTCATAGATGGAGGTTTGTGAAGTCATAGTATGGAGGTGTGAAATCACAGAATGAAGTTTTGTGAAGTCACAGAATGGAGCTGTGTGAATTCAGAACGGAGGTGTGTGAAGTCATAGGATGGAGGTGTGTGAAGTCAGAATGGAGGTGTGTGAACTCATAGAATGGAGGTGTGTGAAGTCAGAATGAAGGTGTGTGAAGTCACAGAATGGAGGTGTGTGAAGTCACAGAATGGATGTTTGTGAAGTAAGAATGAAGGTGTTTGAAGTCATGCAATGGAGGTGTGTGAAGTCACAGAATGGAGGTGTGAGAAGTCATAGAATGGAGGTGTGTGAAGTCATAAAATGGAGGTGTGTGAACTCATAGAATGGAGGTGTGTGAAGTCAAAATGGAGTTGTGTGAAGTCATAGAATGGTGTTTTTTGATGTCAACGAATGGAGGTGTGTGAAGTCATAGAATGGAGGTGTGTGAAGTCAGGTTGGAGGTGTGTGAAATCACAGAGGGAGGTTTGTGAAGTCACAGAATGGAGGTGTGTAAACTCAGAATGTAGGTGTGTGAAGTCACAGAATGGAGGTGTGTGAAGTCATAAAATGAAGGTGTGTGAAGTCAGAATGGAGGTGTGTGAAGTCACAGAATTGAGGTGTGTGAACGCAGAATGGAGGTGTGTGAAGTCATAGATGGAGGTGTCTGAAGTCATAGTATGGAGGTGTGTGAAATCACAGAATGCAGTTTTGTGAAGTCACAGAATGGAGCTGTGTGAAGTCAGAACGGAGGTGTGTGAAGTCATAGAATGGAGGTGTGTGAAGTCAGAATGGAGGTGTGTGAACTCATAGAATGGAGGTGTGTGAAGTCACAATGGAGGTGTGTGAAGTCATAGAATTTAGGTGTGTGAAGTCACAAAATGGAGGTGTGTGAAGTCATAGAATGGAGGTGTGTGAAGTCATAGAATGGAGGTGTGTGAAGTCCGAATGAAGGTGTGTGAAGTCACAGAATTGAGGTGTGTGAACTCAAAATGGAGGTGTGTGAAGTCACAGAATGGAGGAGTGTGAAGTCATAGAATGGAAGTGTGTGAAGGCATAGAATGGAGGTGTGTGAAGTGAGAATGGACATGTGTGAAGTCACAGAATTGAGTTGTGTGAACCCAGAATGGAGGTGTGTGAAGTCACAGAATGGAGGTTTGTGAAGTCATACAATGGGGGTGTGTGAAGTCATAGAATGGATGTTTCTAAAGTAAGAATTAAGGTGTGTGAAGTCATAGAATGGATGTGTGTGAAGTCAAAATGGAGGTGTGTGAACTCATAGAATGGTGGTGTGTGAACACATAGAATGGTGGTGTATGAAGTCATGGAATGGAGGTGTGTGAAGGCACAGAATGGAGGTGTGTGAAGTCATAGAATGGAGGTGTGTGAAGTCATAAAATGGAGGTGTGTGAACTCGTAGAATGGAGGTGTGTGAAGTCAAAATGGAGCTGTGTTAAGTCATAGAATGGTGGTTTTTGATGTCAACGAATGGAGGTGTGTGAAGTCATAGAATGGAGGTGTGTGAAGTCATAGAATGGAAGTGTGTGAAATCATAGAATGGAGGTCTGTGAACTCAGAATGGGGGTTTGTGAAGTCATAGAATGGAGCTGTGTGAACACAGAATGGAGGTGTGTGAAGTCACAGAATGGAGGTGTGGTGAAGTCATAGAATGGAGGTGTGTGATGTCATAGAATTGAAGTGTGTGAAGTCATAGAATGGAGGTTTGTGAACTCAGAATGGGGGTTTGTGAAGTCATAGAATGGAGGTTTGTGAACTCAGAATGTAGGTGTCAGAAGTCACAGAATGGAGGTGTGAGAAGTCACAGAATGGAGGTGTGTGAAGTCACAGAATGGAGGTGTGTGAAGTCAAAAAGGTGGTGTGTGATGTCACAGAATGGAGGTGTGTGAAGTCATAGAATGGAGGTGTGTGGAATCATAGAATGGAGGTGTGTGAAGTCAGAATGGAGGTGTGTGAAATCACAGAATTGAGGTGTGTGAAGTCACAGAATGGAGGTGTGTAAAGTCAGAATGAAGGTGTGTGAAGTCACAGAATGGAGGTGTGTGAAGTCACAGAATGGATGTTTGTGAAGTAAGAATGAAGGTGTTTGAAGTCATAGAGTGGAGGTGTGTGAAGTCACAGAATGGAGGTGTGTGAAGTCAGATTGGAGTTGTGTGAAATCACAGAATGGAGGTGTGTGAAGTCATAGAATGGAGGTGTGTGAATTCATATAATGGAGGTGTGTGAACTCATACAATGGAGGTGTATGAAGTCAAAATGGAGTTGTGTGAAGTCATAGAATGGTGTTTTTGATGTCAACGAATGGAGGTGTGTGAAGTCATAGAATGGAGGTGTGTGAAGTCAGATTGGAGGTGTGTGAAATCACAGAATGGAGGTTTGTGAAGTCACAGAATTGAGGTGTGTAAACTCAGAATGTAGGTGTGTGAAGCCACAAAATGGAAGTGTGTGAAGTCTTAGAATGGAAATGTGTGAAATCATAGAATGGAGGTGTGTGAAGTCACAGAATTGAGGTGTGTGAAGTCAGAATGGAGGTGTGTGAAGTCAGAATGGAGGTGAGTGAAGTCATAGAATGGAGGTGTGTGAAGTCATAGAATGGAGGTCTGTGAACTCAGAATGGAGGTTTGTGAGGTCATAGAATGGACGTGTGTGAACTCAGAGTGGAGGTGTGTGAAGTCACAGAATGGAGGTGTGTGAAGTCATAGAATGGAGGTTTGTGAACTCACAGAATGGAGGTGTGTTAATTCATAGAATGGAGGTGTGTGAAGTCATAGGATCGAGGTGTGTGAAGTCACAGAATGGAGGTGTGTGAACTCACAGAATGGGGGTGTGTGAAGTCACAGAATGGAGATGTGTGAACTCAGAATGTAGGTGTGTGAAGCCGCAGAATGGAGGTGTGTGAAGTCATAGAATGGAAGTCTGTGAAGTCATAGAAAGGAGGTGTGTGAACTCAGAATGGAGGTGTGTGAAGTCACAGAATGGAGGTTTGTGAAGTCATAGAATGGAGGTGTGTGAAGTCAGAGAATGGATGTTTCTGAAGTAAGAATGAAGGTCTGTGAAGTCATAGAATGGAGATGTGTGAAGTCAAATTGGAGGTGTGTGAACTCATAGAATGGAGGTGTGTGAACTCATAGAATGGAGGTTTGTGAAGTCATGGAATGGCGGTGTGTGAAGTCGAAGAATGGAGGTGTGTGAAGTGAAACAATAGAGGTGTGTGAAGTCACAGAATGGAGGTGTGTGAAGTCAAAAAGGTGGTGTGTGAAGTCACAGAATGGAGGTGTGTGAATTCATAGAATGGAGCTGTGTGAAGTCAGAATGGAGGTGTGTGAAGTCAGAATGGAGGGGTGTGAAGTCAGAATGGAGGTGTGTGAAGTCACAGAATGGAGGTGTGTGAAGTCATAGAATGGAGGTGTGTGAAATCATAGAATGGAGGTGTGTGAAGTCACAGAATGGAGGTTTGTGAAGTAATACAATGGGGGTGTGTGAAGTCATAGAATGGATGTTTCTAAAGTAAGAATTAAGGTGTGTGAAGTCATAGAATGGAGGTGTGTGAAGTCAAAATGGAGGTGTGTGAACTCATAGAATGGTGGTGTGTGAACTCATAGAATGGTGGTGTATGAAGTCATGGAATGGAGGTGTGTGAAGGCACAGAATGGAGGTGTGTGAAGTCATAGAATGGAGGTGTGTGAAGTCATAAAATGGAGGTGTGGGAACTCGTAGAATGGAGGTGTGTGAAGTCACAATGGAGCTGTGTGAAGCCATAGAATGGTGGTTTTTGATGTCAACGAATGGAGGTGTGTGAAGTCATAGAATGGAGGTGTGTGAAGTCATAGAATGGAAGTGTGTGAAATCATAGAATGGAGGTCTGTGAACTCAGAATGGGGGTTTGTGAAGTCATAGAATGGAGGTGTGTGAACTCAGAATGGAGGTGTGTGAAGTCACAGAATGGAGGTGTGTGAAGTCATAGAATGGAGGTGTGTGAAGTCATAGAATGGAAGTGTGTGAAGTCATAGAATGGAGGTTTGTGAACTCAGAATGGGGGTTTGTGAAGTCATAGAATGGAGGTTTGTGAACTCAGAATGGAGGTGTGTGAAGTCACAGAATGGAGGTGTGTGAAGTCACAGAATGGAGGTGTGTGAAGTCACAGAATGGAGGTGTGTGAAGTCATAGAATGGAGGTGTGTGAACTCATAGAATGGAGGTGTGTGAAGTCATGGAATGGCGGTGTGTGAAGTCAAAGAATGGAGGTGTGTGAAGTGAAACAATAGAGGTGTGTGAAGTCACAGAATGGAGGTGTGTGAAGTCACAGATTGGAAGTGTGTGAAGGCAAAACGGAGGTGTGTGAAGTCACAGAATGCACGTGTGTGAAGTCACAGAATGGAGGTGTGTGAAGTCAAAAAGGTGGTGTGTGAAGTCACAGAATGGAGGTGTGTGAATTCATAGAATGGAGCTGTGTGAAGTCAGAATGGAGGTGTGTGAAGTCAGAATGGAGGGGTGTGAAGTCAGAATGGAGGTGTGTGAAGTCACAGAATAGAGGTGTGTGAAGTCATAGAATGGAGGTGTGTGAAATCATAGAATGGAGGTGTGTGAAGTCAGAATGGAGGGGTGTCAAGTCACAGAATTGAGGTGTGTGAAGTCAGAGAATGGAGGTGTGTGAAGTCACAGAATGGAGGTGTGTGAAGTCACAGAATGGATGTTTGTGAAGTAAGAATGAAGGTGTTTGAAGTCATAGAATGGAGGTGTGTGAAGTCAAAGAATGGAGGTGTGTGAAGTCAAAATGGAGTTGTGTGAAGTCATAGAATGGAGGTGTGTGAAGTCACAGAATTGAGGTGTGTGAAGTCAGAATGAAGGGGTGTGAAGTCACAGAAAGGAGGTGTGTGAAGTCAAAGAATGGATGTTTGTGAAGTAAGAATGAAGGTGTTTGAAGTCATAGAATGGAGGTGTGTGAAGTCATAGAATTGAGGTGTGTGAAGTCATAGAATGGAGGTGTGTGAAGTCACAGAATGGAGGTGTGTGAAGTCACAGAATGGATGTTCGTGAAGTAAGAATGAAGGTGTTTGAAGTCATAGAGTGGAGGTGTGTGAAGTCACAGAATGGAGATGTGTGAAGTCAGATTGGAGGTGTGTGAAATCACAGAATGTAGGTGTGTGAAGTCATAGAATGGAGGTGTGTGAAGTCATAAAATGGAGGTGTGTGAACTCATAGAATGGAGGTGTGTGAAGTCAAAATGGAGTTGTGTGAAGTCATAGAATGGAGGTGTGTGAAGTCACAGAATTGAGGTGTGTGAAGTCAGAAAGAAGGTGTGTGAAGTCACAAAAAGGAGGTGTGTGAAGTCAAAGAATGGATGTTTGTGAAGTAAGAATGAAGGTGTTTGAAGTCATAGAATGGAGGTGTGTGAAGTCAAAGAATGGAGGTGTGTGAAGTCATAAAATGGAGGTGTGTGAAGTCATAGAATTGAGGTGTGTGAAGTCAAAATGGAGTTGTGTGAAGTCATAGAATGGAGGTGTGTGAAGTCACAGAATTGAGGTGTGTGAAGTCAGAATGAAGGTGTGTGAAGTCACAGAAAGGAGGTGTGTGAAGTCAAAGAATGGATGTTTGTGAAGTAAGAATGAAGGTGTTTGAAGTCATAGAATGGAGGTGTGTGAAGTCAAAGAATGGAGGTGTGTGAAGTCATAGAATAGAGGTGTGTGAAGTCATAGACTGAGGTGGGTGAAGTCATAGAAAGGAGGTGTGGGAAGTCATAGAATGGAGGAGTGTGAAGTCATAGAGTGGAGGTGAGTGAAGTCACAGATTCGAAGTCTGTGATGTCATAGAATGGAGGTGTGTGAAGTCAAAATTGAGGTGTGTGAAATCATATAAAGGAAATGTGTGAACACATAGAATGGAGTTGTGTGACGTCACAATGGAAGTGTGTGAAGTGATAGAATGGAGGTGTGAGAAGTCACAGAATGGAGGTATGTGAAGTCATAAACTGAAGGTGTGTGAAGTCAGAATGGAGGTGTGTGAAGTCACAGAATGGAGGTGTGTGAACTCAGAATGGAGGTGTGTGAAGTCATAGATGGAGGTGTGTGAAGTCATAGTATGGAGGTGTGTGAAATCACAGAATGAAGTTTTGTGAAGTCACAGAATGGAGCTGTGTGAAGTCAGAACGGAGGTGTGTGAAGTCATAGAATGGAGGTGTGTGAAGTCAGAATGGAGGTGTGTGAACTCATAGAATGGAGGTGTGTGAAGTCACAATGGAGGTGTGTGAAGTCATAGAATTTAGGTGTGTGAAGTCACAAAATGGAGGTGTGTGAAGTCATAGAATGGAGGTGTGTGAAGTCATAGAATGGAGGTGTGTGAAGTCATAGACTGAGGTGGGTGAAGTCATAGAAAGGAGGTGTGGGAAGTCATAGAATGGAGGAGTGTGAAGTCATAGAGTGGAGGTGAGTGAAGTCACAAATTCGAAGTCTGTGATGTCATAGAATGGACGTGTGTGAAGTCAGAATTGAGGTGTGTGAAATCATATAAAGGAAATGTGTGAACACATAGAATGGAGTTGTGTGACGTCAAAATGGAAGTGTGTGAAGTCATAGAATGGAGGTGTGAGAAGTCACAGAATGGAGGTATGTGAAGTCATAAACTGAAGGTGTGTGAAGTCAGAATGGAGGTGTGTGAAGTCACAGAATGGAGGTGTGTGAACTCAGAATGGAGGTGTGTGAAGTCATAGATGGAGGTGTGTGAAGTCATAGTATGGAGGTGTGTGAAATCACAGAATGAAGTTTTGTGAAGTCACAGAATGGAGCTGTGTGAAGTCAGAACGGAGGTGTGTGAAGTCATAGAATGGATGTGTGTGAAGTCAGAATGGAGGTGTGTGAACTCATAGAATGGAGGTGTGTGAAGTCACAATGGAGGTGTGTGAAGTCATAGAATTTAGGTGTGTGAAGTCACAAAATGGAGGTGTGTGAAGTCATAGAATGGAGGTGTGTGAAGTCATAGAATGGAGGTGTGAGAAGTCACAGAATGGAGGTGTGTGAAGTCATAAAATGAAGGTGTGTGAAGTCAGAATGGAGGTGTGTGAAGTCACAGAATGGAGGTGTGTGAAGTCATAGAATGGAGGTGTGTGAAGTCATAGAATGGAAGTGTGTGAAGTCATAGAATGGAGGTTTGTGAACTCAGAATGGGGGTTTGTGAAGTCATAGAATGGAGGTTTGTGAACTCAGAATGGAGGTGTGTGAAGTCACAGAATGGAGGTGTGTGAAGTCACAGAATGGAGGTGTGTGAAGTCACAGAATGGAGGTGTGTTAAGTCATAGAATGGAGGTGTGTGAACTCATAGAATGGAGGTTTGTGAAGTCAGGAATGGCGGTGTGTGAAGTCAAAGAATGGAGGTGTGTGAAGTGAAAGAATAGAGGTGTGTGAAGTCACAGAATGGAGGTGTGTGAAGTCACAGATTGGAAGTGTGTGAAGGCAAAAGGGAGGTGTGTGAAGTCACAGAATTGAGGTGTGTGAAGTCACAGAATGGAGGTGTGTGAAGTCAAAAATGTGGTGTGTGAAGTCACAGAATGGAGGTGTGTGAATTCATAGAGTGGAGCTGTGTGAAGTCAGAATGGAGGTGTGTGAAGTCAGAATGGAGGGGTGTGAAGTCAGAATGGAGGTGTGTGAAGTCACAGAATGGAGGTATGTGAAGTCATAGAATGGAGGTGTGTGAAATCATAGAATGGAGGTGTGTGAAGTCAGAATGGAGGGGTGTCAAGTCACAGAATTGAGGTGTGTGAAGTCAGAGAATGGAGGTGTGTGAAGTCACAGAATGGAGGTGTGTGAAGTCACAGAATGGATGTTTGTGAAGTAAGAATGAAGGTGTTTGAAGTCATAGAATGGAGGTGTGTGAAGTCAAAGAATGGAGGTGTGTGAAGTCAAAAGGGAGTTGTGTGAAGTCATAGAATGGAGGTGTGTGAAGTCACAGAATTGAGGTGTGTGAAGTCAGAATGAAGGGGTGTGAAGTCACAGAAAGGAGGTGTGTGAAGTCAAAGAATGGATGTTTGTGAAGTAAGAATGAAGGTGTTTGAAGTCATAGAATGGAGGTGTGTGAAGTCATAGAATTGAGGTGTGTGAAGTCATAGAATGGAGGTGTGTGAAGTCACAGAATGGAGGTGTGTGAAGTCACAGAATGGATGTTTGTGAAGTAAGAATGAAGGCGTTTGAAGTCATAGAGTGGAGGTGTGTGAAGTCACAGAATGGAGATGTGTGAAGTCAGATTGGAGGTGTGTGAAATCACAGAATGGAGGTGTGTGAAGTCATAGAATGGAGGTGTGTGAAGTCATAAAATGGAGGTGTGTGAACTCATAGAATGGAGGTGTGTGAAGTCAAAATGGAGTTGTGTGAAGTCATAGAATGGAGGTGTGTGAAGTCACAGAATTGAGGTGTGTGAAGTCAGAAAGAAGGTGTGTGAAGTCACAGAAAGGAGGTGTGTGAAGTCAAAGAATGGATGTTTGTGAAGTAAGAATGAAGGTGTTTGAAGTCATAGAATGGAGGTGTGTGAAGTCAAAGAATGGAGGTGTGTGAAGTCATAAAATGGAGGTGTGTGAAGTCATAGAATTGAGGTGTGTGAAGTCAAAATGGAGTTGTGTGAAGTCATAGAATGGAGGTGTGTGAAGTCACAGAATTGAGGTGTGTGAAGTCAGAATGAAGGTGTGTGAAGTCACACAAAGGAGGTGTGTGAAGTCAAAGAATGGATGTTTGTGAAGTAAGAATGATGGTGTTTGAAGTCATAGAATGGAGGTGTGTGAAGTCAAAGAATGGAGGTGTGTGAAGTCATAGAATGGAGGTGTGTGAAGTCATAGACTGAGGTGGGTGAAGTCATAGAAAGGAGGTGTGGGAAGTCATAGAATGGAGGAGTGTGAAGTCATAGAGTGGAGGTGAGTGAAGTCACAGATTCGAAGTCTGTGATGTCATAGAATGGAGGTGTGTGAAGTCAGAATTGAGGTGTGTGAAATCATATAAAGGAAATGTGTGAACACATAGAATGGAGTTGTGTGACGTCAAAATGGAAGTGTGTGAAGTCATAGAATGGAGGTGTGAGAAGTCACAGAATGGAGGTATGTGAAGTCATAAACTGAAGGTGTGTGAAGTCAGAATGGAGGTGTGTGAAGTCACAGAATGGAGGTGTGTGAACTCAGAATGGAGGTGTGTGAAGTCATAGATGGAGGTGTGTGAAGTCATAGTATGGAGGTGTGTGAAATCACAGAATGAAGTTTTGTGAAGTCACAGAATGGAGCTGTGTGAAGTCAGAACGGAGGTGTGTGAAGTCATAGAATGGAGGTGTGTGAAGTCAGAATGGAGGTGTGTGAACTCATAGAATGGAGGTGTGTGAAGTCACAATGGAGGTGTGTGAAGTCATAGAATTTAGGTGTGTGAAGTCACAAAATGGAGGTGTGTGAAGTCATAGAATGGAGGTGTGTGAAGTCATAGAATGGAGGTGTGAGAAGTCACAGAATGGAGGTGTGTGAAGTCATAAAATGAAGGTGTGTGAAGTCAGAATGGAGGTGTGTGAAGTCACAGAATTGAGGTGTGTGAACTCAGAATGGAGGTGTGTGAAGTCATAGATGGAGGTTTGTGAAGTCATAGTATGGAGGTGTGAAATCACAGAATGAAGTTTTGTGAAGTCACAGAATGGAGCTGTGTGAATTCAGAACGGAGGTGTGTGAAGTCATAGGATGGAGGTGTGTGAAGTCAGAATGGAGGTGTGTGAACTCATAGAATGGAGGTGTGTGAAGTCAGAATGAAGGTGTGTGAAGTCACAGAATGGAGGTGTGTGAAGTCACAGAATGGATGTTTGTGAAGTAAGAATGAAGGTGTTTGAAGTCATGCAATGGAGGTGTGTGAAGTCACAGAATGGAGGTGTGAGAAGTCATAGAATGGAGGTGTGTGAAGTCATAAAATGGAGGTGTGTGAACTCATAGAATGGAGGTGTGTGAAGTCAAAATGGAGTTGTGTGAAGTCATAGAATGGTGTTTTTTGATGTCAACGAATGGAGGTGTGTGAAGTCATAGAATGGAGGTGTGTGAAGTCAGATTGGAGGTGTGTGAAATCACAGAGGGAGGTTTGTGAAGTCACAGAATGGAGGTGTGTAAACTCAGAATGTAGGTGTGTGAAGTCACAGAATGGAGGTGTGTGAAGTCATAAAATGAAGGTGTGTGAAGTCAGAATGGAGGTGTGTGAAGTCACAGTATTGAGGTGTGTGAACGCAGAATGGAGGTGTGTGAAGTCATAGATGGAGGTGTCTGAAGTCATAGTATGGAGGTGTGTGAAATCACAGAATGCAGTTTTGTGAAGTCACAGAATGGAGCTGTGTGAAGTCAGAAAGGAGGTGTGTGAAGTCAGAGAATGGAGGTGTGTGAAGTCAGAATGGAGGTGTGTGAACTCATAGAATGGAGGTGTGTGAAGTCACAATGGAGGTGTGTGAAGTCATAGAATTTAGGTGTGTGAAGTCACAAAATGGAGCTGTGTGAAGTCATAGAATGGAGGTGTGTGAAGTCATAGAATGGAGGTGTGTGAAGTCAGAATGAAGGTGTGTGAAGTCACAGAATTGAGGTGTGTGAACTCAAAATGGAGGTGTGTGAAGTCACAGAATGGAGGAGTGTGAAGTCATAGAATGGAAGTGTGTGAAGGCATAGAATGGAGGTGTGTGAAGTGAGAATGGACATGTGTGAAGTCACAGAATTGAGTTGTGTGAACCCAGAATGGAGGTGTGTGAAGTCACAGAATGGAGGTTTGTGAAGTCATACAATGGGGGTGTGTGAAGTCATAGAATGGATGTTTCTAAAGTAAGAATTAAGGTGTGTGAAGTCATAGAATGGAGGTGTGTGAAGTCAAAATGGAGGTGTGTGAACTCATAGAATGGTGGTGTGTGAACACATAGAATGGTGGTGTATGAAGTCATGGAATGGAGGTGTGTGAAGGCACAGAATGGAGGTGTGTGAAGTCATAGAATGGAGGTGTGTGAAGTCATAAAATGGAGGTGTGTGAACTCGTAGAATGGAGGTGTGTGAAGTCAAAATGGAGCTGTGTGAAGTCATAGAATGGTGGTTTTTGATGTCAACGAATGGAGGTGTGTGAAGTCATAGAATGGAGGTGTGTGAAGTCATAGAATGGAAGTGTGTGAAGTCATAGAATGGAGGTTTGTGAACTCAGAATGGGGGTTTGTGAAGTCATAGAATGGAGGTTTGTGAACTCAGAACGTAGGTGTGTGAAGTCACAGAATGGAGGTGTGAGAAGTCACAGAATGGAGGTGTGTGAAGTCACAGAATGGAGGTGTGTGAAGTCAAAAAGGTGGTGTGTGATGTCACAGAATGGAGGTGTGTGAAGTCATAGAATGGAGGTGTGTGAAATCATAGAATATAGGTGTGTGAAGTCAGAATGGAGGTGTGTGAAATCACAGAATTGAGGTGTGTGAAGTCACAGAATGGAGGTGTGTAAAGTCAGAATGAAGGTGTGTGAAGTCACAGAATGGAGGTGTGTGAAGTCACAGAATGGATGTTTGTGAAGTAAGAATGAAGGTGTTTGAAGTCATAGAATGGAGGTGTGTGAAGTCACAGAATGGAGGTGTGTGAAGTCAGATTGGAGGTGTGTGAAATCACAGAATGGAGGTGTGTGAAGTCATAGAATGGAGGTGTGTGAATTCATAAAATGGAGGTGTGTGAACTCATACAATGGAGGTGTATGAAGTCAAAATGGAGTTGTGTGAAGTCATAGAATGGTGTTTTTGATGTCAACGAATGGAGGTGTGTGAAGTCATAGAATGGAGGTGTGTGAAGTCAGATTGGAGGTGTGTGAAATCACAGAATGGAGGTTTGTGAAGTCACAGAATTGATGTGTGTAAACTCAGAATGTAGGTGTGTGAAGCCACAGAATGGAGGTGTGTGAAGTCTTAGAATGGAAATGTGTGAAATCATAGAATGGAGGTGTGTGAAGTCACAGAATTGAGGTGTGTGAAGTCAGAATGGAGGTGTGTGAAGTCAGAATGGAGGTGAGTGAAGTCATAGAATGGAGGTGTGTGAAGTCATAGAATGGAGGTCTGTGAACTCAGAATGGAGGTTTGTGAGGTCATAGAATGGACGTGTGTGAACTCAGAGTGGAGGTGTGTGAAGTCACAGAATGGAGGTGTGTGAAGTCATAGAATGGAGGTTTGTGAACTCACAGAATGGAGGTGTGTTAATTCATAGAATGGAGGTGTGTGAAGTCATAGGATCGAGGTGTGTGAAGTCACAGAATGGATGTGTGTGAACTCACAGAATGGGGGTGTGTGAAGTCACAGAATGGAGATGTGTGAACTCAGAATGTAGGTGTGTGAAGCCGCAGAATGGAGGTGTGTGAAGTCATAGAATGGAAGTCTGTGAAGTCATAGAAAGGAGGTGTGTGAACTCAGAATGGAGGTGTGTGAAGTCACAGAATGGAGGTTTGTGAAGTCATAGAATGGAGGTGTGTGAAGTCAGAGAATGGATGTTTCTGAAGTAAGAATGAAGGTCTGTGAAGTCATAGAATGGAGATGTGTGAAGTCAAATTGGAGGTGTGTGAACTCATAGAATGGAGGTGTGTGAACTCATAGAATGGAGGTTTGTGAAGTCATGGAATGGCGGTGTGTGAAGTCAAAGAATGGAGGTGTGTGAAGTGAAACAATAGAGGTGTGTGAAGTCACAGAATGGAGGTGTGTGAAGTCAAAAAGGTGGTGTGTGAAGTCACAGAATGGAGGTGTGTGAATTCATAGAATGGAGCTGTGTGAAGTCAGAATGGAGGTGTGTGAAATCAGAATGGAGGGGTGTGAAGTCAGAATGGAGGTGTGTGAAGTCACAGAATGGAGGTGTGTGAAGTCATAGAATGGAGGTGTGTGAAATCATAGAATGGAGGTGTGTGAAGTCACTGAATGGAGGTTTGTGAAGTCATACAATGGGGGTGTGTGAAGTCATAGAATGGATGTTTCTAAAGTAAGAATTAAGGTGTGTGAAGTCATAGAATGGAGGTGTGTGAAGTCAAAATGGAGGTGTGTGAACTCATAGAATGGTGGTGTGTGAACTCATAGAATGGTGGTGTATGAAGTCATGGAATGGAGGTGTGTGAAGGCACAGAATGGAGGTGTGTGAAGTCATAGAATGGAGGTGTGTGAAGTCATAAAATGGAGGTGTGGGAACTCGTAGAATGGAGGTGTGTGAAGTCACAATGGAGCTGTGTGAAGTCATACAATGGTGGTTTTTGATGTCAACGAATGGAGGTGTGTGAAGTCATAGAATGGAGGTGTGTGAAGTCATAGAATGAAAGTGTGTGAAATCATACAATGGAGGTCTGTGAACACAGAATGGGGGTTTCTGAAGTCATAGAATGGAGGTGTGTGAACTCAGAATGGAGGTGTGTGAAGTCACAGAATGGAAGTGTGTGAAGTCATAGAATGGAGGTTTGTGAACTCAGAATGGGGGTTTGTGAAGTCATAGAATGGAGGTTTGTGAACTCAGAATGGAGGTGTGTGAAGTCACAGAATGGAGGTATGTGAAGTCACAGAATGGAGGTGTGTGAAGTCAAAATGTGGTGTGTGAAGTCACAGAATGGAGGTGTGTGAATTCATAGAGTGGAGCTGTGTGAAGTCAGAATGGAGGTGTGTGAAGTCAGAATGGAGGGGTGTGAAGTCAGAATGGAGGTGTGTGAAGTCACAGAATGGAGGTGTGTGAAGTCATAGAATGGAGGTGTGTGAAATCATAGAATGGAGGTGTGTGAAGTCAGAATGGAGGGGTGTCAAGTCACAGAATTGAGGTGTGTGAAGTCAGAGAATGGAGGTGTGTGAAGTCACAGAATGGAGGTGTGTGAAGTCACAGAATGGATGTTTGTGAAGTAAGAATGAAGGTGTTTGAAGTCATAGAATGGAGGTGTGTGAAGTCAAAGAATGGAGGTGTGTGAAGTCAAAAGGGAGTTGTGTGAAGTCATAGAATGGAGGTGTGTGAAGTCACAGAATTGAGGTGTGTGAAGTCAGAATGAAGGGGTGTGAAGTCACAGAAAGGAGGTGTGTGAAGTCAAAGAATGGATGTTTGTGAAGTAAGAATGAAGGTGTTTGAAGTCATAGAATGGAGGTGTGTGAAGTCATAGAATTGAGGTGTGTGAAGTCATAGAATGGAGGTGTGTGAAGTCACAGAATGGAGGTGTGTGAAGTCACAGAATGGATGTTTGTGAAGTAAGAATGAAGGTGTTTGAAGTCATAGAGTGGAGGTGTGTGAAGTCACAGAATGGAGATGTGTGAAGTCAGATTGGAGGTGTGTGAAATCACAGAATGTAGGTGTGTGAAGTCATAGAATGGAGGTGTGTGAAGTCATTAAATGGAGGTGTGTGAACTCATAGAATGGAGGTGTGTGAAGTCAAAATGGAGTTGTGTGAAGTCATAGAATGGAGGTGTGTGAAGTCACAGAATTGAGGTGTGTGAAGTCAGAAAGAAGGTGTGTGAAGTCACAGAAAGGAGGTGTGTGAAGTCAAAGAATGGATGTTTGTGAAGTAAGAATGAAGGTGTTTGAAGTCATAGAATGGAGGTGTGTGAAGTCAAAGAATGGAGGTGTGTGAAGTCATAAAATGGAGGTGTGTGAAGTCATAGAATTGAGGTGTGTGAAGTCAAAATGGAGTTGTGTGAAGTCATAGAATGGAGGTGTGTGAAGTCACAGAATTGAGGTGTGTGAAGTCAGAATGAAGGTGTGTGAAGTCACAGAAAGGAGGTGTGTGAAGTCAAAGAATGGATGTTTGTGAAGTAAGAATGAAGGTGTTTGAAGTCATAGAATGGAGGTGTGTGAAGTCAAAGAATGGAGGTGTGTGAGGTCATAGAATGGAGGTGTGTGAAGTCATAGACTAAGGTGGGTGAAGTCACAGAAAGGAGGTGTGGGAAGTCATAGAATGGAGGAGTGTGAAGTCATAGAGTGGAGGTCAGTGAAGTCACAGATTCGAAGTCTGTGATGTCATAGAATGGAGGTGTGTGAAGTCAGAATTGAGGTGTGTGAAATCATATAAAGGAAATGTGTGAACACATAGAATGGAGTTGTGTGACGTCACAATGGAAGTGTGTGAAGTGATAGAATGGAGGTGTGAGAAGTCACAGAATGGAGGTATGTGAAGTCATAAACTGAAGGTGTGTGAAGTCAGAATGGAGGTGTGTGAAGTCACAGAATGGAGGTGTGTGAACTCAGAATGGAGGTGTGTGAAGTCATAGATGGAGGTGTGTGAAGTCACAATGGAGGTGTGTGAAGTCATAGAATTTAGGTGTGTGAAGTCACAAAATGGAGGTGTGTGAAGTCATAGAATGGAGGTGTGTGAAGTCATAGAATGGAGGTGTGTGAAGTCATAGACTGAGGTGGGTGAAGTCATAGAAAGGAGGTGTGGGAAGTCATAGAATGGAGGAGTGTGAAGTCATAGAGTGGAGGTGAGTGAAGTCACAGATTCGAAGTCTGTGATGTCATAGAATGGAGGTGTGTGAAGTCAGAATTGAGGTGTGTGAAATCATATAAAGGAAATGTGTGAACACATAGAATGGAGTTGTGTGACGTCAAAATGGAAGTGTGTGAAGTCATAGAATGGAGGTGTGAGAAGTCACAGAATGGAGGTATGTGAAGTCATAAACTGAAGGTGTGTGAAGTCAGAATGGAAGTGTGTGAAGTCACAGAATGGAGGTGTGTGAACTCAGAATGGAGGTGTGTGAAGTCATAGATGGAGGTGTGTGAAGTCATAGTATGGAGGTGTGTGAAATCACAGAATGAAGTTTTGTGAAGTCACAGAATGGAGCTGTGTGAAGTCAGAACGGAGGTGTGTGAAGTCATAGAATGGAGGTGTGTGAAGTCAGAATGGAGGTGTGTGAACTCATAGAATGGAGGTGTGTGAAGTCACAATGGAGGTGTGTGAAGTCATAGAATTTAGGTGTGTGAAGTCACAAAATGGAGGTGTGTGAAGTCATAGAATGGAGGTGTGTGAAGTCATAGAATGGAGGTGTGAGAAGTCACAGAATGGAGGTGTGTGAAGTCATAAAATGAAGGTGTGTGAAGTCAGAATGGAGGTGTGTGAAGTCACAGAATTGAGGTGTGTGAACTCAGAATGGAGGTGTGTGAAGTCATAGATGGAGGTTTGTGAAGTCATAGTATGGAGGTGTGAAATCACAGAATGAAGTTTTGTGAAGTCACAGAATGGAGCTGTGTGAATTCAGAACGGAGGTGTGTGAAGTCATAGGATGGAGGTGTGTGAAGTCAGAATGGAGGTGTGTGAACTCATAGAATGGAGGTGTGTGAAGTCAGAATGAAGGTGTGTGAAGTCACAGAATGGAGGTGTGTGAAGTCACAGAATGGATGTTTGTGAAGTAAGAATGAAGGTGTTTGAAGTCATGCAATGGAGGTGTGTGAAGTCACAGAATGGAGGTGTGAGAAGTCATAGAATGGAGGTGTGTGAAGTCATAAAATGGAGGTGTGTGAACTCATAGAATGGAGGTGTGTGAAGTCAAAATGGAGTTGTGTGAAGTCATAGAATGGTGTCTTTTGATGTCAACGAATGGAGGTGTGTGAAGTCATAGAATGGAGGTGTGTGAAGTCAGGTTGGAGGTGTGTGAAATCACAGAGGGAGGTTTGTGAAGTCACAGAATGGAGGTGTGTAAACTCAGAATGTAGGTGTGTGAAGTCACAGAATGGAGGTGTGTGAAGTCATAAAATGAAGGTGTGTGAAGTCAGAATGGAGGTGTGTGAAGTCACAGAATTGAGGTGTGTGAAGTCAGAATGAAGGGGTGTGAAGTCACAGAAAGGAGGTGTGTGAAGTCAAAGAATGGATGTTTGTGAAGTAAGAATGAAGGTGTTTGAAGTCATAGAATGGAGGTGTGTGAAGTCATAGAATGGAGGTGTGTGAAGTCAGAATGGAGGTGTGTGAACTCATAGAATGGAGGTGTGTGAAGTCACAATGGAGGTGTGTGAAGTCATAGAATTTAGGTGTGTGAAGTCACAAAATGGAGGTGTGTGAAGTCATAGAATGGAGGTGTGTGAAGTCATAGAATGGAGGTGTGTGAAGTCATAGACTGAGGTGGGTGAAGTCATAGAAAGGAGGTGTGGGAAGTCATAGAATGGAGGAGTGTGAAGTCATAGAGTGGAGGTGAGTGAAGCCACAGATTCGAAGTCTGTGATGTCATAGAATGGAGGTGTGTGAAGTCAGAATTGAGGTGTGTGAAATCATATAAAGGAAATGTGTGAACACATAGAATGGAGTTGTGTGACGTCAAAATGGAAGTGTGTGAAGTCATAGAATGGAGGTGTGAGAAGTCACAGAATGGAGGTATGTGAAGTCATAAACTGAAGGTGTGTGAAGTCAGAATGGAGGTGTGTGAAGTCACAGAATGGAGGTGTGTGAACTCAGAATGGAGGTGTGTGAAGTCATAGATGGAGGTGTGTGAAGTCATAGTATGGAGGTGTGTGAAATCACAGAATGAAGTTTTGTGAAGTCACAGAATGGAGCTGTGTGAAGTCAGAACGGAGGTGTGTGAAGTCATAGAATGGAGGTGTGTGAAGTCAGAATGGAGGTGTGTGAACTCATAGAATGGAGGTGTGTGAAGTCACAATGGAGGTGTGTGAAGTCATAGAATTTAGGTGTGTGAAGTCACAAAATGGAGGTGTGTGAAGTCATAGAATGGAGGTGTGTGAAGTCATAGAATGGAGGTGTGAGAAGTCACAGAATGGAGGTGTGTGAAGTCATAAAATGAAGGTGTGTGAAGTCAGAATGGAGGTGTGTGAAGTCACAGAATTGAGGTGTGTGAACTCAGAATGGAGGTGTGTGAAGTCATAGATGGAGGTTTGTGAAGTCATAGTATGGAGGTGTGAAATCACAGAATGAAGTTTTGTGAAGTCACAGAATGGAGCTGTGTGAATTCAGAACGGAGGTGTGTGAAGTCATAGGATGGAGGTGTGTGAAGTCAGAATGGAGGTGTGTGAACTCATAGAATGGAGGTGTGTGAAGTCAGAATGAAGGTGTGTGAAGTCACAGAATGGAGGTGTGTGAAGTCACAGAATGGATGTTTGTGAAGTAAGAATGAAGGTGTTTGAAGTCATGCAATGGAGGTGTGTGAAGTCACAGAATGGAGGTGTGAGAAGTCATAGAATGGAGGTGTGTGAAGTCATAAAATGGAGGTGTGTGAACTCATAGAATGGAGGTGTGTGAAGTCAAAATGGAGTTGTGTGAAGTCATAGAATGGTGTTTTTTGATGTCAACGAATGGAGGTGTGTGAAGTCATAGAATGGAGGTGTGTGAAGTCAGGTTGGAGGTGTGTGAAATCACAGAGGGAGGTTTGTGAAGTCACAGAATGGAGGTGTGTAAACTCAGAATGTAGGTTTGTGAAGTCACAGAATGGAGGTGTGTGAAGTCATAAAATGAAGGTGTGTGAAGTCAGAATGGAGGTGTGTGAAGTCACAGAATTGAGGTGTGTGAACGCAGAATGGAGGTGTGTGAAGTCATAGATGGAGGTGTCTGAAGTCATAGTATGGAGGTGTGTGAAACCACAGAATGCAGTTTTGTGAAGTCACAGAATGGAGCTGTGTGAAGTCAGAACGGAGGTGTGTGAAGTCATAGAATGGAGGTGTGTGAAGTCAGAATGGAGGTGTGTGAACTCATAGAATGGAGGTGTGTGAAGTCACAATGGAGGTGTGTGAAGTCATAGAATTTAGGTGTGTGAAGTCACAAAATGGAGGTGTGTGAAGTCATAGAATGGAGGTGTGTGAAGTCATAGAATGGAGGTGTGTGAAGTCAGAATGAAGGTGTGTGAAGTCACAGAATTGAGGTGTGTGAACTCAAAATGGAGGTGTGTGAAGTCACAGAATGGAGGAGTGTGAAGTCATAGAATGGAAGTGTGTGAAGGCATAGAATGGAGGTGTGTGAAGTGAGAATGGACATGTGTGAAGTCACAGAATTGAGTTGTGTGAACCCAGAATGGAGGTGTGTGAAGTCACAGAATGGAGGTTTGTGAAGTCATACAATGGGGGTGTGTGAAGTCATAGAATGGATGTTTCTAAAGTAAGAATTAAGGTGTGTGAAGTCATAGAATGGAGGTGTGTGAAGTCAAAATGGAGGTGTGTGAACTCATAGAATGGTGGTGTGTGAACACATAGAATGGTGGTGTATGAAGTCATGGAATGGAGGTGTGTGAAGGCACAGAATGGAGGTGTGTGAAGTCATAGAATGGAGGTGTGTGAAGTCATAAAATGGAGGTGTGTGAAGTCATAGAATGGTGGTTTTTGATGTCAACGAATGGAGGTGTGTGAAGTCATAGAATGGAGGTGTGTGAAGTCAAAATGGAGCTGTGTGAAGTCATAGAATGGTGGTTTTTGATGTCAACGAATGGAGGTGTGTGAAGTCATAGAATGGAGGTGTGTGAAGTCATAGAATGGAAGTGTGTGAAGTCATAGAATGGAGGTTTGTGAACTCAGAATGGGGGTTTGTGAAGTCATAGAATGGAGGTTTGTGAACTCAGAACGTAGGTGTGTGAAGTCACAGAATGGAGGTGTGAGAAGTCACAGAATGGAGGTGTGTGAAGTCACAGAATGGAGGTGTGTGAAGTCAAAAAGGTGGTGTGTGATGTCACAGAATGGAGGTGTGTGAAGTCATAGAATGGAGGTGTGTGAAATCATAGAATGGAGGTGTGTGAAGTCAGAATGGAGGTGTGTGAAATCACAGAATTGAGGTGTGTGAAGTCACAGAATGGAGGTGTGTAAAGTCAGAATGAAGGTGTGTGAAGTCACAGAATGGAGGTGTGTGAAGTCACAGAATGGATGTTTGTGAAGTAAGAATGAAGGTGTTTGAAGTCATAGAATGGAGGTGTGTGAAGTCACAGAATGGAGGTGTGTGAAGTCAGATTGGAGGTGTGTGAAATCACAGAATGGAGGTGTGTGAAGTCATAGAATGGAGGTGTGTGAATTCATAAAATGGAGGTGTGTGAACTCATACAATGGAGGTGTATGAAGTCAAAATGGAGTTGTGTGAAGTCATAGAATGGTGTTTTTGATGTCAACGAATGGAGGTGTGTGAAGTCATAGAATGGAGGTGTGTGAAGTCAGATTGGAGGTGTGTGAAATCACAGAATGGAGGTTTGTGAAGTCACAGAATTGATGTGTGTAAACTCAGAATGTAGGTGTGTGAAGCCACAGAATGGAGGTGTGTGAAGTCTTAGAATGGAAATGTGTGAAATCATAGAATGGAGGTGTGTGAAGTCACAGAATTGAGGTGTGTGAAGTCAGAATGGAGGTGTGTGAAGTCAGAATGGAGGTGAGTGAAGTCATAGAATGGAGGTGTGTGAAGTCATAGAATGGAGGTCTGTGAACTCAGAATGGAGGTTTGTGAGGTCATAGAATGGACGTGTGTGAACTCAGAGTGGAGGTGTGTGAAGTCACAGAATGGAGGTGTGTGAAGTCATAGAATGGAGGTTTGTGAACTCACAGAATGGAGGTGTGTTAATTCATAGAATGGAGGTGTGTGAAGTCATAGGATCGAAGTGTGTGAAGTCACAGAATGGATGTGTGTGAACTCACAGAATGGGGGTGTGTGAAGTCACAGAATGGAGATGTGTGAACTCAGAATGTAGGTGTGTGAAGCCGCAGAATGGAGGTGTGTGAAGTCATAGAATGGAAGTCTGTGAAGTCATAGAAAGGAGGTGTGTGAACTCAGAATGGAGGTGTGTGAAGTCACAGAATGGAGGTTTGTGAAGTCATAGAATGGAGGTGTGTGAAGTCAGAGAATGGATGTTTCTGAAGTAAGAATGAAGGTCTGTGAAGTCATAGAATGGAGATGTGTGAAGTCAAATTGGAGGTGTGTGAACTCATAGAATGGAGGTGTGTGAACTCATAGAATGGAGGTTTGTGAAGTCATGGAATGGCGGTGTGTGAAGTCAAAGAATGGAGGTGTGTGAAGTGAAACAATAGAGGTGTGTGAAGTCACAGAATGGAGGTGTGTGAAGTCAAAAAGGTGGTGTGTGAAGTCACAGAATGGAGGTGTGTGAATTCATAGAATGGAGCTGTGTGAAGTCAGAATGGAGGTGTGTGAAATCAGAATGGAGGGGTGTGAAGTCAGAATGGAGGTGTGTGAAGTCACAGAATGGAGGTGTGTGAAGTCATAGAATGGAGGTGTGTGAAATCATAGAATGGAGGTGTGTGAAGTCACAGAATGGAGGTTTGTGAAGTCATACAATGGGGGTGTGTGAAGTCATAGAATGGATGTTTCTAAAGTAAGAATTAAGGTGTGTGAAGTCATAGAATGGAGGTGTGTGAGGTCAAAATGGAGGTGTGTGAACTCATAGAATGGTGGTGTGTGAACTCATAGAATGGTGGTGTATGAAGTCATGGAATGGAGGTGTGTGAAGGCACAGAATGGAGGTGTGTGAAGTCATAGAATGGAGGTGTGTGAAGTCATAAAATGGAGGTGTGGGAACTCGTAGAATGGAGGTGTGTGAAGTCACAATGGAGCTGTGTGAAGTCATACAATGGTGGTTTTTGATGTCAACGAATGGAGGTGTGTGAAGTCATAGAATGGAGGTGTGTGAAGTCATAGAATGAAAGTGTGTGAAATCATACAATGGAGGTCTGTGAACACAGAATGGGGGTTTCTGAAGTCATAGAATGGAGGTGTGTGAACTCAGAATGGAGGTGTGTGAAGTCACAGAATGGAGGTGTGTGAAGTCATAGAATGGAGGTGTGTGAAGTCATAGAATGGAAGTGTGTGAAGTCACAGAATGGAGGTGTGTGAAGTCACAGAATGGAGGTGTGTGAAGTCACAGAATGGAGGTGTGTGAAGTCATAGAATGGAGGTGTGTGAACTCATAGAATGGAGGTGTGTGAAGTCATGGAATGGCGGTGTGTGAAGTCAAAGAATGGAGGTGTGTGAAGTGAAACAATAGAGGTGTGTGAAGTCACAGAATGGAGGTGTGTGAAGTCACAGATTGGAAGTGTGTGAAGGCAAAACGGAGGTGTGTGAAGTCACAGAATTGAGGTGTGTGAAGTCACAGAATGGAGGTGTGTGAAGTCAAAATGTGGTGTGTGAAGTCACAGAATGGAGGTGTGTGAATTCATAGAGTGGAGCTGTGTGAAGTCAGAATGGAGGTGTGTGAAGTCAGAATGGAGGGGTGTGAAGTCAGAATGGAGGTGTGTGAAGTCACAGAATGGAGGTGTGTGAAGTCATAGAATGGAGGTGTGTGAAATCATAGAATGGAGGTGTGTGAAGTCAGAATGGAGGGGTGTCAAGTCACAGAATTGAGGTGTGTGAAGTCAGAGAATGGAGGTGTGTGAAGTCACAGAATGGAGGTGTGTGAAGTCACAGAATGGATGTTTGTGAAGTAAGAATGAAGGTGTTTGAAGTCATAGAATGGAGGTGTGTGAAGTCAAAGAATGGAGGTGTGTGAAGTCAAAATGGAGTTGTGTGAAGTCATAGAATGGAGGTGTGTGAAGTCACAGAATTGAGGTGTGTGAAGTCAGAATGAAGGGGTGTGAAGTCACAGAAAGGAGGTGTGTGAAGTCAAAGAATGGATGTTTGTGAAGTAAGAATGAAGGTGTTTGAAGTCATAGAATGGAGGTGTGTGAAGTCATAGAATTGAGGTGTGTGAAGTCATAGAATGGAGGTGTGTGAAGTCACAGAATGGAGGTGTGTGAAGTCACAGAATGGATGTTCGTGAAGTAAGAATGAAGGTGTTTGAAGTCATAGAGTGGAGGTGTGTGAAGTCACAGAATGGAGATGTGTGAAGTCAGATTGGAGGTGTGTGAAATCACAGAATGTAGGTGTGTGAAGTCATAGAATGGAGGTGTGTGAAGTCATAAAATGGAGGTGTGTGAACTCCTAGAATGGAGGTGTGTGAAGTCAAAATGGAGTTGTGTGAAGTCATAGAATGGAGGTGTGTGAAGTCACAGAATTGAGGTGTGTGAAGTCAGAAAGAAGGTGTGTGAAGTCACAGAAAGGAGGTGTGTGAAGTCAAAGAATGGATGTTTGTGAAGTAAGAATGAAGGTGTTTGAAGTCATAGAATGGAGGTGTGTGAAGTCAAAGAATGGAGGTGTGTGAAGTCATAAAATGGAGGTGTGTGAAGTCATAGAATTGAGGTGTGTGAAGTCAAAATGGAGTTGTGTGAAGTCATAGAATGGAGGTGTGTGAAGTCACAGAATTGAGGTGTGTGAAGTCAAAGAATGGATGTTTGTGAAGTAAGAATGAAGGTGTTTGAAGTCATAGAATGGAGGTGTGTGAAGTCAAAGAATGGAGGTGTGTGAAGTCATAGAATGGAGGTGTGTGAAGTCATAGACTGAGGTGGGTGAAGTCATAGAAAGGAGGTGTGGGAAGTCATAGAATGGAGGAGTGTGAAGTCATAGAGTGGAGGTGAGTGAAGTCACAGATTCGAAGTCTGTGATGTCATAGAATGGAGGTGTGTGAAGTCAGAATTGAGGTGTGTGAAATCATATAAAGGAAATGTGTGAACACATAGAATGGAGTTGTGTGACGTCACAATGGAAGTGTGTGAAGTGATAGAATGGAGGTGTGAGAAGTCACAGAATGGAGGTATGTGAAGTCATAAACTGAAGGTGTGTGAAGTCAGAATGGAGGTGTGTGAAGTCACAGAATGGAGGTGTGTGAACTCAGAATGGAGGTGTGTGAAGTCATAGATGGAGGTGTGTGAAGTCATAGTATGGAGGTGTGTGAAATCACAGAATGAAGTTTTGTGAAGTCACAGAATGGAGCTGTGTGAAGTCAGAACGGAGGTGTGTGAAGTCATAGAATGGAGGTGTGTGAAGTCAGAATGGAGGTGTGTGAACTCATAGAATGGAGGTGTGTGAAGTCACAATGGAGGTGTGTGAAGTCATAGAATTTAGGTGTGTGAAGTCACAAAATGGAGGTGTGTGAAGTCATAGAATGGAGGTGTGTGAAGTCATAGAATGGAGGTGTGTGAAGTCATAGACTGAGGTGGGTGAAGTCATAGAAAGGAGGTGTGGGAAGTCATAGAATGGAGGAGTGTGAAGTCATAGAGTGGAGGTGAGTGAAGTCACAGATTCGAAGTCTGTGATGTCATAGAATGGAGGTGTGTGAAGTCAGAATTGAGGTGTGTGAAATCATATAAAGGAAATGTGTGAACACATAGAATGGAGTTGTGTGACGTCAAAATGGAAGTGTGTGAAGTCATAGAATGGAGGTGTGAGAAGTCACAGAATGGAGGTATGTGAAGTCATAAACTGAAGGTGTGTGAAGTCAGAATGGAGGTGTGTGAAGTCACAGAATGGAGGTGTGTGAACTCAGAATGGAGGTGTGTGAAGTCATAGATGGAGGTGTGTGAAGTCATAGTATGGAGGTGTGTGAAATCACAGAATGAAGTTTTGTGAAGTCACAGAATGGAGCTGTGTGAAGTCAGAACGGAGGTGTGTGAAGTCATAGAATGGAGGTGTGTGAAGTCAGAATGGAGGTGTGTGAACTCATAGAATGGAGGTGTGTGAAGTCACAATGGAGGTGTGTGAAGTCATAGAATTTAGGTGTGTGAAGTCACAAAATGGAGGTGTGTGAAGTCATAGAATGGAGGTGTGTGAAGTCATAGAATGGAGGTGTGAGAAGTCACAGAATGGAGGTGTGTGAAGTCATAAAATGAAGGTGTGTGAAGTCAGAATGGAGTTGTGTGAAGTCACAGAATTGAGGTGTGTGAACTCAGAATGGAGGTGTGTGAAGTCATAGATGGAGGTTTGTGAAGTCATAGTATGGAGGTGTGAAATCACAGAATGAAGTTTTGTGAAGTCACAGAATGGAGCTGTGTGAATTCAGAACGGAGGTGTGTGAAGTCATAGGATGGAGGTGTGTGAAGTCAGAATGGAGGTGTGTGAACTCATAGAATGGAGGTGTGTGAAGTCAGAATGAAGGTGTGTGAAGTCACAGAATGGAGGTGTGTGAAGTCACAGAATGGATGTTTGTGAAGTAAGAATGAAGGTGTTTGAAGTCATGCAATGGAGGTGTGTGAAGTCACAGAATGGAGGTGTGAGAAGTCATAGAATGGAGGTGTGTGAAGTCATAAAATGGAGGTGTGTGAACTCATAGAATGGAGGTGTGTGAAGTCAAAATGGAGTTGTGTGAAGTCATAGAATGGTGTTTTTTGATGTCAACGAATGGAGGTGTGTGAAGTCATAGAATGGAGGTGTGTGAAGTCAGGTTGGAGGTGTGTGAAATCACAGAGGGAGGTTTGTGAAGTCACAGAATGGAGGTGTGTAAACTCAGAATGTAGGTGTGTGAAGTCACAGAATGGAGGTGTGTGAAGTCATAAAATGAAGGTGTGTGAAGTCAGAATGGAGGTGTGTGAAGTCACAGAATTGAGGTGTGTGAAGTCAGAATGAAGGGGTGTGAAGTCACAGAAAGGAGGTGTGTGAAGTCAAAGAATGGATGTTTGTGAAGTAAGAATGAAGGTGTTTGAAGTCATAGAATGGAGGTGTGTGAAGTCATAGAATTGAGGTGTGTGAAGTCATAGAATGGAGGTGTGTGAAGTCACAGAATGGAGGTGTGTGAAGTCACAGAATGGATGTTCGTGAAGTAAGAATGAAGGTGTTTGAAGTCATAGAGTGGAGGTGTGTGAAGTCACAGAATGGAGATGTGTGAAGTCAGATTGGAGGTGTGTGAAATCACAGAATGTAGGTGTGTGAAGTCATAGAATGGAGGTGTGTGAAGTCATAAAATGGAGGTGTGTGAACTCATAGAATGGAGGTGTGTGAAGTCAAAATGGAGTTGTGTGAAGTCATAGAATGGAGGTGTGTGAAGTCACAGAATTGAGGTGTGTGAAGTCAGAATGAAGGTGTGTGAAGTCACAGAAAGGAGGTGTGTGAAGTCAAAGAATGGATGTTTGTGAAGTAAGAATGAAGGTGTTTGAAGTCATAGAATGGAGGTGTGTGAAGTCAAAGAATGGAGGTGTGTGAAGTCATAGAATGGAGGTGTGTGAAGTCATAGACTGAGGTGGGTGAAGTCATAGAAAGGAGGTGTGGGAAGTCATAGAATGGAGGAGTGTGAAGTCATAGAGTGGAGGTGAGTGAAGTCACAGATTCGAAGTCTGTGATGTCATAGAATGGAGGTGTGTGAAGTCAGAATTGAGGTGTGTGAAATCATATAAAGGAAATGTGTGAACACATAGAATGGAGTTTTGTGACGTCACAATGGAAGTGTGTGAAGTGATAGAATGGAGGTGTGAGAAGTCACAGAATGGAGGTATGTGAAGTCATAAACTGAAGGTGTGTGAAGTCAGAATGGAGGTGTGTGAAGTCACAGAATGGAGGTGTGTGAACTCAGAATGGAGGTGTGTGAAGTCATAGATGGAGGTGTGTGAAGTCATAGTATGGAGGTGTGTGAAATCACAGAATGAAGTTTTGTGAAGTCACAGAATGGAGCTGTGTGAAGTCAGAACGGAGGTGTGTGAAGTCATAGAATGGAGGTGTGTGAAGTCAGAATGGAGGTGTGTGAACTCATAGAATGGAGGTGTGTGAAGTCACAATGGAGGTGTGTGAAGTCATAGAATTTAGGTGTGTGAAGTCACAAAATGGAGGTGTGTGAAGTCATAGAATGGAGGTGTGTGAAGTCATAGAATGGAGGTGTGTGAAGTCATAGACTGAGGTGGGTGAAGTCATAGAAAGGAGGTGTGGGACGTCATAGAATGGAGGAGTGTGAAGTCATAGAGTGGAGGTGAGTGAAGTCACAGATTCGAAGACTGTGATGTCATAGAATGGAGGTGTGTGAAGTCAGAATTGAGGTGTGTGAAATCATATAAAGGAAATGTGTGAACACATAGAATGGAGTTGTGTGACGTCAAAATGGAAGTGTGTGAAGTCATAGAATGGAGGTGTGAGAAGTCACAGAATGGAGGTATGTGAAGTCATAAACTGAAGGTGTGTGAAGTCAGAATGGAGGTGTGTGAAGTCACAGAATGGAGGTGTGTGAACTCAGAATGGAGGTGTGTGAAGTCATAGATGGAGGTGTGTGAAGTCATAGTATGGAGGTGTGTGAAATCACAGAATGAAGTTTTGTGAAGTCACAGAATGGAGCTGTGTGAAGTCAGAACGGAGGTGTGTGAAGTCATAGAATGGAGGTGTGTGAAGTCAGAATGGAGGTGTGTGAACTCATAGAATGGAGGTGTGTGAAGTCACAATGGAGGTGTGTGAAGTCATAGAATTTAGGTGTGTGAAGTCACAAAATGGAGGTGTGTGAAGTCATAGAATGGAGGTGTGTGAAGTCATAGAATGGAGGTGTGAGAAGTCACAGAATGGAGGTGTGTGAAGTCATAAAATGAAGGTGTGTGAAGTCAGAATGGAGGTGTGTGAAGTCACAGAATTGAGGTGTGTGAACTCAGAATGGAGGTGTGTGAAGTCATAGATGGAGGTTTGTGAAGTCATAGTATGGAGGTGTGAAATCACAGAATGAAGTTTTGTGAAGTCACAGAATGGAGCTGTGTGAATTCAGAACGGAGGTGTGTGAAGTCATAGGATGGAGGTGTGTGAAGTCAGAATGGAGGTGTGTGAACTCATAGAATGGAGGTGTGTGAAGTCAGAATGAAGGTGTGTGAAGTCACAGAATGGAGGTGTGTGAAGTCACAGAATGGATGTTTGTGAAGTAAGAATGAAGGTGTTTGAAGTCATGCAATGGAGGTGTGTGAAGTCACAGAATGGAGGTGTGAGAAGTCATAGAATGGAGGTGTGTGAAGTCATAAAATGGAGGTGTGTGAACTCATAGAATGGAGGTGTGTGAAGTCAAAATGGAGTTGTGTGAAGTCATAGAATGGTGTTTTTTGATGTCAACGAATGGAGGTGTGTGAAGTCATAGAATGGAGGTGTGTGAAGTCAGGTTGGAGGTGTGTGAAATCACAGAGGGAGGTTTGTGAAGTCACAGAATGGAGGTGTGTAAACTCAGAATGTAGGTGTGTGAAGTCACAGAATGGAGGTGTGTGAAGTCATAAAATGAAGGTGTGTGAAGTCAGAATGGAGGTGTGTGAAGTCACAGAATTGAGGTGTGTGAACGCAGAATGGAGGTGTGTGAAGTCATAGATGGAGGTGTCTGAAGTCATAGTATGGAGGTGTGTGAAATCACAGAATGCAGTTTTGTGAAGTCACAGAATGGAGCTGTGTGAAGTCAGAACGGAGGTGTGTGAAGTCATAGAATGGAGGTGTGTGAAGTCAGAATGGAGGTGTGTGAACTCATAGAATGGAGGTGTGTGAAGTCACAATGGAGGTGTGTGAAGTCATAGAATTTAGGTGTGTGAAGTCACAAAATGGAGGTGTGTGAAGTCATAGAATGGAGGTGTGTGAAGTCATAGAATGGAGGTGTGTGAAGTCCGAATGAAGGTGTGTGAAGTCACAGAATTGAGGTGTGTGAACTCAAAATGGAGGTGTGTGAAGTCACAGAATGGAGGAGTGTGAAGTCATAGAATGGAAGTGTGTGAAGGCATAGAATGGAGGTGTGTGAAGTGAGAATGGACATGTGTGAAGTCACAGAATTGAGTTGTGTGAACCCAGAATGGAGGTGTGTGAAGTCACAGAATGGAGGTTTGTGAAGTCATACAATGGGGGTGTGTGAAGTCATAGAATGGATGTTTCTAAAGTAAGAATTAAGGTGTGTGAAGTCATAGAATGGATGTGTGTGAAGTCAAAATGGAGGTGTGTGAACTCATAGAATGGTGGTGTGTGAACACATAGAATGGTGGTGTATGAAGTCATGGAATGGAGGTGTGTGAAGGCACAGAATGGAGGTGTGTGAAGTCATAGAATGGAGGTGTGTGAAGTCATAAAATGGAGGTGTGTGAACTCGTAGAATGGAGGTGTGTGAAGTCTAAATGGAGCTGTGTTAAGTCATAGAATGGTGGTTTTTGATGTCAACGAATGGAGGTGTGTGAAGTCATAGAATGGAGGTGTGTGAAGTCATAGAATGGAAGTGTGTGAAATCATAGAATGGAGGTCTGTGAACTCAGAATGGGGGTTTGTGAAGTCATAGAATGGAGCTGTGTGAACACAGAATGGAGGTGTGTGAAGTCACAGAATGGAGGTGTGGTGAAGTCATAGAATGGAGGTGTGTGATGTCATAGAATTGAAGTGTGTGAAGTCATAGAATGGAGGTTTGTGAACTCAGAATGGGGGTTTGTGAAGTCATAGAATGGAGGTTTGTGAACTCAGAATGTAGGTGTCAGAAGTCACAGAATGGAGGTGTGAGAAGTCACAGAATGGAGGTGTGTGAAGTCACAGAATGGAGCTGTGTGAAGTCAGAACGGAGGTGTGTGAAGTCATAGAATGGAGGTGTGTGAAGTCAGAATGGAGGTGTGTGAACTCATAGAATGGAGGTGTGTGAAGTCACAATGGAGGTGTGTGAAGTCATAGAATTTAGGTGTGTGAAGTCACAAAATGGAGGTGTGTGAAGTCATAGAATGGAGGTGTGTGAAGTCATAGAATGGAGGTGTGTGAAGTCCGAATGAAGGTGTGTGAAGTCACAGAATTGAGGTGTGTGAACTCAAAATGGAGGTGTGTGAAGTCACAGAATGGAGGAGTGTGAAGTCATAGAATGGAAGTGTGTGAAGGCATAGAATGGAGGTGTGTGAAGTGAGAATGGACATGTGTGAAGTCACAGAATTGAGTTGTGTGAACCCAGAATGGAGGTGTGTGAAGTCACAGAATGGAGGTTTGTGAAGTCATACAATGGGGGTGTGTGAAGTCATAGAATGGATGTTTCTAAAGTAAGAATTAAGGTGTGTGAAGTCATAGAATGGATGTGTGTGAAGTCAAAATGGAGGTGTGTGAACTCATAGAATGGTGGTGTGTGAACACATAGAATGGTGGTGTATGAAGTCATGGAATGGAGGTGTGTGAAGGCACAGAATGGAGGTGTGTGAAGTCATAGAATGGAGGTGTGTGAAGTCATAAAATGGAGGTGTGTGAACTCGTAGAATGGAGGTGTGTGAAGTCAAAATGGAGCTGTGTTAAGTCATAGAATGGTGGTTTTTGATGTCAACGAATGGAGGTGTGTGAAGTCATAGAATGGAGGTGTGTGAAGTCATAGAATGGAAGTGTGTGAAATCATAGAATGGAGGTCTGTGAACTCAGAATGGGGGTTTGTGAAGTCATAGAATGGAGCTGTGTGAACACAGAATGGAGGTGTGTGAAGTCACAGAATGGAGGTGTGGAGAAGTCATAGAATGGAGGTGTGTGATGTCATAGAATTGAAGTGTGTGAAGTCATAGAATGGAGGTTTGTGAACTCAGAATGGGGGTTTGTGAAGTCATAGAATGGAGGTTTGTGAACTCAGAATGTAGGTGTCAGAAGTCACAGAATGGAGGTGTGAGAAGTCACAGAATGGAGGTGTGTGAAGTCACAGAATGGAGGTGTGTGAAGTCAAAAAGGTGGTGTGTGATGTCACAGAATGGAGGTGTGTGAAGTCATAGAATGGAGGTGTGTGGAATCATAGAATGGAGGTGTGTGAAGTCAGAATGGAGGTGTGTGAAATCACAGAATTGAGGTGTGTGAAGTCACAGAATGGAGGTGTGTAAAGTCAGAATGAAGGTGTGTGAAGTCACAGAATGGAGGTGTGTGAAGTCACAGAATGGATGTTTGTGAAGTAAGAATGAAGGTGTTTGAAGTCATAGAGTGGAGGTGTGTGAAGTCACAGAATGGAGGTGTGTGAAGTCAGATTGGAGTTGTGTGAAATCACAGAATGGAGGTGTGTGAAGTCATAGAATGGAGGTGTGTGAATTCATATAATGGAGGTGTGTGAACTCATACAATGGAGGTGTATGAAGTCAAAATGGAGTTGTGTGAAGTCATAGAATGGTGTTTTTGATGTCAACGAATGGAGGTGTGTGAAGTCATAGAATGGAGGTGTGTGAAGTCAGATTGGAGGTGTGTGAAATCACAGAATGGAGGTTTGTGAAGTCACAGAATTGAGGTGTGTAAACTCAGAATGTAGGTGTGTGAAGCCACAAAATGGAAGTGTGTGAAGTCTTAGAATGGAAATGTGTGAAATCATAGAATGGAGGTGTGTGAAGTCACAGAATTGAGGTGTGTGAAGTCAGAATGGAGGTGTGTGAAGTCAGAATGGAGGTGAGTGAAGTCATAGAATGGAGGTGTGTGAAGTCATAGAATGGAGGTCTGTGAACTCAGAATGGAGGTTTGTGAGGTCATAGAATGGACGTGTGTGAACTCAGAGTGGAGGTGTGTGAAGTCACAGAATGGAGGTGTGTGAAGTCATAGAATGGAGGTTTGTGAACTCACAGAATGGAGGTGTGTTAATTCATAGAATGGAGGTGTGTGAAGTCATAGGATCGAGGTGTGTGAAGTCACAGAATGGAGGTGTGTGAACTCACAGAATGGGGGTGTGTGAAGTCACAGAATGGAGATGTGTGAACTCAGAATGTAGGTGTGTGAAGCCGCAGAATGGAGGTGTGTGAAGTCATAGAATGGAAGTCTGTGAAGTCATAGAAAGGAGGTGTGTGAACTCAGAATGGAGGTGTGTGAAGTCACAGAATGGAGGTTTGTGAAGTCATAGAATGGAGGTGTGTGAAGTCAGAGAATGGATGTTTCTGAAGTAAGAATGAAGGTCTGTGAAGTCATAGAATGGAGATGTGTGAAGTCAAATTGGAGGTGTGTGAACTCATAGAATGGAGGTGTGTGAACTCATAGAATGGAGGTTTGTGAAGTCATGGAATGGCGGTGTGTGAAGTCAAAGAATGGAGGTGTGTGAAGTGAAACAATAGAGGTGTGTGAAGTCACAGAATGGAGGTGTGTGAAGTCAAAAAGGTGGTGTGTGAAGTCACAGAATGGAGGTGTGTGAATTCATAGAATGGAGCTGTGTGAAGTCAGAATGGAGGTGTGTGAAGTCAGAATGGAGGGGTGTGAAGTCAGAATGGAGGTGTGTGAAGTCACAGAATGGAGGTGTGTGAAGTCATAGAATGGAGGTGTGTGAAATCATAGAATGGAGGTGTGTGAAGTCACAGAATGGAGGTTTGTGAAGTAATACAATGGGGGTGTGTGAAGTCATAGAATGGATGTTTCTAAAGTAAGAATTAAGGTGTGTGAAGTCATAGAATGGAGGTGTGTGAAGTCAAAATGGAGGTGTGTGAACTCATAGAATGGTGGTGTGTGAACTCATAGAATGGTGGTGTATGAAGTCATGGAATGGAGGTGTGTGAAGGCACAGAATGGAGGTGTGTGAAGTCATAGAATGGAGGTGTGTGAAGTCATAAAATGGAGGTGTGGGAACTCGTAGAATGGAGGTGTGTGAAGTCACAATGGAGCTGTGTGAAGCCATAGAATGGTGGTTTTTGATGTCAACGAATGGAGGTGTGTGAAGTCATAGAATGGAGGTGTGTGAAGTCATAGAATGGAAGTGTGTGAAATCATAGAATGGAGGTCTGTGAACTCAGAATGGGGGTTTGTGAAGTCATAGAATGGAGGTGTGTGAACTCAGAATGGAGGTGTGTGAAGTCACAGAATGGAGGTGTGTGAAGTCATAGAATGGAGGTGTGTGAAGTCATAGAATGGAAGTGTGTGAAGTCATAGAATGGAGGTTTGTGAACTCAGAATGGGGGTTTGTGAAGTCATAGAATGGAGGTTTGTGAACTCAGAATGGAGGTGTGTGAAGTCACAGAATGGAGGTGTGTGAAGTCACAGAATGGAGGTGTGTGAAGTCACAGAATGGAGGTGTGTGAAGTCATAGAATGGAGGTGTGTGAACTCATAGAATGGAGGTGTGTGAAGTCATGGAATGGCGGTGTGTGAAGTCAAAGAATGGAGGTGTGTGAAGTGAAACAATAGAGGTGTGTGAAGTCACAGAATGGAGGTGTGTGAAGTCACAGATTGGAAGTGTGTGAAGGCAAAACGGAGGTGTGTGAAGTCACAGAATGCACGTGTGTGAAGTCACAGAATGGAGGTGTGTGAAGTCAAAAAGGTGGTGTGTGAAGTCACAGAATGGAGGTGTGTGAATTCATAGAATGGAGCTGTGTGAAGTCAGAATGGAGGTGTGTGAAGTCAGAATGGAGGGGTGTGAAGTCAGAATGGAGGTGTGTGAAGTCACAGAATAGAGGTGTGTGAAGTCATAGAATGGAGGTGTGTGAAATCATAGAATGGAGGTGTGTGAAGTCAGAATGGAGGGGTGTCAAGTCACAGAATTGAGGTGTGTGAAGTCAGAGAATGGAGGTGTGTGAAGTCACAGAATGGAGGTGTGTGAAGTCACAGAATGGATGTTTGTGAAGTAAGAATGAAGGTGTTTGAAGTCATAGAATGGAGGTGTGTGAAGTCAAAGAATGGAGGTGTGTGAAGTCAAAATGGAGTTGTGTGAAGTCATAGAATGGAGGTGTGTGAAGTCACAGAATTGAGGTGTGTGAAGTCAGAATGAAGGGGTGTGAAGTCACAGAAAGGAGGTGTGTGAAGTCAAAGAATGGATGTTTGTGAAGTAAGAATGAAGGTGTTTGAAGTCATAGAATGGAGGTGTGTGAAGTCATAGAATTGAGGTGTGTGAAGTCATAGAATGGAGGTGTGTGAAGTCACAGAATGGAGGTGTGTGAAGTCACAGAATGGATGTTCGTGAAGTAAGAATGAAGGTGTTTGAAGTCATAGAGTGGAGGTGTGTGAAGTCACAGAATGGAGATGTGTGAAGTCAGATTGGAGGTGTGTGAAATCACAGAATGTAGGTGTGTGAAGTCATAGAATGGAGGTGTGTGAAGTCATAAAATGGAGGTGTGTGAACTCATAGAATGGAGGTGTGTGAAGTCAAAATGGAGTTGTGTGAAGTCATAGAATGGAGGTGTGTGAAGTCACAGAATTGAGGTGTGTGAAGTCAGAAAGAAGGTGTGTGAAGTCACAAAAAGGAGGTGTGTGAAGTCAAAGAATGGATGTTTGTGAAGTAAGAATGAAGGTGTTTGAAGTCATAGAATGGAGGTGTGTGAAGTCAAAGAATGGAGGTGTGTGAAGTCATAAAATGGAGGTGTGTGAAGTCATAGAATTGAGGTGTGTGAAGTCAAAATGGAGTTGTGTGAAGTCATAGAATGGAGGTGTGTGAAGTCACAGAATTGAGGTGTGTGAAGTCAGAATGAAGGTGTGTGAAGTCACAGAAAGGAGGTGTGTGAAGTCAAAGAATGGATGTTTGTGAAGTAAGAATGAAGGTGTTTGAAGTCATAGAATGGAGGTGTGTGAAGTCAAAGAATGGAGGTGTGTGAAGTCATAGAATGGAGGTGTGTGAAGTCATAGACTGAGGTGGGTGAAGTCATAGAAAGGAGGTGTGGGAAGTCATAGAATGGAGGAGTGTGAAGTCATAGAGTGGAGGTGAGTGAAGTCACAGATTCGAAGTCTGTGATGTCATAGAATGGAGGTGTGTGAAGTCAAAATTGAGGTGTGTGAAATCATATAAAGGAAATGTGTGAACACATAGAATGGAGTTGTGTGACGTCACAATGGAAGTGTGTGAAGTGATAGAATGGAGGTGTGAGAAGTCACAGAATGGAGGTATGTGAAGTCATAAACTGAAGGTGTGTGAAGTCAGAATGGAGGTGTGTGAAGTCACAGAATGGAGGTGTGTGAACTCAGAATGGAGGTGTGTGAAGTCATAGATGGAGGTGTGTGAAGTCATAGTATGGAGGTGTGTGAAATCACAGAATGAAGTTTTGTGAAGTCACAGAATGGAGCTGTGTGAAGTCAGAACGGAGGTGTGTGAAGTCATAGAATGGAGGTGTGTGAAGTCAGAATGGAGGTGTGTGAACTCATAGAATGGAGGTGTGTGAAGTCACAATGGAGGTGTGTGAAGTCATAGAATTTAGGTGTGTGAAGTCACAAAATGGAGGTGTGTGAAGTCATAGAATGGAGGTGTGTGAAGTCATAGAATGGAGGTGTGTGAAGTCATAGACTGAGGTGGGTGAAGTCATAGAAAGGAGGTGTGGGAAGTCATAGAATGGAGGAGTGTGAAGTCATAGAGTGGAGGTGAGTGAAGTCACAAATTCGAAGTCTGTGATGTCATAGAATGGACGTGTGTGAAGTCAGAATTGAGGTGTGTGAAATCATATAAAGGAAATGTGTGAACACATAGAATGGAGTTGTGTGACGTCAAAATGGAAGTGTGTGAAGTCATAGAATGGAGGTGTGAGAAGTCACAGAATGGAGGTATGTGAAGTCATAAACTGAAGGTGTGTGAAGTCAGAATGGAGGTGTGTGAAGTCACAGAATGGAGGTGTGTGAACTCAGAATGGAGGTGTGTGAAGTCATAGATGGAGGTGTGTGAAGTCATAGTATGGAGGTGTGTGAAATCACAGAATGAAGTTTTGTGAAGTCACAGAATGGAGCTGTGTGAAGTCAGAACGGAGGTGTGTGAAGTCATAGAATGGATGTGTGTGAAGTCAGAATGGAGGTGTGTGAACTCATAGAATGGAGGTGTGTGAAGTCACAATGGAGGTGTGTGAAGTCATAGAATTTAGGTGTGTGAAGTCACAAAATGGAGGTGTGTGAAGTCATAGAATGGAGGTGTGTGAAGTCATAGAATGGAGGTGTGAGAAGTCACAGAATGGAGGTGTGTGAAGTCATAAAATGAAGGTGTGTGAAGTCAGAATGGAGGTGTGTGAAGTCACAGAATTGAGGTGTGTGAACTCAGAATGGAGGTGTGTGAAATCATAGATGGAGGTTTGTGAAGTCATAGTATGGAGGTGTGAAATCACAGAATGAAGTTTTGTGAAGTCACAGAATGGAGCTGTGTGAATTCAGAACGGAGGTGTGTGAAGTCATAGGATGGAGGTGTGTGAAGTCAGAATGGAGGTGTGTGAACTCATAGAATGGAGGTGTGTGAAGTCAGAATGAAGGTGTGTGAAGTCACAGAATGGAGGTGTGTGAAGTCACAGAATGGATGTTTGTGAAGTAAGAATGAAGGTGTTTGAAGTCATGCAATGGAGGTGTGTGAAGTCACAGAATGGAGGTGTGAGAAGTCATAGAATGGAGGTGTGTGAAGTCATAAAATGGAGGTGTGTGAACTCATAGAATGGAGGTGTGTGAAGTCAAAATGGAGTTGTGTGAAGTCATAGAATGGTGTTTTTTGATGTCAACGAATGGAGGTGTGTGAAGTCATAGAATGGAGGTGTGTGAAGTCAGGTTGGAGGTGTGTGAAATCACAGAGGGAGGTTTGTGAAGTCACAGAATGGAGGTGTGTAAACTCAGAATGTAGGTGTGTGAAGTCACAGAATGGAGGTGTGTGAAGTCATAAAATGAAGGTGTGTGAAGTCAGAATGGAGGTGTGTGAAGTCACAGAATTGAGGTGTGTGAACGCAGAATGGAGGTGTGTGAAGTCATAGATGGAGGTGTCTGAAGTCATAGTATGGAGGTGTGTGAAATCACAGAATGCAGTTTTGTGAAGTCACAGAATGGAGCTGTGTGAAGTCAGAACGGAGGTGTGTGAAGTCATAGAATGGAGGTGTGTGAAGTCAGAATGGAGGTGTGTGAACTCATAGAATGGAGGTGTGTGAAGTCACAATGGAGGTGTGTGAAGTCATAGAATTTAGGTGTGTGAAGTCACAAAATGGAGGTGTGTGAAGTCATAGAATGGAGGTGTGTGAAGTCATAGAATGGAGGTGTGTGAAGTCAGAATGAAGGTGTGTGTAGTCACAGAATTGAGGTGTGTGAACTCAAAATGGAGGTGTGTGAAGTCACAGAATGGAGGAGTGTGAAGTCATAGAATGGAAGTGTGTGAAGGCATAGAATGGAGGTGTGTGAAGTGAGAATGGACATGTGTGAAGTCACAGAATTGAGTTGTGTGAACCCAGAATGGAGGTGTGTGAAGTCACAGAATGGAGGTTTGTGAAGTCATACAATGGGGGTGTGTGAAGTCATAGAATGGATGTTTCTAAAGTAAGAATTAAGGTGTGTGAAGTCATAGAATGGAGGTGTGTGAAGTCAAAATGGAGGTGTGTGAACTCATAGAATGGTGGTGTGTGAACACATAGAATGGTGGTGTATGAAGTCATGGAATGGAGGTGTGTGAAGGCACAGAATGGAGGTGTGTGAAGTCATAGAATGGAGGTGTGTGAAGTCATAAAATGGAGGTGTGTGAACTCGTAGAATGGAGGTGTGTGAAGTCAAAATGGAGCTGTGTGAAGTCATAGAATGGTGGTTTTTGATGTCAACGAATGGAGGTGTGTGAAGTCATAGAATGGAGGTGTGTGAAGTCATAGAATGGAAGTGTGTGAAATCATAGAATGGAGGTCTGTGAACTCAGAATGGGGGTTTGTGAAGTCATAGAATGGAGCTGTGTGAACACAGAATGGAGGTGTGTGAAGTCACAGAATGGAGGTGTGGTGAAGTCATAGAATGGAGGTGTGTGAAGTCATAGAATTGAAGTGTGTGAAGTCATAGAATGGAGGTTTGTGAACTCAGAATGGGGGTTTGTGAAGTCATAGAATGGAGGTTTGTGAACTCAGAATGTAGGTGTGTGAAGTCACAGAATGGAGGTGTGAGAAGTCACAGAATGGAGGTGTGTGATGTCACAGAATGGAGGTGTGTGAAGTCAAAAAGGTGGTGTGTGATGTCACAGAATGGAGGTGTGTGAAGTCATAGAATGGAGGTGTGTGGAATCATAGAATGGAGGTGTGTGAAGTCAGAATGGAGGTGTGTGAAATCACAGAATTGAGGTGTGTGAAGTCACAGAATGGAGGTGTGTAAAGTCAGAATGAAGGTGTGTGAAGTCACAGAATGGAGGTGTGTGAAGTCACAGAATGGATGTTTGTGAAGTAAGAATGAAGGTGTTTGAAGTCATAGAGTGGAGGTGTGTGAAGTCACAGAATGGAGGTGTGTGAAGTCAGATTGGAGTTGTGTGAAATCACAGAATGGAGGTGTGTGAAGTCATAGAATGGAGGTGTGTGAATTCATAAAATGGAGGTGTGTGAACTCATACAATGGAGGTGTATGAAGTCAAAATGGAGTTGTGTGAAGTCATAGAATGGTGTTTTTGATGTCAACGAATGGAGGTGTGTGAAGTCATAGAATGGAGGTGTGTGAAGTCAGATTGGAGGTGTGTGAAATCACAGAATGGAGGTTTGTGAAGTCACAGAATTGAGGTGTGTAAACTCAGAATGTAGGTGTGTGAAGCCACAAAATGGAAGTGTGTGAAGTCTTAGAATGGAAATGTGTGAAATCATAGAATGGAGGTGTGTGAAGTCACAGAATTGAGGTGTGTGAAGTCAGAATGGAGGTGTGTGAAGTCAGAATGGAGGTGAGTGAAGTCATAGAATGGAGGTGTGTGAAGTCATAGAATGGAGGTCTGTGAACTCAGAATGGAGGTTTGTGAGGTCATAGAATGGACGTGTGTGAACTCAGAGTGGAGGTGTGTGAAGTCACAGAATGGAGGTGTGTGAAGTCATAGAATGGAGGTTTGTGAACTCACAGAATGGAGGTGTGTTAATTCATAGAATGGAGGTGTGTGAAGTCATAGGATCGAGGTGTGTGAAGTCACAGAATGGAGGTGTGTGAACTCACAGAATGGGGGTGTGTGAAGTCACAGAATGGAGATGTGTGAACTCAGAATGTAGGTGTGTGAAGCCGCAGAATGGAGGTGTGTGAAGTCATAGAATGGAAGTCTGTGAAGTCATAGAAAGGAGGTGTGTGAACTCAGAATGGAGGTGTGTGAAGTCACAGAATGGAGGTTTGTGAAGTCATAGAATGGAGGTGTGTGAAGTCAGAGAATGGATGTTTCTGAAGTAAGAATGAAGGTCTGTGAAGTCATAGAATGGAGATGTGTGAAGTCAAATTGGAGGTGTGTGAACTCATAGAATGGAGGTGTGTGAACTCATAGAATGGAGGTTTGTGAAGTCATGGAATGGCGGTGTGTGAAGTCGAAGAATGGAGGTGTGTGAAGTGAAACAATAGAGGTGTGTGAAGTCACAGAATGGAGGTGTGTGAAGTCAAAAAGGTGGTGTGTGAAGTCACAGAATGGAGGTGTGTGAATTCATAGAATGGAGCTGTGTGAAGTCAGAATGGAGGTGTGTGAAGTCAGAATGGAGGGGTGTGAAGTCAGAATGGAGGTGTGTGAAGTCACAGAATGGAGGTGTGTGAAGTCATAGAATGGAGGTGTGTGAAATCATAGAATGGAGGTGTGTGAAGTCACAGAATGGAGGTTTGTGAAGTAATACAATGGGGGTGTGTGAAGTCATAGAATGGATGTTTCTAAAGTAAGAATTAAGGTGTGTGAAGTCATAGAATGGAGGTGTGTGAAGTCAAAATGGAGGTGTGTGAACTCATAGAATGGTGGTGTGTGAACTCATAGAATGGTGGTGTATGAAGTCATGGAATGGAGGTGTGTGAAGGCACAGAATGGAGGTGTGTGAAGTCATAGAATGGAGGTGTGTGAAGTCATAAAATGGAGGTGTGGGAACTCATAGAATGGAGGTGTGTGAAGTCACAATGGAGCTGTGTGAAGCCATAGAATGGTGGTTTTTGATGTCAACGAATGGAGGTGTGTGAAGTCATAGAATGGAGGTGTGTGAAGTCATAGAATGGAAGTGTGTGAAATCATAGAATGGAGGTCTGTGAACTCAGAATGGGGGTTTGTGAAGTCATAGAATGGAGGTGTGTGAACTCAGAATGGAGGTGTGTGAAGTCACAGAATGGAGGTGTGTGAAGTCATAGAATGGAGGTGTGTGAAGTCATAGAATGGAAGTGTGTGAAGTCATAGAATGGAGGTTTGTGAACTCAGAATGGGGGTTTGTGAAGTCATAGAATGGAGGTTTGTGAACTCAGAATGGAGGTGTGTGAAGTCACAGAATGGAGGTGTGTGAAGTCACAGAATGGAGGTGTGTGAAGTCACAGAATGGAGGTGTGTGAAGTCATAGAATGGAGGTGTGTGAACTCATAGAATGGAGGTGTGTGAAGTCATGGAATGGCGGTGTGTGAAGTCAAAGAATGGAGGTGTGTGAAGTGAAACAATAGAGGTGTGTGAAGTCACAGAATGGAGGTGTGTGAAGTCACAGATTGGAAGTGTGTGAAGGCAAAACGGAGGTGTGTGAAGTCACAGAATGCAGGTGTGTGAAGTCACAGAATGGAGGTGTGTGAAGTCAAAAAGGTGGTGTGTGAAGTCACAGAATGGAGGTGTGTGAATTCATAGAATGGAGCTGTGTGAAGTCAGAATGGAGGTGTGTGAAGTCAGAATGGAGGGGTGTGAAGTCAGAATGGAGGTGTGTGAAGTCACAGAATAGAGGTGTGTGAAGTCATAGAATGGAGGTGTGTGAAATCATAGAATGGAGGTGTGTGAAGTCAGAATGGAGGGGTGTCAAGTCACAGAATTGAGGGGTGTGAAGTCAGAGAATGGAGGTGTGTGAAGTCAGAATGAAGGTGTGTGAAGTCACAGAAAGGAGGTGTGTGAAGTCACAGAATGGATGTTTGTGAAGTAAGAATGAAGGTGTTTGAAGTCATAGAATGGAGGTGTGTGAAGTCATAGAATGGAGGTGTGTGAAGTCACAGAATTGAGGTGTGTGAAGTCATAGAATGGAGTTGTGTGAAGTCACAGAATGGAGGTGTGTGAAGTCACAGAATGGATGTTTGCGAAGTAAGAATGAAGGTGTTTGAAGTCATAGAGTGGAGGTGTGTGAAGTCACAGAATGGAGGTGTGTGAAGTCAGATTGGAGGTGTGTGAAATCACAGAATGGAGGTGTGTGAAGTCATAGAATGGAGGTGTGTGAAGTCATAAAATGAAGGTGTGTGAACTCATAGAATGGAGGTGTGTGAAGTCAAAATGGAGTTGTGTGAAGTCATAGAATGGAGGTGTGTGAAGTCACAGAATTGAGGTGTGTGAAGTCAGAATGGAGGTGTGTGAAGTCACAGATTGGAAGTATGCGAAGGCAAAACGGAGGTGTGTGAAGTCACAGAATGGAGGTGTGTGAAGTCACAGAATGGAGGTGTGTGAAGTCAAAAAGGTGGTGTGTGAAGTCACAGAATGGAGGTGTGTGAATTCATAGAATGGAGCTGTGTGAAGTCAGAATGGAGGTGTGTGAAGTCAGAATGGAGGGGTGTGAAGTCAGAATGTAGGTGTGTGAAGTCACAGAATGGAGGTGTGTGAAGTCATAGAATGGAGGTGTGTGAAGTCAGAATGGAGGGTTTTCAAGTCACAGAATTGAGGTGTGTGAAGTCAGAGAATGGAGGTGTGTGAAGTCAGAATGAAGGTGTGTGAAGTCACATAAAGGAGGTGTGTGAAGTCACAGAATGGATGTTTGTGAAGTAAGAATGAAGGTGTTTGAAGTCATAGAATGGAGGTGTGTGAAGTCAAAGAATTGAGGTGTGTGAAGTCATAGAATGGAGGTGTGTGAAGTCATAGACTGAGGTGGGTGAAGTCATAGAAAGGAGGTGTGGTAAGTGAAAGAATGGAGGAGTGTGAAGTCATAGAGTGGAGGTGAGTGAAGTCACAGATTCGAGGTCTGTGATGTCATAGAATGGAGGTGTGTGAAGTCAGAATTGAGGTGTGTGAAATCATATAAAGGAAATGTGTGAACACATAGAATGGAGTTGTGTGACGTCACAATGGAAGTGTGTGAAGTCATAGAATGGAGGTGTGAGAAGTCACAGAATGGAGGTGTGTGAAGTCATAAAATGAAGGTGTGTGAAGTCAGAATGGAGGTGTGTGAAGTCACAGAATGGAGGTGTGTGAACTCAGAATGGAGGTGTGTGTAGTCATAGATGGAGGTGTGTGAAGTCATAGTATGGAGGTGTGTGAAATCACAGAATGAAGTTTTGTGAAGTCACAGAATGGAGCTGTGTGAAGTCATAACGGAGGTGTGTGAAGTCATAGAATGGAGGTGTGTGAAGTCAGAATGGAGGTGTGTGAACTCATAGAATGGAGGTGTGTGAAGTCACAATGGAGGTGTGTGAAGTCATAGAATTTAGGTGTGTGAAGTCACAAAATGGAGGTGTGTGAAGTCCTAGAATGGAGGTGTGTGAAGTCATAGAATGGAGGTGTGAGAAGTCAGAATGAAGGTGTGTGAAGTAACAGAATTGAGGTGTGTGAACTCAAAATGGAGGTGTGTGAAGTCACAGAATGGAGTTGTGTGAAATCATAGAATGGATGTGTGTGAAATCATAGAATGGAGGTGTGTGAAGTGAGAATGGACATGTGTGAAGTCACAGAATTGAGGTGTGTGAACCCAGAATGGAGGTGTGTGAAGTCACAGAATGGAGGTTTGTGAAGTCATACAATGGGGGTGTGTGAAGTCATAGAATGGATGTTTCTAAAGTAAGAATTAAGGTGTGTGAAGTCATAGAATGGAGGTGTGTGAAGTCAAAATGGAGGTGTGTGAACTCACATAATGGTGGTGTGTGAACTCATAGAATGGTGGTGTATGAAGTCATGCAATGGAGGTGTGTGAAGGCACAGAATGGAGGTGTGTGAAGTCATAGAATGGAGGTGTGTGAAGTCATAAAATGGAGGTGTGTGAACTCGTAGAATGGAGGTGTATGAAGTCACAATGGAGCTGTGTGAAGTCATAGAATGGTGGTTTTTGATGTCAACGAATGGAGGTGTGTGAAGTCAGAGAATGGAGGTGTGTGAAGTCATAGAATGGAAGTGTGTGAAATCATAGAATGGAGGTCTGTGAACTCAGAGTGGGGGTTTGTGAAGTCATAGAATGGAGGTGTGTGAACTCAGAATGGAGGTGTGTGAAGTCACAGAATGGAGGTGTGTGAAGACATAGAATGGAGGTGTGTGAAGTCATAGAATGGAAGTGTGTGAATCATAGAATGGAGGTTTGTGAACTCAGAATGGGGGTTTGTGAAGTCATAGAATGGAGGTTTGTGAACTCAGAATGGAGGTGTGTGAACTCATAGAATGGAGGTGTGTGAAGTCACAATGGAGGTGTGTGAAGTCATAGAATTTAGGTGTGTGAAGTCACAAAATGGAGGTGTGTGAATTCATAGAATGGAGGTGTGTGAAGTCATAGAATGGAGGTGTGTGAAGTCAGAATGAAGGTGTGTAAAGTCAGAATGGAGGTGTGTGAACTCAAAATGGAGGTGTGTGAAGTCACCCAATGGAGGTGTGTGAAGTCATAGAATGGAAGTGTGTGAAGTCATAGAATGGAGGTGTGTGAAGTGAGAATGGACATGTGTGAAGTCACAGAATTGAGGTGTGTGAACCCAGAATGAAGGTGTGTGAAGTCAAAGAATGGAGGTTTGTGAAGTCATACAAAGGGGGTGTGTGAAGTCATAGAATGGATGTTTCTAAAGTAAGAATTAAGGTGTGTGAAGTCATAGAATGGAGGTGTGTGAAGTCAAATTGGAGGTGTGTGAACTCATAGAATGGTGGTGTGTGAACTCATAGAATGCTGGTGTATGAAGTCATGCAATGGAGGTGTGTGAAGGCACAGAATGGAGGTGTGTGAAGTCATAGAATGGAGGTGTGTGAAGTCATAAAATGGAGGTGTGTGAACTCGTAGAATGGAGGTGTGTGAAGTCACAATGGAGCTGTGTGAAGTCATAGAATGGTGGTTTTTGATGTCAACGAAAGGAGGTGTGTGAAGTCATAGAATGGAGGTATGTGAAGTCAGATTGGAGGTGTGTGAAGTCATAGTATGGAAGTGTGTGAAATCATAGAATTGAGGTTTGTGAACTCAGAATGGGTGTTTGTGAAGTCATAGAATGGAGGTGTGTGAACTCAGAATGGAGGTGTGTGAAGTCACAGAATGGAGGTGTGTGAAGTCACAGAATGGAGGTGTGTGAAATCACAGAATGGAGGTGTGTGAATTCATAGTATGGAGGTGTGTGAAGTCATAGGATCGAGGTGTGTGAAGTCACAGAATGGAGGTGTGTGAAGTCAAAGAATGGAGGTGTTTGAAGTCACAGAATGGAGTTGTGTGAACTCAGAATGGAGGTGTGTGAAGCCACAGAATGGAGGTGTGTGAAGTCATAGAATGGATGTGTGTGAAGTCATAGAATGGAGGTGTGTGAAGGCAGAATGGAGTTGTGTGAAGTCACAGAACGGAGGTGTGTGAACTCTGAATGGAGGTGTGTGAAGTCACAGAATGGAGGTTTGTGAAGTCATAGAATGGAGGTGTGTGAAGTCAGAGAATGGATGTTTCTGAAGTAAGAATGAAGGTGTGTGAAGTCATAGAATGGAGGGGTGTGAAGTAAAATTGGAGGTGTGTGAACTCATAGAATGGAGGTGTGTGAATGTTTATGAAATTTAACAATAAGGAGCACACAAATATCAACTCCTTAGGGACACAACAAAGGCAGTACTCAGAGGAAAATTTATAGCGCTCAGTGCCTACCACAGCAAGTTGGAAAAATGGCAAACCAACTAGTGAAAGTCTCACCTTAACCTCCTCGAAAAAGAGCAACAAACCAACCCTAAACCCATTAGGAGAAAGAAAATTATTAAAATCAAAGCAGAATTAAATGATTTGGAATAAAAAAAATCTGTAGAAAGAATCAACCAAACATGGAGTTGGTTCTTTGAAAGAATTAACAAAATTGACAATCCCTTAGCAAATCTTACCAAAAAAAGAAGAGAGCATATCGAAATAAATAAAATCGCAGATGAAAACGGAAATATCACGAAAGAAATTACCAAGATCCACAATATCATGACGAATACTTCTCAAACCTTTACGCCAACAAATTTGAGAATCTAGAAGAAATGGATGAATTCCTAGACAATATTAACATACCCACAGTGAACCCAGAAGAGCTAACCCAACTCAACAGGATTATTTCATGCTCTGAAATAGAAATGGAAATTAGACAACTTCCACCTAAAAAGAGTCAAGGGCCAGATGGATTCACAGCTGAATTGTAAAACGTCTTCAAAGCAGAGCTCACACCAATACTCCTCAAGTTCTTTAACGAAATTGAAAATGAAGGTTCTTTACCAAACTCATTCTGTGAAGCCAGTGTATCCCTCATCCCCAAACCAGACAGAGATTCATCAAAGAAAAAGAACTATAGACCCATTTCTTTGATGAACATCGATGCAAAACTTCTCAACAAAATACTGGCCAACCATCTACAACAACTCATGAAAAAAATTATACACTATGATCAAACTGGATTCATCACAGGGAGGCAAAGCTGGTTCAACATACACAAATCAATTAATATAATTCGACACATCAACAGGAGCAATGACAAAAATCACATGATTTTCTCAATAGATGCGGAAAAGGCATTTGACAAGATCCAAAACCCCTTTATGTTAAAAGATGTGGAGAAACTAGGAATCCATGGAACATTTCTCAATGTAATAAAGGCTGTGTATGAGAAACCCACTGCTAGAATTATACTTAATGGTGAAAACCTAAAGCCATTCCCTCTAAAATCAGGAACGAGACAAGGATGCCCACTCTCTCCACTCCTTTTTAACATAGTACTAGAATTCCTAGGCAGTGCAATAAGGCAAGAAGCAAGCATAAAGGGGATCCAAGTAGGGAAAGAGGAAATAAAACTATCCCTCTTTGCAGATGATATGATTCTGTATTTAAAGAATCGTATAGACTCTACTCCCAAGCTTCTTGAGCTGATTCAAAGCTTTGGAAGGGTAGCAGGCCATAAAATCAACCCTCACAAATCAACTGCCTTCCTTTACGCCAACAGTGAGAGGAATGAGGCAATAATCAGGAAAGAAACTCCTTTCACAATAGCCTCAAAGAAAATAAAGTACCTAGGAATTAGCTTAACTAAGAATGTAAAGGACTGTTTAGATGAAAAGTTTAAAACCCTAAAAAAGGAAATTAAAGCAGAACTAAGGAAATGGAAATACCTTCCATACTCCTGGATTGGAAGAATCAACCTTGTGAAAATGACAATCTTGCCAAGGGCTATCTACCAATTCAGTGCAATACCCATCAACATCCCAATGTCATTCTTTAAAGAAATAGAAGAGGCAATTCAAAATTTCATATGGAATAATAAAAGACCCGTATAGCAAAAACACTTCTTAGCAGAAAGAACAGCGCTGGAGGAATTTCAATTCCAAAGTTTAGACTCTCTTACAGAGCTATAATTCTCAAAACAGCTTGGTACTGGCACAAGAACAGGCCTGAAGTCCAATGGAATAGAACTGCGGACCCAGATATTAAACCACAGACCTATGGCCACCTAATCTTTGACAAGGGAGCCAAAAAAATAGAATGGAAGAAAGATAGCCTCTTCAACAAGTTGTGCTGGCAGAACTGGTTAAGCACCTGCAGAAAACTAAAGGTGGGTCCTTCTTTGTCACCTTGCAGTAGAATTAACTTCAAATGGATCAAAGACCTGGAGGTAAAAGCTGACACACTGAAAAGTTTACAGGAAAGAATAGGAGATACACTAGGCCTCCTTGGCACAGGTCGAATCTTTCTTAATAAGGACCAAGAGTCACAACAAATCAGAGAAAGACTGGATAAGTGGGACTGCATTAAACTGCAGAGCTTTTGTATGGCAACGGATATAGCTAGTAAACTAATCAGGAAGCCTACAGAGTGGGAGAAGATCTTCACCAACCAAACAACGGACAAAGTCCTCATATCTAAAATATATCAACAACTCAAAAAATTGAATCACTCCAAAACTAACCTCCAAAGTAACACCCATCCCATTAAAAATGGGCCAAAGAATTAGAGAGAGTCTTCTCTGAAGAAGAAACAAAAATGGCCTATAGACACATGAAGAAATGCTCCACATCTCTGGTCATAAAAGAAATGCCAATCAAAACAGCTCTAAGATTCCACCTCACTCCAGTTAGAATGGCCAATATCAGGAAAACGAATGACAACAGATGCTGGAGGGGATGTGGCCAGGAGGGATCATTACTACACTGTTGGTGGGAGTGCAAACTCGTTCAACCACTGTGGAAAGCAGTGTGGCAGTGCCTCAAAAGGCTAAATATAGAACTCCCCTATAACCCAGCAATTCCACTACTTGGCATTTACCCCACAATCCAGGAGCAAGGGCATACTAATCCCACTAGCACAACAATGTTCATTGCAGCACTATTCACCATAGCAAAGATATGGAACAAACCCAGATGTCCCTCAGTTGATGAGTGGATCAACAAGTTGTGGTATTTGTACACAATGGAATTCTATGCTGCTGTCAGAAAGAATGACATCGCCCCATTTGTTAGGAAATGGAAAGACTTAGAACAAATCATATTAAGTGAAGTAAGCCAGACTCAAAGGAACTTAGGCTCAGTGGTTTCCCTCATTCGTCATAATCAGTAGAAACCTTGGGCTCTACTAGCAGAGATTTGCAATAGAGCAAAAGGCCATATATAAGGCCATATAATGTGAAGTTAATTGAAAGGACCTCAAGGATATTGAAGCAAAAGCTACATAATAAATGATTGTTGTCCTTAATGTACTATGTTGTCTCTCACCTCCTTTGCTGTCCCTCGGTTATCCGATATTGGTATGGTATCTCACTTTGTTATCTGATATATTGAATTTATTTGTATTTGTATATTTGAAATTTGAAAGGGAAGGGGGGAAAACGAAGACGGGTGGGGGGTGTGGGGTTGGAGGGAAATGGGTACCAAGACATGTGAAAGGGTATCAATGTATGTGAATTAATGCACCTTCTATCTGGCAAATATCATGTAACCCTTTTACTAATTACAATAAAAAGAATTAAAAAAAAAGAAAGTTGTAGTGTGTGGGGAGGATGATGGGGTCAAATACATTTCTTCTTAGAAATATACCTCATCTGGTTGCCCTGGATTTTCCTGGCCTTCTTCTTAGAGAAAGGCCTGTTATACTGGATATGTGGCTGGGCAATGATCTAGCATGTACATCTTCGAGTAAGACAGCCACAATTTCCATGCCTGAGACTCGAGTTTCCTGACCTTTGGCAACAGCACAGCAACATCTTTCTTCCTCCTGAGCCACAGGCCAAGTGAGCTGGCTTGAGTTGGTTGTTAGTTACAGTGGCTTGGTTACCAGGGTTCCATAATCTGTTCCATTGTGAGGGAGGCAGGGTCACCTTTCAGGGCCCAATGACCAAAGATCCTTGCTCACAGAAGACCTCACCAAAGACATACTGGAGGCTGAATCTCTCCTCCAGTCTCACAATATACATGTGGATGTAGTAAACAACACACCTTATTTGTCCAATCCCAATGTCTTCCACTAGGCCCAACTACCAGTCTGGTCTCAGGCTCAAGGAGCCTTTCTTAGGTAAGATCCAAACTTAAGGTCAATATTGCCCTCATCCTTTACAAAACATTTGCTTCACAGTGCCTTCTCTGCCTTCATTTTGCCCCTTGTCGAATTTTTTTTGTTTTTGCTAGTCTTGGGACTTGACCTCAGAGTGTGTACATTGTTCTTGGGCTTTCTTTAGGCTTTAGCTGTCCCACCGAGCCACAGCACCACTTGCAGCGTTTTCTATGTATGTGGTAATGAGGAATCAAACCAGAGTCTTTTTGCGTGGTAGCCAAGGACTCTACCACTAGGTCAAACACACAGGGCATCTTGCACATATTTTTGACGTCAATCTACTAGGATATACTAGGATATTATTAGGTTTCTGTATCCTAATCAATTTTTTCCTGATGATTAGCTTTGCAGTCATGTGTAAAAAATGCAGAGGGAAGAACACAGAAGAATTAGTGAAATTTAAAAAAAGCATTACACACATAGATAAGTCTTCATTCTTTGTAGGAGAGAGGATATTTTGATTTGATGATGATGACTTTATAATTACTATGTCAGGGTTGAGAGTTTGCATAGTGGTAGAGTGCTTGCCTAGCATCCATGAAGATCTGGGTTTGATTGCTCAGTATCACATAGATAGAAAATCTAGATGTGGCACTGTGGCTCAAGTGGCAGAGGGCTAGACTTGAGAAAACCCCAGGACAGTGCTCAGGCCCTGAATTCAAGCCCCAAGACTGGCAGAAAGATAAAAGAAAATAAAAATGCTTTTTACGAGCTAATTCACTCACAGCATTTGCTTCTGAAATCTTCGCTTCTGCATCTTGTGAAATACCCCTTTCCCTCAACGTAGACAAGAAAAAGAGATCCATCCCATGGTTCACTGTGAGGCCACTGGTTGGGCTAAGAGCTAGTCGTGCAGCAATACATAAGTATTATTCTAATACTTTCCAAACTTTGTACTCAAATATGCTACTTACTTACCAACTTAGGTCAGTTATCCTTATGCATACCTTTTCTTCATTACTACAATATTCTTAAACTCCTGCGTTAATCCTCTTGAACCTCCCCTGACCTCTCTCATTATTTTTTTTTCTATCTCTGGACCTCTGCTCGTCTTTCAACCCTTATACTGCACGGATCTACACTTGATGGCTGTTGAGCAATATTGTATATGCAGGTGGTTAATTATTCTCTAGGCTCAGAGGGACATAAAGAAAATAGAGATTGGATTGAGAGGCTTATTGTTTTGGGTATAAATCGCTTATCATTGGTTGTATTAGACTGGTCTGTAAGTGCACAAAATAAAGAGTGATAATACCAATCAAAACTTGTGAACATCTAGTGTCTGCCAGCTACAGAGGTCTAGGTTGGTTTTATCTGAAAAACTATAATCGTATTTAGTAGTAATCTTGCTCCCATTTTCAAATGGGCAGAACAAGAAACTCAAGAAAAATGTCAAATCAAGAAACAACATCCCCCACCCAATGTAAACAGACAATGGAACAGTCACTGGCAAACCTAGAGTAGAGACATCCAAGTGCTACACAAATGCAATTGATAAACATCATTAATGGAAAATGTGAAAATATAAAGAAAGAGATAATGGAGGAAGCAATAGCTGAACAAGAGGAAAGCATAAACAAGATGATAAGTAAAAAAGAAGAAGCCATAAAGGAGGCCTTAATAAAGGTTTTTCAAAGAAAGATGGATGAATTCATAGAATCCACAAGTAAAAACGTTACCAAACTCCAACAAATGTCCAAAGAAAATAAAGATAACCACTCAAAAGGAAATCAAGGAGATATAGAGATCCATACATGATCTAAAACAGGAGATGCAAGGCATCAAAAATGAGCAATTAGAAGCAAGGGAGATGAAAAATAATGTAGATAGTTTTGATAGCAAGATAGACAATGCAGAGGAGAGAATTTCCGTGGCTGAAGATAATTTAGTTATTATATAGAAAGAACAGAAAATGAGTCAATCCAAATCTAGGAAATATGAGAGAGCGTTCAAGAGGTCCAAAATGCAATTAGGAACCTAATTTAAGGCTAGTTGGTATTGGGGAGGGTGTGGAGAAAGAGGTCAATGGTATTGGAAATATACTTCAGGGAATCATCTCAGAGAATTTCCCAAATATCCAGAAGGGCAGGCCCATCCAGATACGAGAAGCTTTTAGAACCCCAAACAGACCTGACCAGAAAAGAACATCCCACCACCAAATTGTGATCCGAACTGGATCAATAGAAACGAAAGAAAAGATAGTAAAGGCAGCCAGGGAAAAGGGATCAGTAACCTATAAAGGCAAACCAATCAGAATAACCAAAGATTTCTCAGCAGAGACCATTCTAGCATGAAGTGACTGGAAGCATATATGTCATGCCCTTAAATCAAATAACTACCAACCAAGAATACTGTAGCCAGCTAAGCTCTTATTCATAACTGAGGGAACAATAAAAACTTTCCATTCCAGGGAAAAGCTGCAACAATATGTTGAAACAAAACCAACACTACAGAGAATTCTCAAAGATGCTCTATACATAGAAAACCAAAATAAATGCAACATAGGGAAAGAAATGGCACCTAAACAGCATACCATCTAAGGACCACAAGAACTGTCAAGACACGGGCCCTACTAAAAGCTTTTAAAAATGGTAGGAACTAATAAATATCTCTCAATCCTAACTCTCAATATCAATGGACTTATCTCTCCAATTAAACGGCATAGGCTGTCTAGTTGGATCAAAAAGCAAGAGCCATTGTTCTCCTGTCTTCAAGAGACACATCTTACCCAAAAACATTCATCTTTTGAAAGTGAGAGGTTGGAATAAACTCTATCAAGCTAACTGCCCCCATAAACAGGCTGGAGTTGCCATCCTCATATCAGATAAAATAGACTTCAAACTAAAATTAGTAAGAAAAGACAAAGAAGGTTACTACATACTACTAAAGGGATCTTTCCTCCAGGAAGACATAACGATCCTAAATATTTACACACCCTTTTGAAGATTCTCAAAAGATTGGAGATTCTGCCAGTGTAATTAGATTCCGGCATTGATATTAAATAATTCAATGAGTAGGGATTTATATTTGAAATATCTTTGTTGACAAAATCTAACACACATTTGCTTAGTATTTGCTTTTGATTTCCCAAGAAGTTCAGTACAAGCCAACATGTGTGGCATATATCGACTGGGAGAAATGATTCAGAATATGTGATTCATTTGAACAGGAGTCAGTGAAAAGATAGAGAAGCAGGATACCCATACTGTGATAATTTGTATCTTTTGCTTATTTTGTGTTTGTTGTTATTTCCATTTGTAGTGTACATTTCTAGGTAAAAACTTTTAAAATATTTCCAAACAATTTGTTATTTCAACAGCAAAAAAAGGCATTTATATGCCTGATAAAATTCACAGAATCCAAATTTTTCCATATTATTTTTTGTTATTTGTTTTTTTTTGGTGGGTCATAGATCTTGAACTCGCCTGGGCACTATCCCTGAGCTCTTCAGCTCCAGGCCACCACCTTATCCTGGAGCCAAGCCCCACTTCCCATTTTCTAAAAGTAAATTGGAGATAAGAGTCTCAGGTCTTTTTGTGCCAGGATGGCTTTAAACCTTGATCCTCAGATCTCAGCCTCCTGAGTAACTAGGATTATAGAAGTGAGCCAACACCCCATGATGCTCAGCTTTCTGTTTTTTTTAAAACAAGCCCTTTTGCTGGAACTCGGTCTGAGCACTGTCCTTCAGCTTTCCTCAAGCCTAGTGATCTTCTACTTGAGCCACAGCACTACCTCTGGTTTTTTCTGTGTATGTGGTACTGCGGAATTGAACCTTCGTCTTCATACAAGCACTCTACAACTATGCCAAACTCCCAGCCCCTCCACATTAGTTTTTATGATAGATCTTTCCATGCATCCAGGTTGGCAAGAAATCCTTCTTGAGTTTCCCAAGATCAGGGAGTATAGGTGTGTCCTATCCTGTGTGGCTACATAACCATTGTTTAGGGTACAGTTCTCTCTTCATTCTACCCATCTAGAGCAATTTTCATCTTCCATGTATAATCATTAAACATTCAGCTCCTGTTCCTCTCTACTCCATTCTCTGGAACCATCGTGCTTTTTGGCTCTAAGGGTTTGTTGATCCTTGGAAGGTCTGGAAGGGAAAACATACCCTAGCTCTTCTTTTATGACTGCTGTATTTTTAGTTTACTGTAATCAAGATTCATCTGTAAAATATAGTAAAATGTTCTTCCTTTTCAATGCATTGTTTTGCATATTTCTATCTTTGGATAGAAATTTTTGATTGTTTTATATTCCTTGAAGAACTATTCCAAAGTTCTACTTCTTCTCACTACCTTCCCAGTAATAGTTAGACTTTGAAAGCTATTTTTTTGTATGCGTGTGTGTGTGTGTGTGTTTGTGTGTGTGTATGTGGATCTTTTTGTTTAAAACTATATTTATATTAACATATTTAAAGCAATGATTTCATTGTAATTTTAATTTTTCTCATGACTGTTAATATTGAACTTCTTTCTACATTTTGAACTACTATTTCTATACATTCTTTTTAGAAAATCCTCTCCAATCTCCAATTGTTTTCCCTTTTTTTGTGGGGTAGTAGGGAAAGTCATGGGGCTTGGACCTTGGGCCGTGAGCTCTTTAGTTTAAGGCTATTGTCCTACCCTGAGTATTGCCCCTCAGTTCTTCTGCTCACAGCTCCCTACCCCTCTTCCCATTATATACAGAACAAAGGTCATCCTCAGTCTTTTAGAAAAAGTAAAACATACAGTAAATTTGTAGTACAAAACAGCAAGAAATAAATTTCTTGCCAGGTGCAGTGAATTCTACCTGTAATCCTAGCTAATCAGATATCAGGCTGATATGTAAAGATTTGGTTCAAAGCCAGCCTGGGCATTAGAAAATCTATGAGACTCTCATCTACAGTTAACCACTAGAATATGGGAAATGGCACTGTGGCTTCATAGGTAGGGTGATAGCCTTGAGTTGAAGAGCTCAGGAACAGTGCCCAGGCCCAGAGTTCAAGCCTTACAAATCCCCCAGCCAAACAAAAGAAAAAAAAGTTTCTTCCCCAAGTGATTATTATGCCAGACATAGAACATTAACATTCTGGGTGTACTTCACAGTATTATTACTTGATACCCTAAGATTTTGCAATATTCTCACAGTACCAGCATATGTCATCATATAATGTAGTTCCTTTTCAATGGAATAATTCCATTTATAACCTAAATCTACTCCCCCGACTTATTTTTGTCTATACCACAATTGCTCTACCATGATATGCCACAAGCCATTAAACATTTTATGGTGGGTAATTGGAAAGGAGTCTCAAAGAATTTTATGCCAGGCTGGCTTTGAACCATGGTCCTCAGATCTCAGTCTCCTGAGCAGCTAGGATGACTGGCGTGAGCCACCAACACCTGGCTTGCCTTTTTATTTTTTTGGGGTCTTGGGACTTGAACTCTGGGCCTAGGCACCATCCCCAAGCTTTTCAGGTCAATATTTCATGTAAGTCTAAACATTTAAGTAAAGGAATACAATTCCAACAAAAAAAAGAATAAAATTCCAGACATGGTGTGTTTATAACTCAGTGCTAATTACTTGATGAAAATGTGCCATTCCAGAAGCTGGTGTCATTTGATGATGTAGCTGTGGATTTCAGCTGGGAGGAGTGGCAGCATCTGGACAAAGCTCAGAGGACCCTGTACAGAGATGTAATGCTGGAGACCTACAGCAACCTGGTGTCCTTAGGTGAGCAAAAGTCAAATTCACTTGCAAGGCCAAGTGCCTTGTTATTTTGCAGATACGTGAATGTTTATCAAACTTTCAATACTATTTAAATGAAAGATTCCAGGCCCTGAGAAGTATCGTTACTTTCTAAAGAAAACCTAAGGTAATTTTGTACTCATTCTTCAGGATACCTTCAGGATACTTTGACAACAGTTCTAAATTATGTTTCCTCTAATGGAGACGACATTCCAAACTTACACAGGAATTGTAAGTGGATAAACAATCCAGAATAGAATATATATCATTATTGGAAATAGGATCTACAAATCACTAAACAGTGAGTTTATAATGGAAACCTGGCACTAGGTGCAATGTTTCATGCCTGTAATCTTAAAATATTCAGGAGGAAGAAATCTAAGAATTCTAATTTGAAGCCAGCAATGGCATAAAAATTGCCATGAAACTCTATAACTCCAAGTAACCCCTCAAAAATGTTAGTGGAGTGTCAAAAGTTTGACTTTGTGGTTGAGTGCTTTCTTAGTATGCATGAGGACCTATGCATGTAAGAGGAGCTGGGACTCAAACTGGTATTTTTCTAGCCTTGAGCAAGACAGCTAAGTTTATGCCATACAAAATGAATCCAGAGCTAGGGAAAAGTCAACCATGGAGCCAGTGAGAAATGAGAAAAAAGATTTAATAGATAACTTGTGAGTAGGATGTCTGCGAACTTAAAGCAATGATGACACAGCATAAGCAATAATTCTCTACTGTTTCTAATTTACAGGGCCCTGTGTTCCCAAACCTGTATTAATTGACAAGCTAGAGCACTGTGCAGAACTCTGGATAGGAAATTCCTCTGACAAGAATATCACAGGTGAGTGAATGCATCTTCATATTGATGTTGGAGCCTGAGCCCCATTGGTAAGTTCATGTTGTGATGTACTGAGCAATAATATTCTTAGTTACCCTAAATCCTGTGTGGAACCTATGGAATTCTTTGTGAATGAATCAAGAATCATTTTCTTTTCCCAACCCTATGCCTGGTCTTAGGGCCTGAGCATGGTCCTTGGGATTTCTCAAGGCTAGCTCTCTACTTCTTGAGTCATAGCACCACTTCTGGCTTTTTCTTTGTATGTAGTACCAAGGAACTGAACCAGGTCTTTGTGCATGCTAGCCCAAACCCCCGGCACCAAGAATCATAGAGTGATATGACGAATTCTATGTGGCAGTAGAGTTAAAGATAGATTTCTCTGTAGAAATCACTGTGAAACAAAATAAAATGAGAAAGCCATGAGCCCGTGTCTCATGCCTGTTATCCTAGCTACTTAGGAGGCTGAGATCTGAGGAATAAGATTCAAAGACTGACCTATCACAAAAACACCTCAGACTCTTCTTTCCAATGAACCAATAGAAAATGAGAAGTGGGGTTGAGGCTAAAGACATAGGGCAGTAGCCTTGAGCTGAAGAGCTAAGGAAGAACAGCCAGGTCTAGAATTCAAGTCCCATGACCGCAAAACAAGAAAGAAACAAAGAAAGAAAGAAAGAAAGAAAGAAAGAAAGAAAGAAAGAAAGAAAGAAAGAAAGAAAGAAAGAAGAAAGAGGGAAGAAAGAGGGAAGGAAGGAAAGGAAGAAAGAAAGAAAGAAAGAATGAATGAATGATATTTCATTTCTTTAAAACTAAGACTATAAATGATTGAGCAAACAAGGAATAACTCAGGGCATTATTCTCTGATAAGGATAATATCTTTATGCTGGTAGGAAGAGACTGGTATTCAGAACCAGACCTTTCCACCAGAAATTGAGCCTAGTGGTAGAGTGCTTGCCTAGCATGCACAAAGACACAGGTTTGATTCCTTATTACCACATACATAGAAAAAGCCAGAAGTAATGACTTCATTGGTAGGGTTCTAGTCTTGAGAAAACCCAAGGACAGTGGTTAGGTCCTAAGTTCAAACCCAGGAATGGAAGGAAAAAAAAACAACAAAGTTTCAATCAACATAAGAAAATTAACTAGACAATGAGCTGGGGATTTTCTGGTCTTCCATGGTACTGAGGGACAGGAGTGTTAGAAAAGCAATTTTTATAAGACTTCAAATGGAAAGAAATAAATTTCAAAATTCCCACAAATACCTAAATTGAGACTTTAGTGAGAAGTTGTAACTGAAGGGATATAGGTGTAAGTCCTTACTCTCAAGAATCGTTCTTGCTTGGATCAAAGGCAAACAGACATATAAACCAAACTTGTGGCCGCTGAATCTAGAAAAAATTCGTGTTCCTCACTTAATGGTTAATAAGCAAACAGCATTGAAACTGGGTAAGGTAATCCTATCTGCTACTCAGGACCTGAGACTCTTATCTGTAGTTAACTCTAGAAAACAGGAAGTGGGTCTGTAGCTCAAGGATAGGGGTTATAGTCTTCTGCTGAATTGTTCAGGGACAGGGCCGAAGCCTATGAACTACAAAAAAAAGAAAGAAAAGAAAAGAAAAGAAAGTTTTAAAAAGATGCAAAACAGCACAATATTTAGATTATTTCTCAAAAAGAAAGGCAGCTATTCCTCAATGTATAAACAAAACAGTATTTGAAAAAAAACAGCTGCAGGTATAGTATAGGAAGTACTCAGCTTAAAACTGTAGCAATACATAGTTGGGTAATTTCAATAAATATTTCCTGTGATATAAAAAGAGAACTAAAACACAGAAAAACAATATTGGTCATTGTAAAATATCATTTTCTTAATATGTTAGGGAGAAAAGCATATATTTCTCACAAATCAATTTCCACTTTTATATTTTAAAATATCTAACACTTAGGATGGGAAAGTAAAGTCATTACCTTTACAGTAAGGAATATTTGTATCTCATGTATGTTTGTGTCTTTTTTTCTATGACTCATTTTAGATGTCCAGGTAATGGAAAATGTGTTCAAGACCTGCCAGGAAAGTCCACATGAATGTCTTTGTGAAGTAGCAGTTGCAAGTAGTATCGAAGTGGAGGAAAACGTGAGATTTGCAACAACTTTAAATTTGAGCTCTGCACATAATCCAGAGCTGATTAGTAATAACGGTAACAACGTAGGGGTGAGGACTGAGGAGTTCATTAAGTGTCAATACATGCTTCTGTCTCCTAAGCCTGATGAGATGCATGCTGCATATAGATCTCGTATGTCTCCTGTTCTTAAAAAATCCATTGGATATTCAGAGCATTTTATTCATGATTGTGACAGTCCAAAAGATCTGCAGTATCATAATTCTGTTCTCCCTGCCCAAGAAATTCTTCAGGGAGGGAGGAAAACTGCTAAATGTACTGTGTGATGAAAAATATTGTACTTAACACCGACCATCACTGCACATCTGAAAATGTACACAGGAGAGACTCCTCATACATGTAGTGAATGTGAGAAATCTTTCAGTAATGAAATACGCCTTACAATACCTCAGAGCAAATATCCTGAGATATGTGATGCGTACATCAAGTGTGAAAATTAATTTCTGAGAAGTCAGACCTGACGCTCCAACCTCGATCTCCAAGAGAAGACAAACCTTATGAATATGAGGAACGTAATAAAATTTCTGCCCAGAATTCAGCTCTCAGCACACATCAGAGATCTCACACAGAAGAGAAATCTTTAATGGGATAAATGTGGGAAGACTTTTAGACTGAAATCATACCTCACTTTGCACCAGAGAAGACACACAGAAGAGAAACCTTATGAATGTAACAAATGTGAAAAGTCTTTCACCCAGAAGATACACCTTCGAGTTCATCAAATAACACACACAGGAGAGAAAGCTTATAAGTGTAATGAATGTGGAAAGTCTTTCCAAGGGAAGGGAAAACTTCGTGTTCATCAGAGAATACACACAGGAGTGAAACCTTATGAATGTAACCAATGTGTAAAGTCTTTCAGACAGAAATCTTCCCTCAAATTGCATCAAAGAACACACACAGGAGAGAAACCTTATGTGTGCAACAAATGTGGAAAGACCTTCAAGTGGAAGTCATATCTTGATGGGCATAATAGAACACACACAGGAGAGAAAACATATGCATGTAGTGAATGCGGAAAGTCTTTCACATGGAAGGTAAAACTCCATGTTCATCAGAGAATATACTCAGGAGAAACACCTTATGAGTGTAACGTATGTGGAAAGTCCTTCACACAGAAGCCAAACCTCAACATGCATAAGACAATTCAAACAGGAGAAATACCTTATGAATGTAACCGATGTGGAAGGTCTTTCAAATGGAAGTCTTCCCTCAAATTGCATCAGAGAACACACACAGGAGAGAAACTGTACGAGTGCATCAAATGTGGTAAGACCTTCAGATGGAAGTCACATTACAGCAGGCATAAGAGAACTCACACATATTAGAAACCTTAGGAATATAACCAAAGTTGAAAGTCTTTCGTGCAGTATTCACCCTTCAGGAAGCGTAAGAGAGTTCACACATATGAGAAGCCTTAGCAATATAATAAATAGGAATGACTTTTTATTCTGTGGAAGGAAACTCAGCTTGTGTCACAGAAGCAACACAAGATAAAACCCTTAATGAATGTAACAAATGTTCAGTCTTTTGCCCAGAAGGCACAAGTCAAGATTTATCACTAAACACCCACAGGATAGAATCCTATGAATAAATGAAAGGGAAATTTTTTTGAAGAACTCATAGTTGAGTTTGCATGATACCACACAGACACAGGATAAAATCGTATGAATATAAGAATATGAAAAATCCATCATGAACGCATGACTAAGTATAAAATGCACATAGGAGAGAAAAACCTTATGAATATTACAAATGTGGAAAGTGTTTGACCTGGAAGGCATACTTCTGTGTTCATCACAAACCTGATTCCCATAGAAGAAAAGAAAACTAATGAATAGAACAAATGTGCAATGACTTTTAATCAGAAGTCAGTCTTCAGTACATTTCAGAACATACACAATAGAGAAATTCTGAGTAATGAAAAACATTTAGCTATATATAGAATCTCTGTATATGGGAGCATTAGGGTAAGTCTTCTAAACAAAGTCAACCTTCAGCAAGCATTAAGAGCACTCACAGAAGAAATAATAGCATGTAGGAAAACCTTTGTCAGAAACCTCTAAAAGCTGACTGTGTGGCTTAGTGGTAGAGTGCTAACCTATCGAGGATGAAGGCCTGGGTTAGATTCCTCAATACTACGTGAAAAGAGCAAGCCAGAAGCAGCACTGTGGTTCAAATGGTAGAGTGCTAACCTTGAGCAAAAGTAGCTCAGGCCCTGAGTTCAAGCCTAAGGATTGGAGAGAGAGAGAGAGAGAGAGAGAGAGAGAGAGAGAGAGAGAGAGAGAGAGAGAGAGAGAGAAAGAGAGAGAGAGACAGAAAGAGAGAGAGAAAGAGAGAAAAGAGAGAGAAAGAGAGAGAAACAGGAACTTCTAAATTTTACAGAGATAGAGAAAGAGAGAGAGAAGGAGACAGAAACTAATTTCTAAACTTTACAGTCTTTCTATTTCCTTACAAATTCGTCTATGTCATTCTTTCTGACAGAAGCACAGAATTCCATTGTGTAAAAATACCATATTTGATCTACTCATCAACTGACGGGCATCTGGGTTGGTTCCATACCTTTGCTATAGTAAATAGTGCTGTGATAAATGTTATTGTTCTAGTGAATTTAGTATGTCCTATCTGGACGATTGGCAAGTAGTGAAATTGCTGGATCACAGGGGAGCTCTATGTTTAGTCTTTTTGGGATACTGCCATAGTGCTTTCCATAGTGGTTGAACGAGTTTGCAATCCCACCAGCAGTGTAGTAGTGATCCCTCCTGGCCACATCCCCTCCAGCATACGTTATTAGATTTCTGGATCTTGGCCATTCTAACTGGAGTGAGGAGGAAAAGGGAAAGAGGAACTGAAACTTTCTCTCCTTACAGATGACATGATTCTGTATTTAAAGAACCCTATAGACTCTACTCCGAAGCTGCTTGAGCTGATATAAAACTTTGGTAAGGTAGCAGGGTATAAAATTAACCCTCAATGTCAACTGCCTTCCTATATGCCAACAAATGAGAGGAATGAGGCAAGAATCAGGATAGCAACTCATTTTGCTATCAAAGAAAATAAATACATAGGAATTAACTTAGAATGTAAAGCACCTTTTTGATGGAACTATAAACCCTGGAGAAGGAAATTAACGCAGAACTGAGGAAATGCAAAAACCTATGCTCCTGGTTTGGAAGAAGTAATATTGCAAAAATGGCAATCTTGATAAGGACTATCTACAAATTCAGTGCAAGATTCATCAATATCCCAATGTCATTCTTTAAAGAAACAGAAGAGGAAATCCAAAATTTCACTTGGAATAATAAAAGACCCCTTATAGTCTGTCTTCTTGCATGATACATAATGTTTAATCTCACCTTCTCCACCAAAATCTCACCTTTCTCATTGAGACATAGGTGGCCCTGTTTACTAGCAGCAAAGGCTCAAACGCGCAGTTTCAGGTGTCACCACTGCATCTGTTACTGGGTAGATCCAAATCTGTCATCGATTCTGAGGTCTGCTCTGGGAGTCTTGGTCACAAGTTGTTCTGTGGCATCTGCTGCCAGCCTGTGCCTATTTGCTTCCTTTTCCTCCAGCAGCCTACAACAGGGAATGAAGTTCACTCGCGGATGCTCTCCTTCATATGCACGGCAGGATGAGCCCAACCCTCCCTCATCTTCCTCTTCCAATTTTTGGGAAAAATATGCTGGCAGAAGTCCTCAAGTGTGGCGCATGGCTGATGCACACTTTTAATCCAGGCTGGTCAGGAGGCTGAGATCTGAGTATGGAAGTTCCAAGTCACCTAGAACAGGAAAGTCTGATAGATTCTTACTACCAAAAATAAAAACAGCTGGGAATGGAATTTGGGCTCAAGTGGTAAAGGGCTAGTCTTGAGTACAAATGCTTAGTGCCCAGGCCCTGAGTTCAGGCTCCAGCACTGCCAACAACCTCACTTTAGTGAGATTTTAGCTTTATCCATGTAGGCACATCTCACTGGAATCTTTGCTGGTAGAGATAGTCTTCATAATTTTGACTCAAGGTAAAGGTCCTCCTGGGGTAGTACACAAAAGATGTCATGGAGAGAGGAGCCCCACTTGCTCCAGGTTTGAAGATGGCATAGGTCAAGCCAGCATGGAGTTGGCACATCAGTCTTTTTCCTAGCACCACCTACCAGTGAATGTCAAATGACAGTGATTGTTGTGGGATTTTGTGATTGAAGTGCCCCATTAAGGGCAGTGTAAGCACATCCAAACTTGGATACCAGGAATGCTGAAATCTCAAAGCTAAGATTTCTGTTGGCTACAGAAATGCTGGTGTGTCTGTGATTCACTAAAAGTTCAGGTGCAAAGATTCTGAAGCTTGATGCCATGTGTTTATTCCATTTAGTAAAATTATTTTAATGAACTGTATAAGTTAAAACATTTGATAAGAGTCAGGGGTAGTGAAAACATTGTCCTTGAATTCAGGTGTCTGGCAGGGTAGTAGGGGGTTGTTGGTGGCTGGGACTATGAAGCTGGAGCTGCTATCAAACCATGGATCATGTTCCTCTTTGTCTGGGAGAAATGACTCCAAAGATGAAATTTGAATGGTGAGGAAAAGATGATGATGTACTCAGGAAATTTCTCCTAAACAAATGCTCATGTGGAAGTGGGATGGGGGCTGGGCATGTCTGAGGCAGAGCTTAAGGGGGCTTCTCATGGTGTTGAGAACGTTCCTTGCGAATTCAGGCATGCAGCAGGGTGTTTTAGATGACCATTGTGAGAGGGATGGAATAAGACTGGAGACAAGATGAATGCTGGGATCCTGCAATGCTCTTGCATGAGTGGCTGGTGGCTCACCTGAAAGAACTAATTATGTCTAAAAAAGAAATCAGGAATTTGTTTCGATTAGATAATACCTGTAATCCGAGGCATATTCAGGATCCTGATCTTAGTATTGTGGTTTAAAACCAACCCAGCAAAGGGAAAAATGCATGAGACTCATACTCCCAGTTTAGAGCAAGAACAAAGATTGAAGTAGAGCTGTGGCTCAAGAGCTAGAGTGCTACCTTGAGCAAAGAAAAGCTAAGAAAAAGCTCCAGGTCTTGAGTTCAAGGCCAGGAATGAAAGAAGGAAGGTAAAAAAGGGAAGTATGTGAGGAAGGGAAATATATAAATGAAAGAGAGAAGGAACTAGAAATTTAAAACTAGAGAATATTTAAAAGTCATCAGTCCTTCTAAGAAAAGTGTTGGAGTATGGGTTCTATATGTGGTGAACTGGAAGCCCAGCAGTGACTTGTTAACCAAAGAGTCTCCATGATGAGCAAAGGATAGAAATCTGCATGAGCCTCTTAGCGGATGCAGTCACAGAAGAGAACCTCAGCTCCCATCCCATAGTTAGAAGTATATAGAGATGGGGAAGTTGGCATCACCTTGATGTCATTGTGTCCATGGAGACTGGAAGCCATGGCTCTGTGAAAGCACAATGTTCTGGTTACTGAGCTGGGAGGCTGAGGAGAGCCAAGTCCTGGCCATGAAGAAATCAGGGTGGCAGCAGAACAACTCTGCTGCGGTGTGTGCCTGCTTGGCTGTTCTTATTCTGTGGTGGATCAGGCCGGAGCGGGTGATAGTAACTGTTTTTGGTCACAAGCCCTTCACCAAGAACTTCCTCTGAGATCATCATAAGCTACAGGATGGCTGGTGGTGGGATGTGTGTGGGGTGGAAGTGACAGAGGGATGGACGCATGGCAAGGTGGGTGAAGAGATGAGAGGAATGATGAGAGCCCAGTTCATTGGTTTCCAAGGTTAATGGGTGGGAGGTAGAGAGGCATGATGGAGGAATGATGGAGGCAGGGGAAGGTGGTGACAGAGTGAGGCCATCTGTATTGCCAGCCTGGCCATCATCTGAAGCCCATAGGCAGCTTCCTGATCCTTCACTTAGTCCTGCTCCTTGTGGAGGGAATGTCACGTGTACCCAGAGCTAGGGGTGGGGCAATGTTAGTAGCACCTGGAGAACCATTGGCCTCTACCTGGGTGAGGGGTGGTTATGGTCCCCTCCAATTCCATTCTCCCTTGGATTTTGCAGACTGTCTACCATCAGGATCTAAAATTCTATTCAACACTTTATGTCCTTATCACTGACTTGCTACTTTGGCAGGATCTCCCCGTGCCTGGAGAGTGGGCATGTCATGTACTCTCTGTGGAGAAGTTGCCCCAGGAAAAGAAATATGCACTTCATGTGAGTGTTGGACAGGGCAGGGGGGCTCCCTAGGATCAGAAGCCACAGGAGGGGTGCAGATGGGGGAATGCTAGGGGCCCCAGTGTACAGTGGGAGTTAGGGCACAGTTGGTTCCTTCTGCAGGGTTGACACCGCTTCACAAACCCAACAGAATGAGGTTCACATTACAGATGTCAGAGACAGTGCAGATTGCCAATGGGCCCAGGGGTCACTGTCACCCCCAGATGCTGGCTGCATGCTGGGATGCACGCAGAGATGTTTTCAAGATCAGATAATGAGGATGTTGCAGGGTGTAACCATTCTTTTCAGATGGCTCTCTAGCTCTCTTGAGCTTCATCTCTATCTTTGGCTTTTTCTTGGCAGTTAACTGGAAATGAGAGTTTCATGGACTTTCCTTTCTGGACTGGCTTCAAACAGAAGCTATGCACAGTTTTCAAACCATACCCTACTGAAGAAGGGAAGCTTGATCTGGTGCTTAACTGGGTTGCACTTTGGCTCCGTTTGCTATACCTCACGGGAGGGGGCTCATCATTTGTAGACTAAGATCTCATGACCTTCAAAGCCAAATGCTACCTGAAAGTTCAGGGTCCCAGCCTATGTGTTGGGCCGGGGTGAATACATTCTCTGTTATGCTGGGTCATCAACCCATATTTTAAGCTGGAAGTAGGCAGTGCCACATTTGATAAGAACATCTGCCAGAGATTGTCACCTCATGAAAGCAGATTCTAAATTTGTATTCCATTTCCTGTGGTGGAGAAATCCCCTCCAACTTAGACAGGCTCACATCCACCTGCAGGTCACACTCCTAATGCACCCTTGAGTGTCCTCATGGTATTGGGATCTAAGTTTGTAGGGAATGCTGGTTTAGTCCATGAATTAGCTGGACAAGTGATGACAAACGTGTTGTGGATTAATATGAGAACAATTTAAGAAGCCCTGGAGGAGCATCATCCTGACCCTCTGTGGTGCTATAAATCTGATAGGATGTTCCAGACTGAGAAACAATCACATGGCTTTGTGTTTGGCATCCAGACAAGTGAGTGCATATCTTAGCTGTCAGCCAATACAGAGGAGAACATGAATAAGTGGGTGGAAAGCATCTGTCAGACCCCTGTCTGGGGGCAGGTGGAGAGAACATAGGAAGGTAGATACCATGGCTGTGGTGGGGCCAAAAAAAGGGTAAAAGAGGCAAAGGAACCAGGTACTGGTAGCTCAAGACTGTCATCCTAGCTACTCAGGAGTTTGAGATCTGAGGATCACAATTCAAAGCCAGCCCAGGACAGAAACTCCATGAGACTCTTATCTGCAATAAACTACTGAATGCAAGAAGCTCAAGCTCAGTGACAGCATCCAGGCCTAGCGTTCAAAACCCAGGACTGGCAGAAAAAATATCAAAGGACAAGAAGCTGGCCAAAAGTTAGAGGGACTCTATCTTGACAAACAATACAATGGTAAGTTGTACTCAGAAGACTTGCACAAAATCTGGAAATGCCTGAGACCTATCTATGTATGTTTCCTGTTTGTCTAAATACATATGTTTATGCATTTATATATTAGTATAGAGAGACAGATCAATACATATGACTATACATATATACATAGCCAGACACTTATGGGTGGGTGGTATACTGTGTGAGAGTTTGTGTTTGTGTTTTGTGGATGGCTATGTCTGTTTAAGAAAGATAGAAAATATGTAAATATCTTTAAAAAACTTGAAAAAAATATAGAGAGACATAAGCTCTTGAGGGAATCTGAAATGACAAGATTATTCACAGGCACGTTTATCCTTATGGATTCCTCAGCAAGTTTTAATTTTTTTCATTATTTTCTTTCTTTTTTTGAACCAGTGCTAAGGATTTCTCTCAGGGACCAGGTGCTGCCAATTACTAATTTTCTCATGGCTGCTACAAGAGGAACTGAGCCACAGTTCCACTTTTGCCTTATTTATTCGTGCTTAACTGAAGATAAAGATTTCTATCAGTGACTTTCTTTCAGGGGCTGGATTCTTACGAGGATCCCCAGACCTCAGCCTTCTCTATAGCTACAATTAACAATATGAGAACCCAGCACTGGGTTCCAATGCACAGGGCAAGAAATTGAGTGAATCTCTCAACTCCAATTAGCTATAATAAGCTACAAGTGAAAGACCAATACCTTTGAGGAAAAGATGCTGAGGGTTATCACACAGGCCCTATGAGTAAGCCCTAAACCCTGTACACATGTGTGCATGCACACATTGGCAGATACACACACACATGCACACACACAATATTTCAGGCAATATTGTATTTTGAATTAATATCCAAGATTGGACAACAGGATAGCAAGTTATAAAATCTGTTTTTCTTGTCTACATTGAGGGAAAGGGATAAGTCACAAGATGCAGAAGCGAAGAATTCAGAGGCAAATGCTGTGAGTGAATAACTTGTAAAAAGCACATTTCTTTTCTTTTCTTTTCTTTTGTTTTTTCTGCCATTCCTGGGTCTTGAACTCAGGGCCTGAGCACTGCTCTTGGCTTTTCCCAAGTCTAGCCCTCTGCCACTTGAGCCACATTGCCATATGGATTTTTATATCTGTGTGATATTAAGGACTCAAACCTAGATCTTCATGGATGCTAGGCAAGCACTCTACCACTGGGCCAAACTCTAAACCCCGATAAAGTATTTATAAATAGTCATCATCATCATATCAAAATATCCTTTCTCCTACAAAGAATGAACACTTATCTATGTCTGTATGACTTTTTTTATGTCACCAATGCTTCTGTGATTTTCCCACTTGCATTTTTACAGATGACAGCACAGATATTCATCAGGAAGAAAAATAGATTAGGATACAGAAACCTAACAACGTCCTAGTAGATTGAAGTGAAAAATATGTGCAAGATGGCCTGGGTCTTTCATCTATTTGTAGAGTGCTTGGCTACCACACAAATAGAGTCCGGTTTGATTCTGCAGTACCATATACATAGAAAACGCTGGAAGTGGTGCTGTGGCTTGGTGGGACAGCTATAGCCTAAAGAAAGCCTACGAACAATGGTCAGGCTCTGAGGTCAAGTCCCAGGACTAGCAAAAAAATGTGCAAGAGGCAAAATGCAAGCTGAGAAGGCACTGTGAAGCAAAATGTCTTGTGAAGGGTAAGGGGAATAGTGACAGTTAAGTTTGGATCTTACCTAAGAAAGGCTCCTTGAGCCTGAGACCAGGCTAGCACTTACGCCTAGTTAATGACTTGGGATTTGAACAAAAAGGTGTGCTGTTTACTACATCCATATGTGAGGTGGGAAGGGAGATTCAGCCTCCAGTATGTCTTTGGGGAGGTCTTCTGTGAGCAAGGAGCTTTGGTCATTGGGCCTTGAAAGGTGACCCTACCTCCCTCACAATGGAACAGAATATGGAACCCTGGTAACCAAGCCACTGTATGTGACAACCAGCTCAAGTCAGCTCCCTTGGCCTGTGGCTCAGGAGGAAGAAAGATGTTGCTGTGCTGTTGCGAAAGGTCAGGAGGCTCGGATCTCAGGCATGAGAGATATGGATGTCTCACTTGAAGAAATAGATGCTGGATCAGTGCCAAGACAAAATTCCAGTATATCAGGCATTTCTCTAGGAAGAAAGCCAGGAAACTCCAGGGAAACTCAGATGAGGTATATTGAGAGGAAACCTATTTGAACCCATCATCCTGCCCACAAACTACAACCTTCTTGTGTGCTTTCAAGTGACTATACTGAGATTAGTGTGTGTCATTTCCAATCTACTCTATACCAATTCCTCAGTGTGAAGTGTGGTCCCATTCCTACGTTTGAAATATCCACTGTTTTGCCAATACAGTGTGATGGTAAGTCAGCTCAGACTCTGAATGAGCCTTGTAACCTATGGATCCTGGAGGAAGGCCTGTTGGAGATGCTGCTGACAAAGCTGATCCCTGCCTACCAGAAAGGTGATCTCTTTTATGTGGGAAACTTCCTGCACAATTTCAGATAGTGGAGGACAATGTAGTAGTTGCTGGAAATTCTCTTGAAAAAGTGAGTGTTCTCCCTTCAAACCCATGTTTGCTCACCACTACTGGCCAAGTCTTGGAATACTTGGCTCTTCTCGGAGCCTGTTTGTTTCACTGGGGTGTTCACAGGGGAGCTAAGCATGATACAAGTGCACAAACTACTTTATTATGACTGGGACACCATGCCATTTCATTTCCCTCACAAGCTACTGGAGTCTCAACAGTGTGCTTACTGAGAAGTTGGATTTCAGGCATGAGTAAGTGGCTCCCAACTGCAGCCCTCACCTAGGTGACATCCTAGGAAATCCTGGCCTCTCTCAGAAGCTTCTGGAAGTGGGGTGTAAAAGTCATCCTGTTCTCGAGTGTCTCGTACCCCCCTCCCAGCACATAAGTGCACATCTCTGCAGGACAGCCACAGCATTAGAATCCTGCAAGAAAGGGGCTTTGGTAAAAGGCTCAGGATGGAGAGAGAAGGCTCTCACTTTCCTTGTACCGAATGTGCCCACAGCATCATGTGTTCCATCTATACGATGTGAATGGACTTCTACCCGAATGATTTCTACGAGTTCAAGAACTGCCACACCCTGACAGAACTCAAGCTCTATATGAGGCTCCACATGTCGGCTTTGGACCTGCTCTTCTAAACACAATCTTTTTGACCAGCTGGAGGAATATGCGACCAGTAAGACCAAGAAAAAGTAGAAGTCCTGGTGTGGGTGCCTCAGAACCTGTGAGTAGGAAGCCCATGTGGTCTAGATATTGGTTGGCCCTTACTTCTACAGAGCTTGGCAAAATGCCCTTTATGGGTGGTGTCAGCCAGGTAATGTCTGTCCTCTGAAAGGACTCGGGAATAAGCACTCATTAGAAAGACCCTACACCTCCTCAGTGTTCAGTCCAAACTCCAGTTCTACAGGTTCCTCCATTAGATCCTCATGGAAGTTGAGTGACACTTCAACTTGCAGAGTCCACTCTGTCCACTCTGTACCTATTTCCATTCTTAGGTTTGGGTCATCGTGGAAGAGCTTATCCTGAACTCCGGATGAAAAACCCACCAATGGAGCTGGTGACTGATGGAGACTGAGAATCATCACTGCACTCCAGAAAGCATGGGCCTTCTGTAGAAATTACCAAACAGGTTTAGAGTCCTATGGATATACCTTTTGCTCTGAACCCCATGTGTGACACAGTTGAACCTGCAGATACTATGGAGGAAGAAAAAGAGCAGCCAGATTTCCTTCCGTTTCCTTTCACACTCCACCCAGAGTCAGTCCATCTGAGTCAGAGAACACTCCACTTATTGTGCAAGCTGTAGGGGCACATGCTGGGCTCATGGAAAATGTCCCCATGGGAAGCAGCAAGTGTACTCTCAATACTGGATTCATTGGAGGAAAATGAATCCATCCTCACAGAATATCCAGACCCATCCATCTCACTAAAAGAGACTCAATCTCCATTCGACAAACCAGAATCCATCGCCCTCTTAACTCAGGAAGGACATTCTGTTTCTCATGAGGAAGGAGACCCTTCTGAGGAGTCTGAAGTAGAATTACTGTCTGAAGGCAACTTGGAGGCCAGTCTGGATTTAGAGCTTCCCTGTCCCCTTCCTAAAAAGACGTCTCTTTATCTTGCTCTCATGATTCTTGTCAAGTATTCATTGTATTTACTTTGCTAACTATTAAACTCTCATTGTTAATATTATGGTGTGCAGTTCTTCAGTGCTTATTATACTGTGTTTTATTTTCCACTTATAATGTGAGACCTCAGACACATAGGTCCTGGGTGGGCCAAAAACCAGACAGGTCTGGTCCCATAGAAGACAACCTTACTGGATATACAGGGAACTATGAAATGCATGGAATCACCAGGAATCCAGGCCAGGCCTCCATGGAAAGACAAGTCAGCTACCAAAGCTTAAGGACAGAGCAGATGCCTGGAAATGTGTTTTGTCAATTGGGAGAAGTGCCAGAGTAACTGTAATATTATGTGGGACTCTGTTCTGTGAGTTCAAGTCTGTTTATATATCCATTGTGCTTTGTACAAATATTAAAGAAAATTAAAACTCCACAATAGCATCAAAAATCTACTTTGGCTTTGAATGTGGCCTAGTTGTAGAGTGCTCGCCTAGTATACAAGAAGACCTTGATTCAATTCCTCGGCACTGCATACACAGAAAAAGCAGATGGGGCACTGTGGCTCAGGTGTCAGAGTGCCACCCTTGAACAAATGTGGCCAAGGACAGTTCCTGGCCCTCAGTTCAAGCCCCAGCACTAGCCAAACAAGAAATCATAGCATTTTCCACACATTTGGAAATAAATCTGTTTTATCTAACCCTACTTCTTTTTTGCCAGTCCAGGGTGTGTGCCACCAAGCCAAACTACTGGCCCCCAACCTTACTATTTTTAATCATTTAATTTTTTTACATAATCATATTTCATGCTGTCCGTATTAATACCATAAACAGTATGCTTAGTGTAATAATGTTAAAGGTAAAACATAAGAAATTAATAACTAAAATTCCTTTTATATTAGTTTTATAGCATTACTACAATTTTATGAGAAAAATTACTTAGAATGTTTATTTTAGAGTTCAAGTAATCCATTTTGATAAATATATAAACCTACATCATTTATTTGAACACATTTTAAACTATTTTTTTCAGGAATGAAAATACATATATATTTGTTGTAAATGAAATTTATGACTTGGGGGGAAGGGAAAGAGAAAACGGGGGAGGGAGTAACAGTGTTTACAAGAAATGTACTCATTACATATGTAACAGCAATCTCTTTGTATATCACCTTGAACAACAAATTTTTTGAAAAGTACAATAAGTTTAAATGTCTACTTTGGGCAGAATTTTTTTTTGCCAGTACTGGGCTTAGACTCAGGACCTGAGCACGATCGTTGTTTTTGTTTTTGTTTATTCTTAAGGCGCAAGTTCTATCACATGTGCCACAGCACCACTTTTATCTTTTTTATCAATGTTGTGCTGAGGAATTGAACTTGGGTCTTCATTCATGCTCGGCAAGAACGCTTCCACTAGGCTTAACTTATGGCCCCAGTGGGAAGGAAGTTTTCCATAAAATATGTAGGAAATATGTACACTAAGGAAAAGCCATCAAAAATAGAAGAAAAATTATATACTTAGATAACAACATGCCAGTATTATGGCCGATCTCTGTAATTCTAGCTTCAAGAGTGGCCTATTTGGACCGGGAGTTGGCTGGCTGAAGTAAAGTGCTATCCTTGAGCAAGCCCTAGGATAGTGCTCTGGCCATGAGTTGAAGCCATAGGACATGCAAAAAATAATAATTTAATGCCCGTGACTGGTGGCTCACTCTGGTAATCCTAGCTACCCTGGAGGATCGAGGTTCAAAGACGGCCCAGGCATAAAAATCTGTGAGAATCTTATTTCCAAATAATCCAGAAAATTCAAAATGACAATGTGCCTCAAGTGGTAGAGCTCTTGCCTTGAGCTGAAGAGCTTAAGGTAAACATCCAGGCCCAGAGTTCAAGCCCCATGAGTGAAAAAAAGAAAAAGAAAAAGAAAGCCCTTATCTAAGGCTGGAGTGCACACTAGTGGTAGTTTGCTTGCCTAGTATGCACAAAGCCCTGTGTTCAATTACTCTGTACCACTTACACTAAAAAAAAGCTGGAAATGATCTCAGAAGGTTGGGTTCTGAGGATCACAGTTCAAAGCCAGGCCAGACACTAAAGTCCATGTAACTGTTACTTCCACTTAAGCACCAGAAAACCAGAAGTGACAATGTGGCTCAAGGTGTTTAAGGTTGTAGCCTTGAGCTGAAGAGCCCAGGGACACTGCCCAGGTGCACAATTAAAGTCTTACAACCAAAAGAGAGAGAGAGAGAGAGAGAGAGAGAGAGAGAGAGAGAGAGACAGAGAGAGAGAGACAGAGAGAGACAGAGAGAGACAGAGAGACAGAGACAGAGAGAGAGACAGAGACAGAGAGAGACAGAGAGACAGAGAGACAGACAGGCAGACAGACAGAGACAGACAGACAGAGAGACAGAGACAGAGACATCAAACAGTCAGGCACTGCTGGCTGAAGCGTGTAATTCTACCTACTATGGAGGCTGAGATTGGAGGATCTTGGTTCAAAGCCCAAAGCCAGCCTGGACACATATGTTTCTGAGACTTACATCACCAATTAACTACCAGAAACGAAAAATGGAGCTGTAGAGGAAGAGCGCTAGCCTTGAGCTGAAGAGCTCAGGGACAGTCCAGGCCCAAAGTCCAAGCAACATGACGAATCAATAATAAAAAAAAGAAGATAGCTAATAGTAATGATGAATAATTTTGGTCTGGGAGTTTGGCCTAGTGGTAGAGTGCTTGCCTAGCATGCACGAAGACCTGGGTTCAATTCCTCAATATCACATACATAGAAAAATGCTGGAAGTGCTGCTGAGGCTGAAGTGGTAGAGCCCTAGCCTTGAGAAAATATAAGGACAGTGCTCAGTCCCTGAGTTCAAGGCCAGGACTGGCCAAATCAAAAGTAGTAGAGCACTGGCATTGAACTGAAGATCTGAGGAACAGCCCATGCACAGAGTTCAAGCAACGCAAACAACAACAACAAAATCTATGAAATGGCAGTGGTGGTTTTAAGCTAAGCAAAAATAGAGTAGAAATTGGTAAAATACATATTTGTGTGTAAGCAAAATAGCCAGACTTATGCATTAGAACAGGATAGCAACTTGAAAAAAAATTTTGTTTTCCATCTCACTAGGTCCTGTCTCTTAATTTATTCAAGTAAGTAAAATGCTGGGTTTTATAATCATTGCTCTGAATATTAGAAAATCATAATATCTCTCATTAACCAACAAAGACCAAGAACTGGGGCTTCGTTAAAATGGCAAAGTTTCAGGCAAGAGAAGAAAAAATGGAAGTAAGAACTTGAAGTTCTTGATCCAGAACCTGCATAGTAACAGAGCAGCAGCCTGGTGATGGTACCTCACACCTATAATCTTAGCTACTCAGGAGGCTAAGATCTGAGAATCAAAGTTTAAAGCCAGCCAAAGTACCCAGTTAACTGCCAGAAAAACCAGAAGTGGCACTGTGGCTCACAGATTAAAGCACTAGCCTTGAGCTGAAGAGCTCAGGGACAGTGCCCAGGCCCAGAGTTCAAGCCCCACAATTGACAAAAATCAAACAAGCAAACAAAACTCACAAAGAAGCCTGAAGACCACAGTGGTTCTGCTGAGTCTCTTCTCTATGGGGATCAGGAAACATTTCACTTTTTCTGTCTCTTCCCATCTCAACATTCATACTAAAATAAGACTGTGTTGAAAGTTTCAATTTATAAAAATGTTTTTCATGAAGCACCCTGAAATATTCATCGCTTATATCTCAGTTGAAGATAGTTGATTTGGGGCTGCATTGGTAGAGTGCTAGCCTTGAGCAGAAAAGGTCAGGGATAGAGCTGAAGGACTCAGTTGAAGACCCAGTGCCAACACACCAAAGAAATTATGCACTTTATACATATTTTCTAATTTCTTAATGAATTTTTCAGTCTGTATAAATATAGGGTACATTCCTTGTTACTTAAGTAAGATTGCTCTTTTTTTTCTTTTTGCCAGTCCTAGGGCTTGGACTCAGGGCCTAGACATTTTCATTGGACTCGCTTGCCCAAGGTGAGTGCTCTGCCTCTTGAAACACAGCGCCACTTCTAGCTTTTTTCTGAATATGCGGTACCGGTGAATAGAACCTAGGTCTTCATGCATTCTAGGTGAGCACTCTACCATTAGGCTACATTCCCAGGCAGTGAGATTCCTCTTACACTCATTGTATGTTCACAGAGTTTGATCTCACACACTGTAGGGCCCTGGTTGGCTTTGACCTGTGATCCTAAGCCCTGAGCCTCCTAAGTAGCTGAAATTAAGTTGTGAGCCAGCATGATGGCTTCCATTCTTTTTTCTACAAAAATATATGTAGTTATCTAAAATATATCTATAGCTGAAAAAAATGAATCTCTCCCAAACAAATCTTCAAAGAAACAACCATCCTATTAAAAGGTGGGCTAAAGACTTAAAAGAGTATTCTCTGAAGAAAAAATTAAAATGGGCTTTAGACACATGAAGAAATGCTCCATATCTCTAGCAATAAGGGAAATGAAAATCAAAACAACTTTGAGATTCCACCTGACTCCAGTCAGAATGGCCATTATCAAAAAATCTAATAAGAGATACTGGTGGGGAAGTGACCAGGTGGGATCACACCTACACTGTTGGTGTGAGTGTAAACTCATTCAACCACTAGGGAAAGCAATGTGGTGGTTCCTCAAAAGACTGAACATAGAGCTCCCCTATGATCCAGCAAATCCACTACTTGGCATCTACCCAATTGTCCAGAAAAAAGGACATACTAAAGCCACTACCACAATGATGCTCATTGCAGCACTATTTACCATAGCAAAGATATGAAACCAACCCAGATGCCACTCAGTAGATGACTGAATCAAGAAGATGTGGTACTGATACACAATGGAATGCTATGCTGCCATCAGAAGGAATGACATCGCCCCATTTGTAAGGAAATGGAAAGACTTGGAAAAATTCATATTAAGTGAAGCAGCCAGACCCAAAGAAACATAAGCTCAATGGTTTCCCTCATTTGTAATAATTAGTTCACATCTAGGACTCTCCTAGCAGAGGATTACAATAACTCAAAAACCTAGGTATATAAGGTCATATAGGATGAGACTAAATGAAAGGATCTCTAGGATATGGGAACAAGAGCTATATCTTGTGTCATCGTTGCTCTTAATCTTGTGTGATTTTTGTCCTTAATCTACTATGTTATTTCTCATCTCTTATTTTGCCCTTTGGTTAATGTCAGATTGTTACTGTATCAGATTTTTCCCTGGCATATTGTATATATGTTTATTTGTTTATGTCAAATAGGAAAGGGAAGGGGGGAAACAAGATGATTGGGAAGGGGAGGGGAGAGGGAACTGGGGACAAAAACATGTGGAGTGCAATAAATGTGTGAGAAGTAATGCAGTCCACTACCTGTAAATGTAATCGTAACCCCTCTATACATTACCCTGAAAATAAAAAAGAGACTATAAAAATATCTGTAGAAAATGAGGTTGGATGATGGAAACAACCAGATGCCCTACTACAAAAAATGTGATACACGCACACACACACACACACACACACACACACACACACACACAATGGAATGATATATAGCCAACCGACAAGATAAAATAATGGCATTCTCGGGGAAGTGGATGAAAAGGAAAAAAATCATATTAAGTGAAGTAAGCCAAACTCTAAGGAACATAGGCCCAAGAGTCTCCCTCATTTGTCAAATTCAGTAGAAACCTTGGGCTCTGCTACCAGAGATTTACAATAGAACAAAATCTAGAGACATCGTGACAAATAGTATGACACTAAATGTAAGGACCTCCAAGATAAAGAAACAAAACTCATATAATGAGTGATTGTTGTCCTTAATGAACTATGTGATCTCTTATCTCTTTTGCTATCCCTTGGTTATATCATATTGTTGCAATATTTCACCTGGTTTTCTGATATATTTCATATGTGCCTAATTGGTTATTTGAAATTGGATAGGGAAGGGGGGAAATGAACATGAGTGGGGGTAGGGGAAGGGAAATGGGGACCATATCATTACATGGGGTATCAAAGTTTGAGAAGTAATGCACCTTCTATCTGGTGAATATAATGTAACCCTTCTATAAATTACAATAAAAATAAATACATAAAAAGAAGATCTGCACAGAAAAAAATAATGATGGCATTTTTGGGTTAGTGGATGAAATTAGAGTGAATCCTGTTGAGTGAGATAAGTCAAGACCAAGGAACAAAAGTTACATGGTATCCTTAATATATGGATATTAGTTTCAAACAGTAGTAGAGCGATGATTGAATAGTTGATACCCAAAGTTATGGACATAATTTTGGAGATATAAACATAACTACATAGACATAAAAATCTAGTATAGACTATACACTCTATAGACATGTGTTTTATTATAGATTAATCTGTATCTATGACATAGAAAGACTCAGTTTAATATTTACTGTATTCTAAAGTCTATGTGCCAGTGCTTGTATAGCGATTCCCTTCTTGAATACTTGTTGGTTAAACATGACATTTGAAATATGATGTAAAATTCAATGTTAATAAATTTTTTTAAAAAAGAGGCTAGAGGTAAATACCACTAATGTACTTGCTCTAAGTGGTACAGAAATTTTCTTAATGAATCAAGGGGTTTTATTACATCTTTATGCAATTATTTTAGTTCTGAGTGTTCTACACTCAATGATACTTCTGGAAAGATGATATAGCTGACTGTGTAGATGGTATGAAGACATACTGGCCTAAACGTAGAATAAAGCATTGGTAAGTGGCTGTTAGCTGTCCAGATTCTACTGGAATATGTGGAATGAATTTATTAAGCACAATGCAGTCTCTGAGTCAGATCAGGATCAAGATTATGTGGTTCCATGGGATGAATGAGGAAAGATCAGAAAAATCTACTAAGATATCCAGATATACTTTTTAAACTAAGGTATCTGGACTCCTTTTTTTTTCTTTCTTGGTGGGGAGCTTGAACTTTGGACCTGGGCAAGGTCTCTTAGTTCTTCTTCCTCAAGGCTAATGCTGTACCAGTTTTAGCCACAACTCCACTTAGTTTTTGGGTGTATAAGTGGAGAGAAGAATCTTACAGTTTTTTTGTTTTCGTTTTTTTGCTTGCAAAGGCTTTGAATCACCTTCTCCCTGGCTAGTAGAATGACAATTATGACCCTACAGCGCCTGGCTAGTGATTTTTTGAAAATTGGACTTTCTTCCAAATCACGTAACTGGTTCCTACCAAATTTTGAAGCCTGACTTAAATGTGACAGATTTTTGTCACTTGGAGACACTCTGTGCTGAACGTTAGCAATCTACCAGCTGAGTCACAGTGGCACTTCCAGTTTTTGTTTATGTGGTGCTGAGGAATGGAATCCAGGGTTTCATACATGCTAGGGAAGCTTCATTTTCAGCCCAAGGTTTTATGTTTTGTTTTTTCAGTGTTGTTGCTTCTAAGGTACTGTATGATGTTCTTTCATTTTCTTTGCTTTTTACCTCTTTTCTTCTTTTTCCCTTTAGTTTTATTCTCTGTAGTCACTGTGTTGAATTCGGGTACCCTGTGTCTTGTACATAGGTTTAGGTGATTTGGGGAATGGACAGGGTATAATAAAATGGTAAAAAAAAAAACAAAGGAAAAAGGGTGAACCAATTGAACAGTGATACTTGGAAGACACTAAACGGAAATGAACTGAACAAACTGGGTGGAGAGGGGGCTGAGGGTAGGAAAACAGTGAAAAAGGAGGGAGGGGATAACAATTTTCTTAAGAAATGTGTTCATTACTTATGTAACCGTATGCCAACTATATATTGACTTAACAAAAAAATTACCTTAAAAAATAATTTAGCCGGATATGGTGGCTCACACTTGTAAATGTAGCTACTCAAGAGGCTGGGATCCAAGGATAGCAGTTCAAAGTCAGCCTGGGCACTGAAGTCCATGTGACTCTTATCTCCTATTAACCACCAGAAACCCAGAAGTGGCCCTATGGCTCAAGGGATAGGGCAGTAGTCTTGAGCTGAAAAGCTCAGTGACAAGACCCAGGTGCAGAATTGCAGTCCCATGACTTGAATGATGAATGATACTAGCCAGACTCTGTGCGCTCAGACTTGGAATCCTATCTACACAGAATCAGGTTTGAATCCAGCCCAAACAAATTGCTTGATATTCTGATTTACAGTTCATTACCAAAAATCTGGAGGTGGAGCTGCGGATCAAGTGGTAGAACACTAGCCTGAAGCAAAAAAAAAACATTTAAGGACAGTTCCCAGGCCCTGGGTTTAAGTCCCAAGACTTGCATAAAGAAACAAATTGTGACGCTGAGTCCTCCATCATTTGGTGTTATAGTTCAATATTCTTGATATGCGTCTTAGAAATTAAGTCCCTAGCAAATACTCTCCCCTGAAATTCTGCTTCATAGCTGATTCATAGAATTTCAGCATCATTACTATTACCTTCCCATTAGCATAGCAGTCTACTACTGAAAATTTGAACAAAACTTTTGAGTAATCCTAATAAATCTGTGTATCATCTGCACACACATCAAATCAGCAGCAGCTATGATCTACTATTATCTAAATGTCTTTAATCACTTCTTGAGTTAATGAGCCTTAAAGAGTAAAACATATGAAAGAGTTATGAAACTAAGAGTCACCATTCTTCTACCTAATATTGTAATATAAGTTTATAAATGCAAGGACTATTCTGAAGTGTGCAGAAGATAGCTTCTAATTATAATATTCTCATGAAGTATAGTTTTTAAGAAACATGTTGCTTGCTTTGGGAAAGCAAAGGCAAGGAAAAATGATATAAGTAAGTTCTCTATTTATCACAAGGAAAATACTATTGGGTTTAGATCAACTTTCATTCATTCCCTGCTGGGTTTGATTGCTCAGTATCACATAGATAGAAAATCTAGATGTGGCACTGTGGCTCAAGTGGTAGAGGGCTAGACTTGAGAAAACCCGAGGACAGTGCTCAGGCCCTGAATTCAAGCCCCAAGACTGGCAGAAAGATAAAAGAAAATAAAAATGCTTTTTACGAGCTACTTCACTCACAGCATTTGCTTCTGAAAACTTCGCTTCTGCATCTTGTCAAATACCCCTTTCCCTCAACGTAGACAAGAAAAACAGATCCATCCCATGGTCCACTGTGAGGCCACTGGTTGGGCTAAGAGCTAGTCGTGCAGCAACACATAAGTTTTATTCTAATACTTCCCAAAATTTGTACTCAAATATGCTACCTATTTACCAACTTATGTCAGTTATCCTTATGCTATACCTTTTCTTCATTACTACAATATTCTTACACTCCTACGTTAATCCTCTTGCACCTCCCCTGACCTTTCTCATTCTTTTTTTCTATCTCTGGGCCTCTGCTCGTCTTTCAACCCTTACACTGCACGGATCTACACTTGATGGCTGTTGAGCAATATTGTATATGTAGGTGGTTAATTATTCTCTAGGCCCAGAGGGACTTAAAGACAATAGAGATTGGATTGAGAGGCTTATTGTTTTGGGTATAAATCGCTTATCAGTGGTTGTATTAGACTGGTCTGTAAGTGCACAAAAAGAAAGAGTGATAATACCAATCAAAACTTGTGAACATCTAGTGTCTGCCAGCTACAGAGGTCTACGTTGGTTATATCTGAAAAACTATAATCGTATTTAGTAGTAATCTTGCTCCCATTTTCAAATGGGCAGAACAAGAAACTCAAGAAAAATGTCAAATCAAGAAACAACATCCCCCACCCAATGTAAACAGACAATGGAACAGTCACTGGCAAACCTAGAGGAGAGTCTTCCAAGTGCTACACAAATGCAATTGATAAACATCATTAATGAAAAATGTGAAAATATAGAGAAAGAGATAATGGTGGAAGCCATAGCTGAACAAGAGGAAAGCAAAAACAAGGTGATAAGTGAAAAAGAAGAACCCATAAAGGAGGCCATAATAAAGTTTTTTCAAAGAAATATGGATGAATTCATAGAATCCACAAATAAAAACGTGACCAAACTCCAGCAAATGTCCAAAGAAAATAAAGCTACTGAGCTAACCACTCAAAAGGAAATCAAGGAGATAAAGAAATCTATACATGATCTAAAACAAGACATGCAAGACATCAAAAGTGAGCGATAAGAAACAAGGGATGAAAAATAAAGTAGATAGCTTTGATAGCAGGTTATACAATGCAGAGGAGAGAATTTCCGGGGCTGAAAATAATTTAGGTATTATGGAGAAAGAACAGAAAATGAGTCAATACAAATCTAGGAAATATGAGAGAGCGCTTCAGGAGGTCCAAGATACAATTAGGAAGCCTAATTTAAGGCTAGTTGGTATTGAGGAGGGCGTGGAGAAAGAGGTCAATGGTATTGGAAATATACTTCAGGGAATCATCTCAGAGAATTTCCCAAATATCCAGAAGGGCAGGCCCATCCAGATATGAGAAGCTTTTAGAACACAAAACAGACCTAACCAGAAAAGAAGATCCCATCGCCACATTGTGATCCGTCCGAACTGGATTAATAGAAACGAAAGAAAAGATCCTAAAGGCAGCCAAGGAAAAGGGATCAGTAACCTATAAAGGCAAACCAGTCAGAATAACCCCTGATTTCTCAGAGAGACCATGCAAGGACGAAGTGACTAGAAGAATATATGTCATGCCCTTAAATCAAATAACTATCAACCAAGAATACTGTAGCCAGCTAAGCTCATTCATAACTGAGGGAAAAATAAAATCATTCCATTCCAGGGAAAAGCTGCAACAATATGTCGAAACAAAACCAACACTACAGAGAATTCTCAAAGATGCTCTATACATAGAAAACCAAAATAAATGCAATATAGGGAAAGAAATGGCACCTAAACAGCATACCATCTAAGGACCACAAGAACTGTCAAGACACAGGCCCTACTAAAAGCTTTTAAAAATGGTAGGAACTAATAAATATCTCTCAATCCTAACTCTCAATATCAATGGACTTAACTCTCCAATTAAACGGAATAGGTTGTCTAGTTGGATCAAAAAGCAAGAGCCATCATTCTGCTGACTTCGAGAGACACATCTTACCCAAAAACAATCATCTTTTGAAAGTGAGAGGTTGGAATAAACTCTATCAAGCTAACTGCCCCCATAAACAGGCTAGAGTTGCCATCCTCATATCAGATACAATAGACTTCAAACTAAAATTAGTAAGAAAAGAGAAAGAAGGTTACAACATACTACTAAAGGGATCTTTCCTCCCAGAAGACATAACAATCCTAAATATTTACACACCCAATCCTGGAGCTCCAAACTTCATCAAGCAAACTTTACTTACACTGAAACCATACATAGATCGAAATACAGTGATTGTTGGTGAGTTTAACACACCACTCTCACCTATGGACAGATCAACAAGGCAAAAACTCAACAGAGAAACCTTAGAACTGAACAAGTATATAGACCAACTAGATCTAACAGACATCTGCAGAATATTCCACCCAGTAACACCACAATATACGTTTTTCTCCGCAGCACATGGAACATTTTCCAAAATAGACCACATCTTAGGCCATAAAGCAAACCTGGACAGATTCAGAAACACTGAAATTATTCCATGCAAACTCTCAGACCATAAAGGCATCAAATTGGAGCTGAACACACATCTCCACCAAAGAAAACCCTGTAACTCATGGAGACTGAACTACACATTGTTGAATCAAAAACAATGGGTAATCGAAGAGATCAGAACAGATATCCAACTGTTTATGAAATTTAACAATAAGGAGCACACAAATATCAATTCCTTAGGGACACAACAAAGGCAGTACTCAGAGGAAAATTTATAGCGCGGAGTGCCTAACAACAGCAAGTTGGAAAAATGGCAAACCAACTAGTTAATGTCTCACCTTAACCTCCTGGAAAAAGAGCAACAAACCAACCCTAAACCCATTAGGAGAAAGAAAATTATTAAAATCAAAGCAGAATTAAATGATTTGGAATAAAAAAAACTATAGAAAGAATCAACAAAACAAGGAGTTGGTTCTTGAAAGAATTAACAAAATTGACAAGCCCTTAGCAAATCTTACCAAAAAAAGAAGAGAGCATATCGAAATAAATAAAATTGCAGATGAAAATGGTAATATCACGACAGAAATTACCAAGATCCAGAATATCATGAGGGAATACTTCTCAAAACTTTACACCAACAAATTTGAGAATCTAGAAGAAATGGATGAATTCCTAGACAATATTAACATACACACACTGAACCAAGAAGAGCTAACCCAACTCAACAGGCCTATTTCAAGCTCTGAAATAGAAATGGAAATTAGACAACTTCCACTTAAAAAGAGCCCAGGGCCAGATGGATTCACAGCTGAATTCTATAAGGTCTTCAAAGCAGAGCTCACACCAATACTCCTCAAGATCTTCAACGAAATTAGAAATGAAGGTTCTTTACTAAACTGATTCTGTGAAGCCAGCATATCCCTCATCCCCAAACCAGACAGAGGTTCATCAAAGAAAGAGATCTATAGACCCATTTCTTTGATGAACATCGATGCAAAACTTCTCAACAAAATACTGGCCAACCGTCTACAACAACTCATCAAAAAAAATATACACTATGATCAAACTGGATTCATCACAGGAGGCAAAGCTGGTTCAACATACACAAATCAATTAATATAATTCAACACATCAACAGGAGCAGGGATAAAATCACATGATTGTCTCAATAGATGCGGAAAAGGCATTTGACACGATCCAAAACCCCTTTATGTTAAAAGATGTGGAGAAACTAGGAATCCATGGAACATTTCTCAATGTAATAAAGGCTGTGTATGAGAAACCCACTGCTAGTATTATACTTAATGGTGAAAATCTAAAGCCATTCCCTCTAAAATCAGGAACGAGACAAGGATGCCCACTCTCTCCACTCCTTTTTAACATAGTACTAGAATTCCTAGGCAGTGCAATATGGCAAGAAGCAAGCATAAAGGGGATCCAAGTAGGGAAAGAGGAAATAAAACTATCCCTCTTTGCAGATGACATGATTCTGTATTTAAAGAATCCTATAGACTCTACTCCCAAGCTCCTTGAGCTGATTCAAAGCTTTGGAAGGGTAGCAGGCCATAAAATCAACCCTCACAAATCAACTGCCTTACTTTACGCCAACACTGAGAGGAACGAGGCAATAATCAGGAAAGAAAATCCTTTCACAATAGCCTCAAAGAAAATAAAGTACCTAGCAATTAGCTTAACTAAGAATGTAAAGGACCGTTTAGATGAAAACTTTAAAACCCTAAAAAAGGAAATTAAAGCAGAACTAAGGAAATGGAAAAACCTCCCATGCTCCTGGATTGGAAGAATCAACATTGTGAAAATGACAATCTTGCCAAAGGCTATCTACAAATTCAATATAATACCCATCAACATCCCAATGTCATTCTTTAAAGACATAGAAGAGGCAATTCAAAATTTCATATGGAATAATAAAAGACCCCGTATAGCAAAAACACTTCTTAGCAGAAAAAACAGCGCTGGAGGAATTTCAATTCCAAACTTTAGACTCTATTACAGAGCTATAATTCTCAAAACAGCTTGGTACTGGCACAAGAACAGGCCTGAAGTCCAATGGAGTAGAACTGCGGACCCAGATATTAAACCACAGACCTATGGCCACCTAATCTTTGACCAGGGAGCCAAAAAAATAGAATGGAAGAAAGATAGCCTATTCAACAAGTTGTGCTGGCAGAACTGGTTAAACACCTGCAGAAAACTAAAGTTGGATCCTTCTTTGTCACCTTGCACTAGAATTAACTCCAAATGGATCAAAGACGTGGAGGTAAAAGCTGACACACTGAAAAGTTTACAGGAAGGAAGAGGAGATACACTAGGCCTCCTTGGTACAGGTCGAAACTTTCTTAATAAGGACCAAGAATCACAACAAATCAGAGAAAGGCTGGATAAGTGGGACTGCATTAAACTGCAGAGCTTTTGTATGGCAACGGATATAGCTAGTAAACTAATCAGGAAGCCTACAGAGTGGGAGAAGATCTTCACCACCCAAACAACGGAACAAGGCCTCATATCTAAAATATATCAACAACTCAAAAAATTGAATCACTCCAAAACTAACCTCCAAAGTAACACCCATCCCATTAAAAATGGGCCAAAGACTTAAAGAGAGTCTTCTCTGAAGAAGAAACAAAAATGGCCTATAGACACATGAAGAAATGCTCAACATCTCTGGTCATAAAAGAAATGCAAATCAAAACAAGTCTAAGATTCCACCTAACTCCAGTTAGAATGGCCAGGATCAGGAAAACGAATGACAACAGATGCTGGAGGGGATGTGGTCAGGAGGGATCACTACTACACTGTTGGTGGGAGTGCAAACTCGTTCAACCACTATGGAAAGCAGTGCGGCAGTGCCTCAAAACGCTAAACATACAACTCCCCTATGACCCAGCAATTCCAGTACTTGGCATTTACCCAACAATGCAGAAACAAGGGCATACTAAACCCACTAGCACAACAATGTTCATTGCAGCACTATTCACCATAGCAAAGATATGGAACCAACCCAGATGTCCCTCAGTTGATGAGTGGATCAACAAGTTGTGGTATTTGTACACAATGGAATTCTATGCTGCTGTCAGAAAGAATGACATCGCCCCATTTGTTAGGAAATGGAAAGACTTAGAACAAATCATATTAAGTGAAGTAAGCCAGACTCAAAGGAACTTAGGCTCAGTGGTTTCCCTCATTCGTCATAATCAGTAGAAACCTTGGGCTCTACTAGCAGAGATTGTCGATAGAGCAAAAGGCCATATATAAGGCCATATAATGTGAAGCTAATTGAAAGGACCTCAAGGATATTGACACAAAAGCCATATAATGAATGATTGTTGTCCTTAATGTACTATGTTGTCTCTCATCTCGCTTGCTGTCCCTTGGTTATCCCATATTGGTATAGTATCTCACTTTGTTATCTGATATATTGAATTTATTTGTATTTGGATATTTGAAATTTGATAGGGAAGGGGGGAAAACCAAGACGGGTGGGGGGTGTGGGGTTGGAGGGAAATGGGTACCAAGACATGGGAAAGGGTATCAATGTATGTGAATTAATGCACCTTCTATCTGGCAAATATCATCTAACCCTTTTACTAATTACAATAAAAAATGAAAAAAAAAGTTGTAGTGTGTGGGGAGGATGATGGGGTCAAATACATTTCTTCTTAGAAATTTACCTCATCGGGTTGCCCTGGATTTTCCTGGCCTTCTTCTTAGAGAAAGTTCTGTTATACTGGATTTGTGGCTTGGCAATGATCTAGCATGTACATCTTCGAGTAAGACATCCACAACTTCCATGCCTGAGACTCGAGTTTCCTGACCTTTGGCAACAGCACAGCAACATCTTTCTTCCTCCTGAGCCACAGGCCAAGTGAGCTGGCTTGAGCTGGTTGTTAGTTACAGTGGCTTGTTTACCAGTGTTCCATATTCTGTTGCATTGTGAGGGAGGCAGGGTCACCTTTCAGGGCCCAATGACCAAAGATCCTTGCTCACAAAAGACCTCACCAAAGACATACTGGAGGCTGAATCTCTCCTCCAGTCTCACAATATACATGTGGATGTAGTATACAGCACACCTGATTTGTACAATCCCAATGTCTTCCACTAGGCCCAACTACCAGTCTGGTCTCAGGATCAAGGAGCCTTTCTTAGGTAAGATCCAAACTTAAGGGTCAATATTGCCCTCATCCTTTACAAAACATTTGCTTCACAGTGCCTTCTCTGCCTGCATTTTGCCCCTTGTCGAATTTTTTTTGTTTTTGCTAGTCTTGGGACTTGACCTCAGAGTGTTAACATTGTTCTTGGGCTTTCTTTAGGCTTTAGCTGTCCCACCGAGCCACAGCACCACTTGCAGCGTTTTCTATGTATGTGGTAATGAGGAATCAAACCTGAGGCTTATTGCTTGTTAGCCAAGTACTCTACCACTAGGTCAAACCCACAGGGCATCTTGCACATATTTTTGACGTCAATCTATTAGAATATTATTAGGTTTCTGTATCCTAATCAATTTTTTCCTGATGATTAGCTTTGCTGTCATATGTAAAAAATGCAAGTGGGAAAAAAACAGAAGAATTAGTGAAATGTAAAAAAAGCATTAGACACAGTTAAGTAGGAGAAAGGATATTTGGATATGATGATGATGATGATGATGACTTTATGCTTATTATGTCAGGGTTGAGAGTTTGGCATAGTGGTAGAGTGCTTGCCTAGCATCCATGAAGATCTGGGTTAGATTGCTCAGTATCACATAGATAGAAAATCTAGATGTGGCACTGTGGCTCAAGTGGCAGAGGGCTAGACTTGAGAAAACCCGAGGACAGTGCTCAGGCCCTGAATTCAAGCCCCAAGACTGGCAGAAAGATAAAAGAAAATAAAAATACTTTTTACGAGCTAATTCACTCACAGCATTTGCTTCTGAAATCTTCGCTTCTGCATCTTGTGAAATAGCCCTTTCCCTCAACGTAGACAAGAAAAACAGATCCATCCCATGGTCCACTGTGAGGCCACTGGTTGGGCTAAGAGCTAGTCGTGCAGCAACACATAAGTTTTATTCTAATACTTTCCAAACTTTGTACTCAAATATGCTACATACTTACCAACTTATGTCAGTTATCCTTATGCTATACCTTTTCTTCATTACTACAATATTCTTACACTCCTACGTTAATCCTCTTGCACCTCCCCTGACCTCTCTCATTCTTTTTTTCTATCTCTGGACCTCTGCTCGTCTTTCAAAACTTATACTGCACGGATCTACACTTGATGGCTGTTGAGCAATATTGTATATGTAGGTGGTTAATTATTCTCTAGGCTCAGAGGGACTTAAAGACAATAGAGATTGGATTGAGAGGCTTATTGTTTTGGGTATAAATCGCTTATCAGTGGTTGTATTAGGCTGGTCTGTAAGTGCACAAAAAGAAAGAGTGATAATACCAATCAAAACTTGTGAACATCTAGTGTCTGCCAGCTACAGAGGTCTAGGTTGGTTATATCTGAAAAACTATAATCGTATTTAGTAGTAATCTTGCTCCCATTTTCAAATGGGCAGAACAAGAAACTCAAGAAAAATGTCAAATCAAGAAACAACATCCCCCACCCAATGTAAACAGACAATGGAACAGTCACTGGCAAACCTAGAGGAGAGTCTTCCAATTGCTACACAAATGCAATTGATAAACATCATTAATGAAAAATGTGAAAATATAAAGAAAGAGATAATGGAGGAAGCCATACCTGAACAAGAGGAAAGCAAAAACAAGGTGATAAGTGAAAAAGAAGAAGCCATAAAGGAGGCCATAATAAAGGTTTTTCAAAGAAACATGGATGAATTCAAAGAATCCACAAATAAAAACGTGACCAAACTCCAGCAAATGTCCAAAGAAAATAAAGCTACTGAGCTAACCACTCAAAAGGAAATCAAGGAGATAAAGAAATCCATACATGATCTAAAACAAGGGATGCAAGGCATCAAAAGTGAGCAATTAGAAGCAAGGGAAATGAAAAATAAAGTAGATAGCTTTGATAGCAGGTTAGACATTGCAGAGGAGAGAATTTCCGGGGCTGAAGATAATTTAGGTATTATAAAGAACAGAAAATGAGTCAATCCAAATCTAGGAAATATGAGAGTGCGCTTCAGGAGGTCCAAAATTCAATTAGGAAGCCTAATTTAAGGCTAGTTGGTATTGAGGAGGGCGTGGAGAAAGAGGTCAATGGTATTGGAAATATACTTCAGGGAATCATCTCAGAGAATTTCCCAAATATCCAGAAGGGCAGGCCCATCCAGATACGAGAAGCTTTTTGAACCCCAAACAGACCTGACCAGAAAAGAACATCCCACCGCCACATTGTGATCCGAACTGGATCAATAGAAACGAAAGGAAAGATCCTAAAGGCAGCCAGGGAAAAGGGATCAGTAACCTATAAAAGCAAACCAATCAGAATAACCCCAGATTTCTCAGCAGAGACCATGCAAGCACGAAGTGACTGGAAGCATATATGTCATGCCCTTAAATCAAATAACTACCAACCAATAATACTGTAGCCAGCTAAGCTCTCATTCATAACTGAGGGAAAAATAAAAACATTCCATTCCAGGGAAAAGCTGCAACAATATGTCGAAACAAAACCAACACTACAGAGAATTCTCAAAGATGCTCTATACATAGAAAACCAAAATAAATGCAATATAGGGAAAGAAAAGGTACCTAAACAGCATACCATCTAAGGACCACAAGAACTGTCAAGACACAGGCCCTACTAAAAGCTTTTAAAAATGGTAGGAACTAATAAATATCTCTCAATCCTAACTCTCAATATCAATGGACTTATCTCTCCAATTAAACGGCATAGGCTGTCTAGTTGGATCAAAAAGCAAGAGCCATCGTTCTGCTGTCTTCAAGAGACACATCTTACCCAAAAACAATCATCTTTTGAAAGTGAGAGGTTGGAATAAACTCTATCAATCTAACTGCCCCCATAAACAGGCTGGAGTTGCCATCCTCATATCAGATACAATAGACTTCAAACTAAAATTAGTAAGAAAAGACAAAGAAGGTTACTACATACTACTAAAGGGATCTTTCCTCCAGGAAGACATAACGATCCTAAATATTTACACACCCTTTTGAAGATTCTCAAAAGATTGAAGATACTGCCAGTGTAAGTTAGATTCCGGCATTCATATTAAATAATGCAATGAGTAGGGATTTATATTTGAAATATCGCTGTTGACAAAATCTAACACACATTTGTTAGTATTTACTTTTGATTTCCCAAGAAGTTCAGTACAAGCTAACATGTGTGGCATATATCGACTGGGAGAAATGATTCAGAATATGTGACTCATTTGAACAGGAGTCAGTGAAAGATACAGAAGCAGGATACCCATATTGTTATAATTTGTATCTTTTTCATATTTTGTGTTTGTTATTAATTCCATTTGTAGTGTACATTTCTAGGTTAAAAACTTTTAAAATATTTCCAAACAATTTGTTATTTCAACAGCAAAAAACATTTAAATGCCTGATAAAATTCACAGAATCCAAATTTTTCCATATTATTTTTGTTTTTTGGGTTTTTTTTGGTGGGTCATAGATCTTGAACTCAGCCTGGGTACTATCCCTGAGCTCTTCAACTCCAGGCTACCACCTTACCCTGGAGCCAAGCCCCACTTCCCATTTTCTAAAGGTAAATTGGAGATAAGAGTCTCAGGTCTTTTTGCGCCAGGATGGCTTCAAACCTTGATCCTCAGATCTCAGCCTCCTGAGTAGCTAGGATTATAGAAGTGAGCCACCACCCCATCATGCTCAGCTTTCTGGTTTTTTTTTAAACAAGCCCTTTGGCTGGAACTCGGTCTGAGCACTGTCCTTCAGCTTTCCTCAAGCCTAGTGATCTTCTACTTGAGCCACAGCACTACTTCTGGTTTTTTCTGTGTATGTGGTACTGCGGAATTGAACCTTCGTCTTCATACAAGCACTCTACAACTATGCCAAACTCCCAGCCCCTCCACATTAGTTTTTATAATAGATCTTTCCATGCATCCATGATGGCTAGAAATCCTTCTTGAGTTTCCCAAGATCAGGGAGTATAGGTGTGTCCCATCCTGTGTGGCTACATAACCATTGTTTAGGGTACAGTTCTCTCTTCATTCTACCCATCTAGAGCAATTTTCATCTTCCATGTATAATCATTAAACATTCAACTCCTGTTCCACTCTACTGCATTCTCTGGAACCATCGTGCTTTTTGGCTCTAAGGATTTGTTGATCCTTGGAAGCTCTGGAAGGGAAAACATACCCTAGCTCTTCCTTTATGACTGCTGTATTTTTAGTTTACTGTAATCAAGATTCATCTGTAAAATATAGTAAAATGTTCTTCCTTTTCAATGCATTGTTTTGCATATTTCTATCTTTGGATTATTATTAATAGTTGTGAATGGATTCTCCACATATTTGTTCTAGTCTCTGCTTTCTCTTCCGTTAGGTACAAATCTAGAAATAGAAGTGTTGGACCATATTTCCATGTAATTCTATATTTAGTACTTTTTTAGCACTCTCCACGCAATTTTTGATTGTTTTATATTCCTTGAAGAACTATTCCAAAGTTCTACTTCTTCTCACTACCTTCCCAGTAATAGTTAGACTTTGAAAGTTGTTTTTTTGTATGTGTGTGTGTGTGTGTTTGTGTGTGTGTATGTGGATCTTTTTGTTTAAAACTATATTTATATTAATATACTTAAAGTAATGATTTCATTGTAATTTTAATTTTTCTCATGACTGTTAATATTGAACTTCTTTCTACATTTTGAACAACAATTTCTATATATTCTTTTTAGAAAATCCTCTCCAATCTCCAATTTTTTCCCTTTTTTTGTGGGGTAGTGGGCAAAGTCATGGGGCTTGCACCTTGGGCAGTGAGCTCTTTAGTTTAAGGCTATTGTCCTACCCTGAGTATTGCTCCTCAGTTCTTCTCCTCACAGCTCCCTACCCCTCTTCCCATTATATACAGAACAAAGGTCATCCTCAGTCTTTTTGAAAAAGTAAAACATACAGTAAATTTGTAGTATAAAACAGCAAGAAATAAATTTCTTGCCAGGTGCAGTGACTTCTACCTGTAATCCTAGCTACTCAGATATCAGGCTGATATCTAAAGATTTGGTTCAAAGCCAGCCTGGGCAGTAGAAAATCTATAAGACACTCATCTACAGTTAACCACTAGAATATGGGAAATGGCACTGTGGCTTCATAGGTAGGGTGATAGCCTTGAGTTGAAGAGCTCAGGAACAGTGCCCAGGCCCAGAGTTCAAGGCTTACAAATCCCCCAGCCAAAGAAAAGAAAAAAAAGTTTCTTCCCCAAGTGATTATTATGCCAGCCATAGAACATTAACATTCTGGGTGTACTTCACAGTATTATTACTTGATACCCTAAGATTTTGCAATATTCTCACAGTACCAGCATATGTCATCATATAATGTAGTTCCTTTTCAATGGAATAATTCCATTTATAACCTAAATCTACTCCCCCGACTTATTTTTGTCGATACCACAATTGGTCTACCATGATATGCCACAAGCCATTAAACATTTTATGGTGGGTAATTGGAAAGGAGTCTCATGGAATTTTGTGCCAGGCTGGCTTTGAACCATGGTCCTCAGATCTCAGTCTCCTGAGTAGCTAGGATGACAGGCGTGAGCCACCAACACCTGGCTTGCCTTTTTATTTTTCTGTGGGTCTTGGGACTTGAACTCTGGGCCTAGGCACCATCCCTAAGCTTTTTAGGTCAATATTTAATGTAAGTCTAAACATTTAAGTAAAGGAATACAATTCCAACCAAAAAAGAATAAAATTCCAGACATGGTGTGTTTATAACTCAGTGCTAATTACTTGATGAAAATGTGCCATTCCAGAAGCTGGTATCATTTGATGATGTAGCTGTGGATTTCAGCTGGGAGGAGTGGCAACATCTGGACAATGCTCAGAGGACCCTGTACAGAGATGTAATGCTGGAGACCTACAGCAACCTGGTGTCCTTAGGTGAGCAAAAGTCAAATTCACTTGCAAGGCCAAGTGCCTTGTTATTTTGCAGATACGTGAATGTTTATCAAACTTTCAATACTATTTAAATGAAAGATTCCAGGCCCTGAGAAGTATCATTACTTTCTAAAGAAAAACTAAGGTAATTTTGTACTCATTCTTCAGGATACCTTCAGGATACTTTGACAACAGTTCTAAATTATGTTTCCTCTAATGGAGACGACATTCCAAACTTACACAGTAATTGTAAGTGGATAAACCATCCAGATTAGAATATATATCATTATTGGAAATAGGATCTACAAATCACTAAACAGTGAGTTTATAATGGAAACCTGGCCCTAGGTGCAATGTTTCATGCCTGTAATCTTAAAATATTCAGGAGGAAGAAATCTAAGAATTCTAATTTGATGCCAGCAATAGCATAAAAATTGCCATGAAACTCTATAACTCCAAGTAACCCCTCAAAAATGTTAGTGGAGTGTCAAGAGTTTGACTTTGTTGTTGAGTGCTTGCCTAGCATGCATGAAGACCTATGCATGTAAGTGGAGCTGGGACTCAAACTGGTATTTTTCTAGCCTTGAGCAAGACAGCTAAGTTTATGCCATACAAAACGAATCCAGAGCTGGGGAAAAGTCAACCATGGAGCCAGTGAGAAATGAGAAAAAAGATTTAATAGATAACTTGTGAGTAGGATGTCTGCGAAGTTAAAGCAATGATGACACAGCATAAACAATAATTCTCTACTGTTTCTAATTTACAGGGCCCTGTGTTCCGAAACCTGTATTAATTGACAAGCTAGAGCACTGTGCAGAACTCTGGATAGGAAATTCCTCTGACAAGAATATCACAGGTGAGTGAATGCATCTTCATATTGATGTTGGAGCCTGAGCCCCATTGGTAAGTTCATGTTGTGATGTACTGAGCAATAATATTCTTAGTTACCCTAAATCCTGTGTGGAACCTATGGAATTCTTTGTGAATGAATCAAGAATCATTTTCTTTTCCCAATCCTATGCCTGGTCTCAGGGCCTGAGCATGGTCCTTGGGTTTTCTCAAGGCTAGCTCTCTACTTCTTGAGTCATAGCACCACTTCTGGCTTTTTCTTTGTATGTAGTACCAAGGAACAGAACCAGGTCTTTGTGCATGCTAGCCCAAACCCCTGGCACCAAGAATCATAGGGTGATATGACGAATTCTATGTGGCAGTAGAGTTAAAGTTAGATTTCTCTGTAGAAATCACTGTGAAACAAAATAAAATGAGAAAGCCATGAGCCCGTGGCTCATGCCTGTAATCCTAGCTACTTAGGAGGCTGACATCTGAGGATCAAGGTTCAAAGACTGACCTATCACAAAAACACCTTAGACTCTTCTCTCCAATGAACCAATAGAAAATGAGAAGTGGGGTTGAGGCTAAAGACATAGGGCAGTAGACTTGAGCTGAAGAGCTCAGGAAGAACAGCCAGGTCTAGAATTCAAGTCCCATGACTGCAAAACAAGAAAGAAAGGAAGAAAGAAAGAAAGAAAGAAAAAAGAGGGAAGAAAGAGGGAAGGAAGGAAAGGAAGAAAGAAAGAAAGAAAGAAAGAAAGAAAGAAAGAAAGAAAGAAAGAAAGAAAAAAAGAATGAATGATATTTCATTTCTTTAAAACTAAGACTATAAATGATTGAGCAAACAAGGAAGAAGTCAGGGCATTATTCTCTGATAAGGATAATATCTTTTTGCTGGTAGCAAGAGACTGGTATTCAGAACCAGACCTTTCCACCAGAAATTGAGCCTAGTGGTAGAGTGCTTGCCTAGCATGCACAAAGACACAGGTTTGATTCCTTATTACCACATACATAGAAAAAGCCAGAAGTAATGACTTCATTGATAGGGTTCTAGTCTTGAGAAAACCCAAGGACAGTGGTTAGGTCCTAAGTTCAAACCCAGGAATGGAAGAAAAAAAAAACAACAAAGTTTCAATCAACATAAGAAAATTAACTAGACAATGAGCTGGGGATTTTCTGGTCTTCCATGGTTCTGAGGGACAGGAGTGTTAGAAAAGGAATTTTTATAAGACTTCAAATGGAAAGAAACAAATTTCAAAATTCCCACAAATACCTAAATTGAGACTTTAGTGAGAAGTTGTAACTGAAGGGATATAGGTGTAAGTCCTTACTCTCAAGAATCGTTCTTGCTTGGATCAAAGGCAAACAGACATATAAACCAAACTTGTGGCCGCTGAATCTAGAAAAAATTCGTGTTCCTCACTTAATGGTTAATAAGCAAACAGCATTGAAACTGGGTAAGGTAATCCTATCTGCTACTCAGGACCTGAGACTCTTATTTGTAGTTAACTCTGGAAAAGAGTAAGTGGGGCTGTAGCTCAAGGATAGGGGTTATAGTCTTCTGCTGAAGAGTTCAGGGACAGGGCCGAGGCCTATGAACTACAAAAAAAAAAAAAAGAAAAGAAAAGAAAAGAAAGTTTTAAAAAGATGCAAAACAGCACAGTATTTAGATTATTTCTCAAAAATAAAAGAAAGGCAGCTATTCCTCAATGTATAAACAAAACATTATTTGAAAAAAAACAGCTGCAGGTATAGTATAGGTAGTACTCAGCTTAAAATTGCAGCAATACATAGTTGGGTAATTTCAATAAATATTTCCTGTGATATAAAAAGAGAACTAAAACACAGAAAAACATTATTGGTCATTGTAAAATATCATTTTCTTAATATGTTAGGGAGAAAAGCATATATTTCTCACAAATCATTTTCCACTTTTATATTTTAAAATATCTAACACTTAGGATGGGAAAGTAAAGTCATTACCTTTACAGTAAGGAATATTTGTATCTCATGTATGTTTGTGTCTTTTTTTCTATGACTCATTTTAGATGTCCAGGTAATGGAAAATGTGTTCAACCTGCCAGGAAAGTCCACATGAATGTCTTTGTGAAGTAGCAGTTGCAAGTAGTATCGAAGTGGAGGAAAACGTGAGATTAGCAACAACTTTAAATTTGAGCTCTACACATAATCCAGAGCTGATTAGTAATAACGGCAACAACTTAGGGGTGAGGACTGAGGAGTTCATTAAGTGTCAGAACATGCTTCTGTCTCCTAAGCCTGATGAGATGCATGCTGCATATAGATCTCGTATGTCTCCTGTTCTTAAAAAATCCATTGGATATTCAGAGCATTTTATTCATGATTGTGACAGTCCAAAAGATCTGCAGTATCATAATTCTGTTCTCCCTGCCCAAGAAATTCTTCAGGGAGGGAGGAAAACTGCTAAATGTACTGTGTGATGAAAAATATTGTACTTAACACCGACCATCACTACACATCCGAAAATGTACACAGGAGAAACTCCTCATACATGTAGTGAATGCGAGAAATCTTTCAGTAATGAAATACGCCTTACAATACCTCAGAGCAAATATCCTGAGATATGTGATGCGTACATCAAGTGTGAAAATTAATTTCTGAGAAGTCAGACCTGACGCTCCAACCTCGATCTCCAAGAGAAGACAAACCTTATGAATATGAGGAACGTAATAAAATTTCTGCCCAGAATTCAGCTCTCAGCACACATCAGAGATCTCACACAGAAGAGAAATCTTATGAATGGGATAAATGTGGGAAGACTTTTAGACTGAAATCATACCTCACTTTGCACCAGAGAAGACACACAGAAGAGAAACCTTATGAATGTAACAAATGTGAAAAGTCTTTCACCCAGAAGATACACCTTCGAGTTCATCAAATAACACACACAGGAGAGAAATCTTATAAGTGTAATGAATGTGGAAAGTCTTTCCAAGGGAAGGGAAAACTTCGTGTTCATCAGAGAATACACACAGGAGTGAAACCTTATGAATGTAACCAATGTGTAAAGTCTTTCAGACAGAAATCTTCCCTCAAATTGCATCAAAGAACACACACAGGAGAGAAACCTTATGTGTGCAACAAATGTGGAAAGACCTTCAAGTGGAAGTCATATCTTGATGGGCATAATAGAACACACACAGGAGAGAAAACTTATGCATGTAGTGAATGCGGAAAGTCTTTCAAATGGAAGGTAAAACTCCATGTTCATCAGAGAATATACTCAGGAGAAACACCTTATGAGTGTAACATATGTGGAAAGTCCTTCACACAGAAGCCAAACCTCAACATGCATAAGACAATTCAAACAGGAGAAAAACCTTATGAAGGTAACCGATGTGGAATGTCTTTCAAATGGAAGTCTTCCCTCAAATTGCATCAGAGAACACACACAGGAGAGAAACTGTACGAGTGCATCAAATGTGGTAAGACCTTCAGATGGAAGTCACATTACAGGAGGCATAATAGAATTCACACATATAAGAAACCTTAGGAATATAACCAAAGTTGAAAGTCTTTCGTGCAGTATTCACCCTTCAGGAAGCGTAAGAGAGTTCACACATATGAGAAGCCTTAGCAATGTAATAAATAGGAAAGACTTTTTAGTCTGTGGAAGAAAACTCAGCTTGTGTCACAGAACCAACACAAGATAAAACCCTTAATGAATGTAGCAAATGTTCAGTCTTTTCCCCAGAAGGCACAAGTCAAGATTTAACACTAAACACCCACAGGATAGAATCCTATGAATAAAATGAAAGGGAAATTTTTTTGAAGAACTCATAGTTGAGTTTGCATGATACCACACAGACACAGGATAAAAATCGTATGAATATAAGAATATGAAAAATCCATCATGAACGCATGACTAAGTATAAAATGCACATAGGAGAGAAAAACCTTATGAATATTACAAATGTGGAAAGTGTTTGACCTGGAAGGCATACTTCTGTGTTCACCACAAACCTGATTCCAATAGAAGAAAAGAAAACTAATGAATAGAACAAATGTGCAATGACTTTTAATCAGAAGTCAGTCTTCAGAACATTTCAGAACATACAAATAGAGAAATTCTGAGTAATGAAAAACATTTAGCTATATATAGAATCTCTGTATATGGGAGCATTAGGGTAAGTCTTCTAAACAAACTCAACCTTCAGCAAGCATTAAGAGCACTCACAGAAGAAATTAGAGCATGTAGGAAAACCTTTGTCAGAAACCTCTAAAAGCTGACTGTGTGGCTTAGTGGTAGAGTGCTAACCTATCAAGGATGAAGGCCTGGGTTAGATTCCTCAATACTACGTGAAAAGAGCAAGCCAGAAGCAGCACTGTGGTTCAAATGGTAGAGTGCTAACCTTGAGCAAAAGTAGCTCAGGCCTTGAGATCAAGCCTAAGGATTGGAGAGAGAGAGAGAGAGAGAGAGAGAGAGAGAGAGAGAGAGAGAGAGAGAGAGAGAGAGAGAGAGAGAGAGACAGAGACAGAAAGAGAGAGAGAGACAGAGAGACAGATAGAGAGAGACAGAGAGACAGAGAGACAGAGAGAAAGAGAGAAAAGAGAGAGAAAGAAAGAGAAACAGGAACTTCTAAATTTTACAGAGATAGAGAAAGAGAGAGAGAAGGAGACAGAAACTAATTTCTAAACTTTACAGTCTTTCTATTTCCTTACAAATTCGTCTATGTCATCCTTTCTGACAGAAGCACAGAATTCCATTGTGTTAAAATACCATATTTGATCTACTCATCAACTGACGGGCATCTGGGTTGGTTCCATACCTTTGCTATCGTAAATAGTGCTGTGATAAATGTTATTGTTCTAGTGAATTTAGTATGTCCTATCTGGACGATTGGCAAGTAGTGAAATTGCTGGATCACAGGGGAGCTCTATGTTTAGTCTTTTTGGGATACTGCCATAGTGCTTTCCATAGTGGTTGAACGAGTTTGCAATCCCACCAGCAGTGTAGTAGTGATCCCTCCTGGCCACATCCCCTCCAGCATACGTTATTAGATTTCTGGATCTTGGCCATTCTAACTGGAGTGAGGAGGAAAAGGGAAAGAGGAACTGAAACTTTCTCTCCTTACAGATGACATGATTCTGTATTTAAAGAACCCTATAGACTCTACTCCAAAGCTGCTTGAGCTGATATAAAACTTTGGTAAGGTAGCAGGGTATAAAATTAACCCTCAATGTCAACTGCCTTCCTATATGCCAACAAATGAGAGGAATGAGGCAAGAATCAGGATAGCAACTCATTTTGCTATCAAAGAAAATAAATACCTAGGAATTAACTTAGAATGTAAAGCACCTTTTTGATGGAACTATAAACTCTGGAGAAGGAAATTAACGCAGAACTGAGGAAATGCAAAAACCTATGCTCCTGGTTTGGAAGAAGTAATATTGTAAAAATGGCAATCTTGATAAGGACTATCTACAAATTGAGTGCAATATTCATCAATATCCCAATGTCATTCTTTAAAGAAACAGAAGAGGAAATCCAAAATTTCACTTGGAATAATAAAAGACCCCTTATAGTCTGTCTTCTTGCATGATACATAATGTTTAATCTCACCTTCTCCACCAAAATCTCACCTTTCTCATTGAGACATAGGTGGCCCTGTTTACTAGCAGCAAAGGCTCAAACGCGCAGTTTCAGGTGTCACCACTGCCTCTGTTAATGGGTAGATCCAACTCTGTCATCGATTCTGAGGTCTGCTCTGGGAGTCTTGGTCACAAGTTGTTCTGTGGCTTCTGCTGCCAGCCTGTGCCTATTTGCTTCCTTTTTCTCCAGCAGCCTACAACAGGGAATGAAGTTCAGGCGCTGATGCTCTCCTTCATATGCAGGGCAGGATGAGCCCAACCCTCCCTCATCTTCCTCTTCCAATTTTTGGGAAAAAATGTGCTGGCAGAAGTCCTCAGGTGTGGCGCATGGCTGATCCACACTTTTAATCCAGGCTGGTCAGGAGGCTGAGATCTGAGTATGGAAGTTCCAAGTCACCTAGAACAGGAAAGTCTGATAGATTCTTACAACCAAAAATAAAAACAGCTGGGAATGGAGTTTGTGCTCCAGTGGTAAAGGGCTAGTCTTGAGTACAAATGCTTAGTGCCCAGGCCCTGAGTTCAGGCTCCAGCACTGCCAACAACCTCACTTTAGTGAGATTTTAGCTTTATCCATGTAGGCACATCTCACTGGAATCTTTGCTGGTAGAGATAGTCTTCATAATTTTGTCTCAAGGTAAAGGTCCTCCTGGGGTAGTACACAAAAGGTGTCATGGAGAGAGGAGCCCCACTTGCTCCAGGTTTGAAGATGGCATAGGTCAAGCCAGCATGGAGTTGGCACATCAGTCTTTTTCCTAGCACCACCTACCAGTGAATGTCAAATGATATTGATTGTTGTGGGATTGTGTGATTGAAGTGCCCATTAAGGGCAGTGTTAGCACATCCAAACTTGGATACCAGGAATGCTGAAATCTCAAAGCTAAGATTTCTGTTGGCTACAGAAATGCTGGTGTGTCTGTGATTCACTAAAAGTTCAGGTGCAAAGATTCTGAAGCTTGATGCCATGTGTTTATTCCATTTAGTAAAATTATTTTAATGCACTGTATAAGTTAAAACATTTGATAAGAGTCAGGGGTAGTGAAAACATTGTTCTTGAATTCAGGTGTCTGGCAGGGCAATGGGGGTGTTGGTGGCTGGGACTATGAAGCTGGAGCTGCTATCAAACCATGGATCATGTTCCTCTTTGTCTGGGAGAAATGACTCCAAAGATGAAATTTGAATGGTGAGGAAAAGATGATGATGTACTCAGGAAATTTCTCCTAAACAAATGCTCATGTGGAAGTGGGATGGGGGCTGGGCATGTCTGAGGCAGAGCTTAAGGGGGCTTCTCATGGCGTTGAGAACGTTCCTTGCGACTTCAGGCATGCAGCAGGGTGTTTTAGATGACCATTGTGAGATGGATGGAATAAGATTGGAGACAAGATGAATGCTGGGATCCTGCAATGCTCTTGCATGAGTGGCTGGTGGCTCACCTGAAAGAACTAATTATGTCTAAAAAAGAAATCAGGAATTTGTTTTGATTAGATAATACCTGTAATCCGAGGCATATTCAGGATCCTGATCTTAGTATTGTGGTTTAAAACCAACCCAGCAAAGGGAAAAATGCATGAGACTCATACTCCCAGTTTAGAGCAAGAACAAAGATTGAAGTAGAGCTGTGGCTCAAGAGCTAGAGTGCTACCTTGAGCAAAGAAAAGCTAAGAAAAAGCTCCAGGTTTTGAGTTCAAGGCCAGGAATGAAAGAAGGAAGGTAAAAAAAGAGAAGTATGTGAGGAAGGGAAATATATAAATGAAAAAGAGAAGGAAGTAGAAATTTAAAACTAGAGAATATTTAAAAGTCATCAGTCCTTCTAAGAAAAGTGTTGGAGTATGGGTTTTATATGTGGTGAACTGGAAGCCCAGCAGTGACTTGTTAACCAAAGAGTCACCATGATGAGCAAAGGATAGAAATCTGCATGAGCCTTTTAGCGGATGGAGTGACAGAAGAGAACCTCAGCTCCCATCCCATAGTTAGAAGTATATAGAGATGGGGAAGTTGGCATCACCTTGATGTCATTGTGTCCATGGAGACTGGAAGCCATGGCTCTGTGAAAGCACAATGTTCTGGTTACTGAGCTGAGAGGCTGAGGAGAGCCAAGTCCTGGCCATGAAGAGATCAGAGTGGCAGCAGAGCAACTCTGCTGCAGTGTGTGCCTGCATGGCTGTTCTTATTCTGTGGTGGATCAGGCCGGAACGAGTGATAGTAACTGTTTTGTGGTCACAAGCCCTTCACCAAGAGCTTCCTCTGGGATCCTCATAAGCTACAGGGTGGCTGGTGGTGGGATGTGTGTGGGGTGGAAGTGACAGAGGGATGGACGCATGGCAAGGTGGGTGAAGAGATGAGAGGAATGATGAGAGCCCAGTTCATTGGTTTCCAAGGTTAATGGGTGGGAGGTAGAGAGGCATGATGGAGGAATGATGGAGGCAGGGGAAGGTGCTGACAGAGTGAGGCCATCTGTAGTGCCAGCCTGGCCATCATCTGAAGCCCATAGGCAGCTTCCTGATCCTTCACTTAGTCCTGCTCCTTGTGGAGGGAATGTCACGTGTACCCAGAGCTAGGGGTGGGGCAATGTTAGTAGCACCTGGAGAACCATTGGCCTCTACCTGGGTGAGGGGTGGTTATGGCTCCCATGCTGGGTGGCCTGATAGCTATGGAACAGATCTCTCCTTAGCTACCACACTCAGTGGCTGCTCTCCATCTAGGGTTAGGGCACCTGCACAGCCATCAGGACACCCCATGCCAGGACAGAGGCCTACAATTCAGATGGCAGCACAGGGGTGAAGATGATCTCACCGTAGCCCTAGTTACATGGCTGTCCCTCCATGCTGGACAGGATGAGCTGGGGGAAGATGTTCTCTGTGTTTTTCCACAGCCTATCCCGGCCTCTTCTTGTGTCTGATTAGACCAAGAGAGTACCAGGTTCCCTCTCATAGTCCTGGTTCTTTTTCTTTTATAGTCATGAGGCTTGAACTCAGGTCCTGGGTACTGTCCCTGAGCTCTTTTGCTCAAGGTTGATGCTCTACCATTTGAACCATAGTGCCATTTCCAGCTTTTCCTTTTCACGTGGATCTCTGATATGTCCAGTGCTGTGCCTGCAGGGAGGCACTCACCCCACAGACAGAGCGACTTCTGCCATGACTGTGACTGCCCACAACCCTCACACCCACTCCTTGCACACCCCTCGACTCCAGTTTTAGCTCATCTTGGACTGGGTGTCCAGCCTACCCCTTCCTACACTCACAAAGGGTCTACAATTGTCTTCCCAGGGTCCTTTCTTCTGCCAGCCAGAGTACAGACTGTGCACATCTTGACGATCACAGAGCTCAAAGCCAAAGGCTGAGATGCAGAAGGGGGTGACCCAGTAGCTGCACAGGGCCCATGGATCATCCTGTGCATTCCCCAGCCTGTGACTTCCCCCACCCCCTTGGCAGGGAAGCTCCATGCCCACATCCTGATCCCTGGTCCCCTTCAATTCCATTCTCCCTTTGATTTTGCAGACTGTCTACCATCAGGATCTACAATTCTATTCATCACTTTATGTCCTTATCACTGATTTGCTACTTGGGCAGGATCTCCCCGTGCCTGGAGAGTGGGCATGTCATGTACTCTCTGTGGAGAAGTTGACCCAGGAGAAGAAATATGCACTTCATGTGAGTGTTGGACAGGGCAGGAGGGCTCCCTAGGATCAGAAGCCACAGGAGGGTGCAGATGGGGGAATGCTAGGTGCCCCAGGGGACAGAGGGAGTTAGGGCACAGTTGGTTCCTTCTGCAGGGTTGACACCGCTTCACAAACCCAACAGAATGAGGTTCACATTACAGATGTCAGAGACAGTGCAGATTGCCAATGGGCGCAGGGGTCACTGTCACCCCCAGATGCTGGCTGCATGCTGGGATGCACGCAGAGATGTTTTCAAGATCAGGTAATGAGGATGTTGCAGGGTGTAACCATTCTTTTCAGATGGCTCTCTAGCTCTCTTGAGCTTCATCTCTATCTTTGGCTTTTTCTTGGCAGTTAACTGGAAATGAGAGTTTCATGGACTTTCTTTCTGGACTGGCTTCAAAGAGAAGCTATGCACAGTTTTCAAACCATACCCTACTGAAGAAGGGAAACTTGATCTGGTGCTTAACTGGGTTGCACTTTTGCTCCGTTTGCTATGCCTCACGGGAGGGGGCTCATCATTTGTAGACTAAGATCTCATGACCTTCAAAGCCAAATGCTACCTGAAAGTTCAGGGTCCCAGCCTATGTGTTGGGCCGGGGTGAATACATTCTCTGTTATGCTGGGTCATCAACCCATGTTTTAAGCTGGAAGTAGGCAGTGCCACATTTGATAAGAACATCTGCCAGAGATTGTCACCTCATGAAAGCAGATTCTAAATTTGTATTCCATTTCCTGTGGTGGAGATATCCCCTCCAAGTTAGACAGGCTCACATCCACATGCAGGTAACACTCCTAATGCACCCTTGAGTGTCCTCATGGTATTGGGATCTAAGTTTGTAGGGAATGCTGGTTTAGTCCATGAATTGGCTGGACAAGTGATGACAAACGAGTTGTGGATTAATATGAGAACAATTTAAGAAGCCCTGGAGGAGCATCAACCTGGCCCTCTGTGGTGCTATAAATCTGATAGGATGTTCCAGACTGAGAAACAATCACATGGCTTTGTGTTTGGCATCCAGACAAGTGAGTGCATGTCTTAGCTGTCAGCCAATACAGAGGAGGACATGAATAAGTGGGTGGAAAGCATCTGTCAGACCCCTGTCTGGGGGCAGGTTGAGAGAACATAGGAAGGTAGATACCATGGCTGTGGTGGGGCCAAAAAAAGGGTAAAAGAGGCAAAGGAACCAGGTACTGGTAGCTCAAGACTGTCATCCTAGCTACTCAGGAGTTTGAGATCTGAGGATCACAATTCAAAGCCAGCCCAGGACAGAAACTCCATGAGACTCTTATCTGCAATAAACTACTGAATGCAAGAAGCTCAAGCTCAGTGACAGCATCCAGGCCTAGCGTTCAAAACCCAGGACTGGCAGAAAAAAGTATCAAAGGACAAGAAGCTGGAAAAAGTTAGAGGGACTCTATCTTGACAAACAATACAATGGTAAGTTGCACTCAGAAGACTTGCACAAAATCTGGAAATGCCTGAGACCTATCTATGTATGTTTCCTGTTTTTCTAAATACATATGTTTATGCATTTATATATTAGTATAGAGAGACAGATCAATACATATGACTATACATATATACATAGCCAGACACTTATGGGTGGGTGGTATACTGTGTGAGAGTTTGTGTTTGTGTTTTGTGGATGGCTATCTCTGTTTAAGAAAGATAGAAAATATGTAAATATCTTTAAAAAAACTTGAAAAAAATATAGAGAGACATAAGCTCTTGAGGGAATCTGAAATGACAAGATTATTCACAGGCACGTTTATCCTTATGGATTCCTCAGCAAGTTTTAATTTTTTTCATTATTTTCTTTCTTTTTTTGAACCAGTGCTAAGGATTTCTCTCAGGGACCAGGTGCTGCCAATTACTAATTTTCTCATGGCTGCTACAAGAGGAACTGAGCCAAAGTTCCACTTTTGCCTTATTTATTCGTGCTTAACTGAAGATAAAGATTTCTATCAGTGACTTTCTTTCAGGGGCTGGATTCTAACGAGGATCCCCAGACCTCAGCCTTCTCTATAGCTACAATTAACAATATGAGAACCCAGCACTGGGTTCCAATGCACAGGGCAAGAAATTGAGTGAATCTCTCAACTCCAATTAGCTATAATAAGCTAGAAGTGAAAGACCAATACCTTTGAGGAAAAGATGCTGAGGGTTATCACACAGGCCCTATGAGTAAGTCCTAAACCCTGTACACATGTGTGCATGCACACATAGGCAGATACACACACACATGCACACACACAATATCTCAGGCAATATTGTATTTTGAATTAATATCCAAAGATTTGACAACAGGATAGCAAGTAATAAAATCTGTTTTTCTTGTCTACACGGAGGGAAAGGGATAAGTCACAAGATGCAGAAGCGAAGAATTCAGAGGCAAATGCTGTGAGTGAATAACTTGTAAAAAGCACATTTATTTTCTTTTCTTTTCTTTTGTTTTTTCTGCCATTCCTGGGGCTTGAACTCAGGGCCTGAGCACTGCTCTTGGCTTTTCCCAAGTCTAGCCCTCTGCCACTTGAGCCACATTGCCATATGGATTTTTATATCTGTGTGATATTAAGGACTCAAACCTAGATCTTCATGGATGCTAGGCAAGCACTCTACCACTGGGCCAAACTCTAAACCCCGATAAAGTATTTATAAATAGTCATCATCATCATATCAAAATATCCTTTCTCCTACAAAGAATGAACACTTATCTATGTCTGTAAGACTTTTTTTTATGTCACCAATGCTTCTGTGATTTTCCCACTTGCATTTTTACAGATGACAGCACAGATATTCATCAGGAAGAAAAATAGATTAGGATACAGAAACCTAACAACGTCCTAGTAGATTGAGGTGAAAAATATGTGCAATATGGCTTGGGTGTTTCATCTATTTGTAGAGTGCTGGGCTACCACACAAAAAGACTCCGGTTTGATTCTGCAGTACCATATACATAGAAAACGCTGGAAGTGGTGCTGTGGCTTGGTGGGACAGCTATAGCCTAAAGAAAGCCTACGAACAATGGTCAGGCTCTGAGATCAAGTCCCAGGACTGGCAAAAAATGTGCAAGAGGCAAAATGCAAGCTGAGAAGGCACTGTGAAGCAAAATGTCTTGTGAAGGGTAAGGGGAATAGTGACAGTTAAGTTTGGATCTTACCTAAGAAAGGCTCCTTGAGTCTGAGACCAGGCTAGCACTTACGCCTAGTTAATGACTTGGGATTTGAACAAAAAGCTGTGCTGTTTACTACATCCATATGTGAGGTGGGAAGGGAGATTCAGCCTCCAGTATGTCTTTGGGGAGGTCTTCTGTGAGCAAGGAGCTTTGGTCATTGGGCCTTGAAAGGTGACCCTACCTCCCTCACAATGGAACAGAATATGGAAACCTGGTAACCAAGACACTGTATGTGACAACCAGCTCAAGCCAGCTCCCTTGGCCTGTGGCTCAGGAACCAGAAAGATGTTGCTGTGCTGTTGCCAAAGGTCAGGAGGCTCGGATCTCAGGCATGAGAGATATGGATGTCTCACTTGAAGAAGTAGATGCTGGATCAGTGCCAAGCCAAAATTCCAGTATATCAGGCATTTCTCTAGGAAGAAAGCCAGGAAAGTCCAGGGCAACTCAGATGAGGTATATTGAGAGGAAACCTATTTGAACCCATCATCCTGCCCACACACTACAACCTTCTTGTGTGCTTTCAAGTGACTCTACTGAGATTAGAGTGTGTCATTTCCAATCTACTCTATTCCAGTTCCTCTGTGTGAAGTGTGGTCCCATTCATACGTTTGAAATATCCACTGTTTTGCCAACATAGTGTGATGGTAAGTCAGCTCAGACTCTGAATGAGCCTTGTAACCTATGGATCCTGGAGGAAGGCCTGTTGGAGATGCTGCTGACAAAGCTGATCCCTGCCTACCAGAAAGGTGATCTCTTTTATGTGGGAAACTTTCTGCACAATTTCAAATAGTGGAGGACAATGTAGTAGTTGCTGGAAATTCTCTTGAAAAAGTGGGTGTTCCCCCTCCAAACCCAGGTTTGCTCACACCTCCTGGTCAAGTATTGGAATACTTTGCTCCTCTCTGAGCCTGTTTGTTTCACTGGGGTGTTCACAGGGGAGCTAAGCATGATACAAGTGCGCAAACTACTTTATTATGACTGGGACACCATGCCATTTCATTTCCCTCACAAGCTACTGGAGTCTCAACAGTGTGCTTATTGAGAAGTTGGATTTCAGGCATGAGTAAGTGGCTCCCAACTGCAGCCCTCACCTAGGTGACATCCTAGGAAATCCCATTTCCCAGTAAGAAATGAGGTGTCAGTACTAATGGCAGAGGCCTGTGAAATACTGGAGACAGAGGAAAAGCTGGGGGCTGAATCACGTTTGAGCCATCAGGGAGGGATTGTGATAGCTTTGCCTGTTAGAACCTGAAAGCATTTACATTTTGGTGTGTGGTCCAGTGCTGCCACTTGAACCTGAACCCAGGTCTAAATGCCATCCTTTTGGTGTTCAAAAATTACCACTGTACCATTTGAGTCATAGGTCAAGTTCTGGCTTTTTGCTGCCTAATTGAAGACAAGTGCCTTTAGACTTTTACTGACTAGACTGGCTTTCCACTGTGATCTTCAGAGCTCAGCCTGCTGGGTGGCTAAGATTAGAGGAATGAGCATTTAGTTCTTTATTTAGAGCATTCACCTATTGATTTATTTAGAGCATTTACTTAGTTAATTTAAGGTGCGTTTACTTTGGACAGATTCATAGAGGCCTCTCTCAGAAGCTTCTGGAAGTGTGGTGTAAAACTCATCCTGTTCTCGAGTGTCTCTTACCCCCCTCCCAGCACATAAGTGCACATCTCTGCAGGACAGCCACAGCATTAGAGTCCTGCAAGAAAGGGGCTTTTGTAGAAGGCTCAGGATGGAGAGAGAAGGCTCTCACTTTCCTTGTACCGAATGTGCCCACAGCATCATGTGTTCCATCTATACGATGTGAATGGACTTCTACCCGAGTGATTTCTACGAGTTCAAGAACTGCCACACCCTGACACAACTCAAGCTCTATATGAGGCTCCACATGCCGGCTTTGGACCTGCTCTTCTAAACACATACTTTTTGACCAGCTGGAGGAATGTGCAACCAGTAAGACCAAGAAAAAGTAGAAGTCCTGGTGTGGGTGCCTCAGAGCCTGTGAGTAGGAAGCCCATGTGGTCTAGATATTGGTTGGCCCTTACTTCTACAGAGCTTGGCAAAATGCCCTTTATGGGTGGTGTCAGCCAGGTAATGTCTGTCCTCTGAAAGGACTCGGGAATTAGCACTCATTAGAAAGACCCTACACCTCCTCAGTGTTCAGTCCAAACTCCAGTTCTACAGGTTCCTCCATTATATCCTAATGGAAGTTGAGTGACATTTCAACTTGCAGAGTCCACTCTGTCCACTCTGTACCTATTTCCATTCTTAGGTTTGGGTCATCGTGGAAGAGCTTATCCTGAACTCCGGATGAAATACCCACCAATGGAGCTGGTGACTGATGGAGACTGAGAATCATCACTGCACTCCAGAAATCATGGGCCTTCTGTAGAAATTACCAAACAGGTTTAGAGTCCTGTGGATATACCTTTTGCTCTGAACCCCATGTGTGACACAGTTGAACCTGCAGATACTATGGAGGAAGAAAAAGAGCAGGCAGATTTCCTTCCGTTTCCTTTCACACTCCACCCAGAGTCAGTCCATCTGAGTCAGAGTAACACTCCACTTATTGTGCAAGCTGAAGGGGCACACGCTGGGCTCATGGAAAATGTCCCCATGGGAAGCAGCAAGTGTACTCTCAATACTAGATTCTTGGAGGAAAATGAATCCATCCTCACAGAATATCCAGACCCATCCATCTCACTAAAAGAGACTCAATCTCCATTCGACAAACCAGAATCCATCCCCCTCTTAACTCAGGAAGGACATTCTGTTTCTCATGAGGAAGGAGACCCTTCTGAGGACTCTGAAGGAGAATTACTGTCTGAAGGCAACTTGGAGGCCAGTCTGGATTTAGAGCTTCCCTGTCCCCTTCCTAAAAAGACATCTCTTTATCTTGCTCTCATGATTCTTGTCAAGTATTCATTGTATTTACTTTGCTAACTATTAAACTCTCATTGTTAATATTGTGGTGTGCAGTTCTTCAGTGCTTATTTTACTGTGTTTTATTTTCCACTTATAATGTGAGACCTCAGACACATAGGTCCTGGGTGGGCCAAAAACCAGACAGGTCTGGTCCCATAGAAGACAACCTTACTGGATATACAGGGAACTATGAAATGCATGGAATCACCAGGAATCCAGGCCAGGCCTCCATGGAAACACAAGTCAGCTACCAAAGCTTAAGGACAGAGCAGATGACTGGAAATGTGTTTTGTCAATCGGGAGAAGTGCCAGAGTAACTGTAATATTATGTGGGACTCTGTTCTGTGAGTTCAAGTCTGTTTATATATCCATTGTGCTTTGTACAAATATTTAAGAAAATTAAAACTCCACAATAGCATCAAAAATCTACTTTGGCTTTGAATGTGGCTTAGTTGTAGAGTGCTCGCCTAGTATACAAGAAGACCTTGATTCAATTCCTCGACCCTGCATACACAGAAAAAGCAGATGGGGCACTGTGGCTCAGGTGTCAGAGTGCCACCCTTGAACAAATGTGGCCAAGGACAGTTCCTGGTCCCTCAGTTCAAGCCCCAGGACTAGCCAAACAAGAAATCATACCATTTTCCACACATTTGGAAATAAATCTGATTTATCTAACCCTACTTCTTTCTTGCCAGTCCAGGCTGTGTGCCACCAAGCCAAACTACTGGCCCCCAACCTTACTATTTTTAATCATTTAATTTTTTTACATAATCATATTTCATGCTGTCTGTATTAATACCATAAACAGTATGCTTAGTGTAATAATGTTAAAGGTAAAACATAAGAAATTAATAACTAAAATTCCTTTTTTATTTGTTATATAGCATTACTACAATTTTATGAGAAAAATTACCCAGAATGTTTATTTTAGAGTTCAAGTAATCCATTTTGATAAATATATCAACCTACATCATTTATTTGAACACATTTTAAACTATTTTTTTCAGGAATGAAAATACATATATATTTGTTGTAAATGAAATTTATGACTTGGGGCAAGGGAAAGAGAAAAGGGGGAGGGGGTAACAGTGTTTACAAGAAATGTACTCATTACATATGTAACAGCAATCTCTTTGTATATCACCTTGACAACAAATTTTTTGAAAAGTACAATAAGTTTAAATGTCCACTTTGGGCAGAATTTTTTCTTGCCAGTACTGGGCTTAGACTCAGGACCTGAGCACGATCCTTGTTTTTGTTTATGTTTATTCTTAAGGCGCAAGTTCTATCACATGTGCCACAGCACCACTTTTATTTTTTTTATCTATGTCCTGGTGAGGAATTGAACTTGGGTCTTCATTCATGCTCGGCAAGAACTCTTCCACTAGGCTTAACTTATGGCCCCAGTGGGAAGGAAGTTTTCCATAAAATATGTAGGAAATATGTACACTAAGGAAAAGCCATCAAAAATAGAAGAAAAATTATATACTTAGATAACGACATGCCAGTATTATGGCAGATCTCTGTAATTCTAGCTTCAAGAGTGGCCTATTTGGACCGGGAGTTGGCTGGCTGAAGTAAAGTGCTATCCTTGAGCAAGCCCTAGGACAGTGCTCTGGCCATGAGTTGAAGCCATAGGACATGCAAAAAATAATAATTTAATGCCCGTGACTGGTGGCTCACCCTGGTAATCCTAGCTACCCTGGAGGATCGAGGTTCAAAGACGGCCCAGGCATAAAAATCTGTGAGAATCTTATTTCCAAATAATCCAGAAAATTCAAAATGACAATGTGCCTCAAGTGGTAGAGCTCTTGCCTTGAGCTGAAGAGCTTAAGGTAAACATCCAGGCCCAGATTTCAAGCCCCATGTGTAAAAAAAAGAAAAAGAAAGCCCTTATCTAAGGCAGGAGTGCACACTAGTGGTAGTTTGCTTGCTTAGTATGCACAAAGCCTTGTGTTCAATTACTCTGTACAACTTACACCAAAAAAGCTGGAAATGATCTCAGAAGGTTGGGTTCTGAGGATCACAGTTCAAAGCCAGGCCAGACACTAAAGTCCATGAAACTCTTACTTCCACTTAAGCACCAGAAAACCAGAAGTGACACTGTGGCTCAAGGTGTTTAAGGTTGTAGCCTTGAGCTGAAGAGCCCAGGGACACTGCCCAGGTGCAGAATTAAAGTCTTACAACCAAAAGAGAGAGAGAAAGAGAGAGAGAGAGAGAGAGAAAGAGAGAGAGAGACAGAGAGAGGCAGAGAGACAGAGAGAGAGGCAGAGAGAGAGGCAGAGAGACAGAGAGAGAGACAGAGAGAGAGACAGATAGAGAGAGAGAGAGAGAGAGAGAGAGAGAGAGAGAGAGAGAGGCAGACCGACAGAGACAGACAGAGACAGAGAGACAGAGACAGAGACATCAAACAGTCAGGCACTGCTGGCTGAAGCGTGTAATTCTACCTACTATGGAGGCTGAGATTGGAGGATCTTGGTTCAAAGCCCAAAGCCAGCCTGGACACATATGTTTGTGAGACTTACATCACCAATTAACTACCAGAAACCAAAAATGGAGCTGTAGAGGAAGAGCGCTAGCCTTGAGCTGAAGAGGTCAGGGACAGTCCAGGCCCAAAGTCCAAGCACCATGACGAATCAATAATAAAAAAAGAAGATAGCTAATAGTAATGATGAATAATTTTGGGCTGGGAGTTTGGCCTAGTGGTAGAGTGCTTGCCTAGCATGCACGAAGACCTGGGTTCAATTCCTCAATATCACATACATAGAAAAATGCTGGAAGTGGTGCTGAGGCTGAAGTGGTAGAGCCCTAGCCTTGAGAAAATATAAGGACAGTGCTCAGTCCCTGAGTTCAAGCCCAGGACTGGCCAAATCAAAAGTAGTAGAGCACTGGCATTGAACTGAAGATCTGAGGAACAGCCCAGGCACAGAGTTCAAGCACCGCAAACAACAACAACAAAATCTATGAAATGGCAGTGGTGGTTTTAAGCTAAGCAAAAATAGAGTAGAAATTGGTAAAATACATGTTTGTGTGTAAGCAAAATAGCCAGACTTATGCATTAGAACAGATAGCAACTTGAAAAAAAATTTGTTTTCCATCTCACTAGGTCCTGTCTCTTAATTTATTCAAGTAAGTAAAATGCTGGGTTTTATAATCATTGCTCTGAATATTAGAAAATCATAATATCTCTCATTAACCAACAAAGACCAGGAAATGGGGCTGTTCAAATGGCAGAGTATCAGGCAAGAGAAAAAAAAATTGAAGTAAGAACTTGAAGTTCTTGATCCAGAACCTGCATAGTAACAGAGCAGCAGCCTGGTGATGGTACCTCACACCTATAATCTTAGCTACTCAGGAGGCTAAGATCTGAGAATCAAAGTTTAAAGCCAGCCAAAGTACCCAGTTAACTGCCAGAAAAACCAGAAGTGGCACTGTGGCTCACAGATTAAAGCACTAGCCTTGAGCTGAAGAGCTCAGGGACAGTGCCCAGGCCCAGAGTTCAAGACCCACAATTGACAAAAATCAAACAAGCAAACAAAACTCACAAAGAAGCCTGCAGACCACAGTGGTTCTGCTGAGTCTCTTCTCTATGGCGATCAGGAAACATTTCACTTTTTCTGTCTCTTCCCATCTCAACATTCATACTAAAATAAGACTTTGTTGAAAGTTTCAATTTATAAAAATGTTTTTCATGAAGCACCCTGAAATATTCATCGCTTATATCTCAATTGAAGATAGTTGATTTGGGGCTGCATTGGTACAGTGGTAGCCTTGAAGAGAAAAGGTCAGGGATAGAGCTGAACCACTCAGTTGAAGACCCAGTGCCAACACACAAAAGAAATTATGCACTTTATACATATTTTCTAATTTCTTAATGATTTTTTCAGTCTGTATAAATATAGGGTACATTCCTTGTTACTTAAGTAAGATTGCTCTTTTTTTTCTTTTTGCCAGTCCTAGGGCTTGGACTCAGGGCCTAGACATTTTCATTGGACTCGCTTGCCCAAGGTGAGTGCTCTGCCTCTTGAGACACAGCGCCACTTCTAGCTTTTTTTCTGAGTATGCGGTACCGGTGAATAGAACCTAGGTTTTCATGCATTCTAGGTGAGCACTCTACCATTAGGCTACATTCCCAGGCAGTGAGATTCCTCTTACACTCATTGTATGTTCACAGAGTTTGATCTCACACACTGTAGGGCCCTGGTTGGCTTTGACCTGTGATCCTAAGTCCTGAGCCTCCTAAGTAGCTGAAATTAAGTTGTGAGCCAGCATGATGGCTTCCATTCTTTTTTCTACAAAAATATATGTAGTTATCTAAAATATATCTATAGCTGAAAAAAATGAATCTCTCCAAAACAAATCTTCAAAGAAACAACCATCCTATTAAAAGGTGGGCTAAAGACTTAAAAGAGTATTCTCTGAAGAAAAAATTAAAATGGGCTTTAGACACATGAAGAAATGCTCCATATCTCTAGCAATAAGGGAAATGAAAATCAAAACAACTTTGAGATTCCACCTGACTCCAGTCAGAATGGCCATTATCAAAAAATCTAATAAGAGATACTGGTGGGGAAGTGACCAGGGGGGATCACACCTACACTGTTGGTGTGAGTGTAAACTCGTTCAACCACTAGGGAAAGCAGTGTGGTGGTTCCTCAAAAGACTGAACATAGAGCTCCCCTATGATCCAGCAAATCCACTACTTGGCATCTACCCAATTGTCCAGAAAAAAGGACATACTAAAGCCACTACCACAATGATGCTCATTGCAGCACTATTTACCATAGCAAAGCTATGAAACCAACCCAGATGCCACTCAGTAGATGACTGAATCAAGAAGATGTGGTACTTATACACAATGGAATGCTATGCTGCCATCAGAAGGAAGACATCGCCCCATTTGTAAGGAAATGGAAAGACTTGGAAAAATTCATATTAAGTGAAGCAAGCCAGACCCAAAGAAACATAAGCTCAATGGTTTCCCTCATTTGTAACAATTAGTTCACATCTAGGACTCTCCTAGCAGAGGATTACAATAACTCAAAAACCTAGGTATATAAGGTCATATAGGATGAGACTAAATGAAAGGATCTCTAGGATATGGGAACAAGAGCTATATCTTGTGTCATCGTTGCTCTTAATCTTGTGTGATTTTTGTCCTTAATCCACTATGTTATTTCTCATCTCTTATTTTGCCCTTTGGTTAATGTCAGATTGTTACTGTATCTGATTTTTTCCCTGGCATATTGTATATATGTTTATTTGTTTATGTCAAATAGGAAAGGGAAGGGGGGAAACAAGATGATTGGGAAGGGGAGGGGAGAGGGAACTGGGGACAAAAACATGTGGAGTGGAATAAATGTGTGAGAAGTAATGCAGTCCACTACCTGTAAATGTAATCGTAACCCCTCTATACATTACCCTGAAAATAAAAAAGAGACTATAAAATATCTGTAGAAAATGAGGCTGGATGATGGAAACAACCAGATGCCCTACTACAAAAAATGTGATACACGCACACACACACACACACACACACACACACACACACACACACATACACACACACACAATGGAATGATACATAGTCAACCGACAAGATAAAATAATGGCATTCTCGGGGAAATGGATGAAAAGGAAAAAAATCATATTAAGTGAAGTATGCCAAACTCAAAGGAACATAGGCCCAAGAGTCTCCCACATTTGTCAAATTCAGTAGAAACCTTGGGCTCTGCTACCAGAGATTTATAATAGAACAAAATCTAGAGACATCGTGACAAATAGTATGACACTAAATGTAAGGACCTCCAAGATAAAGAAACAAAACTCATATAATGAGTGATTGTTGTCCTTAATGAACTATGTTGTTACAATATTTCACCTTGTTTTCTGATATATTTCATATGTGCCTAATTGGTTATTTGAAATTGGATAGGGAAGGGGGAAAATGAACATGAGTGGGGGTAGGGGAAGGGAAATGGGGACCATATCATTACATGGGGTATCAAAGTTTGAGAAGTAATGCACCTTCTATCTGGTGAATATAATGTAACCCTTCTATAAATTACAATAAATATAAATACATAAAAAGAAGATCTGCACAGAAAAAAATAATAATGGCATTTTTGGGGTAGTGGATGAAATTAGAGTGAATCCTATTGAGTGAGATAAGTCAAGACCAAGGAACAAAAGGTACATGGTATCCTTAATATATGGATATTAGTTTCAAACAGTAGTAGAGCAATGATTGAATAGTTGATACCCAAAGTTCTGGACATAATTTTGGAGATATAAACATAACTACATAGACATAGAAATCTAGGATAGACTATACACTCTACAGACATGTGTTTTATTATAGATTAATCTGTATCTATGACATACAATGACTCAGCTTAATTTTCACTATATTCTAAAATCTATGTGCCAGTGATTGTATAGCGATTCCCTTCTTGAATACTTGTTGGTTAAACATGACATTTGAAATATGATGTAAAATTCAACGTTAATAAATTTTTTTAAAAAGAGGCTAGAGGTAAATACCACTAATGTACTTGCTCTAAGTGGTACAGAAATTTTCTTAATGAATCAAGGGGTTTTATTACATCTTTATGCAATTATTTTAGTTCTGAGTGTTCTACACTCAATGATACTTCTGGAAAGATGATATAGCTGACTGTGTAGATGGTATGAAGACATACTGGCCTAAACGTAGAATAAAGCATTGGTAAGTGGCTGTTAGCTGTCCAAATTCTACTGGAATATGTGGAATGAATTTATTAAGCACAATGCAGGCTCTTAGTCAGATCAGGATCAAGATTATGTGGTTCCATCAGATGAATGAGGAAAGATCAGAAAAATCTACTAAGATATCCAGATATACTTTTTAAACTAAGGTATCTGGACTCCTTTTTTTTCTTTCTTGGTGGGGAGCTTGAACTTTGGACCTGGGCAAAGTCTCTTAGTTCTTTTTCCTCAAGGCTAATGCTGTACCAGTTTTAGCCACAACTCCACTTAGTTTTTGGGTGGCTAAGTGGAGAGAAGAATATTACAGTTTTTTTTGTTTTCGTTTTTTTGCTTGCAAAGGCTTTGAATCACCTTCTCCCTGGCTAGTAGAATGACAATTATGACCCTCCAGCGCCTGGCTAGTGATTTTTTGAAAATTGGACTTTCTTCCAAATCATGTAACTGGTTCCTAGCAATGTTTTGAAGCCTGACTTAAATGTGACAGATTTTTGTCACTTGGAGACACTCTGTGCTGAACGTTAGAAATCTACCAGCTGAGTCACAGTGGCAGTTCCAGTTTTTGTTTATGTGGTGCTGAGGAATGGAATCCAGGGTTTCATACATGCTAGGCAAGCTTCATTTTCAGCCCAAGGTTTTATGTTTTGTTTTTTCAGTGTTGTTGCTTCTAAGGTACTGTATGATGTTCTTTCATTTTCTTTGCTTTTTACCTCTTTTCTTCTTTTTCCGTTTAGTTTTATTCTCTGTAGTCACTGTGTTGAATTCGGGTACCCTGTGTCTTGTACATAGGTTTAGGTGATTTGGGGAATTGAGAGGGTATAATAAAATGGTAAAAAAAAAACAAAGGAAAAAGGGTGAACCAATTGAACAGTGATACTTGGAAGACACTAAACGGAAATGAACTGAACAATCTGGGTGGAGAGGGGGCTGAGGGTAGGAAACAGAGAAAAATGAGGGAGGGGATAAGAATTTTCTTAAGAAATGTGTTCATTACTTATGTAACCCTATGCCAACTATATATTGACTTAACAAAAAAAATTAACTTAAAAATAATTTAGCAGGGTATGGTGGCTCACACTTGTAAATGTAGCTACTCAAGAGGCTGGGATCCAAGGATAGCATTTCAAAGTCAGCCTGGGCACTGAAGTCCATGTGACTCTTATCTCCAATTAACCACCAGAAACCCAGAAGTGGCCCTATGGCTCAAGGAATAGGGCAGTAGTCTTGAGCTGAAAAGCTCAGTGACAAGACCCAGTTGCAGAATTGCAGTCCCATGACTTGAATGATGAATGATACTAGCCAGGCTCTGTGCACTCACACTTGGAATCCTATCTACAGAGAATCAGGTTTGAATTCAGCCCAAACAAATTGCATGATATTCTGATTTACAGTTCATTACCAAAAATCTGGAGGTGGAGCTGCGGATCAAGTGGTAGAACCCTACCCTGAAGCAAAAAAAAAATTTAAGGACAGTTGCCAGGCCCTGGGTTCAAGTCCCAGAACTTGCATAAAACAAACAGAATGTGACGTTGAGTCCTCCATCATTTGGTGCTATAGTTCAATATTCTTGATATGCGTCTGAGAAATTAAGTCCCTAGCAAATACTCTCCCCTGAAATTCTGCTTCATAGCTGATTCATAGAATTTCAGCGTCATTACTATCACCTTCCCGTTAGCATAGCAGTCTACTACTGAAAATTTGAACAAAACTTTTGAGTAATCCTAATAAATCTGTGTATCATCTGCACACACATCAAATCAGCAGCAGCTATGATCTACTATTATCTAAATGTCTTTAATCCCTTCTTGAATTAATGAGCCTTAAAGAGTAAAAAATATGAAATAGTTATGAAACTAACCGTCACCATTCTTCTACCTAATATTGTAATATAAGTTTATAAATGCAAGGACTATTCTGAAGTGTGCAGAAGATAGCTTCTAATTATAATATTCTCATGAAGTATCGTTTTTAAGAAACATGTTGCTTGCTTTGGGAAAGCAAAGGCAAGGAAAATGATATAAGTAAGTTCCCTATTTATCAGAAGGAATATACTATTGGGTTTAGATCAACTTTCATTGATCCATGCTGATGAAACAAATATTTGCAATTCCTGAGGCCAATCACCTCATTGTGATGCACAGTCAGCCAGCTTAGATCAATCTTCCAAAAAAGGAAAGGAACAAATGAGAAGCAATTAAGGTTTCCAAAATGAACCAGGTGATGGTGGCAGCTCACACTTGTAATTCTATCTTCTCAAGGCCTGAAATCCAAGGATCTCGATTAAGTCTGTGTGTTATGCAAATATTCCTGTCTGAAACATCATCTCTGTTATCACACCCCATCTGATACACTCTGCTCAACAGGTTCCAAACACCAAAGTACATCTCCTATCTGAAATACTAGCAAACGTACTCACACATTATTTCCTCTTTGGGAGATAGTTGAAACATGTACCAGAAACATTTCCCTGGCTTCAGAGTGGAAGTGGAAATATACACTCACTGTAAGCCCATCTAGTAAATTACAGTCAATCGTCTTTCCTCACATCTTGTTAGTTAAATTGAACAATGAGTGTTTGGATCAGAAGCCATGTGTATGAGCATACAGGTTGTAAAAGTACTGTAATCCTAGCTACTCAAGATAAGCTGAGACCTGAGGATTCCAGTTCAAAATCAGCCATGCAATAAATTCCATAAGATTTTTACAGCAAAAATCAGAGCGTTGAATTGTGATTAATATGCCACAGGCCTAAGCTTTGCATGAAAGGGGTAAGGGGTAGCATTCAGGATGCCCACTCTCTCCACTCCTTTTTAACATCCTACTAGAATTCCTAGGCAGTGCAAAAATCAGACGAGTGGGGTTGTGGTTTTGGAGGGAAATGGGTCCCAAGACATGTGAAAGGGTATCAATGTATGTGAATTAATGCACCTTCTATCTGGCAAATATCATGTATCCCTTTTACTAATTACAATAAAAAGAATTAAAAAAAATAAAGTTGTAGTGTGTGGGGAGGATAATGGGGTCAAATACATTTCTTCTTAGAAATATACCTCATCTGGTTGCCCTGGATTTTCCTGGCCTTCTTCTTAGAGAAAGGCCTGTTATACTGGATTTGTGGCTTGGCAATGATCTAGCATGTACATCTTCGAATAAGACAGCCAAAACTTCCATGCCTGAGACTCGAGTTTCCTGACCTTTGGCAACAGCACAGCAACATCTTTCTTCCTCCTGAGCCACAGGCCAAGTGATCGGGCTTGAGTTCGTTGTTAGTTACACTGGCTTGGTTACCAGGTTTCCATATTCTGCTCCATTGTGAGGGAGGCAGGGTCACCTTTCAGGGCCCAATGACCAAAGATCCTTGCTCACAAAAGACCTCGCCAAAGACATACTGGAGGCTGAATCTCTCCTCCAATCTCACAATACACATGTGGATGTAGTAAACAGCACACCTTATTTGTCCAATCCCAATGTCTTCCACTAGGCCCAACTACCAGTCTGGTCTCAGGCTCAAGGAGCCTTTCTTAGGTAAGATCCAAACTTAAGGTCAATATTGCCCTCATCCTTTACAAAACATTTGCTTCACACTGCCTTCTCTGCCTGCATTTTGCCCCTTGTCGAACTTTTTTTTGTTTTTGCTAGTCTTGGGACTTGACCTCAGAGTGTGAACATTGTTCTTGGACTTTCTTTGGGCTTTAGCTGTCCCACCAAGCCACAGCACCACTTGCAGCGTTTTCTATGTATGTGGTAATGAGGAATCAAACCTGAGTCTTTTTGCGTGGTAGCCAAGGACTCTACCACTAGGTCAGACACACAGGGCATCTTGCACATATTTTTGACGTCAATCTACTAGAATATTATTAGGTTTCTGTATCCTAATCAATTTTTTCCTGATGATTAGCTTTGCTGTCATGTGTAAAAAATGCAAGAGGGAAAAACACAGAAGAATCAGTGAATTTTAAAACAAAGCATTACACACATAGATAAGTGTTCATTCTTTGTAGGAGAAAGGATATATTGATATGATGATGATGACTTTATAATTACTATGTCAGGCTTGAGAGTTTGGCATAGTGGTAGAGTGCTTGCCTAGCATCCATGAAGATCTGGGTTTGATTGCTCAGTATCACATAGATAGAAAATCTAGATGTGTCACTGTGGCTCAAGTGGCAGAGGGCTAGACTTGAGAAAACCCGAGGACAGTGCTCAGGCCCTGAATTCAAGCCCCAAGACTGGCAGAAAGATAAAAGAAAATAAAAATGCTTTTTACGAGCTAATTCACTCACACCATTTGCTTCTGAAATCTTCGCTTCTGCATCTTGTGAAATACCCCTTTCCCTCAACGTAGACAAGAAAAACAGATCCATCCCATGGTCCACTGTGAGGCCACTGGTTGGGCTAAGAGCTAGTCTTGCAGCAACACATAAGTTTTATTCTAATACTTTCCAAACTTTGTACTCAAATATGCTACCTACTTACCAACTTATGTCAGTTATCCTTATGCTATACCTTTTCTTCATTACTACAATATTCTTACACTCCTCCGTTAATCCTTTTGTACCTCCCCTGACCTCTCTCATTCTTTTTTTCTATCTCTGGACCTCTGCTCGTCTTTCAACCCTTGTACTGCACGGATGTACACTTGATGGCTGTTGAGCAATAATGTATATGTAGGTGGTTAATTATTCTCTAGGCTCAGAGGGACATAAGGACAATAGACATTGGATTGAGAGGCTTATTGTTTTGGGTATAAATCGCTTATCAGTGGTTGTATTAGACTGGTCTGTAAGTGCACAAAAAGAAAGAGTGATAATACCAATCAAAACTTGTGAACATCTAGTGTCTGCCAGCTACAGAGGTCTAGGTTGGTTATATCTGAAAAACTATAATCGTATTTAGTAGTAATCTTGCTCCCATTTTCAAATGGGCAGAACAAGAAACTGAAGAAAAATTTTAAATCAAGAAACAACATCCCCCACCCAATGTCAACAGACAATGGAACAGTCACTGGCAAACCTAGAGGAGAGTCTTCCAAGTGCTACACAAATGCAATTGATAAACATCATTAATGGAAAATGTGAAAATATAAAGAAAGAGATAATGGAGGAAGCCATAGCTGAACAAGAGGAAAGCACAAATAAGGTGATAAGTGAAAAAGAAGAAGCCATAAAGGAGGCCATAATAAAGGTTTTTCAAAGAAAGATGGATGAATTCATAGAATCCACAAAAAAAACGTGACCAAACTCCAGCAAATGTCCAAAGAAAATAAAGCTTCTGAGCTAACCACTCAAAAGGAAATCAAAGAGATGAAGAAATCCATACATGATCTAAAACAAGAGACGCAAGGCATAAAAAGTGAGCAATTGGAAGCAAGGGAGATGAAAAATAAAGTAGATAGCTTTGATAGCAGGTTAGACAATGCAGAGGAGAGAATTTCCGGGGCTGAAGATAATATAGGTATTATAAAGAACAGAAAATGAGTCAATCCAAATCTAGGAAATATGAGAGAGCGCTTCAGGAGGTCCAAGATACAATTAGGAAGCCTAATTTAAGGCTAGTTGGTATGGAGGAGGGCGTGGAAAAAGAGGTCAATGGTATTGGAAATATACTTCAGGGAATCATCTCAGAGAATTTCCCAAATATCCAGAAGGGCAGGCCCATCCAGACACGAGAAGCTTTTAGAACCCCAAACAGACCTGACCAGAAAAGAACATCCCACCGCCACATTGTGATCGGAACTGGATCAATAGAAACGAAAGGAAAGATCCTAAAGGCAGCCAGGGAAAAGGGATCAGTAACCTATAAAGTCAAACCAATCAGAATAACCCCAGATTTCTCAGCAGAGACCATGCAAGCACGAAGTGACTGGAAGCATATATGTCATGCCCTTAAATCAAATAACTACCAACCAAGAATACTGTAGCCAGCTAAGCTCTCATTCATAACTGAGGGAACTATAAAAACATTCCATTCCAGGGAAAAGCTGCAACAATATGTCGAAACAAAACCAACACTACAGAGAATTCTCAAAGATGCTCTATACATAGAAAACCAAAATAAATGCAATATAGGGAAAGAAATGGCACCTAAACAGCATACTATCTAAGGACCACAAGAACTGTCAAGACACAGGCCCTACTAAAAGCTTTTAAAAATGGTAGGAACTAATAAATATCTGTCAATCCTAACTCTCAATATCAATGGACTTAACTCTCCAATTAAACGGCATAGGCTGTCTAGTTGGATCAAAAAGCAAGAGCCATCGTTCTGCTGTCTTCAAGAGACACATCTTACCCAAAAACAATCATCTTTTGAAAGTGAGAGGTTGGAATAACTCTATCAAGCTAACTGCCCCCATAAACAGGCTAGAGTTGCCATCCTCATATCAGATACAATAGACTTCAAACTAAAATTAGTAAGAAAAGACAAAGAAGGGTACAACATACTACTAAAGGGATCTTTCCTCGAGGAAGACCTAACGGTCCTAAATATTTACACACCCAATCCCGGAGCTCCAAACTTCATCAAGCAAACTTTACTTACACTGAAACCATACATAGATCGAAATACAGTGAGTGTTGGTGAGTTTAACACACCACTCTCACCTATGGACACATCAACAAGGCAAAAACTCAACAGAAAAACTTTAGAACTGAACAACTATATAGACTAACTAGATCTAACAGACATCTGCAGAATAGTCCACCAAGTAACAACACAATATACATTTTTCACAGTAGCACATGGAACATTTTCCAAAATAGACCACATCTTAGGCCATAAAACAAACCTGGACAGATTCAGAAACTCTGAAATTATTCAATGCACACTCTCAGACCATAAAGGCATCAAATTGGAACTGAACACACATCTCCACCAACGAAAACCCTGTAACTCATGGAGACTGAAGCACACATTGTTGAATCAAAAACAATGGGTAATCGAAGAGATCAGAACAGATATCCAACTGTTTATGAAATTTAACAATAAGGAGCACACAAATATCAACTCCTTAGGGACACAACAAAGGCAGTACTCAGAGGAAAATTTATAGCGCTGAGTACCTACAACAGCAAGTTGGAAAAATGGCAAACCAACTACTTAATGTCTAACCTTAACCTCCTGGAAAAAGAGCAACAAACCAAGCCTAAACCCATTAGGAGAAAGCAAATTATTAAAAATCAAAGCAGAATTAAATGATTTGGAATAAAAAAAACTGTAGAAAGAATCAACAAAACAAGGAGTTGGTTCTTTGAAAGAATTAACAAAATTGACAAACCCTCAGCAAATCTTACCAAAAAAAGAAGAGAGCATATAGAAAGAAACAAAATCGCAGATGAAAATGGTAATATCACGACAGAAATTACCAAGATCCAGAATATCATGAGGGAATACTTCTCAATCCTTTACGCCAACAAATTTGAGAATCTAGAAGAAATGGATGAATTCCTAGACAATATTAACATACCTACACTGAAGCAAGAAGAGCTAACCCAACTCAACAGGCGTATTTCAAGCTCTGAAATAGAAATGGAAATTAGACAACTTCCACTTAAAAAGAGCCCAGGGCCAGAAGGTTTCACAGCTAAATTCTCCAAGGTCTTCAAGGCAGAGCTCACACCAATACTCCTCAAGCTCTTCAATGAAAATGAAAATGAAGGTTATTTACCAAACTCATTCTGTGAAGCCAGTATATCCCTCATCCCCAAACCAGACAGAGATTCATCAAAGAAAGATAACTATAGACCCATTTCTTTGATGAACATCGATGCAAAACTTCTCAACAAAATACTGGCCAACCGTCTACAACAACCCATCAAAAAATTTTTACACTATGATCAAACTGGGTTCATCACAGGGAGGCAAAGCTGGTTCAACATACACAAAGCAATTAATATAATTCAACACATCAACAGGAGCAAGGACAAAAATCATATGATCGTCTTAATAGATGCGGAAAAGGCATTTGTCAAGATCCAAAACCCCTTCATGTTAAAAGATGTGGAGAAACTAGGAATCCATGGAACATTTCTCAATGTAATAAAGGCTGTGTATGTGAAACCCACTGCCAGTATTATAATTAATGGTGAAAATCTAAAGCCATTCCCTCTAAAATCAGGAACGAGACAAGGATTCCCACTCTCTCCACTCTTTTTTAACATAGTACTAGAATTCCTAGGCAGTGCAATAAGGCAAGAAGCAAGCATAAAGGGGATCCAAGAAGGGAAAGAGGAAATAAAACTATCCCTCTTTGCAGATGACATGATTCTGTACTTAAAGAATTCTATAGACTCTACTCCCAAGCTCCTTGAGCTGATTCAAAGCTTTGGAAGGGTAGCATGCCATAAAATCAACCCTCACAAATCAACTGCCTTACTTTACGCCAACACTGAGAGGAACGAGGCAATAATCAGGAAAGAAAATCCTTTCACCATAGCCTCAAAGAAAATAAAGTACCTAGCAATTAGCTTAACTAAGAATGTAAAGGACCGTTTAGATGAAAACTTTAAAACCCTAAAAAAGGAAATTAAAGCAGAACTAAGGAAATGGGAAAACCTCCCATGCTCCTGCATTGGAAGAATCAACATTGTGAAAATGACAATCTTGCCAAGGGCTATTACAAATTCAATGCAATACCCATCAACATCCCAATGTCATTCTTTAAAGAAATAGAAGAGGCAATTCAAAATTTCATATGGAAAAAAAAAGACCCCGTGTAGCAAAAACACTTCTTAGCAGAAAGAACAGCGCTGGAGGAATTTCAATTCCAAACTTTAGACTCTATTACAGAGGTATAATTCTCAAAACAGCTTGGTACTGGCACAAGAACAGGCCTGAAGTCCAATGGAATAAAACTGCGGACCCAGATATTAAACCACAGACCTATGGCCACCTAATCTTTGACAAGGGAGCCAAAAAAATAGAATGGAAGAAAGATAGCCTCTTCAACAAGTTGTGCTGGCAGAACTGGTTAAGCACATGCAGAAAACTAAAGTTGGATCCTTCTTTGTCACCTTGCACTAGAAGTAACTACAAATGGATCAAAGACCTGGAGGTAAAAGCTGACACACTGAAAAGTTTACAGGAAGGAATAGGAGATACACTAGTCCTCCTTGGCACAGGTCGAAACTTTCTTAATAAGGACCAAGAATCACAACAAATCAGAGAAAGGCTGGATAAGTGGGACTGCATTAAACTGCAGAGCTTTTGTATGGCATCGGATATAGCAAGTAAACTAATCAGGAAGCCTACAGAGTCTGAGAAGATCTTCACCAACCAAACAACGGACAAAGGCCTCATATCTAAAATATATCAACAACTCAAAAAATTGAATCACTCCAAAACTAACCTCCAAAGTAACACCCATCACATTAAAAATAGGCCAAAGACTTAAAGAGAGTCTTCTCTGAAGAAGAAACAAAAATGGCCTATAGACACATGAAGAAATGCTCCACATCTCTTGTCATAAAAGAAATGCAAATCAAAACAACTCTAAGATTCGACCTCAAACCAGTTAGAATGACCAGGATCAGGAAAATGATGACAACAGATGCTGGAGGGGATGTGGCCAGGAGGGATCACTACTACACTGTTGGTGGGAGTGCAAACTCGTTCAACCACTATGGAAAGCAGTGTGGCAGTGCCTCAAAAGGCTAAACATAGAACTCCCCTATGACCCAGCAATTCCACTACTTGGCATTTACCCAACAATCCAGAAACAAGGGGATACTAAACCCACTAGCACAACAATGTTCATTGCAGCGCTATTCACCATAGCAAAGATATGGAACCAACCCAGATGTCCCTCAGTTGATGAGTGGATCAACAAGTTGTGGTATTTGTACACAATGGAATTCTATGCTGCTGTCAGAAAGAATGACATCTCCCCATTTGGTAGGAAATGGAAAGACTTAGAACAAATCATATTAAGTGAAGTAAGCCAGACTCAAAGGAACTTGGCTCAGTGGTTTCCCTCATTCGTCATAATCAGTAGAAACCTTGGGCTCTAGTAGCAGAGATTTGCAATAGAGCAAAAGGCCATATCTAAGGCCATATAATGTGAAGCTAATTGAAAGGACCTCCAGGATATTGACACAAAACCCACATAATGAATGATTGTTGTCCTTAATGTACTATGTTGTCTCTCATCTCCTTTGCTGTCCCTTGGTTGTCCCATATTGGTGTAGTATCTCACTTTGTTATCTGATATATTGAATTTATTTGTATTTGGATATTTGAAATTTGATAGCGAAGGGGGGAAAACCAAGACGGGTGGGGGTGTATGGTTGGAGGGAAATGGGTACCAAGACTTGTGAAAGGGTATCAATGTATGTGAATTAATGCACCTTCTATCTGGCAAATATCATCTAACCCTTTTACTGATTACAATATAAAAATTAAAAAAAAACAGTCAGTTGTAATGTATGGGGAGGATGATGGGGTCAAATACATTTCTTCTTAGAAATATACCTCATCTGGTTGCCCTGGATTTTCCTGGCCTTCTTCTTAGAGAAAGGCTTGTTATACTGGATTTGTGGCTTGGCAATGATCTAGCATGTACATCTTCGAGTAAGACATCCCCAACTTCAATGCCTGAGACTCGAGTTTCCTGACCTTTGGCAACAGCACAGCAACATCTTACTTCCTCCTGAGCCACAGGCCAAGTGAGCTGGCTTGAGTTGGTTGTTAGTTACTGTGGCTTGGTTACCAGGGTTCCATATTCTGTTCCATTGTGAGGGAGGCAGGGTCACCTTTCAGGGCCCAATGACCAAAGATCCTTGCTCAGAGAAGACCTCACCAAAGACATACTGGAGGCTGAATCTCTCCCCCAATCTCACAATATACATGTGGATGTAGTAAACAGCACACCTTATTTGTCCAATCCCAATGTCTTCCACTAGGCCCAACTACCAGTCTGGTCTCAGGCTCAAGGAGCCTTTCTTAGATAAGATCCAAACTTAAGGGTCAATATTGCCCTCATCCTTTACAAAACATTTGCTTCACAGTGCCTTCTCTACCTGCATTTTGCCCCTTGTCGAATTTTTTTTTGTTTTTGCTAGTCTTGGGACTTGACCTCAGAGTGTAAACATTGTTCTTGGGCTTTCTTTAGGCTTTAACTGTCCCACAAAGCCACAGCACCACTTGCAGCGTTTTCTATGTATGTGGTAATGAGGAATCAAACCTGAGTCTTTTTGCGTGGTAGCCAAGGACTCTACCACTAGGTCAAACACACAGGGCATCTTGCACATATTTTTAACGTCAGTCTACTAGGATATTATTAGGTTTCTGTATCCTAATCAATTTTTTCGTGATGATTAGGTTTGCTGTCATATGTAAAAAATGCAAGAGGGACAAACATAGAAGAATCAGTGAAATTAAAAAAAAGCATTACACACATAGATAAGTGTTCATTCTTTGTAGGAGAAAGGATTTTTTGATATGATGATGATGACTTTATAATTACTATGTCAGGGTTGAGAGTTTGGCATAGTGGTAGAGTGCTTTCCTAGCATCCATGAAGATCTGGGATTGATTGCTCAGTATCACATAGATAGAAAATCTAGATGTGGCACTGTGGCTCAAGTGGCAGTGGGCTAGACTTGAGAAAACCCGAGGACAGTGCTCAGGCCCTGAATTCAAGCCCCAAGACTGGCAGAAAGATAAAAGGAAATAAAAATGCTTTTTAGGAGCTAATTCACTCACAGCATTTGCTTCTGAAATCTTCGCTTCTGCATCTTGTGAAATAGCCCTTTCCCTCAACGAAGACAAGAAAAACAGATCCATCCCATGGTCCACTGTGAGGCCACTGGTTGGGTTAAGAGCTAGTCGTGCAGCAATACATAAGTTTTATTCTAATACTTTCCAAACTTTGTACTCAAATATGCTACCTACTTACCAACTTAGGTCAGTTATCCTTTGCTATACTTTTTCTTCATTACTACAATATTCTTACACTCCTACGTTAATCCTCTTGTATCTCCCCTGACCTTTCTCATTCTTTTATTCTATCTCTGGACCTCTGCTCGTCTTTCAACCCTTATCCTGCACGGATCTACACTTGATGGCTGTTGAGCAATATTGTATATGTAGGTGGTTAATTATTCTCTAGGCTCAGAGGCACTTAAAGACAATAGAGATTGGATTGAGAGGCTTATTGTTTTGGGTGTAAATCGCTTATCAGTGGTTGTATTAGGCTGGTCTGTAAGTGCACAAAAAGAAAGAGTGATAATACCAATCAAAACTTGTGAACATCTAGTGTCTGCCAGCTACAGAGGTCTAGGTTGGTTATATCTGAAAAACTATAATCGCATTTAGTAGTAATCTTGCTCCCATTTTCAAATGGGCAGAACAAGAAACTTAAGAAAAATGTCAAATCAAGAAACAACATCCCTCATATCAGATAAAATAGACTTCAAACTAAAATTAGTAAGAAAAGACAAAGAAGGTTACTACATACTACTAAAGGGATCTCTCCTCCAGGAAGACATAACGATCCTAAATATTTACACACCCTTTTGAAGATTCTCAAAAGATTGAAGGTTCTGCCAGTGTAAGTTAGATTCCGGCATTGATATTAAATAATGCAATGAGTAGGGATTTATATGTGAAATATCACTATTGACAAAATCTAACACACATTTGCTTAGTATTTGCTTTTAATTTCCCAAGAAGTACAGTACAAGCTAACACTTGTGGCATATATCGACTGGGAGAAATGATTCGGAATATGTGACTCATTTGAACATGAGTCAGTGAAAGATACAGAAGCAGGATACCCATATTGTGATAATTTGTATCTTTTGCATATTTTGTGTTTGTTATTAATTCCATTTGTAGTGTACATTTCTAGGTAAAAACTTTTAAAATATTTCCAAACAATTTGTTATTTCAACAGCAAAAAAAGACATTTATATGCCTGATAAAATTCACAGAATCCAAATTTTTCCATATTATTTTTTGTTTTTTGGTTTTTTTTTGGTGGGTCATAGATCTTGATCTCAGCCTGGGCACCAACCCTGAGCTTTTCAGCTCCAGGCTACCACCTTACCCTGGAGCCAAGCCCCACTTCCCATTTTCTAAAGGTAAATTGGAGATAAGAGTCTCAGGTCTTTTTGTGCCAGGATGGCTTTAAACCTTGATCCTCAGATCTCAGCCTCCTGAGTAGCTAGGATTATAGAAGTGAGCCACCACCCCATCATGCTCAGCTTTCTGGGTTTTTTTTAAACAAGCCCTTTGGCTGGAACTCGGTTTGAGCACTGTCCTTCAGGTTTCCTCAAGCCTAGTGATCTTCTACTTGAGCCACAGCACTACTTCTGGTTTTTTCTGTGTATGTGGTACTGCGGAATTGAACCTTCGTCTTCATACAAGCACTCTACAACTATGCCAACCTCCCAGCCCCTCCACATTAGCTTTTATGATAGATCTTTCCATGCATCCAGGATGGCTAGAAATCCTTCTTGAGTTTCCCAAGATCAGGGAGTATAGGTTTGTCCCATCCTGTGTGGCTATATAACCATTGTTTAGGGTACAGTTCTCTCTTCATTCTACCCATCTAGAGCAATTTTCATCTTCCATGTATAATCATTAAACATTCAGCTCCTGTTCCTCTCTACTCCATTCTCTTGAACCATAGTGCTTTTTGGCTCTAAGGGTTTGTTGATCCTTGGAAGCTCTGGAAGGAAAAACATACCCTAGCTCTTCCTTTATGACTGCTGTATTTTTAGTTTACTGTAATCAAGATTCATCTGTAAAATATAGTAAAATGTTCTTCCTTTTCAATGCATTGTTTTGCATATTTCTACCTTTTGATTATTATTAATAGTTGTGAATGGATTCTCCACATATTTGTTCTAGTCTCTGCTTTCTCTTCCGTTAGGTACAAATCTAGAAATAGAAGTGTTGGACCATATTTCCATGTAATTCTATATTTAGTACTTTTTTAGCACTCTCCACGCAATTTTTGATTGTTTTATATTCCTTGAAGAACTATTCCAAAGTTCTACTTCTTCTCACTACCTTCCCAGTAATAGTTAGACTTTGAAAGTTGTTTTTTTGAATGCGTGTGTGTGTGTGTGTGTGTTTGTGTGTGTATGTGGATCTTTTTGTTTAAAACTATATTTATATTAATATATTTAAAGTAATGATTTCATTGTTAATATTGAACTTCTTTCTACATTTTGAACTACTATTTCTATATATTCTTTTTAGAAAATCCTCTCCAATCTCCAATTTTTTTCCATTTTTTTTGAGGGGTAGTGGTGGAAGTCATGGGGCTTGGACCTTGGGCCGTGAGCTCTTTAGTTTAAGGCTATTGTCCTACCCTGCGTATTGCCCCTCAGTTCTTCTGCTCACAGCTTCCTACCCCTCTTCCTATTATATACAGAACAAAGGTCATCCTCAGTCTTTTTGAAAAAGTAAAACATACAGTAAATTTGTAGTATAAAACAGCAAGAAATAAATTTCTTGCCAGGTGCAGTGACTTCTACCTGTAATCCTAGCTACTCAGATATCAGGCTGATATGTAAAGATTTGGTTCAAAGCCAGCTTGGGCATTAGAAAGTCTATGAGACTCTCATCTACAGTTAACCACTAGAATATGGGAAATGGCACTGTGGCTTCATAGGTAGGGTGATAGCCTTGAGTTGAAGAGCTCAGGAAGAGTGCCCAGGCCCAGAGTTCAAGCCTTACAAATCCCCCAGCCAAAAAAAAGAAAAAAAAAGTTTCTCCCCCAAGTGATTATTATGCCAGACATAGAACATTAACATTCTGGGTGTACTTCACAGTATTATTACTTGATACCCTAAGATTTTGCAATATTCTCACAGTACCAGCATATGTCATCATATAATGTAGTTCCTTTTCAATGGAATAATTCCATTTATAACCTAAATCTACTCCCCCAACTTATTTTTGTCGATACCACAATTGCTCTACCATGATATGCCACAAGCCATTAAACATTTTATGGTGGGTAATTGGAAAGGAGTGTCATGGAATTTTGTGCCAGGCTGGCTTTGAACCATGGTCCTCAGATCTCAGTCTCCTGAGTAGCTAGGATGACGGGCGTGAGCCACCAACACGTGGCTTGCCTTTTTATTTTTTTGTGGGTCTTGGGACTTGAACTCTGGGCCTAGGCACCATCCCTAAGCTTTTCAGGACAATATTTCATGTAAGTCTAAACATTTAAGTAAAGGAATACAATTCCAACCAAAAAAGAATAAAATTCCAGACATGGTGTGTTTATAACTCAGTGCTAATTACTTGATGAAAATGTGCCACTCCAGAAGCTGGTGTCATTTGATGATGTAGCTGTGGATTTCAGCTGGGAGGAGTGGCAGCATCTGGACAATGGTCAGAGGACCCTGTACAGAGATGTAATGCTGGAGACCTACAGCAACCTGGTGTCCTTAGGTGAGCAAAAGTCAAATTCACTTGCAAGGCCAAGTGCCTTGTTATTTTGCAGATACGTGAATGTTTATCAAACTTTCAATACTATTTAAATGAAAGATTCCAGGCCCTGAGAAGTATCATTACTTTCTAAAGAAAACCTAAGGTAATTTTGTACTCATTCTTCAGGATACCTTCAGGATACTTTGACAACATTTCTAAATTATGTTTCCTCTAATGGAGACGACATTCCAAACTTACACAGTAATTGTAAGTGGATAAACAATCCAGAATAGAATATATATCATTATTGGAAATAGGATCTACAAATCACTAAACAGTGAGTTTATAATGGAAACCTGGCACTAGGTGCAATGTTTCATGCCTGTAATCTTAAAATATTCAGGAGGAAGAAATCTAAGAATTCTAATTTGAAGCCAGCAATGGCATAAAAATTGCCATGAAACTCTATTACTCCAAGTAACCCCTCAAAAATGTTAGTGGAGTGTCAAGAGTTTGACTTTGTGGTTGAGTGCTTGCCTAGCATGCATGAAGACCTATGCATGTAAGTGGAGCTGGGACTCAAACTGGTATTTTTCTAGCCTTGAGCAGACAGCTAATTTTATGCCATAGAAAATGAATCCAGAGCTGGGGAAAAGTCAACCATGGAGCCAGTGAGAAATGAGAAAAAAGATTTAATAGATAACTTGTGAGTAGGATGTCTGCGAACTTAAAGCAATGATAACACAGCATAAGCAATAATTCTCTACTGTTTCTAATTTAAAGGGCCCTGTGTTCCCAAACCTGTATTAATTGACAAGCTAGAGCACTGTGAGGAACTCTGGATAGGAAATTCCTCTGACAAGAATATCACGGGTGAGTGAATGCATCTTCATATTGATGTTGGAGCCTGAGCCCCATTGGTAAGTTCATGTTGTGATGTACTGAGCAATAATATTCTTAGTTACCCTAAATCCTGTGTGGAACCTATGGAATTCTTTGTGAATGAATCAAGAATCATTTTCTTTTCCCAATCCTATGCCTGGTCTCAGGGCCTGAGCATGGTCCTTGGGTTTTCTCAAGGCTAGCTCTCTACTTCTTGAGTCATAGCACCACTTCTGGCTTTTTCTTTGTATGTAGTACCAAGGAACTGAACCAGGTCTTTGTGCATGCTAGCCCAAATCCCCGGCACCAAGAATCATAGGGTGATATGACGAATTCTATGTGGCATTAGAGTTAAAGTTAGATTTCTCTGTAGAAATCACTGTGAAACAAAATAAAATGAGAAAGCCATGAGCCCGTGGCTCATGCGTGTAATCCTAGCTACTTAGGAGGCTGAGATCTGAGGATCAAGGTTCAAAGACTGACCTATCACAAAAACACCTTAGACTCTTCTCTCCAATGAACCAATAGAAAATGAGAAGTGGGGTTGAGGCTAAAGACATAGGGCAGTAGACTTGAGCTGAAGAGCTCAGGAAGAACAGCCAGGTCTAGAATTCAAGTCCCATGACTGCAAAACAAGAAAGAAAGAAAGAAAGAAAGAACGAACGAACGAAAGAAAGAAAGAAAGAAAGAAAGAAAGAAAGAAAGAAAGAAGAAAGAGGGAAGAAAGAGGGAAGGAAGGAAAGGAAGAAAGAAAGAAAGAAAGAAAGAAAGAAAGAAAGAAAGAAAGAAAGAAATTTCATTTCTTTAAAACAAGACTATAAATGATTGAGCAAACAAGGAATAAGTCAGGGCATTATTCTCTGATAAGGATAATATCTTTTTGCTGGTAGCAAGAGACTGGTATTCAGAACCAGACCTTTCCACCAGAAATTGAGCCTAGTGGTAGAGTGCTTGCCTAGCATGCACAAAGACACAGGTTTGATTCCTTATTACCACATACATAGAAAAAGCCAGAAGTAATGACTTCAATGATAGGGTTCTAGTCTTGAGAAAACCCAAGGACAGTGGTTAGGTCCTAAGTTCAAACCCAGGAATGGAAAAAAAAAACAACAAAGTTTCAATCAACATAAGAAAATTAGCTAGACAATAAGCTGGGGATTTTCTGGTCTTCCATGGTTCTGAGGGACAGGAGTGTTAGAAAAGGAATTTTTATAAGACTTCAAATGGAAAGAAACAAATTTCAAAATTCCCACAAATACCTAAATTGAGACTTTAGTGAGAAGTTGTAACTGAAGGGATATAGGTGTAAGACCTTACTCTCAAGAATCGTTCTTGCTTGGATCAAAGGCAAACAGACATATAAACCAAACTTGTGGCCGCTGAATCTAGAAAAAATTCGTGTTCCTCACTTAATGGTTAATAAGCAAACAGCATTGAAACTGGGTAAGGTAATCCTATCTGCTACTCAGGACCTGAGACTCTTATTTGTAGTTAACTCTAGAAAAGAGTAAGTGGGGCTGTAGCTCAAGGATAGGGGTTATAGTCTTCTGCTGAAGTGTTCAGGGACAGGGCCGAGGCCTATGAACTACAAAAAAAGAAAAGAAAAGAAAGTTTTAAAAAGATGCAAAACAGCATAGTATTTAGATTATTTCTCAAAAATAAAAGAAAGGCAGCTATTCCTTAATGTATAAACAAAACATTATTTGAAAAAAAACAGCTGCAGGTATAGTATAGGTAGTACTCAGCTTAAAACTGTAGCAATACATAGTTGGGTAATTTCAATAAATATTTCCTGTGATATAAAAGAGAACTAAAACACAGAAAAACATTATTGGTCATTGTAAAATATCATTTTCTTAATATGTTAGGAAGAAAAGCATATATTTCTCACAAATCAATTTCCACTTTTATATTTTAAAATATCTAACACTTAGGATGGGAAAGTAAAGTCATTACCTTTACAGTAAGGAATATTTGTATCTCATGTATGTTTGTGTCTTTTTTCCTATGACTCATTTTAGATGTCCAGGTAATGGAAAATGTGTTCAAGACCTGCCAGGAAAGTCCACATGAATGTCTTTGTGAAGTAGCAGTTGCAAGTAGTATCGAAGTGGAGAAAAACGTGAGATTAGAAACAACTTTAAATTTGAGCTCTACACATAATCCAGAGGTGATTAGTAATAACGGCAACAACTTAGGGGTGAGGACTGAGGAGTTCATTAAGTGTCAGAACATGCTTCTGTCTCCTAAGCCTGATGAGATGCATGCTGCATATAGATCTCGTATGTCTCCTGTTTTTAAAAAATCCATCGGCTATTCAGAGCATTTTATTCATGATTGTGACAGTCCCAAAGATATGCAGTATCATAATTCTGTTCTCCCTGCCCAAGAAATTCTTCAGGGAGGGAGGAAAACTGCTAAATGTACTGTGTGATGAAAAATATTGTACTTAACACCGACCATCACTACACATCCGAAAATGTACACAGGAGAGATTCCTCATACATGTAGTGAATGTGAGAAATCTTTCAGTAATGAAATACGCCTTACAATACCTCAGAGCAAATATCCTGAGATATGTGATGCGTACATCAAATGTGAAAATTAATTTCTGAGAAGTCAGACCTGACGCTCCATCCTCGATCTCCAAGAGAAGACAAACCTTATGAATATGAGGAACGTAATAAAATTTCTGCCCAGAATTCAGCTCTCAGCACACATCAGAGATCTCACACAGAAGAGAAATCTTATGAATGGGATAAATGTGGGAAGACTTTTAGACTGAAATCATACCTCACTTTGCACCAGAGAAGACACACAGAAGAGAAACCTTATGAATGTAACAAATGTGAAAAGTCTTTCACCCAGAAGATACACCTTCGAGTTCATCAAATAACACACACAGGAGAGAAATCTTATAAGTGTAATGAATGTGGAAAGTCTTTCCAAGGGAAGGGAAAACTTCGTGTTCATCAGAGAATACACACAGGACTGAAACCTTATGAATGTAACCAATGTGTAAAGTCTTTCAGACAGAAATCTTCCCTCAAATTGCATCAAAGAACACACACAGGAGAGAAACCTTATGTGTGCAACAAATGTGGAAAGATCTTCAATTGGAAGTCATGTCTTGATGGGCATAATAGAACACACACAGGAGAGAAAATTATGCATGTAGTGAATGCGGAAAGTCTTTCAAATGGAAGGTAAAACTCCATGTTCATCAGAGAATATACTCAGGAGAAACACCTTATGAGTGTAACATATGTGGAAAGTCCTTCACACAGAAGCCAAACCTCAACATGCATAAGACAATTCAAACAGGAGAAAAACCTTATGAATGTAACCGATGTGGAATGTCTTTCAAATGATAGTCTTCCCTCAAATTGCATCAGAGAACACACACAGGAGAGAAACTGTACGAGTGCATCAAATGTGGTAAGACCTTCAGATGGAAGTCACATTACAGGAGGCATAACAGAATTCACACATATTAGAAACCTTAGGAATATAACCAAAGTTGAAAGTCTTTCGTGCAGTATTCACCCTTCAGGAAGCGTAAGAGAGTTCACACATATGAGAAGCCTTTTTAGACTTTTTAGTCTGTGGAAGAAAACTCAGCTTGTGTCACAGAACCAACACAAGATAAAACCCTTAATGAATGTAGCAAATGTTCAGTATTTTCCCCAGAAGGCACAAGTCAAGATTTATCACTAAACACCCACAGAGAGAGAAAGAGAGAGAGAAAGAGAGAAAAGAGAGAGAAACAGGAACTTCTAAATTTTACAGAGATAGAGATGGAGAGAGAGAAGGAGACAGAAACTAATTTCTAAACTTTACAGTCTTTCTATTTCCTTACAAATTCGTCTATGTCATTCTTTCTGACAGAAGCACAGAATTCCATTGTGTAAAAATACCATATTTGATCTACTCATCAACTGACGGGCATCTGGGTTGGTTCCATACCTTTGTTATAGTAAATAGTGCTGTGATAAATGTTATTGTTCTAGTGAATTTAGTGTGTCCTATCTGGACGATTGGCAAGTAGTGAAATTGCTGGATCACAGGGGAGCTCTATGTTTAGTCTTTTTGGGATACTGCCATAGTGCTTTCCATAGTGGTTGAACGAGTTTGCAATCCCACCAGCAGTGTAGTAGTGATCCCTCCTGGCCACATCCCCTCCAGCATACGTTATTAGATTTCTGGATCTTGGCCATTCTAACTGGAGTGAGGAGGAAAAGGGAAAGAGGAACTGAAACTTTCTCTCCTTACAGATGACATGATTCTGTATTTAAAGAACCCTATAGACTCTACTCCGAAGCTGCTTGAGCTGATATAAAACTTTGGTAAGGTAGCAGGGTATAAAATTAACCCTCAATGTCAACTGCCTTCCTATATGCCAACAAATCAGAGGAATGAGGCAAGAATCAGGATAGCAACTCATTTTGCTATCAAAGAAAATAAAATACCTAGGAATTAACTTAGAATGTAAAGCACCTTTTTGATGGAACTATAAACTCTGGAGAAGGGAATTAACGCAGAACTGAGGAAATGCAAAAACCTATGCTCCTGGTTTGGAAGAAGTAATATTGTAAAAATGGCAATCTTGATAGGGACTATCTACAAATTCAGTGCAATATTCATCAATATCCCAATGTCATTCTTTAAAGAAACAGAAGAGGAAATCCAAAATTTCACTTGGAATAATAAAAGACCCCTTATAGTCTGTCTTCTGGCATGATACATAATGTTTAATCTCACCTTCTCCACCAAAATCACACCTTTCTCATTGAGACATAGGTGGCCCTGTTTACTAGCAGCAAAGGCTCAAACGCGCAGTTTCAGGTGTCACCACTGCCTCTGTTACTGGGTAGATCCAACTCTGTCATTGATTCTGAGGTCTGCTCTGGGAGTCTTGGTCACAAGTTGTTCTGTGGCATCTGCTGCCAGCCTGTGCCTATTTGCTTCCTTTTCCTCCAGCAGCCTACAACAGGGAATGAAGTTCAGGCGCTGATGCTCTCCTTCATATGCAGGGCAGGATGAGCCCAACCCTCCCACATCTTCCTCTTCTAATTTTTGGGAAAAAATGTGCTGGCAAAAGTCCTCAGGTGTGGCGCATGGCTGATCCACACTTTTAATCCAGGCTGGTCAGGAGGCTGAGATCTGAGTATGGAAGTTCCAAGTCACCTAGAACAGGAAAGTCTGATAGATTCTTACTACCAAAAATAAAAACAGCTGGGAATGGAATTTGGGCTCAAGTGGTAAAGGGCTAGTCTTGAGTACAAATGCTTAGTGCCCAGGCCCTGAGTTCAGGCTCCAGCACTGCCAACAACCTCACTTTAGTGAGATTTTAGCTTTATCCATGTAGGCACATCTCACTGGAATCTTTGCTGGTAGAGATAGTCTTCATAATTTTGTCTCAAGGTAAAGGTCCTCCTGGGGTAGTACACAAAAGATGTCATGGAGAGAGGAGCCCCACTTGCTCCAGGTTTGAAGATGGCATAGGTCAAGCCAGCATGGAGTTGGCACATCAGTCTTTTTCCTAGCACCACCTACCAGTGAATGTCAAATGACATTGATTGTTGTGGGATTGTGTGATTGAAGTGCCCCATTAAGGGCAGTGTAAGCACATCCAAACTTGGATACCAGGAATGCTGAAATCTCAAAGCTAAGATTTCTGTTGGCTACAGAAATGATGGTGTGTCTGTGATTCACTAAAAGTTCAGGTGCAAAGATTCTGAAGCTTGATGCCATGTGTTTATTCCATTTAGTAAAATTATTTTAATGCACTGTATAAGTTAAAACATTTGATAAGAGTCAGGGGTAGTGAAAACATTGTCCTTGAATTCAGGTGTCTGGCAGGGTAATAGGAGGGTGTTGGTGGCTGGGACTATGAAGCTGGAGCTGCTATCAAACCATGGATCATGTTCCTCTTTGTCTGGGAGAAATGACTCCAAAGATGAAATTTGAATGGTGAGGAAAAGATGATGATGTACTCAGGAAATTTCTCCTAAACAAATGCTCATGTGGAAGTGGGATGGGGGCTGGGCATGTCTGAGGCAGAGCTTAAGGGGGCTTCTCATGGTGTTGAGAACGTTCCTTGCGACTTCAGGCATGCAGCAGGGTGTTTTAGATGACTATTGTGAGATGGATGGAATAAGACTGGAGACAAGATGAATGCTGGGATCCTGCAATGCTCTTGCATGAGTGGCTGGTGGCTCACCTGAAAGAACTAATTATGTCTAAAAAAGAAATCAGGAATTTGTTTTGATTAGATAATACCTGTAATCCGAGGAATATTCAGGATCCTGATCTTAGTATTGTGGTTTAAAACCAACCCAGCAAAGGGAAAAATGCATGAGACTCATACTCCCAGTTTAGAGCAAGAACAAAGATTGAAGTAGAGCTGTGCCTCAAGAGCTAGAGTGCTACCTTGAGCAAAGAAAAGGTAAGAAAAAGCTCCAGGTTTTGAGTTCAAGGCCAGGAATGAAAGAAGGAAGGTAAAAAAGGGAAGTATGTGAGGAAGGGAAATATTTAAATGAAAAAGAGAAGGAACTAGAAATTTAAAACTAGAGAATATTTAAAAGTCATCAGTCCTTCTAAGAAAAGTGTTGGAGTATGGGTTCTATATGTGGTGAACTGGAAGCCCAGCAGTGACTTGTTAACCAAAGAGTCACCATGATGAGCAAAGGATAGAAATCTGCATGAGCCTCTTAGCGGATGGAGTGACAGAAGAGAACCTCAGCTCCCATCCCATAGTTAGAAGTATATAGAGATGGGGAAGTTGGCATCACCTTGATGTCATTGTGTCCATGGAGACTGGAAGCCATGGCTCTGTGAAAGCACAATGTTCTGGTTACTGAGCTGAGAGGCTGAGGAGAGCCAAGTACTGGCCATGAAGAAATCAGGGTGGCAGCAGAGTAACTCTGCTGCAGTGTGTGCCTGCTTGGCTGTTCTTATTCTGTGGTGGATCAGGCCGTAGCGGGTGATAGTAACTGTTTTGTGGTCACAAGCCCTTCACCAAGAGCTTCCTCTGGGATCCTCATAAGCTAGAGGGTGGCTGGTGTTGGGATGTGTGTGGGGTGGAAGTGACAGAGGGATGGACGCATGGCAAGGTGGGTGAAGAGATGAGAGGAATGATGAGTGCCCAGTTCATTGGTTTCCAAGGTTAAGGGGTGGGAGGTAGAGAGGCATGATGGAGGAATGATGGAGGCAGGGGAAGGTGGTGACAGAGTGAGGCCATCTGTATTGCCAGCCTGGCCATCATCTGAAGCCCATAGGCAGCTTCCTGATCCTTCACTTAGTCCTGCTCCTTGTGGAGGGAATGTCACGTGTACCCAGAGCTAGGGGTGGGGCAATGTTAGTAGCACCTGGAGAACCATTGGCCTCTACCTGGGTGAGGGGTGGTTATGGCTCCCATGCTGGGTGGCCTGATAGCTATGAAACAGATCTCTCCTTAGATACCACAGTCAGTGGCTGCTCTCCATCTAGGGTTAGGGCACCTGCTCAGCCATCAGGACACCCCATGCAGGACAGAGGCCTACAATTCAGATGGCAGCACAGGGGTGAAGATGATCTCACCGTAGCCCTAGTAACATGGCTGTCCCTGCATGCAGGACAGGATGAGCTGGGGGAAGATGTTCTCTGTGTTTTTCCACAGCCTATCCTGATTAGACCAAGAGAGTACGAGGTTCCCTCTCATAGTCCTGGTTCTTTTTCTTTTACAGTCATGAGGCTTGAACTCAGGTCCTGGGTACTGTCCCTGAGCTCTTTTGCTCAAGGTTGATGCTCTACCATTTGAACCATAGTGCCATTTCGAGATTTTCCTTTTCATGTGGATCTCTGATATGTCCAGTGCTGTGCCTGCAGGGAGGCAGTCACCCCACAGACAGAGCCACCTCTGCCATGACTGTGACTGCCCACAACCCTCACACCCACTCCTTGCACACCCCTCGACTACAGTTTTAGCTCCTCTTGGACTGGGTGTCCAGCCTACCCCTTCCTACACTCACAAAGGGTCTACAATTGTCTTCCCAGGGTCCTTTCTTCTGCCAGCCAGAGTACAGACTGTGCACATCTTGACGATCACAGAGCTCAAAGCCAAAGGCTGAGATGCAGAAGGGGGTGACCCTGTAGCTGCACAGGGCCCATGGATCATCCTGTGCATCCCCCAGCCTGTGACTTCCCCCACCCCCTTGGCACGGAAGCTCCATGCCCACATCCTGATCCCTGGTCCCCTCCAATTCCATTCTCCCTTGGATTTTGCAGACTGTCTACCATCAGGATCTAAAATTCTATTCATCACTTTATGTCCTTATCACTGATTTACTACTTGGGCAGGATCTCCCCGTGCCTGGAGAGTGGGCATGTCATGTACTCTCTGTTTAGAAGTTGCCCCAGGAGAAGAAATATGCACTTCATGTGAGTGTTGGACAGGGCAGGAGGGCTCCCTAGGATCAGAAGCCACAGGAGGGGTGCAGATGGGGGAATGCTAGGGGCCCCAGGGCACAGTGGGAGTTAGGGCACAGTTGGTTCCTTCTGAAGGGTTGACACCGCTTCACAAACCCAACAGAATGAGGTTCACATTACAGATGTCAGAGACAGTGCAGATTGCCAATGGGCACAGGGATCACTGTCACCCCCAGATGCTGGCTGCATGCTGGGATGCACGCAGAGATGTTTTCAAGATCAGATAATGAGGATGTTGCAGGGTGTAACCATTCTTTTCAGATGGCTCTCTAGCTCTCTTGAGCTTCATCTCTATCTTTGGCTTTTTCTTGGCAGTTAACTGGAAATGAGAGTTTCATGGACTTTCCTTTCTAGACTGGCTTCAAACAGAAGCTATGCACAGTTTTCAAACCATACCCTACTGAAGAAGGGAAGCTTGATCTGGTGCTTAACTGGGTTGCACTTTGGCTCCGTTTGCTATGCCTCACGGGAGGGGGCTCATCATTTGTAGACTAAGATCTCATGACCTTCAAAGCCAAATGCTACCTGAAAGTTCAGGGTCCCAGCCTATGTGTTGGGCCGGGGTGAATACATTCTCTGTTATGCTGGGTCATCAACCCATGTTTTAAGCTGGAAGTAGGCAGTGCCACATTTGATAAGAACATCTGCCAGAGATTGTCACCTCATGAAAGCAGATTCTAAATTTGTATTCCATTTCCTGTGGTGGAGAAATCCCCTCCAACTTACACAGGCTCACATCCACCGGCAGGTCACACTCCTAATGCACCCTTGAGTGTCCTCATGGTATTGGGATCTAAGTTTGTAGGGAATGCTGGTTTAGTACATGAATTAGCTGGACAAGTGATGACAAACGTGTTGTGGATTAATATGAGAACAATTTAAGAAGCCCTGGAGGAGCATCAACCTGACCCTCTGTGGTGCTATAAATCTGATAGGATGTTCCAGACTGAGAAACAATCACATGGCTTTGTGTTTGGCATCCAGACAAGTGAGTGCATGCCTTAGCTGTCAGCCAATACAGAGGAGGACATGAATAAGTGGGTGGAAAGCATCTGTCAGACCCCTGTCTGGGGGCAGGTGGAGAGAACATAGGAAGGTAGATACCATGGCTGTGGTGCGGCCAAAAAAAGGGTAAAAGAGGCAAAGGAACCAGGTACTGGTAACTCAAGACTGTCATCCTAGCTACTCAGGAGTTTGAGATCTGAGGATCACAATTCAAAGCCAGCCCAGGACAGAAACTCCATGAGACTCTTATCTGCAATAAACTACTGAATGCAAGAAGCTCAAGCTCAGTGACAGCATCCAGGCCTAGCGTTCAAAACCCAGGACTGGCAGAAAAAAGTATCAAAGGACAAGAAGCTGGCCAAAAGTTAGAGGGACTCTATCTTGACAAACAATACAATGGTAAGTTGCACTCAGAAGACTTGCACAAAATCTGGAAATGCCTGAGACCTATCTATGTATGTTTCCTGTTTGTCTAAATACATATGTTTATGCATTAATATATTAGTATAGAGAGACAGATCAATACATATGACTATACATATATACATAGCCAGACACTTATGGGTGGGTGGTATACTGTGTGAGAGTTTGTGTTTGTGTTTTGTGGATGGCTATCTCTGTTTAAGAAAGATAGAAAATATGTAAATATCTTTAAAAAAAACTTGAAAAAAATATAGAGAGACATAAGCTCTTGAGGGAATCTGAAATGACAAGATTATTCACAGGCACGTTTATCCTTATGGATTCCTCAGCAAGTTTTAATTTTTTTCATTATTTTCTTTCTTTTTTTGAACCAGTGCTAAGGATTTCTCTCAGGGACCAGGTGCTGCCAATTACTAATTTTCTCATGGCTGCTACAAGAGGAACTGAGCCAAAGTTCCACTTTTGCCTTATTTATTCGTGCTTAACTGAAGATAAAGATTTCTATCAGTGACTTTCTTTCAGGGGCTGGATTCTAACGAGGATCCCCAGACCTCAGGCTTCTCTATAGCTACAATTAACAATATGAGAACCCAGCACTGGGTTCCAATGCACAGGGCAAGAAATTGAGTGAATCTCTCAACTCCAATTAGCTATAATAAGCTACAAGTGAAAGACCAATACCTTTGAGGAAAAGATGCTGAGGGTTATCACACAGGCCCTATGAGTAAGCCCTAAACCCTGTACACATGTGTGCATGCACACATTGGCAGATACACACACACATGCACACACACAATATTTCAGGCAATATTGTATTTTGAATTAATATCCAAAGATTGGACAACAGGATAGCAAGTAATAAAATCTGTTTTTCTTGTCTACATTGAGGGAAAGGGATAAGTCACAAGATGCAGAAGCGAAGAATTCAGAGGCAAATGCTGTGAGTGAATAACTTGTAAAAAGGACATTTCTTTTCTTTTCTTTTCTTTTGTTTTTTCTGCCATTCCTGGGGCTTGAACTCAGGGCCTGAGCACTGCTCTTGGCTTTTCCCAAGTCTAGCCCTCTGCCACTTGAGTCACATTGCCATATGGATTTTTATATCTGTGTGATATTAAGGACTCAAACCTACATCTTCATGGATGCTAGGCGAGCACTCTACCACTGGGCCAAACTCTAAACCCCGATAAAGTATTTATAAATAGTCATCATCATCATATCAAAATATCCTTTCTCCTACAAAGAATGAATACTTATCTATGTCTGTAAGACTTTTTTTATGTCACCAATGTTTCTGTGATTTTCCCACTTGCATTTTTACAGATGACAGCACAGATATTCATCAGGAAGAAAAATAGATTAGGATACAGAAACCTAAAAACGTCCTAGTAGATTGAAGTGAAAAATATGTGCAAGATGGCCTGGGTGTTTCATCTATTTTTAGAGTGCTGGGCTACCACACAAAAAGACTCCGGTTTGATTCTGCAGTACCATATACATAGAAAACGCTGGAAGTGGTGCTGTGGCTTGGTGGGACAGCTACAGCCTAAAGAAAGCCTAAGAACAATGGTCAGGCTCTGAGGTCAAGTCCCAGGACTAGCAAAAAAAATGTGCAAGAGGCAAAATGCAAGCTCAGTAGGCACTGTGAAGCAAAATGTCTTGTGAAGGGTAACGGGAATAGTGACAGTTAAGTTTGGATCTTACCTAAGAAAGGCTCCTTCAGTCTGAGACCAGGCTAGCACTTACGCCTAGTTAATGACTTGGGATTTGAACAAAAAGGTGTGCTGTTTACTACATCCATATGAGAGGTGGGAAGGGAGATTCAGCCTCCAGTATGTCTTTGGGGAGGTCTTCTGGGAGCAAGGAGCTTTGGTCATTGGGCCTTGAAAGGTGACCCTACCTCCCTCACAATAGAACAGAATATGGAACCCTGGTAACCAAGACACCGTATGTGACAACCAGCTCAAGCCAGCTCACTTGGCCTGTGGCTCAGGAACCAGAAAGATGTTGCTGTGCTGTTGCCAAAGGTCAGGAGGCTCGGATCTCAGGCATGAGAGATATGGATGTCTCACTTGAAGAACTAGATGCTGGATCAGTGCCAAGCCAAAATTCCAGTATATCAGGCATTTCTCTAGGAAGAAAGCCAGGAAACTCCAGGGCAACTGAGATGAGGTATATTGAGAGGAAACCTACTTGAACCCATCATCCTGCCCACACACTACAACCTTCTTGTGTGCTTTCAAGTGACTCTACTGAGATTAGAGTGTGTCATTTCCAATCTACTCTATTCCAGTTCCTCAGTGTGAAGTGTGGTCCCATTCATACGTTTGAAATATCCACTGTTTTGCCAACATAGTGTGATGGTAAGTCAGCTCAGACTCTGAATGAGCCTTGTAACCTATGGATCCTGGAGGAAGGCCTGTTGGAGATGCTGCTGACAAAGCTGATCCCTGCCTACCAGAAAGGTGATCTCTTTTATGTGGGAAACTTCCTGCACAATTTCAAATAGTGGAGGACAATGTAGTAGTTGCTGGAAATTCTCTTGAAAAAGTGAGTGTTCCCCCTCCAAACCCAGGTTTGCTCACCCCTCCTGGCCAAGTCTTGGAATACTTGGCTCCTCTCTGAGCCTGTTTGGTTCACTGGGGTGTTCACAGGGGAGCTAAGCATGATACAAGTGCACAAACTACTTTATTATGACTGGGACACCATGCCATTTCATTTCCCTCACAAGCTACTGGAGTCTCAACAGTGTGCTTACTGAGAAGTTGGATTTCAGGCATGAGTAAGTGGCTCCCAACTGCAGCCCTCACCTAGGTGACATCCTAGGAAATCCCATTTCCCAGTAAGAAATGAGGTGTCAGTACTAATGGCGGAGGCCTGTGAAATACTGGAGTCAGAGGAAAAGCTGGGGGCTGAATCACTTTTGAGCCATCAGGGAGGGATTGTGATAGCTTTGCCTGTTAGAACCTGAAAGCATTTATATTTTGGTGTATGGTCCAGTGCTGCCACTTGAACCTGAACCCAGGTCTAAATGCCATCCCTTTGGTGTTCAAAAATTAGCACTGTACCATTTGAGTCATAGGTCAAGTTCTGGCTCTTTGCTGCCTAATTGAAGACAAGTGCCTTTAGTATTTACTGACTAGACTGGCTTTCCACTGTGATCTTCAGAGCTCAGCCTGCTGGGTGGCGAAGATTAGAGGAATGAGCATTTAGTTCTTTATTTAGAGCATTCACTTATGTATTTATTTAGAGCATTTACTTAGTTAAATTAAGGTGCGTTTACTTTGGACAGATGCATAGAGGCCTCTCTCAGAAGCTTCTGGAAGTGGGGTGTAAAAGTCATCCTGTTCTCGAGTGTCTCTTACCCCCCTCCCAGCACATAAGTGCACAACTCTGCAGGACAGCCACAGCATTAGAGTCCTGCAAGAAAGGGGCTTTTGTAGAAGGCTCAGGATGGAGAGAGAAGGCTCTCACTTTCCTTGTACCGAATGTGCCCACAACATCATGTGTTCCATCTATACGATGTGAATGGACTTCTACCCCAGTGATTCCTACGAGTTCAAGAACTGCCACACCCTGACACAACTCAAGCTCTATATGAGGCTCCACATGCCGGCTTTGGACCTGCTCTTCTAAACACATACTTTTTGACCAGCTGGAGGATTGTGCGACCAGTAAGACCAAGAAAAATTAGAAGTCCTGGTGTGGGTGCCTCAGAGCCTGTGAGTAGGAAGCCCATGTGGTCTAGATATTGGTTGGCCCTTACTTCTACAGAGCTTGGCAAAATGCCCTTTATGGGTGGTGTCAGCCAGGTAATGTCTGTCCTCTGAAAGGACTCGGGAATAAGCACTCATTAGAAAGACCCTACACCTCCTCAGTGTTCAGTCCAAACTCCAGTTCTACAGGTTCCTCCATTATATCCTCATGGAAGTTGAGTGACACTTTAACTTGCAGAGTCCACTCTGTCCACTCTGTACCTATTTCCATTCTTAGGTTTGGGTCATCGTGGAAGAGCTTATCCTGAACTCCGGATGAAAAACCCACCAATGGAGCTGGTGACTGATGGAGACTGAGAATCATCACTGCACTCCAGAAATCATGGGCCTTCTGTAGAAATTGCCAAACGGGTTTAGAGTCCTGTGGATATACCTTTTGCTCTGAACCCCATGTGTGACACAGTTGAACCTGCAGATACTATGGAGGAAGAAAAAGAGCAGCCAGATTTCCTTCCATTTCCTTTCACACTCCACCCAGAGTCAGTCCATCTGAGTCAGAGTAACACTCCACTTATTGTTCAAGCTGAAGGGGCACACGCTGGGCTCATGGAAAATGTCCCCATGGGAAGCAGCAAGTGTACTCTCAATACTGGATTCATTGGAGGAAAATGAATCCATCCTCACAGAATATCCAGACCCATCCATCTCACTAAAAGAGACTCAATCTCCATTCGACAAACCAGAATCCATCCCCCTCTTAACTCAGGAAGGACATTCTGTTTCTCATGAGGAAGGAGACCCTTCTGAGGACTCTGAAGTAGAATTACTGTCTGAAGGCAACTTGGAGGCCAGTCTGGATTTAGAGCTTCCCTGTCCCCTTCCTAAAAAGACATCTCTTTATCTTGCTCTCATGATTCTTGTCAAGTATTCATTGTATTTACTTTGCTAACTATTAAACTCTCATTGTTAATATTATGGTGTGCAGTTCTTCAGTGCTTATTATACTGTGTTTTATTTTCCACTTATAATGTGAGACCTCAGACACATAGGTCCTGGGTGGGCCAAAAACCAGACAGGTCTGGTCCCATAGAAGACAACCTTACTGGATATACAGGGAACTATGAAATGCATGGAATCACCAGGAATCCAGGCCAGGCCTCCATGGAAAGACAAGTCAGCTACCAAAGCTTAAGGACAGAGCAGATGCCTGGAAATGTGTTTTGTCAATCGGGAGAAGTGCCAGAGTAACTGTAATATTATGTGGGACTCTGTTCTGTGAGTTCAAGTCTGATTATATATCCATTGTGCTTTGTACAAATATTTAAGAAAATTAAAACTCCACAATAGCATCAAAAATCTACTTTGGCTTTGAATGTGGCCTAGTTGTAGAGTGCTCGCCTAGTATACAAGAAGACCTTGATTCAATTCCTCTGCACTGCATACACAGAAAAAGCAGATGGGGCACTGTGGCTCAGGTGTCAGAGTGCCACCCTTGAACAAATGTGGCCAAGGACAGTTCCTGGTCCCTCAGTTCAAGCCCCAGGACTAGCCAAACAAGAAATCATACCATTTTCCACACATTTGGAAATAAATCTGTTTTATCTAACGCTACTTCTTTTTTGCCAGTCCAGGGTGTGTGCCACCAAGCCAAACTACTGGCCCCAAACCTTACTATTTTTAATCATTTAATTTTTTTAACATAATCATATTTCATGCTGTCTGTATTAATACCATAAACAGCATGCTTAGTGTAATAATGTTAAAGGTAAAACATAAGAAATTAATAACTAAAATTCCTTTTTTATTATTTTGATAGCATTACTACAATTTTATGAGAAAAATTACCTAGAATGCTTATTTTAGAGTTCAAGTAATCCATTTTGATAAATATATCAACCTACATCATTTATTTGAACACATTTTAAACTATTTTTTTCAGGAATGAAAATACATATATATTTGTTGTAAATGAAATTTATCACTTGGGGGATGGGAAAGAGAAAAGGGGAAGGGGGTAACAGTGTTTACAAGAAATGTACTCATTACATATGTAACAGCAATCTCTTTGTATATCACCTTGACAACACATTTTTTGAAAAGTACAATAAGTTTAAATGTCTACTTTGGGCAGAATTTTTTTTTGCCAGTACTGGGCTTAGACTCAGGACCTGAGCACGATCGTTGTTTTTGTTTTTGTTTATTCTTAAGGCGCAAGTTCTATCACATGTGCCACAGCACCACTTTTATTTTTTTATGAATATTGTGCTGAGGAATTGAACTTAGGTCTTCATTCATGCTCGGCAAGAACTCTTCCACTAGGCTTAACTTATGGCACCAGTGGGAAGGAAGTTTTCCATAAAATATGTAGGAAATATATACACTAAGGAAAAGCCATCAAAAATAGAAGAAAAATTATATACTTAGATAACGACATGCCAGTATTATGGCAGATCTCTGTAATTCTAGCTTCAAGAGTGGCCTATTTGGACCGGGAGTTGGCTGGCTGAAGTAAAGTGCTATCCTTGAGCAAGCCCTAGGACAGTGCTCTGGCCATGAGTTGAAGCCATAGGACATGCAAAAATAATAATTTAATGCCCGTGACTGGTGGCTCACCCTGGTAATCCTAGCTACCCTGGAGGATCGAGGTTCAAAGACGGCCCAGGCATAAAAATCTGTGAGAATCTTATTTCCAAATAATCCAGAAAATTCAAAATGACAATGTGCCTCAAGTGGTAGAGCTCTTGCCTTGAGCTGAAGAGCTTAAGGTAAACATCCAGGCCCAGAGTTCAAGCCCCATGAGTGAAAAAAAGAAAAAGAAAAAGAAAGCCCTTATCTAAGGCAGGAGTGCAAACTAGTGGTAGTTTGCTTGCCTAGTATGCACAAAGCCCTGTGTTCAATTACACTGTACCACTTACACTAAAAAAAAAAGCTGGAAATGATCTCAGAAGGTTGGGTTCTGAGGATCACAGTTCAAAGCCAGGCCAGACACTAAAGTTCATGAAACTGTTACTTCCACTTGAGCACCAGAAAACCAGAAGTGACACTGTGGCTCAAGGTGTTTAAGGTTGTAGCCTTGAGCTGAAGAGCCCAGGGACACTGCCCAGGTGCAGAATTAAAGTCTTACAACCAAAAGAGAGAGAGAGAGAGAGAGAGAGAGAGAGACAGAGACAGAGACAGAGACAGAGAGACAGAGAGAGAGAGACACAGAGACAGACAGAGAGAGACAGACAGACAGACAGAGACAGACAGAGACAGACAGAGACAGAGAGACAGAGACAGAGACATCAAACAGTCAGGCACTGCTGGCTGAAGCGTGTAATTCTACCTACTATGGAGGCTGAGATTGGAGGATCTTGGTTCAAAGCCCAAAGCCAGCCTGGACACATATGTTTGTGAGACTTACATCACCAATTAACTACCAGAAACCAAAAATGGAGCTGTAGAGGAAGAGCGCTAGCCTTGAGCTGAAGAGCTCAGGGACAGTCCAGGCCCAAAGTCCAAGCACCATGATGAATCAATAATAAAAAAAGAAGATAGCTAATAGTAATGATGAATAATTTTGGGCTGGGAGTTTGGCCTAGTGGTAGAGTGCTTGCCTAGCATGCACGAAGACCTGGGTTCAATTCCTCAATACCACATACATAGAAAAATCCTGGAAGTGGTACTGAGGCTGAAATGGTAGAGCCCTAGCCTTGAGAACATATAAGGACAGTATTCAGTCCCTGAGTTCAAGCCCAGGACTGGCCAAATCAAAAGTAGTAGAGCACTGGCATTGAACTGAAGATCTGAGGAACAGCCCAGGCACAGAGTTCAAGCACCGCAAACAACAACAACAAAATCTATGAAATGGCAGTGGTGGTTTTAAGCTAAGCAAAAATAGAGTAGAAATTGGTAAAATACATATTTGTGTGTAAGCAAAATAGCCAGACTTATGCATTAGAACAGGATAGCAACTTGAAAAAAAATTTTGTTTTCCATCTCACTAGGTCCTGTCTCTTAATTTATTCAAGTAAGTAAAATGCTGGGCTTTATAATCATTGCTCTGAATATTAGAAAATCATAATATCTCTCATTAACCAACAAAGACCAGGAACTGGGGCTTCGTTGAAATGGCAGAGTATCAGGCAAGAGAAAAAAAATTGAAGTAAGAACTTGAAGTTCTTGATCCAGAACGTGCATAGTAACAGAGCAGCAGCCTGGTGATGGTACCTCACACCTATAATCTTAGCTACTCAGGAGGCTAAGATCTGAGAATCAAAGTTTAAAGCCAGCCAAAGTACCCAGTTAACTGCCAGAAAAACCAGAAGTGGCACTGTGGCTCACAGATTAAAGCACTAGGCTTGAGCTGAAGAGCGCAGGGACAATGCCCAGGCCCAGAGTTCAAGCCCCAAAATTGACAAAAATCAAACAAGCAAACAAAACTCACAAAGAAGCCTGCAGACCACAGTGGTTCTGCTGAGTCTCTTCTCTATGGGGATCAGGAAACATTTCACTTTTTCTGTCTCTTTCAATTTATAAAAATGTTTTTCATGAAGCACCCTGAAATATTCATCGCTTATATCTCAATTGAAGATAGTTGATTTGGGGCTGCATTGGTAGAGTGCTAGCCTTGAGCAGAAAAGGTCAGGGATAGAGCTGAAGCACTCAGTTGAAGACCCAGTGCCAACACACAAAAGAAATTATGCACTTTATACATATTTTCTAATTTCTTAATGAATTTTTCAGTCTGTATAAATATAGGGTACATTCCTTGTTACTTAAGTAAGATTGCTCTTTTTTTCTTTTTGCCAGTCCTACGGCTTGGACTCAGGGCCTAGACATTTTCATTGGACTCGCTTGCCCAAGGTGAGTGCTCTGCCTCTTGAAACACAGCGCCACTTCTAGCTTTTTTCTGAATATGCGGTACCGGTGAATAGAACCTAGGTCTTCATGCATACTAGGTGAGCACTCTACCATTAGGCTACATTCCCAGGCAGTGAGATTCCTCTTACAGTCATTGTATGTTCACAGAGTTTGATCTCACACACTGTAGGGCCCTGGTTGGCTTTGACCTGTAATCCTAAGCCCTGAGCCTCCTAAGTAGCTGAAATTAAGTTGTGAGCCAGCATGATGGCTTCCATTCTTTTTTCTACAAAAATATATGTAGTTATCTAAAATATATCTATAGCTGAAAAAAATGAATCTCTCCCAAACAAATCTTCAAAGAAACAACCATCCTATTAAAAGGTGGGCTAAAGACTTAAAAGAGTATTCTCTGAAGAAAAAATTAAAATGGGCTTTAGACACATGAAGAAATGCTCCATATCTCTAGCAATAAGGGAAATGAAAATCAAAACAACTTTGAGATTCCACCTGACTCCAGTCAGAATGGCCATTATCAAAAAATCTAATAAGAGATACTGGTGGGGAAGTGACCAGGGGGGATCACACCTACACTGTTGGTGTGAGTGTAAACTCATTCAACCACTAGGGAAAGCAGTGTGGTGGTTCTTCAAAAGACTGAACATAGAGCTCCCCTATGATCCAGCAAATCCACTACTTGGCATCTACACAAATGTCCAGAAAAAAGGACATACTAAAGCCACTACCACAATGATGCTCATTGCTGCACTATTTACCATAGAAAAGATATGAAACCAACCCAGATGCCACTCAGTAGAAGACTGAATCAAGAAGATGTGATACTTATACACAATGGAATGCTATGCTGCCATCAGAAGGAATGACATCGCCCCATTTGTAAGGAAATGGAAAGACTTGGAAAAATTCATATTAAGTGAAGCAGCCAGACCCAAAGAAACATAAGCTCAATGGTTTCCCTCATTTGTAATAATTAGTTCACATCTAGGACTCTACTAGCAGAGGATTACAATAACTCAAAAACCTAGGTATAAAAGGTCATATAGGATGAGACTAAATGAAAGGATCTCTAGGATATGGGAACAAGAGCTATATCTTGTGTCATCGTTGCTCTTAATCTTGTGTGATTTTTGTCCTTAATCTACTATGTTATTTCTCATCTCTTATTTTGCCCTTTGGTTAATGTCAGATTGTTACTGTATCTGATTTTTTCCCTGGCATATTGTATATATGTTTATTTGTTTATGTCAAATAGGAAAGGGAAGGGGGGAAACAAGATGATTGGGAAGGGGAGGGGAGAGGGAACTGGGGACAAAAACATGTGGAGTGGAATAAATGTGTGAGAAGTAATGCAGTCCACTACCTGTAAATGTAATCGTAACCCCTCTATACATTACCCTGAAAATAAAAAAGAGACTATAAAAATATCTGTAGAAAATGAGGTTGGATGATGGAAACAACCAGATGCCCTACTACAAAAAATGTGATACACGCACACACACACACACACACACACACACACACACACACACACACAAACAATGGAATGATACATAGCCAACCGACAAGATAAAATAATGGCATTCTCGGGGAAGTGGATGAAAAGGAAAAAAATCATATTAAGTGAAGTAAGCCAAACTCAAAGGAACATAGGCCCAAGAGTCTCCCTCATTTGTCAAATTCAGTAGAAACCTTGGGCTCTGCTACCAGAGATTTACAATAGAACAAAATCTAGAGACATCGTGACAAATAGTATGACACTGAATGTAAGGACCTCCAAGATAAAGAAACAAAACTCATATAATGAGTGATTGTTGTCCTTAATGAACTATGTGATCTCTTATCTCTTTTGCTATCGCTTGGTTATATCATATTGTTACAATATTTCACCTTGTTTTCTGATATACTTCATATGTGCCTAATCGGTTATTTGAAATTGGATAGGGAAGGGGGGAAATGAACATGAATGGGGGTAGGGGAAGGGAAATGGGGACCATATCATTACATGGGGTATCAAAGTTTGAGAAGTAATGCACCTTCTATCTGGTGAATATAATGTAACCCTTCTATAAATTACAATAAAAATAAATACATAAAAAGAAGATCTGCACAGAAAAAAATAATAATGGCATTTTTGGGGTAGTGGATGAAATTAGAGTGAATCCTGTTGAGTGAGATAAGTCAAGACCAAGGAACAAAAGGTACATGATATCCTTAATATATGGATATTAGTTTCAAACAGTAGTAGAGCAATGATTGAATAGTTGATACCCAAAGTTCTGGACATAATTTTGGAGATATAAACATAACTACATAGACATAAAAATCTAGGATAGACTATACACTCTATAGACATGTGTTTTATTATAGATTAATCTGTATCTATGACATACAAAGACTCAGCTTAATTTTTACTATATTCTAAAATCTATGTGCCAGTGATTGTATAGCGATTCCCTTCTTGAATACTTGTTGGTTAAACATGACATTTGAAATATGATGTAAAATTCAACGTTAATAAATTTTTTAAAAAAGAGGCTAGAGGTAAATACCACTAATGTACTTGCTCTAAGTGGTACAGAAATTTTCTTAATGAATCAAGGGGTTTTATTACATCTTTATGCAATTATTTTAGTTCTGAGTGTTCTACACTCAATGATACTTCTGGAAAGATGATATAGCTGACTGTGTAGATGGTATGAAGACATACTGGCCTAAACGTAGAATAAAGCATTGGTAAGTGGCTGTTAGCTGTCCAGATTCTACTGGAATGTGTGGAATGAATTTATTAAGCACAGTGCAGGCTCTTAGTCAGATCAGGATCAAGATTATGTGGTTCCATCAGATGAATGAGGATAGATCAGAAAAATCTACTAAGATATCCAGATATACTTTTTAAACTAAGGTATCTGGACTCCTTTTTTTTTTCTTTCTTGGTGGGGAGGTGGAACTTTGGACCCGGGCAAGGTCTCTTAGTTCTTTTTCCTCAAGGCTAATGCTGTACCAGTTTTAGCCACAACTCCACTTAGTTTTTGGGTGGATAAGTGGAGAGTAGAATCTTACAGTTTTTTTGTTTTCATTTTTTTGCTTGCAAAGGCTTTGAATCACCTTCTCCCTGGCTAGTAGAATGACAATTATGACCCTCCAGCGTCTGGCTACTGATTTTTTGAAAACTGGACTTTATTCCAAATCACATAACTGGTTCCTAGCAAAGTTTTGAAGCCTGACTTAAATGTGACAGATTTTTGTCACTTGGAGACACTCTGTGCTGAACGTTAGAAATCTACCAGCTGAGTCACAGTGGCACTTCCAGTTTTTTGTTTATGTGGTGCTGAGGAATGGAATCCAGGATTTCATACATGCTAGGCAAGCTTCATTTTCAGCCCAAGGTTTTATGTTTTTTTTTTTCAGTGTTGTTGCTTCTAAGGTACTGTATGATGTTCTTTCATTTTCTTTGCTTTTTACCTCTTTTCTTCTTTTTCCCTTTAGTTTTATTCTCTGTAGTCACTGTGTTGAATACGGGTACCCTGTGTCTTGTACATAGGTTTATGTGATTTGGGGAATGGAGAGGGTATAATAAAATGGTAAAAAAAAAACAAAGGAAAAAGGGTGAACCAATTGAACAGTGATACTTGGAAGACACTAAACGGAAATGAACTGAACAATCTGGGTGGAGAGGGGGCTGAGGGTAGGAAAACAGAGAAAAATGAGGGAGGGGATAACAATTTTCTTAAGAAATGTGTTCATTACTTATGTAACCCTATGCCAACTATATATTGACTTAACAAAAAAAATTAACTTAAAAAATAATTTAGCTGGGTATGGTGGCTCACACTTGTAAATGTAGCTACTCAAGAGGCTGGGATCCAAGTATAGCAGTTCAAAGTCAGCCTGGGCACTGAAGTCCATGTGACTCTTATCTCCAATTAACCACCAGAAACCCAGAAGTGGCCCTATGGCTCAAGGGATAGGGCAGTAGTCTTGAGCTGAAAAGCTCAGTGACAAGACCCAGGTGCAGAATTGCAGTCCCATGACTTGAATGATGAATGATACTAGCCAGGCTCTGTGCACTCACACTTGGAATCCTATCTACACAGAATCTGGTTTGAATCCAGCCCAAACAAATTGCATGATATTCTGATTTACAGTTCATTACCAAAAATCTGGAGGTAGAGCTGTGGATCAAGTGGTAGAACACTAGCCTGAAGCAAAAAAAAACATTTAAGGACAGTTTCCAGGCCCTGGATTCAAGTCCCAAGACTTGCATAAAACAAACAAAATGTGACGCTGAGTCATCCATCATTTGGTGTTATAGTTCAATATTCTTGATATGCGTCTTAGAAATTAAGTCCCTAGCAAATACTCTCCCCTGAAATTCTGCTTCATAGCTGATTCATAGAATTTCAGCATCATTACTATCACCTTCCCGTTAGCATAGCAGTCTACTACTGAAAATTTGAACAAAACTTTTGAGTAATCCTAATTAATCTGTGTATCATCTGCACACACATCAAATCAGCAGCAGCTATGATCTACTATTATCTAAATGTATTTAATCCCTTCTTGAGTTAATGAGCCTTAAAGAGTAAAACATATGAAATAGTTATGAAACTAACAGTCACCATTCTTCTACCTAATATTGTAATATAAGTTTATAAATGCAAGGACTATTCTGAAGTGTGCAGAAGATAGCTTCTAATTATAATATTCTCATGAAGTATAGTTTTTAAGAAACATGTTGCTTGCTTTGGGAAAGCAAAGGCAAGGAAAAATGATATAAGTAAGTTCCCTATTTATCAGAAGGAAAATACTATTGGGTTTAGATCAACTTCATTCATTCCGTGCTGATGAAACAAATATTTGCAATTCCTGAGGCCAATCACTTCATTGTGATGCACAATCAGCCAGCTTAGATCAATCTTCCAAAAAAGGAAAGGAACAAATGAGAAGCAATTAAGGTTTCCAAAATGAACCAGGTGGTGGTGGCAGCTCACACTTGTAATTCTATCTACTCAAGGCCTGAAATCCAAGGATATGGATTAACTCTGTCTGGGATGAAAATATTACTGTCTGTAACATCATCTCTGTTATCACAGCCCTGCTGATACACTCTGCCCAACAGGTTCCAAACACCAAAGTCCATCTCCTATCTGAAATACAATCAAACGTACTCACATATTATTTCCTCTTTGGGAGATAGTTGAAACAAGTACCAGAAACATTTCCCTGGCTTCAGAGTGGAAGTGGAAATATATACTCACTAGAATCCCATCTAGTAAATTACAGTCAACCATCGTTCCTCACATCTTGTTAGTTAAATTGAACAATGAGTGTTTGGATCAGAAGCAATGTGTATGAGCATACATGCTGTAAAAGTACTGTAATAATAGCTACTCAAGATAAGCTGAGAACTGAGGATTACACTTCAAAATCAGCCACGCAATAAATTCCATAAGATTATTACCTCTAATTAACCAGCAAAAAACAGAGCGTTGAATTGTGCTTAAAATTCCACAGCCCTAAGCTTTGAATTAAAGTGCTAGGGGGTAGCATTCAGGATGCCCACTCCCTCCACTCCTTTTTAACATAGTACTAGAATTCCTAGGCAGTGCAATAAGGCAAGAAGCAAGCATAAAGGGGATCCAATAGGGAAAGAGGAAATAAAACTATCCCTCTTTGCAGATGACATGATTCTTTATTTAAAGAATCCTATAGACTGTACTCCCAAGCTCCTTGAGCTGATTCAAAGCTTTGGAAGGGTAGCAGGCCATAAAATCAACCCTCACAAATCAACTGCCTTACTTTACGCCAACACTGAGAGGAACGAGGCAATAATCAGGAAAGAAATTCCTTTCACAGTAGCCTCAAAGAAAATAAAGTACCTAGAAATTAGCTTAACTAAGAATGTAAAGGACCGTTTAGATGAAAACTTTAAAACCCTAAAAAAGGAAATTAAAGCAGAACTAAGGAAATGGAAATACCTCCCATGCTCCTGGATTGGAAGAATCAACATTGTGAAAATGACAACCTTGCCAAGGGCTATCTACAAATTCAATGTAATACCAATCAACATCCCAATGTCATTCTTTAAAGAAATAGAAGAGGCAATTCAAAATTTCATATGGAATAATAAAAGACCCCGTATAGCAAAAATACTTCTTAGCAGAAAGAACAGCGCTGGAGGAATTTCAATGCCAAACTTAAGACTCTCTTACAGAGCTATAATTCTCAAAACAGCTTGGTACTGGAACAAGAACAGGCCTGAAGTCCAATGGAGTAGAACTGTGGACCCAGATATTAAACCACAGACCTATGGCCACCTAACATTTGACCAGGGAGCCAAAAAAATAGAATGGAAGAAAGATAGCCTCTTCAACAAGTTGTGCTGGCAGAACTGGTTAAACACCTGCAGAAAACTAAAATTGGATCCTTCTTTGTCACCTTGCACTAGAATTAACTCCAAATGGATCAAAGACCTGGAGGTAAAAGCTGACACAATGAAAAGTTTACAGGAAGGAATAGGAGATACACTAGGCCTCCTTGGCACAGGTCGAAACTTTCTTAATAAGGACCAAGAATCACAACAAATCAGAGAAAGGCTGGATAAGTGGGACTGCACTAAACTGCAGAGCTTTTGTATGGCAACGGATATAGCTAGTAAACTAATCAGGAAGCCTACAGAGTGGGAGAAGATCTTTACCACCCAAACAACGGACAAAGGCCTCATATCTAAAATATATCAACAACTCAAAAAATTGAATCACTCCAAAACTAACCTCCAAAGTAACACCCATCCCATTAAAAATGGGCCAAAGACTTAAGAGAGTCTTCTCTGAAGAAGAAACAAAAATGGCCTATAGACACATGAAGAAATGCTCAACATCTCTGGTCATAAAAGAAATGCAAATCAAAACAAATCTAAGATTCCACCTCACTCCAGTTAGAATGGCCAGGATCAGGAAAACGAATGACAACAGATGCTGGAGGGGATGTGGTCAGGAGGGATCACTACTACACTGTTGATGGGAGTGCAAACTCGTTCAACCACTATGGAAAGCAGTGCGGCAGTGCCTCAAAACACTAAACATACAACTCCCCTATGACCCAGCAATTCCACTACTTGGCATTTACCCAACAATGCAGAAACAAGGGCATACTAAACCCAATAGCACAACAATGTTCATTGCAGCACTATTCACCATAGCAAAGATATGGAACCAACCAAGATGTCCCTCAGTTGATGAGTGGATCAACAAGTTGCGGTATTTGTACACAATGGAATTCTATGCTGCTGTCAGAAAGAATGACATCACCCCATTTGTTAGGAAATGGAAAGACTTAGAACAAATCATATTAAGTGAAGTAAGCCAGACTCAAAGGAACTTAGGCTCAGTGGTTTCCCTCATTCATCATAATCAGTAGAAACCTTGGGCTCTACTAGCAGAGATTTGCAATAGAGCAAAAGACCATATATAAGGCCATATAATGTATAGCTAATTGAAAGGACCTCCAGGATATTGAAACAAAAGCCACATAATGAATGATTGTTGTCCTTAATGTACTATGTTGTCTCTCATCTCCTTTGCTGTCCCTTGGTTATCCCATATTGGTATAGTATCTCACTTTGTTATCTGATATATTGAATTTATTTTTATTTGGATATTTGAAATTTGATAGGGAAGGTGGGAAAACCAAGACGGTGGGGGCTGTGGAGTTGGAGGGAAATGGGTACAAAGACATGTGAAAGGGTATCAATGTATGTGAATTCATGCACCTTCTATCTGGCAAATATCATCTAACCCTTTTACTAATTACAATAAAAAAATGAAAAAAAAAGAAAGTTGTAGTGTCTGGGGAGGATGATGGGGTCAAATACATTTCTTCTTAGAAATTTACCTCATCTGGTTGCCCTGGATTTTCCTGGGCTTCTTCTTAGAGAAAGTTCTGTTATACTGGATTTGTGGCTTGGCAATGATCTAGCATGTACATCTTCGAGTAAGACATCCACAACTTCCATGCCTGAGACTCGAGTTTCCTGACCTTTGGCAAAAGCACAGCAACATCTTGCTTCCCCCTGAGCCACAGGCCAAGTGAGCTGGCTTGAGCTGGTTGTTAGTTACAGTGGCTTGGTTACCAGGGTTCCATATTCTGTTCCATTGTGAGGGAGGCAGGGTCACCTTTCAGGGCCCAATGACCAAAGATCCTTGCTCACAAAAGACCTCACCAAAGACATACTGGAGGCTGAATCTCTCCTCCAATCTCACAATATACATGTGGATGTAGTATACAGCACACCTTATTTGTCCAATCCCAATGTCTTCCACTAGGCCCAACTACCAGTCTGGTCTCAGGCTCAAGGAGCCTTTCTTAGGTAAGATCCAAACTTAAGGGTCTATATTGCCCTCATCCTTTACAAAACATTTGCTTCACAGTGCCTTCTGCCTGCATTTTGCCCCTCGTTGAATTTTTTTTTGTTTTTGCTACTCTTGGGACTTGACCTCAGAGTGTGAACATTGTTCTTGGGTTTTCTTTAGGCTTTAGCTGTCCCACCGAGCCACAGCACAACTTGCAGCGTTTTCTATGTATGTGGTAATGAGGAATCAAACCTGAGGCTTACTGCTTGGTAGCCAAGGACTCTCCCACTAGGTCAAACACACAGGGCATCTTGCACATATTTTTGACGTCAATCTACTAGGATATTATTAGGTTTCTGTATCCTAATCAATTTTTTCCTGATGATTAGCTTTGCTGTCATGTGTAAAAAATGCAAGAGGGAAAAACACAAAAGAATTAGTGAAATTAAAAAGAAAGCATCAGACACAGTTAAGTGTTCATTCTTTGTAGGAGAAAGGATATTTGGATATGATGATGATGATGATGACTTTATAATTACTATGTCAGGGTTGAGAGTTTGGCATAGTGGTAGAGTGCTTGCCTAGCATCCATGAAGATCTGGGTTTGATTGCTCAGTACCACATAGATAGAAAATCTAGATGTGGCACTGTGGCTCAAGTGGCAGAGGGCTAGACTTGAGAAAACCCGAGGACAGTGCTCAGGCCCTGAATTCCAGCCCCAAGACTGGCAGACAGATAAAAGAAAATAAAAATGCTTTTTACGAGCTAATTCACTCACAGCATTTGCTTCTGAAATCTTCGCTTCTGCATCTTGTGAAATACCCCTTTCCCTCAACGTAGACAAGAAAAACAGATCCATCCCATGGTCCACTGTGAGGCCACTGGTTGGGCTAAGAGCTACTCGTGCAGCAACACATAAGTTTTATTCTAATACTTTCCAAACTTTGTACTCAAATATGCTACCTACTTACCAACTTATGTCAGTTATCCTTATGCTATAACTTTTCTTCATTACTACAATATTCTTACACTCCTACGCTAATCCTCTTGCACCTCCCCTGACCTCTCTCATTCTTTTTTTCTATCTCTGGACCTCTGCTCGTCTTTCAACCCTTATACTGCACGGATCTACACTTGATGGCTGTTGAGCAATATTGTATATGTAGGTGGTTAATTATTCTCTAGGCTCAGAGGGACTTAAAGACAATAGAGATTGGATTGAGAGGCTTATTGTTTTGGGTATAAATCGCTTATCAGTGGTTGTATTAGGCTGGTCTGTAAGTGCACAAAAAGAAAGAGTGATAATAACAATCAAAACTTGTGAACATCTAGTGTCTGCCAGCGACAGAGGTCTAGGTTGGTTATATCTGAAAAACTATAATCGTATTTAGTAGTAATCTTGCTCCCATTTTCAAATGGGCAGAACAAGAAACTCAAGAAAAATGTCAAATCAAGAAACAACATCCCCCACCCAATGTAAACAGACAATGGAACAGTCACTGGCAAACCTAGAGGAGAGTCTTCCAATTGCTACACAAATGCAATTGATAAACATCATTAATGAAAAATGTGAAAATATAAAGAAAGAGATAATGGAGGAAGCCATACCTGAACAAGAGGAAAGCAAAAACAAGGTGATAAGTGAAAAAGAAGAAGCCATAAAGGAGGCCATAATAAAGGTTTTTCAAAGAAACATGGATGAATTCAAAGAATCCACAAATAAAAACGTGACCAAACTCCAGCAAATGTCCAAAGAAAATAAAGCTACTGAGCTAACCACTCAAAAGGAAATCAAGGAGATAAAGAAATCCATACATGATCTAAAACAAGGGATGCAAGGCATCAAAAGTGAGCAATTAGAAGCAAGGGAGATGAAAAATAAAGTAGATAGCTTTGATAGCAGGTTAGACATTGCAGAGGAGAGAATTTCCGTGGCTGAAGATAATTTAGGTATTATAAAGAACAGAAAATGAGTCAATCCAAATCTAGGAAATATGAGAGAGCGCTTCAGGAGGTCCAAGATACAATTAGGAAGCCTAATTTAAGGCTAGTTGGTATTGAGGAGGGCGTGGAGAAAGAGGTCGATGGTATTGGAAATATACTTCAGGGAATCATCTCAGAGAATTTCCCAAATATCCAGAAGGGCAGGCCCATCCAGATACGAGAAGCTTTTAGAACCCCAAACAGACCTGACCAGAAAAGAACATCCCACCGCCACATTGTGATCCGAACTGGATCAATAGAAACGAAAGGAAAGATCCTAAAGGCAGCCAGGGAAAAGGGATCAGTAACCTACAAAGGCAAACCAATCAGAATAACCCCAGATTTCTCAGCAGAGACCATGCAAGCACGAAGTGACTGGAAGCATATATGTCATGCCCTTATATCAAATAACTACGAACCAAGAATACTGTAGCCAGCTAAGCTCTCATTCATAACTGAGGGAAAAATAAAAACATTCCATTCCAGGGAAAAGCTGCAACAATATGTCGAAACAAAACCAACACTACAGAGAATTCTCAAAGATGCTCTATACATAGAAAACCAAAATAAATGCAATATAGGGAAAGAAATGGCACCTAAACAGCATACCATCTAAGGACCACAAGAACTGTCAAGACACAGGCCCTACTAAAAGCTTTTAAAAATGGTAGGAACTAATAAATATCTCTCAATCCTAACTCCCAATATCAATGGACTTAACTCTCCAATTAAACGGCATAGGTTGTCTAGTTGGATCAAAAAGCAAGAGCCATCGTTCTGCTGACTTCGAGAGACACATCTTACAAAAAACAATCATCTTTTGAAAGTGAGAGGTTGGAATAAACTCTATCAAGCTAACTGCCCCCATAAACAGGCTAGAGTTGCCATCCTCATATCAGATACAATAGACTTCAAACTAAAATTAGTAAGAAAAGACAAAGAAGGTTACTACATACTACTAAAGGGATCTTTCCTCCCGGAAGACATAACAATCCTAAATAATTACACACCCAATCCCGGAGCTCCAAACTTCATCAAGGAAACTTTACTTACACTGAAACCATACATAGATCGAAATACAGTGAGTGTTGGTGAGTTTAACACACCACTCTCACCTATGGACAGATCAACAAGGCAAAAACTCAACAGAGAAACCTTAGAACTGAACAACTATATAGACCAACTAGATCTAACAGACATCTGCAGAATATTCCACCCAGTAACACCACAATATACGTTTTTCTCAGCAGCACATGGAACATTTTCCAAAATAGACCACATCTTAGGCCATAAAGCAAACCTGGACAGATTCAGAAACACTGAAATTATTCCATGCACACTCTCAGACCATAAAGGCATCAAATTGGAGCTGAACACACATCTCCACCAAAGAAAACCCTGTAACTCATGGAGACTGAACCACACATTGTTGAATCAAAAACAATGGGTAATCGAAGAGATCAGAACAGATATCCAACTGTTTATGAAATTGAACAATAAGGAGCACACAAATATCAACTCCTTAGGGACACAACAAAGGCAGTACTCAGAGGAAAATTTATAGCTCGGAGTGCCTACAACAGCAAGTTGGAAAAATGGCAAACCAACGAGTTAATGTCTCACCTTAACCTCCTGGAAAAAGAGCAACAAACCAACCCTAAACCCATTAGGAGAAAGCAAATTATTAAAATCAAAGCAGAATTAAATGATTTGGAATAAAAAAACTATAGAAAGAATCAACAAAACAAGGAGTTGGTTCTTGAAAGAATTAACAAAATTGACAAGCCCTTCGCAAATCTTACCAAAAAAAGAAGAGAACATATCGAAATAAACAAAATCGCAGATGAAAATGGTAATATCACGACAGAAATTACCAAGATCCAGAATATCATGAGGGAATACTTCTCAAACCTTTACGCCAACAAATTTGAGAATCTAGAAGAAATGGATGAATTCCTAGACAATATTAACATACACACACTGAACCAAGAAGAGCTAACCCAACTCAACAGGCCTATTTCAAGCTCTGAAATAGAAATGGAAATTAGACAACTTCCACTTAAAAAGAGCCCAGGGCCAGATGGATTCACAGCTGAATTCTATAAGTTCTTCAAAGCAGAGCTCACACCAATACTCCTCAAGCTCTTCAACGAAATTGAAAATGAAGGTTCTTTACTAAACTGATTCTGTGAAGCCAGCATATCCCTCATCCGCAAACCAGACAGAGATTCATCAAAGAAAGAGATCTATAGACCCATTTCTTTGATGAACCTCGATGCAAAACTTCTCAACAAAATACTGGCCAACCGTCTACAACAACTCATCAAAAAAAATATACACTAGGATCAAACTGGATTCATCACAGGGAGGCAATGCTGGTTCAACATACACAAATCAATTAATATAATTCAACACATCAACAGGAGCAGGGATAAAATCACATGATTGTCTCAATACATGCGGAAAAGGCATTTGACAAGATCCAAACCCCTTTATGTTAAAAGATGTGGAGAAACTAGGAATCCATGGAACATTTCTCAATGTAATAAAGGCTGTGTATGAGAAACCCACTGCTAGTATTATACTTAATGGTGAAAATCTAAAGCCATTCCCTCTAAAATCAGGAACGAGACAAGGATGCCCACTCTCTCCACTCCTTTTTAACATAGTACTAGAATTCCTAGGCAGTGCAATAAGGCAAGAAGCAAGCATAAAGGGAACCAAGTAGGGAAAGAGGAAATAAAACTATCCCTCTTTGCAGATGACATGATTCTGTATTTAAAGAATCCTATAGACTCTACTCCCAAGCTCCTAGAGCTGATTCAAAGCTTTGGAAGGGTAGCAGGCCATAAAATCAACCCTCACAAATCAACTGCCTTACTTTACGCCAACACTAAGAGGAACGAGGCAATAATCAGGAAAGAAAATCCTTTCACAATAGCCTCAAAGAAAATAAAGTACCTAGCAATTAGCTTAACTAAGAATGTAAAGGACCGTTTAGATGAAAACTTTAAAACCCTAAAAAAGGAAATTAAAGCAGAACTAAGGAAATGGAAAAACCTCCCATGCTCCTGGATTGGAAGAAACAACATTGTGAAAATGACAATCTTGCCAAGGGCTATCTACAAATTCAATGTAATACCCATCAACATCCCAATGTCATTCTTTAAAGACATAGAAGAGGCAATTCAAAATTTCATATGGAATAATAAAAGACCCCGTATAGCAAAAACACTTCTTAGCAGAAAGAACAGCGCTGGAGGAATTTCAATTCCAAACTTTAGACTCTATTACAGAGCTATAATTCTCAAAACAGCTTGGTACTGGCACAATAACAGGCCTGAAGTCCAATGGAGTAGAACTGCGGACCCAGATATTAAACCACAGACCTATGGCCACCTAATCTTTGACCAGGGAGCCAAAAAAAATAGAATGGAAGAAAGATAGCCTCTTCAACAAGTTGTGCTGGCAGAACTGGTTAAACACCTGCAGAAAACTAAAGTTGGATCCTTCTTTGTCCCCTTGCACTAGAATTAACTCCAAATGGATCAAAGACGTGGAGGTAAAAGCTGACACACTGAAAAGTTTACAGGAAGGAATAGGAGATACACTAGGCCTCCTTGGCAGAGGTCGAAACTTTCTTAATAAGGACCAAGAATCACAACAAATCAGAGAAAGGCTGGATAAGTGGGACTGCATTAAACTGCAGAGCTTTTGTATGGCAACGGATATAGCTAGTAAACTAATCAGGAAGCCTACAGATTGGGAGAAGATCTTCACCACCCAAACAACGGAACAAGGCCTCATATCTAAAATATATCAACAACTCAAAAAATTGAATCACTCCAAAACTAACCTCCAAAGTAACACCCATCCCATTACAAAATGGGCCAAAGACTTAAAGAGAGTCTTCTCTGAAGAAGAAACAAAAATGGCCTATAGACACATGAAGAAATGCTCCACATCTCTGGTCATAAAAGAAATGCAAATCAAAACAAGTCTAAGATTCCACCTCACTCCAGTTAGAATGGCCAGGATCAGGAAAACGAATGACAACAGATGCTGGAGGGGATGTGGTCAGGAGGGATCACTACTACACTGTTGGTGGGAGTGCAAACTCGTTCAACCACTATGGAAAGCAGTGCGGCAGTGCCTCAAAACACTAAACATACAACTCCCCTATGACCCAGCAATTCCAGTACTTGGCATTTACCCAACAATCCAGAAACAAGGGCATACTAAACCCACTAGCACAACAATGTTCATTGCAGCACTATTCACCATAGCAAAGATATGGAACCAACCCAGATGTCCCTCAGTTGATGAGTGGATCAACAAGTTGTGGTATTTGTACACAATGGAATTCTATGCTGCTGTCAGAAAGAATGACATCGCCCCATTTGTTAGGAAATGGAAAGACTTAGAACAAATCATATTAAGTGAAGTAAGCCAGACTCAAAGGAACTTAGGCTCAGTGGTTTCCCTCATTCGTCATAATCAGTAGAAACCTTGGGCTCTACTAGCAGAGATTGTCGATAGAGCAAAAGGCCATATATAAGGCCATATAATGTGAAGCTAATTGAAAGGACCTCCAGGATATTGACACAAAAGCCATATAATGAATGATTGTTGTCCTTAATGTACTATGTTGTCTCTCATCTCGCTTGCTGTCCCTTGGTTATCCCATATTGGTATAGTATCTCACTTTTTTATCAGATATATTGAATTTGTTTGTATTTGGATATTTGAAATTTGATAGGGAAGGGGGGAAAACCAAGACGGGTGGGGGGTGTGGGGTTGGAGGGAAATGGGTACCAAGACATGGGAAAGGGTATCAATGTATGTGAATTAATGCACCTTCTATCTGGCAAATATCATCTAACCCTTTTACTAATTACAATAAAAAATGAAAAAAAAAGAAAGTTGTAGTGTGTGGGGAGGATGATGGGGTCAAATACATTTCTTCTTAGAAATTTACCTCATCGGGTTGCCCTGGATTTTCCTGGCCTTCTTCTTAGAGAAAGTTCTGTTATACTGGATTTGTGGCTTGGCAATGATCTAGCATGTACATCTTCGAGTAAGACATCCACAACTTCCATGCCTGAGACTCGAGTTTCCTGACCTTTGGCAACAGCACAGCAACATCTTTCTTCCTCCTGAGCCACAGGCCAAGTGAGCTGGCTTGAGCTGGTTGTTAGTTACAGTGGCTTGGTTACCAGGGTTCCATATTCTGTTGCATTGTGAGGGAGGCAGGGTCACCTTTCAGGGCCCAATGACCAAAGATCCTTGCTCACAAAAGACCTCACCAAAGACATACTGGAGGCAGAATCTCTCCTCCAGTCTCACAATATACATGTGGATGTAGTATACAGCACACCTTATTTGTCCAATCCCAATGTCTTCCACTAGGCCCAACTACCAGTCTGGTCTCAGGCTCAAGGAGCCTTTCTTAGGTAAGATCCAAACTTAAGGGTCAATATTGCCCTCATCCTTTACAAAACATTTGCTTCACAGTGCCTTCTCTGCCTGCATTTTGCCCCTTGTCGAATTTTTTTTGTTTTCGCTAGTCTTGGGACTTGACCTCAGAGTGTGAACATTGTTCTTGGGCTTTCTTTAGGCTTTAGCTGTCCCACCGAGCCACAGCACCACTTGCAGCGTTTTCTATGTATGTGGTAATGAGGAATCAAACCTGAGGCTTATTGCTTGTTAGCCAAGTACTCTACCACTAGGTCAAACCCACAGGGCATCTTGCACATATTTTTGACGTCAATCTATTAGAATATTATTAGGTTTCTGTATCCTAATCAATTTTTTCCTGATGATTAGCTTTGCTGTCATATGTAAAAAATGCAAGTGGGAAAAAAACAGAAGAATTAGTGAAATGTAAAAAAAGCATTAGACACAGTTAAGTAGGAGAAAGGATATTTGGATATGATGATGATGATGATGATGAGTTTATGCTTACTATGTCAGGGTTGAGAGTTTGGCATAGTGGTTTAGTGCTTGCCTAGCATCCATGAAGATCTGGGTTTGATTGCTCAGTATCACATAGATAGAAAATCTAGATGTGGCACTGTGGCTCAAGTGGCAGAGGGCTAGACTTGAGAAAACCCGAGGACAGTGCTCAGGCCCTGAATTCAAGCCCCAAGACTGGCAGAAAGATAAAAGAAAATAAAAATACTTTTTACGAGCTAATTCACTCACAGCATTTGCTTCTGAAATCTTCGCTTCTGCATCTTGTGAAATACCCCTTTCCCTCAACGTAGACAAGAAAAACAGATCCATTCCATGGTCCACTGTGAGGCCACTGGTTGGGCTAAGAGCTAGTCGTGCAGAAACACATAAGTTTTATTCTAATACTTTCCAAACTTTGTACTCAAATATGCTACCTACTTACCAACTTATGTCAGTTATCCTTATGCTATAACTTTTCTTCATTACTACAATATTCTTACACTCCTACGTTAATCCTCTTGCACCTCCCCTGACCTCTCTCATTCTTTTTTTCTATCTCTGGACCTCTGCTCGTCTTTCAACCCTTATACTGCACGGATCTACACTTGATGGCTGTTGAGCAATATTGTATATGTAGGTGGTTAATTATTCTCTAGGCTCAGAGGGACTTAAAGACAATAGAGATTGGATTGAGAGGCTTATTGTTTTGGGTATAAATCGCTTATCAGTGGTTGTATTAGGCTGGTCTGTAAGTGCACAAAAAGAAAGAGTGATAATAACAATCAAAACTTGTGAACATCTAGTGTCTGCCAGCGACAGAGGTCTAGGTTGGTTATATCTGAAAAACTATAATCGTATTTAGTAGTAATCTTGCTCCCATTTTCAAATGGGCAGAACAAGAAACTCAAGAAAAATGTCAAATCAAGAAACAACATCCCCCACCCAATGTAAACAGACAATGGAACAGTCACTGGCAAACCTAGAGGAGAGTCTTCCAATTGCTACACAAATGCAATTGATAAACATCATTAATGAAAAATTGAAAATATAAAGAAAGAGATAATGGAGGAAGCCATACCTGAACAATAGGAAAGCAAAAACAAGGTGATAAGTGAAAAAGAAGAAGCCATAAAGCAGGCCATAATAAAGGATTTTCAAAGAAAGATGGATGAATTCAAAGAATCCACAAATAAAAACGTGACCAAACTCCAGCAAATGTCCAAAGAAAATAAAGCTACTGAGCTAACCACTCAAAAGGAAATCAAGGAGATAAAGAAATCCATACATGATCTAAAACAAGGGATGCAAGGCATCAAAAGTGAGCAATTAGAAGCAAGGGAGATGAAAAATAAAGTAGATAGCTTTGATAGCAGGTTAGACATTGCAGAGGAGAGAATTTCCGTGGCTGAAGATAATTTAGGTATTATAAAGAACAGAAAATGAGTCAATCCAAATCTAGGAAATATGAGAGAGTGCTTCAGGAGGTCCAAGATACAATTAGGAAGCCTAATTTAAGGCTAGTTGGTATTGAGGAGGGCGTGGAGAAAGAGGTCAATGGTATTGGAAATATACTTCAGGGAATCATCTCAGAGAATTTCCCAAATATCCAGAAGGGCAGGCCCATCCAGATACGAGAAGCTTTTAGAACCCCAAACAGACCTGACCAGAAAAGAACATCCCACCGCCACATTGTGATCCGAACTGGATCAATAGACACGAAAGGAAAGATCCTAAAGGTAGCCAGGGAAAAGGGATCAGTAACCTACAAAGGCAAACCAATCAGAATAACCCCAGATTTCTCAGCAGAGACCATGCAAGCACGAAGTGACTGGAAGCATATATGTCATGCCCTTAAATCAAATAACTACCAACCAAGAATACTGTAGCCAGCTAAGCTCTCATTCATAACTGAGGGAAAAATAAAAACATTCCATTCCAGGGAAAAGCTGCAACAATATGTCGAAACAAAACCAACACTACAGAGAATTCTCAAAGATGCTCTATACATAGAAAACCAAAATAAATGCAATATAGGGAAAGAAATGGCACCTAAACAGCATACCATCTAAGGACCACAAGAACTGTCAAGACACAGGCCCTACTAAAAGCTTTTAAAAATGGTAGGAACTAATAAATATCTCTCAATCCTAACTCTCAATATCAGTGGACTTAACTCTCCAATTAAACGGCATAGGTTGTCTAGTTGGATCAAAAAGCAAGAGCCATCGTTCTGCTGACTTAGAGAGACACTTCTTACCCAAAAACAATCATCTTTTGAAAGTGAGAGGTTGGAATAAACTCTATCAAGCTAACTGCCCCCATAAACAGGCTAGAGTTGCCATCCTCATATCAGATACAATAGACTTCAAACTAAAATTAGTAAGAAAAGACAAAGAAGGTTACTATATACTACTAAAGGGATCTTTCCTCGAGGAAGACATAACAATCCTAAATATTTACACACCCAATCCCGGAGCTCCAAACTTCATCAAGCAAACTTTACTTACACTGAAACCATACATAGATCGAAATACAGTGATTGTTGGTGAGTTTAACACACCACTCTCACCTATGGACAGATCAACAAGGCAAAAACTCAACAGAGAAACCTTAGAACTGAACAACTATATAGACCAACTAGATCTAACAGACATCTGCAGAATATTCCACCCAGTAACACCACAATATACGTTTTTCTCAGCAGCACATGGAACATTTTCCAAAATAGACCACATCTTAGGCCATAAAGCAAACCTGGACAGATTCAGAAACACTGAAATTATTCCATGCACACTCTCAGACCATAAAGGCATCAAATTGGAGCTGAACACACATCTCCACCAAAGAAAACCCTGTAACTCATGGAGACTGAACCACACATTGTTGAATCAAAAACAATGGGTAATCGAAGAGATCAGAACAGATATCCAACTGTTTATGAAATTTAACAATAAGGAGCACACAAATATCAACTCCTTAGGGACACAACAAAGGCAGTACTCAGAGGAAAACTTATAGCGCTGAGTGCCTACAACAGCAAGTTGGAAAAATGGCAAACCAACTAGTTAATGTCTCACCTTAACCTCCTGGAAAAAGAGCAACAAACCAACCCTAAACCCATTAGGAGAAAGCAAATTATTAACATCAAAGCAGAATTAAATGATTTGGAATAAAAAAACTATAGAAAGAATCAACAAAACAAGGAGTTGGTTCTTGAAAGAATTAACAAAATTGACAAGCCCTTAGCAAATCTTACCAAAAAAAGAAGAGAGCATATCGAAATAAACAAAATCGCAGATGAAAATGGTAATATCACGACAGAAATTACCAAGATCCAGAATATCATGAGGGAATACTTCTCAAACCTTTACGCCAACAAATGTGAGAATCTAGAAGAAATGGATGAATTCCTAGGCAATATTAACATACACACACTGAACCAAGAAGAGCTAACCCAACTCAACAGGCCTATTTCAAGCTCTGAAATAGAAATGGAAATTAGACAACTTCCACTTAAAAAGAGCCCAGGGCCAGATGGATTCACAGCTGAATTCTATAAGGTCTTCAAAGCAGAGCTCACACCAATACTCCTCAAGAACTTCAACGAAATTGAAAATGAAGGTTCTTTACTAAACTGATTCTGTGAAGCCAGCATATCCCTCATCCCCAAACCAGACAGAGATTCATCAAAGAAAGAGATCTATAGACCCATTTCTTTGATGAACATCGATGCAAAACTTCTCAACAAAATACTGGCCAACCGTCTACAACAACTCATCAAAAAAAATATACACTATGATCAAACTGGATTCATCACAGGGAGGCAAAGCTGGTTCAACATACACAAATCAATTAATATAATTCAACACATCAACAGGAGCAGGGATAAAATCACATGATTGTCTCAATAGATGCGGAAAAGGCATTTGACAAGATCCAAAACCCCTTTATGTAAAAAGATGTGGAGAAACTAGGAATCCATGGAACATTTCTCAATGTAATAAAGGCTGTGTATGAGAAACCCACTGCTAGTATTATACTTAATGGTGAAAATCTAAAGCCATTCCCTCTAAAATCAGGAACGAGACAAGGATGCCCACTGTCTCCACTCCTCTTTAACATAGTACTAGAATTCCTAGGCAGTGCAATAAGGCAAGAAGCAAGCATAAAGGGGATCCAAGTAGGGAAAGAGGAAATAAAACTATCCCTCTTTGCAGATGACATGATTCTGTATTTAAAGAATCCTATAGACTCTACTCCCAAGCTCCTTGAGCTGATTCAAAGCTTTGGAAGGGTAGCAGGCCATAAAATCAACCCTCACAAATCAACTGCCTTACTTTACGCCAACACTGAGAGGAACGAGGCAATAATCAGGAAAGAAAATCCTTTCACAATAGCCTCAAAGAAAATAAAGTACCTAGCAATTAGCTTAACTAAGAATGTAAAGGACCGTTTAGATGAAAACTTTAAAACCCTAAAAAAGGAAATTAAAGCAGAACTAAGGAAATGGAAAAACCTCCCATGCTCCTGGATTGGAAGAATCAACATTGTGAAAATGACAATCTTGCCAAGGGCTATCTACAAATTCAATGTAATGCCCATCAACATCCCAATGTCATTCTTTAAAGACATAGAAGAGGCAATTCAAAATTTCATATGGAATAATAAAAGACCCCGTATAGCAAAAACACTTCTTAGCAGAAAGAACAGCGCTGGAGTAATTTCAATTCCAAACTTAAGGCTCTATTACAGAGCTATAATTCTCAAAACAGCTTGGTACTGGCACAAGAACAGGCCTGAAGTCCAATGGAGTAGAACCGCGGACCCAGATATTAAACCACAGACCTATGGCCACCTAATCTTTGACCAGGGAGCCAAAAAAATAGAATGGAAGAAAGATAGCCTCTTCAACAAGTTGTGCTGGCAGAACTGGTTAAACACCTGCAGAAAACTAAAGTTGGATCCTTCTTTGTCACCTTGCACTAGAATTAACTCCAAATGGATCAAAGACGTGGAGGTAAAAGCTGACACACTGAAAAGTTTACAGGAAGGAATAGGAGATACACTAGGCCTCCTTGGTACAGGTCGAAACTTTCTTAATAAGGACCAAGAATCACAACAAATCAGAGAAAGGCTGGATAAGTGGGACTACATTAAACTGTAGAGCTTTTGTATGGCAACGGATATAGCTAGTAAACTAATCAGGAAGCCTACAGATTGGGAGAAGATCTTCACCACCCAAACAACGGAACAAGGCCTCATATCTAAAATATATCAACAACTCAAAAAATTGAATCACTCCAAAACTAACCTCCAAAGTAACACCCATCCTATTACAAAATGGGCCAAAGACTTAAAGAGAGTCTTCTCTGATAAAGAAACAAAAATGGCCTATAGACACATGAAGAAATGCTCAACATCTCTGGTCATAAAAGAAATGCAAATCAAAACAAGTCTAAGATTCCACTTAACTCCAGTTAGAATGGCCAGGATCAGGAAAACGAATGACAACAGATGCTGGAGGGGATGTGGTCAGGAGGGATCACTACTACACTGTTGGTGGGAGTGCAAACTCGTGCAACCACTATGGAAAGCAGTGCGGCAGTGCCTCAAAACGCTAAACATACAACTCCCCTATGACCCAGCAATTCCAGTACTTGGCATTTACCCAACAATCCAGAAACAAGGGCATACTAAACCCACTAGCACAACAATGTTCATTGCAGCACTATTCACCATAGCAAAGATATGGAACGAACCCAGATGTACCTCAGCTGATGAGTGGATCAACAAGTTGTGGTATTTGTACACAATGGAATGCTATGCTGCTGTCAGAAAGAATGACATCGCCCCATTTGTTAGGAAATGGAAAGACTTAGAACAAATGATATTAAGTGAAGTAAGCCAGACTCAAAGGAACTTAGGCTCAGTGGTTTCCCTCATTCGTCATAATCAGTAGAAACCTTGGGCTCTACTAGCAGAGATTGTCAATAGAGCAAAAGGCCATATATAAGGCCATATAATGTGAAGCTAATTGAAAGGACCTCCAGGACATTGACACAAAAGCCATATAATGAATGATTGTTGTCCTTAATGTACTATGTTGTCTCTCATCTCGCTTGCTGTCCCTTGGTTATCCCATATTGGTATAGTATCTCACTTTGTTATCTGATATATTGAATTTATTTGTATTTGGATATTTGAAATTTGATAGGGAAGGGGGGAAAACCAAGACGGGTGGAGGGTGTGGGGTTGGAGGGAAATGGGTACCAAGACATGTGAAAGGGTATCAATGTATGTGAATTAATGCACCTTCTATCTGGCAAATATCATCTAACCCTTTTACTAATTACAATAAAAAAATGAAAAAAAGAAAGTTGTAGTGTGTGGGGAGGATGATGGGGTCAAATACATTTCTTCTTAGAAATTTACCTCATCTGGTTGCCCTGGATTTTCCTGGCCTTCTTCTTAGAGAAAGTTCTGTTATACTGGATTTGTGGCTTGGCAATGATCTAGCATGTACATCTTCGAGTAAGACATCCACAACTTCCATGCCTGAGACTCGAGTTTCCTGACCTTTGGCAACAGCACAGCAACATCTTTCTTCCTCCTGAGCCACAGGCCAAGTGAGCTGGCTTGAGCTGGTTGTTAGTTACAGTGTCTTGGTTACCAGCGTTCCATATTCTGTTCCATTGTGAGGGAGGCAGGGTCACCTTTCAGGGCCCAATGACCAAAGATCCTTGCTCACAAAAGACCTCACCAAAGACATACTGGAGGCTGAATCTCTCCTCCAATCTCACAATATACATGTGGATGTAGTATACAGCACACCTTATTTGTCCAATCCCAATGTCTTCCACTAGGCCCAACTACCAGTCTGGTCTCAGGCTCAAGGAGCCTTTCTTAGGTAAGATCCAAACTTAAGGGTCAATATTGCCCTCATCCTTTACAAAACATTTGCTTCACAGTGCCTTCTCTGCCTGCATTTTGCCCCTTGTCGATTTTTTTTTGTTTTCGCTAGTCTTGGGACTTGACCTCAGAGTGTGAACATTGTTCTTGGGCTTTCTTTAGGCTTTAGCTGTCCCACCGAGCCACAGCACCACTTGCAGCGTTTTCTATGTATGTGGTAATGAGGAATCAAACCTGAGGCTTATTGCTTGTTAGCCAAGTACTCTACCACTAGGTCAAACCCACAGGGCATCTTGCACATATTTTTGACGTCAATCTATTAGAATATTATTAGGTTTCTGTATCCTAATCAATTTTTTCCTGATGATTAGCTTTGCTGTCATATGTAAAAAATGCAAGTGGGAAAAATACAGAAGAATTAGTGAAATGTAAAAAAAGCATTAGACACAGTTAAGTAGGAGAAAGGATATTTGGATATGATGATGATGATGATGATGTTGACTTTATAATTACTATGTCAGTGTTGAGAGTTTGGCATAGTGGTAGAGTGCTTGCCTAGCATCCATGAAGATCTGGGTTTGATTGCTCAGTACCACATAGATAGAAAATCTAGATGTGGCACTGTGGCTCAAGTGGCAGAGGGCTAGACTTGAGAAAACCCGAGGACAGTGCTCAGGCCCTGAATTCAAGCCCCAAGACTGGCAGACAGATAAAAGAAAATAAAAATGCTTTTTACGAGCTAATTCACTCACAGCATTTGCTTCTGAAATCTTCGCTTCTGTATCTTGTGAAATACCCCTTTCCCTCAACGTAGACAAGAAAAACAGATCCATCCCATGGTCCACTGTGAGGCCACTGGTTGGGCTAAGAGCTAGTCGTGCAGCAACACATAAGTTTTATTCTAATACTTTCCAAACTTTGTACTCAAATATGCTACCTACTTACCAACTTATGTCAGTTATCCTTATGCTATAACTTTTCTTCATTACTACAATATTCTTACACTCCTACGTTAATCCTCTTGCACCTCCCCTGACCTCTCTCATTCTTTTTTTCTATCTCTGGACCTCTGCTCGTCTTTCAACCCTTATACTGCACGGATCTACACTTGATGGCTGTTGAGCAATATTGTATATGTAGGTGGTTAATTATTCTCTAGGCTCAGAGGGACTTAAAGACAATAGAGATTGGATTGAGAGGCTTATTGTTTTGGGTATAAATCGCTTATCAGTGGTTGTATTAGGCTGGTCTGTAAGTGCACAAAAAGAAAGAGTGATAATACCAATCAAAACTTGTGAACATCTAGTGTCTGCCAGCGACAGAGGTCTAGGTTGGTTATATCTGAAAAACTATAATCGTATTTAGTAGTAATCTTGCTCCCATTTTCAAATGGGCAGAACAAGAAACTCAAGAAAAATGTCAAATCAAGAAACAACATCCCCCACCCAATGTAAACAGACAATGGAACAGTCACTGGCAAACCTAGAGGAGAGTCTTCCAATTGCTACACAAATGCAATTGATAAACATCATTAATGAAAAATGTGAAAATATAAAGAAAGAGATAATGGAGGAAGCCATACCTGAACAAGAGGAAAGCAAAAACAAGGTGATAAGTGAAAAAGAAGAAGCCATAAAGCAGGCCATAATAAAGGATTTTCAAAGAAAGATGGATGAATTCAAAGAATCCACAAATAAAAACGTGACCAAACTCCAGCAAATGTCCAAAGAAAATAAAGCTACTGAGCTAACCACTCAAAAGGAAATCAAGGAGATAAAGAAATCCATACATGATCTAAAACAAGGGATGCAAGGCATCAAAAGTGAGCAATTAGAAGCAAGGGAGATGAAAAATAAAGTAGATAGCTTTGATAGCAGGTTAGACATTGCAGAGGAGAGAATTTCCGTGGCTGAAGATAATTTAGGTATTATAAAGAACAGAAAATGAGTCAATCCAAATCTAGGAAATATGAGAGAGTGCTTCAGGAGGTCCAAGATACAATTAGGAAGCCTAATTTAAGGCTAGTTGGTATTGAGGAGGGCGTGGAGAAAGAGGTCAATGGTATTGGAAATATACTTCAGGGAATCATCTCAGAGAATTTCCCAAATATCCAGAAGGGCAGGCCCATCCAGATACGAGAAGCTTTTAGAACCCCAAACAGACCTGACCAGAAAAGAACATCCCACCGCCACATTGTGATCCGAACTGGATCAATAGACACGAAAGGAAAGATCCTAAAGGTAGCCAGGGAAAAGGGATCAGTAACCTACAAAGGCAAACCAATCAGAATAACCCCAGATTTCTCAGCAGAGACCATGCAAGCACGAAGTGACTGGAAGCATATATGTCATGCCCTTAAATCAAATAACTACCAACCAAGAATACTGTAGCCAGCTAAGCTCTCATTCATAACTGAGGGAAAAATAAAAACATTCCATTCCAGGGAAAAGCTGCAACAATATGTCGAAACAAAACCAACACTACAGAGAATTCTCAAAGATGCTCTATACATAGGAAACCAAAATAAATGCAATATAGGGAAAGAAATGGCACCTAAACAGCATACCATCTAAGGACCACAAGAACTGTCAAGACACAGGCCCTACTAAAAGCTTTTAAAAATGGTAGGAACTAATAAATATCTCTCAATCCTAACTCTCAATATCAGTGGACTTAACTCTCCAATTAAACGGCATAGGTTGTCTAGTTGGATCAAAAAGCAAGAGCCATCGTTCTGCTGACTTAGAGAGACACTTCTTACCCAAAAACAATCATCTTTTGAAAGTGAGAGGTTGGAATAAACTCTATCAAGCTAACTGCCCCCATAAACTGGCTAGAGTTGCCATCCTCATATCAGATACAATAGACTTCAAACTAAAATTAGTAAGAAAAGACAAAGAAGGTTACTATATACTACTAAAGGGATCTTTCCTCGAGGAAGACATAACAATCCTAAATATTTACACACCCAATCCCGGAGCTCCAAACTTCATCAAGCAAACTTTACTTACACTGAAACCATACATAGATCGAAATACAGTGATTGTTGGTGAGTTTAACACACCACTCTCACCTATGGACAGATCAACAAGGCAAAAACTCAACAGAGAAACCTTAGAACTGAACAACTATATAGACCAACTAGATCTAACAGACATCTGCAGAATATTCCACCCAGTAACACCACAATATACGTTTTTCTCAGCAGCACATGGAACATTTTCCAAAATAGACCACATCTTAGGCCATAAAGCAAACCTGGACAGATTCAGAAACACTGAAATTATTCCATGCACACTCTCAGACCATAAAGGCATCAAATTGGAGCTGAACACACATCTCCACCAAAGAAAACCCTGTAACTCATGGAGACTGAACCACACATTGTTGAATCAAAAACAATGGGTAATCGAAGAGATCAGAACAGATATCCAACTGTTTATGAAATTTAACAATAAGGAGCACACAAATATCAACTCCTTAGGGACACAACAAAGGCAGTACTCAGAGGAAAACTTATAGCGCTGAGTGCCTACAACAGCAAGTTGGAAAAATGGCAAACCAACTAGTTAATGTCTCACCTTAACCTCCTGGAAAAAGAGCAACAAACCAACCCTAAACCCATTAGGAGAAAGCAAATTATTAACATCAAAGCAGAATTAAATGATTTGGAATAAAAAAACTATAGAAAGAATCAACAAAACAAGGAGTTGGTTCTTGAAAGAATTAACAAAATTGACAAGCCCTTAGCAAATCTTACCAAAAAAAGAAGAGAGCATATCGAAATAAACAAAATCGCAGATGAAAATGGTAATATCACGACAGAAATTACCAAGATCCAGAATATCATGAGGGAATACTTCTCAAACCTTTACGCCAACAAATTTGAGAATCTAGAAGAAATGGTTGAATTCCTAGACAATATTAACATACACACACTGAACCAAGAAGAGCTAACCCAACTCAACAGGCCTATTTCAAGCTCTGAAATAGAAATGGAAATTAGACAACTTCCACTTAAAAAGAGCCCAGGGCCAGATGGATTCACAGCTGAATTCTATAAGGTCTTCAAAGCAGAGCTCACACCAATACTCCTCAAGCACTTCAACGAAATTGAAAATGAAGGTTCTTTACTAAACTTATTCTGTGAAGCCAGCATATCCCTCATCCCCAAACCAGACAGAGATTCATCAAAGAAAGAGATCTATAGACCCACTTCTTTGATCAACATCGATGCAAAACTTCTCAACAAACTACAGGCCAACCGTCTATAACAACTCATCAAAAAAAATATACACTATGATCAAACTGGATTCATCACAGGGAGGCAAAGCTGGTTCAACATACACAAATCAATTAATATAATTCAACACATCAACAGGAGCAGGGATAAAATCACATGATTGTCTCAATAGATGCGGAAAAGGCATTTGACAAGATCCAAAACCCCTTTATGTTAAAAGATGTGGAGAAACTAGGAATCCATGGAACATTTCTCAATGTAATAAAGGCTGTGTATGAGAAACCCACTGCTAGTATTATACTTAATGGTGAAAATCTAAAGCCATTCCCTCTAAAATCAGGAACGAGACAAGGATGCCCACTCTCTCCACTCCTTTTGAACATAGTACTAGAATTCCTAGGCAGTGCAATAAGGCAAGAAGCAAGCATAAAGGGGATCCAAGTAGGGAAAGAGGAAATAAAACTATCCCTCTTTGCAGATGACATGATTCTGTATTTAAAGAATCCCATAGACTCTACTCCCAAGCTCCTTGAGCTGATTCAAAGCTTTGGAAGGGTAGCAGGCCATAAAATCAACCCTCACAAATCAACTGCCTTACTTTACGCCAACACTGAGAGGAACGAGGCAATAATCAGGAAAGAAAATCCTTTCACAATAGCCTCAAAGAAAATAAAGTACCTAGCAATTAGCTTAACTAAGAATGTAAAGGACCGTTTAGATGAAAACTTTAACACCCTAAAAAAGGAAATTAAAGCAGAACTAAGGAAATGGAAAAACCTCCCATGCTCCTGGATTGGAAGAATCAACATTGTGAAAATGACAATCTTGCCAAGGGCTATCTACAAATTCAATGTAATACCCATCAACATCCCAATGTCATTCTTTAAAGACATAGAAGAGGCAATTCAAAATTTCATATGGAATAATAAAAGACCCCGTATAGCAAAAACACTTCTTAGCAGAAAGAACAGCGCTGGAGGAATTTCAATTCCAAACTTAAGGCTCTATTACAGAGCTATAATTCTCAAAACAGATTGATACTGGCACAAGAACAGGCCTGAAGTCCAATGGAGTAGAACTGCGGACCCAGATATTAAACCACAGACCTATGGCCACCTAATCTTTGACCAGGGAGCCAAAAAAATAGAATGGAAGAAAGATAGCCTCTTCAACAAGTTGTGCTGGCAGAACTGGTTAAACACCTGCAGAAAACTAAAGTTGGATCCTTCTTTGTCACCTTGCACTAGAATTAACTCCAAATGGATCAAAGACGTGGAGGTAAAAGCTGACACACTGAAAAGTTTACAGGAAGGAATAGGAGATACACTAGGCCTCCTTGGTACAGGTCGAAACTTTCTTAATAAGGACCAAGAATCACAACAAATCAGAGAAAGGCTGGATAAGTGGGACTGCATTAAACTGCAGAGCTTTTGTATGGCAACGGATATAGCTAGTAAACTAATCAGGAAGCCTACAGAGTGGGAGAAGATCTTCACCACCCAAACAACGGAACAAGGCCTCATATCTAAAATATATCAACAACTCAAAAAATTGAATCACTCCAAAACTAACCTCCAAAGTAACACCTATCCCATTACAAAATGGGCCAAAGAATTAAAGAGAGTCTTCTCTGAAGAAGAAACAAAAATGGCCTATAGACACATGAAGAAATGCTCAACATCTCTGGTCATAAAAGAAATGCAAATCAAAACAAGTCTAACATTCTACCTAACTCCAGTTAGAATGGCCAGGATCAGGAAAACGAATGACAACAGATGCTGGAGGGGATGTGGTCAGGAGGGATCACTACTACACTGTTGGTGGGAGTGCAAAACTTTCAACCACTATGGAAAGCAGTGCGGCAGTGCCTCAAAACGCTAAACATACAACTCCCCTATGACCCAGCAATTCCAGTACTTGGCATTTACCCAACAATCCAGAAACAAGGGCATACTAAACCCACTAGCACAACAATGTTCATTGCAGCACTATTCACCATAGCAAAGATATGGAACCAACCCAGATGTCCCTCAGTTGATGAGTGGATCAACAAGTTGTGGTATTTGTACACAATGGAATTCTATGCTGCTGTCAGAAAGAATGACATCGCCCCATTTGTTAGGAAATGGAAAGACTTAGAACAAATCATATTAAGTGAAGTAAGCCAGACTCAAAGGAACTTAGGCTCAGTGGTTTCCCTCATTCGTCATAATCAGTAGAAACCTTGGGCTCTACTAGCAGAGATTGTCAATAGAGCAAAAGGCCATATATAAGGCCATATAATGTGAAGCTAATTGAAAGGACCTCCAGGACATTGACACAAAAGCCATATAATGAATGATTGTTGTCCTTAATGTACTATGTTGTCTCTCATCTCGCTTGCTGTCCCTTGGTTATCCCATATTGGTATAGTATCTCACTTTGTTATCTGATATATTGAATTTATTTGTATTTGGATATTTGAAATTTGATAGGGAAGGGGGGAAAACCAAGACGGGTGGAAGGTGTGGGGTTGGAGGGAAATGGATACCAAGACATGTGAAAGGGTATCAATGTATGTGAATTAATGCACCTTCTATCTGGCAAATATCATCTAACCCTTTTACTAATTACAATAAAAAAATGAAAAAAAGAAAGTTGTAGTGTGTGGGGAGGATGATGGGGTCAAATACATTTCTTCTTAGAAATTTACCTCATCTGGTTGCCCTGGATTTTCCTGGCCTTCTTCTTAGAGAAAGTTCTGTTATACTGGATTTGTGGCTTGGCAATGATCTAGCATGTACATCTTCGAGTAAGACATCCACAACTTCCATGCCTGAGACTCGAGTTTCCTGACCTTTGGCAACAGCACAGCAACATCTTTCTTCCTCCTGAGCCACAGGCCAAGTGAGCTGGCTTGAGCTGGTTGTTAGTTACAGTGTCTTGGTTACCAGCGTTCCATATTCTGTTCCATTGTGAGGGAGGCAGGGTCACCTTTCAGGGCCCAATGACCAAAGATCCTTGCTCACAAAAGACCTCACCAAAGACATACTGGAGGCTGAATCTCTCCTCCAATCTCACAATATACATGTGGATGTGGTATACAGCACACCTTATTTGTCCAATCCCAATGTCTTCCACTAGGCCCAACTACCAGTCTGGTCTCAGGCTCAAGGAGCCTTTCTTAGGTAAGATCCAAACTTAAGGGTCAATATTGCCCTCATCCTTTACAAAACATTTGCTTCACAGTGCCTTCTCTGCCTGCATTTTGCCCCTTGTCGAATTTTTTTTGTTTTCGCTAGTCTTGGGACTTGACCTCAGAGTGTGAACATTGTTCTTGGGCTTTCTTTAGGCTTTAGCTGTCCCACCGAGCCACAGCACCACTTGCAGCGTTTTCTATGTATGTGGTAATGAGGAATCAAACCTGAGGCTTATTGCTTGTTAGCCAAGTACTCTACCACTAGGTCAAACCCACAGGGCATCTTGCACATATTTTTGACGTCAATCTATTAGAATATTATTAGGTTTCTGTATCCTAATCAATTTTTTCCTGATGATTAGCTTTGCTGTCATATGTAAAAAATGCAAGTGGGAAAAATACAGAAGAATTAGTGAAATGTAAAAAAAGCATTAGACACAGTTAAGTAGGAGAAAGGATATTTGGATATGATGATGATGATGATGATGTTGACTTTATAATTACTATGTCAGTGTTGAGAGTTTGGCATAGTGGTAGAGTGCTTGCCTAGCATCCATGAAGATCTGGGTTTGATTGCTCAGTACCACATAGATAGAAAATCTAGATGTGGCACTGTGGCTCAAGTGGCAGAGGGCTAGACTTGAGAAAACCCGAGGACAGTGCTCAGGCCCTGAATTCAAGCCCCAAGACTGGCAGAAAGATAAAAGAAAATAAAAATGCTTTTTACGAGCTAATTCACTCACAGCATTTGCTTCTGAAATCTTCGCTTCTGTATCTTGTGAAATACCCCTTTCCCTCAACGTAGACAAGAAAAACAGATCCATCCCATGGTCCACTGTGAGGCCACTGGTTGGGCTAAGAGCTAGTCTTGCAGCAACACATAAGTTTTATTCTAATACTTTCCAAACTTTGTACTCAAATATGCTACCTACTTACCAACTTATGTCAGTTATTCTTATGCTATAACTTTTCTTCATTACTACAATATTCTTACACTCCTACGTTAATCCTCTTGCACCTCCCCTGACCTCTCTCATTCTTTTTTTCTATCTCTGGACCTCTGCTCGTCTTTCAACCCTTATACTGCACGGATCTACACTTGATGGCTGTTGAGCAATATTGTATATGTAGGTGGTTAATTATTCTCTAGGCTCAGAGGGACTTAAAGACAATAGAGATTGGAATGAGAGGCTTATTGTTTTGGGCATAAATCGCTTATCAGTGGTTGTATTAGGCTGGTCTGTAAGTGCACAAAAAGAAAGAGTGATAATACCAATCAAAACTTGTGAACATCTAGTGTCTGCCAGCGACAGAGGTCTAGGTTGGTTATATCTGAAAAACTATAATCGTATTTAGTAGTAATCTTGCTCCCATTTTCAAATGGGCAGAACAAGAAACTCAAGAAAAATGTCAAATCAAGAAACAACATCCCCCACCCAATGTAAACAGACAATGGAACAGTCACTGGCAAACCTAGAGGAGAGTCTTCCAATTTGCTACACAAATGCAATTGATAAACATCATTAATGAAAAATGTGAAAATATAAAGAAAGAGATAATGGAGGAAGCCATACCTGAACAAGAGGAAAGCAAAAACAAGGTGATAAGTGAAAAAGAAGAAGCCATAAAGGAGGCCATAATAAAGGTTTTTCAAAGAAAGATGGATGAATTCAAAGAATCCAAAAATAAAAACGTGACCAAACTCCAGCAAATGTCCAAAGAAAATAAAGCTACTGAGCTAACCACTCAAAAGGAAATCAAGGAGATAAAGAAATCCATACATGATCTAAAACAAGGGATGCAAGGCATCAAAAGTGAGCAATTAGAAGCAAGGGAGATGAAAAATAAAGTAGATAGCTTTGATAGCAGGTTAGACATTGCAGAGGAGAGAATTTCCGTGGCTGAAGATAATTTAGGTATTATAAAGAACAGAAAATGAGTCAATCCAAATCTAGGAAATATGAGAGAGCGCTTCAGGAGGTCCAAGATACAATTAGGAAGCCTAATTTAAGGCTAGTTGGTATTGAGGAGGGCGTGGAGAAAGAGGTCAATGGTATTGGAAATATACTTCAGGGAATCATCTCAGAGAATTTCCCAAATATCCAGAAGGGCAGGCCCATCCAGATACGAGAAGCTTTTAGAACCCCAAACAGACCTGACCAGAAAAGAACATCCCACCGCCACATTGTGATCCGAACTGGATCAATAGAAACGAAAGGAAAGATCCTAAAGGCAGCCAGGGAAAAGGGATCAGTAACCTACAAAGGCAAACCAATCAGAATAACCCCAGATTTCTCAGCAGAGACCATGCAAGCACGAAGTGACTGGAAGCATATATGTCATGCCCTTATATCAAATAACTACCAACCAAGAATACTGTAGCCAGCTAAGCTCTCATTCATAACTGAGGGAAAAATAAAAACATTCCATTCCAGGGAAAAGCTGCAACAATATGTCGAAACAAAACCAACACTACAGAGAATTCTCAAAGATGCTCTATACATAGAAAACCAAAATAAATGCAACATAGGGAAAGAAATGGCACCTAAACAGCATACCACCTAAGGACCACAAGAACTGTCAAGACACAGGCCCTACTAAAAGCTTTTAAAAATGGTAGGAACTAATAAATATCTCTCAATCCTAACTCTCAATATCAATGGACTTAACTCTCCAATTAAACGGCATAGGTTGTCTAGTTGGATCAAAAAGCTAGAGCCATCGTTCTGCTGACTTAGAGAGACACTTCTTACATTAAACTACAGAGCTTTTGTATGGCAACGGATATAGCTAGTAAACTAATCAGGAAGCCTACAGAGTGGGAGAAGATCTTCACCACCCAAACAACGGAACAAGGCCTCATATCTAAAATATATCAACAACTCAAAAAATTGAATCACTCCAAAACTAACCTCCAAAGTAACACCTATCCCAGTACAAAATGGGCCAAAGAATTAAAGAGAGTCTTCTCTGAAGAAGAAACAAAAATGGCCTATAGACACATGAAGAAATGCTCAACATCTCTGGTCATAAAAGAAATGCAAATCAAAACAAGTCTAACATTCTACCTAACTCCAGTTAGAATGGCCAGGATCAGGAAAACGAATGACAACAGATGCTGGAGGGGATGTGGTCAGGAGGGATCACTACTACACTGTTGGTGGGAGTGCAAACTCGTTCAACCACTGTGGAAAGCAGTGTGGCAGTGCCTCAAAAGGCTAAATATAGAACTCCCCTATAACCCAGCAATTCCACTACTTGGCATTTACCCAACAATCCAGAAGCAAGGGCATACTAATCCCACTAGCACAACAATGTTCATTGCAGCACTATGCACCATAGCAAAGATATGGAACCAACCCAGATGTCCCTCAGTTGATGAGTGGATCAACAAGTTGTGGTATTTGTACACAATGGAATTCTATGCTGCTGTCAGAAAGAATGACATCGCCCCATTTGTTAGGAAATGGAAAGACTTAGAACAAATCATATTAAGTGAAGTAAGCCAGACTCAAAGGAACTTAGGCTCAGTGGTTTCCCTCATTCATCATAATCAGTAGAAACCTTGGGCTCTACTAGCAGAGATTTGCAATAGAGCAAAAGGCCATATATAAGGCCATATAATGTGTAGTTAATTGAAAGGACCTCCAGGATATTGAAACAAAAGCCACATAATGAATGATTGTTGTCCTTAATGTACTATGTTGTCTCTCACCTCCTTTGCTGTCCCTCGGTTATCCGATATTGGTATGGTATCTCACTTTGTTATCTGATATATTGAATTTATTTGTATTTGTATATTTGAAGTTTGAAAGAGAAGGGTGGAAAACCAAGACGGGTGGGTGTTGGGGACCGACTGTGGGGTCAATGACCTTGGACCTGACCTTGGAACTACACAACTGTATACACAAGGAAGTAACTCTTATCATGATGACTTTAAGCAACGTCAATCAGTTCTTATCATGATAACTTTAAGCAATGTCAATCAGTTCTTATCATGATGACTTTAAGCAATGTCAATCAGTTCTTATCATGATGACTTTCAGCAATGTTAATCCTTTCTCATTTATCCTATATGTGATTTGTTTACTATTCTGTATGAATGTAGCCTCTGGCAACTCCCTAGTTTTAAGAAGAGTATTTAAGGTCGGAACTTAAAATAAAGGAGAGAGTCTCTTAGGCGGCAGTCTGGAGCTCACAGTCTTCTTGGACTGCTGACTTGGGCTGTAGTCCTCCCGAACTCCATCTGTTTGTCTCTCTTCTATTTTTTCCTAGTCCTTGCCCCTATTTCAGGAATCCCAATCCGCAAACCCTGCTTTGCTGCCGGCTGGCCCAGGCAACTGGCGCCCGAACAGGGACCTGAAAATCTGGGACAAGGTGAAGGACCCCCCCTGTGGTGAGTAACATGTCGTAGGACTATTAGGAGAGTGTATAGTCAGGAGAAAAAATTATGGGTCAAGTTAATAGCTATATGTCATATTCACCTATCTTAACAGGCCTACTTGAAGCCCACGGAATGTGGGTGGAAAAAGGGGTGTTTCAGAGCTTCCTACAGTTTCTCGAGGAGGCATGCCCGAGGTCTATAGAGGAGGAATTACAAAAAGCCTGGCAGCGGATAGGAAAAAGAATTAAAGATTATTATAATGTATATGGCCATGAAAAGACCCCAGTACAGGCTGTTGATGTATGGAATTTAGTAAGTGAAGGCATAGATCCTCAACATAAGAATGCTGAACTTGAATTAAGGGAACTTTATGAATTAAAGGACCCTTCTGAAAAACCTGAGGCTGAGCCATATGCCGCAGCCCAAGAGAGTCTAAGTGAGATCTTGAAAAGGGAACAACAACCAGTAGATATTGAGTATCAGAATTCAAATTTTAATATGAGGGAGGAAAGTTATGATGAGCCGATGGAGGACCGGATAGCTACAATAGAAAAGAGGTTAGAAGAAATGCTACATCTACTATCTAAAATGGGGATAGAGCAGAGAGCCCCCGCAGAAGTAGGAAAGAAATATGTCCCTCAGGCCACTATGGTGTCTGATTCTAAACCTTATCCCTCACACCCACCGCCTCCGGCTGCAGCCTTACGGCCTCAATCCCTTTTCCAACCTTTCAAGCCTAAAGGCCCTAGCAATAAGTCCCTTTTAACAGGCACTACAACCAGGCACAGTGCATCGCAATTAAACCTGGCTCAGGCTGCTAGAGAGAGGGAAGATATTTCAGATCCTCGATGCTTCCCTAGTTTAGTTGATCAGGTTGAACAAGTATACCATCAACCTGTTACTGTTAAACTATTGCAGGATTTAAAGAGTGCCTGCTCCCAATATGGGCCAACTGCCCCTTTTACTCAAGTAATATTAGAGGCCGCGTGTGCTGGTATTGTATGCCCAAATGACTAGAAGCGGCTTGCCAGAGCAACTCCAATATCCAGACCCAATTTCGCCAAGTACAAACTTTGCTTTGTTCTCGCAACCACCCCTGTTTTTTTGGCTTCGTTCGAGCTCACACTAATCTTCCTGGCCCTTTAAGTGAGGGTAACGCAATTACTGATTCTGCCACCAGAGTTTATTTAACTCAAGTCGAACTTGCTAAGCAGTCACATGCCATCCATCATCAAAACAGCCGAGCCTTGCGCCGACAGTTTAAATTATCTAGAGAAGCGGCACGTCAAATAGTTAAAACTTGCTCCAACTGTGTGCCCTTCTCACCAGCTCCTCATTTAGGTATAAATCCACGAGGACTGCTTTCTAATCACATTTGGCAGATGGATGTCACACATGTTCCATCATTTGGCCGATTAAAATATGTTCATGTTACTGTAGATACTTATTCTAATTTTATCCTAGCCACCCCCCTTGCTGGGGAAGCTACTAAACATTGTATTTCTCACTGCATTCGATGTTTTGCTGTGATGGGGATTCCCTCGCAAATAAAAACAGATAATGGCCCTGGCTATGCAGGCCAAGCATTTCAGTCCTTCTGCCATTCTTATAATATCACTCATATTACAGGCATTCCTTACAATCCTCAAGGTCAAGGCATCGTGGAGAGAGCTAATGGATTACTAAAACATCAAATTGCTAAAATACAGAAAGGAGAGTCGTTTCATGCTACCCCTGTGAATATACTTAATCATGCTTTATTTGTTTTAAATTTTTTGAATCTGGATTCAAATAATTTATCTGCTGCTCAGCGATTCTGGGAAAAAAGAGAGCAGCGTGCTTTTGCCTTAGTAAAATGGAAGGATCCCCTAACTGGTGCTTGGCACGGACCAGATCCTGTTCTAACCTGGGGTAGAGGGCATGTATGTGTTTTCTCACAGGAAGAAAATGATGCCCGCTGGCTGCCCGAACGCTATGTTCGGATTGTGGAGAGTGACAGTGGTCATCCAAGCAGCGACCCACTGGACTTTCACCCCCAACCCTCCAGTAATGCATCCAGTAATGTGGAAAAGACCTGAATTCATGTTTTTGTGTTAAGTGTAAAAGTCTCTGTTTCTTTGTCTTGTTCATGTTACATATTTTTTCTTGTCCAGTTTTGTCTTTGAAATTGGTACCAGTTTTAAATATGGATCCTTATGTTTTTTCTAAAGTTTTGTTTTGAACCTGGTTCTCACCTGCAAGAGTAAAATTGGCAAAGCACTCTTGACACAAACTTCCGGAAAATGAATGGCCAATATTAATTTTGTGCACTTTAAAATCTTTGAGTATGAATGTGTGTGAATGAGTGAGTGAACATGTTCAAGGTTTAACCAAGAAAATCATTTAGGTTTGAATTATTGCATTGTTTTAAAGAGGGGGGAGAATGGAATGTTAGCTCCAAAAAAAATGAACTTGATGCTTGTATGACAGCTCTTAAGTCCCATTTAGAAGGTCGAATCAGTAGATTGGAGAGAGAACTCCGAGAGCATCAAGGGAGGCACTTAGAGCCGAAAAAAAGAGCCTCAAGAACCTACTAGCAATGTCCCAGAACAGCCGAGACAGATCACGTTGAAAACTACTGCAGCTTCTGAAGAATGAGGAATTGCCAGCACTTCAGATCCACCAACAGCCAATATCAAGCCAACTGCTGTTGTTTCTACTCCAAGTAAAGTGACAAATGAAGCTATGGTTGGGAACAAATCAACACCTATGGCCAGTAGCCGTCCAATGGTCACATCTGCAACAGTCACCAATCGAACAACTATGCAGATCTAAGCCCCAGATGGATGAATTCCCCCCCCCTCAGAGGAATCGCAGTCAAGGATGGGATAAGAGGGGACGCTCTCTGACCAACCTAAGACAGGGCATCAGCTTGATCTGAAGAAGTTCCCCATGACGGGTAAGGCAGAGTCAGCGATCCACCCAACCTAAGACAAGCAAGTCCGCATCTTTTAAAAAAAGACGGGGGAGATGTTGGGGACCGACTGTGGGGTCAATGACCTTGGACCTGACCTTGGACATACACAACTGTATACACAAGGAAGTAACTCTTATCATGATGACTTTAAGCAATGTCAATCAGTTCTTATCATGATAATTTTAAGCAATGTCAATCAGTTCTTATCATGATGACTTTAAGCAATGTTAATCCTTTCTCATTTATCCTATATGTGATTTGTTTACTATTTTGTATGAATGTAGCCTCTGGCAACTCCCTAGTTTTAAGAAGAGTATTTAAGGTCGGAACTTAAAATAAACGAGAGAGTCTCTTAGGCGGCAGTCTGGAGCTCACAGTCTTCTTGGACTGCTGACTTGGGCTGTAGTCCTCCCGAACTCCATCTGTTTGTCTCTCTTCTATTTTTTCCTAGTCCTTGCCCCTATTTCAGGAATCCCAATCCGCGAACCCTGCTTTGCTGCCGGCTGGCCCAGGCAGGTGGGGGGTGTGGGGTTGGAGGGAAATGGGTACCAAGACATGTGAAAGGGTATCAATGTATGTGAATTAATGCACCTTCTATCTGGCAAATATCATGTAACCCTTTTACTAATTACAATAAAAAGAATTTAAAAAAAAGAAAGTTGTAGTGTGTGGGGAGGATGATGGGGTCAAATACATTTCTTCTTAGAAATATACCTCATCTGGTTGCCCTGGATTTTCCTGGCCTTCTTCTTAGAGAAAGGCCTGTTATACTGGATTTGTGGCTGGGCAATGATCTAGCATGTACATCTTCGAGTAAGACAGCCACAATTTCCATGCCTGAGACTCGAGTTTCCTGACCTTTGGCAACAGCACAGCAACATCTTTCTTCCTCCTGAGCCACAGGCCAAGTGAGCTGGCTTGAGTTGGTTGTTAGTTACAGTGGCTTGGTTACCAGGGTTCCATAATCTGTTCCATTGTGAGGGAGGCAGGGTCACCTTTCAGAGCCCAATGACCAAAGATCCTTGCTCACAGAAGACCTCACCAAAGACATACTGGAGGCTGAATCTCTCCTCCAGTCTCACAATATACATGTGGATGTAGTAAACAGCACACCTTATTTGTCCAATCCCAATGTCTTCCACTAGGCCCAACTACCAGTCAGGTCTCAGGCTCAAGGAGCCTTTCTTAGGTAAGATCCAAACTTAAGGGTCAATATTGCCCTCATCCTTTACAAAACATTTGCTTCACAGTGCCTTCTCTGCCTTCATTTTGCCCCTTGTCGAATTTTTTTTTGTTTTTGCTAGTCTTGGGACTTGACCTCAGAGTGTGAACATAGTTCTTGGGCTTTCTTTAGGCTTTAGCTGTCCCACCGAGCCACAGCACCACTTGGAGCGTTTTCTATGTATGTGGTAATGAGGAATCAAACCTGAGTCTTTTTGCGTGGTAGCCAAGGACTCTACCACTAGGTCAAACACACAGGGCATCTTGCACATATTTTTCACGTCAATCTACTAGGATATACTAGGATATTATTAGGTTCTGTATCCTAATCAATTTTTTCCTGATGATTAGCTTTGCTGTCATGTGTAAAAAATGCAGAGGGAAGAACACAGAAGAATTAGTGAAATTAAAAAAAAGCATTACACACATAGATAAGTGTTTATTCTTTGTAGGAGAAAGGATATTTTGATATGATGATGATGACTTTATAATTACTATGTCAGGGTTGAGTTTTTGCATAGTGGTAGAGTGCTTGCGTAGCATCCATGAAGATCTGGGTTTGATTGCTCAGTATCACATAAATAGAAAATCTAGATGTGGCACTGTGGCTCAAGTGGCAGAGGGCTAGACTTGAGAAAACCCGAGGACAGTGCTCAGGCCCTGAATTCAAGCCCCAAGACTGGCAGAAAGATAAAAGAAAATCAAAATGCTTTTTACGAGCTAATTCACTCACAGCATTTGCTTCTGAAATCTTCGCTTCTGCATCTTGTGAAATACCCCTTTGCCTCAACGTAGACAAGAAAAAGAGATCCATCCCATGGTTCACTGTGAGGCCACTGGTTGGCCTAAGAGCTAGTCGTCCAGCAACACATAAGTTTTATTCTAATACTTTCCAAACTTTGTACTCAAATATGCTACTTACTTACCAACTTAGGTCAGTTATCCTTATGCATACCTTTTCTTCATTACTACAATATTCTTACACTCCTGCGTTAATCCTCTTGAACCTCCCCTCACCTCTCTCGTTATTTTTTTTCTATCTCTGGACCTCTGCTCGTCTTTCAACCCTTATACTGCACGGATCTACACTTGATGGCTGTTGAGCAATATTGTATATGCAGGTGGTTAATTATTCTCTAGGCTCAGAGGGACATAAAGACAATAGAGATTGGATTGAGAGGCTTATTGATTTGGGTATAAATCGCTTATCATTGGTTGTATTAGACTGGTTTGTAAGTGCACAAAATAAACAGTGATAATACCAATCAAACTTGTGAACATCTAGTGTCTGCCAGCTACAGAGGTCTAGGTTGATTATATCTGAAAAACTATAATCGTATTTAGTAGTAATCTTGCTCCCATTTTCAAATGGGCAGAACAAGAAACTCAAGAAAAATGTCAAATCAAAAAACAACATCCCCCACCCAATGTAAACAGACAATGGAACAGTCACTGGCAAACCTAGAGAAGAGACTTCCAAGTGCTACACAAATGCAATTGATAAACATCATTAATGGAAAATGTGAAAATATAAAGAAAGAGATAATGGAGGAAGCCATAGCTGAACAAGAGGAAAGCATAAACAAGGTGATAAGTGAAGAAGAAGAAGCCATAAAGGAGGCCTTAATAAAGGTTTTTCAAAGAAAGATGGATGAATTCATAGAATCCACAAATAAAAACGTTACCAAACTCCAACAAATGTCCAAAGAAAATAAAGCTAACCACTCAAAAGGAAATCAAGGAGATAAAGAAATCCATACATTATCTAAAACAGGAGATGCAAGGCATCAAAAATGAGCAATTAGAAGCAAGGGAGATGAAAAATAATGTAGATAGTTTTGATAGCAAGATAGACAATGCAGAGGAGAGAATTTCCGGGGGTGAAGATAATTTAGTTATTATATAGAAAGAACAGAAAATGAGTCCATCCAAATCTAGGAAATATGAGAGAGCGCTTCAAGAGGTCCAAAATGCAATTAGGAAGCCTAATTTAAGGCTAGTTGGTATTGAGGAGGGTGTGGAGAAAGAGGTCAATGGTATTGGAAATATACTTCAGGGAATCATCTCAGAGAATTTCCCAAATATCCAGAAGGGCAGGCCCATCCAGATACGAGAAGCTTTTAGAACCCCAAACAGACCTGACCAGAAAAGAACATCCCACCACCAAATTGTGATCCGAACTGGATCAATAGAAACGAAAGAAAAGATCGTAAAGGCAGCCAGGGAAAAGGGATCAGAAACCTATAAAGGCAAACCAATCAGAATAACCAAAGATTTCTCAGCAGAGACCATGCTAGCACGAAGTGACTGGAAGCATATATGTCATGCCCTTAAATCAAATAACTACCAACCAAGAATACTGTAGCCAGCTAAGCTCTTATTCATAACTGAGGGAACAATAAAAACGTTCCATTCCAGGGAAAAGCTGCAACAATATGTTGAAACAAAACCAACACTACAGAGAATTCTCAAAGATGCTCTATACATAGAAAACCAAAATAAATGCAACATAGGGAAAGAAATGGCACCTAAACAGCATACCATCTAAGGACCACAAGAACTGTCAAGACACGGTCTCTACTAAAAGCTTTTAAAAATGGTAGGAACTAATAAATATCTCTCAATCCTAACTCTCAATATCAATGGACTTAACTCTCCAATTAAACGGCATAGGCTGTCTAGTTGGATCAAAAAGCAAGAGCCATTGTTTTGCTGTCTTCAAGAGACACAACTTACCCAAAAACATTCATCTTTTGAAAGTGAGAGGTTGGAATAAACTCTATCAAGCTAACTGCCCCCATAAACAGGCTGGAGTTGCCAACCTCATATCAGATAAAATAGACTTCAAACTAAAATTAGTAAGAAAAGACAAAGAAGGTTACTACATACTACTAAAGGGATCTTTCCTCCAGGAAGACATAACGATCCTAAATATTTACACACCCTTTTGAAGATTCTCAAAAGATTGAAGATTCTGCCAGTGTAATTAGATTCCGGCATTGATATTAAATAATGCAATGAGTAGGGATTTATATTTGAAATATCTCTGTTGACAAAATCTAACACACATTTGCTTAGTATTTGCTTTTGATTTCCCAAGAAGTTCAGTAGAAGCCAACATGTGTGGCATATATCGACTGGGAGAAATGATTCAGAATATGTGACTCATTTGAACAGGAGTCAGTGAAAAGATACAGAAGCAGGATACCCATATTGTGATAATTTGTATCTTTTGCTTATTTTGTGTTTGTTATTATTTCCATTTGTAGTGTACATTTCTAGGTAAAAACTTTTAAAATGTTTCCAAACAATTTGTTATTTCAACAGCAAAAAAAGACATTTATATGCCTGATAAAATTCACAGATTCCAAATTTTTCCATATTATTTTTTGTTTTTTGTTTTTTTTTTTGGTGGGTCATAGATCTTGAACTCACCTGGGCACTATCCCTGAGCTCTTCAGCTCCAGGCCACCACCTTACCCTGGAGCCAAGCCCCACTTCCCATTTTCTAAAAGTGAATTGGAGATAAGAGTCTCAGGTCTTTTTGTGCCAGGATGGCTTTAAACCTTGATCCTCAGATCTCAGCCTCCTGAGTAACTAGGATTATAGAAGTGAGCCACCACCCCATCATGCTCAGCTTTCTGGTTTTTTTAAAACAAGCCCTTTTGCTGGAACTCGTCTGAGCACTGTCCTTCAGCTTTCCTCAAGCCTAGTGGTCTTCTACTTGAGCCACAGCACTACTTATGGTTTTTTCTGTGTATGTGGTACTGCGGAATTGAACCTTCATCTTCATACAAGCACTCTACAACTATGCCAAACTCCCAGCCCCTCCACATTAGTTTTTATGATAGATCTTTCCATGCATCCAGGTTGGCAAGAAATCCTTCTTGAGTTTCCAAAGATCAGGGAGTATAGGTGTGTCTCATCCTGTGTGGCTACATAAGCATTGTTTAGGGTACAGTTCTCTCTTCATTCTATCCATCTAGAGCAATTTTCATCTTCCATGTATAATCATTAAACATTCAGCTCCTGTTCCTCTCTACTCCATTCTCTGGAACCATCGTGCTTTTTGGCTCTAAGGGTTTGTTGATCCTTGGAAGCTCTGGAAGGGAAAACATACCCTAGCTCTTCCTTTATGACTGCTGTATTTTTAGTTTACTGTAATCAAGATTCATCTGTAAAATGTAGTAAAATGTTCTTCCTTTTCAATGCATTGTTTTGCATATTTCTATCTTTGGATTATTATTAATAGTTGTGAATGGATTCTCCACATATTTGTTCTAGTCTCTGCTTTCTCTTCCGTTAGGTACAAATCTAGAAATAGAAGTGTTGGACCATATTTCTATGTAATTCTATATTTAGTACTTTTTTAGCACTCTCCACGCAATTTTTGATTGTTTTATATTCCTTGAAGAACTATTCCAAAGTTCTACTTCTTCTCACTACCTTCCCAGTAATAGACTTTGAAAGCTATTTTTTTGTATGTGTGTGTGTGTGTGTTTGTGTGTGTGTGTGTGGATCTTTTTGTTTAAAACTATATTTATATTAACATATTTAAAGCAATGATTTCATTGTAATTTTAATTTTTCTCATGACTGTTAATATTGAACTTCTTTCTACATTTTGAACTACTATTTCTATATATTCTTTTTAGAAAATCCTCTCCAATCTCCAATTTTTTTCCCTTTTTTTTGTGGGGTAGTGGGGAAAGTCATGGGGCTTGGACCTTGGGCCGTGAGCTCTTTAGTTTTAGGCTATTGTCCTACCCTGAGTATTGCCCCTGAGTTCTTCTGCTCACAGCTCCCTACCCCTCTTCCCATTATATACAGAACAAAGGTCATCCTCAGTCTTTTTGAAAAAGTAAAACATACAGTAAATTTGTAGTACAAAACTGCAAGAAATAAATTTCTTGCCAGGTGCAGTGACTTCTACCTCTAATCCTAGCTACTCAGATATCAGGCTGATATCTAAAGATTTGGTTCAAAGCTAGCCTGGGCATTAGAAAGTCTATGAGACTCTCATCTATAGTTAACCACTAGAATATGGGAAATGGCACTGTGGCTTCATAGGTAGGGTGATAGCCTTGAGTTGAAGAGCTCAGGAACAGTGCCCAGGCCCAGAGTTCAAGCCTTACAAATCCCCCAGCCAAAAAAAGAAAAAAAAGTTTCTTCCCCAAGTGATTATTATGCCAGACATAGAACATTAACATTCTGGGTGTACTTCACAGTATTATTACTTGATACCCTAAGATTTTGCAATATTCTCAAAGTACCAGCATATGTCATCATATAATGTAGTTCCTTTTCAATGGAATAATTCCATTTATAACCTAAATCTACTCCCCCGACTTATTTTTGTCGATACCACAATTGCTCTACCATGATATGCCACAAGCCATTAAACATTTTATGGTGGGTAATTGGAAAGGAGTCTCATGGAATTTTATGCCAGGCTGGCTTTGAACCATGGTCCTCAGATCTCAGTCTCCTGAGTAGCTAGGATGACTGGCGTGAGCCACCAACACCTGGCTTGCCTTTTTATTTTTTTTTTGGGTCTTGGGACTTGAACTCTGGGCCTAGGCACCATCCCCAAGCTTTTCAGGTCAATATTTCATGTAAGTCTAAACATTTAAGTAAAGGAATACAATTCCAACAAAAAAAGAATAAAATTCCAGACATGGTGTGTTTATAACTCAGTGCTAATTACTTGATGAAAATGTGCCATTCCAGAAGCTGGTGTCATTTGATGATTTAGCTGTGGATTTCAGCTGGGAGGAGTGGCAGCATCTGGACAATGCTCAGAGGACCCTGTACAGAGATGTAATGCTGGAGACCTACAGCAACCTGGTGTCCTTAGGTGAGCAAAAGTCAAATTCACTTGCAAGGCCAAGTGCCTTGTTATTTTGCAGATACGTGAATGTTTATCAAACTTTCAATACTATTTAAATTAAAGATTCCAGGCCCTGAGAAGTATCATTACTTTCTAAAGAAAACCTAAGGTAATTTTGTACTCATTCTTCAGGATACCTTCAGGATACTTTGAAAACAGTTCTAAATTATGTTTCCTCTAATGGAGACGACATTCCAAACTTACACAGGAATTGTAAGTGGATAAACCATCCAGAATAGAATATATATCATTATTGGAAATAGGATCTACAAATCACTAAACAGTGAGTTTATAATGGAAACCTGGCACTAGGTGCAATGTTTCATGCCTGTAATCTTAAAATATTCAGGAGGAAGAAATCTAAGAATTCTAATTTGAAGCCAGCAATGGCATAAAAATTGCCATGAAACTCTATAACTCCAAGTAACCCCTCAAAAATGTTAGTGGAGTGTCAAAAGTTTGACTTTGTGGTTGAGTGCTTTCTTAGCATGCATGAAGACCTATGCATGTAAGTGGAGCTGGGACTCAAACTGGTATTTTTCTAGCCTTGAGCAAGACAGCTAAGTTTATGCCATACAAAATGAATCCAGAGCTGGGGAAAAGTCAACCATGGAGCCAGTGAGAAATGAGAAAAAAGATTTAATAGATAACTTGTGAGTAGGATGTCTGCGAACTTAAAGCAATGATGACACAGCATAAGCAATAATTCTCTACTGTTTCTAATTTACAGGGCCCTGTGTTCACAAACCTGTATTAATTGACAAGCTAGAGCACTGTGCAGAACTCTGGATAGGAAATTCCTCTGACAAGAATATCACAGGTGAGTGAATGCATCTTCATATTGATGTTGGAGCCTGAGCCCCATTGGTAAGTTCATGTTGTGATGTACTGAGCAATAATATTCTTAGTTACCCTAAATCCTGTGTGGAACCTATGGAATTCTTTGTGAATGAATCAAGAATCATTTTCTTTTCCCAACCCTATGCCTGGTCTCAGGGCCTGAGCATGGTCCTTGGGATTTCTCAAGGCTAGCTCTCTACTTCTTGAGTCATAGCACCACTTCTGGCTTTTCCTTTGTATGTAGTACCAAGGAACTGAACCAGGTCTTTGTGCATGCTAGCCCAAACCCCGGCACCAAGAGTCATAGAGTGATATGACGAATTCTATGTGGCAGTAGAGTTAAAGTTAGATTTCTCTGTAGAAATCACTGTGAAACAAAATAAAATGAGAAAGCCATGAGCCCGTGTCTCATGCCTGTTATCCTAGCTACTTAGGAGGCTGAGATCTGAGGATCAAGGTTCAAAGACTGACCTATCACAAAAACACCTTAGACTCTTCTTTCCAATGAACCAATAGAAAATGAGAAGTGGGGTTGAGGCTAAAGACATAGGGCAGTAGCCTTGAGCTGAAGAGCTCAGGAAGAACAGCCAGGTCTAGAATTCAAGTCCCATGACCGCAAAACAAGAAAGAAAGAAAGAAAGAAAGAAAGAAAGAAAGAAAGAAAGAAAGAAAGAAAGAAAGAAAGAAGAAAGAGGGAAGAAAGAGGGAAGGAAGGAAAGGAAGAAAGAAAGAAAGAAAGAAAGAAAGAAAGAAAGAAAGAAAGAAAGAAAGAAAGAAAGAATGATATTTCATTTCTTTAAAACTAAGACTATAAATGATTGAGCAAACAAGGAATAAGTCAGGGCATTATTCTCTGATAAGGATAATATCTTTATGCTGGTAGGAAGAGACTGGTATTCAGAACCAGACCTTTCCACCAGAAATTGAGCCTAGTGGTAGAGTGCTTGCCTAGCATGCACAAAGACACAGGTTTTATTCCTTATTACCACATACATAGAAAAAGCCAGAAGTAATGACTTCATTGGTAGAGTTCTAGTCTTGAGAAAACCCAAGGACAGTGGTTAGGTCCTAAGTTCAAACCCAGGAATGGAAGGAAAAAAAAAACAACAAAGTTTCAATCAACATAAGAAAATTAACTAGACAATGAGCTGGGGATTTTCTGGTCTTCCATGGTACTGAGGGACAGGAGTGTTAGAAAAGGAATTTTTATAAGACTTCAAATGGAAAGAAACAAATTTCAAAATTCCCACAAATACCTAAATTGAGACTTTAGTGAGAAGTTGTAACTGAAGGGATATAGGTGTAAGTCCTTACTCTCAAGAATCGTTCTTGCTTGGATCAAAGGCAAAAAGATATATAAACCAAACTTGTGGCCGCTGAATCTAGAAAAAATTCGTGTTCCTCACTTAAAGGTTAATAAGCAAACAGCATTGAAACTGGGTAAGGTAATCCTATCTGCTACTCAGGACCTGAGACTCTTATCTGTAGTTAACTCTAGAAAACTGGAAGTGGGTCTGTAGCTCAAGGATAGGGGTTATAGTCTTCTGCTGAATTGTTCAGGGACAGGGCCGAAGCCTATGAACTACAAAAAAAAAAGAAAAGAAAAGAAAAGTAAGTTTTAAAAAAATGCAAAACAGCACTATATTTAGATTATTTCTCAATATAATAAATAGGAATGACTTTTTAGTCTGTGGAAGGAAACTCAGGTTGTGTCACAGAACCAACACAAGATAAAACCCTTAATGAATGTAGCAAATGTTCAGTCTTTTCCCCAGAAGGCACAAGTCAAGATTTATCACTAAACACCCACAGGATAGAATCCTATGAATAAATGAAAGGGAAATTTTTTTGAAGAACTCATAGTTGAGTTTGCATGATACCACACAGACACAGGATAAAAATCGTATGAATATAAGAATATGAAAAATCCATCATGAACGCATGGCTAAGTATAAAATGCACATAGGAGAGAAAAACCTTATGAATATTACAAATGTGGAAAGTGTTTGACCTGGAAGGCATACTTCTGTGTTCATCACAAACCTGATTCCCATAGAAGAAAAGAAAACTAATGAATAGAACAAATGTGCAATGACTTTTAATCAGAAGTCAGTCTTCAGTACATTTCAGAACATACACAATAGAGAAATTCTGAGTAATGAAAAACATTTAGCTATGTATAGAATCTCTGTATATGGGAGCATTAGGGTAAGTCTTCTAAACAAAGTCAACCTTCAGCAAGCATTAAGAGCACTCACAGAAGAAATAATAGCATGTAGGAAAACCTTTGTCAGAAACCTCTAAAAGCTGACTGTGTGGCTTAGTGGTAGAGTGCTAACCTATCAAGGATGAAGGCCTGGGTTAGATTCCTCAATACTACGTGAAAAGAGCAAGCCAGAAGCAGCACTGTGGAGCACTGTGGTTCAAATGGTAGAGTGCTAACCTTGAGCAAAGTAGCTCAGGCCCTGAGTTCAAGCCTAAGGATTGGAGAGAGAGAGAGAGAGAGAGAGAGAGAGAGAGAGAGAGAGAGAGAGAGAGAGAGAGAGAGAGAAAGAGAGAGAGAAAGAGAGAAAAGAGAGAGAAAGAGAGAGAAACAGGAACTTCTAAATTTTACAGAGATAGAGAAGGAGAGAGAGAAGGAGACAGAAACTAATTTCTAAACTTTACAGTCTTTCTATTTCCTTACAAATTCGTCTATGTCATTCTTTCTGACAGAAGCACAGAATTCCATTGTGTAAAAATACCATATTTGATCTACTCATCAACTGACGGGCATCTGGGTTGGTTCCATACCTTTGCTATAGTAAATAGTGCTGTGATAAATGTTATTGTTCTAGTGAATTTAGTATGTCCTATCTGGACGATTGGCAAGTAGTGAAATTGCTGGATCACAGGGGAGGTCTATGTTTAGTCTTTTTGGGATACTGCCATAGTGCTTTCCATAGTGGTTGAACGAGTTTGCAATCCCACCAGCAGTGTAGCAGTGATCCCTCCTGGCCACATCCCCTCCAGCATACGTTATTAGATTTCTGGATCTTGGCCATTCTAATTGGAGTGAGGAGGAAAAGGGAAAGAGGAACTGAAACTTTCTCTCCTTACAGATGACATGATTCTGTATTTAAAGAACCCTATAGACTCTACTCCAAAGCTGCTTGAGCTGATATAAACCTTTGGTAAGGTAGCAGGGTATAAAATTAACCCTCAATGTCAACTGCCTTCCTATATGTCAACAAATGAGAGGAATGAGGCAAGAATCAGGATAGCAACTCATTTTGCTATCAAAGAAAATAAAATACCTAGGAATTAACTTAGAATGTAAAGCACCTTTTTGATGGAACTATAAACTCTGGAGAAGGCCATTAACGCAGAACTGAGGAAATGCAAAAACCTATGCTCCTGGTTTGGAAGAAGTAATATTGTAAAAATGGCAATCTTGATAAGGACTATCTACAAATTCAGTGCAATATTCATCAATATCCCAATGTCATTCTTTAAAGAAACAGAAGAGGAAATCCAAAATTTCACTTGGAATAATAAAAGACCCCTTGTAGTCTGTCTTCTTGCATGATACATAATGTTTAATCTCACCTTCTCCACCAAAATCTCACCTTTCTCATTGAGACATAGGTGGCCCTGTTTACTAGCAGCAAAGGCTCAAACGCGCAGTTTCAGGTGTCACCACTTCCCCTGTTACTGGGTAGATCCAACTCTGTCATCGATTCTGAGATCTGCTCTGGGAGTTTTGGTCACAAGTTGTTCTGTGGCATCTGCTGCCAGCCTGTGCCTATTTGCTTCCTTTTTCTCCAGCAGCCACCAACAGGGAATGAAGTTCAGGCGCTGATGCTCTCCTTCATATGCAGGGCAGGATGAGCCCAACCCTCCCTCATCTTCCTCTTCCAATTTTTGGGAAAAAATGTGCTGGCAGAAGTCCTCAGGTGTGGCGCATGGCTGATCCACACTTTTAATCCAGGCTGGTCAGGAGGCTGAGATCTGAGTATGGAAGTTCCAAGTCACCTAGAACAGGAAAGTCTGATAGATTCTTACTACCAAAAATAAAAACAGCTGGGAATGGAGTTTGTGCTCAAGTGGTAAAGGGCTAGTCTTGAGTACAAATGCTTAGTGGCCAAGCCCTGAGTTCAGGCTCCAGCACTGCCAACAACCTCACTTTAGTGAGATTTTAGCTTTATCCATGTAGGCACATCTCACTGGAATCTTTGCTGGTAGAGATAGTCTTCATAATTTTGTCTCAAGGTAAAGGTCCTCCTGGGGTAGTACACAAAAGGTGTCATGGAGAGAGGAGCCCCACTTGCTCCAGGTTTGAAGATGGCATAGGTCAAGCCAGCATGGAGTTGTCACATCAGTCTTTTTCCTAGCACCACCTACCAGTGAATGTCAAATGACATTGATTGTTGTGGGATTGTGTGATTGAAGTGCCCCATTAAGGGCAGTGTTAGCACATCCAAACTTGGATACCAGGGATGCTGAAATCTCAAAGCTAAGATTTCTGTTGGCTACAGAAATGCTGGTGTGTCTGTGATTCACTAAAAGTTCAGGTGCAAAGATTCTGAAGCTTGATGCCATGTGTTTATTCCATTTAGTAAAATTATTTTAATGCACTGTATAAGTTAAAACATTTGATAAGAGTCAGGGGTAGTGAAAACATTGTCCTTGAATTCAGGTTTCTGGCAGGGTAATGGGGGGGGTGTTGGTGGCTGGGACTATGAAGCTGGAGCTGCTATCAAACCATGGATCATGTTCCACTTTGTCTGGGAGAAATGACTCCAAAGATGATATTTGAATGGTGAGGAAAAGATGATGATGTACTCAGGAAATTTCTCCTAAACAAATGCTCATGTGGAAGTGGGATGGCGGCTGGGCATGTCTGAGGCAGAGCTCAAGGGGGCCTCTCATGGCGTTGAGAACGTTCCTTGCGACTTCAGACATGCAGCAGGGTGTTTTAGATGACCATGGTGAGATGGATGGAATAAGACTGGAGACAAGATGAATGCTGGGATCCTGCAATGCTCTTGCATGAGTGGCTGGTGGCTCACCTGAAAGAACTAATTATGTCTAAAAAAGAAATCAGGAATTTGTTTTGATTAGATAATACCTGTAATCCGAGGCATATTCAGGATCCTGATCTTAGTATTGTGGTTTAAAACCAACCCAGCAAAGGGAAAAATGCATGAGACTCATACTCCCAGTTTAGAGCAAGAACAAAGATTGAAGTGGAGCTGTGGCTCTAGAGCTAGAGTGCTACCTTGAGCAAAGAAAAGCTAAGAAAAAGCTCCAGGTTTTGAGTTCAAGGCCAGGAATGAAAGAAGGAAGGTAAAAAAAGAGAAGTATGTGAGGAAGGGAAATATATAAAGGAAAAAGAGAAGGTACTAGAAATTTAAAATTAGAGAATATTTAAAAGTCATCAGTCCTTCTAAGAAAAGTGTTGGAGTATGGGTTCTATATGTGGTGAACTGGAAGCCCAGCAGTGACTTGTTAACCAAAGAGTCACCATGATGAGCAAAGGATAGAAATCTGCATGAGCCTCTTAGCGGATGGAGTCACAGAAGAGAACCTCAGCTCCCATCCCATAGTTAGAAGTATATAGAGATGGGGAAGTTGGCATCACCTTGATGTCATTGTGTCCATGGAGACTGGAAGCCATGGCTCTGTGAAAGCACAATGTTCTGGTTACTGAGCTGAGAGGCTGAGGAGAGCCAAGTCCTGGCCATGAAGAAATCAGAGTGGCAGCAGAGCAACTCTGCTGCAGTGTGTGCTTGCTTGGCTGTACTTATTCTGTGGTGGATCAGGCCGGAGCGGGTGATAGTAACTGTTTTGTGGTCACAAGCCCTTCACCAAGAGCTTCCTCTGTGATCCTCATAAGCTACAGGGTGGCTGGTGGTGGGATGTGTGTGGGGTGGAAGTGACAGAGGGATGGACGCATGGCAAGGTGCGTGAAGAGATGAGAGGAATCATGAGAGCCCAGTTCATTGGTTTCCAAGGTTAATGGGTGGGAGGTAGAGAGGCATGATGGAGGAATGATGGAGGCAGGGGAAGATGGTGACAGATTGAGGCCATCTGTAGTGCCAGCCTGGCCATCATCTGAAGCCCATATGCAGCTTCCTGATCCTTCACTTAGTCCTGCTCCTTGTGGAGGGAATGTCACGTGTACCCAGAGCTAGGGGTGGGGCAATGTTAGTAGCACCTGGAGAACCATTGGCCTCTACCTGGGTGAGGGGTGGTTATGGCTCCCATGCTGGGTGGCCTGATAGCTATGGAACAGATCTCTCCTTAGATACCACAGTCAGTGGCTGCTCTCCATGTAGGGTTAGGGCACCTGCTCAGCCATTAGGACACCCCATGCAGGACAGAGGCCTACAATTCAGATGGCAGCACAGGGGTGAAGATGATCTCACCGTAGCCCTAGTTACATGGCTGTCCCAGCATGCAGGACAGGATGAGCTGGGGGAAGATGTTCTGTGTGTTTTTCCACAGCCTATCCCGGCCTCTTCTTGTGTCTGATTAGACCAAGAGAGTACCAGGTTCCGTCTCATAGTCCTGGTTCTTTTTCTTTTACAGTCATGAGGCTTGAACTCAGGTCCTGGGTACTGTCCCTGAGCTCTTTTGCTCAAGGTTGATGCTCTACCATTTGAACCATAGTGCCATTTTCAGCTTTTCCTTTTCATATGGATCTCTGATATGTCCAGTGCTGTGCCTGCAGGGAGGCACTCACCCCACAGACAGAGCCACCTCTGCCGTGACTGTGACTGCCCACAACCCTCACACCCAATCCTTGCTCACCCCTCGACTCCAGTTTTAGCTCCTCTTGGACTGGGTGTCCAGCCTACCCCTTCCTACACTCACAAAGGGTCTACAATTGTCTTCCCAGGGTCCTTTCTTCTGCCACCCAGAGTACAGACTGTGCACATCTTGACGATCACAGAGCTCAAAGCCAAAGGCTGCGATGCAGAAGGGGGTGACCCAGTAGCTGCACAGGGCCCATGGATCATCCTGTGCATCCCCCAGCCTGTGAATTCCCCCACCCCCTTGGCAGGGAAGCTCCATGCCCACATCCTGATCCCTGGTCCCCTCCAATTCCATTCTCCCTGGGATTTTGCAGACTGTCTACCATCAGGATCTAAAATTCTATTCATCACTTTATGTCCTTATCACTGATTTGCTACTTGGGCAGGATCTCCCCGTGCCTGGAGAGTGGGCATGTCATGTACTCTCTGTGGAGAAGTTGCCCCAGGAGAAGAAATATGCACTTCATGTGAGTGTTGGACAGGGCAGGAGGGCTCCCTAGGATCAGAAGCCACAGGAGGGGTGCAGATGGGGGAATGCTAGGGGCCCCAGGGGACAGTGGGAGTTAGGGCACAGTTGATTCCTTCTGCAGGGTTGACACCGCTTCACAAACCCAACAGAATGAGGTTCACATTACAGATGTCAGAGACAGTGCAGATTGCCAATGGGCGCAGGGGTCACTGTCACCCCCAGATGCTGGCTGCATGCTGGGATGCACGCAGAGATGTTTTCAAGATCAGATAATGCGGATGTTGCAGGGTGTAACCATTCTTTTCAGATGGCTCTCTAGCTCTCTTGAGCTTCATCTCTATCTTTGGCTTTTTCTTGGCAGTTAACTGGAAATGAGAGTTTCATGGACTTTCCTTTCTCGACTGGCTCCAAACAGAAGCTATGCACAGTTTTCAAACCATACCCTACTGAAGAAGGGAAGCTTGATCTGGTGCTTAACTGGGTTGCACTTTGGCTCCGTTTGCTATGCCTCACGGGAGGGGGCTCATCATTTGTAGACTAAGATCTCATGACCTTCAAAGCCAAATGCTACCTGAAAGTTCAGGGTCCCAGCCTATGTGTTGGGCCGGGGTGAATACATTCACTGTTATGCTGGGTCATCAACCCATGTTTTAAGGTGGAAGTAGGCAGTGCCACATTTGATAAGAACATCTGCCAGAGATTGTCACCTCATGAAAGCAGATTCTAAATTTGTATTCCATTTCCTGTGGTGGAGAAATCCCCTCCAACTTAGACAGGCTCACATCCACCTGCAGGTCACACTCCTAATGCACACTTGAGTGTCCTCATGGTATTGGGATCTAAGTTTGTAGGGAATGCTGCTTTAGTCCATGAATTAGCTGGACAAGTGATGACAAACGTGTTGTGGATTAATATGAGAACAATTTAAGAAGCCCTGGAGGAGCATCAACCTGACCCTCTGTGGTGCTATAAATCTGATAGGATGTTCCAGACTGAGAAACAATCACATGGCTTTGTGTTTGGCATCCAGACAAGTGAGTGCATGTCTTAGCTGTCAGCCAATACAGAGGAGGACATGAATAAGTGGGTGGAAAGCATCTGTCAGACCCCTGTCTGGGGGCAGGTGGAGAGAACATAGGAAGGTAGATACCATGGCTGTGGTGGGGCCAAAAAAAGGGTAAAAGAGGCAAAGGAACCAGGTACTGGTAGCTCAAGACTGTCATCCTAGCTACTCAGGAGTTTGAGATCTGAGGATCACAATTCAAAGCCAGCCCAGGACAGAAACTCCATGAGACTCTTATCTGCAATAAACTACTGAATGCAAGAAGCTCAAGCTCAGTGACAGCATCCAGGCCTAGCGTTCAAAACCGAGGACTGGCAGAAAAAAGTATCAAAGGACAAGAAGCTGGCCAAAAGTTAGAGGGACTCTATCTTGACAAACAATACAATGGTAAGTTGCACTCAGAAGACTTGCACAAAATCTGGAAATGCCTGAGACCTATCTATGTATGTTTCCTGTTTGTCTAAATACATATGTTTATGCATTTATATATTAGTATAGAGAGACAGATCAATACATATGACTATACATATATACATAGCCAGACACTTATGGGTGGGTGGTATACTGTGTGAGAGTTTGTGTTTGTGTTTTGTGGATGGCTATCTCTGTTTAAGAAAGATAGAAAATATGTAAATATCTTTTAAAAAAACTTGATAAAATATAGAGAGACATAAGCTCTTGAGGGAATCTGAAATGACAAGATTATTCACAGGCACATTTATCCTTATGGATTCCTCTGCAAGTTTTAATTTTTTTCATTATTTTCTTTCTTTTTTTGAACCAGTGCTAAGGATTTCTCTCAGGGACCAGGTGCTGCCAATTACTAATTTTCTCATGGCTGGTACAAGAGGAACTGAGCCACAGTTCCACTTTTGCCTTATTTATTCGTGCTTAACTGAAGATAAAGATTTCTATCAGTGACTTTCTTTCAGGGGCTGGATTCTAACGAGGATCCCCAGACCTCAGGCTTCTCTATAGCTACAATTAACAATATGAGAACCCAGCACTGGGTTCCAATGCACAGGGCAAGAAATTGAGTGAATCTCTCAACTCCAATTAGCTATAATAAGCTAGAAGTGAAAGACCAATACCTTTGAGGAAAAGATGCTGAGGGTTATCACATAGGCCCTATGAGTAAGCCCTAAACCCTGTACACATGTGTGCATGCACACATTGGCAGATACACACACATGCACACACACAATATTTCAGGCAATATTGTATTTTGAATTAATATCCAAAGATTGGACAACAGGATAGCAAGTAATAAAATCTGTTTTTCTTGTCTACATTGAGGGAAAGGGATAAGTCACAAGATGCAGAAGCGAAGAATTCAGAGGCAAATGCTGTGAGTGAATAACTTGTAAAAAGCACATTTCTTTTCTTTTCTATTCTTTTGTTTTTTCTGCCATTCCTGGGGATTGAACTCAGGGCCTGAGCACTGCTCTTGGCTTTTCCCAAGTCTAGCCCTCTGCCACTTGAGCCACATTGCCATATGGGTTTTTATATCTGTGTGATATTAAGGACTCAAACCTAGATCTCCATGGATGCTAGGCAAGCACTCTACCACTGGGCCAAACTCTAAACCCCGATTAAGTATTTATAAATAGTCATCATCATCATATCAAAATATCCTTTCTCCTACAAAGAATGAACACTTATCTATGTCTGTAAGACTTTTTTTTATGTCACCAATGCTTCTGTGATTTTCCCACTTGCATTTTTACAGATGACAGCACAGATATTCATCAGGAAGAAAAATAGATTAGGATACAGAAACCTAACAACATCCTAGTAGATTGAAGTGAAAAATATGTGCAAGATGGCCTGGGTCTTTCATGTATTTGTAGAGTGCTTGGCTACCACACAAAAAGAGTCCGGTTTGATTCTGCAGTACCATATACATAGAAAACTCTGGAAGTGGTGCTGTGGCTTGGTGGGACAGCTATAGCCTAAAGAAAGCCTAAGAACAATGGTCAGGCTCTGAGGTAAGTCCCAGGACTAGCAAAGAAATTGTGCAAGAGGCAAAATGCAAGCTGAGAAGGCACTGTGAAGCAAAATGTCTTGTGAAGGGTAAGGGGAATAGTGACAGTTAAGTTTGGATCTTACCTAAGAAAGGCTCCTTGAGCCTGAGACCAGGCTAGCACTTACGCCTAGTTAATGACTTGGGATTTGAACAAAAAGGTGTGCTGTTTACTACATCCGTATGTGAGGTGGGAAGGGAGATTCAGCCTCCAGTATGTATATGGGGAGGTCTTCTGTGAGCAAGGAGCTTTGGTCATTGGGCCTTGAAAGGTGACCCTACCTCCCTCACAATGGAACAGAATATGGAACCCTGGTAACCAAGCCACTGTATGTGACAACCAGCTCAAGTCAGCTCCCTTGGCCTGTGGCTCAGGAGGAAGAAAGATGTTGCTGTGCTGTTGCCAAAGGTCAGGAGGCTCGGATCTCAGGCATGAGAGATATGGATGTCTCAATTGAAGAAGTAGATGCTGGATCATGACCAAGACAAAATTCCAGTATATCAGGCATTTCTCTAGGAAGAAAGCCAGGAAACTCCAGGGAAACTCAGATGAGGTATATTGAGAGGAAATCTATTTAAACCCATCATCCTGCCCACAAACTACAACCTTCTTGTGTGCATTCAAGTGACTAAACTGAGATCAGAGTGTGTCATTTCCAATCTACTCTATACCAATTCCTCAGTGTGAAGTGTGGTCCCATTCCTACGTTTGAAATATCCACTGCTTTGCCAATACAGTGTGATGGTAAGTCAGCTCAGACTCTGAATGAGCCTTGTAATCTATGGATCCTGGAGGAAGGCCTGTAGGAGATGCTGCTGACAAAGCTGATCCCTGCCTACCAGAAAGGTGATCTCTTTTATGTGGGAAACTTCCTGCACAATTTCAAATAGTGGAGGACAATGTAGTAGTTGCTGGAAATTCTCTTGAAAAACCCATGTTTGCTCACCCCTCCTGGCCAAGTCTTGGAATACTTGGCTCCTCTCTGAGCCTGTTTGGTTCACTGGGGTGTTCACAGGGGAGCTAAGCATGATACAAGTGCCGAAACTACTTCATTAAGACTGGGACACCATGCCATTTCATTTCCCTCACAAGCTACTGGAGTCTCAACAGTGTGCTTACTGAGAAGTTGGATTTCAGGCATGAGTAAGTGGATCCCAACTGCAGCCCTCACCTAGGTGACATCCTAGGAAATCCCATTTCCCAGTAAGCAATGAGGTGTCAGTACTAATGGCGGAGGCCTGTGAAATAATGGAGTCAGAGGAAAAGCTGGGGGCTGAATCACTTTTGAGCCATCAGGGAGGGCTTGTGATAGCTTTGCCTGTTAGAACCTGAAAGCATTTACATTTTGGTGTGTGGTGCAGTGCTGCCACTTGAACCTGAACCCAGGTCTAAATGCCATCCGTTTGGTGTTCAAAAATTAGCACTGTACCATTTGAGTCATAGGTCAAGTTCTGGCTTTTTGCTGCCTAATTGAAGACAAGTGCCTTTAGACTTTTACTGACTAGACTGGCTTTCCACTGTGATCTTCAGAGCTCAGCCTGCTGGGTGGCTAAGATTAGAGGAATGAGCATTTAGTCCTTTATTTAGAGCATTCACTTATTGATTTATTTAGAGCATTTACTTAGTTAATTTAAGGTGCGTTTACTTTGGACAGATGCATAGAGGCCTCTCTCAGAAGCTTCTGGAAGTGGGGTGTAAAAGTCATCCTGTTCTCGAGTGTCTCTTAAACCCCTCCCAGCACATAAGTGCACATCTATGCAGGACAGCCACAGCATTAGAATCCTGCAAGAAAGGGGCTTTGGTAAAAGGCTCAGGATGGAGAGAGAAGGCTCTCACTTTCCTTGTACCGAATGTGCCCACAGCATCATGTGTTCCATCTATACGATGTGAATGGACTTCTACCCCAGTGATTTCTACGAGTTTAAGAACTGCCACACCCTGACACAACTCAAGCTCTATATGAGGTTCTACATGTCGGCTTTGGACCTGCTCTTCTAAACACAAACTTTTTGACCAGCTGGAGGAATATGCGACCAGTAAGACCAAGAAAAAGTAGAAGTCCTGGTGTGGGTGCCTCAGAACCTGTGAGTAGGAAGCCCATGTGGTCTAGATATTGGTTGGCCCTTACTTCTACAGAGCTTGGCAAAATGCCCTTTATGGGTGGTGTCAGCCAGGTAATGTCTGTCCTCTGAAAGGACTCGGGAATAAGCACTCATTAGAAAGACCCTACACCTCCTCAATGTTCAGTCCAAACTCCAGTTCTACAGACTCCTCCATTAGATCCTCATGGAAGTTGAGTGACACTTCAACTTGCAGAGTCCACTCTGTCCACTCTGTACCTATTTCCATTCTTAGGTTTGGGTCATCGTGTAAGAGCTTATCCTGAACTCCGGATGAAAAACCCACCAATGGAGTTGGTGACTGATGGAGACTGAGAATCATCACTGCACTCCAGAAAGCATGGGCCTTCTGTAGAAATTACCAAACAGGTTTAGAGTCCTATGGATATACCTTTTGCTCTGAACCCCATGTGTGACACAGTTGAACCTGCAGATACTATGGAGGAAGAAAAAGAGCAGCCAGATTTCCTTCCGTTTCCTTTCACACTCCACCCAGAGTCAGTCCATCTGAGTCAGAGTAACACTCCACTTATTGTGCAAGCTGAAGGGGCACACGCTGGGCTCATGGAAAATGTCCCCATGGGAAGCAGCAAGTGTACTCTCAATACTGGATTCATTGGAGGAAAATGAATCCATCCTCACAGAATATCCAGACCCATCCATCTCACTAAAAGAGACTCAATCTCCATTCGACAAACCAGAATCCATCCCCCTCTTAACTCAGGAAGGACATTCTGTTTCTCATGAGGAAGGAGACCCTTCTGAGGACTCTGAAGGAGAATTACTGTCTGAAGGCAACTTGGAGGCCAGTCTGGATTTAGAGCTTCCCTGTCCCCTTCCTAAAAAGACATCTCTTTATCTTGCTCTCATGATTCTTGTCAAGTATTCATTGTATTTACTTTGCTAACTATTAAACTCTCATTGTTAATATTATGGTGTGCAGTTCTTCAGTGCTTATTATACTGTGTTTTATTTTCCACTTATAATGTGAGACCTCAGACACATAGGTCCTGGGTGGGCCAAAAACCAGACAGGTCTGGTCCCATAGAAGACAACCTTACTGGATATACAGGGAACTATGAAATGCATGGAATCACCAGGAATCCAGGCCAGGCCTCCATGGAAAGACAAGTCAGCTACCAAAGCTTAAGGACAGAGCAGATGCCTGGAAATGTGTTTTGTCAATCGGGAGAAGTGCCAGAGTTACTGTAATATTATGTGGGACTCTGTTCTGTGAGTTCAAGTCTGTTTATATATCCATTGTGCTTTGTACAAATATTTAAGAAAATTAAAACTCCACAATAGCATCAAAAATCTACTTTGGCTTTGAATGTTGCCTAGTTGTAGAGTGCTCGCCTAGTATACAAGAAGACCTTGATTCAATTCTTCGACACTGCATACACAGAAAAAGCAGATGGGGCACTGTTGCTCAGGTGTAAGAGTGCCACCCTTGAACAAATGTGGCCAAGGACAATTTCTGGTCCCTCAGTTCAAGCCGCAGGACTAGCCAAACAAGAAATCATACCATTTTCCACACATTTGGAAATAAATCTGTTTTATCTAACCCTACTTCTTTTTTGCCAGTCCAGGGTGTGTGCCACCAAGCCAAACTACTGGCCCCCAACCTTACTATTTTTAATCATTTAATTTTTTTACATAATCATATTTCATGCTGTCTGTATTAATACCATAAACAGTATGCTTAGTGTAATAATGTTAAAGGTAAAACATAAGAAACTAATAACTAAAATTCCTTTTATATTAGTTTTATAGCATTACTACAATTTTATGAGAAAAATTACTTAGAATGTTTATTTTAGAGTTCAAGTAATCCATTTTGATAAATATATCAACCTACATCATTTATTTGAACACATTTTAAACTATTTTTTTCAGGAATGAAAATACATATATATTTGTTGTAAATGAAATTTATGACTTGGGGGGAAGGGAAAGAGAAAACGGGGGAGGGGGTAACAGTGTTTACAAGAAATGTACTCATTACATATGTAACAGCAATCTCTTTGTATATCACCTTGAACAACAAATTTTTTGAAAAGTACAATAAGTTTAAATGTCTACTTTGGGCAGAATTTTTTTTTGCCAGTACTGGGCTTAGACTCAGGACCTGAGCACGATCCTTGTTTTTGTTTTTGTTTATTCTTAAGGCGCAAGTTCTATCACATGTGCCACAGCACCACTTTTATCTTTTTTTATCAATGTTGTGCTGAGGAATTGAACTTGGGTCTTCATTCATGCTCGGTAAGAACGCTTCCACTAGGCTTAACTTATGGCCCCAGTGGGAAGGAAGTTTTCCATAAAATATGTAGGAAATATGTACACTAAGGAAAAGCCATCAAAAATAGAAGAAAAATTATATACTTAGATAACAACATGCCAGTATTATGGCCGATTTCTGTAATACTAGCTTCAAGAGTGGCCTATTTGGACCGGGAGTTGGCTGGCTGAAGTAAAGTGCTATCCTTGAGCAAGCCCTAGGATAGTGCTCTGGCCATGAGTTGAAGCCATAGGCCATGCGAAAAATAATAATTTAATGCCCGTGACTGGTGGCTCACCCTGGTCATCCTAGCTACCCTGGGGGATCGAGGTTCAAAGATGGCCCAGGCATAAAATTCTGTGAGAATCTTATTTCCAAACAATCCAGAAAATTCAAAATGACAATGTGCCTCAAGTGGTAGAGCTCTTGCCTTGAGCTGAAGAGCTTAAGGTAAACATCCAGGCCCAGAGTTCAAGCCCCATGAGTGAAAAAAAGAAAAAGAAAAAGAAAGCCCTTATCTAAGGCTGGAGTGCACACTAGTGGTAGTTTGCTTGCCTAGTATGCACAAAGCCCTGTGTTCAATTACTCTGTACCACTTACACCAAAAAAAAGCTGGAAATGATCTCAGAAGGTTGGGTTCTGAGGATCACAGTTCAAAGCCAGGCCAGACACTAAAGTCCATGAAACTGTTACTTCCACTTAAGCACCAGAAAACCAGAAGTGACACTGTGGCTCAAGGTGTTTAAGGTTGTAGCCTTGAGCTGAAGAGCCCAGGGACACTGCCCAGGTGCACAATTAAAGTCTTACAACCAAAAGAGAGAGAGAGAGAGAGAGAGAGAGAGAGAGAGAGAGACAGAGAGAGAGAGAGAGAGAGACAGAGAGAGAGAGAGAGACAGAGAGAGAGACAGAGAGACAGAGAGACAGAGAGACAGAGACAGACAGGCAGACAGACAGAGACAGACAGGCAGAGAGACAGAGACAGAGACATCAAACAGTCAGGCACTGCTGGCTGAAGCGTGTAATTCTACCTACTATGGAGGCTGAGATCGGAGGATCTTGGTTCAAAGCCCAAATCCAGCCTGGACACATATGTTTGTGAGACTTACATCACCAATTAACTACCAGAAACCAAAAATGGAGCTGTAGAGGAAGAGCGCTAGCCTTGAGCTGAAGAGGTCAGGGACAGTCCAGGCCCAAAGTCCAAGCAACATGACGAATCAATAATAAAAAAAAGAAGATAGCTAATAGTAATGATGAATAATTTTGGGCTGGGAGTTTGGCCTAGTGGTAGAGTGCTTGCCTAGCATGCACGAAGACCTGGGTTCAATTCCTCAATACCACATACATAGAAAAATGCTGGAAGTGGTGCTGAGGCTGAAGTGGTTGAGCCCTAGCCTTGAGAAAATATAAGGACAGTGCTCAGTCCCTGAGTTCAAGGCCAGGACTGGCCAAATCAAAAGTAGTAGAGCACTGGCATTGAACTGAAGATCTGAGGAACAGCCCAGGCACAGAGTTCAAGCACCGCAAACAACAACAACAAAATGTATGAAATGGCAGTGGTGGTTTTAAGCTAAGCAATAATAGAGTAGAAATTGGTAAAATACATATTTGTGTGTAAGCAAAATAGCCAGACTTATGCATTAGAACAGGATAGCAACTTGAAAAAAAATTTTGTTTTCCATCTCACTAGGTCCTGTCTCTTAATTTATTCAAGTAAGTAAAATGCTGGGTTTTATAATCATTGCTCTGAATATTAGAAAATCGTAATATCTCTCATTAACCAACAAAGACCAGGAACTGGGGCTTCGTTCAAATGGCAGAGTATCAGGCAAGAGAAGAAAAAATTGAAGTTCTTGATCCAGAACCTGCATAGTAACAGAGCAGCAGCCTGGTGATGGTACCTCACACCTATAATCTTAGCTACTCAGGAGGCTAAGATCTGAGAATCAAAGTTTAAAGCCAGCCAAAGTACCCAGTTAACTGCCAGAAAAACCAGAAGTGGCACTGTGGCTCACAGATTAAAGCACTAGCCTTCAGCTGAAGAGCTCAGGGACAGTGCCCAGGCCCAGAGTTCAAGCCCCACAATTGACAAAAATCAAACAAGCAAACAAAACTCACAAAGAAGCCTGCAGACCACAGTGGTTCTGCTGAGTCTCTTCTCTATGGGGATCAGGAAACATTTCACTTTTTCTGTCTCTTCCCATCTCAACATTCATACTAAAATAAGACTGTGTTGAAAGTTTCAATTTATAAAAATGTTTTTCATGAAGCACCCTGAAACATTCATCGCTTATATCTCAATTGAAGATAGTTGATTTGGGGCTGCATTGGTAGAGTGCTAGCCTTGAGCAGAAATGGTCAGGGATAGAGCTGAAGCACTCAGTTGAAGACCCAGTGCCAACACACAAAAGAAATTATGCACTTTATACATATTTTCTAATTTCTTAATGAATTTTTCAGTCTGTATAAATATAGGGTACATTCCTTGTTACTTAAGTAAGATTGCTCTTTTTTTTCTTTTTGCCAGTCCTACGGCTTGGACTCAGGGCCTAGACATTTTCATTGGACTCGCTTGCCCAAGGTGAGTGCTCTGCCTCTTGAAACACAGCGCCACTTCTAGCTTTTTTCTGAGTATGCGGTACCGGTGAATAGAACCTAGGTCTTCATGCATTCTAGGTGAGCACTCTACCATTAGGCTACATTCCCAGGCAGTGAGATTCCTCTTACAGTCATTGTATGTTCACAGAATTTGATCTCACACACTGTAGGGCCCTGGTTGGCTTTGACCTGTGATCCTAAGCCCTGAGCCTCCTAAGTAGCTGAAATTAAGTTGTGAGCCAGCATGATGGCTTCCATTCTTTTTTCTACAAAAATATATGTAGTTATCTAAAATATATCTATAGCTGAAAAAAATGAATCTCTCCCAAACAAATCTTCAAAGAAACAACCATCCTATTAAAAGGTGGGCTAAAGACTTAAAAGAGTATTCTCTGAAGAAAAAATTAAAATGGGCTTTAGACACATGAAGAAATGCTCCATATCTCTAGCAATAAGGGAAATGAAAATCAAAACAACTTTGACATTCCACCTGACTCCAGTCAGAATGGCCATTATCAAAAAATCTAATAAGAGATACTAGTGGGGAAGTGACCAGGGGGGGATAACACCTACACTGTTGGTGTGAGTGTAAACTCGTTCAACCACTAGGGAAAGCAGTGTGGTGGTTCCTCAAAAGACTGAACATAGAGCTCCCCTATGATCCAGCAAATCCACTACTTGGCATCTACCCAATTGTCCAGAAAAAAGGTCATACTAAAGCCACTAGCACAATGATGCTCATTGCAGCACTATTTACCATAGCAAAGATATGAAACCAACCCAGATGCCACTCAGTAGATGACTGAATCAAGAAGATTTGGTACTTATACACAATGGAATGCTATGCTGCCATCAGAAGGAATGACATCGCCCCATTTGTAAGGAAATGGAAAGACTTGGAAAAATTCATATTAAGTGAAGCAGCCAGACCCAAAGAAACATAAGCTCAATGGTTTCCCTCATTTGTAATAATTAGTTCACATCTAGGACTCTCCTAGCAGAGGATTACAATAACTCAAAAACCTAGGTATATAAGGTCATATAGGATGAGACTAAATGAAAGGATCTCTAGGATATGGGAACAAGAGCTATATCTTGTGTCATCTTTGCTCTTAATCTTGTGTGATTTTTGTCCTTAATCTACTATGTTATTTCTCATCTCTTATTTTGCCCTTTGGTTAATGTCAGATTGTTACTGTATCTGATTTTTCCCCTGGCATATTGTATATATGTTTATTTGTTTATGTCAAATAGGAAAGGGAAGGGGGAAACAAGATGATTGGGAAGGGGAGGGGAGAGGGAACTGGGGACAAAAACATGTGGAGTGGAATAAATGTGTGAGAAGTAATGCAGTCCACTACCTGTAAATGTAATCGTAACCCCTCTATACATTACCCTGAAAATAAAAAAGAGACTATAAAAATATCTGTAGAAAATGAGGTTGGATGATGGAAACAACCAGATGCCCTACTACAAAAAATGTGATACACGCACGCACACACACACACACACACACACACAATGGAATGATATATAGCCAACCGACAAGATAAAATAATGGCATTCTCGGGGAAGTGGATGAAAAGGAAAAAAATCATATTAAGTGAAGTAACCCAAACTCAAAGGAACATAGGCCCAAGAGTCTCCCTCATTTGTCAAATTCAGTAGAAACCTTGGGCTCTGCTACCAGAGATTTACAATAGAACAAAATCTAGAGACATCGTGACAAATAGTATGACACTAAATGTAAGGACCTCCAAGATAAAGAAACAAAACTCATATAATGAGTGATTGTTGTCCTTAATGAACTATGTGATCTCTTATCTCTTTTGCTATCCCTTGGTTATATCATATTGTTACAATATTTCACCTTGTTTTCTGATATATTTCATATGTGCCTAATTGGTTATTTGAAATTGGATAGGGAAGGGGGGAAATGAACATGAATGGGGGTAGGGGAAGGGAAATGGGGACCATATCATTACATGGGGTATCAAAGTTTGAGAAGTAATGCACCTTCTATCTGGTGAATATAATGTAACCCTTCTATAAATTACAATAAATATAAATACATAAAAATAAGATCTGCACAGAAAAAAATAATAATGGCATTTTTGGGGTAGTGGATGAAATTAGAGTGAATCCTGTTGAGTGAGATAAGTCAAGACCAAGGAACAAAAGGTACATGATATCCTTAATATATGGATATTAGTTTCAAACAGTAGTAGAGCGATGATTGAATAGTTGATACCCAAAGTTCTGGACATAATTTTGGAGATATAAACATAACTACATAGACATAAAAATCTAGGATAGACTATACACTCTATAGACATGTGTTTTATTATAGATTAATCTGTATCTATGACATACAAAGACTCAGCTTAATTTTTACTATATTCTAAGATCTATGTGCCAGTGATTGTATAGCGATTCCCTTCTTGAATACTTGTTGGTTAAACATGACATTTGAAATATGATGTAAAATTCAATGTTAATAAATTTTTTAAAAAAGAGGCTAGAGGTAAATACCACTAATGTACTTGCTCTAAGTGGTACAGAAATTTTCTTAATGAATCAAGGGGTTTTTTACATCTTTATACAATTATTTTAGTTCTGAGTGTTCTACACTCAATGATACTTCTGGAAAGATGATATAGCTGACTGTGTAGATGGTATGAAGACATACTGGCCTAAACGTAGAATAAAGCATTGGTAAGTGGCTGTTAGCTGTCCAGATTCTACTGGAATATGTGGAATGAATTTATTAAGCACAATGCAGGCTCTTAGTCAGATCAGGATCAAGATTATGTGGTTCCATCAGATGAATGAGGAAAGATCAGAAAAATCTACTAAGATATCCAGATATACTTTTGAAACTAAGGTATCTGAACTCCTTTGTTTTTCTTTCTTGGTGGGGAGCTTGAACTTTGGACCTGGGCAAGGTCTCTTAGTTCTTTTTCCTCAAGGCTAATGCTGTACCAGTTTTAGCCACAACGCCACTTAGTTTTTGGGTGGATAAGTGGAGAGTAGAATCTTACAGTTTTTTTTGTTTTCATTTTTTTGCTTGCAAAGGCTTTGAATCACCTTCTCCCTGGCTAGTAGAATGACAATTATGACCCTCCAGCGCCTGGCTAGTGATTTTTTGAAAACTGGACTTTATTCCAAATCACATAACTGGTTCCTAGCAAAGTTTTGAAGCCTGACTTAAATGTGACAGATTTTTGTCACTTGGAGATACTCTGTGCTGAACGTTAGAAATCTACCAGCTGAGTCACAGTGGCACTTCCAGTTTTTTGTTTATGTGGTGCTGAGGAATTGGATCCAGGGTTTCATACATGCTAGGCAAGCTTCATTTTCAGCCCAAGGTTTTATGTTTTGTTTTTTCAGTGTTGTTGCTTCTAAGGTACTGTATGATGTTCTTTCATTTTCTTTGCTTTTTACCTCTTTTCTTCTTTTTCCCTTTTGTTTTATTCTCTGTAGTCACTGTGTTGAATTCGGGTACCCTGTGTCTTGTACATAGGTTTATGTGATTTGGGGAATGGAGAGGGTATAATAAAATGGTAAAAAAAAAAAAACAAAGAAAAAGGGTGAACCAATTGAACAGTGAAGCTTGGAAGACACTAAACAGAAATGAACTGAACAATCTGGGTTGAGAGGTGTCTGAGGGTAGGAAAACAGAGAAAAATGAGGGAGGGTATAACAATTTTCTTAAGAAATATGTTCATTACTTATGTAACCGTATGCCAACTATATATTGACTTAACAAAATAAATTAACTTAAAAAATAATTTAGCCGGGTATGGTGGCTCACACTTGTAAATGTAGCTACTCAAGAGGCTGGGATCCAAGGATAGCAGTTCAAAGTCAGCCTGGGCACTGAAGTCCATGTGACTCTTATCTCCAATTAACCACCAGAAACCCAGAAGTGGCCCTATGGCTCAAGGGATAGGGCAGTAGTCTTGAGCTGAAAAGCTCAGTGACAAGACCCAGGTGCAGAATTGCAGTCCCATGACTTGAATGATGAATGATACTAGCCAGGCTCTGTGCGCTCACACTTGGAATCCTATCTACAGAGAATCAGCCCAAACAAATTGCATAATATTCTGATTTACAGTTCATTACCAAAAATCTTGAAGTGGAGCTGTGGATAAAGTGGTAGAACACTAGCCTGAAGCAAAAAAAAAACTTTTAAGGACAGTTCCCAGGCCCTGGGTTCAAGTCCCAGGACTTGCATAAAACAACAAAATGTGACGCTGAGTCCTCCATCATTTGGTGTTATAGTTCAATATTCTTGATATGCGTCTTAGAAATTAAGTCCCTAGCAAATACTCTCCCCTGAAATTCTGCTTCATAGCTGATTCATAGAATTTCAGCATCATTACTATCACCTTCCAGTTAGCATAGCAGTCTACTACTGAAAATTTGAAGAAAACTTTTGAGTAATCCTAATAAATCTGTGTATCATCTGCACACACATCAAATCAGCAGGAGCTATGTTCTACTATTATATAAATGTATTTAATCCCTTCTTGACTTAATGAGCCTTAAAGAGGAAAACATATGAAATAGTTATGAAACTAACAGTCACCATTCTTCTACCTAATATTGTAATATAAGTTTATAAATGCAAGGACTATTCTGAAGTGTGCAGAAGATAGCTTCTAATTATAATATTCTCATGAAGTATAGTTTTTAAGAAACATGTTGCTTGCTTTGGGAAAGCAAAGGCAAGGAAAAATGATATAAGTAAGTTCCCTATTTATCAGAAGGAAAATACTATTGGGTTTAGATCAACTTCATTCATTCCGTGCTGATGAAACAAATATTTGCAATTCCTGAGGCCAATCACTTCATTGTGATGCACAATCAGCCAGCTTAGATCAATCTTCCAAAAAAGGAAAGGAACAAATGAGAAGCAATTAAGGTTTCCAAAATGAACCATGTGGTGGTGGCAGCTTACACTTGTAATTCTATCTACTCAAGGCCTGAAATCCAAGGATCTGGATTAAGTCTGTCTGGGATGAAAATATTACTGTCTGTAACATCATCTCTGTTATCACAGCCCAGCTGATACACTCTGCCCAACAGGTTCCAAACACCAAAGTCCATCTCCTATCTGAAATACTATCAAACGTACTCACATATTATTTCCTCTTTGGGAGATAGTTGAAACATGTACCAGAAACATTTCCCTGGCTTCAGAGTGGAAGTGGAAATATATACTCACTAGAATCCCATCTAGTAAATTACAGTCAATCATCGTTCCTCACATCTTGTTAGTTAAATTGAACAATGAATGTTTGGATCAGAAGCAATGTGTATGAGCATACAGGTTGTAAAAGTACTGTAATCCTAGCTACTCAAGGTAAGCTGAGAACTGAGGATTCCAGTTAAAAATCAGCCACGCAATAAATTCCATAAGATTTTTACCTCTAATAAACCAGCAAAAAACAGAGCGTTGAATTGTGCTTAAAATGCCACAGCCCTAAGCTTTGCATTAAAGAGCTAGGGGGTAGCATTCAGGATGCCCACTCCCTCCACTACTTTTTAACATAGTACTAGAATTCCTAGGCAGTGCAATAAGGCAAGAAGCAAGCATAAAGGGGATCCAAGTAGGGAAAGAGGAAATAAAACTATCCCTCTTTGCCGATGACATGATTCTGTATTTAAAGAATCCTATAGACTCTACTCCCAAGCTCCTTGAGCTGATTCAAAGATTTGGAAGGGTAGCAGGCCATAAAATGAACCATCACAAATCAACTACCTTACTTTACGCCAACACTGAGAGGAACGAGGCAATAATCAGGAAAGAAATTCCTTTCACAGTAGCCTCAAAGAAAATAAAGTACCTAGCAATTAGCTTAACTAAGAATGTAAAGGACCGTTTAGATGAAAACTTTAAAACCATAAAAAAGGAAATAAAAGCAGAACTAAGGAAAGGGAAAAACCTCCCTTGCTCCTGGATTGGAAGAATCAACATTGTGAAAATGACAATCTTGCCAAGGGCTATCTACAAATTCAATGTAATACCAATCAACATCCCAATGTCATTCTTTAAAGAAATAGAAGAGGCAATTCAAAATTTCATATGGAATAATAAAAGACCCCGTATAGCAAAAATACGTCTTAGCAGAAAGAACAGCGCTGGAGGAATTTCAATTCCAAACTTAAGACTCTATTACAGAGCTATAATTCTCAAAACAGCTTGGTACTGGCACAAGAACAGGCCTGAAGTCCATTGCAGTAGAACTGCGGACCCAGATATTAAACCACACACCTATGGCCACATAATCTTTTACCAGGGAGCCAAAAAAATAGAATGGAAGAAAGATAGCCTCTTCAACAAGTTGTGCTGGCAGAACTGGTTAAACACCTGCACAAAAATAAGTTGGATCCTTCTTTGTCACCTTGCACTAGAATTAACTCCAAATGGATCAAAGACGTGGAGGTAAAAGCTGACACACTGAAAAGTTTACAGGAAGGAATAGGAGATACACTAGGCCTCCTTGGCACAGGTCGAAACTTTCTTAATAAGGACCAAGAATCACAACAAATCAGAGAAAGGCTGGATAAGTGGGACTGCATTAAACTGCAGAGCTTTTGTATGGCAACGGATATAGCTAGTAAACTAATCAGGAAGCCTACAGAGTGGGACAAGATCTTCACCACCCAAACAACGGACAAAGGCCTCATATCTAAAATATATCAACAACTCAAAAAATTGAATCACTCCAAAACTCACCTCCAAAGTAACACCCATCCCATTAAAAATGGGCCAAAGACTTAAGAGAGTCTTCTCTGAAGAAGAAACAAAATTGCCTATAGACACATGAAGAAATGCTCCACATCTCTGGTCATAAAAGAAATGCAAATCAAAACAACTCTAAGATTCCACCTCACTCCAGTTAGAATGGCCAGGATCAGGAAAATGTATGACAAAAGATGCTGGAGGCGATGTGGCCAGGAGGGATCAGTACTACACTGTTGATGGGAGTGCAAACTCGTTCAACCACTATGGAAAGCAGTGCGGCAGTGCCTCAAAACGCTAAACATACAACTCCCCTATGGCCCACCAATTCCACTACTTGGCATTTACCCAACAATCCAGAAACTTGTAATTCTATCATGTGATTTTATCCCTGCTCCTGTTGATGTGTTGAATTATATTAATTGATTTGTGTATGTTGAACCAGCTTTGCCTCCCTGTGATAAATCCAGTTTGATCATAGTGTATATTTTTTTTGATGAGTTGTTGTAGACGGTTGGCCAGTATTTTGTTGAGAAGTTTTGCATCGATGTTCATCAAAGAAATGGGTCTATAGATCTCTTTCTTTGATGAATCTCTGTCTGGTTTGGGATGAGGGATATGCTGGCTTCAAAGAATCAGTTTGGTAAAGAACCTTCATTTTCAATTTCGTTGAAGAGCTTGAGGAGTATTGGTGTGAGCTCTGCTTTGAAGACCTTATAGAATTCAGCTGTGAATCCATCTGGCCCTGGGCTCTTTTTAAGTGGAAGTTGTCTAATTTCCATTTCTATTTCAGAGCTTGAAATAGGCCTGTTGAGTTGGGTTAGCTCTTCTTGGTTCAGTGTGTGTATGTTAATATTGTCTAGGAATTCATCCATTTCTTCTAGATTCTCAAATTTGTTGGCGTAAAGGTTTGAGAAGTATTCCCTCATGATATTCTGGATCTTGGTAATTTCTGTCGTGATATTACCATTTTCATCTGCGATTTTGTTTATTTCGATATGCTCTCTTCTTTTTTTGGTAAGATTTGCTAAGGGCTTGTCAATTTTGTTAATTCTTTCAAAGAACCAACTCCTTGTTTTGTTGATTCTTTCTATAGTTTTTTTATTCCAAATCATTTAATTCTGCTTTGATTTTAATAATTTGCTTTCTCCTAATGGGTTTAGGGTTGGTTTGTTGCTCTTTTTCCAGGAGGTTAAGGTGAGATATTAACTAGTTGGTTTGCCATTTTCCCAACTTCCTGTTGTAGGCACTCAGCGCTATAAATTTTCCTCTGAGTACTGCCTTTGTTGTGTCCCTAAGGAGTTGATATTTGTGTGCTCCTTATTGTTAAATTTCATAAACAGTTGGATATCTGTTCTGATCTCTTCGATTACCCATTGTTTTTGATTCAACAATGTGTTGTTCAGTCTCCATGAGTTACAGGGTTTTCTTTGGTGGAGATGTGTGTTCAGCTCCAATTTGATGCCTTTATGGTCTGAGAGTGTGCATGGAATAATTTCAGTGTTTCTGAGTCTGTCCAGGTTTGCTTTATGGCCTAAGATGTGGTCTATTTTGGAAAATGTTCCATGTGCTGCTGAGAAAAACGTATATTGTGGTGTTACTGGGTGGAATATTCTGCAGATGTCTGTTACATCTAGTCGGTCTATATAGTTGTTCAGTTCTAAGGTTTCTCTTTTGAGTTTTTGCCTTGTTGATATGTGCATAGGTGAGAGTGGTGTGTTAAACTCACCAACAATCACTGTATTTCGATCTCTGTATGGTTTCAGTGTAAGTAAAGTTTGCTTGATGAAGTTTGGAGCTCCGGGATTGGGTGTGTAAATATTTAGGATCGTTATGTCTTCCTGGACGAAAGATCCCTTTGTCTTTTCTTACTAATTTTAGTTTGAAATCTATTGTATCTGATATGAGGATGGCAACTCCAGCCTGTTTATGGGGGCAGTTAGCTTGATAGAGTTTATTCCAACCTCTCACTTTCAAAAGATGATTGTTTTTGGGTAAGATGTGTTTCTTGAAGACAGCAGAACGATGGCTCTTGCTTTTTGATCCAACTAGACAGCCTATGCCGTTTAATTGGAGAGTTAATTCCATTGATATTGAGAGTTAGGATTGAGAGATATTTATTAGTTCCTACCATTTTTAAAATCTTTTAGTAGGGCCTGTGTCTTGACAGTTCTTGTGGTCCTTAGATGGTATGCTGTTTAGGTGCCATTTCTTTCCCTATAATGCATTTATTTTGGATTTGTATGTATAGAGCATCGTGGAGAATTCTATGTAGTGTTGGTTTTGTTTCGACATATTGTTGCAGCTTTTCCCTGGAATGGAATGTTTTATTGTTCCCTCAGTTTGAGTGAGAGCTTAGCTGGCTACAATATTCTTGGTTGGTAGTTATTTGATTTAAGGGCATGACTTATATGCTTCCAGTCACTTCGTGCTTGCCTGGTCTCTGCTGAGAAATCTGGGGTTATTCTGATTGGTTTGCCTTTATAGGTTACTGATCCCTTTTCCCTGGCTGCCTTTAGGATCTTTCCTTTCGTTTCTATTGATCCAGTTCGGATCACAATGTGGCGGTGGGATGTTCTTTTCTGGTCAGGTCTGTTTGGGGTTCTAAAAGCTTGTCGTATGTGGATGGGCCTGCCCTTCTGGATATCTGGGAAATTCTCTGAGATGATTCCCTGAAGTATATTTCCAATACCATTGACCTCTTTCTCCACGCCCTCCTCAATACCAACTAGCCTTAAATTAGGCTTCCTAATTGTATCTTGGACCTCCTGAAGCACTCTCTCATATTTCCTAGATTTGGATTGACTCATTTTCTGTTCTTTATAATACCTAAATTATCTTCAGCCCCGGAAATTCTCTCCTCTGCATTGTCTAACCTGCTATCAAAGCTATCTACTTTATTTTTCATCTCCCTTGCTTCTAATTGCTCACTTTTTATGCCTTGCGTCTTTTGTTTTAGATCATGTATGGATTTCTTTATCTCCTTGATTTCCTTTTGAGTGGTTAGCTCAGTAGCTTTATTTTCTTTGGACATTTGCTGGAGTTTGGTCCAGTTTTTATTTGTGGATTCTATGAATTCATCCATCTTTCTTTGAAAAACCTTTATTATGGCCTCCTTTATGGCTTCTTCTTTTTCACTTATCACCTTGTTTTTGCTTTCCTCTTGTTCAGGTATGGCTTCCTCCATTATCTCTTTCTTTATATTTTCACATTTTTCATTAATGATGTTTATCAATTGCATTTGTGTAGCACTTGGAAGACTCTCCTCTAGGTTTGCCAGTGACTGTTCCATTGTCTGTTTACAATGGGTGGGGGATGTTGTTTCTTGATTTGACATTTTTCTTAAGTTTCTTGTTCTGCCAATTTGAAAATGGGAGCAAGATTACTACTAAATATGATTACAGTTTTTCAGATATAACCAACCTAGACCTCTGTAGCTGGCACACACTAGATGTTCACACGTTTTGATTGGTATTATCACTCTTTCTTTTTGTGCACTTACAGACCAGTCTAATACAACCACTGATAAGCGATTTATACCCAAAACAATAAGCCTCTCAATCCAATCTCTATTGTCTTTAAGTCCCTCTGAGCCTAGAGAATAATTAACCACCTACATATACAATATTGCTCAACAGCCATCAAGTGTAGATCCGTGCAGTATAAGGGTTGAAAGACGAGCAGAGGTCCAGAGATAGAAAAAAAGAATGAGAGAGGTCAGGGGAGGTACAAAAGGATTAACGTAGGAGTGTAAGAATATTGTAGTCATGAAGAAAAGTTATAGCATAAGGATAACTGACCTAAGTTGGTAAGTAGGTAGCATATTTGAGTACAAAGTTTGGAAAGTATTAGAATAAAACTTATGTGTTGCTGCACGACTAGCTCTTAGCCCAACCAGTGGCCTCACAGTGGACCATGGGATGGATCTGTTTTTCTTGTCTACGTTGAGGGAAAGGGCTATTTCACAAGATGCAGAAGCGAAGATTTCAGAAGCAAATGCTGTGAGTGAATTAGCTCGTAAAAAGCATTTTTATTTTCTGTTATCTTTCTGCCACTCTTGGGGCTTGAATTCAGGGCCTGAGCACTGTCCTCGGGTTTTCTCAAGTCTAGCCCTCTGCCATTTGAGCCACAGTGCCACATCTAGATTTTCTATCTATGTGATACTGAGCAATCAAACCTAGATCTTCATCGATGCTAGGCAAGCACTCTACCACTATGCCAAACTCTCAACCCTGACATAGTAATTATAAAGTCATCATCATCATCATCATATCCAAATATCTTTTCTCCTACAAAGAATGAACACTTAAGTGTGTCTAATGCTTTTTTTTATAATTTCACTAATTCTTCTGTGTTTTTCCCTCTTGCATTTTTTACACTTGACAGCAAAGCTAATCATCAGGAAAAAATTGATTAGGATACAGAAACCTAATAATATCCTAGTAGATTGACCTCAAGATATGTGCAAGATGCCCTGTGTGTTTCACCTAGTGGTAGAGTACTTGGCTAAAAACAAAAAGACTCAGGTTTGATTCCTCATTACCACATACATAGAAAACGCTGCAAGTGGTGCTGTGGCTCGGTAGGACACCTAAAGCCTAAAGAAAGCCCAAGAACAATGTTCACACTCTGAGGTCAAGTGCCAAGACTAGCAAAAACAAAAAAAATTCGACAAGGGGCAAAATGCATCAGGGAAGGCACTGTGAAGCAAATGTTTTGTAAATGTTGACGGCAATATTGACCCTTAAGTTTGGATCTTACCTAAGAAAGGCTCCTTGAGCCTGAGACCAGACTGGTAGTTGGGCCTAGTGGAAGACATTGGGATTGGACAAATAAGGTGTGCTGTTTTCTACATCCACTGTATATTGTGAGATTGGAGGAGATGTTCAGCCTCCAGTATGTCTTTGCTGAGGCCTTTTGTGAGCAAGGATCTTTGGTCATTGGGCCCTGAAAGGTGACCCTGCCTCCCTCACAATGGAACCGAATATGGAACCCTGGTAACCAAGCCACTGTAACTAACAAACAGCTCAAGCCAGCTCACTTGGCCTGTGGCTCAGGAGGAAGAAAGATGTTGCTGTACTGTTGCCAAAGGTCAGGAAACTCGAGTCTCAGGCATGGAAGTTGTGGATGTCTTACACGAAGATGTACATGCTAGATCATTGCCAAGCCACAAATCCAGTATAACAGAACTTTCTCTAAGAAGAAGGCCAGGAAAATCCAGGGCAACCAGATGAGGTAAATTTCTAAGAAGAAATGTATTTGACCCCATCATCCTCCCCACACACTACAACTTTCTTTTTTTCCATTTTTTATTGTAATTAGTAACAGGGTTATATGATATTTGCCAGATAGAAGGTGCATTAATTCACATACATTGATACCCTTTCACATGTCTTGGTACCCATTTCCCTCCAGCTTCACAGCCCCCACCCGTCTTGGTTTTCCCCCATTCCCTATCAAATTTCAAATATCCAAATAAAAATAAATTCAATATATAAGATAAAGTGAGATACTATACCAATATGGGATAACCAAGGGACAGCAAACGAGATGAGAGACAACATAGTACATTAAGGACAACAATCATTCATTATATGGCTTTTGTGTCAATATCCTGGAGGTCCTTTCAATTAGCTTCACATTATATGGCCTTATATATGGCCTTTTGCTCTATTGACAATCTCTGCTAGTAGAGCCCCAGGTTTCTACTCATTATGACGAATGAGGGAAACCACTGAGCCTAAGTTCCTTTGAGTCTGGCTTACTTCACTTAATATGATTTCTTCTAAGTCTTTCCATTTCCTAACAAATGGGGCGATGTCATTCTTTCTGACAGCAGCATAGAATTCCATTGTGTACAAATACCACAACTTGTTGATCCACTCATCAACTGAGGGACATCTGGGTTGGTTCCATATCTTTGCTATGGTGAATAGTGCTGCAATGAACATTGTTGTGCTAGTGGGTTTAGTATGCCCTTGTTTCTGGATTGTTGGGTAAATGCCAAGTAGTGGAATTGCTGGGTCATAGGGGAGTTCTATGTTTAGCCTTTCTCTGATTTGTTGTGCTTCTTGGTCCTTATTAAGTAAGTCTCGACCTGTGCCATGGAGACCTAATGTATCTCCTATTCCTTCCTGTAAACTTTTCAGTGTGTCAGCTTTTACCTCCAGGTCTTTGATTCATTTGGAGTTAATTCTAGTGCAAGGTGACAAAGAAGGACCCACCTTTAGTTTTCTGCAGGTGCTTAACCAGTTCTGCCAGCACAACTTGTTGAAGAGGCTATCTTTTTTTGGCTCCCTTGTCAAAGATTAGGTGGCCATAGGTCTGTGGTTTAATATCTGGGTCCGCAGTTCTATTCCATTGGACTTCAGGCCTGTTCTTGTGCCAGTACCAAGCTGTTTTGAGAATTATTGCTCTTTTATAGAGTCTAAAGTTTGGAATTGAAATTCCTCCAGCGCTGTTTTTTCTGCTAAGAAGTGTTTTTGCTATATGGCTCTTTTATTAATCCATATGAAATTTTGAATTGCCTCTTCTATTTCATTAAAGAATGACATTGGGATGTTGATGGATATTGCATTGTATTTGTAGATAGCCCTTGCAAGATTGTCATTTTCACAATGTTGATTCTTCCAATCCAGGAGCATGGGAGGTTTTTCCATTTCCTTAGTTCTGCTTTAATTTCCTCTTTTAGGGTTTTAAACTTTTCATCTAAACAGTCCTTTACATTCTTAGTTAAGCTAATTCCTAGGTACTTTATTTTCTTTGAGGCTATTGTGAAAGGAGTTTTTTTCCTGATTATTGCCTCGTTCCTCTCACTGTTGGCGTAAAGGAAGGCAGTTGATTTGTGAGGGTTGATTTTATGGCCTGCTACCCTTCCAAAGCTTTGAATCAGCTCAAGGAGCTTGGGAGTAGAGTCTATAGGATTCTTTAAATACAGAATCATGTCATCTGCAAAGAGGGATAGTTTTATTTCCTCTTTCCTTACTTGGATCCCCTTTATGCTTGCTTCTAGCCTTATTGCACTGCCTAGGAATTCTAGTACTATGTTAAAAAGGAGTGGAGAGAGTGGGCATCCTGAATGCTACCCCTTACCCCTTTTATGCAAAGCTTAGGCCTGTGGCATTTTAAGCACAATTCAACGCTCTGTTTTTTGCTGGTTAATTAGAGGTAAAAATCTTATGGAATTTATTGCATGGCTGATTTTGAACTGGAATCCTCAGGTCTCAGCTTATCTTGAGTAGCTATGATTACAGTACTTTTACAACCTGTATGCTCATACACATCGCTTCTGATCCAAACACTCATTGTTCAATTTAACTAACAAGATGTGAGGAAAGATGATTGACTGTCATTTACTAGATGGGCTTCCAGTGAGTATATATTTCCACGTCCACTCTGAAGCCAGGGAAATGTTTCTGGTACATGTTTCAACTATCTCCCAAAGAGGAAATAATGAGTGAGTACGTTTGCTAGTATTTCAGATAGGAGATGTACTTTGGTGTTTGGAACCTGTTGAGCAGAGTGTATCAGCTGGGCTGTGATAATAGAGATGATGTTTCAGACAGGAATATTTTCATAACAGACAGACTTAATCCATCCTTGGATTTCAGGACTTGAGAAGATGGATGAATTCATAGAATCCACAAATAAAAACGTGACCAAACTCCAGCAAATGTCCAAAAAAATAAATCTACTGAGCTAACCACTCAAAAGGAAATCAAGGAGATAAAGAAATCCATACATGATCTAAAACAAGACATGCAAGCCATCAAAAATGAGTAATTAGAAGCAAGGGAGATGAAAAATAAAGTAAATAGTTTTGATAGCAGTTAGACAATGCAGAGGAGAGAATTTCAGGGGCTGAAGATAATTTAGTGATTATAGAGAAAGAACAGAATATGAGTCAATCCAAATCTAGGAAATATGAGAGAGCGCTTCAGGAGGTCCAAGATACAATTAGGAAGCCTAATTTAAGGCTAGTTGGTATTGAGGAGGGCGTGGAGAAAGAGGTCAATGGTATTGGAAATATACTTCAGGGAATTCTCAAAGGTGCTCTATACATAGAAAACCAAAATAAATGCAATATAGGGAAAGAAATGGCACCTAAACAGCATACCATCTAAGGACCACAAGAACTGTCAAGACACAGGCCCTACTAAAAGCGTTTAAAAATGGTAGGAACTAATAAATATCTCTCAATCCTAACTCTCAATATCAATGGACTTAACTCTCCAATTAAACGGCATAGGCTGTGTAGTTGGATCAAAAAGCAAGAGCCATGGTTCTTCTGTCTTCAAGAGACACATCTTACCCCAAAACTGTCATCTTTTGAAAGTGAGAGTTTGGAATAAACTCTATCAAGCTAACTGCCCCCATAAACAGGCTGGAGTTGCCATCCTCATATCAGATACATGAAACTTCAAACTAAAATTAGTAAGAAAAGACAAAGAAGGTTACTACATACTACTAAAGGGATCTTTCCTCCAGGAAGACATAAAGATCCTAAGTATTTACACACCCTTTTGAAGATCTCAAAAGATTGAAGATACTGCCAGTGTAAGTTAGATTCCAGCATTCATATTAAATAATGCAATGAGTAGGGATTTATATTTGAAATATCACTGTTGACAAAATCTAACACACATTTGCTTAGTATTTGCTTTTGATTTCCCAAGAAGTTCAGTACAAGCTAACATGTGTGGCATATATCGACTGGGAGAAATGATTTAGAATATGTGACTCATTTGAACAGGAGTCAGTGAAAGATACAGAAGCAGGATACCCATATTGTGAAAATTTGTATCTTTTTCATATTTTGTGTTTTTTATTAATTCCATTTGTAGTGTACATTTCTAGGTAAAAACTTTTAAAATATTTCCAAACAATTTGTTGTCTCAACAGCAAAAAAAACATTTATATGCCTGATAAAATTCACAGAATCCAAATTTTTCCATATTATTTTTTGTTTTTTGGGGTTTTTTTTGGTGGGTCATGGACCTTGAACTCAGCCTGGGTACTATCCCTGAGCTCTTCAGCTCCAGGCTACCACCTTACCCTGGAGCCAAGCCCCACTTCCCATTTTCTAAAGGTAAATTGGAGATAAGAGTCTCAGGTCTTTTTGTGCCAGGATGGCTTTAAACCTTGATCCTCAGATCTCAGCCTCCTGAGTAGCTAGAATTATAGAAGTGAGCCACCACCCCATCATTCTCAGCTTTCTGGTTTTATTTTTAAACAAGCCCTTTGGCTGGAACTCGGTCTGAGCACTGTCCTTCAGCTTTCCTCAAGCCTAGTGATCTTCTACTTGAGCCACAGCACTACTTATGGTTTTTTCTGTGTATGTGGTACTGCGGAATTGAACCTTCGTCTTCATACAAGCACTCTACAACTATGCCAAACTCCCAGCCCCTCCACATTAGTTTTTATGATAGATCTTTCCATGCATCCAGGATGGCTAGAAATCCTTCTTGAGTTTCCCAAGATCAGGGAGTATAGGTGTGTCCCATCCTGTGTGGCTACATAACCATTGTTTAGGGTACAGTTCTCTCTTCATTCTACCCATCTAGAGCAATTTTCTTCTTCCATGTATAATCATTAAACATTCAACTCCTGTTCCTCTCTACTCCATTCTCTGAAACCATCGTGCTTTTTGGCTCTAAGGGTTTGTTGATCCTTGTAAGCTCTGGAAGGGAAAACATAGCCTAGCTCTTCCATTATGACTGCTGTATTTTTAGTTTACTCTAATCAAGATTCATCTGTAAAATATAGTAAAATGTTCTTCCTTTTCAATGCATTGTTTTGCATATTTCTATCTTTGGATTATTATTAATAGTTGTGAATGGATTCTCCACATATTTGTTCTAGTCTCTGCTTTCTCTTCCGTTAGGTACAAAGCTAGAAATAGAATTGTTGGACCATATTTCTATGTAATTCCATATTTAGTACTTTTTTAGCACTCTCCACGCAATTTTTGATTGTTTTATATTCCTTGCAGAACTATTCCAAAGTTCTACTTCTTCTCACTACCTTCCCAGTAATAGTTAGACTTTGAAAGTTTTTTTTGTATGTGTTTGTGTGTGTGTGTGTTTGTGTGTGTGTATGTGGATCTTTTTGTTTAAAACTATATTTATTTTAACATATTTAAAGTAATGATTTCATTGTAATTTTAATTTTTCTCATGACTGTTAATATTGAACTTCTTTCTACATTTTGTACTATTTCTATATATTCTTTTTAGAAAATCCTCTCCAATCTCCAATTTTTTCCCTTTTTTTGTGGGGTAGTGGGGAAAGTCATGGGGATTCGACCTTGGGCAGTGAGCTCTTTAGTTTAAGGCTATTGTCCTACCCTGAGTATTGCCCCTCAGTTCTTCTGCTCACAGCTCCCTACCCCTCTTCCCATTATATACAGAACAAAGGTCATCCTCAGTCTTTTTGAAAAAGTAAAACATACAGTAAATTTGTAGTATACAACAGCAAGAAATAAATTTCTTGCCAGGTGCAGTGACTTCTACCTGTAATCCTAGCTACTCAGATATCAGGCTGATATATAAAGATTTGGTTCAAAGCCAGCCTGGGCATTAGAAAATCTATGAGACTCTCATCTACAGTTAACCACTAGAATATGGGAAATGGCACTGTGGCTTCATAGGTAGGGTGATAGCCTTGAGTTGAAGAGCTCAGGAACAGTGCCCAGGCCCAGAGTTCAAGCCTTACAAATCCCCCAGCCAAAAAAAAGAAAAAAAAGTTTCTTCCCCAAGTGATTATTATGCCAGCCATAGAACATTAACATTCTGGGTGTACTTCACAGTATTATTACTTGATACCCTAAGATTTTGCAATATTCTCACAGTACCAGCATATGTCATCATATAATGTAGTTCCTTTTCAATGGAATAATTCCATTTATAACCTAAATCTACTCCCCCGACTTATTTTTGTCGATACCACAATTGCTCTACCATGATATGCCACAAGCCATTAAACATTTTATGGTGGTTAATTGGAAAGGAGTCTCATGGAATTTTGTGCTAGGCTGGCTTTGAACCATGGTCCTCAGATCTCAGTCTCCTGAGTAGCTAGGATGACAGGCGTGAGCCACCAACACCTGGCTTGCCTTTTTATTTTTTTGTGGGTCTTGGGACTTGAACTCTGGGCCTAGGCACCATCCCTAAGCTTTTCAGGTCAATATTTCATGTAAGTCTAAACAGTTAAGTAAAGGAATACAATTCCAACAAAAAAAGAATAAAATTCCAGACATGGTGTGTTTTTAACTCAGTGCTAATTACTTGATGAAAATGTGGCATTCCAGAAGCTGGTGTCATTTGATGATGTAGCTGTGGATTTCAGCTGGAAGGAGTGGCAGCATCTGGACAATGCTCAGAGGACCCTGTACAGAGATGTAATGCTGGAGACCTACAGCAACCTGGTGTCCTTAGGTGAGCAAATGTCAAATTCACTTGCAAGGCCAAGTGCCTTGTTATTTTGCAGATATGTGAATGTTTATCAAACTTTCAATACTATTTAAATGAAAGATTCCAGGCCCTGAGAATTATCATTACTTTCTAAAGAAAACCTAAGGTAATTTTGTACTCATTCTTCAGGATACCTTCAGGATACTTTGACAACAGTTCTAAATTATGTTTCCTCTAATGGAGACGACATTCCAAACTTACACAGTAATTGTAAGTGGATAAACAATCCAGAATAGAATATATATCATTATTGGAAATAGGATCTACAAATCACTAAACAGTGAGTTTATAATGGAAACCTGGCACTAGGTGCAATGTTTCATGCCTGTAATCTTAAAATATTCAGGAGGAAGAAATCTAAGAATTCTAATTTGAAGCCAGCAATGGCATAAAAATTGCCATGAAACTCTATTACTCCAAGTAACCCCTCAAAAATGTTAGTGGAGTGTCAAGAGTTTGACTTTGTGATTGAGTGCTTGCTTAGCATGCATGAAGACCTATGCATGTAAGTGGAGCTGGGACTCAAACTGGTATTTTTCTAGCCTTGAGAAAGACAGCTAAGTGTATGCCATACAAAATGAATCCAGAGCTGTGGAAAAGTCAACCATGGAGCCAGTGAGAAATGAGAAAAAAGATTTAATAGATAACTTGTGAGTAGGATGTCTGCGAACTTAAAGCAATGATGACATAGCATAAGCAATAATTCTCTACTGTTTCTAATTTACAGGGCCCTGTGTTCCCAAACCTGTATTAATTGACAAGCTAGAGCACTGTGCAGAAATCTGGATAGGAAATTCCTCTGACAAGAATATCACAGGTGAGTGAATCCATCTTCATATTGATGTTGGAGCCTGAGCCCCATTGGTAAGTTCATGTTGTGATGTACTGAGCAATAATATTCTTAGTTACCCTAAATCCTGTGTGGAACCTATGGAATTCTTTGTGAATGAATCAAGAATCATTTTCTTTTCCCAATCCTATGCCTGGTCTCAGGGCCTGAGCATGGTCCTTGGGTTTTCTCAAGGCTAGCTCTCTACTTCTTGAGTCATAGCACCACTTCTGGCTTTTTCTTTGTATGTAGTACCAAGGAACTGAACCAGGTCTTTGTGCATGCTAGCCCAAACCCCCGGCACCAAGAATCATAAGGTGATATGACGAATTCTATGTGGCAGTAGAGTTAAAGTTAGATTTCTCTGTAGAAATCACTGTGAAACAAAATAAAATGAGAACGCCATGAGCCCGTGGCTCATGCCTGTAATCCTAGCTACTTAGGAGGCTGAGATCTGAGGATCAAGGTTCAAAGACTGACCTATCACAAAAACACCTTAGACTCTTCTCTCCAATGAACCAATAGAAAATGAGAAGTGGGTTGAGGCTAAAGTCATAGGGCAGTAGCCTTGAGCTGAAGAGCTCAGGAAGAACAGCCAGGTCTAGAATTCAAGTCCCATGACTGCAATACAAGAAAGAAAGAAAGAAAGAAAGAAAGAAAGAAAGAAAGAAAGAAAGAAGAAAGAGGGAAGAAAGAGGGAAGGAAGGAAAGGAAGAAAGAAAGAATGAATGATATTTCATTTCTTTAAAACTAAGACTATAAATGATTGAGTAAACAAGGAATAAGTCAGGGCATTATTCTCTGATAAGGATAATATCTTTTTGCTGGTAGGAAGAGACTGGTATTCAGAACCAGACCTTTCCACCAGAAATTGAGCCTAGTGGTAGAGTGCTTGCCTAGCATGCACAAAGACACAGGTTTGATTCCTTATTACCACATACATAGAAAAAGCCAGAAGTAATGAATTCATTGGTAGGGTTCTAGTCTTGAGAAAACCCAAGGACAGTGGTTAGGTCCTAAGTTCAAATCCAGGAATGGAAGGAAAAAAAAACAACAAAGTTTCAATCATATAAGAAAATTAACTAGACAATGAGCTGGGGATTTTCTGGTCTTCCATGGTTCTGAGGGACAGGAGTGTTAGAAAAGGAATTTTTATAAGACTTCAAATGGAAAGAAACAAATTTCAAAATTCCCACAAATACCTAAATTGAGACTTTAGTGAGAAGTTGTAACTGAAGGGATATAGGTGTAAGTCCTTACTCTCAAGAATCGTTCTTGCTTGGATCAAAGGCAAACAGACATATAAACCAAACTTGTGGCCGCTGAATCTAGAAAAAATTCGTGTTCCTCACTTAATGGTCAATAAGCAAACAGCATTGAAACTGGGTAAGGTAATCCTATCTGCTACTCAGGACCTGAGACTCTTATCTGTAGTTAACTCTAGAAAACAGGAAGTGGGGCTGTAGCTCAAGGATAGGGGTTATAGTCTTCTGCTGAAGTGTTCAGGGACAGGGCCGAGGCCTATGAACTACAAAAAAAAAGAAAAGAAAAGAAAAGAAAGTTTTAAAAAGATGCAAAACAGCACAGTATTTAGATTATTTCTCAAAAATAAAAGAAAGGCAGCTATTCCTCAATGTATATACAAAACAGTATTTGAAAAAAAACAGCTGCAGGTATAGTATAGGTAGTACTCAGCTTAAAACGGTAGGAATACATAGTTAGGTAATTTCAATAAATATTTCCTGTGATATAAAAAGAGAACTAAAACACAGAAAAAGATTATTGGTCATTGTAAAATATCATTTTCTTAATATGTTAGGGAGAAAAGCATATATTTCTCACAAATCAATTTCTGCTTTTATATTTTAAAATATCTAACACTTAGAATGGGAAAGTAAAGTCATTAACTTTACAGTAAGGAATATTTGTATCTCATGTATGTTTGTGTCTTTTTTTCTATGACTCATTTTAGATGTCCAGCTAATGGAAAATGTGTTGAAGACCTGCCAGGAAAGTCCACATGAATGTCTTTGTGAAGTAGCAGTTGCAAGTAGTATCGAAGTGGAGGAAAACGTGAGATTAGCAACAACTTTAAATTTGAGCTCTACACACAATCCAGAGCTGATTAGGAATAACGGTAACAACTTAGGGGTGAGGACTGAGGAGTTCATTAAGTGTCAGAACATGCTTCTGTTTCCTAAGCCTGATGAGATGCATGCTGCATATAGATCTCGTATGTCTCCTGTTCTTAAAAAATCCATCGGATATTCAGAGCATTTTATTCATGATTGTGACAGTCCAAAAGATCTGCAGTATCATAATTCTGTTCTCCCTGCCCAAGAAATTCTTCAGGGAGGGAGAAAAACTGCTAAATGTACTGTGTGATGAAAAATATTGTACTTAACACCGACCATCACTACACGTCCGAAAATGTACCCAGGAGAGACTCCTCATACATGTAGTGAATGTGAGAAAACTTTCAGTAATGAAATACGCCTTACAATACCTCAGAGCAAATATCCTGAGATATGTGATGCGTACATCAAGTGTGAATATTAATTTCTGAGAAGTCACACCTGACGCTCCAACCTCGATCTCCAAGAGAAGACAAACCTTATGAATATGAGGAACGTAATAAAATTTCTGCCCAGAATTCAGCTCTCAGCACACATCAGAGATCTCACACAGAAGAGAATTCTTATGAATGGGATAAATGTGGGAAGACTTTTAGACTGAAATCATACCTCACTTTGCACCAGAGAAGACACACAGAAGAGAAACCTTATGAATGTAACAAATGTGAAAAGTCTTTCACTCAGAAGATACACCTTCGAATTCATCAAATAACACACAATCTTATAAGTGTAATCTTATAAGTGTAATGAATGTGGAGAATCTTTCCAAGGGAAGGGAAAACTTCGTGTTCATCAGAGAATACACACAGGAGTGAAACCTTATGAATGTAACCAATGATTAAAGTCTTTCCGACAGAAATCTTCCCTCAAATTTCATCAAAGAACACACACAGGAGAGAAACCTTATGTGTGCAACAAATGTGGAAAGACCTTCAAGTGGAAGTCATATCTTGATGGGCATAATAGAACACACACAGGAGAGAAAACCTATGCATGTAGTGAATGCGGAAAGTCTTTCAAATGGAAGGTAAAACTCCATGTTCATCAGAGAATATACTCAGGAGAAACACCTTATGAGTGTAACATATGTGGAAAGTCCTTCACACAGAAGCCAAACCTCAACATGCATAAGACAATTCAAACAGGAGAAAAACCTTATGAATGTAACCGAGGTGGGATGTCTTTCAAATGGAAGTCTTCCCTCAAATTGCATCAGAGAACACACACAGGAGAGAAACTGTACGAGTGCATCAAATGTGGTAAGACCTTCAGATGAAGTCACATTACAGGAGGCATAACAGAATTCACACATATTAGAAACCTTTGGAATATAACCAAAGTTGAAAGTCTTTCGTGCAGTATTCACCCTTCAGGAAGCGTAAGAGAGTTCACACATATGAGAAGCCTTAGCAATGTAATAAATAGGAAAGACTTTTTAGTCTGTGGAAGAAAACTCAGCTTGTGTCACAGAACCAACACAAGATAAAACCCTTAATGAATGTAGCAAATGTTCAGTCTTTTCCCCAGAAGGCACAAGTCAAGATTTATCACTAAACACCCACAGGATAGAATCCTATGAATAAATGAAAGGGAAATTTTTTTGAAGAACTCATAGTTGAGTTTGCATGATACCACACAGACACAGGATAAAAGTCGTATGAATATAAGAATATGAAAAATCCATCATGAACGCATGACTAAGTATAAAATGCACATAGGAGAGAAAAACCTTATGAATATTACAAATGTGGAAAATGTTTGTCCTGGAAGGCATACTTCTGTGTTCATCACAAACCTGATTCCCATAGAAGAAAAGAAAACTAATGAATAGAACAAATGTGCAATGACTTTTAATCAGAAGTCAGTCTTCAGTACATTTCAGAACATACACAATAGAGAAATTCTGAGTAATGAAAAACATTTATCTATATATAGAATCTCTGTATATGGGAGCATTAGTGTAATTCTTCTAAACAAAGTCAACCTTCAGCAAGCATTAAGAGCACTCACAGAAGAAATAATAGCATATAGGAAAACCTTTGTCAGAAACCTCTAAAAGCTGACTGTGTGGCTTAGTGGTAGAGTGCTAACCTATCAAGGATGAATGCCTGGGTTAGATTCCTCAATACTACGTGAAAAGAGCAAGCCAGAAGCAGCACTGTGGTTCAAATGTTAGAGTGCTAACCTTGAGCAAAAGTAGCTCAGGCCCTGAGTTCAAGCCTAAGGATAGGAGAGAGAGAGAGAGAGAGAGAGAGAGAGAGAGAGAGAGAGAGAGAGAGAGAGAGAGAGAGAGAGAGAGAGAGAGAGAGAAAGAAACAGGAACTTCTAAATTTTACAGAGATAGAGAAGGAGAGAGAGAAGGAGACAGAAACTAATTTCTAAACTTTACAGTCTTTCTATTTCCTTACAAATTCGTCTATGTCATTCTTTCTGACAGAAGCACAGAATTCCATTGTGTAAAAATACCATATTTGATCTACTCATCAACTGACGGGCATCTGGGTTGGTTACATACCTTTGCCATAGTAAATAGTGCTGTGATAAATGTTATTGTTCTAGTGAATTTAGTGTGTCCTATCTGGACGATTGGCAAGTAGTGAAATTGCTGGATCACAGGGGAGCTCTATGTTTAGTCTTTTTGGGATACTGCCATAGTGCTTTCCATAGTGGTTGAACGAGTTTGCAATCCCACCAGCAGTGTAGTAGTGATCCCTCCTGGCCACATCCCCTCCAGCATACGTTATTAGATTTCTGGATCTTGGCCATTCTAACTGGAGTGAGGAGGAAAAGGGAAAGAGGAACTGAAACTTTCTCTCCTTACAGATGACATGATTCCGTATTTAAGAATCCTATAGACTCTACTCCAAAGCTGCTTGAGCTGATATAAAACTTTGGTAAGGTAGGAGGGTATAAAATTAACCCTCAATGTCAACTGCCTTCCTATATGCCAACAAATGAGAGGAATGAGGCAAGAATCAGGATAGCAACTCATTTTGCTATCAAAGAAAATAAAATACCTAGGAATTAAGTTAGAATGTAAAGCAGCTTTTTGATGGAACTATAAACCCTGGAGAAGGAAATTAACGCAGAACTGAGGAAATGCAAAAACCTATGCTCCTGGTTTGGAAGAAGTAATATTGTAAAAATGGCAATCTTGATAAGGAATATCTACAAATTCAGTGCAATATTCATCAATATCCCAATGTCATTCTTTAAAGAAACAGAAGAGGAAATCCAAAATTTCACTTGGAATAATAAAAGACCCCTTATAGTCTGTCTTCTTGCATGATACATAATGTTTAATCTCACCTTCTCCACCAAAATCTCACCTTTCTCATTGAGACATAGGTGGCCCTGTTTACTAGCAGCAAAGGCTCAAACACGCAGTTTCAGGTGTCACCACTGCCTCTGTTACTGGGTAGATCCAACTCTGTCATCGATTCTGAGGTCTGCTCTGGGAGTCTTGGTCACAAGTTGTTCTGTGGCATCTGCTGCCAGCCTGTGCCTATTTGCTTCCTTTTCCTCCAGCAGCCTACAACAGGGAATGAAGTTCAGGCGCTGATGCTCTCCTTCATATGCAGGGCAGGATGAGCCCAACCCTCCCTCATCTTCCTCTTCCAAATTTTGGAAAAAATGTGCTGGCTGAAGTCCTCAGGTGTGGTGCATGGCTGATCCACACTTTTAATCCAGGCTGGTCACGAGGCTGAGATCTGAGTATGGAAGTTCCAAGTCACCTAGAACAGGAAAGTCTGATAGATTCTTACTACCAAAAATAAAAACAGCTGGGAATGGAGTTTGTGCTCAAGTGGTAAAGGGCTAGTCTTGAGTACAAATGCTTAGTGGCCAAGCCCTGAGTTCAGGCTCCAGCACTGCCAACAACCTCACTTTAGTGAGATTTTAGCTTTATCCATGTAGGCACATCTCACTGGAATCTTTGCTGGTAGAGATAGTCTTCATAATTTTGTCTCAAGGTAAAGGTCCTCCTGGGGTAGTACACAAAAGGTGTCATGGAGAGAGGAGCCCCACTTGCTCCAGGTTTGAAGATGGCATAGGTCAAGCCAGCATGGAATTGGCACATCAGTCTTTTTCCTAGCACCACCTACCAGTGAATGTCAAATGACATTGATTGTTGTGGGATTGTGTGATTGAAGTGCCCCATTAAGGGCAGTGTTAGCACATCCAAACTTGGATACCAGGAATGCTGAAATCTCAAAGCTAAGATTTCTGTTGGCTACAGAAATGCTGGTGTGTCTGTGATTCACTGAAAGTTCAGGTGCAAAGATTCTGAAGCTTGATGCCATGTGTTTATTCCATTTAGTAAAATTATTTTAATGCACTGTATAAGTTAAAACATTTGATAAGAGTCAGGGGTAGTGAAAACATTGTCCTTGAATTCAGGTGTCTGGCAGGGTAATGGGGGGTGTGTTGGTGGCTGGGACTATGAAGCTGGAGCTGCTATCAAACCATGGATCATGTTCCTCTTTGTCTGGGAGAAATGACTCCAAAGATGAAATTTGAATGGTGAGGAAAAGTTGATGATGTACTCAGGAAATTTCTCCTAAACAAATGCTCATGTGGAAGTGGGATGGGGGCTGGGCATGCCTGAGGCAGAGCTTAAGGGGGCTTCTCATGGCGTTGAGAACGTTCCTTGCGACTTCAGACATGCAGCAGGGTGTTTTAGATGACCATGGTGAGATGGATGGAATAAGACTGGAGACAAGATGAATGCTGGGATCCTGCAATGCTCTTGCATGAGTGGCTGGTGGCTCACCTGAAAGAACTAATTATGTCTAAAAAAGAAATCAGGAATTTGTTTTGATTAGATAATACCTGTAATCCGAGGCATATTCAGGATCCTGATCTTAGTATTGTGGTTTAAAACCAACCCAGCAAAGGGAAAAATGCATGATACTCATACTCCCAGTTTAGAGCAAGAACAAAGATTGAAGTAGAGCTGTGACTCAAGAGCTAGAGTGCTACCTTGAGCAAAGAAAAGCTAAGAAAAAGCTCCACGTCTTGAGTTCAAGGCCAGGAAGGAAAGAAGGAAGGTAAAAAAGGGAAGTATGTGAGGAAGGGAAATATATAAATGAAAGAGAGAAGGAACTAGAAATTTAAAATTAGAGAATATTTAAAAGTCATCAGTCCTTCTAAGAAAAGTGTTGGAGTATGGGTTCTATATGTGGTGAACTGGAAGCCCAGCAGTGACTTGTTAACCAAAGAGTCACCATGATGTGCAAAGGATAGAAATCTGCATGAGCCTCTTAGCGGATGGAGTCACAGAAGAGAACCTCAGCTCCCATCCCATAGTTAGAAGTATATAGAGATGGGGAAGTTGGCATCACCTTGATGTCATTGTGTCCATGGAGACTGGAAGCCATGGTTCTGTGAAAGCACAATGTTCTGATTACTGAGCTGAGAAGCTGAGGAGAGCCAAGTCCTGGCCATGAAGAAATCAGGGTGGCAGCAGAGCAACTCTGCTACAGTGTGTGCCTGCTTGGCTGTTCTTATTCTCTGGTGGATCAGGCCGGAACGGGTGATAGTAACTGTTTTGTGGTCACAAGCCCTTCACCAAGAGCTTCCTCTGGGATCCTCATAAGCTAGAGCGTGGCTGGTGGTGGGATGTGTGTGGGGTGGAAGTGACAGAGGGATGGACGCATGGCAAGGTGGGTAAAGAGATCAGAGGAATGATGAGAGCCCAGTTCATTGGTTTCCAAGGTTAATGGGTGGGAGGTAGAGAGGCATGATGGAGGAATAATGGAGGCAGGGGAAGGTGGTGACAGAGTGAGGCCATCTGTAGTGCCAGCCTGGCCATCATCTGAAGCCCATAGGCAGCTTCCTGATCCTTCACTTAGTCCTGCTCCTTGTGGAGGGAATGTCACGTGTACCCAGAGCTATGGGTGGGGCAATGTTAGTAGCACCTGGAAAACCATTGGCCTCTACCTGGGTGAGGGGTGGTTATGGCTCCCATGCTGGGTGGCCTGATAGCTATGGAACAGATCTCTCCTTAGCTACCACAGTCAGTGGCTGCTCTCCATCTAGGGTTAGGGCACCTGCTCAGCCATCAAGACACCCCATGCCAGGACAGAGGCCTACAATTCAGATGGCAGCAAAGGGGTGAAGATGATCTCACCGTAGCCCTAGTTATATGGCTGTCCCTGCATGCAGGACAGGATGAGCTGGGGGAAGATGTTCTGTGTGTTTTTCCACAGCCTATCCCGGCCTCTTCTTGTGTCTGATTAGACCAAGAGAGTACGAGGTTTCCTCTCATAGTCCTGGTTCTTTTTCTTTTATCGTCATGAGACTTGAACTCAGGTCCTGGGTACTGTCCCTGAGCTCTTTTGCTCAAGGTTGATGCTCTACCATTTGAACCATAGTGACATTTCGAGCTTTTCCTTTTCATGTGCATCTCTGATATGTCCAGTGCTGTGCCTGCAGGGAGGCACTCACCCCACAGACAGAGCCACCTCTGCCGTGACTGTGACTGCCCACAACCCTCACACCCACTCCTTGCACACCCCTCGACTCCAGTTTTAGCTCCTCTTGGACTGGGTGTCCAGCCTACCCCTTCCTACACTCACAAAGGGTCTACAATTGTCTTCCCAGGGTCCTTTCTTCTGCCAGCCAGAGTACAGACTGTGCACATCTTGACGATCACAGAGCTCAAAGCCAAAGGCTGCGATGCAGAAGGGGGTGACCCAGTAGCTGCACAGGGCCCATGGATCATCCTGTGCATCCCCCAGCCTGTGACTTCCCCCACCCCCTTGGCAGGGAAGCTCCATGCCCACATCCTGATCCTTGGTCCCCTCCAATTCCATTCTCCCTTGGATTTTGCAGACTGTCTACCATCAGGATCTAAAATTCTATTCATCACTTTATGTCCTTATCACTGATTTGCTATTTTGGCAGGATCTCCCCGTGCCTGGAGAGTGGGCATGTCATGTATTCTCTGTGGAGAAGTTGCCCCAGGAGAAGAAATATGCACTTCATGTGAGTGGTGGACAGGGCAGGAGGGCTCCCTAGGATCAGAAGTCACAGGAGGGGAGCAGATGGGGGAATGCTAGGGGCCCCAGGGGACAGTGGTAGTTAGGGCACAGTTGGTTCCTTCTGCAGGGTTGACACCGCTTCACAAACCCAACAAAATGAGGTTCACATTACAGATGTTAGAGACAGTGCAGATTGCCAATGGGCGCAGGGTTCACTGTCACCTCCAGATGCTGGCTGCATGCTGGGATGCACGCAGAGATGTTTTCAAGGTCAGGTAATGAGGATGTTGCAGGGTGTAACCATTCTTTTCAGATGGCTCTCTACCTCTCTTGAGCTTCATCTCTATCTTTGGCTTTTTCTTGGCAGTTAACTGGAAATGAGACTTTCATGGACTTTCCTTTCTGGACTGGCTTCAAACAGAAGCTATGCACAATTTACAAACCATACCCTACTGAAGAAGGGAAGCTTGATCTGGTGCTTAACTGGGTTGCACTTTGGCTCCGTTTGCTATGCCTCACGGGAGGGGGCTCATCATTTGTAGACTAAGATCTCATGACCTTCAAAGCCAAATGCTACCTGAAAGTTCAGGGTCCCAGCCTATATGTTGGGCCTGGGTGAATACATTCTCAGTAATGCTGGGTCATCAACCCATGTTTTAAGCTGGAAGTAGGCAGTGCCACATTTGATAAGAACATCTGCCAGAGATTGTCACCTCATGAAAGCAGATTCTAAATTTGTATTCCATTTCCTGTGGTGGAGATATCCCTTCCAAGTTAGACAGGCTCACATCCACCTGCAGGTCACACTCCTAATGCACCCTTGAGTGTCCTCATGGTATTGGGATCTAAGTTTGTAGGGAATGCTGGTATAGTCCATGAATTAGCTGGACAAGTGATGACAAACGTGTTGAGGATTAATATGAGAACAATATAAGAAGCCCTGGAGGAGCATCAACCTGACCCTCTGTGGTGCTATAAATTTGATAGGATGTTCCAGACTGAGAAACAATCACATGGCTTTGTGTTTGGCATCCAGACAAGTGAGTGCATGTCTTAGCTGTCAGCCAATACAGAGGAGGACATGAATAAGTGGGTGGAAAGCATCTGTCAGACCCCTGTCTGGGGGAAGGTGGAGAGAACATAGGAAGGTAGATACCATGGCTGTGGTGGGGCCAAAAAAAAGGGTAAAAGAGGCAAAGGAACCAGGTACTGGTAGCTCAAGACTGTCATCCTAGCTACTCAGGAGTTTGAGATCTGAGGATCACAATTCAAAGCCAGCCCAGGACAGAAACTCCATGAGACTCTTATCTGCAATAAACTACTGAATGCAAGAAGCTCAAGCTCAGTGACAGCATCCAGGCCTAGCGTTCAAAACCCAGGACTGCCAGAAAAAAGTATCAAAGGACAAGAAGCTGGCCAAAAGTTAGAGGGACTCTATCTTGACAAACAATACAATGGTAAGTTGCACTCAGAAGACTTGCACAAAATCTGGAAATGCCTGAGACCTATCTATGTATGTTTCCTGTTTGTCTAAATACATATGTTTATGCATTTATATATTAGTATAGAGAGACAGATCAATACATATGACTATACATATATACATAGCCAGACACTTATGGGTGGGTGGAATACTTTGTGAGAGTTTGTGTTTGTGTTTTGTGGATGGCTATCTCTGTTTAAGAAAGATAGAAAATATGTAAATATCTTTTAAAAACTTGATAAAATATAGAGAGACATAAGCTCTTGAGGGAATCTGAAATGAGAAGATTATTCACAGGCACGTTTATCCTTATGGATTCCTCTGCAAGTTTTAATTTTTTTCATTATTTTATTTCTGTTTTTGAACCAGTGCTAAGGATTTCTCTCAGGGACCAGGTGCTGCCAATTACTAATTTTCTCATGGCTGCTACAAGAGGAACTGAGCCACAGTTCCACTTTTGCCTTATTTATTCTTGCTTAACTGAAGATAAATATTTCTATCAGTGACTTTCTTTCAGGGGCTGGATTCTAACGAGGATCCCCAGACCTCAGGCTTCTCTATAGCTACAATTAACAATATGAGAACCCAGCACTGGGTTCCAATGCACAGGGCAAGAAATTGAGTGAATCTCTCAACTCCAATTAGCTATAATAAGCTAGAAGTGAAAGACCAATACCTTTGAGGAAAAGATGCTGAGGGTTATCACACAGGCCCTATGAGTAAGCCCTAAACCCTGTACACATGTGTGCATGCACACATTGGCAGATACACACACACATGCACACACACAATATCTCAGGCAATATTGTATTTTGAATTAATATCCAAAGATTGGACAACAGGATAGCAAGTAATAAAATCTGTTTTTCTTGTCTACATTGAGGGAAAGGGATAAGTCACAAGATGCAGAAGCGAAGAATTCAGAGGCAAATGCTGTGAGTGAATAACTTGTAAAAAGCCCATTTCTTTTCTTTTCTTTTCTTTCCTTTTTTCTGCCATTCCTGGGGCTTGAACTCAGGGCCTGAGCACTGCTCTTGGCTTTTCCCAAGTCTAGCCCTCTGGCACTTGAGCCATATTGCCATATGGATTTTTATATCTGTGTGATATTAAGGACTCAAACCTAGATCTTCATGGGTGCTAGGCAATCACTCTACCACTGGGCCAAACTCTAAACCCCGATAAAGTATTTATAAATAGTCATCATCATCATATCAAAATATCCTTTCTCCTACAAAGAATGAACACTTATCTATGTCTGTAAGACTTTTTTTATGTCACCAATGCTTCTGTGATTTTCCCACTTGCATTTTTACAGATGACAGCACAGATATTCATCAGGAAGAAAAATAGATTAGGATACAGAAACTTAACATAGTCCTAGTAGATTGAGGTGAAAAATATGTGCAAGATGGCCTGGGTGTTTCATCTATTTATAGAGTGATGGGCTAACACAAAAAGACTCCGGTTTGATTCTGCAGTACCATATACATAGAAAACGCTGGAAGTGGTGCTGTGGCTTGGTGGGACAGCTATAGCCTAAAGAAAGCCTAAGAACAATGGTCAGGCTCTGAGGTCAAGTCCCAGGACTAGCAAAAAATTGTGCAAGAGGCAAAATGCAAGCTGAGAAGGCACTGTGAAGCAAAATGTCTTGTGAAGTGTAAGGGGAATAGTGACAGTTAAGTTTGGATCTTACCTAAGAAAGGCTCCTTGAGCCTGAGACCAGGCTAGCACTTACGCCTAGTTAATGACTTGGGATTTGAACAAAAAGGTGTGCTGTTTACTACATCTATATGTGAGGTGGGAAGGGAGATTCAGCCTCCAGTATGTCTTTGGGGAGGTCTTCTGTGAGCAAGGAGCTTTAGTCATTGGGCCTTGAAAGGTGACTTCCCTCACAATGGAACAGAATATGGAACCCTGGTAACCAAGCCACAGTATGTGACAACCAGCTCAAGCCAGCTCCCTTGGCCTGTGGCTCAGGAACCAGAAAGATGTTGCTGTGCTGTTGCCAAAGGTCAGGAGGCTCGGATCTCAGGCATGAGAGTTATGGATGTCTCACTTGAATAAGTAGATGCTGGATCAGTGCCAAGCCAAAATTCCAGTATATCAGGCATTTCTCTAGGAAGAAAGCCAGGAAACTCCAGGGTAACTCAGATGAGGTATATTGAGAGGAAACCTATTTGAACCCATCATCCTACCCACACACGACAACCTTCTTGTGTGCTTTCAAGTGACTCTACTGAGATTAGAGTGTGTCATTTCCAATCTACTCTATTCCAATTCCTCAGTGTGAAGTGTGGTCCCATTCCTACGTTTGAAATATCCACTGTTTTGCCAACATAATGTGATGGTAAGTCAGCTCAGACTCTGAATGAGCCTTGTAACCTATGGATCCTGGAGGAAGGCCTGTAGGAGATGCTGCTGACAAAGCTGATCCCTGCCTACCAGAAAGGTGATCTCTTTTATGTGGGAAACTTCCTGCACAATTTCACATAGTGGAGGACAATGTAGTAGTTGCTGGAAATTCTCTAAAAAAGGTGAGTGTTCCCCCTCCAAAACCAGGTTTGCTCACCACTCCTGGCCAAGTCTTGGAATACTTGGCTCCTCTCTGAGCCTGTTTGTTTCATTGGGGTGTTCACAGGGGAGCTAAGCATGATACAAGTGCACAAACTACTTTATTATGACTGGGACACCATTCCATTTCATTTCCCTCACAAGCTACTGGAGTCTCAACAGTGTGCTTACTGAGAAGTTGGATTTCAGGCATGAGTAGGTGGCTCCCAACTGCAGCCCTCACCTAGGTGACATCCTAGGAAATCCCATTTCCCAGTAAGCAATGAGGTGTCAGTAGTAATGGCGGAGGCCTGTGAAATACTGGAGTCAGAGGAAAAGCTGGGGGCTGAATCACTTTTGAGCCATCAGGGAGGGATTGTGATAGCTTTGCCTGTTAGAACCTGAAAGCATTTATATTTTGGTGTGTGGTCCAGTGCTGCCACTTGAACCTGAACCCAGGTCTAAATGACATTCCTTTGGTGTTCAAAAATTAGCACTGTACCATTTGAGTCATAGGTCAAGTTCTGGCTTTTTGCTGCTTAATTGAAGACAAGTGCCTTTAGACTTTTACTGACTAGACTGGCTTTCCGCTAGATCTTCAGAGCTCAGCCTGCTGGGTGGCTAAGATTAGAGGAATGAGCATTTAGTTCTTTATTTAGAGCATTCACTTATTGATTTATTTAGAGCATTTACTTAGTTAATTTATGGTGCGTTTACTTTGGACAGATGCATAGAGGCCTCTCTCAGAAGCTTCTGGAAGTGGGGTGTAAAAGTCATCCTGTTCTCGAGTGTCTCTTAAACCCCTCCCAGCACATAAGTGCACATCTCTGCAGGACAGCCACAGCATTAGAGTCCTGCAAGAAAGGGGCTTTTGTAGAAGGCTCAGGATGGAGAGAGAAGGCTCTCACTTTCCTTGTACCGAATGTGCCCACAGCATCATGTGTTCCATCTATACGATGTGAATGGACTTCTACCCCAGTGATTTCTACGAGTTCAAGAACTGCCACACCCTGACACAACTCAAGCTCTATATGAGGCTCCATATGCCGGCTTTGGACCTGCTCTTCTAAACACATACTTTTTGACCAGCTGGAAGAATGTGCGACCACTAAGACCAAGAAAAAGTAGAAGTCCTGGTGTGGGTGCCTCAGAGCCTGTGAGTAGGAAGCCCATGTGGTCTAGATATTGGTTGGCCCTTACTTCTACAGAGCTTGGCAAAATGCCCTTTATGGGTGGTGTCAGCCAGGTAATGTCTGTCCTCTGAAAGGACTCGGGAATAAGCACTCATTAGAAAGACCCTACACCTCCTCAGTGTTCAGTCCAAACTCCAGTTCTACAGGTTCCTCCATTAGATCCTCATGGAAGTTGAGTGACACTTCAACTTGCAGAGTCCACTCTGTCCACTCTGTACCTATTTCCATTCTTAGGTTTGGGTCATCGTGTAAGAGCTTATCCTGAACTCCGGATGAAAAACCCACCAATGGAGCTGGTGACTGATGGAGACTGAGAATCATCACTGCACTCCAGAAAGCATGGGCCTTCTGTAGAAATTACCAAACAGGTTTAGAGTCCTGTGGATATACCTTTTGCTCTGAACCCCATGTGTGACACAGTTGAACCTGCAGATACTATGGAGGAAGAAAAAGAGCAGCCAGATTTCCTTCCGTTTCCTTTCACACTCCACCCAGAGTCAGTCCATCTGAGTCAGAGTAACACTCCACTTATTGTGCAAGCTGAAGGGGCACACGCTGGGCTCATGGAAAATGTCCCCATGGGAAGCAGCAAGTGTACTCTCAATATTGGATTCATTGGAGGAAAATGAATCCATCCACACAGAATATCCAGACCCATCCATCTCACTAAAAGAGACTCAATCTCCATTCGACAAACCAGAATCCATCCCCCTCTTAACTCAGGAAGGACATTCTGTTTCTCATAAGGAAGGAGACCCTTCTGAAGACTCTGAAGTAGAATTACTGTCGGAAGGCAACTTGGAGGCTAGTCTGGATTTAGAGCTTCCCTGTCCCCTTCCTCAAAAGACATCTCTTTATCTTGCTCTCATGATTCTTGTCAAGTATTCATTGTATTTACTTTGCTAACTATTAAACTCTCATTGTTAATATTATGGTGTGCAGTTCTTCAGTGCTTATTATACTGTGTTTTATTTTCCACTTATAATGTGAGACCTCAGACACATAGGTCCTGGGTGGGCCAAAAACCAGACAGGTCTGGTCCCACAGAAGACAATCTTACTGGATATACAGGGAATTATGAAATGCATGGAATCACCAGGAATCCAGGCCAGGCCTCCATGGAAAGACAAGTCAGCTACCAAAGCTTAAGGACAGAGCAGATGCCTGGAAATGTGTTTTGTCAATCGGGAAAAGTGCCAGAGTAACTGTAATATTATGTGGGACTCTGTTCTGTGAGTTCAAGTCTGTTTATATAACCATTGTGCTTTGTACAAATATTTAAGAAAATTGAAACTCCACAATAGCATCCAAAATCTACTTTGGCTTTGAATGTGGCCTAGTTGTAGAGTGCTCGCCTAGTATACAAGAAGACCTTGATTCAATTCCTCGGCACTGCATACACAGAAAAAGCAGATTGGGCACTGTGGCTCAGGTGTCAGAGTGCCACCCTTGAACAAATGTGGCCAAGGACAGTTCCTGGTCCCTCAGTTCAAGCCCCAGGACTAGCCAAACAAGAAATCATACCATTTTCCACACATTTGGAAATAAATCTGTTTTATCTAACCCTACTTCTTTTTTGCCAGTCCAGGGTGTGTGCCACCAAGCCAAACTACTGGCCCCCAACCTTACTATTTTTAATCATTTAATTTTTTTACATAATCATATTTCATGCTGTCTGTATTAATAGCATAAACAGTACGCTTAGTGTAATAATGTTAAAGGTAAAACATAAGAAATTAATAACTAAAATTCCTTTTTTATTATTTTTATAGCATTACTACAATTTTATAAGAAAAATTACCTAGAATGTTTATTTTAGAGTTCAAGTAATCCATTTTGATAAATATATCAACCTACATCATTTATTTGAACACATTTTAAACTATTTTTTTCAGGAATGAAAATACATATATATTTGTTGTAAATGAAATTTATGACTTGGGGGAAGGGAAAGAGAAAAAGGGGGAGGGGTAACAGTGTTTACAAGAAATGTACTCATTACATATGTAACAGCAATCTCTTTGTATATCACCTTGACAACAAATTTTTTGAAAAGTACAATAAGTTTAAATGTCTACTTTGGGCAGAATTTTTCTTGCCAGTACTGGGCTTAGACTCAGGACCTGAGCACGATTCTTGTTTTTGTTTTTGTTTATTCTTAAGGCGCAAGTTCTATCACATGTGCCACAGCACTACTTTTATCTTTTTTTATCTATGTTGTGCTGAGGAATTGAACTTGGGTCTTCATTCATGCTCGGCAAGAACTCTTCCACTAGGCTTAACTTATGGCCCCAGTGGGAAGGAAGTTTTCCATAAAATATGTAGGAAATATGTACACTAAGGAAAAGCCATCAAAAATAGAAGAAAAATTATATACTTAGATAACGACATGCCAGTATTATGGCAGATCTCTGTAATTCTAGCTTCAAGAGTGGCCTATTTGGACCGGGAGTTGGCTGGCTGAAGTAAAGTGCTATCCTTGAGCAAGCCCTAGGACAGTGCTCTGGCCATGAGTTGAAGCCATATTGTTTGGTTGGTGAAGATCTTCTCCCACTCTGTAGGCTTCCTGATTAGTTTACTAGCTATATCCGTTGCCATACAAAAGCTCTGCAGTTTAATGCAGTCCCACTTATCCAGCCTTTCTCTGATTTGTTGTGATTCTTGGTCCTTATTAAGAAAGTTTTGACCTGGGCCAAGGAGGCCTAGTGTATCTCCTATTCCTTCCTGTGAACTTTTCAGTGTGTCAGCTTTTACCTCCAGGTCTTTGATCCATTTGGAGTTAATTCTAGTGCAAAGTGACAAAGAAGGATCCAACTTTAGTTTTCTGCAGGTGTTTAACCAGTTCTGCCTGCACAACTTGTTGAAGAGGCTATCTTTCTTCCATTCTATTTTTTTGGCTCCCTGGTCAAAGATTAGGTGGCCATAGGTCTGTGGTTTAATATCTGGGTCTGCAGTTCTATTCCATTGGACTTCAGGCCTGTTCTTGTGCCAGTACCAAGCTGTTTTGCAATTATAGCTCTGTAATAGAGTCTTAAGTTTGGAATTGAAATTCCTCCAGCGCTGTTCTTTCTGCTAAGAAGTTTTTTTGCTATACGGGGTCTTTTATTATTCCATATGAAATTTTGAATTGCCTCTTCTATTTCTTTAAAGAATGACATTGGGATGTTGATTGGTATTACATTGAATTTGTAGATAGCCCGTGGCAAGATTGTCATTTTCACAATGTTGATTCTTCCAATCCAGGAGCATGGGAAGTTTTTCCATTTACTTAGTTCTGCTTTAATTTCCTTTTTTATGGTTGTAAATTTTCATCTAAACGGTCCTTTACATTCTTAGTTAAGCTAATTGCTAGGTACTTTATTTTCTTTGAGGCTATTGTGAAAGGATTTTCTTTCCTGATTATTGCCTCGTTCCTCTCAGTGTTGACGTAAAGTAAGGCAGTTGTTTTGTGAGGGTTGATTTTATGGCCTGCTACCCTTCCAAAGCTTTGAATCAGCTCAAGGAACTTGGGAGTAGAGTCTATAGGATTCTTTAAATACAGAATCATGTCATCTGCAAAGAGGGATAGTTTTATTTCCTCTTTCCCTACTTGGATCCCCTTTATGCTTGCTTCTTGCCTCATTGCACTGCGTAGGAATTCTAGTACTATGTTAAAAAGGAGTGGAGAGAGTGGGCATCCTTGTCTCGTTCCTGATTTTAGAGGGAATGGCTTTAGATTTTCACCATTAAGTATAATACTAGCAGTGGGTTTCTCATACACAGCCTTTAATACATTGAGAAATGGTCCATGGATTCCTAGTTTCACTACGTCTTTTTACATAAAGGGGTTTTGGATCTTGTCAAATGCCTTTTCCGCATCTATTGAGACAATCATGTGATTTTATCCCTGCTCCTGTTGATGTGTTGAATTATATTAATTGATTTGTGTATGTTGAACCAGCTTTGCCTCCCTGTGATAAATCCAGTTTGATCATAGTGTATATTTTTTTTGATGAGTTGTTGTAGACGGTTGGCCAGTATTTTGTTGAGAAGTTTTGCATCGATGTTCATCAAAGAAATGGGTCTATAGATCTCTTTCTTTGATGAATCTCTGTCTGGTTTGGGATGAGGGATATGCTGGCTTCAAAGAATCAGTTTGGTAAAGAACCTTCATTTTCAATTTCGTTGAAGAGCTTGAGGAGTATTGGTGTGAGCTCTGCTTTGAAGACCTTATAGAATTCAGCTGTGAATCCATCTGGCCCTGGGCTCTTTTTAAGTGGAAGTTGTCTAATTTCCATTTCTATTTCAGAGCTTGAAATAGGCCTGTTGAGTTGGGTTAGCTCTTCTTGGTTCAGTGTGTGTATGTTAATATTGTCTAGGAATTCATCCATTTCTTCTAGATTCTCAAATTTGTTGGCGTAAAGGTTTGAGAAGTATTCCCTCATGATATTCTGGATCTTGGTAATTTCTGTCGTGATATTACCATTTTCATCTGCGATTTTGTTTATTTCGATATGCTCTCTTCTTTTTTTGGTAAGATTTGCTAAGGGCTTGTCAATTTTGTTAATTCTTTCAAAGAACCAACTCCTTGTTTTGTTGATTCTTTCTATAGTTTTTTTATTCCAAATCATTTAATTCTGCTTTGATTTTAATAATTTGCTTTCTCCTAATGGGTTTAGGGTTGGTTTGTTGCTCTTTTTCCAGGAGGTTAAGGTGAGATATTAACTAGTTGGTTTGCCATTTTCCCAACTTCCTGTTGTAGGCACTCAGCGCTATAAATTTTCCTCTGAGTACTGCCTTTGTTGTGTCCCTAAGGAGTTGATATTTGTGTGCTCCTTATTGTTAAATTTCATAAACAGTTGGATATCTGTTCTGATCTCTTCGATTACCCATTGTTTTTGATTCAACAATGTGTTGTTCAGTCTCCATGAGTTACAGGGTTTTCTTTGGTGGAGATGTGTGTTCAGCTCCAATTTGATGCCTTTATGGTCTGAGAGTGTGCATGGAATAATTTCAGTGTTTCTGAGTCTGTCCAGGTTTGCTTTATGGCCTAAGATGTGGTCTATTTTGGAAAATGTTCCATGTGCTGCTGAGAAAAACGTATATTGTGGTGTTACTGGGTGGAATATTCTGCAGATGTCTGTTACATCTAGTCGGTCTATATAGTTGTTCAGTTCTAAGGTTTCTCTTTTGAGTTTTTGCCTTGTTGATATGTGCATAGGTGAGAGTGGTGTGTTAAACTCACCAACAATCACTGTATTTCGATCTCTGTATGGTTTCAGTGTAAGTAAAGTTTGCTTGATGAAGTTTGGAGCTCCGGGATTGGGTGTGTAAATATTTAGGATCGTTATGTCTTCCTGGACGAAAGATCCCTTTGTCTTTTCTTACTAATTTTAGTTTGAAATCTATTGTATCTGATATGAGGATGGCAACTCCAGCCTGTTTATGGGGGCAGTTAGCTTGATAGAGTTTATTCCAACCTCTCACTTTCAAAAGATGATTGTTTTTGGGTAAGATGTGTTTCTTGAAGACAGCAGAACGATGGCTCTTGCTTTTTGATCCAACTAGACAGCCTATGCCGTTTAATTGGAGAGTTAATTCCATTGATATTGAGAGTTAGGATTGAGAGATATTTATTAGTTCCTACCATTTTTAAAATCTTTTAGTAGGGCCTGTGTCTTGACAGTTCTTGTGGTCCTTAGATGGTATGCTGTTTAGGTGCCATTTCTTTCCCTATAATGCATTTATTTTGGATTTGTATGTATAGAGCATCGTGGAGAATTCTCTGTAGTGTTGGTTTTGTTTCGACATATTGTTGCAGCTTTTCCCTGGAATGGAATGTTTTATTGTTCCCTCAGTTTGAGTGAGAGCTTAGCTGGCTACAATATTCTTGGTTGGTAGTTATTTGATTTAAGGGCATGACTTATATGCTTCCAGTCACTTCGTGCTTGCCTGGTCTCTGCTGAGAAATCTGGGGTTATTCTGATTGGTTTGCCTTTATAGGTTACTGATCCCTTTTCCCTGGCTGCCTTTAGGATCTTTCCTTTCGTTTCTATTGATCCAGTTCGGATCACAATGTGGCGGTGGGATGTTCTTTTCTGGTCAGGTCTGTTTGGGGTTCTAAAAGCTTGTCGTATGTGGATGGGCCTGCCCTTCTGGATATCTGGGAAATTCTCTGAGATGATTCCCTGAAGTATATTTCCAATACCATTGACCTCTTTCTCCACGCCCTCCTCAATACCAACTAGCCTTAAATTAGGCTTCCTAATTGTATCTTGGACCTCCTGAAGCACTCTCTCATATTTCCTAGATTTGGATTGACTCATTTTCTGTTCTTTATAATACCTAAATTATCTTCAGCCCCGGAAATTCTCTCCTCTGCATTGTCTAACCTGCTATCAAAGCTATCTACTTTATTTTTCATCTCCCTTGCTTCTAATTGCTCACTTTTTATGCCTTGCGTCTTTTGTTTTAGATCATGTATGGATTTCTTTATCTCCTTGATTTCCTTTTGAGTGGTTAGCTCAGTAGCTTTATTTTCTTTGGACATTTGCTGGAGTTTGGTCCAGTTTTTATTTGTGGATTCTATGAATTCATCCATCTTTCTTTGAAAAACCTTTATTATGGCCTCCTTTATGGCTTCTTCTTTTTCACTTATCACCTTGTTTTTGCTTTCCTCTTGTTCAGGTATGGCTTCCTCCATTATCTCTTTCTTTATATTTTCACATTTTTCATTAATGATGTTTATCAATTGCATTTGTGTAGCACTTGGAAGACTCTCCTCTAGGTTTGCCAGTGACTGTTCCATTGTCTGTTTACAATGGGTGGGGGATGTTGTTTCTTGATTTGACATTTTTCTTAAGTTTCTTGTTCTGCCAATTTGAAAATGGGAGCAAGATTACTACTAAATATGATTACAGTTTTTCAGATATAACCAACCTAGACCTCTGTAGCTGGCACACACTAGATGTTCACACGTTTTGATTGGTATTATCACTCTTTCTTTTTGTGCACTTACAGACCAGTCTAATACAACCACTGATAAGCGATTTATACCCAAAACAATAAGCCTCTCAATCCAATCTCTATTGTCTTTAAGTCCCTCTGAGCCTAGAGAATAATTAACCACCTACATATACAATATTGCTCAACAGCCATCAAGTGTAGATCCGTGCAGTATAAGGGTTGAAAGACGAGCAGAGGTCCAGAGATAGAAAAAAAGAATGAGAGAGGTCAGGGGAGGTACAAAAGGATTAACGTAGGAGTGTAAGAATATTGTAGTCATGAAGAAAAGTTATAGCATAAGGATAACTGACCTAAGTTGGTAAGTAGGTAGCATATTTGAGTACAAAGTTTGGAAAGTATTAGAATAAAACTTATGTGTTGCTGCACGACTAGCTCTTAGCCCAACCAGTGGCCTCACAGTGGACCATGGGATGGATCTGTTTTTCTTGTCTACGTTGAGGGAAAGGGCTATTTCACAAGATGCAGAAGCGAAGATTTCAGAAGCAAATGCTGTGAGTGAATTAGCTCGTAAAAAGCATTTTTATTTTCTGTTATCTTTCTGCCACTCTTGGGGCTTGAATTCAGGGCCTGAGCACTGTCCTCGGGTTTTCTCAAGTCTAGCCCTCTGCCATTTGAGCCACAGTGCCACATCTAGATTTTCTATCTATGTGATACTGAGCAATCAAACCTAGATCTTCATCGATGCTAGGCAAGCACTCTACCACTATGCCAAACTCTCAACCCTGACATAGTAATTATAAAGTCATCATCATCATCATCATATCCAAATATCTTTTCTCCTACAAAGAATGAACACTTAAGTGTGTCTAATGCTTTTTTTTATAATTTCACTAATTCTTCTGTGTTTTTCCCTCTTGCATTTTTTACACTTGACAGCAAAGCTAATCATCAGGAAAAAATTGATTAGGATACAGAAACCTAATAATATCCTAGTAGATTGACCTCAAGATATGTGCAAGATGCCCTGTGTGTTTCACCTAGTGGTAGAGTACTTGGCTAAAAACAAAAAGACTCAGGTTTGATTCCTCATTACCACATACATAGAAAACGCTGCAAGTGGTGCTGTGGCTCGGTAGGACACCTAAAGCCTAAAGAAAGCCCAAGAACAATGTTCACACTCTGAGGTCAAGTGCCAAGACTAGCAAAAACAAAAAAAATTCGACAAGGGGCAAAATGCATCAGGGAAGGCACTGTGAAGCAAATGTTTTGTAAATGTTGACGGCAATATTGACCCTTAAGTTTGGATCTTACCTAAGAAAGGCTCCTTGAGCCTGAGACCAGACTGGTAGTTGGGCCTAGTGGAAGACATTGGGATTGGACAAATAAGGTGTGCTGTTTTCTACATCCACTGTATATTGTGAGATTGGAGGAGATGTTCAGCCTCCAGTATGTCTTTGCTGAGGCCTTTTGTGAGCAAGGATCTTTGGTCATTGGGCCCTGAAAGGTGACCCTGCCTCCCTCACAATGGAACCGAATATGGAACCCTGGTAACCAAGCCACTGTAACTAACAAACAGCTCAAGCCAGCTCACTTGGCCTGTGGCTCAGGAGGAAGAAAGATGTTGCTGTACTGTTGCCAAAGGTCAGGAAACTCGAGTCTCAGGCATGGAAGTTGTGGATGTCTTACACGAAGATGTACATGCTAGATCATTGCCAAGCCACAAATCCAGTATAACAGAACTTTCTCTAAGAAGAAGGCCAGGAAAATCCAGGGCAACCAGATGAGGTAAATTTCTAAGAAGAAATGTATTTGACCCCATCATCCTCCCCACACACTACAACTTTCTTTTTTTCCATTTTTTATTGTAATTAGTAACAGGGTTATATGATATTTGCCAGATAGAAGGTGCATTAATTCACATACATTGATACCCTTTCACATGTCTTGGTACCCATTTCCCTCCAGCTTCACAGCCCCCACCCGTCTTGGTTTTCCCCCATTCCCTATCAAATTTCAAATATCCAAATAAAAATAAATTCAATATATAAGATAAAGTGAGATACTATACCAATATGGGATAACCAAGGGACAGCAAACGAGATGAGAGACAACATAGTACATTAAGGACAACAATCATTCATTATATGGCTTTTGTGTCAATATCCTGGAGGTCCTTTCAATTAGCTTCACATTATATGGCCTTATATATGGCCTTTTGCTCTATTGACAATCTCTGCTAGTAGAGCCCCAGGTTTCTACTCATTATGACGAATGAGGGAAACCACTGAGCCTAAGTTCCTTTGAGTCTGGCTTACTTCACTTAATATGATTTCTTCTAAGTCTTTCCATTTCCTAACAAATGGGGCGATGTCATTCTTTCTGACAGCAGCATAGAATTCCATTGTGTACAAATACCACAACTTGTTGATCCACTCATCAACTGAGGGACATCTGGGTTGGTTCCATATCTTTGCTATGGTGAATAGTGCTGCAATGAACATTGTTGTGCTAGTGGGTTTAGTATGCCCTTGTTTCTGGATTGTTGGGTAAATGCCAAGTAGTGGAATTGCTGGGTCATAGGGGAGTTCTATGTTTAGCCTTTCTCTGATTTGTTGTGCTTCTTGGTCCTTATTAAGTAAGTCTCGACCTGTGCCATGGAGACCTAATGTATCTCCTATTCCTTCCTGTAAACTTTTCAGTGTGTCAGCTTTTACCTCCAGGTCTTTGATTCATTTGGAGTTAATTCTAGTGCAAGGTGACAAAGAAGGACCCACCTTTAGTTTTCTGCAGGTGCTTAACCAGTTCTGCCAGCACAACTTGTTGAAGAGGCTATCTTTTTTTGGCTCCCTTGTCAAAGATTAGGTGGCCATAGGTCTGTGGTTTAATATCTGGGTCCGCAGTTCTATTCCATTGGACTTCAGGCCTGTTCTTGTGCCAGTACCAAGCTGTTTTGAGAATTATTGCTCTTTTATAGAGTCTAAAGTTTGGAATTGAAATTCCTCCAGCGCTGTTTTTTCTGCTAAGAAGTGTTTTTGCTATATGGCTCTTTTATTAATCCATATGAAATTTTGAATTGCCTCTTCTATTTCATTAAAGAATGACATTGGGATGTTGATGGATATTGCATTGTATTTGTAGATAGCCCTTGCAAGATTGTCATTTTCACAATGTTGATTCTTCCAATCCAGGAGCATGGGAGGTTTTTCCATTTCCTTAGTTCTGCTTTAATTTCCTCTTTTAGGGTTTTAAACTTTTCATCTAAACAGTCCTTTACATTCTTAGTTAAGCTAATTCCTAGGTACTTTATTTTCTTTGAGGCTATTGTGAAAGGAGTTTTTTTCCTGATTATTGCCTCGTTCCTCTCACTGTTGGCGTAAAGGAAGGCAGTTGATTTGTGAGGGTTGATTTTATGGCCTGCTACCCTTCCAAAGCTTTGAATCAGCTCAAGGAGCTTGGGAGTAGAGTCTATAGGATTCTTTAAATACAGAATCATGTCATCTGCAAAGAGGGATAGTTTTATTTCCTCTTTCCTTACTTGGATCCCCTTTATGCTTGCTTCTAGCCTTATTGCACTGCCTAGGAATTCTAGTACTATGTTAAAAAGGAGTGGAGAGAGTGGGCATCCTGAATGCTACCCCTTACCCCTTTTATGCAAAGCTTAGGCCTGTGGCATTTTAAGCACAATTCAACGCTCTGTTTTTTGCTGGTTAATTAGAGGTAAAAATCTTATGGAATTTATTGCATGGCTGATTTTGAACTGGAATCCTCAGGTCTCAGCTTATCTTGAGTAGCTATGATTACAGTACTTTTACAACCTGTATGCTCATACACATCGCTTCTGATCCAAACACTCATTGTTCAATTTAACTAACAAGATGTGAGGAAAGATGATTGACTGTCATTTACTAGATGGGCTTCCAGTGAGTATATATTTCCACGTCCACTCTGAAGCCAGGGAAATGTTTCTGGTACATGTTTCAACTATCTCCCAAAGAGGAAATAATGAGTGAGTACGTTTGCTAGTATTTCAGATAGGAGATGTACTTTGGTGTTTGGAACCTGTTGAGCAGAGTGTATCAGCTGGGCTGTGATAATAGAGATGATGTTTCAGACAGGAATATTTTCATAACAGACAGACTTAATCCATCCTTGGATTTCAGGACTTGAGAAGATAGAATTACAAGTGTGAGCTGCCACCACCACCTGGTTCATTTTGGAAACCTTAATTGCTTCTCATTTGTTCCTTTCCTTTTTTGGAAGATTGATCTAAGCTGGCTGATTGTGCATCTCAATGAAGTGATTGGCCTCAGGAATTGCAAATATTTATTTCATCAGCACGGAATGAATGAAAGTTGATCTAAACCCAATAGTATTTTCCTTCTGATAAATAGGGAACTTACTTATATCATTTTCCATGCCTTTGCTTTCCCAAAGCAAGCAACATGTTTCTTAAAAACTATACTTCATGAGAATATTATAATTAGAAGCTATCTTCTGCACACTTCAGAATAGTCCTTGCATATATAAACTTATATTACAATATTAGGTAGAAGAATGGTGACTGTTCGTTTCATAACTATTTCATATTTTTTACTCTTTAAAGCTCAATAACTCAAGAAGGGATTAAAGACATTTAGATAATAGTAGTTAATATCTGCTGCTGATTTGATGTGTGTGCAGATGATACACAGATTTATTAGGATTACTCAAAAGTTTTGTTCAAATTTTCAGTAGTAGACTGCTATGCTAACGGGAAGGTGATAGTAATGATGCTGAAATTCTATGAATCAGCTATGAAGCAGAATTTCAGGGGAGAGTATTTGCTAGGGACTTAATTTCTAAGACGCATATCAAGAATATTGAACTATAACACCAAATGATGGAGCGTCACATTTTGTTTGTTTTATGCAAGTCCTGGGATTTGAACCCAGGGCCTTGGAACTGTCCTTAATTTTTTTTTTGCTTCAGGCTAGTGTTCTACCACTTGATCCACAGCTCCACCTCCAGATTTTGGTAATGAACTGTAAATAAGAATATCATGCAATTTGTTTGGGCTGGATTCAAACCACATTCTCTGTAGATAGGATTCCAAGTGTGAGCGCACAGAGCCTGGCTAGTATCATTCATCATTCAAGTCAAGGGACTGCAATTCTGCACCTGGGTCTTGTCACTGAGCTTTTCAGCTCAAGACTACTGCCCTATTCCTTGAGCCATAGGGCCACTTCTGGGTTCCTGGTGGTTAATTGGAGATAAGAGTCACATGGACTTCAGTGCCCAGGCTGACTTTGAACTGCTATCCTTGGATCCCAGCCTCTTGAGTAGCTACATTTACAAGTGTGAGCCACCATACCCGGCTAAATTATTTTTTAAGTTAATTTTTTGTTAAGTCAATATATAGTTGGCATACGGTTACATAAGTAATGAACACATTTCTTAAGAAAATTGTTATCCCCTCCCTCATTTTTCTCTGTTTTCCTACCCTCAGCCCCCTCTCCACCCAGATTGTTCTGTTCATTTCCGTTTAGTGTCTTCCAAGTATCACTGTTCAGTTGGTTCACCCTTTTTCCTTTGTTTTTTTTTTTACCATTTTATTATACCCTCTCCATTCCCCAAATCACCTAAACCTATGTACAAGACACAGGGTACCCGAGTTCAACACAGTGACTACAGAGAATAAAACTAAAGGGAAAAAGAAGAAAAGAGGTAAAAAGCAAAGAAAATGAAAGAACATCATATAGTACCTTAGAAGTAACAACACTGAAAAAACAAAACATAAAACCTTGGGCTGAAAATGAAGCTTGCCAAGCCTGTATGAAACCCTGGATTCCATTCCTCAGCACCACAAAAACAAAAACTGGAAGTGCCACTGTGACTCAGCTGGTAGATTTCTAACGTTCAGCACAGAGTATCTCCAAGTGACAAAAATCTGTCACATTTAAGTCAGGCTTCAAAACTTTGCTAGGAACCAGTTACGTGATTTGGAAGAAAGTCCAATTTTCAAAAAATCACTAGCCAGGCGCTGGAGGGTCATAATTGTCATTCTACTAGCCAGGGAGAAGGTGATTCAAAGCCTTTGCAAGCAAAAAAACGAAAACAAAAAAAACTGTAAGATTCTTCTCTCCACTTATCCACCCAAAAACTAAGTGGAGTTGTGGCTAAAACTGGTACAGCATTAGCCTTGAGGAAAAAGAACTAAGAGACCTTGCCCAGGTCCAAAGTTCAAGCTCCCCACCAAGAAAGAAAAAAAAGGAGTCCAGATACCTTAGTTTCAAAAGTATATCTGGATATCTTAGTAGATTTTTCTGATCTCTCCTCATTCATCTGATGGAACCACATAATCTTGATCCTGATCTGACTAAGAGCCTGCATTGTGCTTAATAAATTCATTCCACATATTCCAGTAGAATTTGGACAGCTGACAGCCAATTACCAATGCTTTATTCTACGTTTAGGCCAGTATGTCTTCATACCATCTACACAGTCAGCTATATCATCTTTCCAGAAGTATGATTGAGTGTAGAACACTCAGAACTAAAATAATTGCATAAAGATCTAATAAAACCCCTTGATTCATTAAGAAAATTTCTGTACCACTTAGAGCAAATACATTAGTGGTATTTACCTCTAGCCTCTTTTTTAAAAAAAAATTATTAACATTGAATTTTACATCATATTTCAAATGTCACGTTTAACCAACAAGTATTCAAGAAGGGAATCTCTATACAATCACTGGCACATAGATTTTAGAATATAGTAAAAATTAAGCTGAGTCTTTGTATGTCGTAGATACAGATTAATCTATAATAAAACACATGTCTATAGAGTGTATAGTCTTATCCTAGATTTTTATGTCTATGTAGTTATGTTTATATCTCCAAAATTATGTCCAGAACTTTGGGTATCAACTATTCAATCATCGCTCTACTACTGTTTGAAACTAATATCCATATATTAAGGATACCATGTACCTTTTGTTCCTTGGTCTTGACTTATCTCACTCAACAGGATTCACTCTAATTTCATCCACTACCCCAAAAATGCCATTATTATTTTTTTCTGTGCAGATCTTCTTTTTATGTATTTATTTTTATTGTAATTTATAGAAGGGTTACATTATATTCACCAGATAGAAGGTGCATTACTTCTCAAACTTTGATACCCCATGCAATGATATGGTCCCCATTTCCCTTCGCCTACCCCCATTCATGTTCATTTCCCCCCTTCCCTATCCAATTTCAAATAACCAATTAGGCACATATGAAATATATCAGAAAACAAGGTGAAATATTGTAACAATATGATATAACCAAGGGATAGCAAAAGAGATAAGAGATCACATAGTTCATTAAGGACAACAATCACTCATTATATGAGTTTTGTTTCTTTATCTTGGAGGTCCTTACATTTAGTGTCATACTGTTTGTCACGATGTCTCTAGATTTTGTTCTATTGTAAATCTCTGGTAGCAGAGCCCAAGGTTTCTACTGAATTTGACAAATGAGGGAGACTCTTGGGCATATGTTGCTTTGAGTTTGGCTTACTTCACTTAATTTGATTTTTTTCCTTTTCATCCACTTCCCCGAGAATGCCATTATTTTATCTTGTCGGTTGGCTATGTATCATTCCATTGTGTGTGTGTGTGTGTGTGTGTGTGTGTGTGTGTGTGTGTGTGTGCGTGTATCACATTTTTTGTAGTAGGGCATCTGGTTGTTTCCATCATCCAGCCTCATTTTCTACAGATATTTTTATGGTCTCTTTTTTCTTTTCAGGGTAATGTATAGAGGGGTTACGATTATATTTACAGGTAGTGGACTGCATTACTTCTCACACATTTATTCCACTCCACATGTTTTTGTCCCCAGTTCCCTCTCCCCTCCCCTTCCCAATCATCTTGTTTCCCCCCTTCCCTTTCCTATTTGACATAAACAAATAAACATATATACAATATGCCAGGGAAAAAATCAGATACAGTAACAATCTGACATTAACCAAAGGGCAAAATAAGAGATGAGAAATAACATAGTAATTTAAGGACAAAAATCACACAAGATTAAGAGCAACGATGACACAAGATATAGCTCTTGTTCCCATATCCTAGAGATCCTTTCATTTAGTCTCATCCTATATGACCTTATATACCTAGGTTTTTGAGTTATTGTAATCCTCTGCTAGGAGAGTCCTAGATGTGAACTAATTGTTACAAATGAGGGAAACCATTGAGCTTATGTTTCTTTGGGTCTGGCTTGCTTCATTTAATATGAATTTTTCCAAGTCTTTCCATTTCCTAACAAATGGAGCGATGTCTTTCCTTCTGATGGCAGCATAGCATTCCATTGTGTATAAGTACCACATCTTCTTGATTCAGTCATCTACTGAGTGGCATCTGGGTTGGTTTCATAGCTTTGCTATGGTAAATAGTGCTGCAATGAGCATCATTGTGCTAGTGGCTTTAGTATGTCCTTTTTTCTGGACAATTGGGTAGATGCCAAGTAGTGGATTTGCTGGATCATAGGGGAGCTCTATGTTCAGTCTTTTGAGGAACCACCACACTGCTTTCCCTAGTGGTTGAACGAGTTTACACTCACACCAACAGTGTAGGTGTGATCCCCCTGGTCACTTCCCCACCAGTATCTCTTATTAGATTTTTTTGATAATGGCCATTCTGACTGGAGTCAGGAAGAATCTCAAAGTTGTTTTGATTTTCATTTCCCTTATTGCTAGAGATATGGAGCATTTCTGCATGTGTCTAAAGCCCATTTTAATTTTTTCTTCAGAGAATACTCTTTTAGTCTTTAGCCCACCTTTTAATAGGATGGTTGTTTCTTTGAAGATTTGTTTGGGAGAGATTCATTTTTTTCAGCTATAGATATATTTTAGATAACTACATATATTTTTGTAGAAAAAAGAATGGAAGTCATCATGCTGGCTCACAACGTAATTTCAGCTACTTAGGATGCTCAGGGCTTAGGATCACAGGTCAAAGCCAACCAGGGCCCTACAGTGTGTGAGATCAAACTCTGTGAACATACAATGACTGTAAGAGGAATCTCACTGCCTGGGAATGTAGCCTAATGGTAGAGTGCTCACCTAGAATGCATGAAGACCTAGGTTCTATTCACCGGTACCGCATACTCAGAAAAAAAGCTAGAAGTGGCGCTGTGTCTCAAGAGGCAGAGCACTCACCTTGGGCAAGCGAGTCCAATGAAAATGTCTAGGCCCTGAGTCCAAGCCGTAGGACTGGCAAAAAGAAAAAAAAGAGCAATCTTACTTAAGTAACAAGGAATGTACCCTATATTTATACAGACTGAAAAATTCATTAAGAAATTAGAAAATATGTATAAAGTGCATAATTTCTTTGGTGTGTTGGCACTGGGTCTTCAACTGAGTGCTTCAGCTCTATCCCTGACCTTTTCTGCTCAAGGCTAGCACTCTACCAATGCAGCCCCAAATCAACTATCTTCAATTGAGATATAAGCGATGAATATTTCAGGGTGCTTCATGAAAAACATTTTTATAAATTGAAACTTTCAACACAGTCTTATTTTAGTATGAATGTTGAGATGGGAAGAGACAGAAAAAGTGAAATGTTTCCTGATCCCCATAGAGAAGAGACTCAGCAGAACCACTGTGGTCTGCAGGCTTCTTTGTGAGTTTTGTTTGCTTGTTTGATTTTTGTCAATTGTGGGGCTTGAACTCTGGGCCTGGGCACTGTCCCTGAGCTCTTCAGCTGAAGGCTAGTGCTTTAATCTGTGAGCCACAGTGCCACTTCTGGTTTTTCTGGCAGTTAAATGGGTACTTTGGCTGGCTTTAAACTTTGATTCTCAGATCTTAGCCTCCTGAGTAGCTAAGATTATAGGTGTGAGGTACCATTACCAGGCTGCTGCTCTGTTACTATGCAGGTTCTGGATCAAGAACTTCAAGTTCTTACTTCAATTTTTTCTTCTCTTGCCTGATACTCTGCCATTTGAACGAAGCCCCAGTTCCTGGTCTTTGTTGGTTAATGAGAGATATTATGATTTTCTAATATTCAGAGCAATGATTATAAAACCCAGCATTTTACTTACTTGAATAAATTAAGAGACAGGACCTAGTGAGATGGAAAACAAAATTCTTTTCAAGTTGCTATCCTGTTCTAATGCATAAGTCTGGCTATTTTGCTTACACACAAATATGTATTTTACCAGTTTCTACTCTATTTTTGCTTAGCTTAAAACCACCACTGCCATTTCATAGATTTTGTTGTTGTTGTTTGCGGTGCTTGAACTCTGTGCCTGGGCTGTTCCTCAGATCTTCAGTTCAATGCCAGTGCTCTACTACTTTTGATTTGGCCAGTCCTGGCCTTGAACTCAGGGACTGAGCACTGTCCTTATATTTTCTCAAGGCTAGGGCTCTACCACTTCAGCCTCAGCACCACTTCCAGCATTTTTCTATGTATGTGGTATTGAGGAATTGAACCCAGGTCTTCGTGCATGCTAGGCAAGCACTCTACCACTAGGCCAAACTCCCAGCCCAAAATTATTCATCATTACTATTAGCTATCTTCTTTTTTTATTATTGATTCATCATGGTGCTTGGACTTTGGGCCTGGACTGTCCCTGACCTCTTCAACTCAAGGCTAGCGCTCTTCCTCTACAGCTCCATTTTTGGTTTCTGGTAGTTAATTGGTGATGTAAGTCTCACAAACATGTGTCCAGGCTGCCTTGGGCTTTGAACCAAGATCCTCCGATCTCAGCCTCCATAGTAGGTAGAATTACACGCTTCAGCCAGCAATGCCTGACTGTTTGATGTCTCTGTCTCTGTCTCTCTGTCTCTGTCTGTCTCTGTCTGTCTGCCTGTCTCTCTCTCTCTCTGCCTCTCTCTCTGCCTCTCTCTCTGCCTCTCTCTCTGTCTCTCTCTGTCTCTGTCTCTGTCTCTCTCTCTCTCTCTCTCTCTCTCTCTCTCTTTCTCTCTCTCTCTCTCTCTCTCTCTTTTTTGGTTGTAAGACTTTAATTGTGCACCTGGGCAGTGTCCCTGGGCTCTTCAGCTCAAGGCTACAACCTTAAACACCTTGAGCCACAGTGTCACTTCCGGTTTTCTGGTGCTTAAGTGGAAGTAACAGTTTCATGGACTTTAGTGTCTGGCCTGGCTTTGAACTGTGATCCTCAGAACCCAAGCTTCTGAGATCATTTCCAGCATTTTTTTTGGTGTAAGTGGAATAGAGTAATTGAACACAGGGCTTTGTGCATACTAGGCAAGCAAACTACCACTAGTGTGCACTCCAGCCTTAGATAAGGGCTTTCTTTTTCTTTTTTTCACTCATGGGGCTTGAACTCTGGGCCTGGATGTTTACCTTAAGCTCTTCAGCTCAAGGCAAGAGCTCTACCACTTGAGGCACATTGTCATTTTGAATTTTCTGGATTATTTGGAAATAAGATTCTCACAGATTTTTATGCCTGGGCCATCTTTGAACCCCGATCCTCCAGGGTAGCTAGGATTACCAGGGTGAGCCACCAGTCACGGGCATTAAATTATTATTTTTTGCATTTCCTATGGCTTCAACTCATGGCCAGAGCACTGTCCTAGGGCTTGCTCAAGGATAGAACTTTACTTCAGCCAGCCAACTCCCGGTCCAAATAGGCCACTCTTGAATCTAGAATTACAGAGATGTGCCATGATACTGGCATGTCGTTATCTAAGTATATAATTTTTCTTCTATTTTTGATGGCTTTTCCTAAGTGTACATATTTCCTACATATTTTATGGAAAACTTCCTTCCCACTGGGGCCATAAGTTAAGCCTAGTGGAAGAGTTCTTGCCGAGCATGAATGAAGACCCAAGTTCAATTCCTCAGCACAACATTGATAAAAAAAGATAAAAGTGGTGCTGTGGCACATGTGAAAAAACTTGAGCCTTAAGAATAAACGAAAACAAAAACAAGGATCGTGCTCAGGTCCTGAGTCTAAGCCCAGTACTGGCAAAAAAAAATTCTGCCTAAAGTAGACATATAAACTTATTGTACTTTTCAAAAAATTTGTTGTCAAGGTGATATACAAAGAGGTTGCTCTTACATATGTAATGAGTACATTTCTTGTAAACACTGTTACCCCCTTCCCCATTTTCTCTTTCCCTTCCCCCCAAATCATAAATTTCAATTATAACAAATATATATGTATTTTCATTCCTGAAAAAATTAGTTTAAAATGTGTTCAAATAAATGATGTAGGATGATATATTTATCAAAATGGATTACTTGAACTCTAAAATAAACATTCTAGTAATTTTTCTTATAAAATTGTAGTAATGCTATAAAAATAATAAAAAAGGAATTTTAGTTATTAATTTCTTATGTTTTACCTTTAACATTATTACACTAAGCGTACTGTTTATGGTATTAATACAGACAGCATGAAATATGATTATGTAAAAAAATTAAATGATTAAAAATAGTAAGGTTGGGGGCCAGCAGTTTGGCTTGGTGGCACACACCCTGGACTGGCAAAAAAGAAGTAAGGTTAGATAAAACAGATTTATTTCCAAATGTGTGGAAAATGGTATGATTTCTTGTTTGGCTAGTCCTGGGGCTTGAACTGAGGGACCAGGAACTGTCCTTGGCCACATTTGTTCAAGGGTGGCACTCTGACACCTGAGCCACAGTACCCAATCTGCATTTTCTGTGTATGCAGTGCCGAGGAATTGAATCAAGGTCTTCTTGTATACTAGGCGAGCACTCTACAACTAGGCCACATTCAAAGCCAAAGTAGATTTTGGATGCTATTGTGGAGTTTTAATTTTCTTAAATATTTGTACAAAGCACAATGGATATATAAACAGACTTGAACTCACAGAACAGAGTCCCACATAATATTACAGTTACTCTGGCACTTTTCCCGATTGACAAAACACATTTCCAGGCATCTGCTCTGTCCTTAAGCTTTGGTAGCTGACTTGTCTTTCCATGGAGGCCTGGCCTGGATTCCTGGTGATTCCATGCATTTCATAGTTCCCTGTATATCCAGTAAGGTTGTCTTCTATGGGACAGACCTGTCTGGTTTTTGGCCCACCCAGGACCTATGTGTCTGAGGTCTCACATTATAAGTGGAAAATAAAACACAGTATAATAAGCACTGAAGAACTGCACACCATAATATTAACAATGAGAGTTTAATAGTTAGCAAAGTAAATACAATGAATACTTGACAAGAATCATGAGAGCAAGATAAAGAGATGTCTTTTTAGGAAGGGGACAGGGAAGCTCTAAATCCATACTGGCCTCCAAGTTGCCTTCAGACAGTAATTCTCCTTCAGAGTCCTCAGAAGGGTCTCCTTCCTCATGAGAAACAGAATGTCCTTCCTGAGTTAAGAGGGGGATGGATTCTGGTTTGTCGAATGGAGATTGAGTCTCTTTTAGTGAGATGGATGGGTCTGGATATTCTGTGAGGATGGATTCATTTTCTTCCAAGAATCTAGTATTGAGAGTACACTTGCTGCTTCCCATGGGGACATTTTCCATGAGCCCAGCGTGTGCCTCTTCAGCTTGCACAATAAGTGGAGTGTTACTCTGACTCAGATGGACTGACTCTGGGTGGAGTGTGAAAGGAAACGGAAGGAAATCTGGCTGCTCTTTTTCTTCCTCCATAGTATCTGCAGGTTCAACTGTGTCACACATGGGGTTCAGAGCAAAAGGTATATCCACAGGACTCTAAACCTGTTTGGTAATTTCTACAGAAGGCCCATGCTTTCTGGAGTGCAGTGATGATTCTCAGTCTCCATCAGTCACCAGCTCCATTGGTGGGTTTTTCATCCGGAGTTCAGGATAAGCTCTTACACGATGACCCAAACCTAAGAATGGAAATAGGTACACAGTGGACAGAGTGGACTCTGCAAGTTAAAGTGTCACTCAACTTCCATGAGGATATAATGGAGGAACCTGTAGAACTGGAGTTTGGACTGAACACTGAGGAGGTGTAGGGTCTTTCTAATGAGTGCTTATTCCCGAGTCCATTCAGAGGACAGACATTACCTGGCTGACACCACCCATAAAGGGCATTTTGCCAAGCTCTGTAGAAGTAAGGGCCAACCAATATCTAGACCACATGAGCTTCCTACTCACAGGCTCTGAGGCACCCACACCAGGACTTCTACTTTTTCTTGGTCTTACTGGTCGCACATTCCTCCAGCTGGTCAAAAAGTATGTGTTTAGAAGAGCAGGTCCAAAGCCGGCATGTGGAGCCTCATATAGAGCTTGAGTTGTGTCAGGGTGTGGCAGTTCTTGAACTCGTAGAAATCACTGGGGTAGAAGTCCATTCACATTGTATAGATGGGACACATGATGCTGTGGGCACATTCGGTACAAGGAAAGTGAGAGCCTTCTCTCTCCATCCTGAGCCTTCTACCAAAGCCCCTTTCTTGCAGGACTCTAATGCTGTGGCTGTCCTGCAGAGATGTGCACTTATGTGCTGGGAGGGGTTTAAGAGACACTCGAGAACAGGATGACTTTTACACCCCACTTCCAGAAGCTTCTGAGAGAGGCCTCTATGCATCTGTCCAAAGTAAACGCACCTTAAATTAACTAAGTAAATGCTCTAAATAAATCAATAAGTGAATGCTCTAAATAAAGAACTAAATGCTCATTCCTCTAATCTTAGCCACCCAGCAGGCTGAGCTCTGAAGATCACAGTGGAAAGCCAGTCTAGTCAGTAAAAGTCTAAAGGCACTTGTCTTCAATTAGGCAGCAAAGAGCTAGAACTTGACCTATGACTCAAATGGCACAGTGCTAATTTTTAGACACCAAAGGGATGGCATTTAGACCTGGGTTCAGGTTCAAGTGGCAGCACTGGACCACACACCAAAATGTAAATTCTTTCAGGTTCTAACAGGCAAAGCTATCTCAATCCCTCCCTGATGGCTCAAAAGTGATTCAGCCCCCAGCTTTTCCTCTGACTCCAGTATTTCACAGGCCTCCGCCATTAGTACTGACACCTCATTTCTTACTGGGAAATGGGATTTCCTAGGATGTCACCTAGGTGAGGGCTGCAGTTGGGAGCCACTTACTCATGCCTGAAATCCAACTTCTCAGTAAGCACACTGTTGAGACTCCAGTATCTTGTGAGGGAAATGAAATGGCATGGTGTCCCAGTCTTAATGAAGTAGTTTCGGCACTTGTATCATGCTTAGCTCCCCTGTGAACACCCCAGTGAACCAAACAGGCTCAGAGAGGAGCCAAGTATTCCAAGACTTGGCCAGGAGGAGTGAGTAAACCTGGGTTTGGAGGGGGAACACTCACTTTTTCAAGAGAATTTCCAGCAACTACTACATTGTCCTCCACTATTTGAAATTGTGCAGGAAGTTTCCCACATAAAAGAGTTCACCTTTCTGGTAGGCAGGGATCAGCTTTGTCAGCAGCATCTCCAACAGGCCTTCCTCCAGGATCCATAGATTACAAGGCTCATTCAGAGTCTGAACTGGCTTACCATCACACTATGTTTGCAAAACAGTGGATATTTCAAACGTAGGAATGGGACCACACTTCACACTGAGGAATTGGAATAGAGTAGATTGGAAATGACACACTCTAATCTCAGTAGAGTCACTTGAAAGCACACAAGAAGGTTGTAGTGTGTGGGCAGGATGATGGGTTCAAATAGGTTTCCTCTCAATATACCTCATCTGAGTTGCCCTGGAGTTTCCTGGCTTTCTTCCTAGAGAAATGCCTGATATACTGGAATTTTGGCTTGGCACTGATGCAGCATCTACTTCTTCAAGTGAGACATCCATATCTCTCATGCCTGAGATCCGAGCCTCCTGACCTTTATCAACAGCACAGCAACATCTTTCTGGTTCCTGAGCCACAGGCCAAGGGAGCTGGCTTGAGCTGGTTGTCACATACTGTGGCTTGGTTACCAGGGTTCCATATTCTGTTCCATTGTGAGGGAGGTAGGGTCACCTTTCAAGGCCCAATGACCAAAGCTCCTTGCTCACAGAAGACCTCCCCAAAGACATACTGGAGGCTGAATCTCCCTTCCCACCTCACATATGGATGTAGTAAACAGCACACCTTTTTGTTCAAATCCCAAGTCATTAACTAGGTGTAAGTGCTAGCCTGGTCTCAGGCTCAAGGAGCCTTTCTTAGGTAAGATCCAAACTTAACTGTCACTATTCCCCTTACCCTTCACAAGACATTTTGCTTCACAGTGCCTTCTCAGCTTGCATTTTGCCTCTTGCACCTTTTTTTGCTAGTCCTGGGACTTGACCTCAGAGCCTGACCATTGTTCTTAGGCTTTCTTTAGGCTATAGCTGTCCCACCAAGCCACAGCAGCACTTCCAGCGTTTTCTATGTATATGGTACTGCAAAATCAAACCGGAGTCTTTTTGTGTGTTAGCCCATCACTCTATAAATAGATGAAACACCCAGGCCATCTTGCACATATTTTTCACCTCAATCTACTACGACGTTGTTAGGTTTCTGTATCCTAATCTATTTTTCTTCCTGATGAATATCTGTGCTGTCATCTGTAAAAATGCAAGTGGGAAAATCACAGAAGCATTGGTGACATAAAAAAAAGTCTTAGAGACATAGATAAGTGTTCATTCTTTGTAGGAGAAAGGATATTTTGATATGATGATGATGACTATTTATAAATACTTTATTGGGGTTTAGAGTTTGGCCCAGTGGTAGAGTGCTTGCCTAGCATCCATGAAGATCTAGGTTTGAGTCCTTAATATCACACAGATATAAAAATCCATATGGCAATGTGGCTCAAGTGGCAGAGGGCTAGACTTGGGAAAAGCCAAGAGCAGTGCTCAGGCCCTGAGTTCAAGCCCCAGGAATGGCAGAAAAAACAAAAGAAAAGAAAAGAAAAGAAATGTGCTTTTTACAAGTTATTCACTCACAGCATTTGCCTTTGATTCTTCGCTTCTGCATCTTGTGACTTATCCCTTTCCCTCAATGTAGACAAGAAAAACAGATTTTATTACTTGCTATCCTTTGTCCAATCTTTGGATATTAATTCAAAATACAATATTGCCTGAGATATTGTGTGTGTGCATGTGTGTGTGTATCTGCCAATGTGTGCATGCACACATGTGTATAGGGTTTAGGGCTTACTCATAGGGCCTGTGTGATAACCCTCAGCATCTTTTCCTCAAAGGTATTGGTCTTTCACTTCTAGCTTATGATAGCTAATTGGAGTTGAGAGATTCACTCAATTTCTTGCCGTGTGCATTGGAACCCAGTGCTGGGTTCTCATATTGTTAATTGTAGCTATAGAGAAGGCTGAGGTCTGGGGATCCTCGTTAGAATCCAGCCCCTGAAAGAAAGTCACTGATAGAAATATTTATCTTCAGTTAAGCACGAATAAACAATGCAAAAGTGGAACTGTGGCTCAGTTCCTCTTGTACCAGCCATGAGAAAATTAGTAATTGGCAGCACCTGGTCCCTGAGAGAAATCCTTAGCACTGGTTCAAAAAAAGAAAGAAAATAATGAAAAAATTAAAACTTGCTGAGGAATCCATAAGGATAAACGTGCCTGTGAATAATCTTGTCATTTCAGATTCTCTCAAGAGCTTATGTCTCTCTATATTTTATCAAGTTTTTTTTAAAGATATTTACATATTTTCTATCTTTCTTAAACAGAGATAGCCATCCACAAAACACAAACACAAACTCTCACACAGTATACCACCCACCCATAAGTGTCTGGGTATGTATATATGTATATTCATATGTATTGATCTGTCTCTCTATACTAATATATAAATGCATAAACATATGTATTTAGACAAACAGGAAACATACATAGATAGGTCTCAGGCATTTCCAGATTTTGTGCACGTCTTCTGAGTGCAACTTACCATTGTATTGTTTGTCAAGATAGAGTCCCTCTAACTTTTGGCCAGCTTCTTGTCCTTTGATACTTTTTTCTGCCAGTCCTGGGTTTTGAACGCTAGGCCTGGATGCTGTCACTGAGCTTGAGCTTCTTGCATTCAGTAGTTTATTGCAGATAAGAGTCTCATGGAGTTTCTGTCCTGGGCTGGCTTTGAATTGTGATCCTCAGATCTCAAACTCCTGAGTAGCTAGGATGACAGTCTTGAGCTACCAGTACCTGGTTCCTTTGCCTCTTTTACCCTTTTTTTGGGGCCCACCACAGCCATGGTATCTACCTTCCTATGTTCTCTCCACTTGCCCCCACACAGGGGTCTGACAGATGCTATCCAAACACTTATTCATGTCCTCCTCTGTATTGGCTGACAGCTAAGACATGCACTCACTTGTCTGGATGCCAAACACAAAGCCATGTGATTGTTTCTCAGTCTGGAACATCCTTTCAGATTTATAGCACCACAGAGGGTCAGGTTGATGCTCCTCCAGGGCTTCTTAAATTGTTCTCATATTAATCCACAACACGTTTGTCATCACTTGTCCAGCTAATTCATGGACTAAACCAGCATTCCCTACAAATTAGATCCCAATACCATGAGGACGCTCAAGGGTGCATTCAGAGTGTGACCTGCAGGTGGATGTGAGCCTGTCTAACTTGGAGGGGATTTCTCCACCACAGGAAATGGAATACAAATTTAGAATCTGCTTTCATGAGGTGACAATCTCTGGCAGATGTTCTTATCAAATGTGGCACTGCCTACTTCCAGCTTAAAACATGGGTGGATGACCCAGCATAACAGAGAATGTATTCACCCCGGCCCAACACATAGGCTGGGACCCTGAACTTTTAGGTAGCATTTGGCTTTGAAGGTCATGAGATCTTAGTCTACAAATGATGAGCCCCCTCCCGTGAGGCATAGCAAACGGAGCCAAAGTGCAACCCAGTTAAGCACCAGATCAAGCTTCCCTTCATCAGTAGGGTATGGTTTGAAAACTGTGCATAGCTTCTGTTTGAATCCAGACAAGAAAGGAAAGTCCATGAAAGTCTCATTTCCAGTTAACTGCCAAGAAAAAGCCAAAGATAGAGATGAAGCTCAAGAGAGCTAGAGAGCCATCTGAAAAGAATGGTTACACCCTGCAACATCCTCATTATCTGATCTTGAAAACATCTCTGCGTGCATCCCAGCATGCAGCCAGCATCTGGGGGTGACAGTGACCCCTGCGCCCATTGGCAATCTGCACTGTCTCTGACATCTGTAATGTGAACCTCATTCTGTTGGGTTTGGGAAGCGGTGTCAACCCTGCAGAAGGAACCAACTGTGCCCTAACTCCCACTGTACCCTGGGGCCCCTAGCATTCCCCCATCTGCACCCCTCCTGTGGCTTCTGATCCTAGGGAGCCCCCCTGCTCTGTCCTACACTCACATGAAGTGCATATATCTTTTCCTGGGGCAACTTCTCCACAGAGAGTACATGACATGCCCACTCTCCAGGCACGGGAAGATCCTGCCAAAGTAGCAAGTCAGTGATAAGGACATAAAGTGATGAATAGAATTTTACATCCTGATGGTAGACAGTCTGCAAAATCCAAGGGAGAATGGAATTGGAGGGGACCAGGGATCAGGATGTGGGCATGGAGCTTCCGTGCCAAGGGGGTGGGGGAAGTCACAGGCTGGGGGATGCACAGGATGATCCATGGTCCCTGTGCAGCTACTGGGTCACCCCCTTCTGCATCTGAGACTTTGGCTTTGAGCTCTGTGATCGTCAAGATGTGCACAGTCTGTACTCTGGCTGGCAGAAGAAAGGACCCTTTGAAGACAATTGTAGACCCTTTGTGAGTGTAGGTAGGGGTAGGCTGGACACCCAGTCCAAGAGGAGCTAAAACTGGAGTCGAGGGGTGTGCAAGGAGTGGGTGTGAGGGTTGTGGGCAGTCACAGTCACGGCAGAGGTGGCTCTGCCTGTGGGGTGAGTGCCTCCCTGCAGGCACAGCACTGGACATATCAGAGATCCACATGAAAAAGAAAAGCTGGAAATGGCACTATGGTTCAAATGGTAGAGCATCAACCTTGAGCAAAAGAGCTCAGGGACAGTACCCAGGACCTGAGGTCAAGCCTCATGACTGTAAAAGAAAAAGAACCAGGACTATGAGAGGGAACCTGGTACTCTCTTGGTCTAATCAGACACAAGAAGAGGCCGGGATAGGCTGTGGAAAAAAAAAGAGAACATCTTCCCCCAGCTCATCCTGTCCTGTATGCGGGGACAGCCATGTAACTAGGGCTACTGTGAGATCATCGTCACCCCTGTGCTGCCATCTGAATTGTAGGCCTATGTCCTGGCATGGGGTGTCCTGATGGCTGAGCAGGTGCCCTAACCCTAGATGGAGAGCAGCCACTGACTGTGGTAGCTAAGGAGAGATCTGTTCCATAGCTATCAGGCCACCCAGCATGGGAGCCATAACCACCCCTCACCCAGGTAGAGGCCAATGGTTCTCCAGGTGCTACTAACATTGCCCCACCCCTAGCTCTGGGTACACGTGACATTCCCTCCACAAGGAGCAGGACAAAGTGAGGGATCAGGAAGCTGCCTAGGGGCTTCAGATGATGGCCAGGCTGGCACTACAGATGGCCTCACTCTGTCACCACCTTCCCCTGCCTCCATCATTCCTCCATCATGCCTCTCTACCTCCCACCCATTAACCTTGGAAACCAATGAACTGGGCTCTCATCATTCCTCTCATCTCTTCACCCACCTTGCCATGGGTACATCCCTCTGTCACTTCCACCCCACACACATCCCACCACCAGCCACCCTCTAGCTTATGAGGATCCCAGAGGAAGCTCTTGGTGAAGGGCCTGTGACCACAAAACAGTTACTATCACCCACTCCGGCCTGATCCACCACAGAATAAGAACAGCCAAGCAGGCACACACTGCAGCAGAGTTGCTCTGCTGCCACCCTGATTTCTTCATGGCCAGGACTTGGCTCTCCTCAGCCTCCCAGCTCAGTAACCAGAACATTGTGCTTTCACAGAGCCATGGCTTCCAGTCTCCATGGACACAATGACATCAAGGTGATGCCAACTTCCCCATCTCTATATACTTCTAACTATGGGATGGGAGCTGAGGTTCTCTTCTGTGACTCCATCCGCTAAGAGGCTCATGCAGATTTCTATCCTTTGCTCATCATGGTGACTCTTTGGTTAACAAGTCACTGCTGGGCTTCCAGTTCACCACATATAGAACCCATACTCCAACGCTTTTCTTAGAAGGACTGATGTCTTTTAAATACTCTCTAGTTTTAAATTTCTAGTTCCTTCTCTCTTTCATTTATATATTTCCCTTCCTCACATACTTCCCTTTTTTTACCTTACTTCTTTCATTCCTGGACTTGAACTCAAGACCTGGAGCTTTTTCTTAGCTTTTCTTTGCTCAAGGTAGCACTCTAGCTCTTAAGCCACAGCTCTACTGCAATCTTCGTTCTTGCTCTAAAGTGGGAGTAAGAGTCTCATGCATTTTTCCCTTTGCTGGGATGGTTTTAAACCACAATACTAAGATCAGGATCCTGAATATGCCTCGGATTACAGGTATTATCTAATCAAAACAAATTCCTGATTTCTTTTTTAGACATAATTAGTTCTTTCAGGTGAGCCACCAGCCACTCATGCAAGAGCATTGCAGGATCCCAGCATTCATCTTGTCTCCAGTCTTATTCCATCCATCTCACAATGGCCATTTAAAACACCCTGCTGCATGCCTGAAGTCGCAAGGAATGTTCTCAACGCCATGAGAAGCCCCCTTAAGCTCTGCCTCAGATATGCCCAGCCCCCATCCCACTTCCACATGAGCATTTGTTTAGGAGAAATTTCCTGAGTACATCATCATCTTTTCCTCACCATTCAAATTTCATCTTTGGAGTCATTTCTCCCAGACAAAGAGGAACATGATCCATGGTTTGATAGCAGCTCCAGCTTCATAGTCCCAGCCACCAACACCCCCCCATTACCCTGCCAGACACCTGAATTCAAGAACAATATTTTCACTACCCCTGACTCTTATCAAATGTTTTAACTTATACAGTGCATTAAAATAATTTTACTAAATGGAATAAACACATGGCATCAAGCTTCAGAATCTTTGCACCTAAACTTTTAGTGAATCACTGACACACCAGCATTTCTGTAGCCAACAGAAATCTTAGCTTTGAGATTTCAGCATTCCTGGTATCCAAGTTTGGATGTGCTAACACTGCCCTTAATGGGGCACTTCAATCACACAATCCCACAACAATCAATGTCATTTGACATTCACTGGTAGGTGGTGCTAGGAAAAAGACTGATGTGCCAACTCCATGCTGGCTTGACCTATGCCATCTTCAAACCTGGAGCAAGTGGGGCTCCTCTCTCCATGACACCTTTTGTGTACTACCCCAGGAGGACCTTTACCTTGAGACAAAATTATGAAGACTATCTCTACCAGCAAAGATTCCAGTGAGATGTGCCTACATGGATAAAGCTAAAATCTCACTAAAGTGAGGTTTTTGGCAGTGCTGGAGCCTGAACTAAGGGCCTGGGCACTAAGCATTTGTACTCAAGACTAGCCCTTTACCACTGGAGCACAAACTCCATTCCCAGCTGTTTTTATTTTTGGTAGTAAGAATCTATCAGACTTTCCTGTTCTAGGTGACTTGGAACTTCCATACTCAGATCTCAGCCTCCTGACCAGCCTGGATTAAAAGTGTGGATCAGCCATGCGCCACACCTGAGGACTTCTGCCAGCACATTTTTTCCCAAAAATTGGAAGAGGAAGATGAGGGAGGGTTGGGTTCATCCTGCCCTGCATATGAAGGAGAGCCTCAGCGCCTGAACTTCATTCCCTGTTGTAGACTGCTGGAGGAAAAGGAAGCAAATAGGCACAGGCTGGCAGCAGATGCCACAGAACGACTTGTGACCAAGACTCCCAGAGCAGACTTCAGAATCGATGACAGAGTTGGATCTACCCAGTAACAGAGGCAGTGGTGACACCTGAAACTGCGCGTTTGAGCCTTTGCTGCTAGTAAACAGGGCCACCTATGTCTCAATGAGAAAGGTGAGATTTTGGTGGAGAAGGTGAGATTAAACATTATGTATCATGCAAGAAGACAGACTATAAGGGGTCTTTTATTATTCCAAGTGAAATTTTGGATTTCCTCTTCTGTTTCTTTAAAGAATGACATTGGGATATTGATGAATATTGCACTGAATTTGTAGATATTCCTTATCAAGATTGCCATTTTTACAATATTACTTCTTCCAAACCAGGAGCATAGGTTTTTGCATTTCCTCAGTTCTGCGTTAATTTCCTTCTCCAGGGTTTATAGTTCCATCAAAAAGCTGCTTTACATTCTAACTTAATTCCTAGGTATTTTATTTTCTTTGATAGCAAAATGAGTTGCTATCCTGATTCTTGCCTCATTCCTCTCATTTGTTGGCATATAGGAAGGCAGTTGACATTGAGGGTTAATTTTATACCCTCCTACCTTACCAAAGTTTTATATCAGCTCAAGCAGCTTTGGAGTAGAGTCTATAGGATTCTTAAATACGGAATCATGTCATCTGTAAGGAGAGAAAGTTTCAGTTCCTCTTTCCCTTTTCCTCCTCACTCCAGTTAGAATGGCCAAGATCCAGAAATCTAATAACGTATGCTGGAGGGGATGTGGCCAGGAGGGATCACTACTACACTGCTGGTGGGATTGCAAACTCGTTCAACCACTATGGAAAGCACTATGGCAGTATCCCAAAAAGACTAAACATAGAGCTCCCCTGTGATCCAGCAATTTCACTACTTGCCAATCGTCCAGATAGGACACACTAAATTCACTAGAACAATAACATTTATCACAGCACTATTTACTATAGCAAAGGTATGTAACCAACCCAGATGCCCGTCAGTTGATGAGTAGATCAAATATGGTATTTTTACACAATTGAATTCTGTGCTTCTGTCAGAAAGAATCACATAGACGAATTTGTAAGGAAATAGAAAGACTGTAAAGTTTAGAAATTAGTTTCTGTCTCCTTCTCTCTCTCCTTCTCTATCTCTGTAAAATTTAGAAGTTCCTGTTTCTTTCTCTCTCTCTCTCTCTCTCTCTCTCTCTCTCTCTCTCTCTCTCTCTCTCTCTCTCTCTCTCTCTCTCCAATCCTTAGGCTTGAACTCAGAGCCTGAGCTACTTTTGCTCAAGTTTAGCACTCTACCATTTGAACCACAGTGCTGCTTCTGGCTTGCTCTTTTTACGTAGTATTGAGGAATCTAATCCAGGCCTTCATCATTGATAGGTTAGCACTCTACCACTAAGCCACACAGTCAGCTTTTAGAGGTTTCTGACAAAGGTTTTCCTACATGCTATTATTTCTTCTGTGAGTGCTCTTAATGCTTGCTGAAGGTTGACTTTGTTTAGAAGACTTACCCTAATGCTCCCATATACAGAGATTCTATATATAGCTAAATGTTTTTCATTACTCAGAATTTCTCTATTGTTCTGAAATGTACTGAAGACTGACTTCTGATTAAAAGTCATTGCACATTTGTTCTATTCATTAGTTTTCTTTTCTTCTATGGGAATCAGGTTTGTGATGAACACAGAAGTATGCCTTCCAGGTCAAACACTTTCCACATTTGTAATATTCATAAGGTTTTTGTCTCCTATGTGCATTTTATACTTAGTCATGCGTTCATGATGGATTTTTCATATTCTTATATTCATACGATTTTTATCCTGTGTCTGTGTGGTATCATGCAAACTCAACTATGAGTTCTTCAAAAAAATTTCCCTTTCATTTATTCATAGGATTCTATCCTGTGGGTGTTTAGTGATAAATCTTGACTTGTGCCTTCTGGGGAAAAGACTGAACATTTGCTACATTCATTAAGGGTTTTATCTTGTGTTGGTTCTGTGACACAAGCTGAGTTTTCTTCCACAGACTAAAAAGTCTTTCCTATTTATTACATTGCTAAGGCTTCTCATATGTGTGAACTCTCTTACGCTTCCTGAAGGGTGAATACTGCACGAAAGACTTTCAACTTTGGTTATATTCCAAAGGTTTCTAATATGTGTGAATTCTGTTATGCCTCCTGTAATGTGACTTCATCTGAAGGTCTTACCACATTTGATGCACTCGTACAGTTTCTCTCCTGTGTGTGTTCTCTGATGCAATTTGAGGGAAGACTTCCATTTGAAAGACATCCCACCTCGGTTACATTCATAAGGTTTTTCTCCTGTTTGAATTGTCTTATGCATGTTGAGGTTTGGCTTCTGTGTGAAGGACTTTCCACATATGTTACACTCATAAGGTGTTTCTCCTGAGTATATTCTCTGATGAACATGGAGTTTTACCTTCCATTTGAAAGACTTTCCGCATTCACTACATGCATAGGTTTTCTCTCCTGTGTGTGTTCTATTATGCCCATCAAGATATGACTTCCACTTGAAGGTCTTTCCACATTTGTTGCACACATAAGGTTTCTCTCCTGTGTGTGTTCTTTGATGAAATTTGAGGGAAGATTTCTGTCGGAAAGACTTTACACATTGGTTACATTCATAAGGTTTCACTCCTGTGTGTATTCTCTGATGAACACGAAGTTTTCCCTTCCCTTGGAAAGACTTTCCACATTCATTACACTTATAAGATTTCTCTCCTGTGTGTGTTATTTGATGAACTCGAAGGTGTATCTTCTGGGTGAAAGACTTTTCACATTTGTTACATTCATAAGGTTTCTCTTCTGTGTGTCTTCTCTGGTGCAAAGTGAGGTATGATTTCAGTCTAAAAGTCTTCCCACATTTATCCCATTCATAAGATTTCTCTTCTGTGTGAGATCTCTGATGTGTGCTGAGAGCTGAAATTTTATTACGTTCCTCATATTCATAAGGTTTGTCTTCTCTTGGAGATGGAGGTTGGAGCGTCAGGTCTGACTTCTCAGAAATTAATTTTCACACTTGATGTACACATCACATATCTCAGGATATTTGCTCTGAGGTATTGTAAGGCGTATTTCATTACTGAAAGATTTCTCACATTCACTACATGTATGAGGAGTCTCTCCTGTGTACATTTTCGGATGTGTAGTGATGGTCGGTGTTAAGTACAATATTTTTCATCACACAGTACATTTAGCCGTTTTCCTCCCTCCCTGAAGAATTTCTTGGGCAGGGAGAACAGAATTATGATACTGCAGATCTTTTGGACTGTCACAATCATGAATAAAATGCTCTGATTATCTGATGGATTTTTTAAGAACAGGAGACATACGAGATCTATATGCAGCATGCATCTCATCAGGCTTAGGAGACAGAAGCATGTTCTGACACTTAATGAACTCCTCAGTCCTCACCCCTAAGTTGTTACCATTATTACTAATCAGCTCTGGATTATGTGTAGAGCTCAAATTTAAAGTTGTTGCAAATCTCACGTTTTCCTCCACTTCGATACTACTTGCAACTGCTACTTCACAAAGACATTCATGTGGACTTTCCTGGCAAGTCTTGAACACATTTTCCATTACCTGGACATCTAAAATGAGTCATAGAAAAAAAGACACAAACATACATGAGATACAAATATTCCTTACTGTAAAGGTAATGACTTTACTTTCCCATCCTAAGTGTTAGATATTTTAAAATATAAAAGTGGAAATTGATTTGTGAGAAATATATGCTTTTCTCCCTAACATATTAAGAAAATGATATTTTACAATGACCAATAATGTTTTTCTGTGTTTTAGTTCTCTTTTTTTGTATTTTTTAATTGTAATTAGTAAAAGGGTTACATGATATTGGCCAGATATAAGGTGCATTAATTCACATACATTGATACCCTTTCACATGTCTTGGTACCCGTATCCCTCCCCCCCCACACCCCCCACCCGTCTTGATTTTCCCCCCTTCCCTATCAAATTTCAAATATCCAAATACAAATAAATTCAATAAATCAGATGACAAAGTGAGATACTATACCAATATGAGATAACCAAGGGACAGCAAAGGAGTGCTCCAGTGGCGCAATCGGTTAGAGCGCGGTACTTATATAATAGTTCTCTTTTTATATCACAGGAAATATTTATTGAAATTACCCATCTATGTATTGCTACAGTTTTAAGCTGAGTACTACCTATAATATACCTGCAGCTGTTTTTTTTCAAATACTGTTTTGTTTATACATTGAGGTATAGCTGCCTTTCTTTTATTTTTGAGAAATAATCTAAATATTGTGCTGTTTTGCATCTTTTTAAAACTTTTTTTTCTTTTCTTTTCTTTTTTCTTGTAGTTCATAGGCCTCGGCCCTGTCCCTGAACACTTCAGCCGAAGACTATAACCCCTATCCTTGAGCTACAGCCCCACTTCCTCTTTTCAAGAGTTAACTACAGATAAGAGTCTCAGGTCCTGAGTAGCAGATAGGATTACCTTACCCAGTTTCAATGCTGTTTGCTTATTAACCATTAAGTGAGGAACACGAATTTTTCTAGATTCAGCGACCACAAGTTTGGTGTATATGTCTGTTGGCTTTGATCCAAGCAAGAACGATTCTTGAGAGTAAGGACTTACACCTATATCCCTTCAGTTACAACTTCTCAATGAAGTCTCAATTTAGGTATTTGTGGGAATTTTGAAATTTATTTCTTTCCATTTGAAGTCTTATAAAAATTCCTTTTCTAACACTCCTGTCCCTTAGAACCATGGAAGACCAGCAAATCCCCAGCTCATTGTCTAGTTAATTTTCTTATGTTGATTGAAACTTTGTTGTTTTTTTTCCCTTCCATTCCTGGGTTTGAACTTAGGACCTAACCACTGTCCTTGGGTTTTCTCAAGACTAGAACCCTACCAATGAAGTCATTACTTCTGGCTTTTTCTATGTATGTGGTAATAAGGAATCAAACCTGTGTCTTTGTGCATGCTAGGCAAGCACTCTACCACTAGGCTCAATTTCTGGTGGAAAGGTCTGGTTCTGAATACCAGTCTCTTCCTACCAGCAAAAAGATATTATCCTTATCAGAGAATAATGCCCTGACTTATTCCTTGTTTGCTCAATCATTTATAGTCTTAGTTTTAAAGAAATGAAATATCATTCTTTCTTTCTTTCTTTCTTTCTTTCTTTCTTTCTTTCTTTCTTTCTTTCTTTCTTTCCTACCCTCTTTCTTCCCTCTTTCTTCTTTCTTTCTTTCTTTCTTTCTTTCTTTCTTTCTTTCTTTCTTTCTTTCTTTCTTTCTTTCTTTCTTGTTTTGCAGTCATGGGACTTGAATTCTAGACCTGGCTGTTCTTCCTGAGCTCTTCAACTCAAGGCTACTGCCCTATGTCTTTAGACTCAACCCCACTTCCCATTTTCTATTGGTTCATTGGAGAGAAGAGTCTAAGGTGTTTTTGTGATAGGTCAGTCTTTGAACCTTGATCCTCAGATCTCAGCCTCCTAAGTAGCTAGGATTACAGGCATGAGCCACGGGCTCATGGCGTTCTCATTTTATTTTGTTTCACAGTGATTTCTACAGAGAAATCTAACTTTAACTCTACTGCCACATAGAATTCATTATATCACCCTATGATTCTTGGTGCCGGGGTTTTGGGCTAGCATGCACAAAGACCTGGTTCAGTTCCTTGGTACTACATACAAAGAAAAAGCCAGAAGTGGTGCTATGACTCAAGAAGTAGAGAGCTAGCCTTGAGAAAACCCAAGGACCAAGCATAGGATTGGGAAAATGAAATGATTCTTGATTCATTCACAAAGAATTCCATAGGTTCCACACAGGATTTAGGGTAACTAAGAATATTATTGCTCAGTACATCACAACATGAACTTACCAATGGGGCTCAGGCTCCAACATCAATATGAAGATGAATTCACTCACCTGTGATATTCTTGTCAGAGGAATTTCCTATCCAGAGTTCTGCACAGTTTTCTAGCTTGCCAATTAATACAGGTTTGGGAACACAGGGCCCTGTAAATTAGAAACAATAGAGAATTATTGCTTATGCTGTGTCATCATTTCTTTAAGTTTGCAGACATCCTACTCACAAGTTACCTATTAAATCTTTTTTCTCATTTCTCACTGGCTCCATGGTTGACTTTTCCCCAGCTCTGGATTCATTTTGTATGGCATAAACTTAGCTGTCTTTCTCAAGGCTAGAAAAATACCAGTTTGAGTCCCAGCTCCACTTACATGCATAGGTCTTCATGCATGCTAGGCAAGCACTCAACCACAAAGTCAAACTCTTGACACTCCACTAACATTTTTGAAAGGTTACTTGGAGTTATAGAGTTTCATGGCAATTTTTATGCCATTGCTGGCTTCAAATTAGAATTCTTAGATTTCTTCCTCCTGAATATTTTAAGATTACAGGCATGAAACATTGCACCTAGTGCCAGGTTTCCATTATAAACTCACTGTTTAGTGATTTGTAGATCCTATTTCCAATAATGATATATATTCTATTCTGGATTGTTTATCCACTTACAATTACTGTGTAAGTTTGGAATGTCGTCTCCATTAGAGGAAACATAATTTAGAACTGTTGTCAAAGTATCCTGAAGGTATCCTGAAGAATGAGTACAAAATTACCTTAGGTTTTCTTTAGAAAATAATGATACTTCTCAGGGCCTGGAATCTTTCATTTAAATAGTATTGAAAGTTTGATAAACATTCACATATCTGCAAAATAACAAGGCACTTGGCCTTGCAAGTGAATTTGACTTTTGCTCACCTAAGGGCACCAGGTTGCTGTAGGTCTCCAGCATTACATCTCTGTACAGGGTTCTCTGAGCATTGTCCAGATGCTGCCACTCCTTCCAGCTGAAATCCACAGCTACATCATCAAATGACACCAGCTTCTGGAATGGCACATTTTCATCAACTAATTAGCACTGAGTTATAAACACACCATGTCTGGAATTTTATTCTTTTTTTTTATTGGAATTGTATTCCTTTACTTAAATGTTTAGACTTACATGAAATATTGACCTGAAAAGCTTAGGGATGGTGCCTAGGCCCAGAGTTCAAGTCCCAAGACCCACAAAAAAATAAAAAGGCAAGCCAGGTGTTGGTGGCTCACGCCTGTCATCCTAGCTACTCAGGAGACTGAGATCTGAGGACCATGGTTCAAAGCCAGCCTAGCACAAAATTCCATGAGACTCCTTTCCAATTAACCACCATAAAATGTTTAATGGCTTGTGGCATATCATGGAAGAGCAATTGTGGTATCGACAAAAATAAGTCGGGGGAGTAGATTTAGGTTATAAATGGAATTATTCCATTGAAAAGGAACTACATTATATGATGACGTATGCTGGTACTGTGAGAATATTGCAAAATCTTAGGGTATCAATTAATAATACTGTGAAGTACACCCAGAATGTTAATGTTCTATGTCTGGCATAATAATCACTTGGGGAAGAAACTTTTTTTTCTTTTTTTTGGCTGGGTGATTTGTAAGGCTTGAACTCTGGGTCTGGGCACTGTCCTGAGCTCTTCAACTCAAGGCTATCACCCTACCGATGAAGCCACAGTGCCATTTCCCATATTCTAGTGGTTAACTGTAGATGAGAGTCTCATAGACTTTCTAATGCTCAGGCTGGCTGAACCAAATCTTTAGATATTAGCCTGATATCTGAGTGGCTAGGATTACAGGTAGAAGTCACTGCACCTGGCAAGAAATTTATTTCTTGCTGTTTTATACTACAAATTTACTGTATGTTTTACTTTTTCAAAAAGACTGAGGATGACCTTTGTTCTGTATATAATGGGAAGAGGGGTAGGGAGCTGTGAGCAGAAGAACTGAGGGGCAATACTCAGGGTAGGACAATAGCCTTAAACTAAAGAGCTCACGGCCCAAGATCCAAGCCCCACTACCCCATAAAAAAGGGAAAAAAATAGGAGATTGGAGATGATTTTCTAAAAAGAATATATAGAAATAGTAGTTCAAAATGTAGAAAGAAGTTCAATATTAACAGTCATGAGAAAAATTAAAATTACAATGAAATCATTACTTTAAATATGTTAATATAAATATAGTTTTAAACAAAAAGATCCACATACACACACACAAACACACACACACACACACACGCATACAATAAAACAACTTTCAAAGTCTATTACTGGGAAGGTATTGAGAAGAAGTAGAACTTTGGAATAGTTCTCTAAGGAATATAAAGCAATCAAAAATTGCGTGGAGAGTGCTAAAAAAGTGCTAAATATAGAAGTACATAGAAATATGGTCCAACACTTCTATTTCTAGATTTGTACCTAACGGAAGAGAAAGCAGAGACTAGAACAAATATGTGGAGAATCCATTCACAACTATTAATAATAATCCAAAGATAGAAATATGCAAAACAATGCATTGAAAAGGAAGAACATTTTACTATATTTTACAGATGAATCTTGATTACAGTAAACTAAAAATACAGCAGTCATAAAGGAAGAGCTAGCGTATGTTTTCCCTTCCAGAGCTTCCAAGGATCAACAAACCCTTAGAGCCAAAAAGCACGATGGTTCCAGAGAATGGAGTAGAGAGGAACAGGAGCTGAATGTTTAATGATTATACATGGAAGATGAAAATTGCTCTAGATGGATAGAATAAAGAGAGAACTGTACCCTAAACAATGGTTATGTAGCCACACAGGATGGAATTGAACACGAAGGTTCAATTCCGCAGTACCACATACACAGAAAAAACCAGAAGTAGTGCTGTGGCTCAAGTAGAAGATCACTAGGCTTGAGGAAAGCTGAAGGACAGTGCTCAGACCGAGTTCCAGCCAAAGGGCTTGTTTAAAAAAAATCCAGAAAGCTGAGCATGATGGGTTGGTGGCTCACTTCTATAATCCTAGCTACTCAGGAGGCTGAGATCTGAGGATCAAGGTTTAAAGCCATCCTGGCACAAAAAGACCTGAGACTCTTATCTCCAATTTACTTTTAGAAAATGGGAAGTGGGGCTTGGCTCCAGGGTAAGGTGGTAGCCTGGAGCTGAAGAGCTCAGGGATAGTGCCCAGGTGAGTTCAAGATCTATGACCCACCAAAAAAAAAAAACAAAAAACAAAAAATAATATGGAAAACTTTGGATTCTGTGAATTTTATCAGGCATATAAATGTTTTTTTGCTGTTGAAATAAATTGTTTGGAAATATTTTAAAAGTTTTTACCCAGAAATGTACACTACAAATGGAATTAATAACAAACACAAAATATGAAAAAGATACAAATTATCACAATATGGGTATCCTGCTTCTGTATCTTTCACTGACTCCTGTTCAAATGAGTCACATATTCTGAATCATTTCTCCCAGTCCATATATGCCACACATGTTAGCTTGTACTGAACTTCTTGGAAAATCAAAAGCAAATACAAAGCAAATGTGTGTTAGCTTTTGTCAACAGTAATATTTCAAATATAAATCCCTACTCATTGCATTATTTAATATCAATGCCGGAATCTAACTTACACTGGCATAATCTTCAATCTTTTGAGAATCTTCAAAAGGGTATGTAAATATTTAGGATCGTTATGTCTTCCTGGAGGAAAGATCCCGTTAGTGGTATATAGTAACCTTCTTTGTCTTTTCTTACTAATTTTAGTTTGAAGTCTATTGTATCTGATATGAGGATGGCAACTCCAGCCTGTTTATGGGGGCAGTTAGATTGATAGAGTTTATTCCAACCTCTCACTTTCAAAAGATGATTGTTTTTGGGTAAGATGTGTCTCTTGAACACAGCAGAACGATGGCTCTTGCTTTTTGATCCAACTAGACAGCCTATGCCGTTTAATTGGAGAGTTAAGTCCATTGATATTGAGAGTTAGGATTGAGAGATATTTATTAGTTCCTACCATTTTTAAAATCTTTTAGTAGGGCCTGTGTCTTGACAGTTCTTGTGGTCCTTAGATGGTATGCTGTTTAGGTGCCATTTCTTTCCCTATATGGCATTTATTTTGGTTTTCTATGTATAGAGCATCTTTGAGAATTCTCTGTAGTGTTGGTTTTGTTTCGACATATTGTTGCAGCTATTCCCTGGAGTGGAATGTTTTTATTGTTCCCTCAGTTATGAATGAGAGCTTAGCTGGCTACAGTATTCTTGGTTGGTAGTTATTTGATTTAAGGGCATGACATATATGCTTCCAGTCACTTCGTGCTTGCATGGTCTCTGCTGAGAAATCTGGGGTTATTCTGATTGGTTTGCCTTTATAGGTTACTGATCCCTTTTCCCTGGCTGCCTTTAGGAGTTTTCCTTTCGTTTCTATTGATCCAGTACGGATCACAATGTGGCGGTGGCATGTTCTTTTCTGGTCAGGTCTGTTTGGGGTTCTAAAAGCTTCTCGTATCTGGATGGGCCTGCCCTTCTGGATATTTGGGAAATTCTCTGAGATGATTCCCTGAAGTATATTTCCAATACCATTGACCTCTTTCTCCACGCCCTCCTCAATACCAACTAACCTTAAATTAGGCTTCCTAATTGCATCTTGGACCTCCTTAAGCGCTCTCTCATATTTCCTAGATTTGGATTGACTCATTTTCTGTTCTTTCTCTATAATACCTAAATTATCTTCAGCCCCGGAAATTCTCTCCTCTGCATTGTCTAACCTGCTATCAAAGCTATCTACTTTATTTTTCATCTCCCTTGCTTCTAATTGTTCATTTTTGATGCCTTGCATCTCCTGATTTTGATCATGTATGGATTTCTTTATCTCCTTGATTTCCTTTTGAGTGGTTAGCTCAGTAGCTTTATTTTCTTTGGGCATTTGCTGGAGTTTGGTCACGTTTTTATTTGTGGATTCTATGAATTCATCCATCTTTCTTTGAAAAACCTTTATTATGGCCTCCTTTATGGCTTCTTCTTTTTCACTTATCACCTTGTTTTTGCTTTCCTCTTGTTCAGCTATGGCTTCCTCCATTATCTCTTTCTTTATATTTTCACGTTTTCCATTAATGATGTTTATCAATTGCATTTGTGTAGCACTTGAAAGACTCTGGTCTAGGTTTGCCAGTGACTGTTCCATTGTCTGTTTGCATTGGGTGGGTGATGTTGATTCCTGATTTGACATTTTTCTTGAGTTTCTTGTTCTGCCCATTTGAAAATGGGAGCAAGATTACTACTAAATACGATTACAGTTTTTCAGATATAACCAACCTAGACCTCTGTAGCTGGCAGACACTAGATGTTCAGAAGTTTTAATTGGTATTATCACTCTTTCTTTTTCTGCACTTACAGACCAGTCTAATACAACCACTGATAAGCGATTTATACACAAAACAATAAGCCTCTCAATCCAATCTCTATTGTCTTTAAGTCCCTCTGAGCCTAGCATATTTGAGTACAAAGTTTGGAAAGTATTAGTATAAAACATATGTGTTGCTGAACGACTAGCTCTTAGCCCAACCAGTGGCCTCACAGTGGACCATGGGATGGATCTGTTTTTCTTCTCTACGTTGTGGGAAAGGGGTATTTCACAAGATGCAGAAGCGAAGATTTCAGAAGCAAATGCTGTGAGTGAATTAGCTCGTAAAAGCATTTTTATTTTCTTTTATCTTTCTGCCAATCTTGGGGCTTGAATTCAGGGCCTGAGCACTGTCCTCGGGATTTCTCAAGTCTAGCCCGCTGCCACTTGAGCCACAATGCGACATCTAGATTTTCTATCTATGTGATACTGAGCAATCAAACCCAGATCTTCATGGATGCTAGGCAAAAATTCTACCACTATGCCAAATTCTCCACCCTGACATAGTAATTATAAAGTCATCATCATCATATCAAAATATCCTTTCTCCTACAAAGAATGAACACTTAACTGTGTGTAATGCTTTTTTTTAATTTCACTAATTCTTCTGTGTTTTTCCCTCTTGCATTTTTTACACTTGACAGCAAAGCTAATCATCAGGAAAAAATTGATTAGGATACAGAAACCTAATAATATCCTAGTAGATTGACGTCAAAAATATGTTCAAGATGCCCTGTGTGTTTCACCTAGTGGTAGAGTACTTGGCTACGAAGCAAAAAGACTCAGGTTTTATTCCTCATTACCACATACATAGAAAACGCTGCAAGTGGTGCTGTGGCTCGGTGGGACAGCTAAAGCCTAAAGAAAGCCCAAGAACAATGTTCACACTCTGAAGTCAAGTCCCAAGACTAGCAAAAACAAAAAAATTGACAAGGGGCAAAATGCAGGCAGAGAAGGCACTGTGAAGCAAATGTTTTGTAAAGGATGACGGCAATATTGACCCTTAAGTTTGGATCTTACCTAAGAAAGGCTCCTTGAGCCTGAGACCAGACTGGTAGTTGGGCCTAGTGGAAGACATTGGGATAGGACAAATAAGGTGTGCTGTTTACTACATCCACATGTATATTGTGAGATTGGAGGAGATGTTCAGCCTCCAGTATGTCTCTGGTGAGGTCTTTTGTGAGCAAGGATCTTTGGTCATTGGGCCCTGAAAGGTGACCCTGCCTCCCTCACAATGGAACAGAATATGGAACCCTGGTAACCAAGCCACTGTAACTAACAACCAGCTCAAGCCAGCTCACTTGGCCTGTGGCTCAGGAGGAAGAAAGATGTTGTTGTGCTGTTGCCAAAGGTCAGGAAACTCGAGTCTCAGGCATGGAAGTTGTGGATGTCTTACTCGAAGATGTACATGCTAGATCATTGCCAAGCCACAAATCCAGTATAACAGAACTTTCTCTAAGAAGAAGGCCAGGAAAATCCAGGGCAACCAGATGAGGTAAATTTCTAAGAAGAAATGTATTTGACCCCATCATCCTCCCCACACACTACAACTTTCTTTTTTTTTCATTTTTTTATTGTAATTAGTAAAAGGGTTAGATGATATTTGCCAGATAGAAGGTGCATTAATTCACATACATTGATACCCTTTCACATGTCTTGGTACCCATTTCCCTCCAACCCCACACCCCCCACCCGTCTTGGTTTTCCCCCCTTCCCTATCAAATTTCAAATATCCAAATACAAATAAATTCAATATATAAGATAAAGTGAGATACTATACCAATATCGGATAACCAAGGGACAGCAAAGGAGATGAGAGACAACATAGTAGATTAAGGACAACAATCATTCATTATATGGCTTTTGTGTCAATATCCTGGAGGTCCTTTCAATTAGCTTCACATTATATGGCCTTATATATGGCCTTTTGCTCTATTGACAATCTCTGCTAGTAGAGCCCAAGGTTTCTACTGATTATGACGAATGAAGGAAACCACTGAGCCTAAGTTCCTTTGAGTCTGTCTTACTTCACTTAATATGATTTGTTCTAAGTCTTTCCATTTCCTAACAAATGGGGCGATGCCATTCTTTCTGACAGCAGCGTAGAATTCCCATGTGTACAAATACCACAACTTGTTGATCCACTCATCAACTGAGGGACATCTGTGTTGGTTCCATATCTTTGCTATGGTGAATAGTGCTGCAATGAACATTGTTGTGCTAGTGGGTTTAGTATGCCCTTGTTTCTGCATTGTTGGGTAAATGCCAAGTAGTGGAATTGCTGGGTCATAGGGGAGTTCTATTTTTTGCCTTTTGAGGCACTGCCACACTGCTTTCCATAGTGGTTGAATGAGTTTGCACTCCCACCAACAGTGTAGTAGTGATCCCTCCTGGCCGCATCCCCTCCAGGATCTGTTGTCATTCGTTTTCCTGATCCTTGCCATTCTAACTGGAGTGAGGTGGAATCTTAGAGCTGTTTTGATTGGCATTTCTTTTATGACCAGAGATGTGGAGCATTTCTTCATGTGTCTATAGGCCATTTTTGTTTCTTCTTCAGAGAAGACTCTCTTTAAGTCTTTGGCCCATTTTTAATGGGATGGGTGTTACTTTGGAGGTTAGTTTTGGAGTGATTCAATTTTTTGAGTTGTTGATATATTTTAGATATGAGGCCTTTGTCCGTTGTTTGGTTGGTGAAGATCTTCTCCCACTCTGTAGGCTTCCTGATTAGTTTACTAGGAATATCCGTTGCCATACAAAAGCTCTGCAGTTTAATGCAGTCCCACTTATCCAGCCTTTCTCTGATTTGTTGTGATTCTTGGTCCTTATTAAGAAAGTTTCGACCTGTGCCAAGGAGGCCTAGTGTATCTCCTATTCCTTCCTGTAAACTTTTCAGTGTGTCAGCTTTTACCTCCAGGTCTTTGATCCATTTGGAGTTAATTCTAGTGCAAGGTGACAAAGAAGGATCCAACTTTATTTTTGTGCAGGTGTTTAACCAGTTCTGCCAGCACAACTTGTTGAAGAGGCTATCTTTCGTCCATTCTATTTTTTTGGCTCCCTGATCAAGGATTAGGTGGCCATAGGTCTGTGGTTTAATATCTGGGTCCGCAGTTCTACTCCATTGGACTTCAGGCCTGTTCTTGTGCCAGTACCAAGCTGTGTTGAGAATTATAGCTCTGTAATAGAGTCTTAAGATTGGAATTGAAATTCCTCCAGCGCTGTTCTTTCTGCTAAGAAGTGTTTTTGCTATACGGGGTCTTTTATTATTCCATATGAAATTTTGAATTGCCTCTTCTATTTCTTTAAAGAATGACATTGGGATGTTGATTGGTATTACATTGATTTTGTAGATAGCCCTTGGCAAGATTGTCATTTTCACAATGTTGATTCTTCCAATCCAGGAGCATGGGAGGTTTTTCCATTTCCTTAGTTCTGCTTTAATTTCCTTTTTTATGGTTTTAAAGTTTTCATCTAAACGGTCCTTTACATTCTTAGTTAAGCTAATTCCTAGGTACTTTATTTTCTTTGAGGCTACTGTGAAAGGAGTTTCTTTCCTGATTATTGCCTCATTCCTCTCAGTGTTGGCGTAAAGGAAGGCAGTTGATTTGTGAGGGTTGATTTTCTGGACTGCTACCCTTCCAAAGCTTTGAATCAGCACAAGGAGCTTGGGAGTAGGGTCTATAGGATTCTTTAAATACAGAATCATGTCATCTGCAAAGAGGGATAGTTTTATTTCCTCTTTCCCTACTTGGATCCCCTTTATGCTTGTTTCTTGCCTTATTGCACTGCCTAGGCATTCTAGTACTATGTTAAAAAGGAGTGGAGAGAATGGGCATCCTGAATGCTAACCCTTAGCACTTTTATGCAAACCTTAGGCCTGTGGCATTTTAAGCACAATTCAACGTTCTGTTTTTTGCTGGTTAATTAGAGGTTAAAGTCTTATGGAATTTATTGCATGGCTGATTTTGACCTGGAATCCTCAGGTCTCAGCTTATGTTGAGTAACTAGGATTACAGTACTTTTACAACCTGTATGATCATACACACTCCTTCTGATCCAAACACTCATTGTTCAATTTAACTAACAAGATGTGAGGAAAGATGATTGACTGTAATTTACTAGATGGGCTTCTAGTGAGTATATATTTCCACTTCCCCTCTGAAGCCAGGGAAATATTTCTGGTACATGTTTCAACTATCTCCCAAAGAGGAAATAATGTGTGAGTACGTTTGCTAGTATTTCAGATAGGAGATGGACTTTGGTGTTTGGAACCTGTTGGGCAGAGTGTATCAGCTGGGCTGTGATAACAGAGATGATGTTTCAGACAGGAATATTTTCATCCCAGACAGACTTAATCCAGATCCTTGGATTTCAGGCCTTGAGTAGATAGAATTACAAGTGTGAGCTGCCACCACCACCTGGTTCATTTTGGAAACCTTAATTGCTTCTCATTTGTTCCTTTCCTTTTTTGGAAGATTGATCTAAGCTGGCTGATTCTGCATCACAATGAAGTGATTGGCCTCAGGAATTGCAAATATTTGTTTCATCAGCACGGAATGAATGAAGTTGATCTAAACCCAATAGTATTTTCCTTTTGATAAATAGGGAACTTACTTATATCATTTTTCCTTGCCTTTGCCTTCCCAAAGCAAGCAACATGTTTCTTAAAAACTATACTTCATGAGAATATTATAATTAGAAGCTATCTTCTGCACACTTCAGAATAGTCCTTGCATGTATAAACTTATATTACAATATTAGGTACAAAAATGGTGACTGTTAGTTTCATAACTATTTCATATGTTTTACTCTTTAAGGCTCATTAACTCAAGAAGGGATTAAATACATTTAGATAATAGTAGAACATAGCTGCTGCTGATTTGATGTGTGTGCAAATGATACACAGATTTATTAGGATTACTCAAAAGTTTTCTTCAAATTTTCAGTAGTAGACTGCTATGCTAACTGGAAGGTGATAGTAATGATGCTGAAATTCTATGAATCAGCTATGAAGCAGAATTTCAGGGGAGAGTATTTGCTAGGGACTTAATTTCTAAGACGCATATCAAGAATATTGAACTATAACAGTAAATGATGGAGGACTCAGCGTCACATTTTGTTTGTTTTATGCAAGTCTTGGGACATGAACCCAGGGCCTGAGAACTGTCCTTAAATGTTTTTTTTTTTTTTTTTTGCTTCAGGCTAGTGTTCTACCACTTGATCCACAGATCCACCTCCAGATTTTTGGTAATGAACTGTAAATCAGAATATCATGCAATTTGTTTGGGCTGGATTCAAACCTGATTCTCTGTAGATAGGATTCCAAGTGTGAGCGCACAGAGCCTGGCTAGTATCATTCATCATTCAAGTCATGGGACTGCAATTCTGCACCAGGGTCTTGTCACTGAGCTTTTCAGCTCAAGACTACTGCCCTATCCCTTGAGCCATAGGGCCACTTCTGGGTTTCTGGTGGTTAATTGGAGATAAGTGTCACATGGACTTCAGTGCCCAGGCTGACTTTGAACTGCTATCCTTGGATCCCAGCCTCTTGAGTAGCTACATTTACAAGTGTGATCCACCACACCCGGCTAAATTATTTTTTAAGTTAATTTCTTTTGTTAAGTCAATATATAGTTGGCATACGGTTACATAAGTAATGAACACATTTCTTAAGAAAATTGTTATCCCCTCCCTCCTTTTTCTCTGTTTTCCTACCCTCAGCCCCCTCTCTACCCAGATTGTTCAGTTCATTTCCGTTTAGTGTCTTCCAAGTATCACTGTTCAATTGGTTCACCCATTTTCCTTTGTTTTTTTTTTTACCATTTTATTATACCCTCTCCATTCCCAAAATCACATAAAGCTATGTACAAGACACAGGGTAGCCGAATTCAACACAGTGACTACAGAGAATAAAACTAAAGGGAAAAAAAAGTAAAAAGGTAAAAAGCAAAGAAAATGAAAGAACATCATACAGTACCTTAGAAGCAACAACACTGAAAAAACAAAACATAAAACCTTGGGCTGAAAATGAAGCTTGCCTAGCATGTATGAAACCCTGGATTCCATTCCTCAGCACCACATAAACAAAAACTGGAAGTGCCACTGTGACTGAGCTGGTAGATTTCTAACGTTCAGCACAGAGTGTCTCCAAGTGACAAAAATCTGTCACATTTAAGTCAGGCTTCTAACTTTGCTAGGAAACAGTTACATGATTTAGAAGGAAGTCCAATTTTCAAAAAATCACTAGCCAGGCACTGGAGGGTCATAATTGTCATTCTACTAGCCAGGGAGAAGGTGATTCAAAGCCTTTGCAAGCAAAAAAACGAAAACAAAAAAAAACTGTAAGATTCTACTCTCCACTTATCCACCCAAAAACTAAGTGGAGTTGTGGCTAAAACTGGTACAGCATTAGCCTTGAGGAAAAAGAACTAAGAGACCTTGCCCAGGTCCAAAGTTCAAGCTCCCCACCAAGAAAGAAAAAAAAGGAGTCCAGATACCTTAGTTTCAAAAGTATATCTGGATATCTTAGTAGATTTTTCTGATCTTTCCTCATTCATCTGATGGAACCACATAATCTTGATCCTGATCTGACTAAGAGCCTGCATTGTGCTTAATAAATTCATTCCACATATTCCAGTAGAATCTGGACAGCTAACAGCCACTTACCAATGCTTTATTCTACGTTTAGGCCAGTATGTCTTCATACCATCTACACAGTCAGCTATATCATCTGTCCAGAAGTATCATTGAGTGTAGAACACTCAGAACTAAAATAATTGCATAAAGATCTAATAAAACCCCTTGATTCATTAAGAAAATTTCTGTACCACTTAGAGCAAGTACATTAGTGGTATTTACCTCTAGCCTCTTTTTAAAAAAAATTTATTAACATTGAAATTTACATCATATTTCAAATGTCATATTTAACCAACAAGTATTCAAGAACGGAATCGCTATACAATCACTGGCACATAGATTTTAGAATATAGTAAAAATTAAGCTGAGTCTTTGTATGTCATAGATACAGATTAATCTATAATAAAACACATGTCTATAGAGTGTATAGTCTATCCTAGATTTTTATGTCTAAGTAGTTATGTTTATATCTCCAAAATTATGTCCAGAACTTTGGGTATCAGCTATTCAATCATCGCTCTACTACTGTTTGAAACTAATATTCATATATTAAGGATACCATGTGCCTTTTGTTCCTTGGTCTTGACTTATCTCACTCAACAGGATTCACTCTAATTTCATCCACTAACCCAAAAATGCCATTATTATTTTTTTCTGTGCAGATCTTATTTTTATGTATTTATTTTTATTGTAATTTATAGAAGGGTTACATTATATTCACCAGATAGAAGGTGCATTACTTCTCAAACTTTGATACCCCATGTAATGATATGGTCCCCATTTCCCTTCCCCTACCCCCACTCATGTTCATTTCCCCCCTTCCCTATCCAATTTCAAATAACCAATTAGGCACATATGAAATATATCAGAAAACAAGGTGAAATATTGTAACAATGTGATATAACCAAGGGAGAGCAAAAGAGATAAGAGATCACATAGTTCATTAAGGACAACAATCACTCATTATATGAGTTTTGTTTCTTTATCTTGGAGGTCCTTACATTTAGTGTCATACTATTTGTCACGATGTCTCTAGATTTTGTTGTATTGTAAATCTCTGGTAGCAGAGCCCAAGGTTTCTACTGAATTTGACAAATGAGGGAGACTCTTGGGCCTATGTTCCTTTGAGTTTGGCTTACTTCACTTAATATGATTTTTTTCCTTTTCATCCACTTACCCGAGAATGCCATTATTTTATCTTGTCGGTTGGCTATGTATCATTCCATTGTGTGTGCGTGCGTTTTTGTGTGTGTGTGTGTGTGAGTGTGTGTGTGTGTGTGTGTGTGTGTGTGTGTGTGTATCACATTTTTTGTAGTAGGGCATCTGGTTGTTTCCATCATCCAGCCTCATTTTCTACAGATATTTTTATAGTCTCTTTTTTATTTTCAGGGTAATGTATAGAGGGATTACGATTACATTTACAGGTAGTGGACTGCATTACTTCTCACACATTTATTCCATTCCACATGTTTTTGTCCCCAGTTCCCTCTCCCCTCCCCTTCCCAATCATCTTGTTTCCCCCCTTCCCTTTCCTATTTGACATAAACAAATAAACATATATACAATATGCCAGGGAAAAATCAGATACAGTAACAATCTGACATTAACCAAAGGGCAAAATAAGAGATGAGAAATAACATAGTAGATTAAGGACAAAAATCACACAAGATTAAGAGCAACGATGACACAAGATATAGCTCTTGTTCCCATATCCTAGAGATCCTTTCATTTAGTCTCATCCTATATGACCTTATATACCTAGGTTTTTGAGTTATTGTAATCCTCTGCTAGGAGAGTCCTAGATGTGAACTAATTATTACAAATGAGGGAAACCATTGAGCTTATGTTTCTTTGGGTCTGGCTTGCTTCACTTAATATGAATTTTTCCAAGTCTCTCCATTTCCTTACAAATGGGGCGATGTCTTTCCTTCTGATGGCAGCATAGCATTCCATTGTGTATAAGTACCACATCTTCTTGATTCAGTCATCTACTGAGTGGCATCTGGGTTGGTTTCATAGGTTTGCTATGGTAAATAGTGCTGCAATGAGCATCATTGTGCTAGTGGCTTTAGTATGTCCTTTTTTCTGGACAATTGGGAATGGAAGCCATCATGCTGGCTCACAACATAATTTCAGCTACTTAGGAGGCTCAGGGCTTAGGATCACAGGTCAAAGCCAACCAGGGCCCTACAGTGTGTGAGATCAAACTCTGTGAACATACAATGACTGTAAGAGGAATCTCACTGCCTGGGAATGTAGCCTAATGGTAGAGTGCTCACCTAGAATGCATGAAGACCTAGGTTCTATTCACCGGTACCGCATACTCAGAAAAAAAGCTAGAAGTGGCGCTGTGTCTCAAGAGGCAGAGCACTCACCTTGGGCAAGCGAGTCCAATGAAAATGTCTAGGCCCTGAGTCCAAGCCGTAGGACTGGCAAAAAGAAAAAAAAAGAGCAATCTTACTTAAGTAACAAGGAATGTACCCTATATTTATACAGACTGAAAAATTCATTAAGAAATTAGAAAATATGTATAAAGTGCATAATTTCTTTGGTGTGTTGGCACTGGGTCTTCAACTGAGTACTTCAGCTCTATCCCTGACCTTTTCTGCTCAAGGCTAGCACTCTACCAATGCAGCCCCAAATCAACTATCTTCAATTGAGATATAAGCGATGAATATTTCAGGGTGCTTCATGAAAAACATTTTTATAAATTGAAACTTTCAACACAGTCTTATTTTAGTATGAATGTTGAGATGGGAAGAGACAGAAAAAGTAAAATGATTCCTGATCCCCATAGAGAAGAGACTCAGCAGAACCACTGTGGTCTGCAGGCTTCTTTGTGAGTTTTGTTTGCTTGTTTGATTTTTGTCAATTGTGGGGCTTGAACTCTGGGCCTGGGCACTGTCCCTGAGCTCTTCAGCAAAAGGCTAGTGCTTTAATCTGTGAGCCACAGTGCCACTTCTGGTTTTTTCTGGCAGTTAACTGGGTACTTTGGCTGGCTTTAAACTTTGATTCTCAGATCTTAGCCTCCTGAGTAGCTAAGATTATAGGTGTGAGGTACCATTACCAGGCTGCTGCTCTGTTACTATGCAGGTGCTGGATCAAGAACTTCAAGTTCTTACTTCAATTTTTTCTTCTCTTGCCTGATACTCTACCATTTGAACGAAGCCCCAGTTCCTGGTCTTTGTTGGTTAATGAGAGATATTATGGTTTTCTAATATTCAGAGCAATGATTATAAAACCCAGCATTTTACTTTTGAATAAATTAAGAGACAGGACCTAGTGAGATGGAAAACAAAATTTTTTTTCAAGTTGCTATCCTGTTCTAATGCATAAGTCTGGCTATTTTGCTTACACACAAATATGTATTTTACCAGTTTCTACTCTATTTTTGCTTAGCTTAAAACCACCACTGCCATTTCATAGATTTTGTTGTTGTTGTTTGCGGTGCTTGAACTCTGTGCCTGGGCTGTTCCTCAGATCTTCAGTTCAATGCCAGTACTCTACTACTTTTGATTTGGCCAGACCTGGGCTTGAACTCAGGGACTGAGCACTGTCCTTATATTTTCTCAAGGCTAGGGCTCTACCACTTCAGCCTCAGCACCACTTCCAGCATTTTTCTACGTATGTCGTATTGAGGAATTGAACCCAGGTCTTCGTGCATGCTAGGCAAGCACTCTACCACTAGGCCAAACTCTGTGTGAAGTCAAAGAATGGAGGTGTGTGAACTCACAATGGAGGTGAGTGAAGTCACAGAATGAAGGTGTGTGAAGTCATAGAATGGAAGTGTGGGAAGTCATAGAATGGAGGTGTGTGATGTCAGAATGGAGGTGTGTGAAGTCACAGAATGGAGGTATGTAACGTCATAAAGGTTGGTGTGTGAAGTCATAGAATGGAGGTGTGAAGTAATAGAATGGAGGTGTGAAGTCATAGAATGGAGGTGTGTGAAGTCATAGAATGCAGGTGTGTGAAGTCATAGAATGGAGGTGTGTGAAGTCAGATTGGAGGTGTGTGAAGGAAAAGAATGGAGGTTTGTCAACTCAGAAAGGAGGAGTGTGAAGTCATAGAGTGGAGGTGTGTGAAGTTATAGAATGCAGGTGTGTGAAATCATAGAATGGAGGTGTGTGAAGCTACAGAAATGAGGTGTTTGAAGTCAAAATGAAAGTGTGTGAAGTCAGAATGAAGGTGTGTGAAGTCATAGAATGGAGGTGTGTGAAGTCATTGAATGGAGGTGTGTGAACTCATAGAATGGAGGAGTGTGAAGTCATAGAATGGAGGTGTGTGAAGTCACAGATGGAGGTGTGTGAAGTCATAGAATGGAGGTGTGTGAAGTCACAGAATGGAGGTGTGTGAAGTCACAGAATGGAGGTGTGTGAACTCAGAATGGAGGTGTGTGAATTCACAGAAGGCAGGTTTGTGAAGTCATAGAATGGATGTTTCTGAAGTAAGAATGAAGGTGTGTGAAGTCATAGAATGGAGGTGTGTGAGGTCAAAATGCAGGTGTGTGAAGTCAAACAATGGAGTGGTGTTAAGTCAGAGAATGGAGGTGTGTAAAGTCACAGAATGGAAATGTGTGAAGTCAAAATGGAGGTGTGTGAAGTCAGAGAATGGAGGTGTGTGAAGTCATAGAATGGAGGTGTGTCAAGTCAGAATGGAGATGTGTGAAGGCACAGAATTGAGGTGTGTGAAGTCATAGAATGTTGGTGTGTGAAGTCATACAATGGAGGTGTATGCAGTCATAGAATGGAGGTGTGTGAAGTCATAGAATGGAGGTCTGTGAAATCATAGAATGGAGGTTTGTGAAGTCACAGATTGAGGTGTGTGAAGTCAGAATGGAGGTGAGTGAAGCCAGAATGGAGGTGTTTAAAGTCATAGAATGGAGGGGTGTGAAGTCACAATGCAGGTGTGTGAACTCAGAGAATGGAGGTGTGTGAAGTCACAATGTAGGTGTGTGAAGTCATGGAATGGAGGTTTGTAAAGTCATAGATTGTAGGTGTGTAAAGTCAAAAAATGGAGGTGTGTGAAGTCAGAGAATGGAGGTGTTTGAGTCACAGAATGGAGTTGTGTGAAGCCATAGAATGGAGGTGTGTGAAGTCATAGAATGGAAGTGTGTGAAGTCATATATTGGAGGTGTGTGAAGTTACAGAATGGAGGTGTATGAAGTCACAGAATGGATGAGTGTGAAGTCATAGAATGGAGATGTGTGAAGGCACAAAATTGAGGTGTGTGAAATCATAGAATGGAGGTGTGTGAAGTCAGAGAATCGAGGTGTGTGAAGTCACAGAATGGAGGTGTGTGAAGTCATAGAATGGAGGTGTGTGAAGTCAGATTGGAGGTGTGTGAAGTAAAAGGATGGAGGTGTGTCAACTCAGAAAGGAGGTATGTGAAGTCATAGAATGGAGGTGTGTGAAGTCAAAGAATGGAGGTGTGGGAAATCATACAAAGGAGGTGTGTTAAGTGACAGAACTGAGGTGTGTGAAGTCAGAATGGAGGTGTGTGTATTCAGAATGGAGGTGTGTGAAGTCAGAGACTGGAGGTGTGTGAAGTCACAATGCAGATGTGTGAACTGATAGAACGTAGGTGTGTGAAGTCACAATGTAGGTGTGTGAGGTCATAGAATGTAGGTGTGTGAAGTCCTAGAATGGAGGTGTGTGAAGTCACAAAATGGAGGTGTGTGAAGTCATATAATGGAGGTGTGTGAAGTCACAGAATGGAGGTGTGTGAACTCAGAATGGAGGTGTGTGAAGTCACAGAATGGAGGTGTGTGAAGTCATAGAATGGAGATGTGTGAAGTCACAGAATGGAGGGGTGTGAAGTCACAGAATGGAGGTGTGTAAAGTCAGAAAATCGAGGTGTGTGAAGTCACAGAATGGAGGTGTGAGAAGTCACAGAATGGAGGTGTGTGAACTCACAATGGAGGTGAGTGAAGTCAAAGAATGGGGGTTTGTGAAGTCATAGAATGGAAGTGTGTGAAGTCATAGATGGAGGTGTGTGATGTCAGAATGGAGGTGCGTGAAGTCATAGAATGGAGGTGTGTGAAGTCAGAATGGAGGTGTGTGAACTCATAGAATGGAGGTGTGTGAAGTCACAATGGAGGTGTGTGAAGTCATAGAATGGTGGTGTGTGAAGTTACAGAATGGAGGTGTGGAAGTCATAGAATGGAGGTGTGTGAAGTCAGAAATTGAGGTGTGTGAAGTCACAGAATATAGGTGTGGGAATTCAGAATGGAGGTGTGTGAAGTCATAGAATGGAGGTGTCTGAAGTCATGGAATGGAGGTGTGTGAAATCGTAGAATGGAGGTGTGTGAAGACACAGAATGGAGGTGTGTGAACACATAGAATGGAGGTGTGTGAAATCACAATGGAGGTGTGTGAAGTCATAGAATAGAGGTGTGTGAAGTCACAGAAGGAGGTGTTTGAAGACGTAGAAAGGAGCTGTGTGAATTCAGAATGGAGGTGTTTGAAGTCACAGAATGGAGGTTTGTGAAGTCACAGAATGGAGGTGTGTGAAGTCATAGAATGGATGTTTCTGAAGTAAGAATGAAGGTGTGTGATGTCATAGAATGGAGGTATGTGAAGTCAAAATGGAGGTGTGTGAACTCATAGAAAGAGATGTGTGACCTCATAGAATGGAGGTGTGTGAAGTCATGGAATGGAGGTGTATGAAATCCAAGAATGGAGGGGTGTGAAATCAGACAATCGAGGTGTGTGAACTCACAGAATGGAGGTGTGTGAAGTCACAGAATGGAAGTGTGTGAAGTCAAAATTAAGGTGTGTGAAATCACAGAATGGAGTTGTGTGAAGTCACAGAATGGACGTGTGTGAAGTCAAAATTGTGATGTGTGAAGTCACAAAGGAGGTGTGTGAAGTCACAGAATTGTGGTGTGTGAAGTCATAGAATGGAGGTGTATGAAGTCATGGAATGGAGGTTTGTGAAGTCATAGAATGGAGATTTGTGAAGTCATAGAATGGATGTGTGTGAAGTCAGAATGGAGATGTGTGAAGTCACAGAATGGAGGTGAGTGAAGTCAAAGAATATTGGTGTGTGAAGTCAGAGAATGGAGGTGTGTGAACTCTTAGAATGGAGGTGTGTGAAGTCATAGAATGGAGGTGTGTGAAGTCACAGAAGGAAGGTGTGTGAAGTCAAAGAATGGAGGTGTGTAAAATCACAGAGTGGAGGTGTGTGAAGGCACAGAATGGAGGGGTGTGAAGTCAAAGAATGGCGGTATGTGAAGTCACAGAATGGAGGGGTGTGAAGTCAGAATAGAGGTGTGCGAAGTCATAGAATGGAGGTGTGTGAAGTCAGAATGGAGCTGTGTGAACTCATAGAATGGAGGTGTGTGAAGTCACAATGGAGATGTGCGAAGTCATAGAATGGTGGTTTTTGAAGTCACAGAATGGAGGTGTGAAGTCACAGAATGGAGGTGTGTGAAGACATAGAATGGAGGTGTGTGAAGTCAGATTGGAGGTATGTGAAGTCATAGAATGGAGGTGTGTGAAGTCAAAGAACGGAGGTGTGGGAAATCATAGAATGGAGGTGTGTGAAGGGACAGCACTGAGGTGTGTGAAGTCAGAATGGAGGTGTGTGTATTCAGAATGGAGGTGTGTGAAGTCATAGAATGGAGGTGTGTGAAGTCACAAAATGGAGGTGTGTGAAGTCATATAATGGAGGTGTGTGAAGTCATAGAGTGGAGATGTGTGAACTCAGAATGGAGGTGTGTGAAGTCACAGAATGGAGGTGTGTGAAGTCACAGAATGGAGGTGTGTGAAATCGTAGAATGGAGGTGTGTGAAGTCACAGAATCGAGGTGTGTGAAGTCACAGAATGGAGGTGTGAGAAGTCACAGAATGGAGGTGTGTGAAGTCATAGAATGGAAGTGTAAAGTCATAGAATGGAGGTGTGTGAAGTCATAGAATGGAGGTGTGTGAAGTCATAGAATGGAGGTGTGTGAAGTCATAGAATGGAGGTGTGTGAAGTCACAGAAGGCAGGTGTGTGAAGTCACAGAATAGAGTTGTGTGAAGTCACAATGGAGGTGTGTGAATTCATAGAATGGAGGTGTGTGAAGTCAAAGAATGGAGGTGTGTGAAGTCATAGAATGGAGGTGTGTGAAATCACAGAATGGAGTTGTGTAGTCACAGAGTGTAGGTGTGCAAAGTCACAGAGTGTAGGTATGTGAAGTCTCAGAAAAGATGTGTGTGAAGTCATAGAATGGAGGTGTTTGAAGTCATAGAATGTTGGTTTTTGAAGACGCAGAATGGAGGTGTGTGAAGTCATTGAATGGAGGTGTGTGACCTCAGATTGGAGGTGTGTGAAGTAACAGAATGGAGTTGTGTCCACTCAGAAAGGAGGTGTGTGAAGACATAGAATGGAGGTGTGTGAAGTCATAGAATGCAGTTGTGTGAAGTCATAGAATGGAGGTGTGTGAAGTCACAGAATGGAGGTGTGTGAACTCATAGAATGGAGGAGTGTGAAGTCAGAATGGAGGTGTGTGAAGTCACAGATGGAGGTGTGTGAAATCATAGAATGGAGGTGTATGAAGTCACAGAATGGAGGTGTATGAAGTGAGAGAATGGAAGTGTGTGAACTCAGAATGGAGGTGTGTGAATTCACAGAAGGTAGGTTTGTGTATTCATAGAATGGATGTTTCTGAAGTAAGAATGAAGGTGTGTGAAGTCAAAGAATGGAGGTGTGTGAAGTCAAAATGCAGGTGTGTGAAGTCAAACAATGGATGTGTGTTAAGTCACAGAATGGAGGTGTGTGAAGTCACAGAATGGAAGTGTGTGAAGTCAAAATGGAGGTGTGTGAAGTCAGAGAATGGAGGTGTGTGAAGTCATAGAATGGAGGTGTGTGAAATCATAGAATGGAGGTTTGTGAAGTCACAAAATGGAGGTGTGTGAACTCAGAATGGAGGTGTGTGAAGTCACAGAATGGAGGTGTGAGAAGTTACAGCATGGAGGTATGTGAAAACATAGAATGGAAGTGTGTGAAGTCATAGAATGGAGGTGTGTGAAGTCACAGAATGAAGGTGTGTGAAGTCATAGAATGGAGGTGTGTGAAGACACAGAAGGGAGGTGTGTGAAGTCACATAATGGAGGTGTGTGAAGTCAAAATGGAGGTGTGTGATGTCATAAACTGGAGGTGTGTGAAGTCATAGAATGGAGGTGTGTGAAATTATAGAATAGAGGTTTGTGAAGTCACAGAATGGAGTTGTGTGACTTCACAGAATGGAGGTTTGTGAAGTCATAGAATGGAGGTATGTGAAGTCAAATTGGAGGGGTGTGAAGTCGGAGAATAGAGGTGTGTGAAGTCACAGAATGGAGGTGGGTGAAGTCACAGAATGGAGGTGTGTGAAGTCATAGAATGCAGGTGTGTGAAGTCACAGAATGGACGGGTATGAAGTCATAGAATGGAGGTGTGTGAAGTCACAGAATTGAGGTGTTTGAAGTCATATATTTTATGTGTGTGAAGTCAAAATGGATGTGTGAAATCATAGAATAGAGGTGTGTGAAGTCATAGAATGGAGGTGTGTGAAGTCATAGAATGAAGGTGTGTGAAGTCACAGAATGGAGGTGTGTGAAGTCACAGAATGGAGGTGTGTGAAGTCATAGAATGGAAGTGTGTAAAGTCATAGAATGGAGGTGCGTGAAGTCAGAATGGAGGTGTGTGAAGTCAATGAATGGAGGTGTGTGAACTCAGAATGGAGGTGTGTGAAGTCACAGAATGGAGGTTTTTGAAGTCATAGAATGGAGGAGTGTGAAGTCATAGAATGGATGTTTCTGAATTAAGAATGAAGTTGTGTGAAGTCATAAAATGGAGGTGTGTGAAGACAAAATTGTGGTGTGGGAACTCATAGAATGGATGTTTCTGAACTCATAGAATGGAGTTGTGTGAAGTCGTGGAATGGAGGTGTGTGAAGTCAAAGAATGGAGGTGTGTGAAGTCAAACAATGGTGGTGTGTGAAGTCACAGAATTGAGGTGTGTGAAGTCCCAGAATGGAAGTGTGTGAAGTCAAAACGGAGGTGTGTAAAGTCAAAGAATGGAGGTGTGTGAAGTCACAGAATGGAGGTGTGTGAAGTCACAGAATGGAGGTGTGTGAAGTCACAAATGGAGGTGTGTGAAGTCACAGAATGTAGGTGTGTGAAGTCATAGAATGGAGGTGTGTGAAGTCAGAGAATGGAGGTGTGTGAAGTCACAGAAGGCAGGTGTGTGAAGTCACAGAATAGAGTTGTGTGAAGTCACAATGGAGGTGTGTGAATTCATAGAATGGAGGTGTGTGAAGTCAAAGAATGGAGGTGTGTGAAGTCATAGAATGGAGGTGTGTGAAATCACAGAATGGAGTTGTGTAGTCACAGAGTGTAGGTGTGCAAAGTCACAGAGTGTAGGTGTGTGAAGTCTCAGAAAAGAGGTGTGTGAAGTCATAGAATGGAGGTGTTTGAAGTCATAGAATGTTGGTTTTTGAAGACGCAGAATGGAGGTGTGTGAAGTCATTGAATGGAGGTGTGTGACGTCACATTGGAGGTGTGTGAAGTAACAGAATGGAGTTGTGTCCACTCAGAAAGGAGGTGTGTGAAGACATAGAATGGAGGTGTGTGAAGTCATAGAATGCAGTTGTGTGAAGTCATAGAATGGAGGTGTGTGAAGTCACAGAATGGAGGTGTGTGAAGTGACAGAATGGAAGTGTGTGAACTCAGAATGGAGGTGTGTGAATTCACAGAAGGTAGGTTTGTGTATTCATAGAATGGATGTTTCTGAAGTAAGAATGAAGGTGTGTGAAGTCAAAGAATGGAGGTGTGTGAAGTCAAAATGCAGGTGTGTGAAGTCAAACAATGGATGTGTGTTAAGTCACAGAATGGAGGTGTGTGAAGTCACAGAATGGAAGTGTGTGAAGTCAAAATGGAGGTGTGTGAAGTCAGAGAATGGAGGTGTGTGAAGTCATAGAATGGAGGTGTGTGAAATCATAGAATGGAGGTTTGTGAAGTCACAGAATGGAGGTGTGTGAACTCAGAATGGAGGTGTGTGAAGTCACAGAATGGAGGTGTGAGAAGTTACAGCATGGAGGTATGTGAAAACATAGAATGGAAGTGTGTGAAGTCACAGAATGGAGGTGTGTGAAGTCACAGAATGAAGGTGTGTGAAGTCATAGAATGGAGGTGTGTGAAGACACAGAAGGGAGGTGTGTGAAGTCACATAATGGAGGTGTGTGAAGTCAAAATGGAGGTGTGTGATGTCATAAACTGGAGGTGTGTGAAGTCATAGAATGGAGGTGTGTGAAATTATAGAATAGAGGTTTGTGAAGTCACAGAATGGAGTTGTGTGACTTCACAGAATGGAGGTTTGTGAAGTCATAGAATGGAGGTATGTGAAGTCAAATTGGAGGGGTGTGAAGTCGGAGAATAGAGGTGTGTGAAGTCACAGAATGGAGGTGGGTGAAGTCACAGAATGGAGGTGTGTGAAGTCATAGAATGCAGGTGTGTGAAGTCACAGAATGGACGGGTATGAAGTCATAGAATGGAGGTGTGTGAAGTCACAGAATTGAGGTGTTTGAAGTCATATATTTTATGTGTGTGAAGTCAAAATGGATGTGTGAAATCATAGAATAGAGGTGTGTGAAGTCATAGAATGGAGGTGTGTGAAGTCATAGAATGAAGGTGTGTGAAGTCACAGAATGGAGGTGTGTGAAGTCATAGAATGGAAGTGTGTAAAGTCATAGAATGGAGGTGCGTGAAGTCAGAATGGAGGTGTGTGAAGTCAATGAATGGAGGTGTGTGAACTCAGAATGGAGGTGTGTGAAGTCACAGAATGGAGGTTTTTGAAGTCAAAGAATGGAGGAGTGTGAAGTCATAGAATGGATGTTTCTGAATTAAGAATGAAGTTGTGTGAAGTCATAAAATGGAGGTGTGTGAAGACAAAATTGTGGTGTGTGAACTCATAGAATGGATGTTTCTGAACTCATAGAATGGAGTTGTGTGAAGTCGTGGAATGGAGGTGTGTGAAGTCAAAGAATGGAGGTGTGTGAAGTCACAGAATGGAGGTGTGTGTAGTGACAGAATGGAAGTGTGTGAACTCAGAATGGAGGTGTGTGAATTCACAGAAGGTAGGTTTGTGTATTCATAGAATGGATGTTTCTGAAGTAAGAATGAAGGTGTGTGAAGTCAAGGAATGGAGGTGTGTGAAGTCAAAATGCAGGTGTGTGAAGTCAAACAATGGATGTGTGTTAAGTCACAGAATGGAGGTGTGTGAAGTCACAGAATGGAAGTGTGTGAAGTCAAAATGGAGGTGTGTGAAGTCAGAGAATGGAGGTGTGTGAAGTCATAGAATGGAGGTGTGTGAAGTCACAGAATGGAGGTGTGTGAAGTCACAAATGGAGGTGTGTGAAGTCACAGAATGTAGGTGTGTGAAGTCAAAATGGAGGTGTGTGAACTCAAAGAATGGAGGTGTGTGAACTTATAGAATGGAGGTGTGTGAAGTCATAGAATGGATGTGTGTGAAGTCATGGAATGGAGGTGTGTGAAGTCAAAGAATGGAGGTGTGTGAAGTCACAGAATGGAGGTTTGAGAAGTTACAGCATGGAGGTATGTGAAATCATAGAATGGAAGTGTGTGAAGTCATAGAATGGAGGTGTGTGAAGTCACAGAATGAAGGTGTGTGAAGTCATAGAATGGAGGTGTGTGAAGACAAAGAAGGGAGGTGTGTGAAGTCACATAATGGAGGTGTGTGAAGTAAAAATGGAGGTGTGTGACGTCATAAACTGGAGGTGTGTGAAGTCATAGAATGGAGGTGTGTGAAATTATAGAATGGAGGTTTGTGAAGTCACAGAATGGAGTTGTGTGACGTCACAGAATGGAGGTTTGTGAAGTCATAGAATGGAGGTATGTGAAGTCAAATTGGAGGGGTGTGAAGTCGGAGAATAGAGGTGTGTGAAGTCACAGAATGGAGGTGGGTGAAGTCACAGAATGGAGGTGTGTGAAGTCAAAATGGAGGTGTGTGAAGTCAAAGAATGGAGGTGTGTTAACTTATAGAATGGAGGTGTGTGAAGTCATAGAATGGATGTGTGTGAAGTCATGGAATGGAGGTGTGTGAAGTCACAGAATGGAGGTGTGTGTAGTGACAGAATGGAAGTGTGTGAACTCAGAATGGAGGTGTGTGAATTCACAGAAGGTAGGTTTGTGTATTCATAGAATGGATGTTTCTGAAGTAAGAATGAAGGTGTGTGAAGTCAAGGAATGGAGGTGTGTGAAGTCAAAATGCAGGTGTGTGAAGTCAAACAATGGATGTGTGTTAAGTCACAGAATGGAGGTGTGTGAAGTCACAGAATGGAAGTGTGTGAAGTCAAAATGGAGGTGTGTGAAGTCAGAGAATGGAGGTGTGTGAAGTCATAGAATGGAGGTGTGTGAAGTCACAGAATGGAGGTGTGTGAAGTCACAAATGGAGGTGTGTGAAGTCACAGAATGTAGGTGTGTGAAGTCAAAATGGAGGTGTGTGAACTCAAAGAATGGAGGTGTGTGAACTTATAGAATGGAGGTGTGTGAAGTCATAGAATGGATGTGTGTGAAGTCATGGAATGGAGGTGTGTGAAGTCAAAGAATGGAGGTGTGTGAAGTCACAGAATGGAGGTTTGAGAAGTTACAGCATGGAGGTATGTGAAATCATAGAATGGAAGTGTGTGAAGTCATAGAATGGAGGTGTGTGAAGTCACAGAATGAAGGTGTGTGAAGTCATAGAATGGAGGTGTGTGAAGACAAAGAAGGGAGGTGTGTGAAGTCACATAATGGAGGTGTGTGAAGTAAAAATGGAGGTGTGTGACGTCATAAACTGGAGGTGTGTGAAGTCATAGAATGGAGGTGTGTGAAATTATAGAATGGAGGTTTGTGAAGTCACAGAATGGAGTTGTGTGACGTCACAGAATGGAGGTTTGTGAAGTCATAGAATGGAGGTATGTGAAGTCAAATTGGAGGGGTGTGAAGTCGGAGAATAGAGGTGTGTGAAGTCACAGAATGGAGGTGGGTGAAGTCACAGAATGGAGGTGTGTGAAGTCAAAATGGAGGTGTGTGAAGTCAAAGAATGGAGGTGTGTTAACTTATAGAATGGAGGTGTGTGAAGTCATAGAATGGATGTGTGTGAAGTCATGGAATGGAGGTGTGTGAAGTCAAAGAAGGGAGGTGTGTGAAGTCATAGAAAGGAGGTCTGTAAAGTCATAGAATGGAGGTGTGTGAAGTCATAGAGTGCAGGTGAGTTAAGTCACAGATTCGAGGTCTGTGAAGTTATAGAATGGAGGTGTGTGATATCAGAATGCAGGTATGTGAAGTCATAGATGGAGTTGTGTGAAGTCATAGTATGGAGGTGTGTGAAATCATAGAATGGAGTTTTGAGAAGTCCCAGAATGGAGCTGTGTGAATTCAGAATGGAGGTGTGTGAAGTCACAGAATGGAGCTGTGTGAATTCAGAATGGAAGTGTGTGAAGTCATAGAATGGAGGTGTGTGAAGTCACAGAAGGGAGGTGTGTGAAGTCATAGAATGGAGGTTTGTGAAGTCACAGAATGGAGGTGTTTGAAGTCATAGAATGGAGGTGTGTGAAGTTATAGAATGGATGTTTGTAAAGTAAGAATGAAGTTGTGTGAAGTCATAGAATGGAGGTGTGTGACGTCAAAGAATGGAGGTGTGTGAAATCATAGAATGGAGGTGTGTAAACTCAGAATGGAGGTGTGGGAAGTCAAAGAATGGAGGTGTGTGTAGTCATAGAATGGAGGTGTGTGAAGTCACAGAATGGAGGTGTGTGAAGTCATAGAATGGAGGTGTGTGAAGTCCTAGAATGGAGGTGTGTGATATCATAATGGAGGTGTGTGAAGTCACAGAATGGAGGTGTGTGAAGTCAGAATGGAGGTGTGAAGTCATAGAATAGAGGTGGGTGAAGTCATAGAAAGGAGGTGTGGGAAGTCAGAGAATGGAGGAGTGTGAAGTCATAGAGTGGAGGTGAGTGAAATCACAGATTTGAGGTCTGTGAAGTCATAGAATGGAGGTGTGGGAAGTCAGAATGAAGGTGTGGGAAGTCATAGAATGGAGGTGTGTGAACTCATAGAATAGAGGTGTGTGACGTCACAATGGAAGTGTGTGAATTAATAGTATGGAGGTGTGTGAAGTCACAGAATGGAGGTGTGTGAAGTCAAAATGGAGGTGTGTGATGTCCTAAAATGGAGGTGGGTGAAGTCATAGAATGGAGGTGTGTGAAATCATAGAATGAAGGTTTGTGAAGTCACAGAATTGAGGTGTGTGAAGTCATAGAATGGAGGTGTGTGAAGTCACAGAATGGGGGTGTGTGAAGTCATAACATGGAGGTATGTGAAATCATAAAATGGAAGTGTGTGAAGTCATAGAATGGAGGTTTGTGAAGTCATACAATGAAGGTGTGTGAAGTCATAGAATGGAGGTGTGTGAATTCACAGAAATGAGGTGTGTGGAGTCACATAATGGAGGTGTGTGAATCAAAATGGAGGTGTGTGACGTCATAAAATGTAGGTGTGTGAAGTCATAGATTGGAGGTGTGTGAAATCATAGCATAGAGGTTTGTGAAGTCACAGAATGGCGGTGTGTGAAATCAGAATGGAGGTGTGTGAAGTCACAGAATGTAGGTGTGTGAAGTCATCGTATGAAGGTATGTGAAATTATAGAATGGAAGTGTGTGAAGTCATAGAATGGAGGTGTGCGAAGTCATAGAATGGAGGTGTGTGAAGTCAAAGAATGGAAGTGTGTGAAGTCACAGAATGGACGGGTATGAATTCATAGAATGGAGGTGTGTGAAGTCACAGAATTGAGGTGTTTGAAGTTATATATTGGAGTTGTGTGAAGTCAAAATGAATGTGTGAAGTCATAGAATGGAGGTGTGTGAAGTCGGAGAATGGAGGTGTGTGAAGTCACAGAATGGAGGTGTGTGAAGTCACCGAATGGAGGTGTGTGAAGTCAAAGAATGGAGGTTTGTGAAGTCATAGAATGGACGTGTGTGAAATCATAGAATGAAGGTTTGTGAAGTCACAGAATGGAGGTGTGTGAAGTCATAGATTGGAGGTGTGTGAAGTCACAGAATGGAGGTGTGTGAAGTCATAGCACGGAGGTATGTGAAATCATAGAATGGAAGTGTGTGAAGTCATAGAATGGAGGTGTGTGATGTCATACAATGAAGGTGTGTGAAGTCATAGAATGGAGGTGTGTGAAGTCACAAAGGGAGGTGTGTGGAGTCACATAATGAAGGTGTGTGAAGTCATAGAATGGAGGTTTGTGAAGTCAAAGAATGGAGGTGTGTGAACTCAGAATGGAGGTGTGTGAAGTCACAGAATGGAGGTGTGAGAAGTTACAGCATGGAGGTATGTGAAAACATAGAATGGAAGTGTGTGAAGTCATAGAATGGAGGTGTGTGAAGTCACAGAATGAAGGTGTGTGAAGTCATAGAATGGAGGTGTGTGAAGACACAGAAGGGAGGTGTGTGAAGTCACATAATGGAGGTGTGTGAAGTCAAAATGGAGGTGTGTGATGTCATAAACTGGAGGTGTGTGAAGTCATAGAATGGAGGTGTGTGAAATTATAGAATAGAGGTTTGTGAAGTCACAGAATGGAGTTGTGTGACTTCACAGAATGGAGGTTTGTGAAGTCATAGAATGGAGGTATGTGAAGTCAAATTGGAGGGGTGTGAAGTCGGAGAATAGAGGTGTGTGAAGTCACAGAATGGAGGTGGGTGAAGTCACAGAATGGAGGTGTGTGAAGTCATAGAATGCAGGTGTGTGAAGTCACAGAATGGACGGGTATGAAGTCATAGAATGGAGGTGTGTGAAGTCACAGAATTGAGGTGTTTGAAGTCATATATTTTATGTGTGTGAAGTCAAAATGGATGTGTGAAATCATAGAATAGAGGTGTGTGAAGTCATAGAATGGAGGTGTGTGAAGTCATAGAATGAAGGTGTGTGAAGTCACAGAATGGAGGTGTGTGAAGTCATAGAATGGAAGTGTGTAAAGTCATAGAATGGAGGTGCGTGAAGTCAGAATGGAGGTGTGTGAAGTCAATGAATGGAGGTGTGTGAACTCAGAATGGAGGTGTGTGAAGTCACAGAATGGAGGTTTTTGAAGTCATAGAATGGAGGAGTGTGAAGTCATAGAATGGATGTTTCTGAATTAAGAATGAAGTTGTGTGAAGTCATAAAATGGAGGTGTGTGAAGACAAAATTGTGGTGTGTGAACTCATAGAATGGATGTTTCTGAACTCATAGAATGGAGTTGTGTGAAGTCGTGGAATGGAGGTGTGTGAAGTCAAAGAATTGAGGTGTGTGAAGTCAAACAATGGTGGTGTGTGAAGTCACAGAATTGAGGTGTGTGAAGTCCCAGAATGGAAGTGTGTGAAGTCAAAACGGAGGTGTGTAAAGTCAAAGAATGGAGGTGTGTGAAGTCACAGAATGGAGGTGTGTGAAGTCACAGAATGGAGGTGTGTGAAGTCACAAATGGAGGTGTGTGAAGTCACAGAATGTAGGTGTGTGAAGTCAAAATGGAGGTGTGTGAACTCAAAGAATGGAGGTGTGTGAACTTATAGAATGGAGGTGTGTGAAGTCATAGAATGGATGTGTGTGAAGTCATGGAATGGAGGTGTGTGAAGTCAAAGAATGGAGGTGTGTGAAGTCACAGAATGGAGGTTTGAGAAGTTACAGCATGGAGGTATGTGAAATCATAGAATGGAAGTGTGTGAAGTCATAGAATGGAGGTGTGTGAAGTCACAGAATGAAGGTGTGTGAAGTCATAGAATGGAGGTGTGTGAAGACAAAGAAGGGAGGTGTGTGAAGTCACATAATGGAGGTGTGTGAAGTAAAAATGGAGGTGTGTGACGTCATAAACTGGAGGTGTGTGAAGTCATAGAATGGAGGTGTGTGAAATTATAGAATGGAGGTTTGTGAAGTCACAGAATGGAGTTGTGTGACGTCACAGAATGGAGGTTTGTGAAGTCATAGAATGGAGGTATGTGAAGTCAAATTGGAGGGGTGTGAAGTCGGAGAATAGAGGTGTGTGAAGTCACAGAATGGAGGTGGGTGAAGTCACAGAATGGAGGTGTGTGAAGTCAAAATGGAGGTGTGTGAAGTCAAAGAATGGAGGTGTGTTAACTTATAGAATGGAGGTGTGTGAAGTCATAGAATGGATGTGTGTGAAGTCATGGAATGGAGGTGTGTGAAGTCAAAGAAGGGAGGTGTGTGAAGTCATAGAAAGGAGGTCTGTAAAGTCATAGAATGGAGGTGTGTGAAGTCATAGAGTGCAGGTGAGTTAAGTCACAGATTCGAGGTCTGTGAAGTTATAGAATGGAGGTGTGTGATGTCAGAATGCAGGTATGTGAAGTCATAGATGGAGTTGTGTGAAGTCATAGTATGGAGGTGTGTGAAATCATAGAATGGAGTTTTGAGAAGTCCCAGAATGGAGCTGTGTGAATTCAGAATGGAGGTGTGTGAAGTCACAGAATGGAGCTGTGTGAATTCAGAATGGAAGTGTGTGAAGTCATAGAATGGAGGTGTGTGAAGTCACAGAAGGGAGGTGTGTGAAGTCATAGAATGGAGGTTTGTGAAGTCACAGAATGGAGGTGTTTGAAGTCATAGAATGGAGGTGTGTGAAGTTATAGAATGGATGTTTGTAAAGTAAGAATGAAGTTGTGTGAAGTCATAGAATGGAGGTGTGTGACGTCAAAGAATGGAGGTGTGTGAAATCATAGAATGGAGGTGTGTAAACTCAGAATGGAGGTGTGGGAAGTCAAAGAATGGAGGTGTGTGTAGTCATAGAATGGAGGTGTGTGAAGTCACAGAATGGAGGTGTGTGAAGTCATAGAATGGAGGTGTGTGAAGTCCTAGAATGGAGGTGTGTGATATCATAATGGAGGTGTGTGAAGTCACAGAATGGAGGTGTGTGAAGTCAGAATGGAGGTGTGAAGTCATAGAATAGAGGTGGGTGAAGTCATAGAAAGGAGGTGTGGGAAGTCAGAGAATGGAGGAGTGTGAAGTCATAGAGTGGAGGTGAGTGAAATCACAGATTTGAGGTCTGTGAAGTCATAGAATGGAGGTGTGGGAAGTCAGAATGAAGGTGTGGGAAGTCATAGAATGGAGGTGTGTGAACTCATAGAATAGAGGTGTGTGACGTCACAATGGAAGTGTGTGAATTAATAGTATGGAGGTGTGTGAAGTCACAGAATGGAGGTGTGTGAAGTCAAAATGGAGGTGTGTGATGTCCTAAAATGGAGGTGGGTGAAGTCATAGAATGGATGTGTGTGAAATCATAGAATGAAGGTTTGTGAAGTCACAGAATTGAGGTGTGTGAAGTCATAAAATGGAGGTGTGTGAAGTCACAGAATGGGGGTGTGTGAAGTCATAACATGGAGGTATGTGAAATCATAAAATGGAAGTGTGTGAAGTCATAGAATGGAGGTTTGTGAAGTCATACAATGAAGGTGTGTGAAGTCATAGAATGGAGGTGTGTGAATTCACAGAAATGAGGTGTGTGGAGTCACATAATGGAGGTGTGTGAATCAAAGTGGAGGTGTGTGACGTCATAAAATGTAGGTGTGTGAAGTCATAGATTGGAGGTGTGTGAAATCATAGCATAGAGGTTTGTGAAGTCACAGAATGGCGGTGTGTGAAATCAGAATGGAGGTGTGTGAAGTCACAGAATGTAGGTGTGTGAAGTCATCGTATGAAGGTATGTGAAATTATAGAATGGAAGTGTGTGAAGTCATAGAATGGAGGTTTGTGAAGTCATACAATGAAGGTGTGTGAAGTCATAGAATGGAGGTGTGTGAATTCACAGAAATGAGGTGTGTGGAGTCACATAATGGAGGTGTGTGAATCAAAATGGAGGTGTGTGACGTCATAAAATGTAGGTGTGTGAAGTCATAGATTGGAGGTGTGTGAAATCATAGCATAGAGGTTTGTGAAGTCACAGAATGGCGGTGTGTGAAATCAGAATGGAGGTGTGTGAAGTCACAGAATGTAGGTGTGTGAAGTCATCGTATGAAGGTATGTGAAATTATAGAATGGAAGTGTGTGAAGTCATAGAATGGAGGTGTGCGAAGTCATAGAATGGAGGTGTGTGAAGTCAAAGAATGGAAGTGTGTGAAGTCACAGAATGGACGGGTATGAATTCATAGAATGGAGGTGTGTGAAGTCACAGAATTGAGGTGTTTGAAGTTATATATTGGAGTTGTGTGAAGTCAAAATGAATGTGTGAAGTCATAGAATGGAGGTGTGTGAAGTCGGAGAATGGAGGTGTGTGAAGTCACAGAATGGAGGTGTGTGAAGTCACCGAATGGAGGTGTGTGAAGTCAAAGAATGGAGGTTTGTGAAGTCATAGAATGGACGTGTGTGAAATCATAGAATGAAGGTTTGTGAAGTCACAGAATGGAGGTGTGTGAAGTCATAGATTGGAGGTGTGTGAAGTCACAGAATGGAGGTGTGTGAAGTCATAGCACGGAGGTATGTGAAATCATAGAATGGAAGTGTGTGAAGTCATAGAATGGAGGTGTGTGATGTCATACAATGAAGGTGTGTGAAGTCATAGAATGGAGGTGTGTGAAGTCACAAAAGGGAGGTGTGTGGAGTCACATAATGGAGGTGTGTGAAGTCAAAATGGAGGTGTGTGACGTCATAAAATGTAGGTGTGTGAAGTCATAGATTCTAGGTGTGTGAAATCATAGAATGGAGGTTTGTGAAGTCACAGAATGGAGGAGTGTGAAGTCATAGAATGGAGGTATGTGAAGTCAAATTGGAGGGGTGAGAAGTCGGAGAATGGAGGTGTGGGAAGTCACAGAATGGAGGTGGGTGAAATCACAGAATGGAGGTGTGTGAAGTCAAAGAATGGAGGTGTGTGAAGTCACAGAATGGACGGGTATGAATTCATAGAATGGAGGTGTGTGAAGTCACAGAATGAGGTGTTTGAAGTTATATATTGGAGTTGTGTGAAGTCAAAATGGATGTGTGAAGTCATACAATGGAGGTGTGTGAAGTCGGAGAATGGAGGTGTGTGAAGTCACAGAATGGAGCTGTGTGAAGTCACAGAATGGAGGTGTGTGAAGTCACAGAATGGAGGTGTGTGAAGTCATAGAATCTAGGTGTGTGAACTCATAGATTGGAGGTGTGTGACGTCCCAATGGAAGTGTGTGAAGTCGTAGAATGGAGATGTGTGAAGTCACAGAATGGAAGTGTGTGAAGTCAAAATGCAGGTGTGTGACGTCCTAAAATGGAGGTGTGAGAAGTCATAGAATGGAGGTGTGTGAAATCATAGAATAGAGGTTTGTGAAGTCACAGAATGGTGGTGTGTGAAATCAGAATGGAGGTGTGTGAAGTCACAGAATGTAGGTGTGTGAAGTCATCGTATGAAGGTATGTGAAATCATAGAATGGAAGTGTGTGAAGTCATAGAATGGAGGTGTGCGAAGTCATACAATGAAGGTGTGTGAAGTCATAGAATGGAGGTGTGTGAAGTCACAGAAGAGAGGTGTTTGAAGTCACATAATGGAGGTGTGAGAAGTCAAAATGGAGGTGTGTGACGTCATAAAATGGAGGTGTGTGAAGTCACAGATTGGAGGTGTGTGAAATCATAGAATGGAGGTTTGTGAAGTCACAGAATGGAGGTGTGTGAAGTCATAGAATGGAGGTGTGTGAAGTCACAGAATGGATGGTATGAACTCATAGAATGGAGGTGTGTGAAGTCACAGAATTGAGGTGTTTGAAGTCATATATTGGAGGTGTGTGAAGTCTAAATGGATTTTTGAATTCATAGAATGGAGGTGTGTGAACCCATAGAATGAGGGTGTGTGAGGTCATATAATGGAGGTGTGTGAAGTCACAGAATGGAGGTGTGTGAAGTCATAGAATGGAGGTGTGTGAAGTCATAGAATGGAAGTGTGTGAAGTCACAGAATGGAGCTGTGTGAAGTCACAGAATGGAGGTGTGTGAAGTCACAGAATGGAAGTGTGCGAACACAGAATGGAGGTGTGTGAAGTCACAGAATGGAGGTGTGTGAAGTCATAGAATGGAAGTGTGTGAAGTCATAGAATGGAGGTGTGTGAAGTCAGAATGGAGGTGTGTGAAGTCACCGAATGGAGTTGTGTGAACTCAGAATGGAGGTGTGTGAAGTCACAGAATGGAGGTTTGTGAAGTCATAGAATGGAGTTGTGTGAAGTCATAGAACTGATGTTTCTGAAGTAAGAATGAAGGTTTGTGAAGTCATAGAATGGAGGTGTGTGAACACATAGAATGGAGGTGTGCCAATTCACAGAATGAAGGTGTGTGAAGTCAGAATGGAGGTGTGTAGTCATAGATTGGAGGTGGTGAAGTCATAGAAAAGAGTTGTGGATAGTCATAGAATGGAGGAGTGTGAAGTCATAGAGTGCAGGTGAGTGAAGTCACAGATTCGAGGTCTGTGAAGTCATAGAATGCAGGTGTGTGATGTCAGAATGAAGGTGTGTGAAGTCATAGATGGAGGTGTGTGAAGTTAGAATGCATGTGTGGGAAGTCATAGAATGGAGGTGTGTGATGTCATAGAATGGTGGTGTGTGAAGTCATAGAGTGGAAGTCTGTGAAGTCACAGATTGGAGGTGTGTGAAATCATAGAATGGAGGTTTGTGAAGTCACAGAATGGAGGTGTGTGAAGTCATACAACGGAGGTGTGTGAAGTTACAGAATGGATGGTATGAACTCATAGAATGGAGGTGTGTGAAGTCACAGAATTGAGGTGTTTGAAGTCATATATTGGAGGTGTGTGAAGTCAAAATGGATGTGTGAATTCATAGAATGGAGGTGTGTGAAACCATAGAATGAGGGTGTGTGAGGTCATATAATGGAGGTGTGTGAAGTCACAGAATGGAGGTGTGTGAAGTCATAGAATGGAGGTGTGTGAAGTCATAAAATGGAAGTGTGTGAAGTCACAGAATGGAGGTGTGTGAAGTCACAGAATGGAGGTGTGTGAAGTCACAGAATGGAAGTGTGCGAACACAGAATGGAGGTGTGTGAAGTCTCAGAATGGAGGTGTGTGAAGTCATAGAATGGAAGTGTGTGAAGTCATAGAATGGAGGTGTGTGAAGTCAGAATGGAGGTGTGTGAAGTCACCGAATGGAGTTGTGTGAACTCAGAATGGAGGTGTGTGAAGTCTCAGAATGGAGGTGTGTGAAGTCATAGAATGGAAGTGTGTGAAGTCATAGAATGGAGGTGTGTGAAGTCAGAATGGAGGTGTATGAAGTCACCGAATGGAGTTGTGTGAACTCAGAGTGGAGGTGTGTGAAGTCACAGAATGGAGGTTTGTGAAGTCATAGAATGGAGTTTTGTGAAGTCATAGAACTGATGTTTCTGAACTAAGAATGAAGGTTTGTGAAGTCATAGAATGGAGGTGTGTGAACACATAGAATGGAGGTGTGCCAATTCACAGAATGAAGGTGGGTGATGTCAGAATGGAGGTGTGTAGTCATAGATTGGAGGTTGTGAAGTCATAGAACAGAGGTGTGGAAAGTCATAGAATGGAGGAGTGTGAAGTCATAGAGTGCAGGTGAGTGAAGTCACAGATTCGAGGTCTGTGACAGATTCGAGGTCTGTGAAGTCATAGAATGGAGGTGTGTGATGTCAGAATGAAGGTGTGTGAAGTCATAGATGGAGGTGTGTGAAGTTAGAATGCACGTGTGGGAATTCATAGAATGGAGGTGTGTGAAGTCATAGAATGGTGGTGTGTGAAGTCATAGAGTGGAAGTGTGTGAAGTCATAGAATGGAGGTGTGTGATGTCATAGAATGGAGGTGTGTGAAGTCATAGAATGGAGGTGGGTGAAGTCACAGAAGGGAGGTGTGTGAAATCACAGAATGGAGGAGTGTGAAGTCACAGAATGGAGGTGTGTGAAGTCACAGATTGGAGGTGTGTGCAGTCACAGAATGGAGATGTGTGAAGTCAAAAAGGTGGTGTGAGAAGTCACAAATGTAAGTGTGTGAACTCACAGAATGGAGGTGTGAAGTCAAAATGGTTGTGTGTGAAGTCAAAGAATGTAGGTGTGTGAAGTCATCGAATGGAGGTGTGTGAAGTCACAGAATGGAGGTGTGTGAAGTCAGAATAGAGGTGTGCGAAGTCATAGAATGAAGGTGTGTGAAGTCAGAATGGAGGTGTGTGAAGTCATAGAATGGAGGTGTGTGACGTCAGAATAGAGGTGTGTGAAGTCATACAATGGAGGTGTGTGAAGTCACAGAATGGAGGTGTGGGAAGTCACAGAATGGAGGTGTGTGAAGTCACAGAATGGAGGTGTGTGAAATCAGAATAGAGGTATGTAAAGTCACAGAATGGAGGTGTATGAAGTCATAGAATGGAAGTGTGTGAAGTCATAGAATGGAGGTGTGTGAAGTCACAGAATGGATGGTATGAACTCATAGAATGGAGGTGTGTGAAATCACAGAATTGAGGTGTTTGAAGTCATATATTGGAGGTGTGTGAAGTCAAAATGGATGTGTAAATTCATAGAATGGAGGTGTCTGCAACCATAGAATGAGGGTGTGTGAGGTCATATAATGGAGGTGTGTGAAGTCACAGAATGGAGGTGTGTGAAGTCATAGAATGGAGGTGTGTGAAGTCAAAGAATGGAAGTGTGTGAAGTCACAGAATGGAGGTGTGTGAAGTCACAGAATGGAGGTGTGTTAAGTCACAGAATGGAGGTGTGCGAACACAGAATGGAGGTGTATGAAGTCACAGAATGGAGGTGTGTGAAGTCATAGAATGGAAGTGTGTGAAGTCATAGAATGGAGGTGTGTGAAGTAAGAATGGAGGTGTGTGAAGACACCGAATGGAGTTTTGTGAACTCAGAATGGAGGTGTGTGAACTCATAGAATGGAGGTGTGTGACGTCACAATGGAAGTGTGTGAAGTCATAGAATGGAGGTTTGTGAAGTCACAGAATGGAGGTGTGTGAAGTCATAGAATGGATGTTTCTGAAGTAAGAATGAAGGTGTGTGAAGTCATGGAATGGAGGTGGGTGAAGTCAAAATGGAGGTGTGTGAACTCATAGAATAGAGATGTGTGACCTCTTAGAATGGAGGTGTGTGAAGTCATGGAATGGAGGTGTATGAAATCCAAGAATGGAGGTGTGTGAAATCAGACAATCGAGGTGTGTGAAGTCACAGAATGGAGGTGTGTGAAGTCACAGAATGGAAGTGTGTGAAGTCAAAATTAAGGTGTGTGAAATCACAGAATGGAGGTGTGTGAAGTCACAGAATGGACGTGTGTGAAGTCAAAATTGTGATGTGTGAAGTCACAAATGGAGGTGTGTGAAGTCACAGAATTGTGGTGTGTGAAGTCAAAATGTAGACGTATGAAGTCACAGAATTGTGGTGTGTGAAATCATAGAATGGAGGTGTATGAAGTCATGGAATGGAGGTTTGTGAAGTCATAGAATGGAGATTTGTGAAGTCATAGAATGGATGTGTGTGAAGTCAGAATGGAGATGTGTGAAATCACAGAATGGAGGTGTGTGAAGTCAAAGAATATTGGTGTGTGAAGTCAGAGAATGGAGGTGTGTGAAGTCATAGAATGGAGGTGTGTGAAGTCACAGAAGGCAGGTGTGTGAAGTCACAGAATAGAGTTGTGTGAAGTCACAATGGAGGTGTGTGAATTCATAGAATGGAGGTGTGTGAAGTCATAGAACTGATGTTTCTGAAGTAAGAATGAAGGTTTGTGAAGTCATAGAATGGAGGTGTGTGAACACATAGAATGGAGGTGTGCCAATTCACAGAATGAAGGTGTGTGAAGTCAGAATGGAGATGTGTAGTCATAGATTGGAGATGGTGAAGTCATAGAAAAGAGGTGTGGATAGTCATAGAATGGAGGAGTGTGAAGTCATAGAGTGCAGGTGAGTTAAGTCACAGATTCGAGGTCTGTGAAGTCATAGAATGCAGGTGTGTGATGACAGAATGAACGTGTGTGAAGTCATAGATGGAGGTGTGTGAAGTTAGAATGCATGTGTGGGAAGTCATAGAATGGAGGTGTGTGATGTCATAGAATGGTGGTGTGTGAAGTCATAGAGTGGAAGTGTGTGAAATCATAGATTGGAGGTGTGTGAAATCATAGAATGGAGGTTTGTGAAGTCACAGAATGGAGGTGTGTGAAGTCATAGAACGGAGGTGTGTGAAGTTACAGAATGGATGGTATGAACTCATAGAATGGAGGTGTGTGAAGTCACAGAATTTAGGTGTTTGAAGTCATATATTGGAGGTGTGTGAAGTCAAAATGGATGTGTGAATTCATAGAATGGAGGTGTGTGAAACCATAGAATGAGGGTGTGTGAGGTCATATAATGGAGGTGTGTGAAGTCACAGAATGGAGGTGTGTGAAGTCATAGAATGGAGGTGTGTGAAGTCATAAAATGGAAGTGTGTGAAGTCACAGAATGGAGGTGTGTGAAGTCACAGAATGGAGGTGTGTGAAGTCACAGAATGGAAGTGTGCGAACACAGAATGGAGGTGTGTGAAGTCTCAGAATGGAGGTGTGTGAAGTCATAGAATGGAAGTGTGTGAAGTCATAGAATGGAGGTGTGTGAAGTCAGAATGGAGGTGTGTGAAGTCACCGAAAGGAGTTGTGTGAACTCAGAGTGGAGGTGTGTGAAGTCACAGAATGGAGGTTTGTGAAGTCATAGAATGGAGTTGTGTGAAGTCATAGAACTGATGTTTCTGATCTAAGAATGAAGGTTTGTGAAGTCTTAGAATTGAGGTGTGTGAACACATAGAATGGAGGTGTGCCAATTCATAGAATGAAGGTGTGTGAAGTCAGAATGGAGGTGTGTAGTCATAGATTGGAGGTTGTGAAGTCATAGAAAAGAGGTGTGGAAAGTCATAGAATGGAGGAGTGTGAAGTCATAGAGTGCAGGTGAGTGAACTCACAGATTCGAGGTCTGTGAAGTCATAGAATGGAGGTGTGTGATGTCAGAATGAAGGTGTGTGAAGTCATAGATGGAGGTGTGTGAAGTTAGAATGCATGTGTGGGAAGTCATAGAATGGAGGTGTGTGAAGTCATAGAATGGTGGTGTGTGAAGTCATAGAGTGGAAGCGTGTGAAGTCATAGAATGGAGGTGTGTGATGTCATAGAATGGAGGTGTGTGAAGTCATAGAATGGAGGTGGGTGAAGTCACAGAAGGGAGGTGTGTGAAATCACAGAATGGAGGTGTGTGAAGTCACAGAATGGAGGTGTGTGAAGTCACAGATTGGAGGTGTGTGCAGTCACAGAATGGAGATGTGTGAAGTCAAAAAGGTGGTGTGAGAAGTCACAAATGTAAGTGTGTGAACTCACAGAATGGAGGTGTGAAGTCAAAATGGTTGTGCGTGAAGTTAAAGAACGTAGGTGTGTGAAGTCATCGAATGGAGGTGTGTGAAGTCACAGAATGGAGGTGTGTGAAGTCAGAATAGAGGTCTGCGAAGTCATAGAATGAAGGTGTGTGAAGTCAGAATGGAGGTGTGTGAAGTCATAGAATGGAGGTGTGTGACGTCAGAATAGAGGTGTGTGAAGTCATACAATGGAGGTGTGTGAAGTCACAGAATGGAGGTGTGGGAAGACACAGAATGGAGGTGTGTGAAGTCACAGAATGGAGGTGTGTGAACTCAGAATGGAGGTATGTAAAGTCACAGAATGGAGGTGTATGAAGTCATAGAATGGAAGTGTGTGAAGTCATAGAATGGAGGTGTGTGAAGTCACAGAATGGATGGTATGAACTCATAGAATGGAGGTGTGTGAAATCACAGAATTGAGGTGTTTGAAGTCATATATTGGAGATGTGTGAAGTCAAAATGGATGTGTAAATTCATAGAATGGAGGTGTCTGCAACCATAGAATGAGGGTGTGTGAGGTCATATAATGGAGGTGTGTGAAGTCATAGAATGGAGGTGTGTGAAGTCATAGAATGGAAGTGTGTGAAGTCATAGAATGGAAGTGTGTGAAGTCACAGAATGGAGGTGTGTGAAGTCACAGAATGGAGGTGTGTGAAGTCACAGAATGGAGGTGTGCGAACACAGAATGGAGGTGTATGAAGTCACAGAATGGAGGTGTGTGAAATCATAGAATGGAAGTGTGTGAAGTCATAGAATGGAGGTGTGTGAAGTCAGAATGGAGGTGTGTGAAGTCACCGAATGGAGTTTTGTGAACTCAGAATGGAGGTGTGTGAACTCATAGAATGGAGGTGTGTGACGTCACAATGGAAGTGTGTGAAGTCATAGAATGGAGGTTTGTGAAGTCACAGAATGGAGGTGTGTGAAGTCATAGAATGGATGTTTCTGAAGTAAGAATGAAGGTGTGTGAAGTCATAGAATGGAGGTGGGTGAAGTCAAAATGGAGGTGTGTGAACTCATAGAATAGAGATGTGTGAACTCTTAGAATGGAGGTGTGTGAAGTCATGGAATGGAGGTGTATGAAATCCAAGAATGGAGGTGTGTGAAATCAGACAATCGAGGTGTGTGAAGTCACAGAATGGAGGTGTGTGAAGTCATAGAATGGAAGTGTGTGAAGTCAAAATTAAGGTGTGAGAAATCACAGAATGGAGGTGTGTGAAGTCACAGAATGGACGTGTGTGAAGTCAAAATTGTGATGTGTGAAGTCACAAATGGAGGTGTGTGAAGTCACAGAATTGTGGTGTGTGAAGTCAAAATGTAGGTGTATGAAGTCAAAGAAAGGAGGTGTGTGAAGTCATAGAATGGAGGTGTATGAAGTCATGGAATGGAGGTTTGTGAAGTCATAGAATGGAGATTTGTGAAGTCATAGAATGGATGTGTGTGAAGTCGGAATGGAGATGTGTGAAATCACAGAATGGAGGTGTGTGAAGTCAAAGAATATTGGTGTGTGAAGTCAAAGAATGGAGGTGTGTGAAGTCTTAGAATGGAGGTGTGTGAAGTCATAGAATGGAGGTGTGTGAAGTCACAGAAGGAAGGTGTGTGAAGTCACAGAATGGAGGTGTGTAAAGTCACAGAGTGGAGGTGTGTGAAGGCACAGAATGGAGGGGTGTGAAGTCAAAGAATGGCGGTATGTGAAGTTACAGAATGGAGGGGTGTGAAGTCAGAATAGAGGTGTGCGAAGTCATAGAATGGCGGTGTGTGAAGTCAGAATGGAGCTGTGTGAACTCATAGAATGGAGGTGTGTGAAGTCACAATGGAGATGTGCGAAGTCATAGAATGGTGGTTTTTGAAGTCACACAATGGAGGTGTGTGAAGTCAGAGAATGGAGGTGTGTGAAGACATAGAATGGAGGTGTGTGAAGTCAAATTGGAGGTATGTGAAGTCACAGAATGGAGGTGTGTCAACTCAGAAAGGAGGTATGTGAAGTCATAGAATGGAGGTGTGTGAAGTCAAAGAACGGAGGTGTGGGAAATCATAGAATGGAGGTGTGTGGAGTGACAGCACTGAGGTGTGTGAAGTCAGAATGGAGGTGTGTGTATTCAGAATGGAGGTGTGTGAAGTCAGAGACTGGAGGTGTGTGAAGTCACAACGCAGGTGTGTGAACTGATAGAACGTAGGTGTGTGAAATCACAATGTAGGTGTGTGAAGTCATAGAATGGAGGTGTGTGAAGTCACAAAATGGAGGTGTGTGAAGTCATATAATGGAGGTGTGTGAAGTCATAGAATGGAGATGTGTGAACTCAGAATGGAGGTGTGTGAAGTCACAGAATGGAGGTGTGTGAAGTCACAGAATGGAGGTGTGTGAAATCGTAGAATGGAGGTGTGTGAAGTCACAGAATCGAGGTGTGTGAAGTCACAGAATGGAGGTGTGAGAAATCACAGAATGGAGGTGTGTGAAGTCATAGAATGGAGATGTGTGAACTCAGAATGGAGGTATGTGAAGTCATAGAATGGAAGTGTGAAATCATAGAATGGAGGTGTGTGAAGTCATAGAATGGAGGTGTGTGAAGTCATAGAATGGAGGTGTGTGAAGTCACAGAAGGCAGGTGTGTGAAGTCACAGAATAGAGTTGTGTGAAGTCACAATGGAGGTGTGTGAATTCATAGAATGGAGGTGTGTGAAGTCAAAGAATGGAGGTGTGTGAAGTCATAGAATGGAGGTGTGTGAAATCACAGAATGGAGGTGTGTAGTCACAGAGTGTAGGTGTGCAAAGTCACAGAGTGTAGGTGTGTGAAGTCTCAGAATGGAGGTGTGTGAAGTCATAGAATGGGGGTGTTTGAAGTCATAGAATGTTGGTTTTTGAAGACACAGAATGGAGGTGTGTGAAGTCATTGAATGGAGGTGTGTGACGTCAGATTGGAGGTGTGTGAAGTAACAGAATGGAGGTGTGTCAACTCAGAAAGGAGGTGTGTGAAGACATAGAATGGAGGTGTGTGAAGTCATAGAATGCAGTTGTGTGAAGTCATAGAATGGAGGTGTGTGAAGTCACAGAATGGAGGTGTGTGAACTCATAGAATGGAGGAGTGTGAAGTCAGAATGGAGGTGTGTGAAGTCACAGATGGAGGTGTGTGAAGTCACAGAATGGAGGTGTGTGAAGTCACAGAATGGAAGTGTGTGAACTCAGAATGGAGGTGTGTGAATTCACAGAAGGTAGGTTTGTGTATTCATAGAATGGATGTTTCTGAAGTAAGAATGAAATTGTGTGAAGTCAAAGAATGGAGGTGTGTGAAGTCAAAATGCAGGTGTGTGAAGTCAAACAATGGATGTGTGTTAAGTCACAGAATAGAGGTGTGTGAAGTCACAGAATGGAAGTGTGTGAAGTCAAAATGGAGGTGTGTGAAGTAAGAGAATGGAGGTGTGTGTCGTCATAGAATGGAGGTGTGTGAAATCATAGAATGGAGGTTTGTGAAGTCACAGATTGAGGTGTGTGAAGTCAGAATGGAGGTGTGTGAAGTCAGAATGGAGGTGTGTAAAGTCATAGAATGGAAGTGTGTGAAGTCACAATGCAGGTGTGTGAACTCAGAGAATGGAGGTGTGTGAAGTCATAAAATGGAGGTGTGTAAAGCCATAGAATGTAGGTGTGTAAAGTCAAAAAATGGAGATGTGTGAAGTCATAGAATGGAGGTGTTTGAGTCACAGAATGGAGGTGTGTGAAGTCATAGAATGGAGGTGTGTGAAGTCATAGAATGGAGGTGTGTGAAGTCATATATTGGAGGAGTGTGAAGTTACAGAATTGAGGTGTGTGAAGTCACAGAATGGAGGTGTGTGAAGTCATAGAATGGAAGTGTGTGAAGTCAAAATTAAGGTGTGTGAAATCACAGAATGGAGGTGTGTGAAGTCACAGAATGGACGTGTGTGAAGTCAAAATTGTGATGTGTGAAGTCACAAATGGAGGTGTGTGAAGTCACAGAATTGTGGTGTGTGAAGTCAAAATGTAGGTGTATGAAGTCAAAGAAAGGAGGTGTGTGAAGTCATAGAATGGAGGTGTATGAAGTCATGGAATGGAGGTTTGTGAAGTCATAGAATGGAGATTTGTGAAGTCATAGAATGGATGTGTGTGAAGTCAGAATGGAGATGTGTGAAATCACAGAATGGAGGTGTGTGAAGTCAAAGAATATTGGTGTGTGAAGTCAAAGAATGGAGGTGTGTGAAGTCTTAGAATGGAGGTGTGTGAAGTCATAGAATGGAGGTGTGTGAAGTCACAGAAGGAAGGTGTGTGAAGTCACAGAATGGAGGTGTGTAAAGTCACAGAGTGGAGGTGTGTGAAGGCACAGAATGGAGGGGTGTGAAGTCAAAGAATGGCGGTATGTGAAGTCACAGAATGGAGGGGTGTGAAGTCAGAATAGAGGTGTGCGAAGTCATAGAATGGCGGTGTGTGAAGTCAGAATGGAGCTGTGTGAACTCATAGAATGGAGGTGTGTGCAGTCACAATGGAGATGTGCGAAGTCATAGAATGGTGGTTTTTGAAGTCACACAATGGAGGTGTGTGAAGTCACAGAATGGAGGTGTGTGAAGACATAGAATGGAGGTGTGTGAAGTCAAATTGGAGGTATTTGAAGTCACAGAATGGAGGTGTGTCAACTCAGAAAGGAGGTATGTGAAGTCATAGAATGGAGGTGTGTGAAGTCAAAGAACGGAGGTGTGGGAAATCATAGAATGGAGGTGTGTGGAGTGACAGCACTGAGGTGTGTGAAGTCAGAATGGAGGTGTGTGTATTCAGAATGGAGGTGTGTGAAGTCAGAGACTGGAGGTGTGTGAAGTCACAACGCAGGTGTGTGAACTGATAGAACGTAGGTGTGTGAAATCACAATGTAGGTGTGTGAAGTCATAGAATGGAGGTGTGTGAAGTCACAAAATGGAGGTGTGTGAAGTCATATAATGGAGGTGTGTGAAGTCATAGAATGGAGATGTGTGAACTCAGAATGGAGGTGTGTGAAGTCACAGAATGGAGGTGTGTGAAGTCACAGAATGGAGGTGTGTGAAATCGTAGAATGGAGGTGTGTGAAGTCACAGAATCGAGGTGTGTGAAGTCACAGAATGGAGGTGTGAGAAATCACAGAATGGAGGTGTGTGAAGTCATAGAATGGAGATGTGTGAACTCAGAATGGAGGTGTGTGAAGTCATAGAATGGAAGTGTGAAATCATAGAATGGAGGTGTGTGAAGTCATAGAATGGAGGTGTGTGAAGTCATAGAATGGAGGTGTGTGAAGTCACAGAAGGCAGGTGTGTGAAGTCACAGAATAGAGTTGTGTGAAGTCACAATGGAGGTGTGTGAATTCATAGAATGGAGGTGTGTGAAGTCAAAGAATGGAGGTGTGTGAAGTCATAGAATGGAGGTGTGTGAAATCACAGAATGGAGGTGTGTAGTCACAGAGTGTAGGTGTGCAAAGTCACAGAATGTAGGTGTGTGAAGTCTCAGAATGGAGGTGTGTGAAGTCATAGAATGGGGGTGTTTGAAGTCATAGAATGTTGGTTTTTGAAGACACAGAATGGAGGTGTGTGAAGTCATTGAATGGAGGTGTGTGACGTCAGATTGGAGGTGTGTGAAGTAACAGAATGGAGGTGTGTCAACTCAGAAAGGAGGTGTGTGAAGACATAGAATGGAGGTGTGTGAAGTCATAGAATGCAGTTGTGTGAAGTCATAGAATGGAGGTGTGTGAAGTCACAGAATGGAGGTGTGTGAACTCATAGAATGGAGGAGTGTGAAGTCAGAATGGAGGTGTGTGAAGTCACAGATGGAGGTGTGTGAAGTCACAGAATGGAGGTGTGTGAAGTCACAGAATGGAAGTGTGTGAACTCAGAATGGAGGTGTGTGAATTCACAGAAGGTAGGTTTGTGTATTCATAGAATGGATGTTTCTGAAGTAAGAATGAAATTGTGTGAAGTCAAAGAATGGAGGTGTGTGAAGTCAAAATGCAGGTGTGTGAAGTCAAACAATGGATGTGTGTTAAGTCACAGAATAGAGGTGTGTGAAGTCACAGAATGGAAGTGTGTGAAGTCAAAATGGAGGTGTGTGAAGTAAGAGAATGGAGGTGTGTGTCGTCATAGAATGGAGGTGTGTGAAATCATAGAATGGAGGTTTGTGAAGTCACAGATTGAGGTGTGTGAAGTCAGAATGGAGGTGTGTGAAGTCACAATGGAGGTGTGTAAAGTCATAGAATGGAAGTGTGTGAAGTCACAATGCAGGTGTGTGAACTCAGAGAATGGAGGTGTGTGAAGTCATAAAATGGAGGTGTGTAAAGCCATAGAATGTAGGTGTGTAAAGTCAAAAAATGGAGGTGTGTGAAGTCATAGAATGGAGGTGTTTGAGTCACAGAATGGAGGTGTGTGAAGTCATAGAATGGAGGTGTGTGAAGTCATAAAATGGAGGTGTGTGAAGTCATATATTGGAGGAGTGTGAAGTTACAGAATTGAGGTGTGTGAAGTCACAGAATGGAGGTGTGTGAACTCAGAATGGAGGTGTGGGAAGTCATAAAATGGAGGTGTGTGAAGTCTGAGAATGGAGATGTGTGAAGGCACAGAATGGAGTTGTGTGAAATCATAGAATGGAGGTATGTGAAGTCAGAGAATCCAGGTGTGTGAAGTCACAGAATGGAGGTGTGTGAGGTCACAGAATGGAGGTGTGTGAACACACAATGGAGGTGAGTGAAGTCACAGAATGGATGTGTGTGAAGTCATAGAATGGAGATGTGTGAAGTCACAGAATGGAGGTGTGTGAAGTCATAGAAAGGAGGTGCGTGAAGTCACAAAATGGAAGTGTGTGAAGTCATAGAATGGAGGTGTGTGAAGTTAAAGGATGGAGGTGTGTGAAGTCATTAAATGGAGATGTGTGAAGTCACAGAATGTAGCTGTGTGAAATCATAGAATGGAGGTGTGTGAAGTCAGAGAATCGAGGTGTGTGAAGTCACAGAATGGAGGTGCGTGAAGTCAGAATGGTGTTGTGTGAAGTCACAGAATTGAGGTGTGTGAAGTCACAGAATGGAGGTGTGGGAAGTGAAAAAATGGAGGTGTGTGAAGTCACAGAATGGAAGTGTGTGAAGTCAAAATTGAGGTGTGTGAAGTCACAGAAAGGAGGTGTGTGAAGTCACAGAATGGAGGTGTGTGAAGTCAAAATGGAGGTGTGTGAAGTCAAAGAAAGAGGTGTGTGAAGTCATAGAATGGAGGTCTGTGAAGTCATGGAATGGAGGTTTGTGAGGTCAAATATTTGAAGTGTGTGAAGTTACAGAAAGGAGGTGTGTGAAGTCATAGAATGGAGGTGTGTGAAGTCATAGAATGGAGGTGTGAAGTCACAGAAGGCAGGTGTGTGAAGTCACTGAATAGAGTTGTGTGAAATCACAATGGAGGTGTGTGAATTCATAGAATGGAGGTGTGTGAAGTGGAAGAAAGGAGGTGTGTGAAGTCATAGAATGGAGGTGTGTGAAATCACAGAATGGATTTGTGTGTAGTCACAGAGTGGAGGTGTGTAAAGTCACAGATTGGAGGTGTGTGAAGTCAGATTGGAGGTGTGTGAAGTCAAATTGGAGGTATGTGAAGTCACAGAATGGAGGTGTGTCAACTCAGAAAGGAGGTATGTGAAGCCATAGAATGGAGGTGTGTGAAGTCAAAGAACGGAGGTGTGGGAAATCATAGAATGGAGGTGTGTGGAGTGACAGCACTGAGGTGTGTGAAGTCAGAATGGAGGTGTGTGTATTCAGAATGGAGGTGTGTGAAGTCAGAGACTGGAGGTGTGTGAAGTCACAACGCAGGTGTGTGAACTGATAGAACGTAGGTGTGTGAAATCACAATGTAGGTGTGTGAAGTCATAGAATGGAGGTGTGTGAAGTCATAGAATGGAGGTGTGTGAAGTCACAAAATGGAGGTGTGTGAAGTCATATAATGGAGGTGTGTGAAGTCATAGAATGGAGATGTGTGAACTCAGAATGGAGGTGTGTGAAGTCACAGAATGGAGGTGTGTGAAGTCACAGAATGGAGGTGTGTGAAATCGTAGAATGGAGGTGTGTGAAGTCACAGAATCGAGGTGTGTGAAGTCACAGAATGGAGGTGTGAGAAATCACAGAATGGAGGTGTGTGAAGTCATAGAATGGAGATGTGTGAACTCAGAATGGATGTGTGTGAAGTCATAGAATGGAAGTGTGAAGTCATAGAATGGAGGTGTGTGAAGTCATAGAATGGAGGTGTGTGAAGTCATAGAATGGAGGTGTGTGAAGTCACAGAAGGCAGGTGTGTGAAGTCACAGAATAGAGTTGTGTGAAGTCACAATGGAGGTGTGTGAATTCATAGAATGGAGGTGTGTGAAGTCAAAGAATGGAGGTGTGTGAAGTCATAGAATGGAGGTGTGTGAAATCACAGAATGGAGGTGTGTAGTCACAGAGTGTAGGTGTGCAAAGTCACAGAGTGTAGGTGTGTGAAGTCTCAGAATGGAGGTGTGTGAAGTCATAGAATGGGGGTGTTTGAAGTCATAGAATGTTGGTTTTTGAAGACACAGAATGGAGGTGTGTGAAGTCATTGAATGGAGGTGTGTGACGTAAGATTGGAGGTGTGTGAAGTAACAGAATGGAGGTGTGTCAACTCAGAAAGGAGGTGTGTGAAGACATAGAATGGAGGTGTGTGAAGTCATAGAATGCAGTTGTGTGAAGTCATAGAATGGAGGTGTGTGAAGTCACAGAATGGAGGTGTGTGAACTCATAGAATGGAGGAGTGTGAAGTCAGAATGGAGGTGTGTGAAGTCACAGATGGAGGTGTGTGAAGTCACAGAATGGAGGTGTGTGAAGTCACAGAATGGAAGTGTGTGAACTCAGAATGGAGGTGTGTGAATTCACAGAAGGTAGGTTTGTGTATTCATAGAATGGATGTTTCTGAAGTAAGAATGAAATTGTGTGAAGTCAAAGAATGGAGGTGTGTGAAGTCAAAATGCAGGTGTGTGAAGTCAAACAATGGATGTGTGTTAAGTCACAGAATAGAGGTGTGTGAAGTCACAGAATGGAGGTGTGTGAAGTCACAGAATGGATGTGTGTGAACTCAGAATGGAGGTGTGTGAAGTCAAACAATAGAGGTGTGTGAAGTCAAACAATGGAGGTGTGTGAAGTCATAGAATGGAGGTGTGTGAAGTCATAGAATGGAGGAGTGTGATGTCAGAATGGAGATGTGTGAAGTCACATAATGGAGGTGTGTGAAGTCATAGAATGTTGGTGTGTGAAGTCATAGAATGGAGGTATATGAAGTCATAGAATGGAGGTGTGTGAAGTCAGAATGCAGGTGTGTGAAGTCATACAATGCAGGTGTGTGAAGTCATAGAATGGAGTTGTGTGAAGTCATAGATTGGAAGTGTGTGAAGTCATAGAATGGAGGTGTGGGAAGTCATAGAATGGAGGTGTGTGAAGTCATAGAATGGAGGTGTGTGAAGTCATAGAATGGAGGTGTGTGAAGTCACAGAAGGCAGGTGTGTGAAGTCACAGAATCGAGTTGTCTGAAGTCACAATGGAGGTGTTTGAAGTCATAGAATGGAGGTTTGTGAAGTAAGAATAGAGGTGTGCGAAGTCATAGAATGGAGGTGTGTGAAGTCAGAATGGAGCTGTGTGAAGTCTTAGAATTGAGGTGTGTGAAGTCAGAATGGAGGTGTGTGAACTCATAGGATGGAGGTTTGAGGTGTGTGAAGTCAGAATGGAGGTGTGTGAACTCATAGGATGGAGGTGTGTGAAGTCACAATGGAGGTGTGTGAAGTCATAGAACGGGGGTTTTTGCAGTCACAGAATGGAGGTGTGTGAAGTCATAGAATGGAGGTGTGGGAAGTAAAAATGGAGTTTGTGAACTCATAGAATGAAGGTGTGTGAACTCATAGAATGGAGGTTGTGAAGTCATGGAATGGAGGTGTGTGAAGTCAAAGAATGGAGGTGTGTGAAGTCAAACAATAGAGGTGTGTGAAGTCAAACAATGGAGGTGTGTGAAGTCACAGAATGGATATGTGTGAAGTCAAAACGGAGGTTTGTGAAGTCACAAAATGGAGGTGTGTGAAGTCACAGAATGAAGGTGTGTGAAGTCAAAAAGGTGGTGTGTGAAGTCACAAATGGACGTGTGTAAAGTCACAGAATGGAGGTGTGTGAAGTCAAAATGGAGGTGTGTGAAGTCAAAGAATGGAGGTGTGTGAAGTCATCGAATGGAGGTATGTAAAGTCATGTCATGGAGGTGTGTGAAATCAGAATTGAGGTGTGCTAAGACATAGAATGGAGGTGTGTGAAGTCAGAATGGAGGTGTGTGAACTCATAGAACGGAGGTTTGTGAAGTCAGAATGGAGGTGTGTGAACTCATAGAATGGAGGTATGTGAAGTCACAATGGAGGTGTGGGAAGTCATAGAATGGAGGTGTGTGAAATCAAAGAATGGAGGTTTGTGAAGTCATAGAATGGATTGTGTGAGAAATCATAGAATGGAGGTGTGTGAAGTCACAGATTGGAGGTGTGTAAAGTCACATAGGGGAGGTTTGTGGAGTCACAGAATGGAGTTTTGTGTGAAGTCACAGAATGGAGGTGTGTGAAGTCATAGAATGGAGGAGTGTGATGTCAGAATGGAGATGTGTGAAGTCACATAATGGAGGTGTGTGAAGTCATAGAATGTTGGTGTGTGAAGTCATAGAATGGAGGTATATGAAGTCATAGAATGGAGGTGTGTGAAGTCAGAATGCAGGTGTGTGAAGTCATAGAATGCAGGTGTGTGAAGTCATAGAATGGAGTTGTGTGAAGTCATAGATTGGAAGTGTGTAAAGTCATAGAATGGAGGTGTGGGAAGTCATAGAATGGAGATGTGTGAAGTCATAGAATGGAGGTGTGTGAAGTCATAGAATGGAGGTGTGTGAAGTCACAGAAGGCAGGTGTGTGAAGTCACAGAATCGAGTTGTCTGAAGCCACAATGGAGGTGTTTGAAGTCATAGAATGGAGGTTTGTGAAGTAAGAATAGAGGTGTGCGAAGTCATAGAATGGAGGGGTGTGAAGTCAGAATGGAGCTGTGTGAAGTCTTAGAATTGAGGTGTGTGAAGTCAGAATGGAGGTGTGTGAACTCATAGGATGGAGGTGTGTGAAGTCACAATGGAGGTGTGTGAAGTCATAGAATGGGGGTTTTTGCAGTCACAGAATGGAGGTGTGTGAAGTCATAGAATGGAGGTGTGGGAAGTAAAAATGGAGTTTGTGAACTCATAGAATGAAGGTGTGTGAACTCATAGAATGGAGGTTGTGAAGTCATGGAATGGAGGTGTGTGAAGTCAAAGAATGGAGGTGTGTGAAGTCAAACGATAGAGGTGTGTGAAGTCAAACAATGGAGGTGTGTGAAGTCACAGAATGGATATGTGTGAAGTCAAAACGGAGGTGTGTGAAGTCACAAAATGGAGGTGTGTGAAGTCACAGAATGAAGGTGTGTGAAGTCAAAAAGGTGGTGTGTGAAGTCACAAATGGACGTGTGTAAAGTCACAGAATGGAGGTGTGTGAAGTCAAAATGGAGGTGTGTGAAGTCAAAGAATGGAGGTGTGTGAAGTCATCGAATGGAGGTATGTAAATTCATGTCATGGAGGTGTGTGAAGTCACACAATGGAGGTGTGTGAAATCAGAATTGAGGTGTGCTAAGACATAGAATGGAGGTGTGTGAAGTCAGAATGGAGGTGTGTGAACTCATAGAACGGAGGTGTGTGAAGTCAGAATGGAGGTGTGTGAACTCATAGAATGGAGGTATGTGAAGTCACAATGGAGGTGTGTGAAGTCATAGAATGGAGGTGTGTGAAATCAAAGAATGGAGGTTTGTGAAGTCATAGAATGGATTGTGTGAGAAATCATAGAATGGAGGTGTGTGAAGTCACAGAATGGACGTGTGTAAAGGCACAGAGTGGAGGTTTGTGGAGTCACAGAATGGAGTTTTGTGTGAAGTCACAGAATGGAGGTGTGTGAAATCACAGAATGCAGGTGTGTGAAGTCAGAATAGAGGTGTGCGAAGTCATAGAATGGAGGTGTGTGAAGTCAGAATGGAGCTGTGTGAAGTCATAGAATGGAAGTGTGTGAAGTCAGAATGGAGGTGTGTAAACTTATAGAATGGAGGTGTATGAAGTCAAAATGGAGGGGTGGGAAGTCACAGAATGGATGTGTAAGAACTTAGAAAGGAGGTGTGTGAAGTCTTAGAATGGAGGTCTGTGAAGTCATAGAATGGAGGTGTGTGAAATCATAGAATGGAGGTGTGTGAATTCACAGAATTGAGGTGTGTGAAGTCATAATGTAGGTGGGTGAAGTCAGAATGGAGGTTTGTGAAGTCAGAGAATGGAGGTGTGTGAAGACACAATGAAGGTGTGTGAACTCATAGAATGGAGGTGTGTGAAGTCAAAATGTAGGTTTCTGAAGTCATAGAATGGAGGTGTGTGAATTCATAGAAGGGAGGTGTGTGAAGTCACAGAATGGAGGTGTGTGATATCATAGAATGGAGGTGTGTGAAGTCACAGAATGGAGGTTTGTGAAGGCATAGAATGGAGGTGTGTGAAGTCATAGAATGGAGGTGTGTGAAGTTATAGAATTGAGATGTGTCAAGTCACAGAATGTAGGTGTGTGAAGTCACAGTATGGAGGTGTGTGAACTCAGATTTGAGGTGTGTGAAGTCACAGAATGGAGGTGTGTGAAGTCAAAGAAGGAGGTGTCTGAAGTCACACAATGGAGGTGTGTGAAGACACAGAATGGTGGTGTGTGAACTCAGAGAGGAGGTGTGTGAAGTCACAGAATGGAAGTGTGTGAAGTCATAGAATGGATGTGTGTGAATCATACAATGGAGGTGTGTGAAATCAAAGAATGGAGGTTTGTTAAGTCATAGAATGGATTGTGTGTGAAATCATAGAATGGAGGTGTGTGAAGTCACAGAATTGAGGTGTGTAAAGTCACAGAGTGGAGGTGTGTGAAGTCACAGAATAGAGTTGTGTGTGAAGTCATAGAATGGAGGTGTGTGAAGTCACAGAATGCAGGTGTGTGATGTCAGAATGGAGGTGTGTGAAGTCACAGAATGGAGGTATGTGACGTCATAAATGTTGGTGTGTGAAGTCATAGAATGGAGGTGTGAAGTCATAGAATGGAGGTGTGTGAAGTCCTAGAATGGAGGTGTGTAAAGTCACAGAAGGCAGGTGTGTGAAGTCACAGAATACAGTTGTGTGAAGTCATGGAATGGAGGTGTGTGAAGTCAGAATGGAGGTGTGTGAAGTCATAGAATTGAGGTGTGTGAAGTCAGAGAATGGAGGTGCGTGAAGTCATAGATTGAAGGTGTGTGGAAGTCATAGTATGGAGGTGTGTGAAGTCACAGAAAGGAGGTGTGTGAAGTCACAGAATGGAGGTGTGTAAAGTCAAAATTGAGGTGTGTGAAGTCTAAGAATGGAGGTGTGTGAAGGCATAGAATGGAGGTGTACGAAGTCATGGAATGGAGGTTTGTGAAGTCAAACATTGGAAGTGTGTGAAGTTACAGAATGGAGGTGTGTGAAGTCATAGAATGGAGGTGGGTGAAGTCATAGAATGGAGGAGTGTGAAGTCAGAATACAGGTGTGCGAAATCATAGAATGGAGATGTGTGAAGTCAGAATGGAGCTGTGTGAAGTCTTAGAATGGAGGTGTGTGAAGTCAGAATGGAGGTGTGTGAACTCATATAATGGAGGTGTGTGAAGTCACAATGGAGGTGTGTAAAGTCATAGAATGGGGGTTTTTGCAGTCCCAGAATGGAGGTGTGTGAAATCATAGAATGGAGGTGTGGGAAGTAAAAATGGAGTTTGTGAACTCATAGAATGGAGGTGTGTGAACTCATAGAATGGAGGTTGTGAAGTCATGGAATGGAGGTGTGTGAAGTCAAAGAATGGAGGTGTGTGAAGTCAAACAATAGAGGTGTGTGAAGTCAAACAATGGAGGTGTGTGAAGTCACAAAATGGATGTGTGTGAAGTCAAAACGGAGTGTGTGAAGTCACAAAATGGAGGTGTGTGAAGTCACAGAATGAAGGTGTGTGAAGTCAAAAAGGTGGTGTGTGAAGTCACAAATGGACGTGTGTAAAGTCACAGAATGGAGGTGTGTGAAGTTAAAATGGAGGTGTGTGAAGTCAAAGAATGGAGGTGTGTGAAGTCATCGAATGGAGGTATGTAAAGTCATGTCATGGAGGTGTGTGAAGTCACAGAATGGAGGTGTGTGAAATCAGAATTGAGGTGTGGTAAGTCATAGAATAGACGTGTGTGAAGTCAGAATGGAAGTGTGTGAAGTCATAAAATGGAGGTGTGTGAAGTCAGAATGGAGGTGTGTGAACTCATAGAATGGAGGTATGTGAAGTCACAATGGAGGCGTGTGAAGTCACAGAATGGATGTGTGTGAACTCAGAAAAGAGGTGTTGGAAGTCATAGAATGGAGGTCTGTGAAGTCATAGAATGGAGGTGTGTGAAATCATAGAATGGAGGTGTGTGAAGTCACAGAATTGAGGTGTGTGAAGTCAGAATGGAGGTGTGTGAACTCACAGAATGGAGGTGTGTGAAGTCACAATGCAGGTGTGTGAACTCATAGAACGGAGGTGTGTGAAGTCACAATGTAGGTTTCTGAAGTCATACAATGGAGGTGTGTGAAGTCATAGAATGGAGGTGTGTGAAGTCACAGAATGGAGGTGTGTGATGTCATAGAATGGAGGTGTGTGAAGTCACAGAATGAAGGATGCAAAGGCATAGAATGGAGGTGTGTGAAGTCATAGAATGGAGGTGTGTGAAGTCATAGAATGGGGGTGTGTGAAGTCACATAATGGATTTGTGTGAAGTCACACTATGGAGGGGTGTGAACTCAGATTTGAGGTGTGTGAGGTCACAGAATGGAGGTGTGTGAAGTCATATAACGAGGTGTGTGAAGTCACAGAATGGAATTGTGTGAACACACAGAATGGAGGTGTGTGAACTCAGAGTGGAGGTGTGTGAAGTCACAGAATGGAGGTGTGTGAAGTCATAGAATGGAAGTGTGTGAAGTCATAGAATGGAGGTGTGTGAAGACAGAATGGAGGTGTGTGAAGTCACAAATGGAGTTGTGTTAACTCAGAATGGAGGTGTGTGAAGTCACAGAATGGAGGTGTGTGAAGTCAAAATTGTGATGTGTGAAGTCACAAATGGAGGTGTGTGACATCACAGAGTGGAGGTGTGTGAAATCAAAATGGAATTTTGTGAAGTCAAAGAAAGGAGTTGTGTGAAGTCATAGAATGGATGTGTATGAAGTCATGGAATGGAGGTTGGTGAAGTCAAACATTGGAAGTGTGTGAAGTTACAGAATTGAGGTGTGTGAAGTCAGAGAATGGAGGTGTGTGAAGTCACAGGATGGAGGTGTGTGAAGACAGAATGGAGGTGTGGGAACTCATTGAATGGATGTGTGTGAAGTCAAAATGGAGGGGTGTGAAGTCATAGAATGGTGGTTTTTGAAGTCACAGAATGGAGGTGTGTGAAGTCATAGAATGGATGTTTCTGAAGTAAGAATGAAGGTGTGTGAAGTCATTGAATTGAGGTGTGTGAAGTCAAAATTGAGGTGTGTGAACTCATAGAATGGAGGTATGTGAGCTCATAGGATGGAGGTGTGTGATGTCATGGAATGGAGGTGTGTGAAGTCAAAAAATGGAGTTGTGTGTAGTCAAACAATGGAGGTGTGTGAAGTCACAGAATGGAGGTCTGTGAATTCACAGAATGGAAGTGTGTGAAGTCGAAATGGAGGTGTGTGAAGTCAAAGAATGGAGGTGTGTGAAGTCAAAGAATGGAGGTGTGTGAAGTCAAAATTGTGGTGTGTGAAGTCACAAATGGAGGTGTGTGAAGTCACAGAATGGAGGTGTGTGATGTCAAAATGGAGGTGTGTGAAGTCAAAGAATGGAGGTGTGTGAAGTCATAGAATGGAGGTGTGTCAAGTCACAGAAGGGAGGTGTGTGAAGTCACAGAACGAAGATGTGTGAAGTCACAATGGAGGTGTGAGAGGTCATAGAATGGAGGTGTGTGAAGTCAAAGAATGGAGGTTTGTGAAGTCAAACATTGGAAGTGTGTGAAATTACAGAATGGAGGTGTGTGAAGTCATAGAATGGAGGTGTGTGAAGTCATAGAATGGAGGTGTGTCAAGTCACAGAAGGGAGGTGTGTGAAGTCACAGAACGGAGATGTGTAAAGTCACAATGGAGGTGTGTGAAGTCACAGAATGGAGGTGTGTGAAGTCAAAGAATGGAGGTGTGTGAATTCATAGAATGGAGGTGTGTGAAATCACAGAATGGAGGTGTGAGAAGTCACAGAATGGAGTTGTGTAAAGTGACAGAATTGAAGTGTGTGAAGTCACAGAATGGAGGTGTTTGAAGTCATAGAATGGAGGAGTGTGAAGTCACAGAATGGAGGTGTATGAAGTCAGAATAGAGGTATGCGAAGTCGTAGAATGGAGACGTGTTAAGTCAGAATGGAGCTGTGGGAATTCATAGAATGGAGGTGTGTGAAGTCAGATTGGAGGTGTATGAACTCTTAGAATGGAGGTATGTGAAGCCACAATGGAGGTGTGTGAAGTCATAGAATGGAGGTTTGTGAAGTAAGAATAGAGGTGTGCGAAGTCATAGAATGGAGGGGTGTGAAGTCAGAATGGAGCTGTGTGAAGTCTTAGAATTGAGGTGTGTGAAGTCAGAATGGAGGTGTGTGAACTCATAGGATGGAGGTGTGTGAAGTCACAATGGAGGTGTGTGAAGTCATAGAATGGGGGTTTTTGCAGTCACAGAATGGAGGTGTGTGAAGTCATAGAATGGAGGTGTGGGAAGTAAAAATGGAGTTTGTGAACTCATAGAATGAAGGTGTGTGAACTCATAGAATGGAGGTTGTGAAGTCATGGAATGGAGGTGTGTGAAGTCAAAGAATGGAGGTGTGTGAAGTCAAACGATAGAGGTGTGTGAAGTCAAACAATGGAGGTGTGTGAAGTCACAGAATGGATATGTGTGAAGTCAAAACGGAGGTGTGTGAAGTCACAAAATGGAGGTGTGTGAAGTCACAGAATGAAGGTGTGTGAAGTCAAAAAGGTGGTGTGTGAAGTCACAAATGGACGTGTGTAAAGTCACAGAATGGAGGTGTGTGAAGTCAAAATGGAGGTGTGTGAAGTCAAAGAATGGAGGTGTGTGAAGTCATCGAATGGAGGTATGTAAATTCATGTCATGGAGGTGTGTGAAGTCACACAATGGAGGTGTGTGAAATCAGAATTGAGGTGTGCTAAGACATAGAATGGAGGTGTGTGAAGTCAGAATGGAGGTGTGTGAACTCATAGAACGGAGGTGTGTGAAGTCAGAATGGAGGTGTGTGAACTCATAGAATGGAGGTATGTGAAGTCACAATGGAGGTGTGTGAAGTCATAGAATGGAGGTGTGTGAAATCAAAGAATGGAGGTTTGTGAAGTCATAGAATGGATTGTGTGAGAAATCATAGAATGGAGGTGTGTGAAGTCACAGAATGGACGTGTGTAAAGGCACAGAGTGGAGGTTTGTGGAGTCACAGAATGGAGTTTTGTGTGAAGTCACAGAATGGAGGTGTGTGAAATCACAGAATGCAGGTGTGTGAAGTCAGAATAGAGGTGTGCGAAGTCATAGAATGGAGGTGTGTGAAGTCAGAATGGAGCTGTGTGAAGTCATAGAATGGAAGTGTGTGAAGTCAGAATGGAGGTGTGTAAACTTATAGAATGGAGGTGTATGAAGTCAAAATGGAGGGGTGGGAAGTCACAGAATGGATGTGTAAGAACTTAGAAAGGAGGTGTGTGAAGTCTTAGAATGGAGGTCTGTGAAGTCATAGAATGGAGGTGTGTGAAATCATAGGATGGAGGTGTGTGAATTCACAGAATTGAGGTGTGTGAAGTCATAATGTAGGTGGGTGAAGTCAGAATGGAGGTTTGTGAAGTCAGAGAATGGAGGTGTGTGAAGACACAATGAAGGTGTGTGAACTCATAGAATGGAGGTGTGTGAAGTCAAAATGTAGGTTTCTGAAGTCATAGAATGGAGGTGTGTGAATTCATAGAAGGGAGGTGTGTGAAGTCACAGAATGGAGGTGTGTGATATCATAGAATGGAGGTGTGTGAAGTCACAGAATGGAGGTTTGTGAAGGCATAGAATGGAGGTGTGTGAAGTCATAGAATGGAGGTGTGTGAAGTTATAGAATTGAGATGTGTCAAGTCACAGAATGTAGGTGTGTGAAGTCACAGTATGGAGGTGTGTGAACTCAGATTTGAGGTGTGTGAAGTCACAGAATGGAGGTGTGTGAAGTCAAAGAAGGAGGTGTCTGAAGTCACACAATGGAGGTGTGTGAAGACACAGAATGGTGGTGTGTGAACTCAGAGAGGAGGTGTGTGAAGTCACAGAATGGAAGTGTGTGAAGTCATAGAATGGATGTGTGTGAATCATACAATGGAGGTGTGTGAAATCAAAGAATGGAGGTTTGTTAAGTCATAGAATGGATTGTGTGTGAAATCATAGAATGGAGGTGTGTGAAGTCACAGAATTGAGGTGTGTAAAGTCACAGAGTGGAGGTGTGTGAAGTCACAGAATAGAGTTGTGTGTGAAGTCATAGAATGGAGGTGTGTGAAGTCACAGAATGCAGGTGTGTGATGTCAGAATGGAGGTGTGTGAAGTCACAGAATGGAGGTATGTGACGTCATAAATGTTGGTGTGTGAAGTCATAGAATGGAGGTGTGAAGTCATAGAATGGAGGTGTGTGAAGTCCTAGAATGGAGGTGTGTAAAGTCACAGAAGGCAGGTGTGTGAAGTCACAGAATACAGTTGTGTGAAGTCATGGAATGGAGGTGTGTGAAGTCAGAATGGAGGTGTGTGAAGTCATAGAATTGAGGTGTGTGAAGTCAGAGAATGGAGGTGCGTGAAGTCATAGATTGAAGGTGTGTGGAAGTCATAGTATGGAGGTGTGTGAAGTCACAGAAAGGAGGTGTGTGAAGTCACAGAATGGAGGTGTGTAAAGTCAAAATTGAGGTGTGTGAAGTCTAAGAATGGAGGTGTGTGAAGGCATAGAATGGAGGTGTACGAAGTCATGGAATGGAGGTTTGTGAAGTCAAACATTGGAAGTGTGTGAAGTTACAGAATGGAGGTGTGTGAAGTCATAGAATGGAGGTGGGTGAAGTCATAGAATGGAGGAGTGTGAAGTCAGAATACAGGTGTGCGAAATCATAGAATGGAGATGTGTGAAGTCAGAATGGAGCTGTGTGAAGTCTTAGAATGGAGGTGTGTGAAGTCAGAATGGAGGTGTGTGAACTCATATAATGGAGGTGTGTGAAGTCACAATGGAGGTGTGTAAAGTCATAGAATGGGGGTTTTTGCAGTCCCAGAATGGAGGTGTGTGAAATCATAGAATGGAGGTGTGGGAAGTAAAAATGGAGTTTGTGAACTCATAGAATGGAGGTGTGTGAACTCATAGAATGGAGGTTGTGAAGTCATGGAATGGAGGTGTGTGAAGTCAAAGAATGGAGGTGTGTGAAGTCAAACAATAGAGGTGTGTGAAGTCAAACAATGGAGGTGTGTGAAGTCACAAAATGGATGTGTGTGAAGTCAAAACGGAGTGTGTGAAGTCACAAAATGGAGGTGTGTGAAGTCACAGAATGAAGGTGTGTGAAGTCAAAAAGGTGGTGTGTGAAGTCACAAATGGACGTGTGTAAAGTCACAGAATGGAGGTGTGTGAAGTTAAAATGGAGGTGTGTGAAGTCAAAGAATGGAGGTGTGTGAAGTCATCGAATGGAGGTATGTAAAGTCATGTCATGGAGGTGTGTGAAGTCACAGAATGGAGGTGTGTGAAATCAGAATTGAGGTGTGGTAAGTCATAGAATAGACGTGTGTGAAGTCAGAATGGAAGTGTGTGAAGTCATAAAATGGAGGTGTGTGAAGTCAGAATGGAGGTGTGTGAACTCATAGAATGGAGGTATGTGAAGTCACAATGGAGGCGTGTGAAGTCACAGAATGGATGTGTGTGAACTCAGAAAAGAGGTGTTGGAAGTCATAGAATGGAGGTCTGTGAAGTCATAGAATGGAGGTGTGTGAAATCATAGAATGGAGGTGTGTGAAGTCACAGAATTGAGGTGTGTGAAGTCAGAATGGAGGTGTGTGAACTCACAGAATGGAGGTGTGTGAAGTCACAATGCAGGTGTGTGAACTCATAGAACGGAGGTGTGTGAAGTCACAATGTAGGTTTCTGAAGTCATACAATGGAGGTGTGTGAAGTCATAGAATGGAGGTGTGTGAAGTCACAGAATGGAGGTGTGTGATGTCATAGAATGGAGGTGTGTGAAGTCACAGAATGAAGGATGCAAAGGCATAGAATGGAGGTGTGTGAAGTCATAGAATGGAGGTGTGTGAAGTCATAGAATGGGGGTGTGTGAAGTCACATAATGGATTTGTGTGAAGTCACACTATGGAGGGGTGTGAACTCAGATTTGAGGTGTGTGAGGTCACAGAATGGAGGTGTGTGAAGTCATATAACGAGGTGTGTGAAGTCACAGAATGGAATTGTGTGAACACACAGAATGGAGGTGTGTGAACTCAGAGTGGAGGTGTGTGAAGTCACAGAATGGAGGTGTGTGAAGTCATAGAATGGAAGTGTGTGAAGTCATAGAATGGAGGTGTGTGAAGTCAGAATGGAGGTGTGTGAAGTCACAAATGGAGTTGTGTTAACTCAGAATGGAGGTGTGTGAAGTCACAGAATGGAGGTGTGTGAAGTCAAAATTGTGATGTGTGAAGTCACAAATGGAGGTGTGTGACATCACAGAGTGGAGGTGTGTGAAATCAAAATGGAATTTTGTGAAGTCAAAGAAAGGAGTTGTGTGAAGTCATAGAATGGATGTGTATGAAGTCATGGAATGGAGGTTGGTGAAGTCAAACATTGGAAGTGTGTGAAGTTACAGAATTGAGGTGTGTGAAGTCAGAGAATGGAGGTGTGTGAAGTCACAGGATGGAGGTGTGTGAAGACAGAATGGAGGTGTGGGAACTCATTGAATGGATGTGTGTGAAGTCAAAATGGAGGGGTGTGAAGTCATAGAATGGTGGTTTTTGAAGTCACAGAATGGAGGTGTGTGAAGTCATAGAATGGATGTTTCTGAAGTAAGAATGAAGGTGTGTGAAGTCATTGAATTGAGGTGTGTGAAGTCAAAATTGAGGTGTGTGAACTCATAGAATGGAGGTATGTGAGCTCATAGGATGGAGGTGTGTGATGTCATGGAATGGAGGTGTGTGAAGTCAAAAAATGGAGTTGTGTGTAGTCAAACAATGGAGGTGTGTGAAGTCACAGAATGGAGGTCTGTGAATTCACAGAATGGAAGTGTGTGAAGTCGAAATGGAGGTGTGTGAAGTCAAAGAATGGAGGTGTGTGAAGTCAAAGAATGGAGGTGTGTGAAGTCAAAATTGTGGTGTGTGAAGTCACAAATGGAGGTGTGTGAAGTCACAGAATGGAGGTGTGTGATGTCAAAATGGAGGTGTGTGAAGTCAAAGAATGGAGGTGTGTGAAGTCATAGAATGGAGGTGTGTCAAGTCACAGAAGGGAGGTGTGTGAAGTCACAGAACGAAGATGTGTGAAGTCACAATGGAGGTGTGAGAGGTCATAGAATGGAGGTGTGTGAAGTCAAAGAATGGAGGTTTGTGAAGTCAAACATTGGAAGTGTGTGAAATTACAGAATGGAGGTGTGTGAAGTCATAGAATGGAGGTGTGTGAAGTCATAGAATGGAGGTGTGTCAAGTCACAGAAGGGAGGTGTGTGAAGTCACAGAACGGAGATGTGTAAAGTCACAATGGAGGTGTGTGAAGTCACAGAATGGAGGTGTGTGAAGTCAAAGAATGGAGGTGTGTGAATTCATAGAATGGAGGTGTGTGAAATCACAGAATGGAGGTGTGAGAAGTCACAGAATGGAGTTGTGTAAAGTGACAGAATTGAAGTGTGTGAAGTCACAGAATGGAGGTGTTTGAAGTCATAGAATGGAGGAGTGTGAAGTCACAGAATGGAGGTGTATGAAGTCAGAATAGAGGTATGCGAAGTCGTAGAATGGAGATGTGTTAAGTCAGAATGGAGCTGTGGGAATTCATAGAATGGAGGTGTGTGAAGTCAGATTGGAGGTGTATGAACTCTTAGAATGGAGGTATGTGAAGCCACAATGGAGGTGTGTGAAGTCATATAATTGTGGTTTTTGAAATCACAGAATGGAGGTGTGTGGAGTCATAGAGTGGAGGTGTGTGAAGTAAGATTGGAGGTGTGTGAAGTAAATGAATGGAGGTGTGTGAACTCAGAAAGGAGGTATGTGAAGTCATAGAATGGATGTGTGTGAAGTCAAAGAATGGAGGTTTGGGAAATCATAGAATGGAGGTGTGTGAAGTCACAGAATTGAGGTGTGTGAAGTCTGAATGGAGGTGTGTGAATTCAGAATGGAGGTGTGTGAAGTCATAGAATGGAGGTGTGTGAAGTCACAATGCAGGTGTGTGAACTGATAGAACGTAGGTGTTTGAAGTCACAAGGTAAGTGTGTGAAGTCATAGAATGGAGGTGTGTGAAGTCAAAATGGAGGTGTGTGAAGTCAAAGAATGGACGTATGTGAAGTCACAATTGTGGTGTGTGAAGTCACAAATGCAGGTGTGTGAAGTCACAGAATGGAGGTGTGTGAAGTCAAAATGGAGGTGTGTGAGGACAAAGAATGGATGTGTGTGAAGTCATAGAATGGAGGTGTATGAAGTCATGGAATGGAGGTTTGTGACGTCAAACATTGGAAGCGTGTGAAATTACAGAATGGAGGTGTGTGAAGTCATAGAATGGAGGTGTGTGAAGTCATAAAATGGAGGTGAGTCAAGTCACAGAAGGGAGGTGTGTGAAGTCACAGAAGGGCGATGTGTGAAGTCACAATGGAGGTGTGTGAAGTCATCGAATGGAGGTGTGTGAAGTCAAAGAATGGAGGTATGTGAAGTCATAGAATGGAGGTGTGTGAAATCACAGAATGGAGGTGTGAGAAGTCACAGAATGGAGGTGTGTAAAGTGACAGAGTTGAGGTGTGTGAAGTCACAGAATGGAGGTGTTTGAAGTCATAGAATGGAGGTGTGTGAAGTCACAGAATGGAGGTGTATGAAGTCAGAATAGAGGTATGCGAAGTCATAGAATGGAGGTGTGTTAAGTCATAATGGAGCTGTGGGAATTCATAGAATGGAGGTGTGTGAAGGCAGATTGGAGGTGTGTGAACTCTTAGAATGGAGGTATGTGAAGTCACAATGGAGGTGTGTGAAGTCATAGAATTGTGGTTTTTGAAATCACAGAATGGAGGTGTGTGGAGTCATAGAAGGGAGGTGTGTGAAGTCAGAATGGAGGTGTGTGAAGTCAATGAATGGAGGTGTGTGAACTCAGAAAGGAGGTATGTGAAGTCATAGAATGGAGGTGTGTGAAGACAAGGAATGGAGGTGTGGGAAATCATAGAATGGAGGTGTGTGAAGTGACAGAATTGAGGTGTGTGAAGTCAGAATGGAGGTGTGTGAATTCAGAATGGAGGTGTGTGAAGTCATAGAAGGGAGATGTGTGAAGTCATAGATTGGAGGTTGGTGAAGTCAGAATGGAGATGTGTGAAGTCAGAGAATGGAGGTGTGAAGTCATAGAATGGAGGTGTGTGAAGTCAGAATGCAGATGTGTGAAGTCATAGAATGGAGGTGTGTGAAGTCATAGAATGGAGGTGTGTCTAGTCACAGAACAGAAGTGTGTGAAGTCATAGAATGGAGGTGTGTGAAGTCATAGAATGGAGGTGTGTGAAGACACAGAATGGAGGTGTGTAAAGTCACAGAGTGGAGGTGTGTGAAGTCACAGAATGGAGGTGTGTGAAGTCATAGAATGGAGGTGTGTGAAGTCATAGAATGGAGGTGTGTGAAATCACAGAATGGAAGTGTGTGTAGTCACAAATTGGAGGTGTGTAAAGTCACAGAATGGAGGTGTGTGAAGTCTCAGAATGGAGGTTTGTGAAGTCATAGAATGGAGATTTCTGCAGTAAGAATGAAGGTGTGTGAAGACATAGAATGGAGGTGTGTGTAGTCAAAATGGAGGTGTGTGAAGGCAAACAATGGAGGTGTGTGAAGTCACAGAATGGAGGTGTGTGAAGTAACAATGTAGGTTTCTGAAGTCATAGAATGGAGGTTTGTGAAGTCATAGAATGGAGGTGTGTGAAGTCACAGAATGGAGGCGTGTTATGTCATAGAATGGAGGTGTGTGAAGTCACAGAATGGAGGGGTGTGAAGTCAGAATAGAGGTTTGCGAAGTCATAGAATGGAGGTGTGTAAAGTCAGAATGGAGCTGTGTGAACTCATAGAATGGAGGTGTGTGAAGTCACAATGGAGATGTGCGAAGTCATAGAATCGTGGTTTTTGAAGTCACAGAATGGAGGTGTGTGAAGTCATAGAATGGAGGTGTGTGAAGTCAGATTGGAGGTATGTGAAGTCACAGAATGGAGGTGTGTCAACTCAGAAATGTGGTATGTGAATTCATAGAATGGAGGTGTGTGAAGTCACAGAATTGAGGTGTGTGAAGTCAGAATGGAGGTGTGTGAATTCAGAATGGAAGTGTGTGAAGTCAGAGAATGGAGAATTGTGAAGTCACAATGCAGTTGTGTGAACTGATAGAACGTACGTGTGTGAGGTCACAATGTAGGTGTGTGAAGTGATGGAATGGAGGTGTGTGAAGTCATAGATTGGAGGTGTGTGAAGTCACAAAATGGAGGTGTGAGAAGTCATATAATGGAGGATTGTGAAGTCACAGAATGGAGGTGTGTGAACTCAGAATGGAGGTGTGTGAAGTCACAGAACGGAGGTGTGTGACATCATAGAATTTAGATGTGTGAAGTCACAGAATGGAGGTGTGTGAAATCGTAGAATGGAGGTATGTGAAGTCAGAGAATCAAGGTGTGTGAGGTCAATGAATGGAGGTGTGTGAAGTCACAGAATGGAGGTGTGTGAACTCACAATGTAGGTGAGTGAAGTCACAGAATGGAGGTGTCTGAAGTCATAGAATAGAAGTGCGTGAAGTCATAGAATGTAGGTGTATGATGTCAGAATGGAGGTGTGTGAAGTCACAGAATGGAGGTGTGTGACGTCATAAATGTTGGTGTGTGAAGTCATAGAATAGAGATTTGAAGTCATAGAATGGAGGTGTGAAGTCATAGAATGGAGGTGTGTGAAGTCACAGAAGGCATGTGTGTGAAGTCACAGAATAGAGTTGTGTGAAGTCACAATGGAGGTGTGTGAATTCATAGAGTGGAGATGTGTGAAGTCATAGAATGGAGGTGTGTGAAGTCATAGAATGGAGGTGTGTGAAATCACAAAATTGAGGTGTGTGTAGTCACAGAGTGGAGGTGTGTAAAGTCACAGAGTGGAGGTGTGTGAATTCATAGAATGGAGGTGTGTGAAGTTACAGAATGGAGGTGTGTGAAGTCATAGAATGGAGGTGTGTGAAGTCAGAGAATGGAGGTGTGTGAAGTCAGATTGCAGGTTTGTGAAGTCATAGAATAGAGGTTTGTGAAGTCATAGATTAGAAGTGTGTGAAGTCATAGAATGGAGGTTGTGAAATCATATATTGAAAGTGTGTTCAAGTGATAGTATGGAGGTGTGTGAAGTCACAGAATGGAGGTGTGTGAATTCACAGAATGGAGTTGTATGAAGTCACAATGCAGGTGTGTGAAGTCATAGAATGGAGGTGTGTGAAATCAAAGAATGGAGGTTTGTGAAGTCATAGAATGGATTGTGTGTGAAATCACAGAATGGAAGTGTGTGAAGTCACAGAATGGAGGTGTGCAAAGTCACAGAGTGGAGGTGTGGGAAGTCACAGAATGGAGGTGTGTGAAGTCATAGAATGGAGGTGTGTGAAGTCAGAATGGAGCTGTGTGAAGTCATAGAATGGAAGTGTGTGAAGTCAGAATGGAGGTGTGTGAACTCATAGAATGGAGGTGTATGAAGTCACAATGGAGGCGTGTGAAGTCACAGAATGGATGTGGGTGAACTCAGAAAAGAGGTGTTGGAAGTCATAGAATGGAGGTCTGTGAAGTCATAGAATGGAGGTGTGTGAAATCATAGAATGGAGGTGTGTGAAGTCACAGAATTGAGGTGTGTGAAGTCAGAATGGAGGTGTGTGAACTCACAATGGAGGTGAGTGAAGTCACAGAATGGAGGTGTGTGAAGTCACAATGCAGGTGTGTGAACTCATAGAACGGAGGTGTGTGAAGTCACAATGTAGGTTTCTGAAGTCATACAATGGAGGTGTGTGAAGTCATAGAATGGAGGTGTGTGAAGTCACAGAATGGAGGTGTGTGATGTCATAGAATGGAGGTGTGTGAAGTCACAGAATGAAGGATGCAAAGGCATAGAATGGAGGTGTGTGAAGTCATAGAATGGAGGTGTGTGAAGTCATAGAATGGGGGTGTGTGAAGTCACATAATGGATTTGTGTGAAGTCACACTATGGAGGGGTGTGAACTCAGATTTGAGGTGTGTGAGGTCACAGAATGGAGGTGTGTGAAGTCATATAACGAGGTGTGTGAAGTCACAGAATGGAATTGTGTGAACACACAGAATGGAGGTGTGTGAACTCAGAGTGGAGGTGTGTGAAGTCACAGAATGGAGGTGTGTGAAGTCATAGAATGGAAGTGTGTGAAGTCATAGAATGGAGGTGTGTGAAGTCAGAATGGAGGTGTGTGAAGTCACAAATGGAGTTGTGTTAACTCAGAATGGAGGTGTGTGAAGTCACAGAATGGAGGTGTGTGAAGTCAAAATTGTGATGTGTGAAGTCACAAATGGAGGTGTGTGACGTCACAGAGTGGAGGTGTGTGAAATCAAAATGGAATTTTGTGAAGTCAAAGAAAGGAGTTGTGTGAAGTCATAGAATGGATGTGTATGAAGTCATGGAATGGAGGTTGGTGAAGTCAAACATTGGAAGTGTGTGAAGTTACAGAATTGAGGTGTGTGAAGTCAGAGAATGGAGGTGTGTGAAGTCACAGGATGGAGGTGTGTGAAGACAGAATGGAGGTGTGGGAACTCATTGAATGGATGTGTGTGAAGTCAAAATGGAGGGGTGTGAAGTCATAGAATGGTGGTTTTTGAAGTCACAGAATGGAGGTGTGTGAAGTCATAGAATGGATGTTTCTGAAGTAAGAATGAAGGTGTGTGAAGTCATTGAATTGAGGTGTGTGAAGTCAAAATTGAGGTGTGTGAACTCATAGAATGGAGGTATGTGAGCTCATAGGATGGAGGCGTGTGATGTCATGGAATGGAGGTGTGTGAAGTCAAAAAATGGAGTTGTGTGTAGTCAAACAATGGAGGTGTGTGAAGTCACAGAATGGAGGTCTGTGAATTCACAGAATGGAAGTGTGTGAAGTCAAAATGGAGGTGTGTGAAGTCAAAGAATGGAGGTGTGTGAAGTCAAAGAATGGAGGTGTGTGAAGTCAAAATTGTGGTGTGTGAAGTCACAAATGGAGGTGTGTGAAGTCACAGAATGGAGGTGTGTGATGTCAAAATGGAGGTGTGTGAAGTCAAAGAATGGAGGTGTGTGAAGTCATAGAATGGAGGTGTGTCAAGTCACAGAAGGGAGGTGTGTGAAGTCACAGAACGAAGATGTGTGAAGTCACAATGGAGGTGTGAGAGGTCATAGAATGGAGGTGTGTGAAGTCAAAGAATGGAGGTTTGTGAAGTCAAACATTGGAAGTGTGTGAAATTACAGAATGGAGGTGTGTGAAGTCATAGAATGGAGGTGTGTGAAGTCATAGAATGGAGGTGTGTCAAGTCACAGAAGGGAGGTGTGTGAAGTCACAGAACGGAGATGTGTAAAGTCACAATGGAGGTGTGTGAAGTCACAGAATGGAGGTGTGTGAAGTCAAAGAATGGAGGTGTGTGAATTCATAGAATAGAGGTGTGTGAAATCACAGAATGGAGGTGTGAGAAGTCACAGAATGGAGTTGTGTAAAGTGACAGAATTGAAGTGTGTGAAGTCACAGAATGGAGGTGTTTGAAGTCATAGAATGGAGGTGTGTGAAGTCACAGAATGGAGGTGTATGAAGTCAGAATAGAGGTATGCGAAGTCGTAGAATGGAGATGTGTTAAGTCAGAATGGAGCTGTGGGAATTCATAGAATGGAGGTGTGTGAAGTCAGATTGGAGGTGTATGAACTCTTAGAATGGAGGTATGTGAAGCCACAATGGAGGTGTGTGAAGTCACATAATTGTGGTTTTTGAAATCACAGAATGGAGGTGTGTGGAGTCATAGAGTGGAGGTGTGTGAAGTAAGATTGGAGGTGTGTGAAGTAAATGAATGGAGGTGTGTGAACTCAGAAAGGAGGTATGTGAAGTCATAGAATGGATGTGTGTGAAGTCAAAGAATGGAGGTTTGGGAAATCATAGAATGGAGGTGTGTGAAGTCACAGAATTGAGGTGTGTGAAGTCTGAATGGAGGTGTGTGAATTCAGAATGGAGGTGTGTGAAGTCATAGAATGGAGGTGTGTGAAGTCACAATGCAGGTGTGTGAACTGATAGAACGTAGGTGTTTGAAGTCACAAGGTAAGTGTGTGAAGTCATAGAATGGAGGTGTGTGAAGTCATAGAATGGAGGTGTGTGAAGTCACAGAATGGAGGTGTGTGAAGTCAAAATGGAGGTGTGTGAAGTCAAAGAATGGACGTATGTGAAGTCACAATTGTGGTGTGTGAAGTCACAAATGCAGGTGTGTGAAGTCACAGAATGGAGGTGTGTGAAGTCAAAATGGAGGTGTGTGAGGTCAAAGAATGGATGTGTGTGAAGTCATAGAATGGAGGTGTATGAAGTCATGGAATGGAGGTTTGTGACGTCAAACATTGGAAGCGTGTGAAATTACAGAATGGAGGTATGTGAAGTCATAGAATGGAGGTGTGTGAAGTCATAAAATGGAGGTGAGTCAAGTCACAGGAGGGAGGTGTGTGAAGTCACAGAAGGGCGATGTGTGAAGTCACAATGGAGGTGTGTGAAGTCATAGAATGGAGGTGTGTGAAGTCAAAGAATGGAGGTGTGTGAAGTCATAGAATGGAGGTGTGTGAAATCACAGAATGGAGGTGTGAGAAGTCACAGAATGGAGGTGTGTAAAGTGACAGAGTTGATGTGTGTGAAGTCACAGAATGGAGGTGTTTGAAGTCATAGAATGGAGGTGTGTGAAGTCACAGAATGGAGGTGTATGAAGTCAGAATAGAGGTATGCGAAGTCATAGAATGGAGGTGTGTTAAGTCAGAATGGAGCTGTGGGAATTCATAGAATGGAGGTGTGTGAAGGCAGATTGGAGGTGTGTGAACTCTTAGAATGGAGGTATGTGAAGTCACAATGGAGGTGTGTGAAGTCATAGAATTGTGGTTTTTGAAATCACAGAATGGAGGTGTGTGGAGTCATAGAAGGGAGGTGTGTGAAGTCAGAATGGAGGTGTGTGAAGTCAATGAATGGAGGTGTGTGAACTCAGAAAGGAGGTATGTGAAGTCATAGAATGGAGGTGTGTGAAGACAAGGAATGGAGGTGTGGGAAATCATAGAATGGAGGTGTGTGAAGTGACAGAATTGAGGTGTGTGAAGTCAGAATGGAGGTGTGTGAATTCAGAATGGAGGTGTGTGAAGTCATAGAAGGGAGATGTGTGAAGTCATAGATTGGAGGTTGGTGAAGTCAGAATGCAGATGTGTGAAGTCATAGAATGGAGGTGTGTGAAGTCATAGAATGGAGGTGTGTCTAGTCACAGAACAGAAGTGTGTGAAGTCATAGAATGGAGGTGTGTGAAGTCATAGAATGGAGGTGTGTGAAGTCATAGAATGGAGGTGTGTGAAGTCATAGAATGGAGGTGTGTGAAATCACAGGATGGAGGTGTGTGAAGACACAGAATGGAGGTGTGTAAAGTCACAGAGTGGAGGTGTGTGAAGTCACAGAATGGAGGTGTGTGAAGTCATAGAATGGAGGTGTGTGAAGTCATAGAATGGAGGTGTGTGAAATCACAGAATGGAAGTGTGTGTAGTCACAAATTGGAGGTGTGTAAAGTCACAGAATGGAGGTGTGTGAAGTCTCAGAATGGAGGTTTGTGAAGTCATAGAATGGAGATTTCTGCAGTAAGAATGAAGGTGTGTGAAGACATAGAATGGAGGTGTGTGTAGTCAAAATGGAGGTGTGTGAAGGCAAACAATGGAGGTGTGTGAAGTCACAGAATGGAGGTGTGTGAAGTAACAATGTAGGTTTCTGAAGTCATAGAATGGAGGTTTGTGAAGTCATAGAATGGAGGTGTGTGAAGTCACAGAATGGAGGCGTGTTATGTCATAGAATGGAGGTGTGTGAAGTCACAGAATGGAGGGGTGTGAAGTCAGAATAGAGGTTTGCGAAGTCATAGAATGGAGGTGTGTAAAGTCAGAATGGAGCTGTGTGAACTCATAGAATGGAGGTGTGTGAAGTCACAATGGAGATGTGCGAAGTCATAGAATCGTGGTTTTTGAAGTCACAGAATGGAGGTGTGTGAAGTCATAGAATGGAGGTGTGTGAAGTCAGATTGGAGGTATGTGAAGTCACAGAATGGAGGTGTGTCAACTCAGAAATGTGGTATGTGAATTCATAGAATGGAGGTGTGTGAAGTCACAGAATTGAGGTGTGTGAAGTCAGAATGGAGGTGTGTGAATTCAGAATGGAAGTGTGTGAAGTCAGAGAATGGAGATTTGTGAAGTCACAATGCAGTTGTGTGAACTGATAGAACGTAGGTGTGTGAGGTCACAATGTAGGTGTGTGAAGTGATGGAATGGAGGTGTGTGAAGTCATAGATTGGAGGTGTGTGAAGTCACAAAATGGAGGTGTGTGAAGTCATATAATGGAGGATTGTGAAGTCACAGAATGGAGGTGTGTGAACTCAGAATGGAGGTGTGTGAAGTCACAGAACGGAGGTGTGTGAAATCATAGAATTTAGAAGTGTGAAGTCACAGAATGGAGGTGTGTGAAATCGTAGAATGGAGGTATGTGAAGTCAGAGAATCAAGGTGTGTGAGGTCAATGAATGGAGGTGTGTGAAGTCACAGAATGGATGTGTGTGAACTCACAATGTAGGTGAGTGAAGTCACAGAATGGAGGTGTCTGAAGTCATAGAATAGAAGTGCGTGAAGTCATAGAATGTAGGTGTATGATGTCAGAATGGAGGTGTGTGAAGTCACAGAATGGAGGTGTGTGACGTCATAAATGTTGGTGTGTGAAGTCATAGAATAGAGATTTGAAGTCATAGAATGGAGGTGTGAAGTCATAGAATGGAGGTGTGTGAAGTCACAGAAGGCATGTGTGTGAAGTCACAGAATAGAGTTGTGTGAAGTCACAATGGAGGTGTGTGAATTCATAGAGTGGAGATGTGTGAAGTCATAGAATGGAGGTGTGTGAAGTCATAGAATGGAGGTGTGTGAAATCACAAAATTGAGGTGTGTGTAGTCACAGAGTGGAGGTGTGTAAAGTCACAGAGTGGAGGTGTGTGAATTCATAGAATGGAGGTGTGTGAAGTTACAGAATGGAGGTGTGTGAAGTCATAGAATGGAGGTGTGTGAAGTCAGAGAATGGAGGTGTGTGAAGTCAGATTGCAGGTTTGTGAAGTCATAGAATAGAGGTTTGTGAAGTCATAGATTAGAAGTGTGTGAAGTCATAGAATGGAGGTTGTGAAATCACATATTGAAAGTGTGTTCAAGTGATAGTATGGAGGTGTGTGAAGTCACAGAATGGAGGTGTGTGAATTCACAGAATGGAGTTGTATGAAGTCACAATGCAGGTGTGTGAAGTCATAGAATGGAGGTGTGTGAAATCAAAGAATGGAGGTTTGTGAAGTCATAGAATGGATTGTGTGTGAAATCACAGAATGGAAGTGTGTGAAGTCACAGAATGGAGGTGTGCAAAGTCACAGAGTGGAGGTGTGTGAAGTCACAGAATGGAGGTGTGTGAAGTCATAGAATGGAGGTGTGTGAAGTCACAGAATGCAGGTGTGAGAAGTCAGAATAGAGGTGTGCGAAGTCATAGAATGGAGGTGTGTGAAGTCAGAATGGAGCTGTGTGAAGTCATAGAATGGAAGTGTGTGAAGTCAGAATGGAGGTGTGTGAACTCATAGAATGGAGGTGTATGAAGTCACAATGGAGGCGTGTGAAGTCACAGAATGGATGTGTGTGAACTCAGAAAAGAGGTGTTGGAAGTCATAGAATGGAGGTCTGTGAAGTCATAGAATGGAGGTGTGTGAAATCATAGAATGGAGGTGTGTGAAGTCACAGAATTGAGGTGTGTGAAGTCAGAATGGAGGTGTGTGAACTCACAATGGAGGTGAGTGAAGTCACAGAATGGAGGTGTGTGAAGTCACAATGCAGGTGTGTGAACTCATAGAACGGAGGTGTGTGAAGTCACAATGTAGGTTTCTGAAGTCATACAATGGAGGTGTGTGAAGTCATAGAATGGAGGTGTGTGAAGTCACAGAATGGAGGTGTGTGATGTCATAGAATGGAGGTGTGTGAAGTCACAGAATGAAGGATGCAAAGGCATAGAATGGAGGTGTGTGAAGTCATAGAATGGAGGTGTGTGAAGTCATAGAATGGGGGTGTGTGAAGTCACATAATGGATTTGTGTGAAGTCACACTATGGAGGGGTGTGAACTCAGATTTGAGGTGTGTGAGGTCACAGAATGGAGGTGTGTGAAGTCATATAACGAGGTGTGTGAAGTCACAGAATGGAATTGTGTGAACACACAGAATGGAGGTGTGTGAACTCAGAGTGGAGGTGTGTGAAGTCACAGAATGGAGGTGTGTGAAGTCATAGAATGGAAGTGTGTGAAGTCATAGAATGGAGGTGTGTGAAGTCAGAATGGAGGTGTGTGAAGTCACAAATGGAGTTGTGTTAACTCAGAATGGAGGTGTGTGAAGTCACAGAATGGAGGTGTGTGAAGTCAAAATTGTGATGTGTGAAGTCACAAATGGAGGTGTGTGACGTCACAGAGTGGAGGTGTGTGAAATCAAAATGGAATTTTGTGAAGTCAAAGAAAGGAGTTGTGTGAAGTCATAGAATGGATGTGTATGAAGTCATGGAATGGAGGTTGGTGAAGTCAAACATTGGAAGTGTGTGAAGTTACAGAATTGAGGTGTGTGAAGTCAGAGAATGGAGGTGTGTGAAGTCACAGGATGGAGGTGTGTGAAGACAGAATGGAGGTGTGGGAACTCATTGAATGGATGTGTGTGAAGTCAAAATGGAGGGGTGTGAAGTCATAGAATGGTGGTTTTTGAAGTCACAGAATGGAGGTGTGTGAAGTCATAGAATGGATGTTTCTGAAGTAAGAATGAAGGTGTGTGAAGTCATTGAATTGAGGTGTGTGAAGTCAAAATTGAGGTGTGTGAACTCATAGAATGGAGGTATGTGAGCTCATAGGATGGAGGCGTGTGATGTCATGGAATGGAGGTGTGTGAAGTCAAAAAATGGAGTTGTGTGTAGTCAAACAATGGAGGTGTGTGAAGTCACAGAATGGAGGTCTGTGAATTCACAGAATGGAAGTGTGTGAAGTCAAAATGGAGGTGTGTGAAGTCAAAGAATGGAGGTGTGTGAAGTCAAAGAATGGAGGTGTGTGAAGTCAAAATTGTGGTGTGTGAAGTCACAAATGGAGGTGTGTGAAGTCACAGAATGGAGGTGTGTGATGTCAAAATGGAGGTGTGTGAAGTCAAAGAATGGAGGTGTGTGAAGTCATAGAATGGAGGTGTGTCAAGTCACAGAAGGGAGGTGTGTGAAGTCACAGAACGAAGATGTGTGAAGTCACAATGGAGGTGTGAGAGGTCATAGAATGGAGGTGTGTGAAGTCAAAGAATGGAGGTTTGTGAAGTCAAACATTGGAAGTGTGTGAAATTACAGAATGGAGGTGTGTGAAGTCATAGAATGGAGGTGTGTGAAGTCATAGAATGGAGGTGTGTCAAGTCACAGAAGGGAGGTGTGTGAAGTCACAGAACGGAGATGTGTAAAGTCACAATGGAGGTGTGTGAAGTCACAGAATGGAGGTGTGTGAAGTCAAAGAATGGAGGTGTGTGAATTCATAGAATGGAGGTGTGTGAAATCACAGAATGGAGGTGTGAGAAGTCACAGAATGGAGTTGTGTAAAGTGACAGAATTGAAGTGTGTGAAGTCACAGAATGGAGGTGTTTGAAGTCATAGAATGGAGGAGTGTGAAGTCACAGAATGGAGGTGTATGAAGTCAGAATAGAGGTATGCGAAGTCGTAGAATGGAGACGTGTTAAGTCAGAATGGAGCTGTGGGAATTCATAGAATGGAGGTGTGTGAAGTCAGATTGGAGGTGTATGAACTCTTAGAATGGAGGTATGTGAAGCCACAATGGAGGTGTGTGAAGTCATATAATTGTGGTTTTTGAAATCACAGAATGGAGGTGTGTGGAGTCATAGAGTGGAGGTGTGTGAAGTAAGATTGGAGGTGTGTGAAGTAAATGAATGGAGGTGTGTGAACTCAGAAAGGAGGTATGTGAAGTCATAGAATGGATGTGTGTGAAGTCAAAGAATGGAGGTTTGGGAAATCATAGAATGGAGGTGTGTGAAGTCACAGAATTGAGGTGTGTGAAGTCTGAATGGAGGTGTGTGAATTCAGAATGGAGGTGTGTGAAGTCATAGAATGGAGGTGTGTGAAGTCACAATGCAGGTGTGTGAACTGATAGAACGTAGGTGTTTGAAGTCACAAGGTAAGTGTGTGAAGTCATAGAATGGAGGTGTGTGAAGTCAAAATGGAGGTGTGTGAAGTCAAAGAATGGACGTATGTGAAGTCACAATTGTGGTGTGTGAAGTCACAAATGCAGGTGTGTGAAGTCACAGAATGGAGGTGTGTGAAGTCAAAATGGAGGTGTGTGAGGTCAAAGAATGGATGTGTGTGAAGCCATAGAATGGAGGTGTATGAAGTCATGGAATGTTGGTTTGTGACGTCAAACATTGGAAGCGTGTGAAATTACAGAATGGAGGTGTGTGAAGTCATAGAATGGAGGTGTGTGAAGTCATAAAATGGAAGTGAGTCAAGTCACAGAAGGGAGGTGTGTGAAGTCACAGAAGGGCGATGTGTGAAGTCACAATGGAGGTGTGTGAAGTCATAGAATGGAGGTGTGTGAAGTCAAAGAATGGAGGTGTGTGAAGTCATAGAATGGAGGTGTGTGAAATCACAGAATGGAGGTGTGAGAAGTCACAGAATGGAGGTGTGTAAAGTGACAGAGTTGATGTGTGTGAAGTCACAGAATGGAGGTGTTTGAAGTCATAGAATGGAGGTGTGTGAAGTCACAGAATGGAGGTGTATGAAGTCAGAATAGAGGTATGCGAAGTCATAGAATGGAGGTGTGTTAAGTCAGAATGGAGCTGTGGGAATTCATAGAATGGAGGTGTGTGAAGGCAGATTGGAGGTGTGTGAACTCTTAGAATGGAGGTATGTGAAGTCACAATGGAGGTGTGTGAAGTCATAGAATTGTGGTTTTTGAAATCACAGAATGGAGGTGTGTGGAGTCATAGAAGGGAGGTGTGTGAAGTCAGAATGGAGGTGTGTGAAGTCAATGAATGGAGGTGTGTGAACTCAGAAAGGAGGTATGTGAAGTCATAGAATGGAGGTGTGTGAAGACAAGGAATGGAGGTGTGGGAAATCATAGAATGGAGGTGTGTGAAGTGACAGAATTGAGGTGTGTGAAGTCAGAATGGAGGTGTGTGAATTCAGAATGGAGGTGTGTGAAGTCATAGAAGGGAGATGTGTGAAGTCATAGATTGGAGGTTGGTGAAGTCAGAATGGAGATGTGTGAAGTCAGAGAATGGAGGTGTGAAGTCATAGAATGGAGGTGTGTGAAGTCAGAATGCAGATGTGTGAAGTCATAGAATGGAGGTGTGTGAAGTCATAGAATGGAGGTGTGTCTAGTCACAGAACAGAAGTGTGTGAAGTCATAGAATGGATGTGTGTGAAGTCATAGAATGGAGGTGTGTGAAGTCATAGAATGGAGGTGTGTGAAGTCATAGAATGGAGGTGTGTGAAATCACAGGATGGAGGTGTGTGAAGACACAGAATGGAGGTGTGTAAAGTCACAGAGTGGAGGTGTGTGAAGTCACAGAATGGAGGTGTGTGAAGTCATAGAATGGAGGTGTGTGAAGTCATAGAATGGAGGTGTGTGAAATCACAGAATGGAAGTGTGTGTAGTCACAAATTGGAGGTGTGTAAAGTCACAGAATGGAGGTGTGTGAAGTCTCAGAATGGAGGTTTGTGAAGTCATAGAATGGAGATTTCTGCAGTAAGAATGAAGGTGTGTGAAGACATAGAATGGAGGTGTGTGTAGTCAAAATGGAGGTGTGTGAAGGCAAACAATGGAGGTGTGTGAAGTCACAGAATGGAGGTGTGTGAAGTAACAATGTAGGTTTCTGAAGTCATAGAATGGAGGTTTGTGAAGTCATAGAATGGAGGTGTGTGAAGTCACAGAATGGAGGCGTGTTATGTCATAGAATGGAGGTGTGTGAAGTCACAGAATGGAGGGGTGTGAAGTCAGAATAGAGGTTTGCGAAGTCATAGAATGGAGGTGTGTAAAGTCAGAATGGAGCTGTGTGAACTCATAGAATGGAGGTGTGTGAAGTCACAATGGAGATGTGCGAAGTCATAGAATCGTGGTTTTTGAAGTCACAGAATGGAGGTGTGTGAAGTCATAGAATGGAGGTGTGTGAAGTCAGATTGGAGGTATGTGAAGTCACAGAATGGAGGTGTGTCAACTCAGAAATGTGGTATGTGAATTCATAGAATGGAGGTGTGTGAAGTCACAGAATTGAGGTGTGTGAAGTCAGAATGGAGGTGTGTGAATTCAGAATGGAAGTGTGTGAAGTCAGAGAATGGAGATTTGTGAAGTCACAATGCAGTTGTGTGAACTGATAGAACGTAGGTGTGTGAGGTCACAATGTAGGTGTGTGAAGTGATGGAATGGAGGTGTGTGAAGTCATAGATTGGAGGTGTGTGAAGTCACAAAATGGAGGTGTGTGAAGTCATATAATGGAGGATTGTGAAGTCACAGAATGGAGGTGTGTGAACTCAGAATGGAGGTGTGTGAAGTCACAGAACAGAGGTGTGTGAAATCATAGAATTTAGATGTGTGAAGTCACAGAATGGAGGTGTGTGAAATCGTAGAATGGAGGTATGTGAAGTCAGAGAATCAAGGTGTGTGAGGTCAATGAATGGAGGTGTGTGAAGTCACAGAATGGATGTGTGTGAACTCACAATGTAGGTGAGTGAAGTCACAGAATGGAGGTGTCTGAAGTCATAGAATAGAAGTGCGTGAAGTCATAGAATGTAGGTGTATGATGTCAGAATGGAGGTGTGTGAAGTCACAGAATGGAGGTGTGTGACGTCATAAATGTTGGTGTGTGAAGTCATAGAATAGAGATTTGAAGTCATAGAATGGAGGTGTGAAGTCATAGAATGGAGGTGTGTGAAGTCACAGAAGGCATGTGTGTGAAGTCACAGAATAGAGTTGTGTGAAGTCACAATGGAGGTGTGTGAATTCATAGAGTGGAGATGTGTGAAGTCATAGAATGGAGGTGTGTGAAGTCATAGAACGGAGGTGTGTGAAATCACAAAATTGAGGTGTGTGTAGTCACAGAGTGGAGGTGTGTAAAGTCACAGAGTGGAGGTGTGTGAATTCATAGAATGGAGGTGTGTGAAGTTACAGAATGGAGGTGTGTGAAGTCATAGAATGGAGGTGTGTGAAGTCAGAGAATGGAGGTGTGTGAAGTCAGATTGCAGGTTTGTGAAGTCATAGAATAGAGGTTTGTGAAGTCATAGATTAGAAGTGTGTGAAGTCATAGAATGGAGGTTGTGAAATCATATATTGAAAGTGTGTTCAAGTGATAGTATGGAGGTGTGTGAAGTCACAGAATGGAGGTGTGTGAATTCACAGAATGGAGTTGTATGAAGTCACAATGCAGGTGTGTGAAGTCATAGAATGGAGGTGTGTGAAATCAAAGAATGGAGGTTTGTGAAGTCATAGAATGGATTGTGTGTGAAATCACAGAATGGAAGTGTGTGAAGTCACAGAATGGAGGTGTGCAAAGTCACAGAGTGGAGGTGTGGGAAGTCACAGAATGGAGGTGTGTGAAGTCATAGAATGGAGGTGTGTGAAGTCACAGAATGCAGGTGTGAGAAGTCAGAATAGAGGTGTGCGAAGTCATAGAATGGAGGTGTGTGAAGTCAGAATGGAGCTGTGTGAAGTCATAGAATGGAAGTGTGTGAAGTCAGAATGGAGGTGTGTGAACTCATAGAATGGAGGTGTATGAAGTCACAATGGAGGCGTGTGAAGTCACAGAATGGATGTGTGTGAACTCAGAAAAGAGGTGTTGGAAGTCATAGAATGGAGGTCTGTGAAGTCATAGAATGGAGGTGTGTGAAATCATAGAATGGAGGTGTGTGAAGTCACAGAATTGAGGTGTGTGAAGTCAGAATGGAGGTGTGTGAACTCACAATGGAGGTGAGTGAAGTCACAGAATGGAGGTGTGTGAAGTCACAATGCAGGTGTGTGAACTCATAGAACGGAGGTGTGTGAAGTCACAATGTAGGTTTCTGAAGTCATACAATGGAGGTGTGTGAAGTCATAGAATGGAGGTGTGTGAAGTCACAGAATGGAGGTGTGTGATGTCATAGAATGGAGGTGTGTGAAGTCACAGAATGAAGGATGCAAAGGCATAGAATGGAGGTGTGTGAAGTCATAGAATGGAGGTGTGTGAAGTCATAGAATGGGGGTGTGTGAAGTCACATAATGGATTTGTGTGAAGTCACACTATGGAGGGGTGTGAACTCAGATTTGAGGTGTGTGAGGTCACAGAATGGAGGTGTGTGAAGTCATATAACGAGGTGTGTGAAGTCACAGAATGGAATTGTGTGAACACACAGAATGGAGGTGTGTGAACTCAGAGTGGAGGTGTGTGAAGTCACAGAATGGAGGTGTGTGAAGTCATAGAATGGAAGTGTGTGAAGTCATAGAATGGAGGTGTGTGAAGTCAGAATGGAGGTGTGTGAAGTCACAAATGGAGTTGTGTTAACTCAGAATGGAGGTGTGTGAAGTCACAGAATGGAGGTGTGTGAAGTCAAAATTGTGATGTGTGAAGTCACAAATGGAGGTGTGTGACGTCACAGAGTGGAGGTGTGTGAAATCAAAATGGAATTTTGTGAAGTCAAAGAAAGGAGTTGTGTGAAGTCATAGAATGGATGTGTATGAAGTCATGGAATGGAGGTTGGTGAAGTCAAACATTGGAAGTGTGTGAAGTTACAGAATTGAGGTGTGTGAAGTCAGAGAATGGAGGTGTGTGAAGTCACAGGATGGAGGTGTGTGAAGACAGAATGGAGGTGTGGGAACTCATTGAATGGATGTGTGTGAAGTCAAAATGGAGGGGTGTGAAGTCATAGAATGGTGGTTTTTGAAGTCACAGAATGGAGGTGTGTGAAGTCATAGAATGGATGTTTCTGAAGTAAGAATGAAGGTGTGTGAAGTCATTGAATTGAGGTGTGTGAAGTCAAAATTGAGGTGTGTGAACTCATAGAATGGAGGTATGTGAGCTCATAGGATGGAGGCGTGTGATGTCATGGAATGGAGGTGTGTGAAGTCAAAAAATGGAGTTGTGTGTAGTCAAACAATGGAGGTGTGTGAAGTCACAGAATGGAGGTCTGTGAATTCACAGAATGGAAGTGTGTGAAGTCAAAATGGAGGTGTGTGAAGTCAAAGAATGGAGGTGTGTGAAGTCAAAGAATGGAGGTGTGTGAAGTCAAAATTGTGGTGTGTGAAGTCACAAATGGAGGTGTGTGAAGTCACAGAATGGAGGTGTGTGATGTCAAAATGGAGGTGTGTGAAGTCAAAGAATGGAGGTGTGTGAAGTCATAGAATGGAGGTGTGTCAAGTCACAGAAGGGAGGTGTGTGAAGTCACAGAACGAAGATGTGTGAAGTCACAATGGAGGTGTGAGAGGTCATAGAATGGAGGTGTGTGAAGTCAAAGAATGGAGGTTTGTGAAGTCAAACATTGGAAGTGTGTGAAATTACAGAATGGAGGTGTGTGAAGTCATAGAATGGAGGTGTGTGAAGTCATAGAATGGAGGTGTGTCAAGTCACAGAAGGGAGGTGTGTGAAGTCACAGAACGGAGATGTGTAAAGTCACAATGGAGGTGTGTGAAGTCACAGAGTGGAGGTGTGTGAAGTCAAAGAATGGAGGTGTGTGAATTCATAGAATGGAGGTGTGTGAAATCACAGAATGGAGGTGTGAGAAGTCACAGAATGGAGTTGTGTAAAGTGACAGAATTGAAGTGTGTGAAGTCACAGAATGGAGGTGTTTGAAGTCATAGAATGGAGGTGTGTGAAGTCACAGAATGGAGGTGTATGAAGTCAGAATAGAGGTATGCGAAGTCGTAGAATGGAGACGTGTTAAGTCAGAATGGAGCTGTGGGAATTCATAGAATGGAGGTGTGTGAAGTCAGATTGGAGGTGTATGAACTCTTAGAATGGAGGTATGTGAAGCCACAAGGGAGGTGTGTGAAGTCACATAATTGTGGTTTTTGAAATCACAGAATGGAGGTGTGTGGAGTCATAGAGTGGAGGTGTGTGAAGTAAGATTGGAGGTGTGTGAAGTAAATGAATGGAGGTGTGTGAACTCAGAAAGGAGGTATGTGAAGTCATAGAATGGATGTGTGTGAAGTCAAAGAATGGAGGTTTGGGAAATCATAGAATGGAGGTGTGTGAAGTCACAGAATTGAGGTGTGTGAAGTCTGAATGGAGGTGTGTGAATTCAGAATGGAGGTGTGTGAAGTCATAGAATGGAGGTGTGTGAAGTCACAATGCAGGTGTGTGAACTGATAGAACGTAGGTGTTTGAAGTCACAAGGTAAGTGTGTGAAGTCACAGAATGGAGGTGTGTGAAGTCAAAATGGAGGTGTGTGAAGTCAAAGAATGGACGTATGTGAAGTCACAATTGTGGTGTGTGAAGTCACAAATGCAGGTGTGTGAAGTCACAGAATGGAGGTGTGTGAAGTCAAAATGGAGGTGTGTGAGGTCAAAGAATGGATGTGTGTGAAGCCATAGAATGGAGGTGTATGAAGTCATGGAATGTTGGTTTGTGACGTCAAACATTGGAAGCGTGTGAAATTACAGAATGGAGGTGTGTGAAGTCATAGAATGGAGGTGTGTGAAGTCATAAAATGGAGGTGAGTCAAGTCACAGAAGGGAGGTGTGTGAAGTCACAGAAGGGCGATGTGTGAAGTCACAATGGAGGTGTGTGAAGTCATAGAATGGAGGTGTGTGAAGTCAAAGAATGGAGGTGTGTGAAGTCATAGAATGGAGGTGTGTGAAATCACAGAATGGAGGTGTGAGAAGTCACAGAATGGAGGTGTGTAAAGTGACAGAGTTGATGTGTGTGAAGTCACAGAATAGAGGTGTTTGAAGTCATAGAATGGAGGTGTGTGAAGTCACAGAATGGAGGTGTATGAAGTCAGAATAGAGGTATGCGAAGTCATAGAATGGAGGTGTGTTAAGTCAGAATGGAGCTGTGGGAATTCATAGAATGGAGGTGTGTGAAGGCAGATTGGAGGTGTGTGAACTCTTAGAATGGAGGTATGTGAAGTCACAATGGAGGTGTGTGAAGTCATAGAATTGTGGTTTTTGAAATCACAGAATGGAGGTGTGTGGAGTCATAGAAGGGAGGTGTGTGAAGTCAGAATGGAGGTGTGTGAAGTCAATGAATGGAGGTGTGTGAACTCAGAAAGGAGGTATGTGAAGTCATAGAATGGAGGTGTGTGAAGACAAGGAATGGAGGTGTGGGAAATCATAGAATGGAGGTGTGTGAAGTGACAGAATTGAGGTGTGTGAAGTCAGAATGGAGGTGTGTGAATTCAGAATGGAGGTGTGTGAAGTCATAGAAGGGAGATGTGTGAAGTCATAGATTGGAGGTTGGTGAAGTCAGAATGGAGATGTGTGAAGTCAGAGAATGGAGGTGTGAAGTCATAGAATGGAGGTGTGTGAAGTCAGAATGCAGATGTGTGAAGTCATAGAATGGAGGTGTGTGAAGTCATAGAATGGAGGTGTGTCTAGTCACAGAACAGAAGTGTGTGAAGTCATAGAATGGAGGTGTGTGAAGTCATAGAATGGAGGTGTGTGAAGTCATAGAATGGAGGTGTGTGAAGTCATAGAATGGAGGTGTGTGAAATCACAGGATGGAGGTGTGTGAAGACACAGAATGGAGGTGTGTAAAGTCACAGAGTGTAGGTGTGTGAAGTCACAGAATGGAGGTGTGTGAAGTCATAGAATGGAGGTGTGTGAAGTCATAGAATGGAGGTGTGTGAAATCACAGAATGGAAGTGTGTGTAGTCACAAATTGGAGGTGTGTAAAGTCACAGAATGGAGGTGTGTGAAGTCTCAGAATGGAGGTTTGTGAAGTCATAGAATGGAGATTTCTGCAGTAAGAATGAAGGTGTGTGAAGACATAGAATGGAGGTGTGTGTAGTCAAAATGGAGGTGTGTGAAGGCAAACAATGGAGGTGTGTGAAGTCACAGAATGGAGGTGTGTGAAGTAACAATGTAGGTTTCTGAAGTCATAGAATGGAGGTTTGTGAAGTCATAGAATGGAGGTGTGTGAAGTCACAGAATGGAGGCGTGTTATGTCATAGAATGGAGGTGTGTGAAGTCACAGAATGGAGGGGTGTGAAGTCAGAATAGAGGTTTGCGAAGTCATAGAATGGAGGTGTGTAAAGTCAGAATGGAGCTGTGTGAACTCATAGAATGGAGGTGTGTGAAGTCACAATGGAGATGTGCGAAGTCATAGAATCGTGGTTTTTGAAGTCACAGAATGGAGGTGTGTGAAGTCATAGAATGGAGGTGTGTGAAGTCAGATTGGAGGTATGTGAAGTCACAGAATGGAGGTGTGTCAACTCAGAAATGTGGTATGTGAATTCATAGAATGGAGGTGTGTGAAGTCACAGAATTGAGGTGTGTGAAGTCAGAATGGAGGTGTGTGAACTCACAATGGAGGTGAGTGAAGTCACAGAATGGAGGTGTCTGAAGTCATAGAATAGAAGTGCGTGAAGTCATAGAATGTAGGTGTATGATGTCAGAATGGAGGTGTGTGAAGTCACAGAATGGAGGTGTGTGACGTCATAAATGTTGGTGTGTGAAGTCATAGAATAGAGATTTGAAGTCATAGAATGGAGGTGTGAAGTCATAGAATGGAGGTGTGTGAAGTCACAGAAGGCATGTGTGTGAAGTCACAGAATAGAGTTGTGTGAAGTCACAATGGAGGTGTGTGAATTCATAGAGTGGAGATGTGTGAAGTCATAGAATGGAGGTGTGTGAAGTCATAGAATGGAGGTGTGTGAAATCACAAAATTGAGGTGTGTGTAGTCACAGAGTGGAGGTGTGTAAAGTCACAGAGTGGAGGTGTGTGAATTCATAGAATGGAGGTGTGTGAAGTTACAGAATGGAGGTGTGTGAAGTCATAGAATGGAGGTGTGTGAAGTCAGAGAATGGAGGTGTGTGAAGTCAGATTGCAGGTTTGTGAAGTCATAGAATAGAGGTTTGTGAAGTCATAGATTAGAAGTGTGTGAAGTCATAGAATGGAGGTTGTGAAATCATATATTGAAAGTGTGTTCAAGTGATAGTATGGAGGTGTGTGAAGTCACAGAATGGAGGTGTGTGAATTCACAGAATGGAGTTGTATGAAGTCACAATGCAGGTGTGTGAAGTCATAGAATGGAGGTGTGTGAAATCAAAGAATGGAGGTTTGTGAAGTCATAGAATGGATTGTGTGTGAAATCACAGAATGGAAGTGTGTGAAGTCACAGAATGGAGGTGTGCAAAGTCACAGAGTGGAGGTGTGTGAAGTCAGAATGGAGGTGTGTGAAGTCATAGAATGGAGGTGTGTGAAGTCACAGAATGCAGGTGTGAGAAGTCAGAATAGAGGTGTGCGAAGTCATAGAATGGAGGTGTGTGAAGTCAGAATGGAGCTGTGTGAAGTCATAGAATGGAAGTGTGTGAAGTCAGAATGGAGGTGTGTGAACTCATAGAATGGAGGTGTATGAAGTCACAATGGAGGCGTGTGAAGTCACAGAATGGATGTGTGTGAACTCAGAAAAGAGGTGTTGGAAGTCATAGAATGGAGGTCTGTGAAGTCATAGAATGGAGGTGTGTGAAATCATAGAATGGAGGTGTGTGAAGTCACAGAATTGAGGTGTGTGAAGTCAGAATGGAGGTGTGTGAACTCACAATGGAGGTGAGTGAAGTCACAGAATGGAGGTGTGTGAAGTCACAATGCAGGTGTGTGAACTCATAGAACGGAGGTGTGTGAAGTCACAATGTAGGTTTCTGAAGTCATACAATGGAGGTGTGTGAAGTCATAGAATGGAGGTGTGTGAAGTCACAGAATGGAGGTGTGTGATGTCATAGAATGGAGGTGTGTGAAGTCACAGAATGAAGGATGCAAAGGCATAGAATGGAGGTGTGTGAAGTCATAGAATGGAGGTGTGTGAAGTCATAGAATGGGGGTGTGTGAAGTCACATAATGGATTTGTGTGAAGTCACACTATGGAGGGGTGTGAACTCAGATTTGAGGTGTGTGAGGTCACAGAATGGAGGTGTGTGAAGTCATATAACGAGGTGTGTGAAGTCACAGAATGGAATTGTGTGAACACACAGAATGGAGGTGTGTGAACTCAGAGTGGAGGTGTGTGAAGTCACAGAATGGAGGTGTGTGAAGTCATAGAATGGAAGTGTGTGAAGTCATAGAATGGAGGTGTGTGAAGTCAGAATGGAGGTGTGTGAAGTCACAAATGGAGTTGTGTTAACTCAGAATGGAGGTGTGTGAAGTCACAGAATGGAGGTGTGTGAAGTCAAAATTGTGATGTGTGAAGTCACAAATGGAGGTGTGTGACGTCACAGAGTGGAGGTGTGTGAAATCAAAATGGAATTTTGTGAAGTCAAAGAAAGGAGTTGTGTGAAGTCATAGAATGGATGTGTATGAAGTCATGGAATGGAGGTTGGTGAAGTCAAACATTGGAAGTGTGTGAAGTTACAGAATTGAGGTGTGTGAAGTCAGAGAATGGAGGTGTGTGAAGTCACAGGATGGAGGTGTGTGAAGACAGAATGGAGGTGTGGGAACTCATTGAATGGATGTGTGTGAAGTCAAAATGGAGGGGTGTGAAGTCATAGAATGGTGGTTTTTGAAGTCACAGAATGGAGGTGTGTGAAGTCATAGAATGGATGTTTCTGAAGTAAGAATGAAGGTGTGTGAAGTCATTGAATTGAGGTGTGTGAAGTCAAAATTGAGGTGTGTGAACTCATAGAATGGAGGTATGTGAGCTCATAGGATGGAGGTGTGTGATGTCATGGAATGGAGGTGTGTGAAGTCAAAAAATGGAGTTGTGTGTAGTCAAACAATGGAGGTGTGTGAAGTCACAGAATGGAGGTCTGTGAATTCACAGAATGGAAGTGTGTGAAGTCAAAATGGAGGTGTGTGAAGTCAAAGAATGGAGGTGTGTGAAGTCAAAGAATGGAGGTGTGTGAAGTCAAAATTGTGGTGTGTGAAGTCACAAATGGAGGTGTGTGAAGTCACAGAATGGAGGTGTGTGATGTCAAAATGGAGGTGTGTGAAGTCAAAGAATGGAGGTGTGTGAAGTCATAGAATGGAGGTGTGTCAAGTCACAGAAGGGAGGTGTGTGAAGTCACAGAACGAAGATGTGTGAAGTCACAATGGAGGTGTGAGAGGTCATAGAATGGAGGTGTGTGAAGTCAAAGAATGGAGGTTTGTGAAGTCAAACATTGGAAGTGTGTGAAATTACAGAATGGAGGTGTGTGAAGTCACAGAATGGAGGTGTGTGAAGTCATAGAATGGAGGTGTGTCAAGTCACAGAAGGGAGGTGTGTGAAGTCACAGAACGGAGATGTGTAAAGTCACAATGGAGGTGTGTGAAGTCACAGAATGGAGGTGTGTGAAGTCAAAGAATGGAGGTGTGTGAATTCATAGAATGGAGGTGTGTGAAATCACAGAATGGAGGTGTGAGAAGTCACAGAATGGAGTTGTGTAAAGTGACAGAATTGAAGTGTGTGAAGTCACAGAATGGAGGTGTTTGAAGTCATAGAATGGAGGTGTGTGAAGTCACAGAATGGAGGTGTATGAAGTCAGAATAGAGGTATGCGAAGTCGTAGAATGGAGATGTGTTAAGTCAGAATGGAGCTGTGGGAATTCATAGAATGGAGGTGTGTGAAGTCAGATTGGAGGTGTATGAACTCTTAGAATGGAGGTATGTGAAGCCACAATGGAGGTGTGTGAAGTCACATAATTGTGGTTTTTGAAATCACAGAATGGAGGTGTGTGGAGTCATAGAGTGGAGGTGTGTGAAGTAAGATTGGAGGTGTGTGAAGTAAATGAATGGAGGTGTGTGAACTCAGAAAGGAGGTATGTGAAGTCATAGAATGGATGTGTGTGAAGTCAAAGAATGGAGGTTTGGGAAATCATAGAATGGAGGTGTGTGAAGTCACAGAATTGAGGTGTGTGAAGTCTGAATGGAGGTGTGTGAATTCAGAATGGAGGTGTGTGAAGTCATAGAATGGAGGTGTGTGAAGTCACAATGCAGGTGTGTGAACTGATAGAACGTAGGTGTTTGAAGTCACAAGGTAAGTGTGTGAAGTCATACAATGGAGCTGTGTGAAGTCATAGAATGGAGGTGTGTGAAGTCACAGAATGGAGGTGTGTGAAGTCAAAATGGAGGTGTGTGAAGTCAAAGAATGGACGTATGTGAAGTCACAATTGTGGTGTGTGAAGTCACAAATGCAGGTGTGTGAAGTCACAGAATGGAGGTGTGTGAAGTCAAAATGGAGGTGTGTGAGGTCAAAGAATGGATGTGTGTGAAGTCATAGAATGGAGGTGTATGAAGTCATGGAATGGAGGTTTGTGACGTCAAACATTGGAAGCGTGTGAAATTACAGAATGGAGGTATGTGAAGTCATAGAATGGAGGTGTGTGAAGTCATAAAATGGAGGTGAGTCAAGTCACAGGAGGGAGGTGTGTGAAGTCACAGAAGGGCGATGTGTGAAGTCACAATGGAGGTGTGTGAAGTCATAGAATGGAGGTGTGTGAAGTCAAAGAATGGAGGTGTGTGAAGTCATAGAATGGAGGTGTGTGAAATCACAGAATGGAGGTGTGAGAAGTCACAGAATGGAGGTGTGTAAAGTGACAGAGTTGAGGTGTGTGAAGTCACAGAATGGAGGTGTTTGAAGTCATAGAATGGAGGTGTGTGAAGTCACAGAATGGAGGTGTATGAAGTCAGAATAGAGGTATGCGAAGTCATAGAATGGAGGTGTGTTAAGTCAGAATGGAGCTGTGGGAATTCATAGATTGGAGGTGTGTGAAGGCAGATTGGAGGTGTGTGAACTCTTAGAATGGAGGTATGTGAAGTCACAATGGAGGTGTGTGAAGTCATAGAATTGTGGTTTTTGAAATCACAGAATGGAGGTGTGTGGAGTCATAGAAGGGAGGTGTGTGAAGTCAGAATGGAGGTGTGTGAAGTCAATGAATGGAGGTGTGTGAACTCAGAAAGGAGGTATGTGAAGTCATAGAATGGAGGTGTGTGAAGACAAAGAATGGAGGTGTGGGAAATCATAGAATGGAGGTGTGTGAAGTGACAGAATTGAGGTGTGTGAAGTCAGAATGGAGGTGTGTGAATTCAGAATGGAGGTGTGTGAAGTCATAGAAGGGAGATGTGTGAAGTCATAGATTGGAGGTTGGTGAAGTCAGAATGGAGATGTGTGAAGTCAGAGAATGGAGGTGCGAAGTCATAGAATGGAGGTGTGTGAAGTCAGAATGCAGATGTGTGAAGTCATAGAATGGAGGTGTGTGAAGTCATAGAATGGAGGTGTGTCTAGTCACAGAACAGAAGTGTGTGAAGTCATAGAATGGAGGTGTGTGAAGTCATAGAATGGAGGTGTGTGAAGTCATAGAATGGAGGTGTGTGAAGTCATAGAATGGAGGTGTTTGAAATCACAGGATGGAGGTGTGTGAAGACACAGAATGGAGGTGTGTAAAGTCACAGAGTGGAGGTGTGTGAAGTCACAGAATGGAGGTGTGTGAAGTCATAGAATGGAGGTGTGTGAAGTCATAGAATGGAGGTGTGTGAAATCACAGAATGGAAGTGTGTGTAGTCACAAATTGGAGGTGTGTAAAGTCACAGAATGGAGGTGTGTGAAGTCTCAGAATGGAGGTTTGTGAAGTCATAGAATGAAGGTGTTTGAAGTCATAGAATATTGGTTTTTGAAGTCAGAGAATGGAGGTGTGTGAAGTCATAGAATGGAGGTGTGTGCGGTCAGATTGGAGGTGTGTGAAGTCACAGAATGGAATTGTGTCAACTCAGAAAGGAGGTGTGTGAAGTCATAGAATGGAGGTGTTTGAAGTCGTAGAATGGAGGTGTGTGAAATCATAGAAGGGAGGTGTGTGAAGTCACAGAAATGAGGTGTTTGAAGTCAAAATGGAAGTATGTGAAGTCAGAATGGAGGTGTGTGAAGTCATAGAATGGACGTGTGTGAAGTCACAGATGTAGGTGTGTGAAGTCATAGAATGGAGGTGTGTGAACCCAGAATGGAGGTGTGTGAATTCACAGAAGGGAAGTTTGTGAAGTCATAGAATGGATTGTGAGTGAAATCACAGAATGGACGTGTGTGAAGTCACAGAATGGAGGTGTGTAAAGTCACATAGTGGAGGTGTGTGAAGTCACAGAATGGAGGTTTGTGAAGTTATAGAATGGAGGTGTGTGAAGTCACAGAATGCAGGTGTGTGAAGTCAGAACAGAGGTGTGCGAAGTCATAGAATGCAGGAGTGTGAAGTGAGAATGAAGCTGTGTGAAGTCATAGAATGGAAGTGTGTGAAGTCAGAATGGAGGTGTGTGAAGTCACAGATGTAGGTGTGTGAAGTCATAGAATGGAGGTGTGTGAAGTCACAGAATGGAGGTGTGTGAACCCAGAATGGAGGTGTGTGAATTCACAGAAGGGAAGTTTGTGAAGTCATAGAATGGATTGTGAGTGAAATCACAGAATGGACGTGTGTGAAGTCACAGAATGGAGGTGTGTAAAGTCACATAGTGGAGGTGTGTGAAGTCACAGAATGGAGGTTTGTGAAGTTATAGAATGGAGGTGTGTGAAGTCACAGAATGCAGGTTTGTGAAGTCAGAACAGAGGTGTGCGAAGTCATAGAATGCAGGAGTGTGAAGTGAGAATGAAGCTGTGTGAAGTCATAGAATGGAAGTGTGTGAAGTCAGAATGGAGGTGTGTGAACTCATAGAATGGAGGTGTATGAAGTCACAATGGAGGTGTGTGAAGTTACAGAATGGATGTGTGTGACCTCAGAAAGGAGTTGTGTAAAGTCATAGAATGGAGGTTTGTGAAGTCATAGAATGGAGGTGTGTGAAATCATAGAATGGAGGTGTGTGAAGTCACAGAATTGAGGTGTGTGAAGTCAGAATGGAGGTGTGTGAAGTCAGAATGGAGTGGTGTGAAGTCAGATAATGGAGGTGTGTGAAGCCACAATGCAGGTGTGTGAACTCATAGAATGGAGGTGTGTGAAGTAACAATGTAGGTTTCTGAAGTCATAGAATGGAGGTGTGTGAAGTCATAGAATGGAGGTGTGTGAAGTCACAGAATGCAGGTGTGTGATGTCATAGAATGGAGGTGTGTGAAGTCACAGAATGGAGGTGTGTGAAGGTATAGAATGGAGGTGTGTGAAGTCATAGAATGGAGGTGTGTGAAATCACAGAATAGAGGTGTGTGAAGTCACAGTATGGAGGTGTGTGAACTCAGATTTGAGGTGTGTGAAGTCACAGAATGGAGGTGTGTGAAGTCATAGAAGTAGGTGTGTGAAGTTAAAGAATGGAGGTGTGTGAAGACACAGAATGGAGGTGTGTGAACTCAGTGAGGAGGTGTGTGAAGTCACAGAATTGAGGTGTGTGAAGACATAGAATGGAAGTGTGTGAAGTCATAGAATGGAGGTGTGTGAAGTCAGAATAGAGGTGTGTAAAGTCACAGAATGGAGGTTTGTGAACCCAGAATGGAGGTGTGTGAAGTCACAGAATGGAGGTTTGTGAAGTCATAGAATGGAGGTGTGTGAAGTCATAGAATGGATGTTGCTGAAGTAAGAAAGAAGGTGTGTGAAGTCATAGAATAGAGGTGTCTGAAGTCAGAATGGATGTTGCTGAAGTAAGAATGAAGGTGTGTGAACTCATAGAATGGAGGTGTGTGAACTCATAGAATGGAGGTGTGTGAACTCATAGAATGGAGGTGTGTGAATTCATGGAACGGAGGTGTGTGAAGTCAAAAAATTGAGGTTTATGATGTCAAACAATGGAAGTGTGTGAAGTCATAGAATGGAGGTGTGTGAAGTCTTAGAATGGAGGTGTGTGAAGTCATAGAATGGAGATGTGTGAACTCACAGAAGGGAGGTGTGTGAAGTCACAGAATGGAGGTGTGTAAAGTCACAAAATGGAGGGGTGTGAAGTCAGAATAGAGGTGTACGAAGTCATAGAAGGGAGGTGTGTGAAGTCACAATGGAGCTGTGTGAACTCATAGAATGGAGGTGTGTGAAGTCACAATGGAGATGTGTGAAGTCATAGAATGGTGGTTTTTGAATTCACAGAATGGAGGTGTGTGAAGTCATAGAATGGAGGTGTGTGAAGTCAGATTGGAGGTATGTGAAGTCACAGAATGGAGGTGTGTCAACTCAGAAATGAGGTGTGTGAATTCATAGAATGGAGGTGTGTGAAGTCACAGAATTGAGGTGTGTGAAGTCAGAATGGAGATGTGTGAATTCAGAATGGAGGTGTGTGAAGTCAGAGAATGGAGTTGTGTGAAGTCACAATGCAGGTGTGTGAAGTCATAGAATGGAGGTGTGGGAAGTCATAGAATGGAGGTGTGTGAAGACACAAAATGGAGGTGTGTGAAGTCATATATTGGAGGTGTGTGAAGTCACAGAATGGAGGTGTGTGTGAAGTCACAATGTAGGTGTGTGAAGTCATAGAATGGAGGTGTGTGAAGTCATAGAATGGAGGTGTGCAAAGTCACAAAATGGAGGTGTGTGAAGGCATATATTGGAGGTTTGTGAAGTCACAGAATGGAGGTGTGTGAACTCAGAATGGAGGTTTGTGAAGTCACAGAATGGAGGTGTGTGAAATCATAGAATGGAGATGTGTGAAGTCACAGAATGGAGGTGTGTGAAATCGTAGAATGGAGGTGTGTGAAGTCAGAGAATCAAGGTGAGTGAAGTCACAGAATGGAGGTGTGTGAAGTCACAATGCAGGTGTGTGAACTCATAGAACGGAGGTGTGTGAAGTCACAATGTAGGTTTCTGAAGTCATACAATGGAGGTGTGTGAAGTCATAGAATGGAGGTGTGTGAAGTCACAGAATGGAGGTGTGTGATGTCATAGAATGGAGGTGTGTGAAGTCACAGAATGAAGGATGCAAAGGCATAGAATGGAGGTGTGTGAAGTCATAGAATGGAGGTGTGTGAAGTCATAGAATGGATGTTGCTGAAGTAAGAAAGAAGGTGTGTGAAGTCATAGAATAGAGGTGTCTGAAGTCAGAATGGATGTTGCTAAAGTAAGAATGAAGGTGTGTGAACTCATAGAATGGAGGTGTGTGAACTCATAGAATGGAGGTGTGTGAACTCATAGAATGGAGGTGTGTGAATTCATGGAACGGAGGTGTGTGAAGTCAAAAAATTGAGGTTTATGATGTCAAACAATGGAAGTGTGTGAAGTCATAGAATGGAGGTGTGTGAAGTCTTAGAATGGAGGTGTGTGAAGTCATAGAATGGAGATGTGTGAACTCACAGAAGGGAGGTGTGTGAAGTCACAGAATGGAGGTGTGTAAAGTCACAAAATGGAGGGGTGTGAAGTCAGAATAGAGGTGTACGAAGTCATAGAAGGGAGGTGTGTGAAGTCACAATGGAGCTGTGTGAACTCATAGAATGGAGGTGTGTGAAGTCACAATGGAGATGTGTGAAGTCATAGAATGGTGGTTTTTGAATTCACAGAATGGAGGTGTGTGAAGTCATAGAATGGAGGTGTGTGAAGTCAGATTGGAGGTATGTGAAGTCACAGAATGGAGGTGTGTCAACTCAGAAATGAGGTGTGTGAATTCATAGAATGGAGGTGTGTGAAGTCACAGAATTGAGGTGTGTGAAGTCAGAATGGAGATGTGTGAATTCAGAATGGAGGTGTGTGAAGTCAGAGAATGGAGTTGTGTGAAGTCACAATGCAGGTGTGTGAAGTCATAGAATGGAGGTGTGGGAAGTCATAGAATGGAGGTGTGTGAAGACACAAAATGGAGGTGTGTGAAGTCATATATTGGAGGTGTGTGAAGTCACAGAATGGAGGTGTGTGTGAAGTCACAATGTAGGTGTGTGAAGTCATAGAATGGAGGTGTGTGAAGTCATAGAATGGAGGTGTGCAAAGTCACAAAATGGAGGTGTGTGAAGGCATATATTGGAGGTTTGTGAAGTCACAGAATGGAGGTGTGTGAACTCAGAATGGAGGTTTGTGAAGTCACAGAATGGAGGTGTGTGAAATCATAGAATGGAGATGTGTGAAGTCACAGAATGGAGGTGTGTGAAATCGTAGAATGGAGGTGTGTGAAGTCAGAGAATCAAGGTGAGTGAAGTCACAGAATGGAGGTGTGTGAAGTCACAATGCAGGTGTGTGAACTCATAGAACGGAGGTGTGTGAAGTCACAATGTAGGTTTCTGAAGTCATACAATGGAGGTGTGTGAAGTCATAGAATGGAGGTGTGTGAAGTCACAGAATGGAGGTGTGTGATGTCATAGAATGGAGGTGTGTGAAGTCACAGAATGAAGGATGCAAAGGCATAGAATGGAGGTGTGTGAAGTCATAGAATGGAGGTGTGTGAAGTCATAGAATGGGGGTGTGTGAAGTCACATAATGGATTTGTGTGAAGTCACACTATGGAGGGGTGTGAACTCAGATTTGAGGTGTGTGAGGTCACAGAATGGAGGTGTGTGAAGTCATATAACGAGGTGTGTGAAGTCACAGAATGGAATTGTGTGAACACACAGAATGGAGGTGTGTGAACTCAGAGTGGAGGTGTGTGAAGTCACAGAATGGAGGTGTGTGAAGTCATAGAATGGAAGTGTGTGAAGTCATAGAATGGAGGTGTGTGAAGTCAGAATGGAGGTGTGTGAAGTCACAAATGGAGTTGTGTTAACTCAAAATGGAGGTGTGTGAAGTCACAGAATGGAGGTGTGTGAAGTCAAAATTGTGATGTGTGAAGTCACAAATGGAGGTGTGTGACGTCACAGAGTGGAGGTGTGTGAAATCAAAATGGAATTTTGTGAAGTCAAAGAAAGGAGTTGTGTGAAGTCATAGAATGGATGTGTATGAAGTCATGGAATGGAGGTTGGTGAAGTCAAACATTGGAAGTGTGTGAAGTTACAGAATTGAGGTGTGTGAAGTCAGAGAATGGAGGTGTGTGAAGTCACAGGATGGAGGTGTGTGAAGACAGAATGGAGGTGTGGGAACTCATTGAATGGATGTGTGTGAAGTCAAAATGGAGGGGTGTGAAGTCATAGAATGGTGGTTTTTGAAGTCACAGAATGGAGGTGTGTGAAGTCATAGAATGGATGTTTCTGAAGTAAGAATGAAGGTGTGTGAAGTCATTGAATTGAGGTGTGTGAAGTCAAAATTGAGGTGTGTGAACTCATAGAATGGAGGTATGTGAGCTCATAGGATGGAGGTGTGTGATGTCATGGAATGGAGGTGTGTGAAGTCAAAAAATGGAGTTGTGTGTAGTCAAACAATGGAGGTGTGTGAAGTCACAGAATGGAGGTCTGTGAATTCACAGAATGGAAGTGTGTGAAGTCAAAATGGAGGTGTGTGAAGTCAAAGAATGGAGGTGTGTGAAGTCAAAGAATGGAGGTGTGTGAAGTCAAAATTGTGGTGTGTGAAGTCACAAATGGAGGTGTGTGAAGTCACAGAATGGAGGTGTGTGATGTCAAAATGGAGGTGTGTGAAGTCAAAGAATGGAGGTGTGTGAAGTCATAGAATGGAGGTGTGTCAAGTCACAGAAGGGAGGTGTGTGAAGTCACAGAACGAAGATGTGTGAAGTCACAATGGAGGTGTGAGAGGTCATAGAATGGAGGTGTGTGAAGTCAAAGAATGGAGGTTTGTGAAGTCAAACATTGGAAGTGTGTGAAATTACAGAATGGAGGTGTGTGAAGTCACAGAATGGAGGTGTGTGAAGTCATAGAATGGAGGTGTGTCAAGTCACAGAAGGGAGGTGTGTGAAGTCACAGAACGGAGATGTGTAAAGTCACAATGGAGGTGTGTGAAGTCACAGAATGGAGGTGTGTGAAGTCAAAGAATGGAGGTGTGTGAATTCATAGAATGGAGGTGTGTGAAATCACAGAATGGAGGTGTGAGAAGTCACAGAATGGAGTTGTGTAAAGTGACAGAATTGAAGTGTGTGAAGTCACAGAATGGAGGTGTTTGAAGTCATAGAATGGAGGTGTGTGAAGTCACAGAATGGAGGTGTATGAAGTCAGAATAGAGGTATGCGAAGTCGTAGAATGGAGATGTGTTAAGTCAGAATGGAGCTGTGGGAATTCATAGAATGGAGGTGTGTGAAGTCAGATTGGAGGTGTATGAACTCTTAGAATGGAGGTATGTGAAGCCACAATGGAGGTGTGTGAAGTCACATAATTGTGGTTTTTGAAATCACAGAATGGAGGTGTGTGGAGTCATAGAGTGGAGGTGTGTGAAGTAAGATTGGAGGTGTGTGAAGTAAATGAATGGAGGTGTGTGAACTCAGAAAGGAGGTATGTGAAGTCATAGAATGGATGTGTGTGAAGTCAAAGAATGGAGGTTTGGGAAATCATAGAATGGAGGTGTGTGAAGTCACAGAATTGAGGTGTGTGAAGTCTGAATGGAGGTGTGTGAATTCAGAATGGAGGTGTGTGAAGTCATAGAATGGAGGTGTGTGAAGTCACAATGCAGGTGTGTGAACTGATAGAACGTAGGTGTTTGAAGTCACAAGGTAAGTGTGTGAAGTCATAGAATGGAGCTGTGTGAAGTCATAGAATGGAGGTGTGTGAAGTCACAGAATGGAGGTGTGTGAAGTCAAAATGGAGGTGTGTGAAGTCAAAGAATGGACGTATGTGAAGTCACAATTGTGGTGTGTGAAGTCACAAATGCAGGTGTGTGAAGTCACAGAATGGAGGTGTGTGAAGTCAAAATGGAGGTGTGTGAGGTCAAAGAATGAATGTGTGTGAAGTCATAGAATGGAGGTGTATGAAGTCATGGAATGGAGGTTTGTGACGTCAAACATTGGAAGCGTGTGAAATTACAGAATGGAGGTATGTGAAGTCATAGAATGGAGGTGTGTGAAGTCATAAAATGGAGGTGAGTCAAGTCACAGGAGGGAGGTGTGTGAAGTCACAGAAGGGCGATGTGTGAAGTCACAATGGAGGTGTGTGAAGTCATAGAATGGAGGTGTGTGAAGTCAAAGAATGGAGGTGTGTGAAGTCATAGAATGGAGGTGTGTGAAATCACAGAATGGAGGTGTGAGAAGTCACAGAATGGAGGTGTGTAAAGTGACAGAGTTGAGGTGTGTGAAGTCACAGAATGGAGGTGTTTGAAGTCATAGAATGGAGGTGTGTGAAGTCACAGAATGGAGGTGTATGAAGTCAGAATAGAGGTATGCGAAGTCATAGAATGGAGGTGTGTTAAGTCAGAATGGAGCTGTGGGAATTCATAGATTGGAGGTGTGTGAAAGCAGATTGGAGGTGTGTGAACTCTTAGAATGGAGGTATGTGAAGTCACAATGGAGGTGTGTGAAGTCATAGAATTGTGGTTTTTGAAATCACAGAATGGAGGTGTGTGGAGTCATAGAAGGGAGGTGTGTGAAGTCAGAATGGAGGTGTGTGAAGTCAATGAATGGAGGTGTGTGAACTCAGAAAGGAGGTATGTGAAGTCATAGAATGGAGGTGTGTGAAGACAAAGAATGGAGGTGTGGGAAATCATAGAATGGAGGTGTGTGAAGTGACAGAATTGAGGTGTGTGAAGTCAGAATGGAGGTGTGTGAATTCAGAATGGAGGTGTGTGAAGTCATAGAAGGGAGATGTGTGAAGTCATAGATTGGAGGTTGGTGAAGTCAGAATGGAGATGTGTGAAGTCAGAGAATGGAGGTGCGAAGTCATAGAATGGAGGTGTGTGAAGTCAGAATGCAGATGTGTGAAGTCATAGAATGGAGGTGTGTGAAGTCATAGAATGGAGGTGTGTCTAGTCACAGAACAGAAGTGTGTGAAGTCATAGAATGGAGGTGTGTGAAGTCATAGAATGGAGGTGTGTGAAGTCATAGAATGGAGGTGTGTGAAGTCATAGAATGGAGGTGTTTGAAATCACAGGATGGAGGTGTGTGAAGACACAGAATGGAGGTGTGTAAAGTCACAGAGTGGAGGTGTGTGAAGTCACAGAATGGAGGTGTGTGAAGTCATAGAATGGAGGTGTGTGAAGTCATAGAATGGAGGTGTGTGAAATCACAGAATGGAAGTGTGTGTAGTCACAAATTGGAGGTGTGTAAAGTCATAGAATGGAGGTGTGTGAAGTCATAGAATGGAGGTGTGTGAAGTCATAGAATGGAGGTGTTTGAAGTCGTAGAATGGAGGTGTGTGAAATCATAGAAGGGAGGTGTGTGAAGTCACAGAAATGAGGTGTTTGAAGTCAAAATGGAAGTATGTGAAGTCAGAATGGAGGTGTGTGAAGTCATAGAATGGACGTGTGTGAAGTCACAGATGTAGGTGTGTGAAGTCATAGAATGGAGGTGTGTGAACCCAGAATGGAGGTGTGTGAATTCACAGAAGGGAAGTTTGTGAAGTCATAGAATGGATTGTGAGTGAAATCACAGAATGGACGTGTGTGAAGTCACAGAATGGAGGTGTGTAAAGTCACATAGTGGAGGTGTGTGAAGTCACAGAATGGAGGTTTGTGCAGTTATAGAATGGAGGTGTGTGAAGTCACAGAATGCAGGTGTGTGAAGTCAGAACAGAGGTGTGCGAAGTCATAGAATGCAGGAGTGTGAAGTGAGAATGAAGCTGTGTGAAGTCATAGAATGGAAGTGTGTGAAGTCAGAATGGAGGTGTGTGAACTCATAGAATGGAGGTGTATGAAGTCACAATGGAGGTGTGTGAAGTTACAGAATGGATGTGTGTGACCTCAGAAAGGAGTTGTGTAAAGTCATAGAATGGAGGTTTGTGAAGTCATAGAATGGAGGTGTGTGAAATCATAGAATGGAGGTGTGTGAAGTCACAGAATTGAGGTGTGTGAAGTCAGAATGGAGGTGTGTGAAGTCAGAATGGAGTGGTGTGAAGTCAGATAATGGAGGTGTGTGAAGCCACAATGCAGGTGTGTGAACTCATAGAATGGAGGTGTGTGAAGTAACAATGTAGGTTTCTGAAGTCATAGAATGGAGGTGTGTGAAGTCATAGAATGGAGGTGTGTGAAGTCACAGAATGCAGGTGTGTGATGTCATAGAATGGAGGTGTGTGAAGTCACAGAATGGAGGTGTGTGAAGGTATAGAATGGAGGTGTGTGAAGTCATAGAATGGAGGTGTGTGAAATCACAGAATAGAGGTGTGTGAAGTCACAGTATGGAGGTGTGTGAACTCAGATTTGAGGTGTGTGAAGTCACAGAATGGAGGTGTGTGAAGTCATAGAAGTAGGTGTGTGAAGTTAAAGAATGGAGGTGTGTGAAGACACAGAATGGAGGTGTGTGAACTCAGTGAGGAGGTGTGTGAAGTCACAGAATTGAGGTGTGTGAAGACATAGAATGGAAGTGTGTGAAGTCATAGAATGGAGGTGTGTGAAGTCAGAATAGAGGTGTGTAAAGTCACAGAATGGAGGTTTGTGAACCCAGAATGGAGGTGTGTGAAGTCACAGAATGGAGGTTTGTGAAGTCATAGAATGGAGGTGTGTGAAGTCATAGAATGGATGTTGCTGAAGTAAGAAAGAAGGTGTGTGAAGTCATAGAATAGAGGTGTCTGAAGTCAGAATGGATGTTGCTGAAGTAAGAATGAAGGTGTGTGAACTCATAGAATGGAGGTGTGTGAACTCATAGAATGGAGGTGTGTGAACTCATAGAATGGAGGTGTGTGAATTCATGGAACGGAGGTGTGTGAAGTCAAAAAATTGAGGTTTATGATGTCAAACAATGGAAGTGTGTGAAGTCATAGAATGGAGGTGTGTGAAGTCTTAGAATGGAGGTGTGTGAAGTCATAGAATGGAGATGTGTGAACTCACAGAAGGGAGGTGTGTGAAGTCACAGAATGGAGGTGTGTAAAGTCACAGAATGGAGGGGTGTGAAGTCAGAATAGAGGTGTACGAAGTCATAGAAGGGAGGTGTGTGAAGTCACAATGGAGCTGTGTGAACTCATAGAATGGAGGTGTGTGAAGTCACAATGGAGATGTGTGAAGTCATAGAATGGTGGTTTTTGAATTCACAGAATGGAGGTGTGTGAAGTCATAGAATGGAGGTGTGTGAAGTCAGATTGGAGGTATGTGAAGTCACAGAATGGAGGTGTGTCAACTCAGAAATGAGGTGTGTGAATTCATAGAATGGAGGTGTGTGAAGTCACAGAATTGAGGTGTGTGAAGTCAGAATGGAGATGTGTGAATTCAGAATGGAGGTGTGTGAAGTCAGAGAATGGAGTTGTGTGAAGTCACAATGCAGGTGTGTGAAGTCATAGAATGGAGGTGTGGGAAGTCATAGAATGGAGGTGTGTGAAGACACAAAATGGAGGTGTGTGAAGTCATATATTGGAGGTGTGTGAAGTCACAGAATGGAGGTGTGTGTGAAGTCACAATGTAGGTGTGTGAAGTCATAGAATGGAGGTGTGTGAAGTCATAGAATGGAGGTGTGCAAAGTCACAAAATGGAGGTGTGTGAAGGCATATATTGGAGGTTTGTGAAGTCACAGAATGGAGGTGTGTGAACTCAGAATGGAGGTTTGTGAAGTCACAGAATGGAGGTGTGTGAAATCATAGAATGGAGATGTGTGAAGTCACAGAATGGAGGTGTGTGAAATCGTAGAATGGAGGTGTGTGAAGTCAGAGAATCAAGGTGTGTGAAGTCACAGAATGGAGGTGTGTGAACTCACAATGGAGGTGAGTGAAGTTACAGAATGGAGGTGTGTGAAGTCATAGAATGGAAGTGTGTGAAGTCATAGAATGTAGATGTGTGATGTCAGAATGGAGGTGTGTGAAGTCACAGAATGGAGGTGTGTGACGTCATAAATGTTGGTGTGTGAAGTCATAGAATGGAGATTTGAAGTCATAGAATGGAGGTGTGAAGTCATAGAATGGAGGTGTGTGAAGTCACAATGGAGATGTGTGAATTCATAGAGTGGAGATGTGTGAAGTCATAGAATGGAGGTGTGTGAAATCACAAAATGGAGGTGTGTGTAGTCACCGAGTGGAGGTGTGTAAAGTCACAGAGTGGAGGTGTGTGAATTCATACAATGGGGGGGTGTGTAGTCAAAGAATGGAGGTGTGTGAAGTCATAGAATGGAGGTGTGTGAAGTCATAGAATGGAGGTGTGTGAGGTCAGATTGGAGGTGTGTGAAGTCACAGAATGGAAGTGTGTCAACACAGAAAGGAGGTGTGTGAAGTCATAGAATGGAGGTGTGTGAAGTCATAGAATGGAGGTGTGTGAAATCATAGAATGGAGGTGTGTGAAGTCACAGAATGGAGGTGTATGAACTCATAGAATGGAGGAGTATGAAGTCATAGAATAGAGGTGTGTGAAGTCACAGATGGAGGTGTGTGAAGTCATAGAATGGAGGTGTGTGAAGTCACAGAACGGAGGTGTGTGAACCCAGAATGGAGGTGTGTGAATTCACAGAAGGGAGGTTTGTGAAGTCATAGAATGCATGTTTCTGAAGTAAGAATGAAGGTGTGTGAAGTCATAGAATGGAGGTGTGTGAAGTCAAAATGGAGGTTTGTGAAGTCAAACAATGTAGGTGTGTGAAGTCACAGAATGGAGGTGTGTGAAGTCACAGAATGGAAGTGTGTGAAGTCAAAATGGAGGTGTGTGAAGTCAAACAATATAGGTCTGTGAAGTCACAGAATGGAGGTGTGTGAAGTCACAGAATGGAATTGTGTGAAGTCACACAATGGAGGTGTGTGAAGTCAAAATGCAGTTGTGTGAGGTCAAAGAATGGATGTGTGTGAAGTCATAGAATGGAGGTGTATGAAGTCATGGAATGGAGGTTTGTGATGTCAAACATTGGAAGCGTGTGAAGTTACAGAATGGAGGTGTGTGAAGTCATAGAATGGAGGTGTGTGAAGTCAGATAATGGAGGTGTGTGAAGTCAGATTGCAGGTTTGTGAAGTCATAGAATGGAGGTTTATGAAGTCATAGATTGGAAGTGTGTGAAGTCATAGAATGGAGGTTGTGAAGTCATAGATTGAAGGTGTGTGGAAGTCATAGTATGGAGGTGTGTGAAGTCACAGAAAGGAGGTGTGTGAATTCACAGAATGGAGTTGTATGAAGTCACAATGGAGGTGTGTGAAGTCATAGAATGGAGGTGTGTGAAATCAAAGAATGGAGGTTTGTGAAGTCATAAAATGGATTGTGTGTGAAATCACAGAATGGAGGTGTGTGAAGTCACAGAATGGAGGTGTGTAAATTCACAGAGTGGAGGTGTGTGAAGTCACAGAAAGGAGGTGTGTGAAGTCATAGAATGGAGGTGTGTGAAGTCACAGAATGCAGTTTTGTGAAGTCAGAATAGAGGTGTGCGAAGTCATAGAATAGAGGTGTGTGAAGTCAGAATGGAGCTGTGTGAAGTCATAGAATGGAAGTGTGTTAAGTCAGAATGGAGGTGTGTGAACTCATAGAATGGAGGTGTATGAAGTCAAATTGGAGGTGTGTGAAGTCACAGAATGGCTGTGTGTGAACTCAGAAAGGAGGTGTGTGAAGTCATAGAATGGAGGTCTGTGAAGTCATAGAATGGAGGTGTGAGAAATCATAGAATGGAGGTGTGTGAAGTCACAGAATTGGGGTGTGTGAAGTCAGAATTGAGGTGTGTGAAGTCAGAATGGAGGTGTGTGAAGTCAGAGAATGAAGGTGTGTGAAGTCACAATGCAGGTGTGTGATCTCATAGAATGGAGGTGTGTGAAGTCACAATGTAGGTTTCTGAAGTCATAGAATGGAGGTGTGTGAAGTCATAGAATGGAGGTGTGTGAAGTCACAGAAAGGAGGTGTGTAAAGGCATAGAATGGAGGTGTGTGAAGTCATAGAATGGAGGTGTGTGATGTCATAGAATGGGGGTGTGTGAAGTCACAGAATGGATTTGTGTGAAGTCACACTATGGAGGGGTGTGAACTCAGATTTGAGGTGTGTGAGGTCACAGAATGGAGGTGTGTGAAGTTATGTAACGAGGTGTGTGAAGTCACAGAATGGAGGTGTGTGAAGACACAAAATGGAGGTGTGTGAACTTAGAGTGGAGGTGTGTGAAGTCACAGAATGGAGGTGTGTGAAGTCACAGAGTGGAGGTGTGTGAAATCAAAATGGAATTTTGTGAAGTCAAAGAAAGGAGTTGTGTGAAGTCGTAGAATGGATGTGTATGAAGTCATGGAATGGAGGTTGGTGAAGTCAAACATTGGAAGTGTGTTAAGTTACAGAATGGAGTTGTGTGAAGTCATAGAAGGGAGATGTGTGAAGTCATAGATTGGAGGTGTGTGAAGTCAGAATGGAGATGTGTGAAGTCAGAGAATGGAGGTGTGAAGTCATAGAATGGAGGTGTGTGAAGTCACAATGCAGATGTGTGAAGTCATAGAATGGAGGTGGGTGAAGTCATAGAATGGAGGTGTGTGAAGTCATAGAATGGAGGTGTGTGAAGTCATAGAATGGAGGTGTGTGAAATCACAGGATGGGGGTGTGTGAAGACACAGAATGGAGGTGTGTAAAGTCACAGAGTGGAGGTGTGTGAAGTCACAGAATGGAGGTGTGTGAAGACAGAGAATGGAGGAGTGTGAAGTCACAGGATGGAGGTGTGTGAAGTCAGAATAGAGGTGTGCGAAGTCATAGAATGGAGGTGTGTGAAGTCAGAATGGAGGTGTGTGAACTCATTGAATGGATGTGTGTGAAGTCAAAATGGAGGGGTGTGAAGTCATAGAATGGTGGTTTTTGAAGTCACAGAATGGAGGTGTGTGAAGTCATAGAATGGATGTTTCTGAAGTAAGAATGAAGGTGTGTGAAGTCATTGAATGGAGGTGTGTGAAGTCAAAATTGAGGTGTGTGAACTCATAGAATGGAGGTATGTGAGCTCATAGAATGGAGGTGTGTGATGTCATGGAATGGAGGTGTGTGAAGTCAAAGAATGGAGTTGTGTGTAGTCAAACAATGGAGGTGTGTGAAGTCACAGAATGGAGGTCTGTGAATTCACAGAATGGAAGTGTGTGAAGTCAAAATGGAGGTGTGTGAAGTCAAAGAATGGAGGTGTGTGAAGTCAAAGAATGGAGGTGTGTGAAGTCAAAATTGTGGTGTGTGAAGTCAGAAATGGATGTGTGTGAAGTCACAGAAGGGAGGTGTGTGAAGTCACAATTGTGGTGTGTGAAGTCACAAATGCAGGTGTGTGAAGTCACAGAATGGAGGTGTGTGAAGTCAAACTGGAGGTGTGTGAGGTCAAAGAATGGATGTGTGTGAAGTCATAGAATGGGGGTGTATGAAGTCATGGAATGGAGGTTTTTGACGTCAAATATTGGAAGCGTGTGAAATTACAGAATGGAGGTGTGTGAAGTCATAGAATGGAGGTGTGTGAAGTCATAAAATGGAGGTGTGTCAAGTCACAGAAGGGAGGTGTGTGAAGTCACAGAAGGGCGATGTGTGAAGTCACAATGGAGGTGTGTGAAGTCATAGAATGGAGGTGTGTGAAGTCAAAGAATGGAGGTGTGTGAAGTCATAGAATGGAGTTGTGTGAAGTCATAGAATGGAGGTGTGTGAAGTCAAAATGGAGGTGTGTGAAGTCAAACAATGTAGGTGTGTGAAGTCACAGAATGGAGGTGTGTGAAGTCACAGAATGGAAGTGTGTGAAGTCAAAATGGAGGTGTGTGAAATCAAAGAATGGACGTGTGTGAAGTCAAAATTGTGGTGTGTGAAGTCACAAATGCAGGTGTGTGAAGTCACAGAATGGAGGTGTGTGAAGTCAAAATGGAGGTGTGTGAGGTCAGATAATGGAGGTGTGTGAAGTCAGATTGCAGGTTTGTGAAGTCATAGAATGGAGGTTTGTGAAGTCATAGATTGGAAGTGTGTGAAGTCATAGAATGGAGGTTGTGAAGTCATAGATTGAAGGTGTGTGGAAGTCATAGTATGGAGGTGTGTGAAGTCACAGAAAGGAGGTGTGTGAATTCACAGAATGGAGTTGTATGAAGTCACAATGGAGGTGTGTGAAGTCATAGAATGGAGGTGTGTGAAATCAAAGAATGGAGGTTTGTGAAGTCATAGAATGGATTGTGTGTGAAATCACAGAATGGAGGTGTGTGAAGTCACAGAATGGAGGTGTGTAAATTCACAGAGTGGAGGTGTGTGAAGTCACAGAATGGAGGTGTGTGAAGTCATAGAATGGAGGTGTGTGAAGTCACAGAATGCAGTTGTGTGAAGTCAGAATAGAGGTGTGCGAAGTCATAGAATGGAGGTGTGTGAAGTCAGAATGGAGCTGTGTGAAGTCATAGAATGGAAGTGTGTAAAGTCAGAATGGAGGTGTGTGAACTCATAGAATGGAGGTGTACGAAGTCACAATGGAGGTGTGTGAAGTCACAGAATGGAGGTCTGTGAAGTCATAGAATGGAGGTGTGTGAAATCATAGAATGGAAGTGTGTGAAGTCACAGAATTGGGGTGTGTGAAGTCAGAATGGAGGTGTGTGAAATCAGAATGGAGATGTGTGAAGTCAGAGAATGGAGGTGTGTGAAGTCACAATGCAGGTGTGTGAACTCATAGAATGGAGGTGTGTGAAGTCACAATGTAGGTTTCTGAAGTCATAGAATGGAGGTGTGTGAAGTCATAGAATGGAGGTGTGTGAAGTCACAATGCAGGTGTGTGAACTCATAGAATGGAGGTGTGTGAAGTCACAATGTAGGTTTCTGAAGTCATAGAATGGAGGTGTGTGAAGTCATAGAATGGAGGTGTGTGAAGTCACAGAATGGAGGTGTGTGATGTCATAGAATGGAGGTGTGTGAAGTCACAGAAAGGAGGTGTGTAAAGGCATAGAATGGAGGTGTGTGAAGTCATAGAATGGAGGTGTGTGATGTCATAGAATGGGGGTGTGTGAAGTCACAGAATGGATTTGTGTGAAGTCACACTATGGAGGGGTGTGAACTCAGATTTGAGGTGTGTGAGGTCACAGAATGGAGGTGTGTGAAGTCATGTAACGAGGTGTGTGAAGTCACAGAATGGAGGTGTGTGAAGACACAAAATGGAGGTGTGTGAACTTAGAGTGGAGGTGTGTGAAGTCACAGAATGGAGGTGTGTGAAGTCACAGAGTGGAGGTGTGTGAAATCAAAATGGAATTTTGTGAAGTCAAAGAAAGGAGTTGTGTGAAGTCATAGAATGGATGTGTATGAAGTCATGGAATGGAGGTTGGTGAAGTCAAACATTGGAAGTGTGTTAAGTTACAGAATGGAGTTGTGTGAAGTCATAGAAGGGAGATGTGTGAAGTCATAGATTGGAGGTGTGTGAAGTCAGAATGGAGATGTGTGAAGTCAGAGAATGGAGGTGTGAAGTCATAGAATGGAGGTGTGTGAAGTCAGAATGCAGATGTGTGAAGTCATAGAATGGAGGTGGGTGAAGTCATAGAATGGAGGTGTGTGAAGTCATAGAATGGAGGTGTGTGAAGTCATAGAATGGAGGTGTGTGAAATCACAGGATGGAGGTGTGTGAAGACACAGAATGGAGGTGTGTAAAGTCACAGAGTGGAGGTGTGTGAATTCACAGAATGGAGGTGTGTGAAGACAGAGAATGGAGGAGTGTGAAGTCACAAGATGGAGGTGTGTGAAGTCAGAATAGAGGTGTGCGAAGTCATAGAATGGAGGTGTGTGAAGTCAGAATGGAGGTGTGTGAACTCATTGAATGGATGTGTGTGAAGTCAAAATGGAGGGGTGTGAAGTCATAGAATGGTGGTTTTTGAAGTCACAGAATGGAGGTGTGTGAAGTCATAGAATGGATGTTTCTGAAGTAAGAATGAAGGTGTGTGAAGTCATTGAATGGAGGTGTGTGAAGTCAAAATTGAGGTGTGTGAACTCATAGAATGGAGGTATGTGAGCTCATAGAATGGAGGTGTGTGATGTCATGGAATGGAGGTGTTTGAAGTCAAAGAATGGAGTTGTGTGTAATCAAACAATGGAGGTGTGTGAAGTCACAGAATGGAGGTCTGTGAATTCACAGAATGGAAGTGTGTGAAGTCAAAATGGAGGTGTGTGAAGTCAAAGAATGGAGGTGTGTGAAGTCAAAGAATGGAGGTGTGTGAAGTCAAAATTGTGGTGTGTGAAGTCAGAAATGGATGTGTGTGAAGTCACAGAAGGGAGGTGTGTGAAGTCACAATTGTGGTGTGTGAAGTCAGAAATGGAGGTGTGTGAATTCATAGAAGGGAGATGTGTGAAGTCATAGAATAGAGGTGTGTGAAGTCACAGAATGGAAGTGTGTGAAGTCAAAATGGAGGTGTGTGAAGTTAGAGAATGGAGGTGTGTGAAGTCAATGAATGGACTTGTGTGAAGTCAAAATTGTGGTGTGTGAAGTCAAAGAATGGATGTGTGTGAAGTCACAGAATGGAGGTGGGTGAAGTCAAAATGGAGGTGTGTGAAGTCAAAGAATGGATGTGTTTGAAGTCATAGAATGGAGGTGTATGAAGTCATGGAATGGAGGTGTGTGAAGTCAAACATTGGAAGTGTGTGAAGTTACAGAATGGAGGTGTGTGAAGTCATAGAATGGAGGTGTGTGAAGTCATAGAATAGAGGTGTGTGAAGTCAGAGAATGGAGGTGTGTGAAGTCAGAATGCAGGTGTGTGAAGTCATAGAATGGAGGTGTGTGAAGTCATAGATTGGAAGTGTGTGAAGTCATAAATTGGAGGTGTGTGAAGTCACAGAGGGAGGTGTGTGAAGTCACAGAATGGAGTTCTGTGAAGTCACAGAGGAGGTGTGTGAAGTCATAGAATGGAGGTGTGTGAAGTCATAGATTGGAAGTGTGTGAAGTCATAAATTGGATGTGTGTGAAGTCACAGAGGGAGGTGTGTGAAGTCACAGAATGGAGTTCTGTGAAGTTACAGTGGAGGTGTGTGAAGTCATAGAATGGAGGTGTGTGAAGTCAAAGAATGGAGGTGTGTGAAGTCATAGAATGGAGGTGTGCGAAGTCACAGCATGGAGGTGTGTGAAGTCAGAATGGAGATGTGTGAAGTCATAGAATGGAGGTGTGTGAAGTCACAATACAGGTGTGTGAACTCATAGAATGGAGGTGGGTGAAGTCACAATGCAGGTGTGTGAAGTCATAGAATGGAGTTGCGTGAACTCAGAAAGGAGATGTGTGAAGTCACAGAATAGAGATGTCTGAAGTCATATAATGGAGGTGTGTGAAGTCACAGAATGGAGGTGTGTGAATGCATAGAATGGAGGTGTGTGAAGTCATAGCATGGAGGTGTGTGAAGTCACAGAATGGAGGAGTGTGAAGTAACAGAATGGAGGTGTGTGAAGTCACAGAATGGAAGTGGGTGAACTTACAATGGGGGTGTGTGAAGTCACAGAAAGGAGGTGTGTGAAGTCAGAAGGGAGGTGTGTGAAGTCACAGAATGGAGATGTGTGAACTCAAAATGGAGGTGTGGGAAGTCACAGAATGGAGATTTGTGAAGTCATAGAATGGAGGTGTGTGAGGTCATAGAATGGATGTTTCTGAAGTAAGAATGAAGGTTTGTGAAGTCATAGAATGGAGGTGTGTGTAGTCATAGAATGGAGGTGTGTGAAGTCACAGAATGGAGGTGTGTGAAGTCAGAATGGATTTGTGAAGTCATAGAATAGAGGTGGGTGAAGTCATAGAAAGGAGTTGTGGGAAGTCATAGAATAGAGCAGTGTGAAGTCATAGAATGGAGGTGAGTGAAGTTACAGATCCGAGGTCTGTGAAGTCATAGAATGGAGCTGTGTGATGTCAGAATTGAGGAGTGTGAAGTCCTAGAATGGATGTGTGTGAACTCATAGAATGGAGGTGTGTGAAGTCACAGAATGGAGGTGTGTGAAGTCATATATTGGAGGTGTGTGAAGTCAGAATGGAGGTGTGTGAAGTCACAGAATGGAGGTGTGTGAACTCAGAATGGAGGTGTTTGAAGTCATAGATGGAGGTGTGTGAAGTCACAGTATGGAGGTGTGTGAAATCATAGAATGGAATTTTGTGAATTCACAGAATGGAGCTGTGTGAAGTCAGAATGGAGGAGTGTGAAGTCATAGAATGGAGGTGTGTGAAGTCAGAATGGAGGTGTGTGAAGTCAGAATGGAGGTGTGAACTCATAGAATGGACGTGTGTGAAGTCACAATGGAGGTGTGTGAAGACAGAGAATGGAGGTGTGTGAAGTCACAGAATGGAGGTGTGTGAAGTCAAAGAATGGAGGTGTGTGAAGTCACAAAATGGAGGTGTGTGAAGACAGAATTGAGGTGTGAAGTCATAGAATAGAGGTGGGTGAAGTCATAGAAAGGAGTTGTGGGAAGTCATAGAATAGAGGAGTGTGAAGTCATAGAATGGAGGTGAGTGAAGTCACAGATCCGAGGTCTGTGAAGTCATAGAATGGAGCTGTGTGATGTCAGAATTGAGGTGTATGAACTCAGAGAATGGAGGTGTGTGAAGTCACAATGGAGGTGTGTGAAGTCATAGAATGGGGGTGTGTGAAGTCACAGAATGGAGGTGTGTGAAGTCAGAATGCAGGTGTGTAAAGTCATAGAATGGAGGTGTGTGAAGTCATAGAATGGAGGTGTGTGAAGTCATAGAATGGAGGTGTGTGAAGTCAGAGAATGGAGGTGTGTGAAGTCAGAATGCAGGTGTGTGAAGTCATAGAATGGGGGTGTGTGAAGTCATAGATTGGAAGTGTGTGAAGTCATAAATTGGAGGTGTGTGAAGTCACAGAGGGAGGTGTGTGAAGTCACAGAATGGAGTTCTGTGAAGTCACAGTGGAGGTGTGTGAAGTCATAGAACGGAGGTATGTGAAGTCACAGCATGGAGGTGTGTGAAGTCAGAATGGAGATGTGTGAAGTCAGAGAATGGAGGTGTGTGAAGTCACATTGCAGGTGTGTGAACTCATAGAATGGAGGTGGGTGAAGTCACAATGCAGGTGTGTGAAGTCATAGAATGGAGTTGTGTGAACTCAGAAAGGAGGTGTGTGAAGTCACAGAATAGAGGTGTGTGAAGTCATACAATGGAGGTGTGTGAAGTCACAGAATGGAGGTGTGTGAATTCATAGAATGGAGGTGTGTGAAGTCACAGAATGGAGGGGTGTGAAGTAATAGAATGGAGGTGTGTGAAGTCACAGAATGGAAGTGGGTGAACTCACAATGGAGGTGTGTGAAGTCACAGAAGGGAGGTGGGTGAATTCAGAAGGGAGGTGTGTGAAGTCACAGAATGGAGATGTGTGAACTCAGAATGGAGGTGTGGGAAGTCACAGAATGGAGATTTGTGAAGTCATAGAATGGAGGTGTGTGAGGTCATAGAATGGATGTTTCTGAAGTAAGAATGAAGGTGTGTGAAGTCATAGAATGGAGGTGTGTGAAGTCATAGAATGGAGGTGTGTGAAGTCACAGAATGGAGGTGTGTGAAGTCAGAATGGAGGTGCGAAGTCATAGAATAGAGGTGGGTGAAGTCATAGAAAGGAGTTGTGGGAAGTCATAGAATAGAGGAGTGTGAAGTCATAGAATGGAGGTGAGTGAAGTCACAGATCCGAAGTCTGTGAAGTCATAGAATGGAGCTGTGTGATGTCAGAATTGAGGAGTGTGAAGTCCTAGAATGGATGTGTGTGAACTCATAGAATGGAGGTGTGTGACGTCACAATGGAAGTGTGTGAAGTCACAGAATGGAGGTGTGTGAAGTCATATATTGGAGGTGTGTGAAGTCAGAATGGAGGTGTGTGAAGTCACAGAATGGAGGTGTGTGAACTCAGAATGGAGGTGTTTGAAGTCATAGATGGAGGTGTGTGAAGTCACAGTATGGAGGTGTGTGAAATCATAGAATGGAATTTTCTGAATTCACAGAATGGAGCTGTGTGAAGTCAGAATGGAGGAGTGTGAAGTCATAGAATGGAGGTGTGTGAAGTCAGAATGGAGGTGTGTGAACTCATAGAATGGACGTGTGTGAAGTCACAATGGAGGTGTGTAAAGACAGAGAATGGAGGTGTGTGAAGTCACAGAATGGAGGTGTGTGAAGTCATAGAATGGAGGTGTGTGAAGTCATAGAATGGAGGTGTGTGAAGTCATAGAATGGATGTTTCTGAAGTAAGAATGAAGGTGTGTGAAGTCATAGAATGGAGGTGTGTGAAGTCAAAATGGAGGTGTGTGAACTCATAGAATGGAGGTGCGTGAAGTCACAGAATGGAGGTGTGTGAAGTCAGAATGGAGGTGTGAAGTCATAGAATGGGGGTGGGTGAAGTCATGGAAAGGAGGTGTGGGAAGTCATAGAATGGAGAAGTGTGAAGTCATAGAGTGGAGGTGAGTGAAGTCACATATTCAAAGTATGTGAAGTCATAGAATGGAGGTTTGTGAAGTCAGAATGGAGGTGTATGAACTCATAGAATGGAGGTGTGTGAAGTCACAATGGAGGTGTGTGAAGTCATAGAATGGGGGTGTGTGAAATCAGACAATGGAGGTGTGTGAAGTCAGAGTGCAGGTGTCTAAAGTCATAGAATGGAGGTGTGTGAAGTCATAGAATGGAGGTGTGTGAAGTCATAGATTGGAAGCGTGTGAAGTCATACAATGGAGGTGTGTGAATTCATAGATTGAAGGTGTGGGGAAGTCCTACTATGGAGGTGTGTGAAATCATAGAAATGGAGGTGTGTGAAGTCACAGAATGGAGTTGTGTGAAGTCACAATGGAGGTGTGTGAAGTCATAGGATGGAGGTGTGTGAAATTAAAGAATGGAGGTTTGTGAAGTCATAGAATGGATTGTGTGTGAAATCACAGAAAGGAGGTGTGTGAAGTCACAGAATGGAGGTGTGTAAAGTCACAGAGTGGAGGTGTGTGAAATCACACAATGGAGGTTTGTGAAGTCATAGAATGGAGGTGTGTGAAGTCACAGAATGCAGGTGTGTGAAGTCAGAATAGAGGTGTTCGAAGTCAAGAATGGAGGCGTGTGAAGTCAGAATGGAGCTGTGTGAAGTCATAAAATGGATGTGTGTAAAGTCAGAATGGAGGTGTGTGAACTCATAGAATGGAGGTGTTTGAAGTCACAATGGAGGTGTGTGAAGTCACAGAATGGATGTGTGTGAACTCAGAAAGGAGGTGTGTCAAGTCATAGAATGGAGGTCTGTGAAGTCATAGAATGGAGGTGTGTGAAATCATAGAATGGAGGTGTATGAAGTCACAGAATTGAGGTGCGTGAAGACAAAATGGAGGTGTGTGAAGACAGAATGGAGGTGTGTGAAGTCATACAATGGAGGTGGTGAAGTGACAGAATGGAGGTGTGTGAAGTCATAGAATGGAGGTGTGTGAAGTCACAGAATGGTGGTGTGTGAAGTCATAGAATGGAGGAGTGTGAAGACATAGAATGGAGGTGTGTTAAGTCATAGAATGGAGGTGTGGAAGTCACAGAATGGAGGTGTGTGAAGTCACAGAATGGAGGTGTGTGAACTGAGAATGGAGGTGTGTGAAGTCACAGAATGGAGGTGTGTGAAGTCATAGAAGGGAGGTGTGTGAAGTCATAGAATGGAGGTGTGTGAAGTCACATAATGGAGGTGTGTTAAGTCACAGAATGGAGGTGTGTGAAGACACAGAATGGAAGTGGGTGAACTCACAATGGAGGTGTGTGAAGTCACAGAATGGAGGTGTGTGAATTCATAGAAGGGAGGTGTGTGAAGTCATAGAATGGAGGTGTGTGAAGTCACAGAATGGAAGTGTGTGAAGTCAAAATGGAGGTGTGTGAAGTCAGAGAATGGAGGTGTGTGAAGTCAATGAATGGACTTGGGTGAAGTAAAAATTGTGGTGTGTGAAGTCAAAGAATGATTGTGTGTGAAGTCACAGAATGGAGGTGTTTGAAGTCAAAATGGAGGTGTGTGAAGTCAAAGAATGGATGTGATTGAAGTCATAGAATGGAGGTGTATGAAGTCATGGAATGGAGGTGTGTGAAGTCAAACATTGGAAGTGTGTGAAGTTACAGATTGGAGGTGTGTGAAGTCATAGAATGGAGGTGTGTAAAGTCATAGATTTGAGGTGTGTGAAGTCAGAGAATGGAGGTGTGTGAAGTCATAATGCATGTGTGTGAAGTCATAGAATGGAAGTGTGTGAAGTCATAGATTGGAAGTGTGTGAAGTCATAAATTGGAGGTGTGTGAAGTCACAGAGGGAGGTGTGTGAAGTCACAGAATGGAGTTCTGTGAAGTCACAGTGGAGGTGTGTGAAGTCATAGAATGGAGTTGTGTGAAGTCATAGAGTGGAAGTGTGTGAAGTCATAAATTGGAGGTGTGTGAAGTCACAGAAGGAGGTGTGTGAAGTCACAGAATGGAGTTCTGTGAAGTCACAGTGGAGGTGTGTGAAGTTATAGAATGGAGGTGTGTGAAGTCAAAGAATGGAGGTGTGTGAAGTCATAGAATGGAGGTGTGTGAAGTCATAGAATGGAGGTGTGTGAAGTCAGAATGGAGATGTGTGAAGTCATAGAATGGAGGTGTGTGAAGTCACAATAGAGGTGTGTGAACTCATAGAATGGAGGTGGGTGAAGTCACAATGCAGGTGTGTGAAGTCATAGAATATAGTTGTGTGAACTCAGATAGGAGATGTGTGAAGTTACAGAATAGAGGTGTGTGAAGTCATATAATGGAGGTGTGTGAAGTCTCAGAATGAAGGTGTGTGAAGTAACAGAATGGAGGTGTGTGAAGTCACAGAATGGAAGTGGGTGAACTCACAATGGAGGTGTGTGAAGTCACAGAAAGGAGGTGTGTGAAGTCAGAAGGGAGGTGTGTGAAGTCACAGAATGGAGATGTGTGAACTCAGAATGGAGGTGTGGGAAGTCACATAATAGAGATTTGTGAAGTCATATGATGGAGGTGTGTGAGGTCATAGAATAGATGTTTCTGAAGTAAGAATGAAGGTGTGTGAAGTCATAGAATGGAGGTGTGTGAAGTCATAGAATGGAGGTGTGTGAAGTCACAGAATGGAGGTGTGTGATGTCAGAATGGAGGTGTGAAGTCATAGAATAGAGGTGGGTGAAGTCCTAGAAAGGAGTTGTGGGAAGTCATAGAATAGAGGAGTGTGAAGTCATAGAATGGAGGTGAGTGAAGTCACAGATCCGAGGTCTGTGAAGTCATAGAATGGAGCTGTGTGATGTCAGAATTGAGGAGAGTGAAGTCCTAGAATGCATGTGTGTGAACTCATAGAATGGAGGTGTGTGACGTCACAATGGAAGTGTGTGAAGTCACAGAATGGAGGTGTGTGAAGTCATATATTGGAGGTGTGTGAAGTCAGAATGGAGGTGTGTGAAGTCACAGAATGGAGGTGTGTGAACTCAGAATGGAGGTGTTTGAAGTCATAGATGGAGGTGTGTGAAGTCACAGTATGGAGGTGTGTGAAATCATAGAATGGATTTTGTGAATTCACAGAATGGAGCTGTGTGAAGTCAGAATGGAGGAGTGTGAAGTCGTAGAATGGAGGTGTGTGAAGTCAGAATGGAGGTGTGTGAACTCAAAGAATGGACGTGTGTGAAGTCACAATGGAGGTGTGTGAAGACAGAGAATGGAGGTGTGTGAAGTCACAGAATGGAGGTGTGTGAAGTCATAGAATGGAGGTGTGTGAAGTCACAGAATGGAGGTGTGTGAAGTCAGAATGGAGGTGTGAAGTCATAGAATAGAGGTGGGTGAAGTCATAGAAAGGAGTTGTGGGAAGTCATAGAATAGAGGAGTGTGAAGTCATAGAATGGAGGTGAGTGAAGTCACAGATCCGAGGTCTGTGAAGTCATAGAATGCAGGTGAGTGATGTCAGAATTGAGGAGTGTATAGTCCTAGAATGGATGTGTGTGAAGTCATAGAATGGAGGTGTGTGATGTCACAATGGAAGTGTGTGAAGTCACACAATGGAGGTGTGTGAAGTCATATATTGGAGGTGTGTGAAGTCAGAATGGAGGTTTGTGAAGTCACAGAATGGAGGTGTGTGAACTCAGAATGGAGGTGTTTGAAGTCATAGATGGAGGTGTGTGATGTCACAGTATGGAGGTGTGTGAAATCATAGAATGGAATTTTGTGAATTCACAGAATGGAGCTGTGTGAAGTCAGAATGGAGGAGTGTGAACTCATAGAATGGAGGTGTGAGAAGTCAGAATGGAGGTGTGTGAACTCATAGAATGGACGTGTGTGAAGTCACAATGGAGGTGTGTGAAGACAGAGAATGGAGGTGTGTGAAGTCATAGAATGGAAGTGTGTGAAGTCTAAATGGAGGTGTGTGAAGTCAGAGAATGGAGGTGTGTGAAGTCAATGAATGGACTTGTGTGAAGTCAATATTGTGGTGTGTGAAGTCAAAGAATGGATGTGTGTGAAGTCACAGAATGGAGGTGTGTGAAGTCAAAATGGAGGTGTGTGAAGTCAAAGAATGGATGTGTTTGAAGTCATAGAATGGAGGTGTATGAAGTCATGGAATGGAGGTGTGTGAAGTCAAACATTGGAAGTGTGTGAAGTTACAGAATGGAGGTGTGTGAAGTCATAGAATGGACGTGTGTAGTCACAATGGAGGTGTGTGAAGACAGAGAATGGAGGTGTGTGAAGTCACAGAATGGAGGTGTGTGAAGTCATAGAATGGAGGTGTGTGAAGTCATAGAATGGAGGTGTGTGAAGTCATAGAACGGATGTTTCTGAAGTAAGAATGAAGGTGTGTGAAGTCATAGAATGGAGGTGTGTGAAGTCAAAATGGAGGTGTGTGAACTCATAGAATGGAGGTGCGTGAAGTCACAGAATGGAGGTGTGTGAAGTCAGAATCAGGTGTGAAGTCATAGAATGGGGGTGGGTGAACTCATGGAAAGGAGGTGTGGGAAGTCATAGAATGGAGAAGTGTGAAGTCATAGAGTGGAGGTGAGTGAAGTCACATATTCAAAGTCTGTGAAGTCATAGAATGGAGGTTTGTGAAGTCAGAATGGAGGTGTATGAACTCGTAGAATGGATGTGTGTGAAGTCACAATGGAGGTGTGTGAAGTCATAGAATGGAGGTGGGTGAAGTCATAGAATGGAGGTGTGTGAAGTCATAGATTGTAAGCGTGTGAAGTCATAGAATGGAGGTGTGTGAATTCATAGATTGAAGGTGTGGGGAAGTCCTACTATGGAGGTGTGTGAAGCCACAGAAATGGAGGTGTGTGAAGTCACAGAATGGAGTTGTGTGAAGTCATAGGATGGAGGTGTGTGAAATTAAAGAATGGAGTTTTGTGAAGTCATAGAATGGATTGTGTGTGAAATCACAGAAAGGAGGTGTGTGAAGTCACAGAATGGAGGTGTGTAAAGTCACAGAGTGGAGGTGTGTGAAGTCACAAAATGGAGGTTTGTGAAGTCATAGAATGGAGGTGTGTGAAGTCACAGAATGCAGGTGTGTGAAGTCAGAATAGAGGTGTTCGAAGTCAACAATGGAGGCGTATGAAGTCAGAATGGAGCTATGTGAAGTCATAGAATGGATGTGTCTGAAGTCATAAATTGGAGGTGTGTGAAGTCACAGAATGGAGGTGTGTGAAGTCATAGATTGGAAGTGTGTGAAGCCATAAATTGGAGGTGTGTGAAGTCACAGAGGGAGGTGAGTGAAGTCACAGAATGGAGTTCTGTGAAGTCCCAGTGGAGGTGTGTGAAGTCATAGAATGGAGGTGTGTGAAGTCAAAGAATGGAGGTGTTTGAAGTCATAGAATGGATGTGTGTGAAGTCACAGCATGGAGTTGTGTGAACTCAGAAAGGAGATGTGTGAAGTCACACAATAGAGGTGTGTGAAGTCATATAATGGAGGTGTGTGAAGTCACAGAATGGAGGTGTGTGAATTCATAGAATGGAGGTGTGTGAAGTCATAGAATGGAGGTGTGTGAAGTCACAGAATGGAGGTGTGTGAAGTAACAGAATGGAGGTGTGTGAAGTCACAGAAGGGAAGTGGGTGAACTCAAAATGGAGGTGTGTGAAGTCACAGAAATGAGGTGTGTGAAGTCAGAAGGGAGGTGTGTGAAGTCACAGAATGGAGATGTGTGAACTCAGAATGGAGGTGGGGGAAGTCACAGAATGGAGATTTGTGAAGTCATAGAATGGAGGTGTGTGAGGTCATAGAATGGATGTTTCTGAAGTAAAAATGAAGGTGTGTGAAGTCATAGAATGGAGGTGTGTGAAGTCATAGAATGGAGGTGTATGAAGTCACAGAATGGAGGTGTGTGAAGTCAGAATGGAGGTGTGAAGTCATAGAATAGAGGTGGGTGAAGTCATAGAAAGGAGTTGTGGGAAGTCATAGAATAGAGGAGTGTGAAGTCATAGAATGGAGGTGAGTGAAGTCACAGATCCGAGGTCTGTGAAGTCATAGAATGGAGCTGTGTGATGTCAGAATTGAGGAGTGTGAAGTCCTAGAATGGATGTGTGTGAACTCATAGAATGGAGGTGTGTGACGTCACAATGGAAGTGTGTGAAGTCACAGAATGGAGGTGTGTGAAGTCATATATTGGAGGTGTGTGAAGTCAGAATGGAGGTGTGTGAAGTCACAGAATGGAGGTGTGTGAACTCAGAATGGAGGTGTTTGAAGTCATAGATGGAGGTGTGTGAAGTCACAGTATGGAGGTGTGTGAAATCATAGAATGGAATTTTGTGAATTCACAGAATGGAGCTGTGTGAAGTCAGAATGGAGGAGTGTGAAGTCATAGAATGGAGGTGTGTGAAGTCAGAATGGAGGTGTGTGAACTCATAGAATGGACGTGTGTGAAGTCACAATGGAGGTGTGTAAAGACAGAGAATGGAGGTGTGTGAAGTCACAGAATGGATGTTTCTGAAGTAAGAATGAAGGTGTGTGAAGTCATAGAATGGAGGTGTGTGAAGTCAAAATGGAGGTGTGTGAACTCATAGAATGGAGGTGCGTGAAGTCACAGAATGGAGGTGTGTGAAGTCAGAATGGAGGTGTGAAGTCATAGAATGGGGGTGGGTGAAGTCATGGAAAGGAGGTGTGGGAAGTCATAGAATGGAGAAGTGTGAAGTCATAGAGTGGAGGTGAGTGAAGTCACATATTCAAAGTCTGTGAAGTCATAGAATGGAGGTTTGTGAAGTCAGAATGGAGTGTATGAACTCATAGAATGGAGGTGTGTGAAGTCACAATGGAGGTGTGTGAAGTCATAGAATGGGGGTGTTTGAAATCAGAGAATGGAGGTTTGTGAAGTCAGAATGCAGGTGTCTAAAGTCATAGAATGTAGGTGTGTGAAGTCATAGAATGGAGGTGTGTGAAGTCACAGATTGGAAGCGTGTGAAGTCATAGAATGGAGGTGTGTGAATTCATAGATTGAATGTGTGGGGAAGTCCTACTATGGAGGTGTGTGAAATCATAGAAATTGAGGTGTGTGAAGTCACAGAATGGAGTTGTGTGAAGTCACAATGGAGGTGTGTGAAGTCATAGGATGGAGGTGTGTGAAATTAAAGAATGGAGGTTTGTGAAGTCATAGAATGGATTGTGTGTGAAATCACAGAAAGGAGGTGTGTGAAGTCACAGAATGGAGGTGTGTAAAGTCACAGAGTGGAGGTGTGTGAAGTCACAAAATGGAGGTTTGTGAAGTCATAGAATGGATATGTGTGAAGTCACAGAATGCAGGTGTGTAAAGTCAGAATAGAGGTGTTCGAAGTCAAGAATGGGGGCGTGTGAAGTCAGAATGGAGCTGTGTGAAGTCATAAAATGGATGTGTGTAAAGTCAGAATGGAGGTGTGTGAACTCATAGAATGGAGGTGTTTGAAGTCACAATGGAGGTGTGTGAAGTCACAGAATGGATGTGTGTGAACACAGAAAGGAGGTGTGTCAAGTCATAGAATGGAGGTGTGTGAAGTCACAGAATTGAGGTACGTGAAGACAGAATGGAGGTGTGTAAAGACAGAATGGAGGTGTGTGAAGTCACAATGCAGGTGTGTGAAGTCATAGAATGGAGGTGTGTGAAGTCATAGAATGGAGGTGGTGAAGTAACAGAATGGAGGTGTGTGAAGTCATAGAATGGAGGTGTGTGAAGTCACAGAATGGTGGTGTGTGAAGTCATAGAATGGAGGGGTGTGAAGACATAGAATGGAGGTGTGTTAAGTCATAGAATGGAGGAGTGGAAGTCACAGAATGGAGGTGTGTGAAGTCACAGAATGGAGGTGTGTGAACTGAGAATGGAGGTGTGTGAAGTCACAGAATGGAGGTATGTGAAGTCATAGAAGGGAGGTGTGTGAAGTCATAGAATGGAAGTGTGTGAAGTCACATAATGGAGGTGTGTGAAGTCACAGAATGGAGGTGTGTGAAGACACAGAATGGAAGTGGGTGAACTCACAATGGAGGTGTGTGAAGTCACAGAATGGAGGTGTGAGAATTCATAGAAGGGAGGTGTGTGAAGTCAGAGAATGGAGGTGAGTGAAGTCAATGAATGGACTGGGGTGAAGTAAAAATTGTGGTGTGTGAAGTCAAAGAATGGATGTGTGTGAAGTCACAGAATGGAGGTGTTTGAAGTCAAAATGGAGGTGTGTGAAGTCAAAGAATGGATGTGATTGAAGTCATAGAATGGAGGTGTATGAAGTCATGGAATGGAGGTGTGTGAAGTCAAACATTGGAAGTGTGTGAAGTTACAGAATGGAGGTGTGTGAAGTCATAGAATGGAGGTGTGTGAAGTCATAGATTTGAGGTGTGTGAAGTCAGAGAATGGAGGTGTGTGAAGTCAGAATGCATGTGTGTGAAGTCATAGAATGGAAGTGTGTGAAGTCATAGATTGGAAGTGTGTGAAGTCATAAATTGGAGGTGTGTGAAGACACAGAGGGAGGTGTGTGAAGTCACAGAATGGAGTTCTGTGAAGTCACAGTGGAGGTGTGTGAAGTCATAGAATGGAGTTGTGTGAAGTCATAGACTGGAAGTGTGTGAAGTCATAAATTGGAGGTGTGTGAAGTCACAGAGGGAGGTGTGTGAAGTCACAGAATGGAGTTCTGTGAAGTCACAGTGGAGGTGTGTGAAGTTATAGAATGGAGGTGTGTGAAGTCAAGGAATGGAGGTGTGTGAAGTCATAGAATGGAGGTGTGTGAAGTCATAGAATGGAGGTTTGTGAAGTCAGAATGGAGATGTGTGAAGTCATAGAATGGAGGTGTGTGAAGTCACAATGCAGGTGTGTGAACTCATAGAATGGAGGTGGGTGAAGTCACAATGCAGGTGTGTGAAGTCATAGAATGTAGTTGTGTGAACTCAGATAGGAGATGTGTGAAGTCACAGAATAGAGGTGTGTGAAGTCATATAATGGAGGTGTGTGAAGTCTCAGAATGAAGGTGTGTGAATTCATAGAATGGAGGTGTGTGAAGTCATAGAATGGAGGTGTGTGAAGTCACAGAATGGAGGTGTGTGAAGTAACAGAATGGAGGTGCGTGAAGTCACAGAATGGAAGTGGGTGAACTCACAATGGAGGTGTGTGAAGTCACAGAAAGGAGGTGTGTGAAGTCACAGAATGGAGTTGTGTGAAGTCACAATGGAGGTGTGTGAAGTCATAGGATGGAGGTGTGTGAAATTAAAGAATGGAGGTTTGTGAAGTCATAGAATGGATTGTGTGTGAAATCACAGAAAGGAGGTGTGTGAAGTCACAGAATGGAGGTGTGTAAAGTCACAGAGTGGAGGTGTGTGAAGTCACAAAACGGAGATTTGTGAAGTCATAGAATGGAGGTGTGTGAAGTCACAGAATGCAGGTGTGTGAAGTCAGAATAGAGGTGTTCGAAGTCAAGAATGGAGGTGTGTGAAGTCAGAATGGAGCTGTGTGAAGTCATAGAATAGATGTGTGTGAAGTCAGAATGGAGGTGTGTGAACTCATAGAATGGAGGTGTTTGAAGTCACAATGGAGGTGTGTGAAGTCACAGAATGGATGTGTGTGAACTCAGAATGGAGGTGTGTCAAGTCATAGAATGGAGGTGGTGACGTGACAGAATGGAGGTGTGTGAAGTCATAGAATGGAGGTGTGTGAAGTCACAGAATGGTGGTGTGTGAAGTCATAGAATGGAGGTGTGTGAAGACAGAATGGAGGTGTGTGAAGACAGAATGGAGGTGTGTGAAGTCATAGAATGGAGGTGGTGACGTGACAGAATGGAGGTGTGTGAAGTCATAGAATGGAGGTGTGTGAAGTCACAGAATGGTGGTGTGTGAAGTCATAGAATGGAGGGGTGTGAAGACATAGAATGGAGGTGTGTTAAGTCATAGAATGGAGGTGTGGAAGTCACAGAATGGAGGTGTGTGAAGACACAGAATGGAGGTGTGTGAACTGAGAATGGAGGTGTGTGAAGTCACAGAATGGAGGTGTGTGAAGTCATACAATGGAGGTGTGTGAAGTCACAGAATGGAGGGGTGTGAATTCATAGAAGGGAGGTGTGTGAAGTCATAGAATGGAGCGGTATGAAGTCACATAATGGAGGTGTGTGAAGTCACAGAATGGAGGTGTGTGAAGTCACAGAATGGAAGTGTGTGAAGTCAAAATGGAGGTGTATGAAGTCAGAGAATGGAGGTGTGTGAAGTCAATGAATGGACTTGTGTGAAGTCAAAATTGTGGTGTGTGAAGTCAAAGAATGGATGTGTGTGAAGTCACAGAATGGAGGTGTGTGAAGTCAAAATCGAGGTGTGTGAAGTCAAAGAATGGATGTGTTTGAAGTCATAGAATGGAGGTGTATGAAGTCATGGAATGGAGGTGTGTGAAGTCAAACATTGGAAGTGTGTGAAGCTACAGAATGGAGGTGTGTGAAGTCATAGAATGGAGGTGTGTGAAGTCATAGAATAGAGGTGTGTGAAGTCAGAAAATGGAGGTGTGTGAAGTCAGAATGCAGGTGTGTGAAGTCATAGAATGGAGGTGTGTGAAGTCATAGATTGGAAGTGTGTGAAGTCATAAAATGGAGGTGTGTGAAGTCACAGAGGGAGGTGTGTGAAGTCACAGAATGGAGTTCTGTGAAGTCACAGTGGAGGTGTGTGAAGTCATAGAATGGAGGTGTGTGAAGTCAAAGAATGGAGGTGTGTGAAGTCATAGAATGGAGGTGTGTGAAGTCACAGCATGGAGGTGTGTGAAGTCAGAATGGAGATGTGTGAAGTCAAAGAATGGAAGTGTTTGAAGTCATAGAATGGAGGTGTATGAAGTCATGCAATGGAGGTGTGTGAAGTCAAACATTGGAAGTGTGTGAAGTTACAGAATGGAGGTGTGTGAAGTCATAGAATGGAGGTGTGTGAAGTCATAGAATAGAGGTGTGTGAAGTCAGAGAATGGAGGTGTGTGAAGTCAGAATGCAGGTGTGTGAAGTCATAGAATGGAGGTGTGTGAAGTCATAGATTGGAAGTGTTTGAAGTCATAAATTGGAGGTGTGTGAAGTCACAGAGGGAGGTGTGTGAAGTCACAGAATGGAGTTCTGTGAAGTCACAGTGGAGGTGTGTGAAGTCATAGAATGGAGGTGTGTGAAGTCATAGATTGGAACTGTGTGAAGTCATAAATTGGAGGTGTGTGAAGTCACAGAGGGAGGTGTGTGAAGTCACAGAATGGAGTTCTGTGAAGTCCCAGTGGAGGTGTGTGAAGTCATAGAATGGAGGTGTGTGAAGTCAAAGAATGGAGGTGTGTGAAATCATAGAATGGAGGTGTGTGAAGTCACAGCATGGAGGTGTGTGAAGTCACAATGGAGATGTGTGAAGTCATAGAATGGAGGTGGGTGCAGACACAATGCAGGTGTGTGAACTCATAGAATGGAGGTGGGTGAAGTCACAATGGAGGTGTGTGAAGTCATAGAATGGAGTTGTGTGAACTCAGAAAGGAGATGTGTGAAGTCACACAATAGAGGTGTGTGAAGTCATATAATGGAGGTATGTGAAGTCACTGAATGGAGGTGTGTGAAGTCATAGAATGGAGGTGTGTGAAGTCATAGAATGGAGGTGTGTGAAGTAACAGAATGGAGGTGTGTGAAGTCACAGAAGGGAAGTGGGTGAACTCACAATGGAGGTGTGTGAAGTCACAGAAAGGAGGTGTGTGAAGTCAGAAGCGAGGTGTGTGAAGTCACAGAATGTAGATGTGTGAATTCAGAATGGAGGTGTGGGAAGTCACAGAATGGAGATTTGTGAAGTCATAGAATGGAGGTGTGTGAGGTCATAGAATGGATGTTTCTGAAGTAAGAATGAAGGTGTGTGAAGTCATAGAATGGAGGTGTATGAAGTCATAGAATGGAGGTGTGTGAAGTCACAGAATGGAGTTCTGTGAAGTCACAGTGGAGGTGTGTGAAGTCATAGAATGGAGGTGTGTGAAGTCATAGATTGGAAGTGTGTGAAGTCATAAATTGGACGTGTGTGAAGTCACAGATGGAGGTGTGTGAAGTCACAGAATGGAGGTGTGTGAATTCATAGAATGGAGGTGTGTGAAGTCATAGAATGGAGGTGTGTGAAGTCACAGAATGGAGGTGTGTGAAGTAACAGAATGGAGGTGTGTGAAGTCACAGAATGGAAGTGGGTGAACTCACAATGGAGGTGTGTGAAGTCACAGAAAGGAGGTGTGTGAAGTCAGAAGGGAGGTGTGTGAAGTCACAGAATGGAGATGTGTGAACTCAGAATGGAGGTGTGGGAAGTCACAGAATTGAGATTTGTGAAGTCATAGAATGGAGGTGTGTGAGGTCATAGAATGGATGTTTCTGAAGTAAGAATGAAGGTGTGTGAAGTCATAGAATAGAGGTGGGTGAAGTCATAGAAAGGAGTTGTTGGAAGTCATAGAATAGAGGAGTGTGAAGTCATAGAATGGAGGTGAGTGAAGTCACAGATCCGAGGTCTGTGAAGTCATAGAATGGAGCTGTGTGATGTCAGAATTGAGGAGTTTGAAGTCCTAGAATGGATGTGTGTGAACTCATAGAATGGAGGTGTGTGACGTCACAATGGAAGTGTGTGAAGTCACAGAATGGAGGTGTGTGAAGTCATATATTGGAGGTGTGTGAAGTCAGAATGGAGGAGTGTGAAGTCATAGAATGGAGGTGTGTGAAGTCAGAATGGAGGTGTGTGAACTCATAGAATGGACGTGTGTGAAGTCACAATGGAGGTGTGTGAAGACATAGAATAGAGATGTGTGAAGTCACAGAATGGATGTGTGTGAAGTCATAGAATGGAGGTGTGTGAAGTCACAGAATGGAGGTGTGTGAAGTCAGAATGGAGGTGTGAAGTCATAGAACAGAGGTGGGTGAAGTCATAGAAAGGAGTTGTGGGAAGTCATAGAATAGAGGAGTGTGAAGTCATAGAATGGAGGTGAGTGAAGTCACAGATCCGAGGTCTGTGAAGTCATAGAATGGAGCTGTGTGATGTCAGAATTGAGGAGTGTGAAGTCCTAGGATGGATGTGTGTGAACTCATGGAATGGAGGTGTGTGATGTCACAATGGAAGTGTGTGAAGTCACAGAATGGAGGTGTGTGAAGTCATATATTGGAGGTGTGTGAAGTCAGAATGGAGGTGTGTGAAGTCACAGAATGGAGGTGTGTGAACTCAGAATGGAGGTGTTTGAAGTCATAGATGGAGGTGTGTGAAGTCACAGTATGGAGGTGTGTGAAATCATAGAATGGCATTTTGTGAATTCACAGAATGAAGCTGTGTGAAGTCAGAATGGAGGAGTGTGAAGTCATAGAATGGAGGTGTGAGAAGTCAGAATGGAGGTGTGTGAACTAATAGAATGGACGTGTGTGAAGTCACAATGGAGGTGTGTAAAGACAGAGAATGGAGGTGTGTGAAGTCACAGAATGGAGGTGTGTGAAGACATAGAATGGAGCTGTGTGAAGTCATAGAATGGAGGTGTGTGAAATCATAGAATGGATGTTTCTGAAGTAAGAATGAAGGTGTGTGAAGTCATAGAATGGAGGTGTGTGAAGTCAAAATGGAGGTGTGTGAACTCATAGAATGGAGGTGCGTGAAGTCACAGAATGGAGGTGTGTGAAGTCAGAATGGAGGTGTGAAGTCATAGAATGGGGGTGGGTGAAGTCATGGAAAGGAGGTGTGGGAAGTCATAGAATGGAGAAGTGTGAAGTCATAGAGTGGAGGTGAGTGAAGTCACATATTCAAAGTCTGTGAAGTCAGAGAATGGAGGTGTGTGAAGTCAGAATGCAGGTGTGTGAAGTCATAGAATGGAGGTGTGTGAAGTCATAGATTGGAAGTGTGTGAAGTCATAAATTGGAGGTGTGTGAAGTCACAGAGGGAGGTGTGTGAAGTCACAGAATGGAGTTCTGTGAAGTCACAGTGGAGCTGTGTGAAGTCATAGAATGGAGGTGTGTGAAGTCAAAGAATGGAGGTGTGTGAAGTCATAGAATGGAGGTATGTGAAGTCACAGCATGGAGGTGTGTGAAGTCAGAATGGAGATGTGTGAAGTCAAAGAATGGATGTGTTTGAAGTCATAGAATGGAGGTGTATGAAGTCATGCAATGGAGGTGTGTGAAGTCAAACATTGGAAGTGTGTGAAGTTACAGAATGGAGGTGTGTGAAGTCATAGAATGGAGGTGTGTGAAGTCATAGAATAGAGGTGTGTGAAGTCGGAGAATGGAGGTGTGTGAAGTCAGAATGCAGGTGTGTGAAGTCATAGAATGGAGGTGTGTGAAGTCATAGATTGGAAGAGTGTGAAGTCATAAATTGGAGGTGTGTGAAGTCACAGAGGGAGGTGTGTGATGTCACAGAATGGAGTTCTGTGAAGTCACAGTGGAGGTGTGTGAAGTCATAGAATGGAGGTGTGTGAAGTCATAGATTGGAAGTGCGTGAAGTCATAAATTGGAGGTGTGTAAAGTCACAGAGGGAGGTGTGGGAAGTCACAGAATGGAGTTCTGTGAAGTCACAGTGGAGGTGTGTGAAGTCATAGAATGGAGGTGTGTGAAGTCAAAGAATGGAGGTGTGTGAAGTCATAGAATGGAGGTGTGTGAAGTCACAGCATGGAGGTGTGTGAAGTCAGAATGGAGATGTGTGAAGTCATAGAATGGAGGTGTGTGAAGTCACAATGCAGGTGTGTGATCTCATAGAATGGAGGTGGGTGAAGTCACAATGCAGGTGTGTGAAGTCATAGAATGGAGTTGTGTGAACTCAGAATGGAGATGTGTGAAGTCACACAATAGAGGTGTGTGAAGTCATATAATGGAGGTGTGTGAAGTCACAGAATGGAGGTGTGTGAATTCATAGAATGGAGGTGTGTGAAGTCATAGAATGGAGGTGTGTGAAGTAACAGAATGGAGGTGTGTGAAGTCACAGAAGGGAAGTGGGTGAACTCACAATGGAGGTGTGTGAACTCACAGAAAGGAGGTGTGTGAAGTCAGAAGCGAGGTGTGTGAAGTCACAGAATGTAGATGTGTGAATTCAGAATGGAGGTGTGGGAAGTCACAGAATGGAGATTTGTGAAGTCATAGAATGGAGGTGTGTGAGGTCATAGAATGGATGTTTCTGAAGTAAGAATGAAGGTGTGTGAAGTCATAGAATGGAGGTGTGTGAAGTCATAGAATGGAGGTGTGTGAAGTCACAGAATGGAGTTCTGTGAAGTCACAGTGGAGGTGTGTGAAGTCATAGAATGGAGGTGTGTGAAGTCATAGATTGGAAGTGTGTGAAGTCATAAATTGGACGTGTGTGAAGTCACAGATGGAGGTGTGTGAAGTCACAGAATGGAGGTGTGTGAATTCATAATATGGACGTGTGTGAAGTCATAGAATGGAGGTGTGTGAAGTCACAGAATGGAGGTGTGTGAAGTAACAGAATGGAGGTGTGTGAAGTCACAGAATGGAGGTGTGTGAAGTCATAGAAGGGAGGTGTGTGAAGTCATAGAATGGAGGTGTGTGAAGTCACATAATGGAGGTGTGTTAAGTCACAGAATGGAGGTGTGTGAAGACACAGAATGGAAGTGGGTGAACTCACAATGGAGGTGTGTGAAGTCACAGAATGGAGGTGTGTGAATTCATAGAAGGGAGGTGTGTGAAGTCATAGAATGGAGGTGTGTGAAGTCACAGAATGGAAGTGTGTGAAGTCAAAATGGAGGTGTGTGAAGTCAGAGAATGGAGGTGTGTGAAGTCAATGAATGGACTTGGGTGAAGTAAAAATTGTGGTGTGTGAAGTCAAAGAATGATTGTGTGTGAAGTCACAGAATGGAGGTGTTTGAAGTCAAAATGGAGGTGTGTGAAGTCAAAGAATGGATGTGATTGAAGTCATAGAATGGAGGTGTATGAAGTCATGGAATGGAGGTGTGTGAAGTCAAACATTGGAAGTGTGTGAAGTTACAGATTGGAGGTGTGTGAAGTCATAGAATGGAGGTGTGTAAAGTCATAGATTTGAGGTGTGTGAAGTCAGAGAATGGAGGTGTGTGAAGTCATAATGCATGTGTGTGAAGTCATAGAATGGAAGTGTGTGAAGTCATAGATTGGAAGTGTGTGAAGTCATAAATTGGAGGTGTGTGAAGTCACAGAGGGAGGTGTGTGAAGTCACAGAATGGAGTTCTGTGAAGTCACAGTGGAGGTGTGTGAAGTCATAGAATGGAGTTGTGTGAAGTCATAGACTGGAAGTGTGTGAAGTCATAAATTGGAGGTGTGTGAAGTCACAGAAGGAGGTGTGTGAAGTCACAGAATGGAGTTCTGTGAAGTCACAGTGGAGGTGTGTGAAGTTATAGAATGGAGGTGTGTGAAGTCAAAGAATGGAGGTGTGTGAAGTCATAGAATGGAGGTGTGTGAAGTCATAGAATGGAGGTGTGTGAAGTCAGAATGGAGATGTGTGAAGTCATAGAATGGAGGTGTGTGAAGTCACAATAGAGGTGTGTGAACTCATAGAATGGAGGTGGGTGAAGTCACAATGCAGGTGTGTGAAGTCATAGAATATAGTTGTGTGAACTCAGATAGGAGATGTGTGAAGTTACAGAATAGAGGTGTGTGAAGTCATATAATGGAGGTGTGTGAAGTCTCAGAATGAAGGTGTGTGAAGTAACAGAATGGAGGTGTGTGAAGTCACAGAATGGAAGTGGGTGAACTCACAATGGAGGTGTGTGAAGTCACAGAAAGGAGGTGTGTGAAGTCAGAAGGGAGGTGTGTGAAGTCACAGAATGGAGATGTGTGAACTCAGAATGGAGGTGTGGGAAGTCACATAATAGAGATTTGTGAAGTCATATGATGGAGGTGTGTGAGGTCATAGAATAGATGTTTCTGAAGTAAGAATGAAGGTGTGTGAAGTCATAGAATGGAGGTGTGTGAAGTCATAGAATGGAGGTGTGTGAAGTCACAGAATGGAGGTGTGTGATGTCAGAATGGAGGTGTGAAGTCATAGAATAGAGGTGGGTGAAGTCCTAGAAAGGAGTTGTGGGAAGTCATAGAATAGAGGAGTGTGAAGTCATAGAATGGAGGTGAGTGAAGTCACAGATCCGAGGTCTGTGAAGTCATAGAATGGAGCTGTGTGATGTCAGAATTGAGGAGAGTGAAGTCCTAGAATGGATGTGTGTGAACTCATAGAATGGAGGTGTGTGACGTCACAATGGAAGTGTGTGAAGTCACAGAATGGAGGTGTGTGAAGTCATATATTGGAGGTGTGTGAAGTCAGAATGGAGGTGTGTGAAGTCACAGAATGGAGGTGTGTGAACTCAGAATGGAGGTGTTTGAAGTCATAGATGGAGGTGTGTGAAGTCACAGTATGGAGGTGTGTGAAATCATAGAATGGATTTTGTGAATTCACAGAATGGAGCTGTGTGAAGTCAGAATGGAGGAGTGTGAAGTCGTAGAATGGAGGTGTGTGAAGTCAGAATGGAGGTGTGTGAACTCAAAGAATGGACGTGTGTGAAGTCACAATGGAGGTGTGTGAAGACAGAGAATGGAGGTGTGTGAAGTCACAGAATGGAGGTGTGTGAAGTCATAGAATGGAGGTGTGTGAAGTCACAGAATGGAGGTGTGTGAAGTCAGAATGGAGGTGTGAAGTCATAGAATAGAGGTGGGTGAAGTCATAGAAAGGAGTTGTGGGAAGTCATAGAATAGAGGGGTGTGAAGTCATAGAATGGAGGTGAGTGAAGTCACAGATCCGAGGTCTGTGAAGTCATAGAATGCAGGTGAGTGATGTCAGAATTGAGGAGTGTATAGTCCTAGAATGGATGTGTGTGAAGTCATAGAATGGAGGTGTGTGATGTCACAATGGAAGTGTGTGAAGTCACACAATGGAGGTGTGTGAAGTCATATATTGGAGGTGTGTGAAGTCAGAATGGAGGTTTGTGAAGTCACAGAATGGAGGTGTGTGAACTCAGAATGGAGGTGTTTGAAGTCATAGATGGAGGTGTGTGATGTCACAGTATGGAGGTGTGTGAAATCATAGAATGGAATTTTGTGAATTCACAGAATGGAGCTGTGTGAAGTCAGAATGGAGGAGTGTGAACTCATAGAATGGAGGTGTGAGAAGTCAGAATGGAGGTGTGTGAACTCATAGAATGGACGTGTGTGAAGTCACAATGGAGGTGTGTGAAGACAGAGAATGGAGGTGTGTGAAGTCATAGAATGGAAGTGTGTGAAGTCTAAATGGAGGTGTGTGAAGTCAGAGAATGGAGGTGTGTGAAGTCAATGAATGGACTTGTGTGAAGTCAATATTGTGGTGTGTGAAGTCAAAGAATGGATGTGTGTGAAGTCACAGAATGGAGGTGTGTGAAGTCAAAATGGAGGTGTGTGAAGTCAAAGAATGGATGTGTTTGAAGTCATAGAATGGAGGTGTATGAAGTCATGGAATGGAGGTGTGTGAAGTCAAACATTGGAAGTGTGTGAAGTTACAGAATGGAGGTGTGTGAAGTCATAGAATGGACGTGTGTAGTCACAATGGAGGTGTGTGAAGACAGAGAATGGAGGTGTGTGAAGTCACAGAATGGAGGTGTGTGAAGTCATAGAATGGAGGTGTGTGAAGTCATAGAATGGAGGTGTGTGAAGTCATAGAACGGATGTTTCTGAAGTAAGAATGAAGGTGTGTGAAGTCATAGAATGGAGGTGTGTGAAGTCAAAATGGAGGTGTGTGAACTCATAGAATGGAGGTGCGTGAAGTCACAGAATGGAGGTGTGTGAAGTCAGAATCAGGTGTGAAGTCATAGAATGGGGGTGGGTGAACTCATGGAAAGGAGGTGTGGGAAGTCATAGAATGGAGAAGTGTGAAGTCATAGAGTGGAGGTGAGTGAAGTCACATATTCAAAGTCTGTGAAGTCATAGAATGGAGGTTTGTGAAGTCAGAATGGAGGTGTATGAACTCGTAGAATGGATGTGTGTGAAGTCACAATGGAGGTGTGTGAAGTCATAGAATGGAGGTGGGTGAAGTCATAGAATGGAGGTGTGTGAAGTCATAGATTGTAAGCGTGTGAAGTCATAGAATGGAGGTGTGTGAATTCATAGATTGAAGGTGTGGGGAAGTCCTACTATGGAGGTGTGTGAAGCCACAGAAATGGAGGTGTGTGAAGTCACAGAATGGAGTTGTGTGAAGTCATAGGATGGAGGTGTGTGAAATTAAAGAATGGAGTTTTGTGAAGTCATAGAATGGATTGTGTGTGAAATCACAGAAAGGAGGTGTGTGAAGTCACAGAATGGAGGTGTGTAAAGTCACAGAGTGGAGGTGTGTGAAGTCACAAAATGGAGGTTTGTGAAGTCATAGAATGGAGGTGTGTGAAGTCACAGAATGCAGGTGTGTGAAGTCAGAATAGAGGTGTTCGAAGTCAACAATGGAGGCGTATGAAGTCAGAATGGAGCTATGTGAAGTCATAGAATGGATGTGTCTGAAGTCATAAATTGGAGGTGTGTGAAGTCACAGAATGGAGGTGTGTGAAGTCATAGATTGGAAGTGTGTGAAGCCATAAATTGGAGGTGTGTGAAGTCACAGAGGGAGGTGAGTGAAGTCACAGAATGGAGTTCTGTGAAGTCCCAGTGGAGGTGTGTGAAGTCATAGAATGGAGGTGTGTGAAGTCAAAGAATGGAGGTGTTTGAAGTCATAGAATGGATGTGTGTGAAGTCACAGCATGGAGTTGTGTGAACTCAGAAAGGAGATGTGTGAAGTCACACAATAGAGGTGTGTGAAGTCATATAATGGAGGTGTGTGAAGTCACAGAATGGAGGTGTGTGAATTCATAGAATGGAGGTGTGTGAAGTCATAGAATGGAGGTGTGTGAAGTCACAGAATGGAGGTGTGTGAAGTAACAGAATGGAGGTGTGTGAAGTCACAGAAGGGAAGTGGGTGAACTCAAAATGGAGGTGTGTGAAGTCACAGAAATGAGGTGTGTGAAGTCAGAAGGGAGGTGTGTGAAGTCACAGAATGGAGATGTGTGAACTCAGAATGGAGGTGGGGGAAGTCACAGAATGGAGATTTGTGAAGTCATAGAATGGAGGTGTGTGAGGTCATAGAATGGATGTTTCTGAAGTAAAAATGAAGGTGTGTGAAGTCATAGAATGGAGGTGTGTGAAGTCATAGAATGGAGGTGTATGAAGTCACAGAATGGAGGTGTGTGAAGTCAGAATGGAGGTGTGAAGTCATAGAATAGAGGTGGGTGAAGTCATAGAAAGGAGTTGTGGGAAGTCATAGAATAGAGGAGTGTGACGTCATAGAATGGAGGTGAGTGAAGTCACAGATCCGAGGTCTGTGAAGTCATAGAATGGAGCTGTGTGATGTCAGAATTGAGGAGTGTGAAGTCCTAGAATGGATGTGTGTGAACTCATAGAATGGAGGTGTGTGACGTCACAATGGAAGTGTGTGAAGTCACAGAATGGAGGTGTGTGAAGTCATATATTGGAGGTGTGTGAAGTCAGAATGGAGGTGTGTGAAGTCACAGAATGGAGGTGTGTGAACTCAGAATGGAGGTGTTTGAAGTCATAGATGGAGGTGTGTGAAGTCACAGTATGGAGGTGTGTGAAATCATAGAATGGAATTTTGTGAATTCACAGAATGGAGCTGTGTGAAGTCAGAATGGAGGAGTGTGAAGACATAGAATGGAGGTGTGTGAAGTCAGAATGGAGGTGTGTGAACTCATAGAATGGAGGTGTGTGAAGTCACAATGGAGGTGTGTAAAGACAGAGAATGGAGGTGTGTGAAGTCACAGAATGGATGTTTCTGAAGTAAGAATGAAGGTGTGTGAAGTCATAGAATGGAGGTGTGTGAAGTCAAAATGGAGGTGTGTGAACTCATAGAATGGAGGTGCGTGAAGTCACAGAATGGAGGTGTGTGAAGTCAGAATGGAGGTGTGAAGTCATAGAATGGGGGTGGGTGAAGTCATGGAAAGGAGGTGTGGGAAGTCATAGAATGGAGAAGTGTGAAGTCATAGAGTGGAGGTGAGTGAAGTCACATATTCAAAGTCTGTGAAGTCATAGAATGGAGGTTTGTGAAGTCAGAATGGAGTGTATGAACTCATAGAATGGAGGTGTGTGAAGTCACAATGGAGGTGTGTGAAGTCATAGAATGGGGGTGTTTGAAATCAGAGAATGGAGGTTTGTGAAGTCAGAATGCAGGTGTCTAAAGTCATAGAATGTAGGTGTGTGAAGTCATAGAATGGAGGTGTGTGAAGTCACAGATTGGAAGCGTGTGAAGTCATAGAATGGAGGTGTGTGAATTCATAGATTGAATGTGTGGGGAAGTCCTACTATGGAGGTGTGTGAAATCATAGAAATTGAGGTGTGTGAAGTCACAGAATGGAGTTGTGTGAAGTCACAATGGAGGTGTGTGAAGTCATAGGATGGAGGTGTGTGAAATTAAAGAATGGAGGTTTGTGAAGTCATAGAATGGATTGTGTGTGAAATCACAGAAAGGAGGTGTGTGAAGTCACAGAATGGAGGTGTGTAAAGTCACAGAGTGGAGGTGTGTGAAGTCACAAAATGGAGGTTTGTGAAGTCATAGAATGGATATGTGTGAAGTCACAGAATGCAGGTGTGTAAAGTCAGAATAGAGGTGTTCGAAGTCAAGAATGGGGGCGTGTGAAGTCAGAATGGAGCTGTGTGAAGTCATAAAATGGATGTGTGTAAAGTCAGAATGGAGGTGTGTGAACTCATAGAATGGAGGTGTTTGAAGTCACAATGGAGGTGTGTGAAGTCACAGAATGGATGTGTGTGAACACAGAAAGGAGGTGTGTCAAGTCATAGAATGGAGGTGTGTGAAGTCACAGAATTGAGGTACGTGAAGACAGAATGGAGGTGTGTAAAGACAGAATGGAGGTGTGTGAAGTCACAATGCAGGTGTGTGAAGTCATAGAATGGAGGTGTGTGAAGTCATAGAATGGAGGTGGTGAAGTAACAGAATGGAGGTGTGTGAAGTCATAGAATGGAGGTGTGTGAAGTCACAGAATGGTGGTGTGTGAAGTCATAGAATGGAGGGGTGTGAAGACATAGAATGGAGGTGTGTTAAGTCATAGAATGGAGGAGTGGAAGTCACAGAATGGAGGTGTGTGAAGTCACAGAATGGAGGTGTGTGAACTGAGAATGGAGGTGTGTGAAGTCACAGAATGGAGGTATGTGAAGTCATAGAAGGGAGGTGTGTGAAGTCATAGAATGGAAGTGTGTGAAGTCACATAATGGAGGTGTGTGAAGTCACAGAATGGAGGTGTGTGAAGACACAGAATGGAAGTGGGTGAACTCACAATGGAGGTGTGTGAAGTCACAGAATGGAGGTGTGAGAATTCATAGAAGGGAGGTGTGTGAAGTCAGAGAATGGAGGTGTGTGAAGTCAATGAATGGACTGGGGTGAAGTAAAAATTGTGGTGTGTGAAGTCAAAGAATGGATGTGTGTGAAGTCACAGAATGGAGGTGTTTGAAGTCAAAATGGAGGTGTGTGAAGTCAAAGAATGGATGTGATTGAAGTCATAGAATGGAGGTGTATGAAGTCATGGAATGGAGGTGTGTGAAGTCAAACATTGGAAGTGTGTGAAGTTACAGAATGGAGGTGTGTGAAGTCATAGAATGGAGGTGTGTGAAGTCATAGATTTGAGGTGTGTGAAGTCAGAGAATGGAGGTGTGTGAAGTCAGAATGCATGTGTGTGAAGTCATAGAATGGAAGTGTGTGAAGTCATAGATTGGAAGTGTGTGAAGTCATAAATTGGAGGTGTGTGAAGACACAGAGGGAGGTGTGTGAAGTCACAGAATGGAGTTCTGTGAAGTCACAGTGGAGGTGTGTGAAGTCATAGAATGGAGTTGTGTGAAGTCATAGACTGGAAGTGTGTGAAGTCATAAATTGGAGGTGTGTGAAGTCACAGAGGGAGGTGTGTGAAGTCACAGAATGGAGTTCTGTGAAGTCACAGTGGAGGTGTGTGAAGTTATAGAATGGAGGTGTGTGAAGTCAAGGAATGGAGGTGTGTGAAGTCATAGAATGGAGGTGTGTGAAGTCATAGAATGGAGGTTTGTGAAGTCAGAATGGAGATGTGTGAAGTCATAGAATGGAGGTGTGTGAAGTCACAATGCAGGTGTGTGAACTCATAGAATGGAGGTGGGTGAAGTCACAATGCAGGTGTGTGAAGTCATAGAATGTAGTTGTGTGAACTCAGATAGGAGATGTGTGAAGTCACAGAATAGAGGTGTGTGAAGTCATATAATGGAGGTGTGTGAAGTCTCAGAATGAAGGTGTGTGAATTCATAGAATGGAGGTGTGTGAAGTCATAGAATGGAGGTGTGTGAAGTCACAGAATGGAGGTGTGTGAAGTAACAGAATGGAGGTGCGTGAAGTCACAGAATGGAAGTGGGTGAACTCACAATGGAGGTGTGTGAAGTCACAGAAAGGAGGTGTGTGAAGTCACAGAATGGAGTTGTGTGAAGTCACAATGGAGGTGTGTGAAGTCATAGGATGGAGGTGTGTGAAATTAAAGAATGGAGGTTTGTGAAGTCATAGAATGGATTGTGTGTGAAATCACAGAAAGGAGGTGTGTGAAGTCACAGAATGGAGGTGTGTAAAGTCACAGAGTGGAGGTGTGTGAAGTCACAAAACGGAGATTTGTGAAGTCATAGAATGGAGGTGTGTGAAGTCACAGAATGCAGGTGTGTGAAGTCAGAATAGAGGTGTTCGAAGTCAAGAATGGAGGTGTGTGAAGTCAGAATGGAGCTGTGTGAAGTCATAGAATAGATGTGTGTGAAGTCAGAATGGAGGTGTGTGAACTCATAGAATGGAGGTGTTTGAAGTCACAATGGAGGTGTGTGAAGTCACAGAATGGATGTGTGTGAACTCAGAATGGAGGTGTGTCAAGTCATAGAATGGAGGTGGTGACGTGACAGAATGGAGGTGTGTGAAGTCATAGAATGGAGGTGTGTGAAGTCACAGAATGGTGGTGTGTGAAGTCATAGAATGGAGGTGTGTGAAGACAGAATGGAGGTGTGTGAAGACAGAATGGAGGTGTGTGAAGTCATAGAATGGAGGTGGTGACGTGACAGAATGGAGGTGTGTGAAGTCATAGAATGGAGGTGTGTGAAGTCACAGAATGGTGGTGTGTGAAGTCATAGAATGGAGGGGTGTGAAGACATAGAATGGAGGTGTGTTAAGTCATAGAATGGAGGTGTGGAAGTCACAGAATGGAGGTGTGTGAAGACACAGAATGGAGGTGTGTGAACTGAGAATGGAGGTGTGTGAAGTCACAGAATGGAGGTGTGTGAAGTCATACAATGGAGGTGTGTGAAGTCACAGAATGGAGGGGTGTGAATTCATAGAAGGGAGGTGTGTGAAGTCATAGAATGGAGCGGTATGAAGTCACATAATGGAGGTGTGTGAAGTCACAGAATGGAGGTGTGTGAAGTCACAGAATGGAAGTGTGTGAAGTCAAAATGGAGGTGTATGAAGTCAGAGAATGGAGGTGTGTGAAGTCAATGAATGGACTTGTGTGAAGTCAAAATTGTGGTGTGTGAAGTCAAAGAATGGATGTGTGTGAAGTCACAGAATGGAGGTGTGTGAAGTCAAAATCGAGGTGTGTGAAGTCAAAGAATGGATGTGTTTGAAGTCATAGAATGGAGGTGTATGAAGTCATGGAATGGAGGTGTGTGAAGTCAAACATTGGAAGTGTGTGAAGCTACAGAATGGAGGTGTGTGAAGTCATAGAATGGAGGTGTGTGAAGTCATAGAATAGAGGTGTGTGAAGTCAGAAAATGGAGGTGTGTGAAGTCAGAATGCAGGTGTGTGAAGTCATAGAATGGAGGTGTGTGAAGTCATAGATTGGAAGTGTGTGAAGTCATAAAATGGAGGTGTGTGAAGTCACAGAGGGAGGTGTGTGAAGTCACAGAATGGAGTTCTGTGAAGTCACAGTGGAGGTGTGTGAAGTCATAGAATGGAGGTGTGTGAAGTCAAAGAATGGAGGTGTGTGAAGTCATAGAATGGAGGTGTGTGAAGTCACAGCATGGAGGTGTGTGAAGTCAGAATGGAGATGTGTGAAGTCAAAGAATGGATGTGTTTGAAGTCATAGAATGGAGGTGTATGAAGTCATGCAATGGAGGTGTGTGAAGTCAAACATTGGAAGTGTGTGAAGTTACAGAATGGAGGTGTGTGAAGTCATAGAATGGAGGTGTGTGAAGTCATAGAATAGAGGTGTGTGAAGTCAGAGAATGGAGGTGTGTGAAGTCAGAATGCAGGTGTGTGAAGTCATAGAATGGAGGTGTGTGAAGTCATAGATTGGAAGTGTTTGAAGTCATAAATTGGAGGTGTGTGAAGTCACAGAGGGAGGTGTGTGAAGTCACAGAATGGAGTTCTGTGAAGTCACAGTGGAGGTGTGTGAAGTCATAGAATGGAGGTGTGTGAAGTCATAGATTGGAACTGTGTGAAGTCATAAATTGGAGGTGTGTGAAGTCACAGAGGGAGGTGTGTGAAGTCACAGAATGGAGTTCTGTGAAGTCCCAGTGGAGGTGTGTGAAGTCATAGAATGGAGGTGTGTGAAGTCAAAGAATGGAGGTGTGTGAAATCATAGAATGGAGGTGTGTGAAGTCACAGCATGGAGGTGTGTGAAGTCACAATGGAGATGTGTGAAGTCATAGAATGGAGGTGGGTGCAGACACAATGCAGGTGTGTGAACTCATAGAATGGAGGTGGGTGAAGTCACAATGCAGGTGTGTGAAGTCATAGAATGGAGTTGTGTGAACTCAGAAAGGAGATGTGTGAAGTCACACAATAGAGGTGTGTGAAGTCATATAATGGAGGTATGTGAAGTCACTGAATGGAGGTGTGTGAAGTCATAGAATGGAGGTGTGTGAAGTCATAGAATGGAGGTGTGTGAAGTAACAGAATGGAGGTGTGTGAAGTCACAGAAGGGAAGTGGGTGAACTCACAATGGAGGTGTGTGAAGTCACAGAAAGGAGGTGTGTGAAGTCAGAAGCGAGGTGTGTGAAGTCACAGAATGTAGATGTGTGAATTCAGAATGGAGGTGTGGGAAGTCACAGAATGGAGATTTGTGAAGTCATAGAATGGAGGTGTGTGAGGTCATAGAATGGATGTTTCTGAAGTAAGAATGAAGGTGTGTGAAGTCATAGAATGGAGGTGTATGAAGTCATAGAATGGAGGTGTGTGAAGTCACAGAATGGAGTTCTGTGAAGTCACAGTGGAGGTGTGTGAAGTCATAGAATGGAGGTGTGTGAAGTCATAGATTGGAAGTGTGTGAAGTCATAAATTGGACGTGTGTGAAGTCACAGATGGAGGTGTGTGAAGTCACAGAATGGAGGTGTGTGAATTCATAGAATGGAGGTGTGTGAAGTCATAGAATGGAGGTGTGTGAAGTCACAGAATGGAGGTGTGTGAAGTAACAGAATGGAGGTGTGTGAAGTCACAGAATGGAAGTGGGTGAACTCACAATGGAGGTGTGTGAAGTCACAGAAAGGAGGTGTGTGAAGTCAGAAGGGAGGTGTGTGAAGTCACAGAATGGAGATGTGTGAACTCAGAATGGAGGTGTGGGAAGTCACAGAATTGAGATTTGTGAAGTCATAGAATGGAGGTGTGTGAGGTCATAGAATGGATGTTTCTGAAGTAAGAATGAAGGTGTGTGAAGTCATAGAATAGAGGTGGGTGAAGTCATAGAAAGGAGTTGTTGGAAGTCATAGAATAGAGGAGTGTGAAGTCATAGAATGGAGGTGAGTGAAGTCACAGATCCGAGGTCTGTGAAGTCATAGAATGGAGCTGTGTGATGTCAGAATTGAGGAGTTTGAAGTCCTAGAATGGATGTGTGTGAACTCATAGAATGGAGGTGTGTGACGTCACAATGGAAGTGTGTGAAGTCACAGAATGGAGGTGTGTGAAGTCATATATTGGAGGTGTGTGAAGTCAGAATGGAGGTGTGTGAAGTCACAGAATGGAGGTGTGTGAACTCAGAATGGAGGTGTTTGAAGTCATAGATGGAGGTGTGTGAAGTCACAGTATGGAGGTGTGTGAAATCATAGAATGGACTTTTGTGAATTCACAGAATGGAGCTGTGTGAAGTCAGAATGGAGGAGTGTGAAGTCATAGAATGGAGGTGTGTGAAGTCAGAATGGAGGTGTGTGAACTCATAGAATGGACGTGTGTGAAGTCACAATGGAGGTGTGTGAAGACATAGAATAGAGATGTGTGAAGTCACAGAATGGATGTGTGTGAAGTCATAGAATGGAGGTGTGTGAAGTCACAGAATGGAGGTGTGTGAAGTCAGAATGGAGGTGTGAAGTCATAGAACAGAGGTGGGTGAAGTCATAGAAAGGAGTTGTGGGAAGTCATAGAATAGAGGAGTGTGAAGTCATAGAATGGAGGTGAGTGAAGTCACAGATCCGAGGTCTGTGAAGTCATAGAATGGAGCTGTGTGATGTCAGAATTGAGGAGTGTGAAGTCCTAGGATGGATGTGTGTGAACTCATGGAATGGAGGTGTGTGATGTCACAATGGAAGTGTGTGAAGTCACAGAATGGAGGTGTGTGAAGTCATATATTGGAGGTGTGTGAAGTCAGAATGGAGGTGTGTGAAGTAACAGAATGGAGGTGTGTGAACTCAGAATGGAGGTGTTTGAAGTCATAGATGGAGGTGTGTGAAGTCACAGTATGGAGGTGTGTGAAATCATAGAATGGCATTTTGTGAATTCACAGAATGAAGCTGTGTGAAGTCAGAATGGAGGAGTGTGAAGCCATAGAATGGAGGTGTGAGAAGTCAGAATGGAGGTGTGTGAACTAATAGAATGGACGTGTGTGAAGTCACAATGGAGGTGTGTAAAGACAGAGAATGGAGGTGTGTGAAGTCACAGAATGGAGGTGTGTGAAGACATAGAATGGAGCTGTGTGAAGTCATAGAATGGAGGTGTGTGAAATCATAGAATGGATGTTTCTGAAGTAAGAATGAAGGTGTGTGAAGTCATAGAATGGAGGTGTGTGAAGTCAAAATGGAGGTGTGTGAACTCATAGAATGGAGGTGCGTGAAGTCACAGAATGGAGGTGTGTGAAGTCAGAATGGAGGTGTGAAGTCATAGAATGGGGGTGGGTGAAGTCATGGAAAGGAGGTGTGGGAAGTCATAGAATGGAGAAGTGTGAAGTCATAGAGTGGAGGTGAGTGAAGTCACATATTCAAAGTCTGTGAAGTCAGAGAATGGAGGTGTGTGAAGTCAGAATGCAGGTGTGTGAAGTCATAGAATGGAGGTGTGTGAAGTCATAGATTGGAAGTGTGTGAAGTCATAAATTGGAGGTGTGTGAAGTCACAGAGGGAGGTGTGTGAAGTCACAGAATGGAGTTCTGTGAAGTCACAGTGGAGCTGTGTGAAGTCATAGAATGGAGGTGTGTGAAGTCAAAGAATGGAGGTGTGTGAAGTCATAGAATGGAGGTATGTGAAGTCACAGCATGGAGGTGTGTGAAGTCAGAATGGAGATGTGTGAAGTCAAAGAATGGATGTGTTTGAAGTCATAGAATGGAGGTGTATGAAGTCATGCAATGGAGGTGTGTGAAGTCAAACATTGGAAGTGTGTGAAGTTACAGAATGGAGGTGTGTGAAGTCATAGAATGGAGGTGTGTGAAGTCATAGAATAGAGGTGTGTGAAGTCGGAGAATGGAGGTGTGTGAAGTCAGAATGCAGGTGTGTGAAGTCATAGAATGGAGGTGTGTGAAGTCATAGATTGGAAGAGTGTGAAGTCATAAATTGGAGGTGTGTGAAGTCACAGAGGGAGGTGTGTGATGTCACAGAATGGAGTTCTGTGAAGTCACAGTGGAGGTGTGTGAAGTCATAGAATGGAGGTGTGTGAAGTCATAGATTGGAAGTGCGTGAAGTCATAAATTGGAGGTGTGTAAAGTCACAGAGGGAGGTGTGGGAAGTCACAGAATGGAGTTCTGTGAAGTCACAGTGGAGGTGTGTGAAGTCATAGAATGGAGGTGTGTGAAGTCAAAGAATGGAGGTGTGTGAAGTCATAGAATGGAGGTGTGTGAAGTCACAGCATGGAGGTGTGTGAAGTCAGAATGGAGATGTGTGAAGTCATAGAATGGAGGTGTGTGAAGTCACAATGCAGGTGTGTGATCTCATAGAATGGAGGTGGGTGAAGTCACAATGCAGGTGTGTGAAGTCATAGAATGGAGTTGTGTGAACTCAGAATGGAGATGTGTGAAGTCACACAATAGAGGTGTGTGAAGTCATATAATGGAGGTGTGTGAAGTCACAGAATGGAGGTGTGTGAATTCATAGAATGGAGGTGTGTGAAGTCATAGAATGGAGGTGTGTGAAGTAACAGAATGGAGGTGTGTGAAGTCACAGAAGGGAAGTGGGTGAACTCACAATGGAGGTGTGTGAACTCACAGAAAGGAGGTGTGTGAAGTCAGAAGCGAGGTGTGTGAAGTCACAGAATGTAGATGTGTGAATTCAGAATGGAGGTGTGGGAAGTCACAGAATGGAGATTTGTGAAGTCATAGAATGGAGGTGTGTGAGGTCATAGAATGGATGTTTCTGAAGTAAGAATGAAGGTGTGTGAAGTCATAGAATGGAGGTGTGTGAAGTCATAGAATGGAGGTGTGTGAAGTCACAGAATGGAGTTCTGTGAAGTCACAGTGGAGGTGTGTGAAGTCATAGAATGGAGGTGTGTGAAGTCATAGATTGGAAGTGTGTGAAGTCATAAATTGGACGTGTGTGAAGTCACAGATGGAGGTGTGTGAAGTCACTGAATGGAGGTGTGTGAAGTCATAGAATGGAGGTGTGTGAAGTCATAGAATGGAGGTGTGTGAAGTAACAGAATGGAGGTGTGTGAAGTCACAGAAGGGAAGTGGGTGAACTCACAATGGAGGTGTGTGAAGTCACAGAAAGGAGGTGTGTGAAGTCAGAAGCGAGGTGTGTGAAGTCACAGAATGTAGATGTGTGAATTCAGAATGGAGGTGTGGGAAGTCACAGAATGGAGATTTGTGAAGTCATAGAATGGAGGTGTGTGAGGTCATAGAATGGATGTTTCTGAAGTAAGAATGAAGGTGTGTGAAGTCATAGAATGGAGGTGTATGAAGTCATAGAATGGAGGTGTGTGAAGTCACAGAATGGAGTTCTGTGAAGTCACAGTGGAGGTGTGTGAAGTCATAGAATGGAGGTGTGTGAAGTCATAGATTGGAAGTGTGTGAAGTCATAAATTGGACGTGTGTGAAGTCACAGATGGAGGTGTGTGAAGTCACAGAATGGAGGTGTGTGAATTCATAGAATGGAGGTGTGTGAAGTCATAGAATGGAGGTGTGTGAAGTCACAGAATGGAGGTGTGTGAAGTAACAGAATGGAGGTGTGTGAAGTCACAGAATGGAAGTGGGTGAACTCACAATGGAGGTGTGTGAAGTCACAGAAAGGAGGTGTGTGAAGTCAGAAGGGAGGTGTGTGAAGTCACAGAATGGAGATGTGTGAACTCAGAATGGAGGTGTGGGAAGTCACAGAATTGAGATTTGTGAAGTCATAGAATGGAGGTGTGTGAGGTCATAGAATGGATGTTTCTGAAGTAAGAATGAAGGTGTGTGAAGTCATAGAATAGAGGTGGGTGAAGTCATAGAAAGGAGTTGTTGGAAGTCATAGATTAGAGGAGTGTGAAGTCATAGAATGGAGGTGAGTGAAGTCACAGATCCGAGGTCTGTGAAGTCATAGAATGGAGCTGTGTGATGTCAGAATTGAGGAGTTTGAAGTCCTAGAATGGATGTGTGTGAACTCATAGAATGGAGGTGTGTGACGTCACAATGGAAGTGTGTGAAGTCACAGAATGGAGGTGTGTGAAGTCATATATTGGAGGTGTGTGAAGTCAGAATGGAGGTGTGTGAAGTCACAGAATGGAGGTGTGTGAACTCAGAATGGAGGTGTTTGAAGTCATAGATGGAGGTGTGTGAAGTCACAGTATGGAGGTGTGTGAAATCATAGAATGGACTTTTGTGAATTCACAGAATGGAGCTGTGTGAAGTCAGAATGGAGGAGTGTGAAGTCATAGAATGGAGGTGTGTGAAGTCAGAATGGAGGTGTGTGAACTCATAGAATGGACGTGTGTGAAGTCACAATGGAGGTGTGTGAAGACATAGAATAGAGATGTGTGAAGTCACAGAATGGATGTGTGTGAAGTCATAGAATGGAGGTGTGTGAAGTCACAGAATGGAGGTGTGTGAAGTCAGAATGGAGGTGTGAAGTCATAGAACAGAGGTGGGTGAAGTCATAGAAAGGAGTTGTGGGAAGTCATAGAATAGAGGAGTGTGAAGTCATAGAATGGAGGTGAGTGAAGTCACAGATCCGAGGTCTGTGAAGTCATAGAATGGAGCTGTGTGATGTCAGAATTGAGGAGTGTGAAGTCCTAGGATGGATGTGTGTGAACTCATGGAATGGAGGTGTGTGATGTCACAATGGAAGTGTGTGAAGTCACAGAATGGAGGTGTGTGAAGTCATATATTGGAGGTGTGTGAAGTCAGAATGGAGGTGT